>OY751380.1:10000000-12400000 GCA_963565295.1 Epirrhoe alternata | reverse complement strand
ATAAACAGTAAATAATGTACCCAATCAACTAAAAACAGACTCAGTCCAAATCAGTCGCATTGGAGTCACATCGACTCAAACAGACAATATTTATAAAAGACTGACTAACAAAATAAACTGAGAGCGTCACATCAAAAGGAAAAAGTTTAAAATAGGCCCAAAAATAAACAAAACGAACTTGGGCTATTTACAAACTAGATTTTAAATAATGTTTTAAATGAACGGTGTATTTATTTATTTTATTTATTTATCGATTTTGTACAGTCGAACTAATAGTTTAGTAAGTATTTTATACGAATCTGACAAAGCATTTTTTAGGTCGCTTACTACACTACACTACACTAGGTTCCACAACGAAAAATCTCATCTGCATTAGACGACCTTTCTCTAAAAAAAATAACAGTCGGTCACTGTTTAGAAAAATTAGCTCCATACCGAGTGTATGGAGCTAATAATGAATGTTCGTACCAATAGACAATAATCTTGCAGAGTCACAACTCTCATCAGTGAGAAAGCTAATTAATGTATATAGAGAGGATGATTTTTTTGTAAAAGTAAGTAATTATAATTACTTATCCTTACCATATTATTATTATTATCGTCTCGAGGTCGGACTGAAGATGAATATGTCAAAGACCAAGCTTATGACGAATAGCACGAAGCGCAGAGTGGACGTTGATGGTGTGGGGATTGAGTACGTCCAAGAGTATCTTTACCTTGGCCAAGTAGTTTCATTCCAGGCGAGAGCAGATAAAGAGGTTGCTAGACGCACAGAGAACGCCTGGAGGTGCTTCTGGTCAATGAAAGATCTTATGAAGGGCAAACTACCACTCACTCTCAAAAAGAAACTCATGGACGTACGCATTCTCCCCATCCTTACATACGGTGCTCAGACTTGGTCTTTGACAAAACGTCAGAAGTCCGCCCTTGGGGTCTGTCAACGGGCCATGGAGCGTAGTATCCTAGGTGTAAAACTGTCAGACCGCGTGCGGAACAGTATACTACGCTCTAAAACCAGAATTGTTGACGTTTGTGAGAAAGCCGCCAGCCTGAAGTGGAACTGGGCCGGACACGTCTGCCGCATGTCGAACGATTTGTGGGCAAAACGAGCCACACAGTGGACCCCGCAAAATATGACGCGCAGACGTGGAAGACCTAGGATGAGATGGCGGGACGAGCTGGACTCTCACCTGAGAACTTGGCCTGTTGCTGCGTTAAATCGCGAAGAGTGGAAGGAGGGAAGGGAGGCCTTTGACCTGCAGTGGGACGACACGGGCTAAATAATAATAATAATAATAATCCTTACCATAACTGAAAAAGCTGTGATTTTTACAAAAAAAATAATGTTGTTTCACCACCCAAGTCTCAAGTAAACTTATAGCTAACCAAACTCGTGTAAACGAGTGTGTTTATCTAGAAAAGGAAGACTGTGAAACTCCTGAACCAAACTGATGACATTTTAGAGAAGATCAGGACAAAAGTTCCTTAAATCGGCGCGTGTATGTAATGAGAGTGAGTAAGACGAAAGATGTTTGTCAGGATCGTAGCACGGGGTAAGAGAGAAAGAAGGGATAACGGCAAGGGAATGAATTATGATGACACTCAAACAAACAGCGCTGGACATTTCACACAGCATCATCTGGACCAAAAAGTAAGCCGTGTATTATTGGTACCACATGACTGATAATGGATTGGGTAAGTACTTCTAATACATTATACAATGTTTTTGAAAATACATACATTATAAAAAAGTAAATAAGTTCGTATGAGTCAGTGGCCAACTCTGATGATGGAGTTTTTAGGCCTCCGTCATGGCTTAACGACTTAAATAGCCGGGACCGACAATTAAACTTGCCCTCCGAAGCACGGAAGCGCTCAGATTAAAATGCCACTGGCGGTCACCCATTCACTTATAGACCGTTTAGAACGTTGCTTAACTTCGACGATCTATCAAGAACGACTAAGCAAGCACGACCAAGATAGAAAACACCCAGACCAAAATTTTTAGACCATACAAAAATTTGTCTCGCAACGGGAACTTGAACTGCGTCGCGAGCGGATCTTTAGCCACTGCGCTACCAGAGTCATAAGTGAGAAAGCTTTCAGTGTTACTGCTTTTGCATTTCTGTTTACCTCTGAGGTGTTTCATGTAATTTGGGTAAATCCCTATTAATTCGTTAAGGCGGCGCTCCGCTAATCCGACCCGACGGCCTAAATGTCGACTTAATTAAGTTTTATTAATGAACCTGCCGAGAGCTGGATGATCGAACGGATTTGGTTGTGTATTTCGGCAATTAACAGCGTTTTAATGAAATTTTACTGTTGAAATAATATGATGACACAAAAGCAAATGTCCGCGTTCATGTAGGTTTTTATCTATCACTATATCTATCGTAATACGTTTCCACTTTCCCCGCTGATCCATCTAACACTTAAGGTACATTTACATGATGCGATTTCAACCCATACGATATCGTATCGTACGGCAATTTTTTACGTGTAAACGCTCATTGTATACGATTTCTCATAGTTAGCGCGACCCTCGTCGACATGTTTGATGGGCGGAGCTTAGCAAATAATACGAAAAATCGCATCGTGTAAATGCACCTTTACGTACTAGCGGTTGAACCGCTATTCAAATTTTTGTACAATTTTGTGGCGGTCAGTGGCGGTTAGCCACCCCGCGGTTCAACCGCTAGTGCGTAAGAGCGCTGTCTAATGTAAGAAATGCCTATTTTAGTTTAGTTGAGTACATTATAGTGCGTGCTGTGGTATCCTATAACTGGGGAAACGCTAGATAATAATAAGAGTATGGATAATATTTTTGTGATTATTCCGTTGGATGTCCTTAAATTAATTTATCTCCAAACTCTCTTTCTCAATTAGTAACAGATTATTGTAAGAACTTTAATCATTTGTATTGAATCTATCGCTGCACTATGTAATAAACTTTCACTGTCTCTTATAAACAAAATTTTCAATCCATAATGCTCGTGGTCGTGGTCGTGCTTGCTTAGTCGTTCTTGATAGATCGTCGAAGTTAAGCAACGTTCGAAACGGTCTGTAAGTGGATGGGTGACCACCAGTGGCATTTTCATCTGAGCGCTTCCGTGCTTCGGAGGGCACGTTAAATTGTCGGTCCCGGCTATTTAAGTCGTTAACCCATGACGGAGGTCTTAAGGCGGCCTAAAAACTCCGTCACCAGAGTTGGCCACTGACTCATACGAACTTACTTACTTTATCCATAATTCTCAATTTACTTGTGGAGATCACCGGAGTCAAGATATGTACCATGACAAAAGAAGAAAGATATCTCGTAGTTTGCTCAACCAATTTTGATATGTGTCCGCAGAATATCTTCGCGATAGCAAGCGCAGGCTGCAATGTACATTTTATTTACTGCTATGCCTGATGTCGGCGTGAATATATCATGACGTTTGTGCGATACCCAGTAGCTGTGTAGCTGAGTCATGCAAGGTTGGATTTCTTCATTCTAGGATGATAAATTTAATAAAAAAAATCACCACAATACAAAGGAAATCGCGAATGTCTGCGCTTTGTTGATACAGTCGTGATCCTATTTACATTTTACAAAATAAACACACGAGTCAGCAATAATAGCAATTAGTTGATAGGCACCTTCTGGGTAGGCTAGATCTTAGGCAAAATGCGAGAGGGGTGTTCCGTAGGAGGTCCCGGAGCCCCTTGACATGCATGGAGGCAGGCCACGCGTCAGTTTTTAGTCGGTGAGAGTCCGACATAACCCTTCCGCTGTCCCCACGGCGGTCGGGTATCCATAATGAATTTTCTGACGTTATAAAAAAAAAAAGGCTAGATCAAGAGCCGACGCATTCATCATAAAAAAAATAGTATTTAGGAAAAATATACCTACATTCTGAAGTTTACTTGTACGTGGGACACTCTTAAAGATTTAAGAAACTGAAAAAATAACGTAGATGGATAAAATATTTTTAATAAATCTTTTCAAAGATATAGTAGAATCCGCTAGCCAGATCCATTTTTCAATGAAACACAAATATTCAATTGAGCTTTCAAAAATTGATTCAAACGATGGTATTTTTACTTGTAAACAATCATATTTTTAAAATAATTATAATCAGCCAGGGCTTCATTAAAAAAAACTTTGTTTCGCAAAACTTTCTGAGTGACCTGGTACTTCACATAGCTGAACTAATTTGGTTGTTTTGGAGGTGGAAGGAGCTCAAAGTCAAAATCAAAAAGCATTTAATCAGTAGAGCGAGTGGAGATCCGTGGTCTTTGCCTACCCCTTTGGGAAAAAGGCGTGATTTTATGTATGTATATATGTATGTATTTATTCAGTAGGACCGCTGGGATCACTTAGAATAGGTAAGCCTTAGAACGAATTTTACTCCTGTTCTTGCGCGACCAATACCAACCGTGAAGAATCAGGGCAACAAACACAGTTTGGGGCCTATCTTTTAGGTGATCCATCTTAAAACTAAAAGTCAAGTTCATTCTCTAGATTAACGCACAGGCATTTTTAAACATGTATTTCTAGAGGGGCCATAGATGACGCGGGGCGAGGCTACCTACACAAGCTTTATACATACAGCTTGCATACAAAGGTTGACATTCAACGTCTCTCAACCTTTTGTGAAAAATTCCGTATCGTTTAACAATGCGTGTGTCAAAGTGTTCCGGACGGATGCCTGCCTCGGAGATAAGTAAGGAGAATAGGAGGCTGTGGCACCTCCAGGATGTGTGGTATTTTCTATGCTACCTTTTAGTGTTAGTAAATGCTGGTCTATTAGCTATAATGCACGGGTTCGCTCGCTTACGAACAATTTAAATTGTGCTTTATGCTTTAGGCGTATGTTTCCATGGGTACGTTCCATCTAAATTGATCCAACTTTTCAGGTCTCAAATAATATTGTTGATTCAATAATATTGTTGGGATAATAAAATGGCTAGATTATAAACCGTATGAACTAAGAAAATACATACATATTTAAAGTCATATATGGATGCAAACAGCCAAAGACAGGAAAAGGTGGAAAATGATGGAGGAGGCCCCAAAGGGGGCCACCTAGCATAGAACAGAAGGAAACCAAGTGATTTTTATATTTATGAATGTATTGTTAAGTGGAAATACAGCTTTAATAATAATAATAAACCATATTTACTTTGGTTTTCCATGATATCGTCCTGACCTATTTTGTTTTCAAAAATTATCATCTTATACTTCGTGAAATCGATATTTCAGACCCAAATATAAAGATTGAGGTTTGTTAATAATTTATTTAACGGAACACCATCAAATTATGTTAAAGGTTGGACAATTTTGATGGTAGCACGACCCATTCGCGCCGAACGCGCCGAATTCAATGGAGACAATGCTGAGAGTTCAGAAGGTAGCCGCATTTTCTGACGTCATCAGTATTTTTTCTATAGAAAAATGACTGCGGCACGTACGTAAATATTTGCGATCAGCTTTATTTTAATGCATGGGAGGTTCAAAACTCTTGAAACCAGTGCTAGCATCTGCATCGCCTTCATTTGCGATGCATGCCGTAGATGCCGGCTTACGATGGATTTTGTGCACGAGCTATTCAAGACGATAGAATTTTAACCGAGTTGTCGGGGGTAAAGCAAAGTGCCTGAATTGCATAGTGACGTTGCAAATGTTGCAATGCTTTAAGGCTTCAGCGTATGTGATACGATCAAAGATTCAATAGCTAGGTTTATTGGTTTTTGTTCAAATTTTAGTACAATTTTGTGGTGGTTATAGGTGCGTACAATGACAAGCAGTTGCATATTAAAATTTGAAAAGCGGCACGCCACGCGGTTCAACCGCTAGTGCGTAAGAGCGCTTATACTTAATGGTTAAACGAACTTACCTGTGAGTGAAGTTCTATCATAATTATACGAGCGTCTGGTCCGAATTTAAAAAGGGAATGTTTTCTAGTATTGATGGTTTGTATTTTACGAAGTTATTTATTAAGTACGAGTAACTTAGACTCACTGCTTCATCTTTCCGGGATGAAACACAAAATGTCCTAATGTGAGACCTCATTCTGCGTTCATACATTTCTGCACCAAAAATTAAAAAGTGCCGGCCAGAATAAAAATATGTACCTATCATTAGGTACAGATATTTTTTTCTATTCTATGAGCCAACCTGCATATCCTGCGGTTTATGAGTTATGAAATAGGTAAGCGGTGAACCTGTTTACGGAAATAAGGGGTGTTATTGATTACGACTTAATAGAAAGTATTTCGGAAAAAAAACATCAAAATTAAACTTAAAAATTTTTTTCTTCTCAATTTAGAACACTTTATATAAAACTAAAAGTAATAGTTATTTTTTTTTAGCACATAAGTTATCAGTGTAGACTTATTAGTTTTAGTACAAACCTCCGTGGTTTCTTAGAACTAATTCAATTGTTTTTGTAAGTAAGATTTTTTTTTATAAGATAAATCAATTAAAAAAAAAATCTCCACATTTATACTTCTTCTTTCTGGCCGGCACTTTTAATTTTTTGATGCAAATGAAATTATTTCATTTCATCCAATTTGATTCAATATTATTTACATGAATGAGTATAAAACATCCATTTTCATTAACTTTAGCATTTTAATATTAGCAGGATTGTAACATGAAGTTTAAAGCTGCTATCGCGAGTTCACAGCTCGATGGTTTCCTAACTCGACGTCAATACTTCGTATCACTGTTACAATCTTACTGTTTAATTGAAAAGGTTGTATGGAAGGATATTTCAATATCGCTCCAGCCGTGGAGTGTACTCCACGGCTGGACGGATTTGAATGAAACTTATGAACGAAGCTCATCTGGATCAAGAAAGTCAGAATCTTTGGGCAAACAAGGCAACAAATATTTTTAATTTTTAATAAATATCTGTGCCTGAAAACAGTCGAAGACGAAACGGTAGACCCAGGAAAAGGTGGCGAGACGATCTGGCCTTGGAGCGCAAGGAGTGGAAGCTAAAGGGGGAGACCTTTGTTCAGTAGTGGGACACGATATGTTAAGAAAAAAATGTCTGAATGTTTGTGAGTTTGTATATACCTACCTAGCTTGTTATGAAGCTAGTTTAAATAAATGATGCTGGACCATATCAAATACCAGATGAATTAAAATCCAAATTCATTAAGTAGTTTCCCAATATTGGTAATTATTTTCCCACATAAATCATTTTTGGTGAGTCTCATTGGCTTCCATTAACCTAAATGTAAATGGAGTTGTTGTGTTCGCAAACGACTATTTTCGGCTAAATGGCGTATGTTGTGGAAACATCGTAAAATATTGGTGATATTATGCTTTATCATGAACAAGACTGACTTTACTCCGAAAACTTTTACTTCACTAGCCGCATACTGACTGAGCGAGCAGCCTCAGGCATTTGCCTCAGGCGAGCAGCCTCAGTCAGTACGCGGCTCCTCATATTAAAAAAATGCAGTCTGTTGTGGTTTCAGTATTTTAAACAAAAATAATCCATAGAATCTTTTCTTTTTTTATGATGAATGGGTCGGCTCTTGACCTCGAAACTAACTTAGGCAAGAATGAGGTCTACGATGGAGCGAGCCTACCCAGAAGGTGCCTATTAACTCTCTTCTTGAAAACAACAGGGAAAATACATACGCGGGAAGCTGATTCCAAATTTTTGCAAATTCTCATTTAAAATAATCGTTATGATGTATATAATTCATAAAATACCGAATAGTATTAATTCATTAAAAGTTAAGCTACTCAAAATAGAAAATAAATCAAGTGCTTTGCACATTTGTCCGCGCCGTACGCGCCGCAGTCATTTTTCTAAACAAAAAATACTGATGACGTCAGACAATGCGGCTAGCTGACGTCTCAGCTTTCCTCTATTGAATACAGTTTGGCGCGGATGGGTCATGCCCTTTTGAGTGCACTAAAAATCCTATACCCTCACAACTTTGATAGAACTTGGTAAACCTCCACGTCAAAAAGAGGAAGAATCAACTCTTCATAAAACCAAAGATTGACCAATTAATTCTAACCTAACTGATGCTCAAGGCGTCATTGGACAATTGAAACGTACCACCAGACGGCCGGACATTTCAGAGCGTTCAACAGAGAGCAATTCCGGAAAAGCCGGAGCGTTTCCGAACGCCGGAAATAACCGGAACAAATCCGGCTGTCACTTTGCTGTTCTGTAAATACACGCTCATGAATCACTTACAGCATTTAAACGTTTTAATCGATCGCGTGTACGTAATTGAATTGTATGAGCAGCAGTGTGGTTCTCATACAAACCATACCCAAATTGTGGATACCACGTAAAAGGAGTCGATGTAGTAAAATATCAATCGAAGATAGAACCGAGTTAACATGAGTACTTAATTCTCCTTCTTCTTCCTGCCCTTATCCTACTAAGTGGGGTCGGCACAGCATGTTTCTTTCTTCCATTACCCTCTATCACTCGCCATATCAAAACTCACTCCTTTCACACACATATCCGCATTCACACAGTCCATCCATTATTCTTAGGCCTTTATGAGTACTTAATTACCTATGTGAAGTTATTTGTCAGGCTGTAGATCAAGGATAAAGGATAGGTTATTTCACAAAAAATATTATTTTTCGAAACGAAAAGACGTTACCGGGACGATCTTATCAAGTTTCAAAAGAAGTAGTAAAGAGAACGCTAAGAAACGCCAGTGAAAAATTCAAGACAATTGCCCAGCAGTAACACACAACAGGTTAACAAAACCCACATCCTTACTAAACTTTCTTCCGTATGTATGCCAATATATTATGTACCATGTATGTACCATGTCAGCGTTAACATGGGCTTCACTCGATACAGAAAGTTTTATCGGCCGCGAGCCGCCGACAGCTTGACTAGTCCTATTTTTAAAAAGCTGCATTGGAGCTTGATGTATGTAGGTAGATTTACCTTTTCATATTTACTGGAGATTGGTACTTTAAAATGTTGCAATGGACTTGCAACCTGTCAAGTATGGAATGCGTTTGCAGAATCTGGACTTGGGTCAAATATGTTTTAGGACGTGCCTCTGCAAATTAAAGCACACAGAATACGCTGACTCGATCATGTGTTGCGTATGAAAGATGATCGTGCAGCAGGGCGGGCTTTTCATGGGGTGCCAGTCGGCCGTCGACCAGTCGGCCATCCCAGATATAGGTGGAAGGATGTAGTGGAGAAAGACCTTCGGTCACTTCAAATCCTTGACTGGGTGGAAGCGGCGCAAGACAGAGACCGATGGCGTTCTATTGTGTTGGAGGCCAGGACCCACTTTGGGGTCGATGCGCCAGGATAGTAAGTAAGTACGTGCTTCCGAAAACCTCCGAGTCATCCTTCATGAGTGAAGCGTTTGGCCGAAGGGGGTCAAGTACCGGCGGTTAGCGGGGCGCCTGCAACGTGACTCCATGCATCGTCGGCAATTTGACACTCCGCGATTGCGTCACACGTCGCCGCCTTCGAAATGTGTATGGACCGTAGTTTAATAGATGTTGTCTGAAATAAATAAATGAATTGACGCCCTCTGTGGCGCAGTGGGTGAAAGCCCGCTTGAGACGCAGAAGGTTGTGGGTTCGATTCCCGCCGCGGGATAAATGTTTGTATGATCTGCAAATATTTATTTCGAGTCTGGGTGTTTCTATGTATAATATGTATGTATTTACAAACAAAAAGTATATAAGTAGTATATCAGTTATCTGGTTCCCATAGTACAAGCTATGCTTAGTTTGGGGCTAGATGATGATATTATTATTATTGAATTGCATTGAATTAATAGATCTGTAACTCCCTATAGATCTGAGATAATCTCGTATAACAATTTTCAGTTCTCCATTATACATTTTCAGTCCCAATTCCTATCTCATTTGTGTGTTTTTACTAAAATACAAAGAACTGTAGGTGGTATGGAGCCACAAAGCAAGCACTCCACAATCTCGTAGTAATGAGCTTCCACATTGCTGACAGAATCATTCGGCTCTTACATACCTATTAGTGATCAAAATGGTTCTACCGAATAAATTACTGATGAATTTAGCTTTGTGTATACTACTATGATATTAGATAGAAATAAGGCTAATCGAGAAACACGAGGCCTTACCCACTAGAATGAGAGTTTGAGCAGAGAAATCAATTAAGAGAAAAAGGAAAATCAAGTTGCACCACCCATGAGGCTGTTTCCCAGGAGTACAGTTCTAAGAAGGCTCTTGCCTCTCTTCCCCTTAGGGAAGTAAGGGGAACAAACGTCATCTACACCATATTCTTTGACTTCTTGCTACAGGCTTAAAGAATAGTCATCAAAGAAACGCTACCATCACTACGCAAGCTCCATAATTAAGTTACTCAAACACCTACAAAAGCGAAACCAACCAAATTAATTTAGCTCATTTGTTTTCCAATTAGAAACCTTTTTCGCTGCATTTCCACAAATCATTTTGCTATCACAAAATGGGTTTTATCACGACGGCAAAGGACTTAAAATTTGTGGTACATCACTTTGTTTCACAGGATGTAAAATATTATAAAGGTACCATGAGAGTTTGTATTGAGGCAGGAAGACTTGGACTTGGCGTCTGACTAGAAGGAAAGAGCTAAAAGATTAATATACCTTAGACACTTCAAAGGATCTGTAATACAAAGAAAGATCTGACCAATGTCTTACCGCGGCTTGGTAATGCTTTGTAATTGGTTGCAAAGAAACAGGAGTAGAATATTCTAAGTGATCCCACTGGTCCTACTGAATAAAATGCTTTTTACTTTGACTTTGATACAAAGGTGGGTCCACATTAGAACATTTCGGCGTAACCGTAACAAAGCCGCGTGTCTGTTACAGCAGTGTGGACGGGATTTATTCGGCGAACAAATGTTCGATCATTTATCCGTTTCATACTTCCATACAAAATATCAATCTTTGAAAGTACGCCGAACAGTTCGCCGAACACGTTCGTTAGAATGTTACAATTGTGGACGGGGTTTTGGTTTTGGTACGGCCAAATGACACGGGTTACAGGCCGATCCATCCGATCATAAAATGTCTTTCCGCACTATGACGGAACTGTCATGTCCAATTTTCTTAACTGTTTTCAGGTATACAATTTCCCTCCTGTAGAAATATTGATCCTCAAATTCAAATTCATTTTTTTTGCGAAACCAGGGTTAACAATAGACAGATGATGGAGAAAATGTAAGCACAGCCTTGTTCAGCTTGTCAGCATGCAAAATGTCATCTACTTCTACTTATCTTGTCTGGTAGAGATCGCTTTATCGATAAGACCGCCGATTGTATATCATAGTTAAGTTTTTTAGAATAGAATAGAATAGAATACCTATTGCTTTTGTAAGGTTTGATCTACCTTTATAAAATAATGTCTAATTAAATCAGCAGAATTTATGACAAAGTTTGCACTCGGTCACTCTGACGAAGGTGGAATGCGTAATTGACGAGTAGGCAAAAATTAAAAATAGAAAAGAGCGGCAAAGAGAAGGCAGAGCCTAGACACGGGTAGATAGATTGGGTTGCTGAATAAGATTGTAAATTGATGATTATGTTTGTATTTATGAAATAAAGAAGTATTGTCAAATTGGAATACTGTGTTTGGCCATTTCTGAGATATCCTATACTTTATTGCACACAATGAGAAAAAAAAACAACAAATAAAACAGATTACCTAAGCTTAAATAAAATGTGTAGCAATGGGTGATGGATGTGGTTTTTTGTATAGTTTTATATTTTTGTTTAACTTTTTATGTGGTGTGCAAAAGCATTTTCTATCTATCTACCTCTGATAACAGATGTAAATGTGCAAAGCGTCTGTACAATTTGAGCCGTGAGATTATTACCACAAACCGGACGTCCAGCCAGTCGCACACAGAGCGTGTTAAATGCAAAACATGCTAAATATTCCAAGGCACGTCAAATAACAATAGTTCTAAAGCGTATTACAGTCAATTCCTAAGTCTAAAGGCACTTATTAATAACATTACTACACGAGAAACTTCCTCAATCGTTCCACGAAACGATGTCATGGATTATGGAATAGTAAGCACACTATTTGCCACAAAGAGACGCTCAATCTTAAAACATAATGCTCTAAGCGCTCAATGTAGCTTGCTTAAGTTCAGTTTTTTTTTTACTTCAAAAAATACGTTTTTTGTATATTTGCAATATGTATTTTTTTATGAAAACACTCTAGTATCAAATAACTTGGATTTGAATCCAATGGTACACACAAATGAGGTTTTCAGTCCAAAAACATTTTCGGATGTACATTATGACCATTTAACTTCTTGTTGTCCATTCTCCATCCAAAGGTAGTCTGGTAGAGATTACTAGCGATAAGGCCACCGTTTGTAGATCATACTTAGTTTCTTATATTTCGTATTTTGTTTTATGTTTTGTGCGCAATGAAGTAGTTAACACCAGAACCCTGTGGCCACTCACGTATAGACCTGGATGCTATCCTAATGTTAAGTGACTCGTAGGTGACGCAGCATGAAAATGAATGAATGAAAAGCAAAAAAAAAGTACAAACAAAAAGTATGTAAGTAGTATATCAGTTATCTGGTTCCCATAGTACAAGCTTTGCTTAGTTTGGGGCTAGATGATGCTGTGTGAAATGTCCAGCATTATTTTTTTATTTTTAAAAACTCTTTATTGTACACAATAATTACACAACATACACTTATAAATCAATAAAACCCAACGAGACAATGTACAATGGGCGGTCTTATCGCTTAGAAGCGATTTCTTCCATGATGTGTTTCTTTTTATTTGAGCGCGCTTCATCATTCCAATTGAGATCAACCAATCACACAATATGAAAATGGCGTGTTTTGTCATTTTCGTGTTATGTGATTGGTTGAGCTCAATTGGGATGATAACTGGGAATGAATTTCAAGTTAGACAATAAGGCTACTGGTCTAGTTGCAGAGATATTCACTTATATGTATATTTAATGACAGTGTATGCCAGTGGGTACTTAAAAAAACATTGTGACGAAACGGGCATGTGATTGCAGCTTTTTTGCGGTGCGCTTGACACCTTCCACCTTACTGGTTCAAAAGAACGAGTGACATGACAAGAAGATCTATTAGAAATTTACAAAGGAACATGCAATCAATACGCATAGCAAGCCTACGTGACAAAAATAATAAGCAAAACGATGTATGGTTCAATTTCTTAGAACATTAATACTGCATTGAGAACTTGAGCTTTAGTAGTTAATGATAAAGTAATAGGGTTCATTTCAGCGTGAATGATGTTCAAAGTGACATGGAGAACCAAGTGAGGTGAATGCAAATTCTATAGAAATTACTTATTTGAAACTATTCGCTAATGGTAATAACAGTTCGGGTTCCTGTTGCTATGGGATTTAATATATGCCTTAGGAATGAAGACATTGATATTAAATTCAGATTTGTAATTAATTGCAAGAAATTTCTGTAGGTAGGTAGGTACATAGATAACTTTGGGAATGTATTTGTAGTTCATATTTTTGAGGTAGGTTTGTAAAAAAGTATTTTCATTTTTAGAAAATTCCGGGCAGTTTTTGAACTGCCTGTCATAAAGAATCGAATCTAAAATAGCGCGCTTATCATGCTCTCTCGCTTGCACATTAGTGACTGTATTAGTGAGCAAGCGAGAGAAAATGATAAGCTACGACGTTTCTTTATTGAACCAGGTTATACGAAATTGACATTTAGTTTGAAAACTGCCAGGAAATTTGAGTTCATAGCATGAATCCATGAACCCAGCTGTACTATTTTTTTAGTTACAACTTTAGCTACATTTTAAGATAAACTTCGGAATAGATATAGATAGCTTAAGCCATGACAATGCTTGTATCACGTTAAGCCATAGGCAGAAACTAGTTGTAAAGTAACATTAAACTTCCCAACAAGACAATATTTATGACTCCTTACAAGGAGCCACTTACAAACCTTCTCGTCGTAAAGTCCCACCTGTCACCGCACGCGTTAAATTTTAATGTCTTTTTTACTTTCTAAGGTTTCCGTCATCGATCCTCGATTATTGGTGTCGAGTTGCTAACGAGGAAAATAATATTCGACACTGGCCACTGGTGTCACGTGACGGGAATAGAAAAAAAAACTACATAATCTGTAATGTATACCGAGTGTACTGTTTGGGTGTGGTACAAATTAAAGTACATTTAGTCATATTTTTTGATAGTGTACCTACGGTTTTTTTAGGATGAATGGGTTAGCTCTTGACCTCGAAACTCACATAGGCAAGAATGATGTCTACGATGAAGCGAGCCTACCCAGAAGGTGCCTATTAACTCTCTTCTTAAAAACAACAGGGTCGTAGCTCAGCGGAAATACAGACGCTGGAAGCTGATTCCAAATTGCAGTGCGCATAATAAAAGAAATTTGAAAGCGCTTAGTTCTAATAAGTGGAATATCAACCAGGTGAGGATGATAATCAGCTGTGCGTCTGAAGTCCCTATAAAAGAACGGTGAAGGTTGAATAAGGTCGTGTAGCTCCTAAAGTAAGGTAAGGTATGGTGTAGAAAGGAGCAAAGAAAGATAGAAAAATGTATAAAGTACTAGAAGGGACCGTGCCATGACTCTCTTACCCAGATGAAATTATCCGGATGATAGAGAAATATTTTTTCTATACTTTCTATGTGTTATCAGGTCGTAAATGGGCAAGATTGGCTCAAGATAAAGACGAAAAGCAAGCGAAAAGGAGCCTATCTATACCCTGAATGAAGGTACCTACTTTTAAAACGGTCGCCTTGCATTTGTTACCTATCTATACTATAATAATAATAATATTAAATATTAAAAAGAGGAAAGATTTGTTTGTTTGTATGTTTGTTTGTTTGAAATGAATAGGTTCCGAAACTACTGGACCGATTTGAAAAATTCTTTCACAAATAGAATCCCACATTATCCCCGACGAACATAGGCTATACTTAATCCCGGGGAAGTGAAGTTTTCCCGAGGGATCGCGGGTAACACCGCGGCGGACAGCTAGTAAAATATAAATCCGTAATTGACTGTATGGAATACTAGCTGTCCGTCGCCTATGTTCATCAGGGATAATGCAGGATTCTAATGGTGAAAGAATTTTTCAAATCGGTCCAGTAATTTCGGAGCCTATTCAATTCAAACAAACAAACAAATCTTTCCTCTTTATACTATTAGTGTAGATGTAGATAAATAAGCTGTGGATTTTGATAAATAAATAAATACCTAAAGGTGACGGTTAAGTTAATAAGCAGAAAAATCTTCCAAGATCTTATAACTTGAACCAAAAGCTAATTACTTTTTCTGTGAACTCTTGTTTTGACACGGTATCGTGTTTGATGAGTTTCTGACAAATTGGACGCGAAACGTGGTTTTTTTTTCTATTTAATTGTTTTTGTTGCGCAATCGGATTAGTTTCTTGTCGTTAGCCTACTTTGGTAGTGTTATAATTGGCTATTTGTGCTATTGGGTAGCCTGCCTGATTGGGTATTGTGTAAGTTTTTGTACTCTTGAGAAATAGTCCATGAGAGCAAAAGTAGACGCAATGTACTCCATAACACATCGACCGATATGGCGAAATGATCGTTCCTTGTTTCCTAAAAAACCGTAAGAATCTGAACGATTTATGCCTGTTCGTCCTGCGGAAGTTCGGACCACATCAAAAAATTGGTTGTCTGTAAAGTCGGTTTACTGACGATAGTTGAACGTGACAACGTTTGTGCTTCTTTGTCGCTCGTTCCGCGCTCTCGCTTGCACTTCAAGCCTTACATGGAACGCCTCAGAGCAAGGTAACGCCGCATTTTTTCGTGCGTGCAGCCGGCTCTATCTAATTATAAGACGTTGTCACGTCAAAAATCTGCTTTCGTCCTACATTGTATGCCGTATTTGGCCCATAACATATTGTATTTCAAAAAATCTTCATTCGTCCCACTTTTTAGCTCCACATCCGGCCCAAGTTTTTTTGTAAGCAAATTATAATTTTAGTACAGTTAAAGCAATAAGTTTTCATTTGACTTTTATATCATCCGTACCTACAGATCTAAAGTAATAAAACAAATGTTTCTTACAAGTGAGAAGAGAGTTTGGTTTCAGGTCGAGTTTGGCCATTCTCCTTTAACATCTAGTCTAGTTGTTAGTCTGTCGGTATGGCTGTCTAATAATGATAATATTACACACAAACTATTTCTCATTAGCGTAGTTTAGTAGCTTATCATGTCAATATGTAGATTAATTCAGGCTTATGCGAAATGCAATGATGCTGTCGGTCAAACCTAATCATTTCGTATACTCGTACATACGTAGACCATCAAAGAGTATTAATATTAAGGGTGCCCAAATTGCAGTTTAGGAGGGATGGTGAAGTTAATGTAGGTACTTAGGTATTAAGAATTATTTTTAATATGTTATTACAGTAAGTAAGTAAGTTCGTATGAGTCAGTGGCCAACTCTGGTGACGGAGTTTTTAGGTCGCCTTAAGGCCTCCGTCATGGCTTAACGACTTAAATAGCCCGGACCGACAATTTAACGTGCCCTCCGAAGCACGGAAGCGCTCAGATGAAAATGCCACTGGCGGTCACCCATCCACTTACAGACCGTTTCGAACTTCGAGTCTCAAGAACGACTAAGCAAGCACGACCACGAGCGCTTGATGTTATTACAGATAATCTAAAAATCACTATAAATAATTATATATGTGAAATTTGTCTGTATGGTTTGTTAATCCTTCACGCTGAAATCTATCTAAACGAATTTGGTTGAAATTGTTACGGTAGCGCGACCGTGACCGCTGAGTATAGCTTACTTACTATCCTAGCGCATCGATTCCAAAGTGGGTCCTGGCCTCCAATACAATAGAACGCCATCGGTCTCTGTCTTGCGCCGCTTCCACCCAGTCCGGTGCAAGGATTTGAAGTGACCGAAGGTCTTTCTCCACTTCATCCTTCCACCTATATCTGGGACGGCCGACTGGTCGACGGCCGACTGGCACCCCATGAAAAGCCCGCCCAGCTGCACGATCCTCTCTCATACGCAACACATGACCGAGCCAGCGTATTCTGTGTGATTTAATTTCGTCAATGATATTAGGCTCGGCCACAAGCTCAGCAATCTCTCGGCTGAGTGTAGCTAGCACATAGTTTTCACCGATAGCGTTTGCGAAACAATAAAAGATAAATAAAGTTTAAAGTTACACCGAACAAAGATGGAAAACACAGAAACTGTTATCAATGAGAACCGCAGGACTAACTTTGCCCTGTCTCCCTTAATAATTAGTTTAGGTAACTATACAGAGTGTAAAAATACCACTACCGAAAACTGAGGGGTTGCCATGACCATTGTAGATGATGAGCAATAAAAACAACTTGTTACGAGTTTGTGAAAAGGGGGTGGAGAGATGCAACAACGTTCCCGCGTATTCGAATCTAACAATGACATATGACAGCTCGAGTGACGTTCCGTTACTACCGTGTTGTGTGCGTCTCCCGTTCCGTACTCACGCTTATTTATTCAATAATAAAATTAATTTAACAATACTTTTAGGCAAATGGAAAATGTAAAATCACAACAAATAAAATGCAAAATAATTAACAATAGTCTACGCGTCGGCTACACTCCCCTCCCTAGTGCTGCTACAGCACTCATTACCCATCGGGATAGGTGCGACGCGTGTTGCGTTCCGTCGTAAAAGTCCGGACTTTGTGATAACGTCCACGACTCGTACTCGGCCATCTTTACCGGTCAATACAGCTTGTATCAAACCTTTCGGCCATACATTTCGTGGGGAATTGGGGTCCACAATCAAAACAAGATCTCCCACTTTCAAGGGGTTCTGTTCATCGCACCACTTTCTCCGCGGTCGCATATCAGGAAGGACTTCGAGGACCCAGCGTTTCCAAAACATGTCGGCTAATTTTTGAGACAATCGCCATTGTTTTCTGAGGTAGGTATCAGTCTCATCAAAAATGCCCAAAGTAGGAAGATTAGACGATGATCCAAGTAAAAAATGGTTAGGTGTGAGACTTTCCTTTGTGCTTGGTTCGACTGCGACATGGGTGAGCGGGCGGCTATTTATTATTTGTTCAACTTCGGCTAGCAATGTCTGTAGCGTTTCATCGCGTGGCGCTCTTTCTTTGAGTATAATCTTAAGGGCGTCTTTTATGCTTCTGATCAGCCGTTCCCAAGCCCCTCCCCAGTGGGGGCTAGCGGGAGGTATAAAAACCAATGTCGTTGCCATACTGTAGGTAGTAACTCCTGCGTTCAGTTTATCCGCGTCCAACTCCTGGATACATTTAGTCATCTCGGCGTCAGCTCCTCGTAAGTTCGTACCATTGTCCGAGTAGATATATCGCGGCCAGCCCCTTCTGGCTGCCATGCGTCGGAGAGCCATTATCAGCGCGTCTGTGGTCAGCTGATTTACTATCTCAACATGTATAGCTCTCACAGTTAAACAAGTAAAGATTACTCCATACCTTTTCTCTCGGCGTCGACCCACAGTTACTTCTAAAGGTCCAAACAAATCAACTCCAGTAAAAGTGAATGGGCGATGATGATGAGCAAGTCGCGCTTCAGGTAAGTCTCCCATTCTGGGTGGGTGAGGTCGAGCCTTCTTAATTCGACACAACATACACCTTGAACTTATGTACTTCACAGTAGGTCTCAATCGTATAATCCAATACCGTTGTTTTAATTCATTCACGACCATTTCCTGGCTACCATGGCATGCTTTTATGTGGTAGTGCTTCACGATGAGGTGAGTGACATGGCAACGGCCGTCGAGTATCACTGGGCGTTTGACGCAGGGAAGTATATCAGGTGCGGCGTCAATGCGGCCAGCCAGGCGTAGTAGTCCATCATCACCAAGCGTCGGCGTCAAGTTATGCAATCTACTCTTCTTATCTAACGTTTTGTTATGTGCCAGGTTATATAGGTCATCTGGGTAAGCTTTCATCTGAGAGTACTTCAACAAAACATTCTCTGCACGTTCCATGATTGTGACATCTGCAGCATCATAAGAGACCTTTTTACATTTGTCTATAAAAGATAAGACCACTCTCATTGATCTCACCAGTCGAAGCCAAGAAGAAAACCTTTCAGGTTCAGGAACAGCAGGTAAAGAAACAGGTGCCAGGTTAATGATGTTCACGCATTCCAGGTCTTCATCGCGTACACCTGGTGATTGTATCTGGGCCTCTTTAGGCCATAAACACTCTTCTTCATACAAAAATAGCGGGCCATACAACCATTCATTTTCTAATGTTTTTAATTCGCAGGATTCTCGAGTGGCGATATCGGCTATGTTCAACTTAGTAGGTATATATCTCCATTCATTTATTTTCGTTATCTCGTCCAACTCCCCGAGCCGGTGAGCTATGTATGCCTTATATGTACGTGCATCATTACGTATCCAGTGTAGGACAGTAGATGAATCACTCCAAAAATATCTTATCTCAGGTTTTATTCTGTGCTCACTGCAAATAGTATCGGCTAATCTTCCCGCCATCACTGCCGCCTGTAGTTCTAAGCGCGGCATTGAAACATATTTAACAGGGGCGACTCGACATTTACTTGACACAAAGGCGACTTGAATGTTTTCTTTATTATCGATCCAACGCCAGTATGCAGTAGCGCACATCGCTTGAGTCGATGCGTCACAGAATATGTGTAACTGTAGGTTCTTGTAGCGCTCGCTCTTTGAGATCGACGGCGGTGGCGCCACCGGCGACTTGCTGTTTAGTGCACCTGTACTGAGCTCGTGCGTCTCGTTCTCGTGGCGCGCAGTTCTAGTAGCGGACTCGTAGTGTCTAGGTAGGCGAATTTGTTCAATTTTTTTCATTACGCTTAGCCAATCAATCCATTTAATAAATATTGGGTCAGGTATGTCCTCGTCCCAACTAATGCCAGACCTCCAGGTATCTTGTAGCATTATCTTGCCTTTAATTGTGATAGGCGACAGGAAACCATAAACATCAAATATGGACATCAGTACGCGCAGCATTTCTCTCTTCGTAGGTTTTTTTTCTCCGGTCAATATTTCAGTGGGAATTCTTTTGAATGACACATCGAATCCTAGATTATCTTCATTCGGAAACCAAATCAGGCCCAGCGTGCGTTCTCCATCGTCTTGCTGTCCATTCTTGAACGTCACAGATGTTGATCTCAGACTTTCTTTAGGTAAATCTTGCAGTACAGACTGAACGTTAGAAGTCCAATTTCTTATCTCGAATCCACCTTGTTTGTGAATGTACGTGACGTCATTCACAAGCTGATTTGCCATCTGTTCGTCATTCAAAGAATCTATATAGTCATCAGCATAGTGTTGTTTGCATACGGCGTGCGCTGCGGCCGGCATTAGTAACTGATACCTCTCAGCGTTTTTATTTTTTATAAACTGAGCAATAAAAGGTGAGCAGTTCGCGCCAAATATGAGGCTAGTCATGACGAAGGTTCTTACGGGTTTATCAGGTGATTCTCGCCATAAAAATCGCAATGCATCTCGGTCTTGTTTATGTATTTTTATTCTTAAAAACATATCTTTTATATCAGCTGTTATCGCCACTCTATTTTCTCGAAATCTAAGCATTATACCATAGAGTGAGGTAAGTAGGTCAGGACCTGTGTGTAGGTAGTCATTCAGACACAGTCCTTTGCTTTTAGCCGCTGCATCAAATACCAGGCGTAGTTTTTGTTTGTTAGGGTTGTCAACTCCGAAGTGTGGCAAGTACCATATTCTATTCGAACTTATTGTTGTAGTGAGTTGAGAAGCGAAATCATTGCTGAATAAATGGTCCATTCTTTCTTTATAGCGGCCAGCAAAGTTCGGATTTGATTTCATTTTATTTTCGACACCCCTTAATCTTTTCAGCGCATTTTCATGTGAGTCAGGCATATCATTGAATGTACTCTTCCACGGGAGCCCCACGTACCATCGTCCCTCTTTCAAGGTAGCAGTTTCTTGTAGGTGTTTCTCAGCTTGTACTTCTAGTTTATTTTGACGGGACTTACTTGAAATGCCAATGGAATCAATCGCAAATGACTGGCGCACCTCGTTCTGTATTTCGCGTAAAATACTCTCACACTCAGGGTTCTCTTCGGTCAGGAACAAAGTTGACTGCAAGTTTGCATTATCATCAACAGCTGATTTGGTGCGCAAGCACCCATGCGCGCACCACCCTAGAGGGGTACGGGTGAAGTAAGGGTCAGTAGGTTTACCCTTAATTATTTCTAAAGGTAAGAGTAAATCATAATTGTCCTGCCCTATCAAAAGTTCTGGTTTATTTAGTCCATCACAAATCACTTTTTTTATATCTGGTTTCAATTGTTTGTATTCACTCAAGTCCACTGCAGATACATTTTGCACCGGTAAGTTCAAGTCTTTAACACTACGCGCGCGAATCGCGAACTTAGTTCCTTCACAGTTAGATAGGTCCAGGTCAAGTACCTCACTATGGCACACAACTTCACTTTTGTCCCATGCACCACAGACACGCAAAGTTTGTTTATTACCGCTTAACCCAACTTTAGATGCAAGCGCTGCACTTATCAATGTCACAGTTGAGCCATCATCAAGCAGTGCAACACTTCGATGTGTACCATTGGGTCCGTGTATATAAATAGGCACAGTTTTCAATAAAACTTTTTGGCAGTTCACATTGATATGATTGACAGCTTCCACACATGGTTCGGTCTCAACCTCAGTAACTTCAGTTATATTCACACTATTCTGTGAGGTTGGTTTTTTGTTTACAATGTAATGCAGCAAACGATGATGTGATAGTCCACAGTTATCTATGTCACAAGCTGGTGCAGGGCAGGTATCTTGTTTATGTTGTGATGTCAAACATTTATAACAAATACCATGTCTCTTCACAAATGTCCATCGGTCCCTGCGCAGAGATTTTTTAAACTTCTTGCAATCTTGCAAAGGGTGCTCAGAGACATGACAGTACCGGCACCTGTTATCACTTTTTTGCTCATTGTTCACCAATAGAGTACGATGTTTATAACTTTCTTTGTAGTTTTGGTTCACAAAGTTTGGCACATAAGGTAGGTTCACTGAGGTTTTTGTAACTTTCATAGCTTCTTCATTCAGGAACTCAGACAATAAAAGCAGTTTCGATTTATCCGTGTTAATATGAGGATAACAGTAGTCTGTCCATTTTGATATCAATACTATTGGAAGTTTTGAGAGTATCGATGACACTACATTCATTCCTTTCAAATAGTCTTCACGCCCGATGGCAGTAACAGCTGCAACACAGTTTCTGACTCTCACAGAGAAAGGAATAATATCCTTGTGATATTCCTGTGCCATCGGTCGAAGTTTATTTATGTCTTGTAGGATCCTGGAAATAATGACATCAGGATTACCAAATTGAAGTTCAAGTGTGTTCATAATGTCAACTGCGGAGGTAGCCCCAATGAGCAAGGATATCACTGCTTCTCTGGCTGAACCTTGAAGACTCCTCCTCAGACGCCACAGATTCTCTTGATCACTAAAGCTGCACACTCTAGATGATTCTTCAAATGCTTGTTTAAACTGAAGCCATTCAAGCGGGTCGCCAGTATATTTAGGCAAGTCTCTAGGTGTACACAGACGGTTCAGCATTTTATCATTAGACTTGTTAGCACCAGAAGCAGAAATAGCAGCCAGGTCTTTCAGGGCACTTGCGAGAGCTTGCACAGTATCAACAGTACCACCAGTAGCTTGTGGTGGTGAGCAAACTTCAAGCGCAGTTTTTGCTGCCGGAGGTTGTGGTCTGGTAGGTCCAACAAGGTTTGATTCTTGAGGCACGGGACAAAATGTGTCTTCACAAACAGCTCGATTAGTGACGCACTGAGCTTGCATCTCCAAGAGACTACTTTCTAGCCAGTTTTTCACAGCGTGGTCATGGTTTTCGCTAGACTTTTCCGAAGGTAAGGAAGCTTCATCTTCCAATTCTGCGAGTTCAGCATCTAGTTTTTTATCAATCAACTCCATTCTTATTTTAGCTTTTTCTTGAGCGGCTTCATATTCTAGCCTTTTCTTTCGTGCCAAAGTAGATGAAGATGTTGACTTTTATGGGTAGACTTCCGGACACTTTGGGCTGCCGTAGATGGTCCGGGTAGATTTTCTTGCAACTTGTGCCCGGGTTCAATTTGTTCTACGGCTTCTTTCGAAATGCCTGGACGTTCGACTTTACATCGCTCCCCAACTGGAGCATCTTTATCATTTTGTTCCTCCCCATTTCTTCTCGCACTTCTAGTGCTCACCATGCTTCGCGGTGGTGTATGGAACATCCAGAGTTCAGAGATCCGGCTCGAAGACCAAATATTGTAGATGATGAGCAATAAAAACAACTTGTTACGAGTTTGTGAAAAGGGGGTGGAGAGATGCAACAACGTTCCCGCGTATTCGAATCTAACAATGACATATGACAGCTCGAGTGACGTTCCGTTACTACCGTGTTGTGTGCGTCTCCCGTTCCGTACTCACGCTTATTTATTCAATAATAAAATTAATTTAACAATACTTTTAGGCAAATGGAAAATGTAAAATCACAACAAATAAAATGCAAAATAATTAACAATAGTCTACGCGTCGGCTACAACCATGATTCTAAACATATTTAGCAAAAAAAAAACTAAAAAAAAAATCTTGACTTAGCTACGTCATTTTATGTTATTTTGTACAAGTGCAACAAAATAAGACACCTAATTATTTCATTTATAAAAGAAAAAAAACTGTTAAAACTCAAAATCCAGCAATCTACGTGAAACGACGCGCCCAAAACTTACGCAAACAGTCAAAGTCAAAGTCAAAGTCAAAAAGCATTTATTCAGTAGGACCGCTGGGATCACTTTGAAACGTCTTAAAACTAGGTGATTTTACTCCTGTTCCTTCGCGACCAATACCGTGAAGAATCAGGGCAACAAACACGGTCATCTTCAAACGCTGTTTTCTCCGGATATAATAATTTTTTCGGAACATCACCTTTGAATTTGGTTGTGTGTTGGGATGCTGTACCCCTTTCGGCTTCGGTAGTCGTATTTTTACAACCTGTATAATATACATCATGTATGTACCTATATGATAGCCATAGGCTGACTAGTCCAGATGCGAGTAATCATAAGCTTATCCAATTAGTTATAGAATTTCTAATCAACAAGCCATCTGTGTGAGAATATTAACAGGAGTTGATATGAGTCGGGGATAGGTACAGTTGTGATCCGATCCTGTTGGTTTATAATTGTTGAGATGGATTAGGAGGGAGTTAATAGTAGATGTAAATGAAATGAAATGAAAATGAAATGAAATGATTTATTTGCAACACAAACAAGCACACAGTAAAAAACAGGATAGGATGTATTACGTATTACTTACATTACTCTAAATAGAGATTATTGATTTTATTCGAAGTTTAATAGTCGTAGTATAAGTTTAAAACTTATACTACGACTATTACATAGGCGAGGCTTATATAGGCGAGTGTGCATGGGACAGCTGGAAGGGGAAGGCCTAGGCGAACCTTATTGGATCAAATTGGCGACATTTTGGAGAAAGGCCAGGTCAAAAGTACCCTCAACCGACAAGCATGTATGAAGAATGTACTGAGAGTGAATGAGGCGAAAGTTGTGTGTCAGGATCGTAGCGAGTGGAGATCCGTGGTCTCTGCCTACCCTTTTGGGAAAGAGTCGTGATTTTATGTATGTAGGTATGTATGTACTACGACTATAGCAAGCTATAGTAAGAGAATTAGCAAACTGAAGTGACAGTGGGCTGGCCATATCTGTCGTAGAACTGATAACCTTTGGGTTAAACGAGTTCTTGAGTGGTGACCGCGACTCGGCAAACGTAGTGTAGGACGCCCTCCGGCCAGGTGGAGTGACGCTCTGCGAAAGGCTGCTGGCAGAAGCTGGATGCGTCGAGCTGAGGACAGGGCGAAATGGAGGCCTATGTCCAGCAGTGGACTGCTATAGACTGATTATGATGATGACTTTGACTATACAGGGTGTAAAAAGACAACTACCAAAAACTGAGGGGTTGCAATCAGACCATGATTCTAAACATATTTAGCGAAAAAAAAACGCAAAAAATTTTTTGACTTAGCTTTGTCATTTTATGTTATTTTCGGTTATTTACTACTATTACAACATAATAAGACCATACATACCTAATAAATTCATTTATAAAAGAAAAAAACAGTTTAAACTCAAAATCCAGCAATCTACGTAAAACAACGCGCCCAGAACATACGAAAACAGTACTCTTCAAACGCTGTTTTCTCCAGATATAATGATTTTTTCGGAAAATCCTTTTGGATTTGGTGGTGTGTTGGGATGCTGTATCTATCCCTTTCGGCTTCGGTAGACGTCTTTTTACAACCCTGTATAGTTTGGTCGAATCCGGCCTTAGTCCCTAGAAATTAAAAATCGTGTTTCAATGGAGTTTTATCAACACTCCGGTAGTATTTTTGTGTAAAATAAATGTAAATCCCTTTTATCAGCACGCTTTCAATTCACAAAGCATTAAAGACTTCAATAAATTCCCGGCTCTGATAAAAACATCACACGTTGAATCACGAGCTCCAATCAGTATTGTTAAAATCCCCAAACGTTTGGACCAAAGTGCACCGACTAAATCTATGGTTATTGCTGAATCCACTGATTAAAAAATGCAGTTTAGTGTATTGACTGAAGAAGTAACAATAGTAAGAAACTAAGGACTGAGTTGGGTGCCAGAAATCAACGTTGAGTTCAAGATCTTTTGGCGGTAAGGGATGGTAAATATTCGTAATAAAATTCGTTTATTTAACAGAAAAAGGTAATATTTTAGTTCAGGTACGATGATGTCTGCAGTAGTTTAGAAATTGTATCGCAGACACCAACGCCCATATTTTTCATCATTCATTATATTTTTCATCAATCAATTGATAGGTCGAATTGTCAATGAATTTGGTTGTCTCATTAAATTTCTGATTCCCAAGCGAAATATTAAAAAAATGTCATGAAATATAATCCACCTAAAACACTTTAAACTCCTTTCAATATGGGTGAACTTTACCCCTAAACTTCAGAGCTTGATAACAAAAGAATGCTACACCTGCCTAAACCACTCCAACAAAAGCAAGGGGTTAAAAGATTTAAATCGGTTAGAAGCGGTTAGCCCTTTAATCAATAGGGGAACAACAATGCCTGACCAAGGGATGTCCCGTAACATTTATTGGAAAAGTTCCAGAGGCAATTGGTGCAACTTGGGAGTTGAAGCGAGATAGTTCTTGGGAGTGATATTTGATGGGAAAAATCATTGAACTCGCGACATGTTACCGACACAACCTGTAGTTCTCTTCGGCAAAGATCGACAAACTTCGTTGAAAATTGTATCAGAAAGGTTAGCGGTGAGTGTATGGAGCGCTACTTCTGAGTGATACAATATTAACCGCGAGTTTAACTTGTTCTGATTTTTATTTCAGAACGTTACCGACACCTCAGTGTTGGCACTTTCTGAGTAGGTTAGGTACCACTGTTTTTTTTTTGTAGCGTGTAGGTAGATAACGTATGGAACTTGTATCTGTATTTATTTATTTACAATGTTTGCGATCGTATTCGAATAGATGATGGGCTTGCAATCTGCGATAGTAAATGTAACCTTGGAGTGCCTTGAAGTTGCATATACAATACAATACAATACAATATATCTTTATTGTAAAACGTAAAACAAACTTATCAGAGAAAAAAAATAAGTATAGGCACAGAAAAAAATATGAATTACAATGAGCGGCCTTATCGCTAAAAGCGATCTCTTCCAGGCAACCTTTGGATGATACGTGACGACAACACCGACGGTCACAGGTCCTACCACTCGAAACGTTTGACGCTAAACTCCACTCCGGCTGAATTTATTTTGATGAAACTGAAATGGTGCTTAGTTTAAAACCTGAAATAATAAGTTAGACTCTTTTCTACTGTATTTTGTAGTGCAATAAAGTATTTTCATTTATTTATTCATTCATACTTTATTTTCCTACTGTATCTCTGTGCAATTTTGGATATATTCCTATGACTTGGACCCTAACTGAAAATGCAAGGTATGCACCTTCAGTTGAAAGTTATAATTTGACCGCTGACGGGTATTGAACCTGCTTGAACCCAAACCGACAGGTATTTGTATAATTACTGTTTAACTTAATGAGGTTTGTCTGGATGTTTACTTTAGTACTTCAGATAAAACTATAACGCCATTTACACGATATCATTGCATCCTGCAACAGAATAATAGCTTTTGCTCCTTTGAGTTTTAAAAAGCAAGAAGCAAAAATTCATCAGGTCCCACATATTATCGGCTGTGGATGATGATGTGAAGTTAGTAGGCCAAAGAAAAGATGGATGGATTGTGTGAAGGATGACATGAGTAAGAAAGGAGTGAGTGTTGAGATGACGGCTGATAGAGGAGAATGGAAGAAGAACACATGTTGTGCCGACCCCACGTAATGTGGGAAAAGGGCAGGGAGATGATGATGGATGATGAAGTTAGTATGAGTGTTCAATTCTGATGACGCAGTTTTTAAGCCGCCATGTAACCCTCAAGCCTTAGCGACTTAATTATGGTGTCAGATAATTCTTCTAAAATATCAACCTTGGTGGTGGTCGCACTTATCCGCACCGCACTGTCAAATAAATAGAAGTAAGTAAGTAAGTTCGTATGAGTCAGTGGCCAACTCTGGTGAGGGAGTTTTTAGGCCGCCTTAAGGCCCCCGTCATGGCTTAACGACTTAAATAGCCGGGACCGACAATTTAACGTGCCCTCCGAAGCACGGAAGCGCTCAGATGAAAATGCCACTGGCGGTCACCCATCCACTTACAGACCGTTTCGAACGTTGCTTAACTTCGACGATCTATCAAGAACGACTAAGCAAGCACGACCACGAGCGCTTAATAAATAGAAGAAATGCTGAGACATCAGACGCCAGCAGCATTTTCTGACGTCATCAGTATTTTATTAGCTTTTTACTTCTAATTGACGTGTTAATTAAAATCAATAGTGAAAATGAAAATCTAAAGAAAAAACAAAAGAACTTTAAACAATAAGAAATAATGAATTCGTCGGCAATTAGACAACTTTACAAAGCAGTTACTTTTATCAAACAAATTCCGAAAAGAGAACTTTATAATTGAGAACCTTCAAATGTTTGAGTTAAATTGTTACATTTTCAATTTAGAAGATACTAGCTTCTACGCGCGGCTTCGCCCGCGTGGTACCAACATTTTGAATAGCCTATATGCTATTCCAGGTATCTACGCCTATTCCAAGTTTCATCCAAATCGGTTTACTGGTTTAGGCGTGATTCTTACACAAACATACAAACATCCAAACATACTCACAAACTTTCAGATTTATTATATTATTAGGAATTAGGATAATATTAGGATAGGAATATAAAAAAAAAATCAAAGGATCTGGAATATAAAAGATCTGAGAGAATGTCTACCACGCCTCGGGGATACAGTCGTGACCCTGTTGTTGACCCTGTTTTTTTATTAGGATAGGATTAGGATATTAGGATTTCTTCTGTAGGTAGGTATTCTGTCTTGGTACTTAGGTAAAGGTGGTCGCACAATCCATCCGAGCCGAACGCGCTGAACTGTCAATTCAATAGAGGAAATGCTGAGACGTCAGAAGCGAGCCGCATTTTCTGACGTCATCAGTTTTTTGTTCTATAGAAAATTGACTGCGGCGCGTACGGCGTGGACAAATGTGCGATCAGCTAAAAAGTAAGTTCGTATGAGTCAGTGGCCAACTCTGGTGACGGAGTTTTAAGGCCGCCTCCGTCATGGCTTAACGACTTAAATAGCCGGGACCGACAATTTCACGTGCCCTCCGAAGCACGGAAGCGCTCAGATGAAAATGCCACTGGCGGTCACCCATCCACTTACAGACCATTTCGAACGTTGCTTAACTTCGACGATCTATCAAGAACGACTTAGCAAGCACGACCACGAGCGCTTCAGCTATAAACCCCATTTTCACAATACGACCAATGACGACCTGATTTGAGCATTTACATCAAATGTTGGAAAAACCCTTTAAGGGTCGATTCACATCTGACGGAAGATCCGTCGCGGATTATCGGTCGCGGAACGCCAGAACTGACAAATGTATAGAAAAACACTCGACCGTTCACACTCGACGGACTAACGGATCTTCCGTCAGATGTGAATCGACCCTTAAACTGAACATTACAAAATTCCCAAATGAAAACAATCACCGAACAAGCGCACCCATAAAATATTAGCAGATTCCCAAAACTCATTTACAGTTCGTGTCATTTCCACGTGTAGTAAACACGAGTTGCGCGGAATGACGCCTGCTCTAATATTCAGAGGATTTCGCTTTTATTATTAACCGCGCCGACCTGGATTCTTGGCTTAGGATTCCAAATTACATGTTTAACCGACTTTCGCAAAGGGAGCTTGTAATTTGCGATTTTTATGATGTTACAGTTGCTTCTTCTTCTTTGATATATCAACGGAATCAAAGCCATATACAAAAAAAAGCCATGTACCAAAAGTGGGTGTATCCATAGCGTTATTTCAACGAGCCTAAGTGAGCCTAGCCAACGAGCCTAGCGCTCGTGGTCGTGCTTGCTTAGTCGTTCTTGATAGATCGTCGAAGTTAAGCAACGTTCGAAACGGTCTGTAATTGGATGGGTGACCGCAGTGGCATTTTCATCTGAGTGCTTCCGTGCTTCGGAGGGCACGTTTAATTGTCGGTCCCGGCTATTTAAGTCGTTAAGCCATGACGGAGGCCGTTAGGCGGCCTAAAAACGTCACCAGAGTTGGCCACTGACTCATACGAACTTACTTAACGAGCCTAAAATCTTAATCTGCCCTCGATGCAAAATGAGGGGTGCATAGGCGGATCCAGGATTTTTTCTGGGGGGGCACAAGAAACAAAAACTGACAAAAATTTCACGATTTATTAATTTTTCGTAGTTAGTAGGTACACAAAAATATCGTCTGGGGGGACCCTGGATCCGCCTATGGAGGGGTGTATAGGGATGGCACGTGTCTCGGTGAACTTTTAGTTTGGAATCGATTCTAACCGATTTTTTCTTGAATTTCTGTCATACAAACCTTTTCTTAAGAAATATTTCATTCGTTCTAGCCTATGTGTGTCAAATAATGTTAATACATACACTCGGCATGTGGCATTATTAATTCTTGAGTACCTTTAAAACTATTATGTTTAAGCCAGACCAGTCTTCCCTCGTTCGTTACAACAGTCAAAACATCAGGACATAAAATAAGGTAAATTATTATGCGATAAACTCTAATTTCAATAGTAGCAATTCTGTTATGTACAGACTTACTAAAATGTTGAAAGCGTTCTTAGTTCACACTCAATATGCATTACACTGCAAGTAACATTTTGGAAACTAACTAAATTGATAATTATGTTTGTCTAGGAATGTTGATCTCATCATCATCATCATCATCCACACCCACTGCTGGATTTTCATGTCAATCTAATCTTGTTCTTTTCCGAAGGATAACTAAGAAGCTTAAACGTTTTACAGTCAAATAACAGATTTAGCTTATATTTTAATTCAAAAAGCACCAATAAGTCCATTCATATTTGTTAAATATTACCTACCAGCGTTAGTACCTACCATGCGCGGCTTTGCGCGCATGGTAGGTACTTACATTTTGAATAGCCTGTATGCTGTTCCATCTAAGCCTATTCCAAGTTTTATACAAATCAGTTCACTGGTTTATACGTGATTAAAACACAAACATCCAAATATCCAAACATCTAAACGAACTCACAAACTTTCTTTATTATATTAGTGGGATTAGAATTTTCTTTACTTAGTAGTTCATTTCCTAGTCTGCAAGCATTCGATTTTTTTAGTTAGATTTTTTAGAATTTAGTTAGTAAACAACAGAATCGACACCATTACAAACATAAGACAGGCATGATCGCAAAAGCTTAAGAAAGACGTTTACTAGTAGTTATAATGGTACCAGGTACGTTGTTTTATTCGGCAACTGTTGCCAAGATATCACTTAAATTAAAACCGTCTCGTTACAATAATTAACACGGTATCCTAGTTGGGGAGCTGCCAAACACTTGGGGGCTATTAGGAAGGATTCATCTCACCTGACATTCATTTCGATAATATCTGACCCCTCGCAGACTACAGACTTTCTATCGGCCGATAGTTGAGACGGGCTATACTTCTCCATACTCATTACGAGCCGAAGTATATTCCTTCTCAACTATCGGACGATAGAAAGTCTGTAGTCTGCGAGGGATCTTATAGACTTCGGCCATAAAATTTTAGTATATTTATGATATTAGCTTGAAACGAGCGCTCTGTGACAGTAAGAGACTAGTCATAATGTTGGAAAGTGAAAAGATTTGTTGTTCTAGGTCTCGAATCAAGATAGAATGTTATTACAAGTGCGAATTCAATCAATCGGTGCTAATAAAATAAATAATATCAGCGTTACCATGAAACGTAAAGAGTATCTAAGTAAGTTCGTATGAGTCAGTGGCCAACTCTGGTGACGGAGTTTTTAGGCCGCCTTAAGGCCTCCGTCATTTCTTAACGACTTAAACAGCCGGGACCGACAATTTAACGTGCCCTCCGAAGCACGGAAGCGCTCAGATGAAAATGCCACTGGCGGTCACCCATCCACTTACAGACTCGAACGTTGCTTTAACTTCGACGATCTATCAAGAACGACTAAGCCAGCACGACCACGAGCGATTCATGAAACGTGATGTAAAGTTATTTCTCGGAATAAACCAAGAATAACCATACGTTTTGACAGTTTACACTCAGGAATAACTTTGTCAGGTTTACCTAATTATTAGGCGCCTAGGAATTATTTCTAAACGTAAACAGGGTCACGACTGTATCCCCAAGGCGCGGTAGACATTCTCTCAGATCTTTATATTCCAGATCCTTTGAAGATGTCTAAGGGGGTAGTCAGAGGCATGTACAAATACATATTTGATACATGCCCACATCTTGCATCTTGAATTATTTCTAATGTTACTTAAATGATTAATTTACTTATTTTCATTAGAGAAATAGTATTCTATGTTTTTAAGATTTACTTAACTCAAATTACTGATTATACATTGTTGGACCTTAGAACCGGTACAGTCAGAGACAGAAGTTCATGAACAATTGCAGATAGTAAAGCTTCATTTTCTTCAGGCGTAAAAATTGTGTATTTTTCCACAAATAATAATGGTGCGAGGCAAAGCATCCAATATAAGCCAAAGCTTTAGTTACAACCCTACAAACGAAGATTTAACGATTCAAAAACATCAAAGTTCATGAACTATCGCTGACTGTACCTAGTTCGATATTTATCACTCGTATAAAAACATTGAACTCAGATCCTCAAAATAGCCCCCAACGCTGAATTTTGTTCAAAGTTGCCGAATCAATTAAAAATAATTAAATGCCCTTGTTAGCCTAGTTTGGCAGCCAGTCGCCGCTACTTGGCACATCTAGTTCTAGTAAGTTTATGTTTATTGAGCACCTTCCCCGGGATAAAATATAGCCTATGTTCATCAGGGATAATGTAGGATTCTATTGGTGAAAGAATTTTTCGAATCGGTCCAGTAGTTTCGGAGCCTATTCATTTCAAACAAACAAACAAACATACAAACAAACATACAAACAAACATACAAACAAACATACAAACAAACATACAAACAAACATACAAACAAACATACAAACAAACATACAAACAAACATACAAACAAACATACAAACAAACATACAAACAAACATACAAACAAACATACAAACAAACATACAAACAAACATACAAACAAACATACAAACAAACATACAAACAAACATACAAACAAACATACAAACAAACATACAAACAAACATACAAACAAACATACAAACAAACATACAAACAAACATACAAACAAACATACATACAAACATACAAACATACAAACAAACAAATAAACAAATAATTCCTCTTTATAATATTAGTATAGAAAACGCCATCTAATCAGTTGAGTTTGGTAGCTAGAGCGAGAGTATGGTATTCTGTGACTTTCTGTGAGATGTAGGCAAAAGGCAAGTACGGTATCGTGTAAATGCCGTTTATGGCTCAATGCACATTGAGTTGGCAGCAACGCGATGTGACGAAATGCTACAAGACATTATAAACCTTATGAACAATGCTATAAGATAATAGAAACGTTTAATAGAACGAAGGACGCGCAGCTAGAGACAATGTACAATTCTTAAAATATGATCTAATAATATTTTATTGTAGTAACCTTAATTTATCCTACACTTTTTTTTTAGACAAATTAAAGATTTTTTCATCATAGAAGGAAAAGTGGAAGGAAGACGAGGAAGAGGCAGACCTAGAATCAATTTCATGAGTCAGATAAAGGAGAAGATCGCTGTCATGTCGTATAAAGAAGTAAAGGAATCCGCATTGGAAAGGGAGAGGTGGAGGAAGTTGCATCATTGCCGTTCTACTCGTTCGAGGAGTTTGCCAGCATTAGTGTAAGTAAGTAGACGCTTATGATTTGTATATTGATTTATTATTATTATTTTATTTTTGTGTCCATTTTTTGTCCGGAGAATTAGTTTTATGATGATTATATTACTTATTATGACTTATGTATAACGATTTGACATGTACCAACCGTATGAAATAAATGAATCTTGAATCTTGAATCCTGCACCGACAAGAGCTGAGCTCTTAAGTTTAATGATGAAAGATTTTTTAAAACTAACCGGAATTCCAAAAACTTTCATAATTGAAAAGCTGTAAAAGCTATTATTTTCTGGTAAATAGATCTGCCATGCACAGCCCAAACATCCCTTTGTTTGGCTAAACGGCAAACAGCTGAAATTTTAAAACGAAAATAAAATGGCGGCTAAAAAGTGGAAACGCTTCGCAACCCATTGTCTTTGCGCGACCACCACACAAAATGCTGCAGTTATTACAGGAATCATAGGGAATTTTCGATTGTCTAGCTTTGAATATGCCGTGGTATGTACCCCGGTATTCTATTCTTTTCTAGTATAAATGTATTTGAATTTCCCATTTTAAATTTCAAATTGTTCATTTATGAAACAAAAACATGATCCAAACAAAAAATAGGAAACGATAAATTCCTGGCTTAATAAAAACCTTTTGTCCCTAAATCTAGGAAAAACTAAATCAATAGCCTTTAGTATCCTAAAGAACAATACACCCTCTTTAGATATCAAAGCTCATACCTGTAATTCAGTCAACAATACTAACCCATGCAACTGTTTAGTACTACAGCAAACGGACACTGTTAAATATCTAGGTGTTTTACTTGACGGCCAATTAAATTGGATACCACAGATTGAAACCATTGCATCGAGAACACGAAAACTTATTTGGATTTTTAAAAATTTACGACATGTGGCTGACTATAAAGTACTTAAATCAACTTACTATGCCCTAGGCCAATCAGTTTTGAGCTATTGTATCTCGGTTTGGGGTGGAGCCTTTAAATCTCACTTAATAACAGCTGAAAGAGGCCAAAGGTCGTTGCTGAAAGTAATGACATTCAAGCCTTTCCGTTACCCTACAGAATCTCTCTACAAAGAATGTGAACTTTTATCCATCCGCAAATTATTTATTTACCAGTCCATCATTTACTTCCATCAAACAATTGTTTTTGATCCCTCACAAGGTTCATCTATTCGTTCCTATAAAGGTGGTTTTGCTAAGTGTAACACATCATTTGCTAGACAACACGGTTACTTTATGAAACCCTATATCTATAAAAATATGAATAAAATTCTCAACTATTATCCCCTTTCTCTTTTTAAATGTAAACGCGTTGTAAAGAACTGGCTTTTAGAACAAGACTATAATACAATTGAAAAGTTATTAATCCCCTTAGAATAAAAATATAAATAAAACTAAAGACTAATTAATATTGTGTACAACCAAACAAATACTTACTTTGGGGCTAGATGATGCTGTGTGAAAAGTCCAGCATTATTTATTTATTTATTTATTTATTTAAACTTAATAATATTGTTTTTTTTGCACTAAATTAAGAAACATCTGCCAGGCGGAGGGCATTGGTATGCCACAACACAGGGAATCCTAGTGTGGGTACCAATGTTGTCCAACCAGGAATATTTGTAAAGTTCTGTGAAACTAACTATGAAATAATGTGGAATATTCTGTTAATGCAATGTTTGTTATTATTAATAAATGATTATCTTATCTTATCTTAATGATTATACATCACAGAATACATTCAACTATAGCATTGTTTTACATTATTATATAAAATTTGTGTTGGACCAAATTCGTGTTGGTCATTATTACAGTTATAATTGGACATTTTTGATTTTGGTGCTAAGATTTATTTTGTATGAATTCCCCAGACAAACAACTTTTTGTCAGCTTTACCTTTTGACTGTAGCACATATGAAATCTAAGCGGGCTACCCTTCAAGCGGGTACACTAGGGTGCAGTTATACGGACTAGTGGCACCATTACATTGTCGTTTTGTCCTCAAGTGTACCAGTTATAAATTATGGAGGTAAAGAGTTTTTGCTACAATATTTTTCGGTAATTTTTAAATTTAAATATAACAATACAAACGTAGTGTAGGACGCCCTCCGGCCAAGTGGAGTGACGATCTGCGAAAGACTGCGTCGAGCTGAGGACAGGGCGCAATGGCGCTCATTAGGGGAGGCCTATGTCCAGCAGTGGACTGCTATAGGCTGATGATGATGATGACTAAAATTAATGCATTAACAATCTAGACTGGCTCAAAATAGAGGCGAATGGCAAAAGCAAAAAGGCCTAACACTTGAAGTTTTTTTACCACACGGGTCCAAAAAAATATTTTTTTATTGAAACTAAATTCTTAACACGTTTAACGCCATATATGTCAATGGTGACCGCGCGAGAAATTCACACGAAGTCAGTTGAAAATCATCAAAGCCAGATTTTGGCGATTTTTTTTATTGTATGTAATACGTAATAAACGATGTAAACATAAGCCTTTGCTAACCTAGGATATAAGAAAACAACGTAAAAGCGTAGCACTCCTTCACATCAATTTGTGCAAATCACAAAAAAACCGCAAAAAAAATCTGCATTCTTTACCCCAAATGGCACACTCATAAACTCGTAACAGCACTACGATGCTTTTAAAGCCTATACTACACGTGCGAGTACGACGTTCGAAAAAGCCTGTTAGTTCGCTGGAATGCACTGAGCTCCGGGAGTATTATACATTTTAATGTTGAAAGATGGAATCCTATTATGGAAGGTTGCGAGACAAAGAACATTGTAGGGCACAGTGAGTTCTGGCTCAAATAGGAACGCGTCGAATCTTCACCTTATACTATTTATTTTTAATTTGTGTCGGTCAAGTGGGATATTTTCTTTGAAAATTGTAATATTTGGCACTATTTGACTCGATTGGGTGCAGGCTGCACAAGATCGTTCTCTATGGAAATCGATGGGGGAGGCCTATGTTCAGCAGATAGATATTCAGGAGATAGATGGCTGAGATGATGATGATGATTTGACTCGATCTAAATGGTGAAAAAAACAGTGGTACTCCAAGAGTGCCGGCAGAAGTGAAATTGAACGGTTCTAAACTTGACAAATATCCTGGTGTCGGTGAGCAGTCACGTGACTCGCATGCGACCTTTTCGAGGCGAATCCAAGATTTTTTCTCATCTCAAAACTGCCCAACGCACCTAAATAAGTTTTCACTTCAAAAACATCACTAAAAAAAATTAATACACTGCAATAATTTACTTGACTACCCTCTTCTTAAGAAATGAAAAGTCTTATCAAAATTTTGGATTCCGACGGGATTCGAACCCGCATCGATCAGACGATCCTCCTAAAGCCGGAGTGCCATATCACCGCACTGGTATAGGTTAACACTATAAAATTACAAAAATTACCCTCTTCTTGAAGACATTTCGAAGGTTGTCATTGCCTGGTCAAACATCAACTCGCGCGAGTCTTTGGAGACTACGTGAACGCGTAGGTCGCGTAGCTTGAAACGCAGAGTCCGTACAAGACTTAAACAAGTCAAATTATCAACTAATAAACATTTTGCAACACAATGAGCTTCATAAAGTACATTGTTCATCGGAAACAGAAATAGACTTTACTCCTAAGTTTCAAGAACAGCCTACGCGTCCAATAAATGTCAGTTTTCAATTATTATCTGTCAGTGGATGATTGGTTTTAGTGCTAATAGCTGCGTAGGAGGATACTTAAAGTCAGTTGGTGAAATCTGTTGATCTCAGTCGAGAGTCACACATTTTCACATTTGTATTTGATGCTCATTTGTTACACTTCCAACCCTGCCTTTGACTTAATAAAAGTTTATACATGTAAGTCAATCGACAAATTCCTAATGCATAATGGGCAATGGACAGTCTTAGGTATCACTCGAAAAGGTCACGTGCGATTCACGTGACTGCTCACCGACACCGGATCATTTGTCAAGTTTAGAAGCATTCAAGTTTTTATATTTTGTTTTTTTTGTAATTTTGCTTTGCCGTGGATAGGAGTGTGTCTAGTATTCGTTTTTTACGCGTTCGGTATCGACGCCGTAAACGCAGATTTGTATGGGTAAATAGCAGCGCCATCTTTTGGGACTCGCTCATTACTAATGAAAACCAGTACAAATGCGCGTTTACAGCTTCGGTACGTAACGGTGAAGTCGAACGTGGTGACACTCATACTAAGGACTAATGTAGACCTTTGTTTGAAATAAATCTTATCTTATCAGTAGAGGAAATCAAACTGTACCTACATGTACTTACATATTTGTTATTAGCAACTAAAAAAACAAGAAAAACATCAACAAAACTTCCCATCCTGTTGCACAGTCGTCGGCTTAAACTACTTATAAAAAAGGTACAGTATACTCACTGCCTTATATTCATAGGTGCTTGAAATTTCTTAACGCTCGCTTATTTTATGCATGACATACTCCCAGCGCGCAACACTGTTTTGCTTTTAGTTAATAATCTGTGTGTGAATGTGATGTTGCTTCGGCACGTTCTCAACTTCTGCGGGATGATTCACACTACATTCATTCGATCATTCGATTCGAATGCATTCGATTCGACGATGATCTTCGAAAAGTCACGATTCTTGACTTTTGGCGATTTGCATCGTCGTCTAGTATAACAAATCAATGACCGTCGTATCGGAAACTATGCGTCAGGCCGCTCCTGGATGAAATGAAATGAAATGAAATGATTTATTAAAAATAGATAGAAGCTTACAGAAAAATCCAAAGCGCTTAACTATCTTAAATTAACATAACTTAAATACCTATACTCTTAAATTTTTATATATGGAGCATAGACTGTCACTGAAAATATCGATATGCTGGAACTCAAGAAGAAAATTATTCAAAAGGTTTAACGCCCGCAATGTGACGCTGGATGATGTTAGCTCCCAGCAGTGGACAAAGTCAGGCTGTGGATGATGATGATAATGATGATAGGAAACTTCTTGTCATCAAAAATTTCGAAAGCATCCTGCGTCTGACCACCCCCTTAGATATCACTAAAAGATCTGGAATACATAAAAAGATCGAGAATGTCTACCGCACCTTGGAGACACAGTCATGATCATGTTTGTTTTTTTAACCCGCTACGCTTCTTCAGTGGCACGTCTTCAAAAAGTGACGTTTCTTCACAGAGGAAACTCTTTCGAAGAAGTTCTTCGAATCGAATGCATCCGAATGAAGTGTGAATTACCCCGCTTGTAAGCTTTGCTCGTGTAAACTCAGCGCTAGCTTGTTGACGTTTAGTTGTTTTAATCGCAAGTACTAGTCCTGGTAGTCACCAACTTTGTCGCATGTAGTTAACACGTTCGTTCAAGCGTAAGAGATTTCATAACTTGACACGGTATTTTGCATATGAATTTTTAGGATATTTCTTGCTCATATTGCAAAAAGGTTCATAATTGACAACTAGGATACCTCTTACTTTGAGAATAATACCGTGAATAGCCAAGGCAACAAACACAGTTTTGGTGTTAGATTTCTTTTAGATGATCCTATTTTTTTTTTATTAAATAGGTCAGCATTTGACCTCACTCTGCCTGATGTTAAGCAATAGTGAGGTCTAAGATGAAGCATGCTTTGCTAGAAGAAACCTATTAAGACCCCTCGCAGACTACAAACTTTCTATCGGCCGATAGTTGAGACGGGCTATACTTCTCCATACTCATTACGAGCCGAAGTATATTCCGTCTCAACTATCGGCCGATAAGTAAGTAAGTTCGTATGAGTCAGTGGCCAACTCTGGTGACGGAGTTTTAGGCCGCCTTAAGGTCTCCGTCATGGCTTAACGACATAAATAGCCGGGACCGACAATTTAACGTGCCCTCCGAAGCACGGAAGCGCTCAGATGAAAATGCAGTATTTATACTATTCACAGATTAGTAATTTTATTGTAATACCTAGTTTTATTTAGTATTTTTTGGTACCTACTTATTTTAAAATTTTTAATATTATTATAAATTTTAATATACTTAAGTATTGAACATGAACATGCGTGTGCAGCTGTTGCCACACATAGACTCACCGGCGCCACAGAAAATCAGCGGTGCAGCAGCTATAAGTTGCAGCAGCACATGCTGAGTGGTGAACTATTTTGTGCTTAGTTAAGTTAGTTCGTAAATATTGTAAACCTTTTTTGCACAAAATAAATGACTATTCTATTCTATTCTATTCTAAAATGCCACTGGCGGTCACACATCCACTTACAGACCGTTTCGAACGTTGCTTAACTTCGACGATCTATCAAGAACGACTAAGCAAGCACGACCACGAGCGTCGATAGAAAGTTTGTATTAGTCTGCGAGGGGTTCTACTCTTGATTTGAAGACCCCTATATTGTACTTTTCGGGAAATACAGAGCCGGCAATGAGTTCCACAATTTGGCGGTGCGTATGAAATATGTAGACTCAAAACGCTTTGTACGAACTCTGAGAATATCGACCATGTACAAGTGGCGTCTTTCCGAGAAAAATCCATGTATCAATGATGTATACCTAGAGTTCATCATCACGTCTTTGTCATCCCACTGCTGGTTTTAGGCTTTTCTTCGCTTCTCGCCTTTACATCTTGCCTGTGCTAATCTTGCCCATGTACGACCTAAGGACTTTCCACCTTGTCCGTCTCATCGCAGTGTATTCATCATTCTCAGCCACATGAACACCACTGCTGAACACAGGCCTGCACCCACCGGCTCCCTGCAACCAACTAGATCATTTTTCAATCTAGTGAGAGGGCTATCGCAGTTTTCAGTGCCTATAAATACTGAAGCGGTAATGAAAATTCCCAAAACATGCCGTGCCTAAGGGATACAGTCGTGAACCAAAACATACTTTCACCACCTCAAGTGGATTGAACCTACAGCGATCAATCATGGTTCTTTGTGAGTTGCTGAGTTTCGGCCCTTTCGAACTCCGCGGAAGTTTGGCTCTGCAACTTCCTAAAATTGAAAGTTTCCATATTGTTGGAGCTTTTGGTAATTAGAAGGCACTTTGCGAACTTTATTTTAAGTTCGATACAAATAAAATCAGCCAAGATTTTAAGCAAGCTTTGAATGTTTGATCTGAATTCAGTGTCTTAAATTTTTGTGACGAAGGCACTAAAGTCTTTTCTGCTTGAGGTCATCAAACAGAATGTCTTCTTATTTATTAATACCTTTTTTTAGAGACTTTAATAAATGCGTCATAAAAACAATACAACCCATAACAAAGTTATGGCAGATTGCTGCCTGAGTAAGCGATGTCGGGGTTTAATGTAGTGTAAATAATAAATTAACATTTCGGTTATCTTAATGTGCCCGTTTCCTTGCCAAGTTGCGAGTTGCAGAGGAAGATAGATGGAGTTGTTCGGAAACTGGTTAACATCTTTCATTTTAGTTGTGCGAAACGGTTATGTACCTTGCTTTTATTTTTGGTAGAGATCGATTCCAGATCCTTGAGCGACCTTTTGCGTGCCGTAACAAGAGAGCGCTTCAGAGGGCATGACGTGTGTTTTCTAGTCTATTTAGTTGCTCAGTCTTACAGTCTAAAAAATCATCACTATCAAGAGTTATTTGTACAAATTCACGTTAAGCGATGTTTTGTGTGCCGTAACAAAGTGAGCGCTTCCGTGCTTGGGCATATGTTTTCTAGTCTATTTAGTTGCTAAGCCTTGAATGAGTGCAGTTCATTTAAAAAAAATCATCACTAGAGTAATTCATACGAATTTATCCGAACTTTCATTGCAGTTTTTTATAGGCCTTCTATCAGCCTTATTGTCTAACTTCTCATTTGTCGTGTCATACATACATATGCCAAATTCCATTCCCAGTTGTCATCCCAAAGCGCAATACACACTGAGCCAAAGCCCGGCAACACAACCCGGCGGCCTGTATGAAAAGAATCAAGTCAGCAACATGCGACGGCGCGTGTTACCCGCCGACATGTTGGCGGCTTGGGTTGCCTGCGCTCAGTTGCCCGGCGGCATAAATTATATGACACAACCACACAACTCATCTCAAGCCGCCGACATGCCGCCGACCAAATTTTCCGACTCGTAATAAGTAATGTCTCCGACAAAAAAGTTGCCGACATTATTGCCGGCGGCCCGGCGGGCTCAGTGTGTATTGCGCTCAATAGAGCTCAACCAATCACACAATACGAAAATGACAATTGAAGTCCATGCTAGGTTTCTCTGTCAGTTTGTGTAGTTTAAATGAAAGACCCTGTATTTCTTCCCACCATTTCATTGCTGTTTTCAATCTCTAAAGCTTAGAAACTTTTCGTCGGATAGCACATGTGCAGTGTGAAACCAACAACCTTGCTAAAACTCTTAAACTCCCATTACATCCGCTGTAAACACAGTTATCAAACCTCCATCTGCACACTCACACAAATCACGGAACTGCGGGAACTCCTAAACGTATTAACTATACGTCACATTACAAGCTTCTAACTGGGTAAAGGTTGTGGTCCAGCTTACAATAATATTTTTAGATTTAATAATACTAGCGGTCATATATATTTAGTCATTCAATTACTTTCCTGAGGTCTCTCGGATATACTTCACATTTCTTCGGAAATATATTATCGGAAGTATGGGAATATACCTCTGCGTTAGTCCAAAGCACTCTTTTTGTCTAATTGAAACGAAATAGCCAAATGTCACAGGCGTTGAGTCGACTCCTGAAACCTTATTTCAGGTTGCGGGTTCGATCCCTGCGGCAGGATAAATGTTTGTATGATCTGCAAATGTTTATCTCGGGTCTGGGTGTTTATATGTATAATATGTATGTATTTACAAACAAAAAGTATTTATGTAGTGTATCAGTTATCTGGTTCCCATTGTACAAGCTTTGCTTAGTTTGGGGCTAGATGAAACTGTGTGAAATGTCCAGCATTATTATTATTTAATAATAAATAAATAAATAATTACGTTTATTCAAATCAAGCATAGTACAATCAACAATTAGTTGGCCTTATAATATTTTACAATCAGGTAGGTATTCTATAATTCTATATTATTATTTAATTTGAGGTTATAAGACCTACGGTCTGTCTCATAAAGGCTTAGAGTGATGCCTTGATTACAGTACTAAGACTGACTGATTTCTTTCTAATTTTTGTTTCAAATAAAACCAAATTAAAAAATTTAATTCGGTTTTTTAACTTTACTGATCCACTAAATACAAGCTATGTTCCAAACATAGTTTCTCTGGTATTAGACAGCAACCTTAGGTTAACTTACTATATTTTGAGCTTCGTGAACTTAGCTCGTAATTCGTCTCGCCACGTCCCGGTTAGGTCACGTACGGTGCCCTAAATTTAAAGGAAAACACTCCAATAAGTTCTGCGCCAACTGTACGCGGTGACACACTGGATGTTATTTTGTCCGGTTTTGAGGCGTTTATTCTTGTTTTAGAGTGGTGTTATTTAATAAACAAATTAGCATTGCCTAGTTCATTAACGTTTTAAAAAGTAAAGAGGAAACCGATTTCAATATTGCACTACTTAGCAACTTAGCAAAATAAAATGCAATTCTTTTTCCATATTCGGTAGTGTTGTGCCTTATGAGAAACAAAGTATTTTTGAATAACAAGGTATTTTTGAAAAACCAGGTATTTTTGATAAAACAAGGTATTTTTTCTATCGTGCCAGATAAAAATCACACCACACCAAAACTTTTAATACTTAAATATAAAAATCTTTGCTAACCTAGGATTAGGCTCCTAGGTTAGTAAAGATTTTTGTTTCTTTCTGATTTTACGGTCTCCTTACCGACATCCCGCGCAAAAGAACGAGTTTCTTTCCGTATGTTTGAAAATTCTATTATATCCTATCTCGAAGTACTTCACGTAAAGACCCATGTCCGGGATAAAGTCGAAGGTACCCGGTAACTAACCTTGATGCTCTGATCCTTAGGTCAGCTTTTACTACACTAGAGTTACTGCCTTCAGCAAGCTTACAAATTCATAGCTTAACCACAGACAGAATACACTGAAAAGCCTTCATAATTTACCTTTTGGTTACCAGAAATCTAAAGAATAATAATAAATAATAATAAATGCTGGACAATTTCACACAGCATTCACTAGCCCCAATTTAAGCATAGCTTGTGCTATGGAAACCAGTTATTGGATATACTACTTATATACTTTTTGTTTGTAAATTATACATAGAAACACCCAGACCCGAGATAAATGTTTGCAGATCATACAAACATGCGGGGATCGAACCCGCAACCTTTTGCGTCTCAAGCGGGCTTTCACCCACTGCGCCACAGAGGTCGTCGAAAGATTGGTATGCCAGAATGGTATCGCGTAAATGGCATTTAAACCTCCTCGCAGACTGCAGACTTTCTATCGGCCGATAGTTGAGACGGAATATACTTCGGCTCGTAATTAGTATAGAGAAGTATAGCCCGTCTCAACTATCGGCCGATAGGAAGTCTGTAGTCTGCGAGGGGTCTTAAAATACCTGCAGAGCTCTCTCGGAATGTTATTGATCTGAAATGATTTGGTTTCTGAATCTGAATGATTTTGTTGAAATATTTCAACAAAATTGGTGATGAAACCAAATCATTTCAATATTGCTTACTCCTTCTCCTTGTAGCTGTCCTACCACTTCGTCTGTGTGTCTTACACATATGCCACCTATACCTGTTTGTGTAACTAAAAGTAAGTTCGTATGAGTCAGTGGCCAACTCTGTTGACGGAGTTTTTAGGCCGCCTTAAGGCCTCCGTCATGGTTTAACGACTTAAATAGCCGGGACCGACAATTTAACGTGCCCTCCGAAGCACGGAAGCGCTCAGAAGAAATTGACACTGGCAGTCACCCATCCACTTACAGACCGTTTCGAACGTTGCTTAACTTCGACGATCTATCAAGAACGACTAAGCAAGCACGACCACGAGCGCTTCGTGTAACTAAAAATACATCATTACCTACAACACAAATTTTACGTTTTACAACTTTCAATCGATAAAATACAATTGGAATAGCGCGGAACAAAAAGTAACTTTAAACTTCCTTTGATATCTACGCTCACTTCGCATTCCGCGGTTTTCCTTTGAGGCAAAGCTCTCAATTCGAATCTTTAAAACAAAAACCATTTGACCTGGTTCTTTATCAAAAGCGGTATCCGTTTACGGAAAGTAGTAGGTAAGATTACGATTACCACTAAGTCGTATGAGCTAGTGACCAACTCTGAGGATGGATTTTTTAAGCCTCTCTTCAGCCTCCGTCAAGGCTTAATTGAGTGAAAGTCAAAGTCAAAAAGCATTTATTCAGTACGACCGCTGGGATCACTTTGAACTTCGACTTTTTAGTTTTAGGATGGAGCACCTAAAAGAATGCTGCCCAAACCATGTTTGTTGCCCTGATTCTTCACGGTATTGGTCGCGCAAGAACAGGAAAATTAGTTTTATGACTATTCTAAGTGATCCCAGCGATCCTACTGAATAAATGCTTTTTGACTTTGACTTAACGACTTTAGCCGGGACCGTCAAGTAAACTTCCGAAGTACAGAAGCACCCAGTTAATAATGTCACTATTTGGTGACATTGGGGACCGCACAAAATGCTGCTACTTCGTCGATCTGCCAAGAACAACACACGAGCGCTCAGCAGTTTTGGTCTGGCTAGGACATACGAGTATAACCACATAACGGTGTGCGATTTTTGGTGCATTACTTACCAGTTCCTCTAAATAAATAAATAAAATAATAAATAAATAATGCTGGGCATTTCACACAGCATCATCTAGCCCCAAACTAAGCAAAGCTTGTACTATGGGAACCAGATAACTGATACACTACTTATATACTTTTTGTTTGTAAATACATACATATTATACATAGAAACACCCAGACCCGAGATAAATATTTGCAGATCATACAAACATTTATCCCACGGCGGGGATCGAACCCGCAACCTTCTGCATCCAAAGCGGGCTTCCAGGCCACTGCGCCACAGAGGTCTTATAAAGTAATAACCTTTTTTTACGCTTACCGCTTTTTACAAAACTCCAGTAAGTACTTGTATTATTGTTTTGTAATCTGTGGTTAAAGTGGAATTTCGAATTTATAGCCCACTTTGTTTCCTGTAGCTGTTTACTGCTTTCATTTAGGCAGTTGCGGTTCTATTGATCGTTTGTTTTAGTATTTTCAATGGGCTTTAAGAACACCATTACTTGGTAACATGCTTTACTTGGTGGCAAGTTAGAGAATGTGATTTCTCGTGTAGACTAAGCTAATTGCAAGCGAGAATCGAAACAGAATAACGACTGTATCATATCCCTGAAGGCATCATCATCATTGGCCTGCCCTTATCCCGCTCATGCGGGGTCGGCACAACATGTTCTCTTTCTCCATTCTCCTCTATCACTCGTCATCTCCATATCCACTCCTTTCTTACCCATTCTTTTTTCACACAATCCATCCATCTTTTCTTAGGTCTACCTCTACTCACATATCCGTACAAATTCATATCCCTGAAGGCATGATATATCATAAAAGACTCAAGATCCTTTTAAAATGATTATGGGGTTAGACAACGCTAAGACGGTCTATGGGTCCGATTAGCGCAGGATCATGGTGGATGGCACAAACTTAGGGGGGCCTATACCCAGCTGTGGGTGAAGTCTGGCTGTGGATGATGATGATGGGGTTAGTCAGATGTAGAGATATTATGAACCTGCTACCTTTTTGCAGAAGTAAGCTTATGTGACAGGTTGCAAGACCAACAATATTAGAATACTGTGTTACATTATATAAGTGACAAATTTTAAAATTTTGACTTAAACTTGAAAAGTACTTACAAAAGTACTCTTAGTCACCAATGCGTCCTGTATTGTCCCCATGGATCCACCTCACCCTGCTCTTGATATCGAGGTAAGAGTCGAGTTGGCTCGTTATTCAGATCAAATAGAACCTAGTAACATTAATCCAGATAAGGATTGGAACTTTAACAAATGTGACTATGAACAACTGTATGCTTTACTGGCTGAAGTCTCTTGGGAACAGGTTTTGCAATCCGACAATGTTAATTTGGCTACAGATGACTTCTACAGCACAATTTATAGCGTCTTTGATACCTGCATGCCGAAGAAAAGCCGTAAAAAGTCTCAGAGTACCAGGTACCCTGTTTGGTTTACTCCCGATATAATACGCGATATTAGGTATAAGAACAAGCTCCACTCCGTATGGAAGCGCACTAATACTGAGGATGATTATAAGCTATTCTCTGATCTCAGAGCTTCTTTAAAAAGTCGTGCAACTGCCGCTTATGACCTACACATCGGCACCATCGAAAATAACATAGCTGCGAAGCCACGTGATTTTTGGCGTCACATATCAAGTCTACGAGCCAAGGGTGGGTTTGAACCGAATGTCACTTACAAAGACGAACCTTATTCTGGTGTTGCTGCAGCTGAGGCTTTTGCTGACTTTTTTGCGAGCGTATTTCTGCCAGAAATCCCTATCCTTAACGCAAGTTTAATTAATAGCTGTGATATAAGCCGTAATAGTAACTATATTAACATATTTAGATTTACACCAGTGGATGTAATACGTGGCATTAAAAAACTTAAACATAGCAAATCCATTGGCCCTGATGGTATACCTTCTATAGTTATAAAGCGAGCAAAGAAAAACCTTATTTCTCCTCTCTGTCACATTTTTAATTTAGCTCTGGGCTCGGGCGTTTACCCTCTTCAGTGGAAAATCTCGAGAGTTACTCCTATACCTAAGACCTCAAATAAGCTAGCTGTAGAAGAACATCGCCCTATCGCTATTATGTCTTCACCGGCAAAAGTATTTGAGAATATATTGCATAGGCTTATTTTTTCCCAGGTGGAGAAATTTCTATGCAATGCACAACATGGTTTCCGGAGTAGACGATCAGTCAACACAAACCTATTGTCACTAGTAGAGTACGTCTCTACCAAACTTGACCAGGGAAGACAAGTGGATGTTCTCTACTTCGACTTTCGGAAAGCATTTGATAGGGTGAATAATGACATACTGCTGGCGAAACTTAGCTCCATTGGTTTTGCGCCCAATCTTCTACAACTTCTTGCAGACTACCTGCGAGATCGCCAACAGTATGTCAGGCTTGGAATTTACGAGTCCATGCCCTATCACACGCGATCCGGAGTCAGCCAAGGCTCCGTCCTAGGGCCATTGTTATTTTTAATAATGGTGAACGATGTACCGGCTTTTCTTCGGCATGCGGAATGTCTCCTTTATGCTGATGATCTGAAGTTATACACTGTTGTTGAATCTCTGAACGATTGTTTGGCACTTCAGCGGGATATTGATGCGTTGTACGAATGGAGTGTCAATAACAAAATGGAATTTAACCCGTCTAAGTGCTCAGTAATGACCTTTGGAAGGGTGCGGTTCCCAATATCCTTTGACTATTCTATCAACGGCACCATGATCGCCAGGACAACATTAGTTAGGGATTTGGGGGTCGTATTCGATCAGAGGCTTACTTTTCATGACCATATCGTGACCGTTGCTATGGAGTCGTTCAGGAGGTTGGGCTTTGTGCTCAGGAACGCCAAAGATTTCAAAGGTATGCACGTTATACGCCTGTTGTTTAATTCATTGGTGCGAAGCAAACTTGAGTCCAGTTCCTGTGTCTGGAATCCGCATGAGGTGACATACATTCTCCTCCTAGAAAAGGTACAGAAAGCGTTTCTCAGGTACCTCTACAAACGCGTTGCAGGATATTATCCGTACATGTACCCAACGAAATACCTTCTAGGCTATTTAGGATATAATTCTCTTCAGACTAGGAGAGCGTATGATCAAATGACAACCATATGCAAAGTGTTCCGTAACACCATTGACGCGCCCGATCTGTTTAACGAGTCACTTCGCCTCTTTGTCCCGGATAGATACCTCAGAGGCAGGAGACACAAACTCTTTGCTACTGCCCGTTACCGAACTGTCGCACGCGAGAACTCCCCTCTACCTCGCACTCTCACCGCCCTCAACGAGCTGCTCGCCATCCACCCTGAATGTGACGTATTTGCGGACGAATGGAAGAGTCTAATGTTGTTATGCCTGAGGTTTTGTGAGAATGATGGATGATTAGACATTTAAAATTTCTTGACATTATACATTAATAATATGACTGATAATCTAGGATATTTGAATAATTTAATTTTATTATTATGATTTGATAACATAAATTGATTATTTGTAATTATTATTCCTAATAGTACTGTGATTTAGTTAGAGTAATTGGCCTAAGCCGTTCTAATTAAATAAAATAAATAAATAAATAAATAATATTTATTTTATTTGAAAGTGTAGTGTTTTTATTAATTATTTGGACACTTAAAGAGTATTAATCTAATTTATGATATTAATTACAAAGCTTAATAATAAAAATGTTTATTCTATGATTATGTAACTACCAAATATTGCATGCTGAAAAGTTGATAATGGCTGATCTGTAATTTTTATTTAATCTGGTATGACTCTTTGTTGTACCTACCCATTATCGCAATATATAAATGAATTGAATTGACTAACTTCGACTAACTTGAAATAAACTTACGGTGTGTTTTATATAACAAGCTAGAGTCGAAATAAAAGCCTAATTCTGAACTGTAACTAAAGATATTATTCACTATAACATTTTATGAAATGACGTATAGTGGATGTAGGTTCGAGGACGCTCGTTTGAAGTGGAACTGGGCAGGACATGTGACTCGAATGCACCCAGAACGTTGGGCGAAGCTCGTCACTCTGGGTGCCCGAAGACGACGCGGCAGACCCAGGAAGAGCCAGACTGCAAACCGTGACCTTGGAACGCAACGAGTGGAAGTTGGGGGAGACCTCTGCCCAGCAGTGGTACATGATAGGTTAAGTAAAAAGTTTTTTTGAGCTCAAAACTAAACATCTTTACGATTCCTATCTTCGTGGTAAAACATTTTCCGAGAAAATGCGCATACAAAATCTCAGTAACTCAAAACTCCAAGTCATTAAACGTAAGGATCTTGTAACTTCACTCCTAATCAATCTTAGAGGCGTTTCTTATTAATTTCTCTGCTAAATCACCTTTACGACGGTAAAAAAATTTAGCCCCATCAAGCAACGTTGCAGTTTTTTAATACTACTATGCATTCTCGAACGGAAAACTCTGTCCTCGAATTAATGTTTGTGGGATTATGTTCTACATTACTGTTACCACATGACTACGACTGATTTAAATAAGTAAATAAATAATGCTGGACTTTCCACACAGCATCATCTAGCCCCAAAGTAAGCAGAGCTTGTGGTATGGGTACTAAGATGACTGATATACTACTTATATATTTTTTTTTGTTGTAAATACATACATATTATACATAGAAACACCCAGACCCGAGACAAATATTTGTAGATCATACAAACATTGGTCCCGCCGCGGGGATCGAACCCGCAACCTTTTGCGTCGCAGGCGGGCCTTCGCCCACTGCGCTACAGAGGTCGTCCTGCGCTACAGAGGTCGTCATCGAGGTCGTCACTGATTAAGTCCCTACTACTCAAAAGATTTTTTTTAATACATACAATTATCGGCACCTATTATATTTGACGAACGATAGGAGTGAGTGAGAGAATAGATTTGTATATTTGAAATAGTAAAAATACTTTGGCCGAATGTGGAGCTAAAAAGTGGGACGAATGAAGATTTTTGAATTAAAATATCTTATGGGCATACAATGTAGGACGAAAGCAGATTTTTTGATGTGGTCCGAACTCGGGACGAATATGGCGTAAATCGTCATATCGCAGAACCTATACCTATTGTTTCAAGTGCACGCTTTCACCATAACTCTTCAAGAATAATTATTATTGAAATCAATGAGGACGGTCGAGTATTGATCGAGAACTAATAGTAGTTCTTCTTAATCTGCAGTCGGGCCGTGGTCTGGGAACTCATTAACGTTCAAATAAAAAGGTTTTATTACATATTTTTATTTCGTGTCGGAAACTTCAAGAAGATTTTAAACGAATCGCTTTGCAAAGTGGAAACAGAAGTAGATTAGAAGATGTTTGCTATTTTTTTTACTATAATAATTACGTTTTAAAACTAAAAGAAAAGCCGACTTCAATGTTCGACTCTACTCTATAACGTCAGTTTGACTTAATGCATAGAGAGTCTTAGACTTATCTGTCGATTCGATTTACAATGGCCAGGAGGGAAGGTTTTTAGAGTTTTACAGAAAAACTATCAAACCCTCAGGAATAACATTTATATGGGACCACCTCTGGAGCATACCCTTTCAAACAAAAAAATAATTTTCAAAATCGATCCACAATTGGCGGAGTAATCGCGTAACAAGATACAAAAAAAAAAAAATAATAATAATAATAAAAAAAAACAAATACAGGCGAATTGAGAACCTCCTCCTTTTTTGAAGTCGGTTAAAAATAGCTTTTTAAGAAATGAAGTCTTATCAATTCGAATCCCGTCGGAATCGAATTCTTTTATAAGTTCACGTTTATCGGTTAAAGCATCAGTAATAACCGGTTTATACCTTAGTGTGTTTTAAGGTGGTCGCACAGTCCAGCCGAGTCGAACGCGCCCAACTGTCAATTCAAAGAGAAAATGCTGCTGACGTCCGCCGCAATTTCTGACGTCATCAGCATTTCCTGCATAGCTATATGACTGCGGCACGTATGGCGCGGACAAGTGTGCGATCAGGTTAACACCTAAAATTAAAAAAAAAAATATAGTAGTATTCCATCACTTTTTATAATCCTTTTTAAATAGCATTTCAAAAATTGTTCATGGAGATTGCTCACAAGAGCAGCGTAGTATTATAAAAATAATACTTTTACTATTCATCTATTCAACTACCAGTAGATACTAATGATAATCTAATAGATGAACGTAGGAATCAAACATTACATTGCTCGCCAATTCAATTTGTACCGGACTCGGAATTATTCCGGGAATCCTAATAAATTGGAGCAGTTTTAGGCAAATGAGTTCCGCCCGGATCGGAAAGGGCCGGTGTTTCGTTCGGATTAAGCTCTATACATTGACATGTACAGATATAGGTAGGATGTTTCTTATAACTTACGGCGAAATTCTGCTTGAATATCGCCGTAATTGTGATAATAAATGTATTTGCATGTTTGGTCTGTACGTGGATGGGTGACCGCCAGTGGCATTTTCATCTGAGCGCTTCCGTGCTTCGGAGGGCACGTTAAGTTGTCGGTCCCGGCTATTTAAGTCGTTAAGCCATGACGGAGGCCTAAAAACTCCGTCACCAGACATTTTAAATTTTATAACGGGACTTAATCGCGTAGGTATAACATTTGTTTATTTACCTCGACGTTTCAGTAGCGTTACAAGGTTGATTGCAGTTGCGGCAGTTCTTATATTGGACAGACCAAGCGGACTATTGCTGAGCGTGTCAAAGAACATATCGCAGCTGTCAAAAATCGCCAGGTGTATAAATCAGCGATAGCGGAGCACTTGCTAGAATCAGGATCAAACCACTGGATCGAGTTACATCAACCTTTAGTCCTTTCCAATGATCGCCATTATTATACTAGAATTGTGCGTGAAGCAGTTGAAATAAAGAAACACAAAAATTTCAACCGGGAATGCGGCTACAAACTGTCATCAACGTGGGATCCAGTGATAAAAAAGTGTTCGGGTCGTGTAAGAACGTCTAGTACTAACTTGGATGTTGTCAGTGTAGTGTGTCGCAACCCTAATGTTATTTTGTGTTGACCGAATGAGGGTAGTTTCTCATCGGTCGAAGAGGCGAACGAGTACCGGCGGGCAGTCTTCTCGTGACCACGGTAGCTGTAACGCTACTGAAACGTCGAGGTAAATAAACAAATGTTATACCTACGCGATTAAGTCCCGTTATAAAATTTAAAATGTCTTCGAGTCGCGAAAGTTTAAAATGTGTAGTGTCCGTCACCAGAGTTGGCCACTGACTCATGCGAACTTACTTACTTTTTTTAGTTGAAAAACAGCATTTTCAATTGCAATTCAATTCAAAACAGAATTTTCATGGAATCAATGTTCTTTTCTGAAATGAACTTACAAAAAATTATAGGGCGAAGGTCCGCTTGCGACGCAGTAGGTTGCGGGTTCCATCCCCGCCGCGAGACAAATGTTTGTATGATCTACAAGTTTTTTTCTTGGGTCTGTATGTTTACATACATACATACATACATAAAGTCACGCCTCTTTCCCAAAGGGGTAGGCAGAGACCACGGATCTCCAGTCGCTACGATCCTGACACACAACTTTCGCCTCATTCACTCTCATTACATTCTTCATACATGCTCGTCGGTTTAGGGTACTTTTGACCTGGCCCTTTAATGTATGAATTAATTTTCTGTATGTCTAATTGTGTATATATTATGAATATGTATGTATTTACGAACAAATAGTATTTAAGTAGTTTATCAGTCATGTCCCATAACAAGCTCTGCTTACTTAAGCGCTAGATGATGCTGTGTGAAAAAGTCCAGCATTATTTATTTACTACCAAACTTGCGCCAAAATACTTCAAGACTTACTAGGTCGTAATATAGACTGTCTTAGTACACAAGATTACCTACAGCTTACAATTTGCTTCCCAAGAATAAAACTAACTTATAACTCCAACGGTGCTCTAACAAAGAAATAACATCCTACCGCATTAAAACTTAAGCATAACACGTGTTACAAAATACACATAGGGATTTGAGGGTTAGTTCTTATGTCAGGGGAGTAAGGTGGAGATTGGCGTAGCGGGGCTGTGGTAAAATGCAGTATTTTGGAGAAGAGCTTCAGGTGAGTCTTGTTGAAAAACACGGACTTTGAAGATAGCAAACAAGTCTTTTAGACGGGTAATTATTAGATCTAGCTGCGCTCCACAGAATCCACTTTAACCCACGGGAATGAAAGTTAATTTTTATCTAAAGTATGCGTTATCTGCATAAAAGAATGATCTATCGTATATCCATTTAAAAGAAACGGAAAGTCGGCAAATTGCGAGACGTCTTTTCGTCCAAAATACGAAGGTTTTTCATCAGTGTGTGTTACCAATGTGTTATTAATGAGAGTGAATGAGGCGAAAGTTGTGTGTCAGGATCGTAGCGAGTGGAGATCCGTGGTCTCTGCCTACCCCTATGGGAAAGAGGCGTGATTTTATGTATGTATGTGTGTTACCAGTGATGACATATGGAACTGAGACGTGGTCCCTCACTATGGGCCTCATAAGAAGGCTCATGTTCGCTCAACGAGCTATGGAAAGGGCTATGCTTGGTGTCTCTGTACGAGATCGAATCAGAAATGAAGACATCAGTATACGCACTAAAGTCAACATAGCCCACAGGATAGCACGTAGAACTGACGGCCGTTGGGGCAGAAAAGTTCTCGAGTGGAGGCCACGCACCGGAAAATGTTGTGAAACCGTGAAAATCGCATTAGAGTATGGAGTATGGACCCCTACTAAATGTAAAAACGATCTGGTAAAGGTTGCTGGGAGACGTTGGGTGCAGGCTGCACAAGATCGATCGCTGTGGAAATCTATGGGGGAGGCCTATGTTCAGCAGTGGACCTAGGATGACTGAGCTGATAATGATGATATCCGTTTAGCATTTTCAGCGTGAAGGAGGAACAAACACACACGATATGCTGACAAACCAATTTTTGTAAGGAAACTTTTTCAAACTACGATCAACAAGATGGTTAAAGTCACTGTTTATAGAACCGTCGATTGTATATCATAGTTGTTATTTTTTAATAAGATGGAGGGAAAGTATTTTCAATTTTTTTCAACAAATGTAAAACCTGACATTATTCATTCTCCCAACCCGTGTGTATCTCCTAAGACACGCCTAATTTGGCTTTATGGGTCTGGCTTAAGGTTCGCCGTTATAAACGAGTACACTAACCCTCATTATATATATTTATATATCTACGTATGTTTACCGGGATATGAGTGCTGGAGATAAAATGTAGTACCATTAGTTCGGGTTTATTGTTATTAGCTAGGTAATAAGGCTGGTTTCTGTATTTGGGATGTAATTACCCACGGTTGGGCATAGGTACATAATAATACGATAATAATTGTAATCAAATTCTTGATGAATCTTCGAAGTGTTACGCTATGCTACGTTCTGAGCGGTAAGTAAGTGGATGGGTGACCGCTTGTGGCATTATAAATGAGCGCTTCTTTCGGAGTTCAGTTGCTTCGGGGCACGTTAAGTGGTCGATGACGTGCCTCAGACTACGACTTTAAGATATTTTCAAACGATCTGGAGTTCTGGAGAATTTCCACCTTGCCTCGAGTTGAGATCCATTTTGGTGAGTAGGTATAGGTTCCTAACTACCTACTTCTGTTGATTTCCCTAATGACACCTACTTACCTCATTTATTTATTTAGTACCCACCTTTTGTTTATTTAGTACCCATTCTCTTTTCTTGTTCGTTCGATACAGTTTGATAATATGTAAATTACCTGTGTCTGCGTGTTGCCAAATAAAGATATATGTATCTATTATAGTTTTTTTTTAATAATTATCATAGTTTGCAAGCACATTTCAGTTTTTTGGAAGTGTTCTCATATTTTTCTCTGAACTTCAGTTATTTTAAATATAAAAGATTCTTGCAGGAAGCAGTGAATAGAAGCATCGTTTTACTACACATTTTAAAGTTTTGTCACATCCTGCTGGTGCTCAGGATTTTATGACCTAGATCCGTTAGGTGATTACCTATTCTAGGGTTGCTAAAATACGTGTGGCCGTTTTATTAAAGAAAATTGAAAATTAAAATACCATGGGGATCAGTACAAATATTTGCTGCTTCAGGCAAACATGTCCCGCCACGAGAACCGATCTCACACCTCGTGCGGCCGAGCACTTACGCCATACCACCCAAGTTGTCATTATAAATATTTATTTAGTTTGTGACTTTGAAGTTTCTGTAAAATATTCCAGAATTTTATTTCAGTTCAGATTGCGAGGAAAAGAAATGTGCCAGTAAAGTTTTATAACTTAAAAACTTGAAGTAGGAAAATTATCTCCCAGAAAAGTTCATTCCGCCATTTTATTTTCGAGCGCCATCAGAATCTCAATCTTCTGAACTTTGATGAGGACTCTATGCCTTATAACTTTACGGTAGTCTTGGTACTTTTGTTCAAAGGCACTTCGAATACAAAGAACGTCGCTAGCTTCATTTATTTAGTGTTTAAATTACAGCAGCTAGAAATAGTGACATGAAAGGTTACTGGAGCGTAATTAGATAGCCAGACGTTATAGGAAATTGCTGGGCTTGACTTTTTACAGGAGAAATTGAAGATCTTTTACACAATTGGGTATTAAAACCTTTTTTACTCTTACCACGGTTAATAGTTATGGCGGACAGGTATTTCATTGAGAAATGAAAAGTCCTGCTCAAGACCCCTCGCAGACTACAAACTTTCGGCCGATAGTTGAGACGGGCTATTATACATCTCCATACTCATTACGAGCCGAAGTATATTCCGTCTCAACTATCGGCCGATAGAAAGTCTGTAATCTGCGAGGTGTCTAAGGAGGATCGTCTGATCGTTGTGGGTTCAAATCCCGTCAGAATCGAAAATTTTGAGAAGACTGTTCATTTCTCAATGAAAGACTAGAAAGTTTACTAGGCTAGAAAATTAAAGGTCATTGATTAATCATCATTATTCTAGCTCCTGCGCGCGGTTTCGTCCGCGTGGTATCTACATTTCGAATAGCCTCTGGGGTATTCCAGGTCAATCTACGTCTATTCCAAGTTTCATCCAAATCGGTTCACTGGTTTGGGCGTGTTTGAAACACAAACTATCAGCTTTATTATTTAGTGGGATAGCCTGACTTCACTGTCCGTAGACCTTTTAGCTTTCGTCATATCTACCACTAATGTAACACGCTTTTCAAAGATTTATAACTTATAGTATACAGGGTTTAAAAAAACAACTACCGAAAACTGAGGGGTTGCAATCAGACCATGATTCTAAACACATTTAGCGAAAAAAAAACGCGATTTTTTTTTGACTTAGCTTTGTTATTTTTGTTTTATTTACGGTTATTTACTACTATTACAACATAATAAGATCATACCTACCTAATAATTTCATTTGTAAAAGAAAGAAACAGTTAAAACTCAAAATCCAGCAATCTACGTAAAACAACGCGCCCAGAACATACGCAAACAGCACTCTTCAAACGCTGTTTTCTCCGGATATAATGATTTTTTTGGAAAATCCTTTTGGATTTGGTTGTGTTGAGATGCTGTACCTACCCCTTTCGGCTTCGGTAGACGTCTTTTTACACCCTGTATACAGGGTGTAAAAAGACAACTACCGAAACTATCTCAACGTTTTTGTGCAAAAGTATCTCAACAAACGTTCCACTGTTTTATTGAGTGAAGTAGGGATCACAAGAATAAAAAATATAATAAACCGTATAAAAACGGAAAAACTATGAATATTTCAGAGGATATTCCGCGACCATTGTGATCGTGCGTGTTTTTCTCGATGTATCGGGGATTTATTGAAGCGCGTACTAATGCGAAAACAAATGGACGTTTTTAGGTTTTTTATCTTTTAAATGAAACTGGTGAAATTCCTTTTTTGTTAGAGCAAATCTATTCTCGTGGATTTAGGTGCAGAGTTTTTTTTTAAGATTATAATTCGAGAAAATAATTATTCGTGAAGTCGAAAACAGAGAGACCAATGTTTGTATGATCTACAAATATTTGAATCGGGTCTGGGTGTTTCTATATCATCATCATCATCACCCGCAGCCTTTTTCATCCCACTGCTGGGCATAGGCCTCTCTTCGCTCTTGCCAACCCTCCCTATCTTGCTGCCGGACGACCTACTCGTCTATAGCTTCTATGTATAATATGTATATATTTACAAACAAAAAGTATATTAGTAGTATATCAGTCATCTTAGTACCCATAACACAAGCTCTGCTTACTTTGGGGCTAGATGATGCTGTGTGAAAAGTCTAGCATTACACAAACACAGTCTAGAGTCGTAGTTATTTTGCGTGACATCAACCTGAATTCAATCTCACAGACTGGGCAGCAACCCTCACCTTCCCGCCAAAATAAACAACTCAAAACCGCGAACAAAGCGCACTCATTACCCGTGAAAGCCTCCGTAAACAAAGCTATCTTTACACAGATTAATCAGCAGGTAAAATGTCAAAAGTAGCTAAACGTGAATCTGAACGGTTTTTTTAAATAATAAAACTCAACTTTTAAGTTTTCTAAAAGCAAAATCATGGAACAAGATCAAGTTGTTCACTGTTGTTTTTAAGAAGAGAGTTAATAGGCACCTTCTGGGTAGGTTCGCTCCATCGTAGACCTCATTCTTGCCTATGTAAGTTTCGTGGCCAAGAATCGACCCATTCAACATAAAAGTGGTTTTGCAGAAGTTTGCATTTTAAGTGGTGTCTGTACTTACAGTTATTTATTTGTTTTATAATGTATAAGTTTAACATGTGTTAGTTTCTTTAGTCTAAATTGATAATTAAGAAAATTATAAGTATCTTTAAAATTTAGTAGATTTTTTAACTTATAGATAGAGATTTCTTGCAAAATTATTGTTTAGCTTATTTCGAACTTCCTTATAAATAAATAAATAATGCTGGACAATTTCACACAGCATCATCTAGCCCGAAACTAAGCATAGCTTAGTTAGCTTATCTACTTCTAATTTTTATTGTCCAGGTATTTATACACCAGGGATGTTCAGGTTATTACGACGAGCAGGTGAGGTGATAAGAGTCAGCCTGTCACTTACAGTAAATAATGACATCTAATTATATAGCCATTGTCGAATTTCCTCGTTGCATTAAATTTTGAACGCGGTTCCGACATGGTATGGTGCTAGAGATGAGCTTAATGCGATCAAATTCACAAAGAATTTATTTAGTAGGACTGCGGAGATTACTTAGAATAGTCTTCTTAAGGGCTAGGTGATCTACATACCTACATACGCTTTCCCGTAGGTGTTATGTAGGTTACAGATTTGCTTCGATCCTGACACACATTTTTCATTCTTTTTATATTCCTTCGTCTTATTCTGCTTCATCATCATTTCCCTGCCGTCATCTCAACACTCACTCCTTTCTTACCCATATCATCCTTCACACAGTCCATCCATCTTTTCTTTGGTCTGCCTCTTCTGCTACATCCCTCCACATTCAAACCTAACATTCTTCTCGTTACATGACTCTCTTCTCTCCTCATAACATGCCCATACCACGACAATCTATTACTCCTTAACTTATCCGTCACTGGCGCAACTTTCAAACTTCTTCTAATTCTCGTCTTATTCTGCTTATCCACTCTTTTTATCTATTCTAATCTATACTTCTATACTAATATTATTAAGAGGAAAGATTTGTATGTTTGTTTGTATGTTTGTTCGTTTGAATTGAATTGACTCCGAAACTACTGGACCGATTTGAACATTCTTTCAATATTAGAATCCTACATTATCCCTGATGAACATAGGCTATATTTAATCCCGGGAAAGTGATGTTTTCCCAAAGGAAGGTAACACCGCGACGGACAGCTAGTATTCTAAATTAAACATCGTTTTTTAAAGTAGATACTTAGTGTAGCGATACATCTGCGGAACGTACGGCGCCGATCGTTCGGTTGAATACACTCGCAGTGTTTTTTTTTCCTATGTCATATCAGCCGAAAATCACGTCGCGTTTTCGCGTTCAAAACGACTGAAACTTCACCCGCTGAATTTTCGGAGCCGAACCCTCGGCTGGTGTTTCGCTACACCTAACCTAATCGCACACTTACACGCACCGTACGCGCCGCAGTCATTATTCAATACAAAAAATGCTGATGACGTTAGAAAATACGGCTCGCAATCTGGGTACTTTTGATCTGACATTCATAATACGCTTTGAAAAAAAAACATGCTGAGCGTTGCTTCTATTGACGTTGTAGCTTCATGGAGCACAAAATAATATCCTAAAACCCATCTTTTCAAAATCGCTTATTTCCCCCAATTTGTGACACACATCAAATGTCATTTAATTTACCAGGAGAGCGTTCGAGTGAGCTGATATACACCTTTAGATAACGCCTGTTCATAATTAATTTTAAATACGACCAGTCATCGGGTTATTAACACAAGTACCTACCTACTTCAAGTACGGAATTAAATGAGAAATGTTGACATCTTATTATTAAAAAAAAATTAATTTACTTTTTGAGATAATTGGAACTGCATTCACAAATGTTCGTAGCTATAACGGATATGGTACCTGCCCTCCGTGGCCCTTCTCAAAAATCCACCTGTATGCTAGCCAACTCTGGTGACGGAGTTTTTGCGGACCACGCTTTTAAAGCGAGAGTCAAAAGAGAGTTGGCTACTAACGCTTCCCTTTAAACGTACTAACTGTCACGCTGTAAGTTCCCCTGTTTAAAACTTCTTCATACTCCACCATGTATCTCGTTAATAGTTCTTGGAAGGTTTAACCTCAAGTAAAATAGTCTTCTTAAAACTGTGTCCGTCATCACCCGTTACTTACAACTTTATTTAAACTACTTCGAATTTGTACTAAGGTAGTGGCAGAGTGAATATTACTTTGTAAAAAAATGGCTTTGATACTGTCAGAAGACACAATCTATACTTCAACAGCACGTTGTAGTGGCTAGGAGATTGTAATGGAATATGTTTGCCTATCACATTAACCATACACTCAACTTAATCGGCCAATAGTTGTGGTGGACTATGCTTATTATAATTAGGCAAATGAACGAACACATTTTTGTGACGGAATTCTGTTTATTTATACTCGTAGACATAGACAGGATTAGCAAGTTGAAGTGGCAATAGGCGGGGCACATACCTCGTAGAACTGACGGCCGTTAGGGCAGAAAAGTTCTCGAGTGGAGGCCATGTCGGAAATCGCAGAAGAGGACGGCTCTCCACTAGATGGAAAGACCTGGCAATGGTTGCTGGGAGCCGTTGGGTGCAAACTGCACAAGATCCATACTAGAAGAACTAAAATGAATTCCTAGTTTTTTAAGAAATTCCGCAAACAACAACAAAAACACTTAACACTGAAGAGCGATGTAAGTTAAAACTACCCTAAAGACGTGAAGTAATAAAGCCAGTTAGGCGCCCCCTGTCGGCCGAAAGCTGAAGCACCTGGGGCACAGTGATAATGAAACTAATTTACTAGATTCAAGTCTAGTAGACTGAGAAGAAGGCGATAAGGGATTCTATATTTATTGGTGTTTCAAATAAGTTTATTTTGACTTAAGTCCTAATTAATAAAGAGTAATCTTGACGGAATGGTGGCCAAAAAGACAAACGAGAAGTTTAGGCAGACCAGCAGCCAGATGGATGGATGACATTGTGACCATGCAAGGAAAAACTGGATGAAAGAGGGAGAGGACCTAGTGACTGCGTTTGAGCGGGGAGGCTTATGCCCAGCAGTGGGTGACAACAAGCTGCAGAAGATGATGATGATAATGTACACTGCAGATTCTGCAGATTTTGCAAAATATTACTTCGAATTTTTTAAATATCTCAAAAATATCTTATCCCTGAAGATACCCTACCTTTAGTGCATTTTCCCTACCTACAGATGCAGTAAGTAAGTTTTCGTATAAAGTTTGCATATTCGTCAGAACAGTACCATATCCAGATTTTTCCAGATGCAGGTTCTCAAGAGCGACTTTGAATCCAGTCAGGATTAAATATTCTCTTTCGCTGAATGCAGCATGATACCTTTAGAACTGCACTGAATGAGCTGATAAGGATGTGTTTCAAAAAACCATTAACCGTGTTATACTGTCCGTTATAATTATGATGAATGAATGAATGAAATGAATAAGTAAGTAAGTTCGTATGAGTCAGTGGCCCACTCTGGTGACGGAGTTTTTAGGCCGCCTTAAGGCCTCCGTCATGGCTTAACGACTTAAATAGCCGGGACCGACAATTTAACGTGCCCTCCGAAGCACGGAAGCGCTCAGATGTATTGAAATAAAACGACGTGTTTTTTATGGACGACAGTAATCAAGTGTCAAATTTATTGAGTTAACTAATGTCATACCCATCTGTCAACATCAGTTTGGGCCGAAGCTATTTTCTAGTTATTTTGATACAATACTAACACCCCCACTTATCAAAACAATTATAGAACATAACTATCATCTTTAGTAACATAACATTAATTTTCTAACATCATAGAATTACATGAATTGAAAAACACAAAATATTCCAACAAGTTTAAATCTGCCAATTTACCTACTTACTTATTATAATACCCAACATTTTCATAAATCTAAAATGCTTTATAGGTGGTAAACCTTTTGTTAACAAATCAGCTGGCATATTTTCAGTCGGAGTATACAATAAACTTACAATGTTATTTTCAACAGCCTCTCTAACAAAATGAAATCGAACATCAATGTGCTTTGTGCGATTCTTTGATTGTGGTTGGTTTTTAGCCAATTTCAAAGCACTTTGATTATCACAATGCAATTTTATAACACAAAGTTTTCCTGTCAATTCACACAGTAAGTTTCTTAAATAAACAGCTTCTTTTGTAGCTTCTGAGAGACTTACATATTCTGCCTCTGTACTAGATAAAGAAACAGACTTTTGTTTTCTGCTCTGCCAGGATATTACAGAACCAGACATGGTGAAGCAATGACCACTGAATGACTTCCTATCTAATTCACAACTAGCCCAATCTGAGTCTGCAAATCCTGTTAATTCTACATTATCTTCTTTGCTATATCTTAAACAATAGTGTTTAGTTTTCTTTAAATATTTTAGTATACGCTTAGCATAATTATAATGAGTTTCATTGTAACAATTGTTGAACTGACTTAGATAACTTATTGAATATGAAATATCAGGCCTAGTCAATACAGCTAAGTACATTAAGCTACCTATTAATCTTTGATAGGGTAATTTACTATCAGACACATCAGCCTTATCAATATTCAGCTTACTCTCAATGGGTGTATCAATCGGCTTACAATCAGACATATTGAACCTATTCAACAAATTCTCAATATATTTTTCTTGATCAATACAAATAACACCCTTTTTTGTAGTTATTCTTATGCCAAGGTACTGTTTAACATTTCCTAAATCTTTTATTTTAAATGTCGAACCTAATTTATTTTTCACATATTCTGTTTCCTGTGTGTCATTTGAAAAAATTAAAAAATCATCGACATACAACGCTACAATTGTTCTCAAATTATCATTATTCATTTTTGAATACAAACATGGCTCTAATTTACTTCTAGAATATCCTAGGTTACACAATGTTTCATCTACTCTTTGGTACCATGCCAAAGATGATTGCTTTAATCCGTAAATGGCTCTTTTTAATTTTAAGACTTTATTCCCTTCTACTGTAGGAAAGCCTTCAGGCAAACTCATGAAAATATCTTCCTTTAAATGACCATACAAAAAAGCAGTTGTTACATCTAAATGTGTTATACTAAAATCAAGTTGAACACTAAGTGCAAACAACATTCTTAATGTGGAATGCCTTACCACCGGAGAAAAGGTTTCCTCATAGTCCACACCAGCCACCTGTGTGAAACCTTTCGCCACCAGCCTAGCACGATACCTTATGTTATTGTCAATGTCTATTTTCCTTTTTAAAACCCACCTACAATGCACTATAGACGCACCTTCAGGAACATCAATGAGCTCCCATGCATCATTGCTCTCGAAAGACTGTAGCTCCGTTTCTATGGCTTGCTTCCATTGATATGCTTCTGGACCTGCCACTGCTTCTGAGAAGGTGATCTGCTCATCATCTGGACTGCTGCTGTGAACACACAAATTAGAGAAACCATACCTCTGAGGTGACTTTCTTATCCTCTTTGATTTTTCAACTTCTGGTACTTCTAGAATTGTTATGTCAGTGGATTCATTTCCAGATATAAATGTTGAGCTATCGCTGTCTTCATTTTCCGGATCAGCATATTCTGACGAGCAAGTATCTGAGAGCAGAGATTCATTTACTGCAGCTTCCCCCACTGAATCTCTGGCGTTTTCAGCAGAACCTGGGGTGTCCTCAACTGAATTCACGTTCTCATCAAAAAACCAGATAGAGTTGTCTGTTTTGCAGCTTACATTCTCTTTCTCCATGATGATAACATCCCTGCTAGTAGTAACTGTATTATTTCGTGGATTATATATCCTGTATCCTTTCACATTTTCTGAGAATCCAACGAGTATATATTCTTCAGCTTTTTTGTCCCATTTTAGTCTCTTTTCCTTGGGAATGTGTACCATGACAGGACTTCCAAATATACGAATGTGACTAACATCTGGTTTTTTACCATACCATGCTTCATAAGGAGTCATGTTGTTCAACGCTGAAGTTGGTGTTCGATAAATAACAAAAAACTTAAATTTTGACTATTTTATTATAAAAGTAGTACAGAGCGTTACAATGGATTTGGAGAGAGAGAGTGAGTGAGGTTGTGAATGCGATTGACCTCAAATCTCTACAGATAATAATAGAATTACACTTTTTTATATGAATGAACCTTTTTGTTTTATACAAAATTCCCCGCCACACATTTGGGTAGGTAGGATGTTTGAATTTAATTAAATTATAACAAAGAAAATAAGGTTTTTAACTGTTAACTTAAACCGTAACATCATTTAGTACTATTACTATTTAAATTTCCTAAGAACATGATAGTCTAGACTCTAATCATAAATAGGCAGTACAGCGACCTTGTTAATTGCCCTAGTATGCACTGACCCCGTTTTAGTAGTGACCTCAACTGACCTCACCATACCGTCCTTACTTTGAAAAACTTTAGTTATCCTAGCTAAAGGCCATTGTAAGGGAGGCACATTAACACCTGGTAACAAAACCAGAGACCCTTCTTGAACATCAAGAGATTTTTTAAACCACTTGGGTCTGCACAACAATTGGGATAGGTAACTTTTGTGCCATACATTCCAAAAATCCTGTTGCAATTTAATGCACTTTTTCCAAAAGCTTAAACGATTTACATTATTATTTGAAGTTACTATCCCAGGCTCAGGAATAGCTGCCAGTGACTGGTTAATTAAGAAATGCCCTGGAGTTAGATATGAAAAATTGGAAACATCATTATTGATTGGAGTTATTGGCCGTGAATTTAAGATCCCTTCTACTTGCACCAGAATGGTGTTGAACTGTTCATAAGTTAATAGTAAGCCGCCAATGATTCTTTTAAAATGATACTTAGCAGACTTCACTGCAGCTTCCCACAATCCCCCCCAGGTTGGTGAGTAGCTTGGAATGAATTTGAAATCTATCCCCTTTATACTGCAATAATCTATGACAGCATTTTGATGAGCCTGTGATTTACATAGCAGAAACAGATCTCGCAACTGATTATTTGCACCTTTAAAGGTGGACGCATTATCACAATAAATAGTATGAGGTAAACCTCTTCTAGACTGAAATCTTTTCAGTGCAGCTAAGAAACATTCAGATGTCAAATCGGATACTAATTCTAAATGTACACATTTCGTGACAAAACATACAAATACACATACATATCCTTTGGAAATTACAGATCGCCTCATGCTTGACTGCTTTATATTAAATGGTCCACAATAATCTATACCTACTTTATTGAAAACCCTATCTTGTACAACTCTATCTTGTGGCAGAGATGCCATGAGCTGCTGATCAGTTTGCGCTCTGAATCTGAAGCAAGATACACATTTATTTATAACGCCTTTAACCATAGTTGTCGCGCTAATTATGTAGTATTTTTGGCTTAGATTGGACAAGGTTAACTTTAATCCTCCATGCATTAGAGCACAATGCTCATTTCGAATTATTATTTTTGTGAAATTGCAGTTCTTTGGCAATATTTGAGGATGCTTTTGATTGAAAGATATATTAGCATTGTCCAACCTGCCGCCCACGCGCAATATTCCATCCTTATCTAAGAAAGGACATAACTTTTTTAAGCTAGACTTAATATTAAGATTCTTTTGAATCTGTGCAATCTCTTCAGCAAAATGTAATGATTGTACATTTTTAATTATGATTTGCATTGCTTGTGCATATTCCCTTACATTTAGCGTTTTCGAGAGTACACGATCCTCCTTTTTTAGTTTACAATTTTGAACAAAGCGTAGCATGTAGCACACCACACGTTGGATTTTTAATAATGATGAAAACTTAGATATAGGTATAACCTCATCAATTACATTACAATTGACTGATTGATCTTTTTCATCATCAATTATGCTACTTATTTCCCTATTGCTAAATGGCTTAACTGTGAAATCTATGTCCTGCAAATCCTGAGGGCCGTGCCACCACAATGTATTTGAATCAAGTTCAGAAGGCGGTAATCCTCTTGATAAACAGTCTGCTGGGTTACAAGATCCACTCACATGGCTCCAGATACAATCATTGGTCAACTCTTTGACTGCCATGGCTCTGTTCTGTACATAAATGTCTTTGGTGGGCGGATTTTGCAACCAACAGAGTGCAATTTGAGAATCACTTAACAAGACTCTATTTCTAAATGAGTGATTTTGCATTATACAAATTATTTTTGTGTACAATTTTGCGAGGAGCAAACAGGCGCTTAACTCTAACCTAGGTATTGTTTGCTTTATTTTAAGTGGCGCAATTCTTGACTTACTACAAAGTAAATTTACACACACATTGTTGCCCTGAATGACTCTTACATACAAACATGCACCATATGCAACACTAGAAGCGTCGCAGTAACCAATTAAATCTAAATAATCTGCGCTATCCATACTTAAGCTACGTTTTACATAGATAGGTTTCATGCACATTAAATCATGAAAGAATGCATTCCAAGGTAATAATACCTCATCAGGGAGCATAGTGTCCCAATCTAAATTTTGACGCCATACCTTTTGCATGAATTCTTTAGCACGAGTGACAATAGGACCTGCCAATCCCAATGGGTCAAAAAAGCTACCAATAAAACTTAAGACAGTACGCTTGGTCCATACCTTAGACAGCTGCCCAGAAGGAGGAGAAATCATGAGTTCATCTGAATTGATATTGAGATATAGCCCTAAAGCCTTGATTTTCAAATCAGCATTGTTCAGATCAATTTCTTTAAAGTGATGTCTGTCGGAGGGAACCTCTGACAAAATGTCTGGATGACTGGCACACCATTTGTGCAATTCAAAACTACCCAATGCTGTGAGCTTAATTAGTTCGCTGCAGACTTCTCTAGCTTGCTCTATGGAGGCAGCTCCAAAGAGACAATCATCGATGTAGCTGTTGTGTCGCAATACTGAAGCGGCCATGGGATATTGTTCTTCGTGACGGCGCGCTAGCTCCACAAGACAGCGTGTAGCCAAGAAGCTGGAACTTGTCACTCCATAGGTGACCGTCTGCAGCTGAAAACACAACAATGGGTCATTTAGATTTTCCTTCCACAATATTGATTGCAAGTGAGTATGTGCAGGATTCAGGGTCACTTGTTCGTACATGCGCTTGATGTCTGTTAGCACGACATATTTGTGTGTACGAAAGGAAATTAGAATTTCAAAAAGCTCCCTTTGAACCACTGGGCCTGCATGCAGAATATCATTCAAACTTTTGTTTACATTGGTTTTGGCGCTAGCATCAAATACCACCCTGAGCTTCGTTGTTGCACTGCTTTCCTTTACTACCGCATGATGAGGCAAGAAATAGCGTGACTCGAGAGGTATTTCATGCTTGAATAATTCAACCTTCCTAGCGCGACCTGATTCTACATACTCATTGATGAATTCTGTGTACCTAGTTTTGAGGTTATGATCTTTTGAAAATTTTTTGCACAAAACATTGAGACGCTGCAATGCTACATTGAAGGAGTTTCCCAAATTGACCTCTTTTAAAGGGATCTTGAGCGGCAGACTCACTTGAAATCTGTGATCATTTAATTGGACAGTGTTTTGAAAGTTTGTTTCACAAAAGTTTTGACTGTCATGAACACATTCATTCTTTATATTAGGAGTATGCTGCTCATCCCAAAATCTTTGAAGGAGGGAATCCATTTGGTCCTCATTCACTGTAGCATGCAATGTTACCTTTTCCGTTGCAATGTTATGCGAAGACACACAACCATTATTGTTCTCCAACTTGCCAGACACTATGTAGCCAAACTTGGTTGCCAACAAAAATAGATTGCCCTGTGATAACCTAATTTTGTCTGTTAACATGATATTGAAGAAAATATCAGAAGATATCAGAAAGGAAATCTCACCGGGAAGATTAAACTCGTTGTCGGCTAACATGACCGAGTCTGGCAGTTGAATGTTGCTTATATCAAACCTTGTCTGTGGCAGGTAGGTAGTTATATTGCCTACCACAGAAAACAGTGCATTGCAGCTGAAGTTTGAATTTATTGAATGCATGGATAGATTGACAGCCTTGGCAACAGGTTTCTGTGATTGGTCAAGAGCTGTGACATTCACATTGTAGTTGAAGGTAGGGATATTTAATTTGCTAATTAAACTTTCGGTCACAAATGAAACCTGGCTACCACTATCAACCAAGCCTCTCGCTGTGACATAGGTTCCATTGGCTGCCTTGAAATTGACCTTAATGGTGGGCAGCAGAACCATGTTATTAGACACTACCTTTTGTGTGGATTTTGCCAAATTGCAAACACTTTCTTCTAGATGCAACAATGAATTGTGATCTTTGCTTTTGCATGTTGAACACTTGAAGTGAAAACTACATTTCTTGGCGTGTGCATTTAGGCAAATCCTGCATAGTTTTTCCTTTTCAACAAAGGCTACTCTTTCCTGAGCACTTAGTGCTTGAAATTCTTTGCAAACAAAGATTTTATGACTAGTACCGTTGCAGTATTTGCAATTACTTATTTTGCTGATGTTGACATTAGCTAAATTGACTGCTTTACTAATACTAGTATTTTTAATCAAGGTAGACTTACCGGCGGCCACTTGTGATTCCTCAAAACTCATTGCTCGTCTCTCCATGTAACTCAAAAATTCCTCTAGTGTGGGAAGTTTTGCGGAATCTCGATCAGCATGATATTCCCTGCAAGAAAGCACATCTAATTTCCTCAACAAAATGGGAATTAAAATTCTGTCCCAATGCTGAGTTTGTTCACCAAGATTTTTTAGAGCCCCTAAATGCTGTCTGGTGATAGAAATCAAATGTCTTAAATCTGATGCAGTACCCTTTGGGATTGGCTGGCTGTCTAATAATGCATTCACATGATGTGTTATCAGAAGGCACTTATTATCATACCTCTTATTTAATAACTCTAATGCCGGTACATATGACTCGTTAATTAGTGGTAGACCCTGAATTAACAGGAGTGGGTCACCTTTAAGATATTTGCGCAGGTAGCACAACTTTTGCACTGCCGATAAAGTGTCCTCCTTGTCCACGACGGCTTTGAAGACGTTGATGAATGGCGTATATCCTGTGATGTCCTTTCCATCGAAGTATCCTATGTCGAGCTGCGGGAGTTTGTTGCGCTGACCGCTGACCACTGGTTGCTTGAGGGAAGCGTCCCTCTCTGGATCAACCGCCTTTCGAGCCACCGTCCGCAGCCTTGCTATCACGCTGAAGAATCTCTCCTCTACTTCGCCGTCACATTGATCGTCGCCAGACACCAGCATGAAGTCTGTGATACACTCCCTGCAGTTTTGAAAACCTTTTTGGAGCTCCTCCATCCTGATCTTGAGACCCTCCGAGTCTATTAGCACTTGTTCTTCTTGCTCTGCTGCAAAGGTCTCGGCCCTTGTCATTCTAGCCTTGAAAAGACCAATGCTCATCCTTAGCCTTCTCTTGGCTTCGTCATCGCCCGCGCTTTTCCCTGACCCTGGCAACGCCATGGTAATTGCAGAAAAAAGGAAGCCTTCATAAACTTGGGAAAAAGCGAAGAAAAAGATGGCGCAAACCGGGAAACCCAAGCAAAATGTGCAGCCACGCGCTTTTTCTTGATTGATTGCGCTTGATCACCCTATTGATCGATGATACGATGACAGATGTGTGACAGATACAGTTCATGCAGTGACACAATGTTGATAGTTGTGAAGCTTAGATGACAGATTGTTAGTGAAGAACTCGTTCACTTTGCTTGCTACGTTTGCTCCTGACGCGGCGCGCGCGGCGAAATTTGCAAGATGTTCTTTCTCGCTCGCTCCACGGCAAAAAAATGTCCGACGCACCACGCGCCCGGCAATGGACGTGATATGACGCACCGAGGAAAGCAAGCACTAAGCCAAGTCTGTGCACTGAAAACGTTAGAATCACTTGCCCGGATCGTTCTTGATAGTTTCGGCACCAATTTGTTCGATAAATAACAAAAAACTTAAATTTTGACTATTTTATTATAAAAGTAGTACAGAGCGTTACAATGGATTTGGAGAGAGAGAGTGAGTGAGGTTGTGAATGCGATTGACCTCAAATCTCTACAGATAATAATAGAATTACACTTTTTTATATGAATGAACCTTTTTGTTTTATACAGTTGGCGATCTGTTCTTTAGATACACAGCTGTGTTTGCAGCTTCTGCCCAAAATTTCTTTTGTAGTTTCGCATCAAATAATAAGCATCTTGCTTTTTCAACTACTGTGCGATTGGCTCTTTCACAAACAGCATTCTGCTCAGGTGTGTAACTATTGGTCTTCTGATGGATTATTCCTTCATTTTTGAGATAATTTTCAAATTCATGACTACAAAAATCACCAGCATTGTCTGTTCTAAAAATCTTTATCTTTTTGTTTTGGTGATTTTCTGCCATTGATTTAAATTGCTTGAACTTTTCAAATACTTCATATTTGTTCTTCAAGAAGTATATGAATGTCATACGGCTGTAGTCATCGATAAACAACAGAAAATATTGCGTACCTCCTAATGATTTTGTTTCCATTTTTCCACATACATCTGCATGAATGATCTTTAGTGTTTCAGTGCTTCTCTCTCCAACACGAGGAAAAGGTAATCTGGCTTGCTTACCTTCACAGCAAGTAACACATTTTGTCTTTGACGAGTCGAAAATTTAGTCTGTTGAGATATCTACGTCTCCTGTACATGACACCGGTAACCTCATCTCATTGGCCACCACTATTTCAGGAAAGGATTCTGAATACTTGGGGTTTGTTACCCAGTCCTCGTTGGTAACCATGTGCGAGCTGGCTCCTGAGTCTACATAGAAATCGTTCTTGTTGTACTTTCCGTTTAGGAATACAGCACTGAATGCATTTGTCTGTTTGTTCTTTTCAATTAACGGGCACTGGTTTCGAAAATGTCCTGGTTGCTTGCAGCGATAACAGGTTATCACTTTCTCTCCTGCCTTTTTTGACGTAACAATCTTGGAGTTTTTCGAAGAGTTTGTCACCTTTTTGAACTTTCTGACAGCCAATGCAGTACTAGAACTTGTTCCATTCTCTGTACTCGTAGTAGTCTCCATATCCAAAAGTTTTGACTTGATTACATCCGCCGTTATCTCTATGCCCGAGTGCTCGATTGCCATGATCATCGGCGAAAAACGTTCCGGCAGTCCTGCTAATAACAATGAGCCAACCCACTCGTCTCCGATCGTAAATCCAGTACCATTAAGTCGATATGCAGTGTCCACTATCTGCGTCACGTATGTAGTCATCGAATCGCATTCTTCTCTTCTAATCGAGATGAGATGGCGTAGAAGTGTGATTCTCCTGCTGAATCCAGAATCGTCAAACATGGATTTCAGCTTGTCCCACAATTCCTGTGACGTCGTAGCACTTTTAATGTGTACGTACAATCCGGGGTCTATTGTTAATATAAGCTTTGCCTTGGTTTTCGCATCATCAGCATCGTTCCGTGGTTTACTGCTGCTAGCGGCACTTGGTTTTATAAAATGAACCATTCCTTCCAACACTAGTAAGTTCTCAGCTGCAAAGCTCCACTCATCAAAATTTTCCCTCCCTTTTAGTTTTGGGATACTTTGTAAGTAATTCACTGACATAATTATGCACTTTTTATAGAGGATTACTATGATAATTTTGAATTTTTGTCTGGGCCCATAACCTATTGAAATAAAACGACGTGTTTTTTATGGACGACAGTAATCAAGTGTCAAATTTATTGAGTTAACTAATGTCATACCCATCTGTCAACATCAGTTTGGGCCGAAGCTATTGTCTAGTTATTTTGATACAATACTAACAAGATGAAAATGCCACTGGCGGTCACCCATCCACTTACAGACCGTTTCGAACGTTGCTTAACTTCGACGATCTATCAAGAACGACTAAGCAAGCACGACCACGAGAATTACTACAAACATACACATATGGGCCAATTTTTAGATTTCAATTTGATTTGACTTTATCGCTTAAAAGCGATTTCTTCCAGACAACCTTTGGATTGAAAGAAACGAACATATTGAAGGTATGGCATGTACAAATATTTATAGGAATAAAAAGAATTTTACTATGATGAGTGGTGTATATGAAGGCGGGGCCTTCCTATCCTCCTCCTCATGGGTTAACTTAAAATTCAGTCTTGCACCAATGAGTTTTTCTATCCAAAAATGTCACTATGCCAGTACCTAACTCATAAACGGTGAAAGAAAACATCGTGAGGAAACCAGCATGTCGTAGAGAGTAGTTCCTATACCTAGCCCGTACACTACACCTAGACCCAGAAAAAATATTTGAAGATCATGCAAATATTTGTCCTGCCGAGGATCAAAGTAGCATCTCTTCCATCTCAGCTGGCTGAGCACTCCCAATATATTGAAGTTGTTTTCAAAGAGCTAGTCTCCTACATTCCAAATTTGAGGTTATTTTACAGCATTAATTTCCACCGTCTTTTCAAGAAACCTAACTTTCAAAGAAATTAAAGTATTCAACTAGTTCTAAAGACCATTCAATTTAAATTTTGAATTGTGGAAGTTCACGGACTGTTTTTCATCTGTAATTAATCTTCTACATTGATTGGTTTGAATATTATGAAAAGTTTATTCATTTCGATTGGGTTTTCACTGCACAAAGACCACCTATGCTCTCCTTTTGAGGCTATGCAGACATCTAAAGTTGTGTACCATACTAGGTAGGTACTTACCTACTTTCATCATCATCATCATCAGCCTATATCAGTGCACTGCTGGACATCGGCCTCCCCTGAGCGCCATTGCGCCCTGTCCTCAGCTCGACGCATCCAGCTCCTGCCAGCAGCCTTTCGCAGAACGTCACTCCACCTGACCGGAGGGCGTCGTACACTACGTTTGCCGAGTCGCGGTCTCCACTCAAGAACTCGTTTACCCCAGCGGTTATCGGTTCTTCGGCAGATATGACCAGCCCATTGCCACTTCAGCTTAATTCTACCTAGTTTAGGGTTTAATATTATAATACTTTTTCAATTTTACATTATGTAATTATGTCATAGTACCTAATCTATTTTTATTGTTTGAGACAAACATGAATAGGTCGACCATGCTTTTAAAATATTAAATAGGAAATGCATATTAAGGTATAGGTAACCACATTTTGGGGTCTAATAATAGTTACAACGTACATCGAACCAAATTAAACCGACCGCAAGCATCCCGCTCAAACCAAACACTACTTACTTAATTATTCAAAAACTTGACTCTGAGCACTGGTTACTTATTTTCACGATACACAGACAAACTGTAAAATGGAGATAATTTATATTATGAAAGTTATTGAAAACTCTAGAATTGAAAGTCATGGAAGCTAATATAGGATTAAACTCAAAACCGTTGGCAGAGAACATATTAAATAACGAAGCAGAGAACGGTTTTGTGAACAGCCCCCCTTGCCATGTTACAAATCGCAATAGAATAGAAATCGAATCGACAGATAACGCTGAGACTTCACCTGCGTCTTACGGCATTTAATTCCCAAAACTGCATACATTTTATAAAAGTTATGGCGGCACGTGAGTTCTTGGCTCTATGTAAATCGTCAGCTTGACATTATGCCAAGAAATCACGTGCCGCGACACTTGACATAAAATGTAGATAGTTTTTGCAATTAATGCCATTAGGTCTCAGCGTTACCTGACGATTGTATTTCTATTTGTAACAGCTAGGGGGGCAGATAGATACTATCTATAACAACTTCGAGTACCCAATACCCATGGATTCAATTCAAATACTAGAATTTTATTCTATTTGAACAAAGTGCAATAGTGTCATTTTATCCCCCAGAAGAAACAAAATGTTATACCAAAATAAACGAAACAAACTAATGCTAAACTCCAGCAAATGTTCCAAGTTCGAAATAACAGTGCGTCCGAGCAAACTCGTGAAAATTTAACTAGAGCGATGTTCAGTTTTATTTGCACTGAAGTGTACGATACGAGCAAACTTTACCTGCGGCTGGCGAGTCAACAGAATTGTTGACTGGTACACTGCGTGCAAAATAATTGGATGTGTCATGATCAATATTGCATGTTTCAATAATAAATTGCGATGGTCGAAAAAGATAGGTTGTAACGAAAATAACCACTGTAAAAATACACTACCAGAATTTTCACCAGTTGTAGAATTCAGTACCTGCTCGAAGAAAATATTTTTATTAGGGGTATATAGGTACTTTACAAACGATCAGATGATTGCTTGTGAGCTCTTGTTTAGTCGTTGTAAATAAGCGAATTACTGAGCAATCAGTGATGGGTGAACATTACATGCTTCCGCGCTATAAAAGGCTATGTTTGACAGTTTCAAGTCGTTTCACGCATTAACACGTTGAACGCCAACAACTGATACACTTCAAAAAATAGTTGAAATCGGGGCAGGCAGCTAGTTTTGTAATAAAGTGACTTTATTGGAAATTCGATAACCCTTTTGTTCGCTATTGTTTGAATAATATAAAGACTCAGTTTTCACACAATTATATTTAAATGTTTGGTCATTTAGGTATACGTAGGTATGAATGTGTGTTGGTAATGCATAGTCACATAATGTGTCTCAAAGGGTTCTGTTTTGGGTACAATACAAAATCAATACTTTATATCGACTCTAACTTGAAACACACAGTGAATTTATATTTTGTATCAATGCAGTAATTATTATAGGAACCTACGTGAGTATTTTAGTCTCATAAAAAGTTAGAAAATACTTACGCATTTACCTATGCACACGAAAAAAGAAACGGGGAGTGCCGAGAGAAGAAAAAACTTGAACAATTAGGTGCCTAGTGTATTTTTTTAATCGTCAGGAAATCGAAAAATATCAAAAGATAATGACTTCACCCGTTTAGTTATAAAGCTTTTAGAAATGTAAAAATATTGCCGTAAAAGTTTACCGAGTACAGAACTAGATGGCGCTACTGGTAGGTGTCGGTGAGCAGTTACGTGACTCGCACGTGAACTCGAGGCAAATCCAAGAATTTATTTTCATCTAAAAATGCCCAACGCGCCCAAAGAAATTTTCACTTCAAGAATTTAGTTATGTCACTTCTGTCCATTACTCTTTGACAATCTCATATGTAACCTTCATTGAGGGTGTCTTAAGATGGATGCTTCAATCCCACTAATGGCTTATTAGTCAAGTTTGAAGTTTGCGGTTCAGATATTTAGGACAAACTTGTGAATTCTTGATTGAAGGTAATGGATGTGATTTATTGATATTAATTTTGTTTGAAAGTGCTACTTAAATACGAGGGTTATGAATAGTGTGCTTTGGAGCGACCTTATTCAATTTATGTGATTTGTGCTGTGGAAAATTCTCAAAATTTTAATTACTATTTCAACGGATTTTTTAATGATATTGTACGTGATTTTTGGCATCAATATACAGGGTTATTTGTAAAACACCGCTAACCTCTCAGGACTGTATTACTATCATTATCATTAACAACAACTTTTGTTCTATGACTTTTTACAAAACATAATACATTTACCAAAAACACACCTTCAAGATTTCGTTGTCCTATCTAACAGATTTTGGACCCCCTTACCCCAATTCGCTATTGTACTATCGCTTTCTTTTGCTTCGCGTAGACTTCGTAACATTTAGAGCGTTTAATTTAAATATCATAGTTAATTTTTAAAAGTCATAGATCAAAAGTTGTTAATGATGATAGTAATTCAGTCCTGAGAGGTTGCCGGTGTTTTACAAATAACCCTGTATGAATAGATGAAGATTATTAATGTCCCAGTCCAAAACACGGTTGTACTCTCGTAAGCGTGCAAGCTTCCGCCACTCCTCGATTTCAGCCGCAACATCACCCTCTTGCTGCATAAATGCGTTGGCAAAGCAATTTACTTATAAAACATCCGGCTCAAATCTATAAAAGAATGGACAACAGTCAGACCAAAAGTTTGTGAATAACACGGTTATACTGTCCGTAAAACACGAGCAATATTTTATAAGAGATATGAAACACAGAGTACGAAAACATGTAAACGGCATAACAATTCAGTATTTCTTCACAAGTTCTGGCGCGGAGCCTAACAGCATACTCACGCTGGAACAACTAGGGCAATATACGATGGTTTTAGTGACAGTGTTTCAAACTTCACGAAAAGAATAGGTATTTTTATTATCGGCAAAGAACCTTATGTAAAATAGAAATTACAAAAATCTTACACAGTAAATTAATTACAAAAATCAAAATCTTAAGTATCAAATCAAAAATCAAAAGTAAAGAAATTACAAAAATCCTAATAAATATATTTGGACATGCCTTTGGCTACCCTCAATATACCTACCCCTTGACATCTTCAAAGGAGGTTTTGGCTCGTATCGATCGATTATAAAAAGATCTATTATTTTAGAAATCACTTCTAAGTTAATCTAAAATGCTTACGGACTACGCGTTCCACGGTACGCGTTCACGCGTTCCAAAGCTCGTGCAAGTCGATGTAAATTATCAAAATGTATACGATGTTGACGACTCTCGGGACCCTGGAACGCTTGAACGCGTTCTACGGACCACGCGTTCTAGGACGTAGCCTATAACGCGCAGTCCGTTCAAGGCTTTAAATTGTGCCAACAAAGTATCTCAATAAATAGTAGATTGTTAGCCTAGAGTTGAAAAGAATCAATTCCCGAGCGCTGCGAGGGCGGCTATAGTCCGAGTAGGAATTGATTCTTTTCATTTAGAACTCTACTTTTCATTTAGAATATGAGAAAATTTTTAATATTCAACTCAAATCTTAGCACAAAAGTCCGTCACAGATACATACATTACAGATTTTAGTATCCCGCCAATTTGTGATGACTTTTCAAATTTTAAATATGGAACTCGCGCTAAATTCACACTGGCTGTTTAGAAAGTCATGCATGACATTTTTTTAATTAGTTTTTTTTTACCTAAAACTCTTCACAGCTGACAGCAGTTCTATTTTTAAAGTTCATTCCGGCTCTAGGGTCGGGATGAATTTGTATGAGTTTTTCCCTCCCTATGAAAGGAAAGCAGCATTTTCCAACCAATAATCAAATCAAAACAACACTACTTTCCAAGTATGAGAAATGAAAAACTACTTTTGCACAACATAAGTAGTCAATTCGTTTGATTGAAGACGACTAGGAATGAAGGAATCTCGTAAGTCAAAACAAATCTTGTCGAATCCAACACGTATAAAATACCTCCATTCAAACATGGAATTCAAATCTATTAACTAGATTCGGAGATGGCTGGCGGGAACACCATATTATGTAGTACCAACCAGTCGTTTTCAAAATGTACAAATTATACCCTTTTCTTGGCAATTACGTATAATCAAATCAATAACTTACCTATTACAATGATTGAGAAACTAAATTAAGCAAGCTCTTCTTGTAAATCAGTCTTGCTGGTGGTGTTAGTGGTAGGGTAGTGCAATGTTATTTGCAACCTACGACAAAACCAAAAGTAAATTATTGTTTGTATTTCCCGAAAAGTACAGTATAGGGGTCTTCAAATCAAGAGTAAATAGGTTCCTTCTAGGTAAGCATGCTCCATCCTAGACCTCACTTCTGCTTAACATCAGGCAGAGTGAGGTCAAATGCTGACCTATTTAATCAGAAAAAAAAAATGATTTTAGCAGACTTTTTAGTAATAATCCATTGGCTACATTATTTAATCATAGAAAACTCTTCGTAGTTGAATATTTATTTATAATCTTGTTGCTGTCAAATTCAGGTGCTAGATGAAATAAAGTATCAATGGCAATCTCCTGATCTATAGGTAATCCCAGAGCCAAGGTAATTCGAGTGGCTGGCAATCTTCATACGGATGAAAATGTACGGAGCAGAATATTTACCTGCGGATGTAGAATGTAATCCTAGAGGTAGTGAGGGGAAAACTGTCACATGTCGATGATGAGATACATCACTTATCGATAAATGGAATCTGCATTTGAATTTGTATCGCCACGTAATAACAACAATGAGTTTAAATCGTGTTAGTTTAAAAAATGGATCTGATATCGAAATATGAATAAGTTTCATCACGATTGGATCAAAATATCGATTCAGTTTGCCCATTTATTTATACACCCACAGGTTATCCTGGTCGAGGTTGCTGTTTAGGGATAGGACTGCCGACTGTTTATCTAAACTAAAGTATTATTTTAGTTTTATAGGTATTGTTTACTATACAATAAAGTCTTCAATTATATTCTATGTTTTTGCGGTTAGAACAGAGTATCTGCAGTGGCGTAGCTACCGGCTAGGCGGTGCAGTGCACCGGGGCCCCCAAGTTCAAGGGCCCCTCGGACTCTGAGTCAGAGCCCGAGAGGTTTTTTTCTTAGGAATCTATAGTTATGATTATTTTGAAAATAAAACAACTGCATTTTAGATTTTTGAATAAATGCCTTAAGTAACTACAGTCAGCCAAGAAAATGACGAATCAAAGCGTAAGTTTTTACAAAAAAAAAACTAAATTCGTTTACATACAGCCACACCCTGCATATTTTGACAAGGGTTTATTTTGCACCAGGGCCCTTGGCTACCTAGCTACGCCACTGAGTTTCTGCTGATTCTATTCTTACATCGCTACTTGAAAATTTTAGTTAATTTCATGGAATAAACTTTGATTTATAGTATCGATAACTGTCCATCCCTACTGATCGATATTGCATCAAATTTCCCGAAGGGCTCCGTTTGATCGGCGCAAATCTAAGAAGAATGTTATTAAAGAGTGAATAAAGAAATGCTATAATTTTCATCGAGAAAAATAGTGTCCTGTGCGAATAGTATTTTGCCGTACGCGCCGCAGTCATTTTTCTATACAAAAACTGCTGATGACGTCGGAAAATGCGGATGGCTTCTGACATCAGCAGCATTTTCTCTATTGACAGTTCGGCGCGTTCCGCTCGGCTGGACTGTGCCACCCTAACCCTGTTATTAATAAACACGAACTTGGGTGGGATTCGAGCTAATCCAATGCATAAGGCAGTAGTAGGTCAAATCTGTATTAATAAATAAAGACCAAGGAGGAAATAAGCTAATCCGACACTGCTCTCGGAGCAAGAGTTACGCCTAGGTGCAACCTAGTATAGAGATGGAGTAAGCATACTCTATCATGAATTTTGACATTTTACTTCATATACTTAATGTCATAACTTTGCAGTCAGCGGAGGGGTCCCAGCATGTTTATTGTTTAAATTTAGTTTTAGCTTAAATTGTAGCTTAGTTTAGTATAAAGGTTGTCTGGAAGAAATCGCGATCTAGCGATAAGACCGCCAATTGCAACCAATGGTTCTAGGTAATTACTCTATTATAAGTTACCTTCCTACTTTTTGTTACATTGTGTTGCAATAAAGATTTTTTCATTTCATTTTCATAACCAAAAAAAGGTTGTGCAAATAGGATGGATATGTTGATGGTTTGAGGAAAAATTTAATGAGGTTGGATGGATACCAATTACGATAAATGGGGCGAGTGAAAATTTACAATATTCGTAAAATTTCATTGTATGATCTCGAAGAAACTGTATTTAAAATCCAAGTAAGTATAGATTTTGAGGTGAAAAATCATGTAGCATTAGCAAGAAATAAAAAAACAGGTAAAAATAACTAAACACAGTAAATACTTTTTTTATGACTAAAAACTTTTTGGTCAATATTCACTTGACCAAAAATTTTGAGAAGAATAAAACCTCTAACCTCTTTGAATAAAACAGATTGTCAAATACAAATTATTGTCTATCTCTGTCATTCATATAATTAGTGACAGAGACAGACAATATTTTGAATGATAATATTATTCGTTCATTCACTCGTTTTTATTTTAAATTTTATGGGTTGCCATAACGCACGCGTTAAACCCAATGCAAGAAATGTATTACTGATTCGAGATAACTACCGATTTATTAATAACCTTAAACTCATCATGTTACTCCAAGAAGTAACAGTTCCGAGAGCAGTCTCGGATTTAGCTAGAATTAGGGTTTTCTAATTAATAAGGCGGTAAGAGATTTAAATTGCAGTCAAATCATCAAAAAAACTCTTACTTTGAATTGAACACCATTGCAGAATCACACGAATACAGTCGTGATAAAAAAAATTATCTTTTTGCGACATACAGACCAATAGTGCGTGAGATATAGATCGTAAAAGGGGTAGTGTACAACAAATCCCTAAAAAGGGTTCACAAATTCCCTAAAAACCCTCTTTGATGTAGATTTGCAATGTAGATGAGTAGCCTCCATTAGCACGATGGGCCCGAGCCCTAATGAAAGCAGTGGCCGGCTTGAATCAATCAGAGTAGTGTATCTAACGTAATGTTAAATTGTCGGTCACGATCCATGACAAAACGCTACAGTCGAGGCTTCAAGGAGGCGTAGCTTCAAGGAGGCTCTAAGGTGGCTAAAAATCTCTGTTCAAGAGTTGAATTAATATTTAGATTGTTTATATAAATTACAATTTTATGAAGAAAAAACCTCAAACCAAACTTCTTCGTTTGTTTACTAGAATTACTGTTAAGTTACAAATCGTACTTTTTATACCTTCATATCTGACAAATTGAGAAGTGGAAGGTTGGCGTGGTATGGGCATGTCATGAGGAGGGATGAAAGTCATATAACACGACGAGTGATGAGTATGAAGGTGGATGGATATAGTGGTAGGGGTAGGCCTAAGAAAAGATGGATGAACTGTGTGAATGCGGATATGTTAGTGAAAGGAGTGAGTTCTGATATGACGAGTGATAGAGGGAAATGGAAGAAAGAAACATGTTGTGCCGACCCCACTTAGTGGGATAAGGGCAGGAAGAAGAAGATCTTACAGCTAAGCAAATGGCTCCTATACAAAGGAAATACACAAAATCCGAGAAAAATATTTGCAGACAAAACAGAATAGAATTTACAATTACGAAGACTATGAGTGAATCACCTGGTTTTTAAAGACGTTCTATCAAACCTACAGCAAAAGACTTCACTTTTACATCCTTTGCCACTCCACTTTCAGTAGCATGTAGCTCTCATGAAACCAATCTGAACGTCACCTCAATCGCCATAGGCTCACCGCAAACTCAGTAAGCCACAGGCCCACAAGCCCACAAGCCAGACCCTAAGTGGCCCTTACCTGTCCATATCCAATTAACAAGCTGTAATCTGATAACCGAAATTACGTTAGCAATCGCACAAATCGGTTCATACCAACTGCTACCGTGAAACAAGATTACTGCTAGGGTTACCAACATTGTAAATACCAATACAGTAAGTAATACTGGCAACTGATTTTCGCTCAAGCACTTTCTTCATCTAAGCATAATAGATGACTTTTAATTTTGGAACGTTGGGCGCATCATCATCATCAGCCTATAGCAGTCCACTGCTGGACATAGGCCTCCCCTAATGAGCGCTATTGCGCCCTGTCCTCAGCTGGACGCATCCAGCTTCTGCCAGCAACCTTTTGCAGATCGTCACTCCACCTGACCGGAGGGCGTCCTACACTACGTTTGCCGAGTCGCGGTCTCCACTCAAGAACTCGTTTACCCCAACGGTTATTGTTTCTTCGGCAGATATGGCCAGCCCACTGCCACTGCTAATTCTCTGAGCTATGTCGACATATTGTCCGTAACGTTAAAAAAACATTTTTTTTCATAAACGTACTTCAAATTCAGATTTTAGCTGTACTGTATGTACCTACTAATTTTAATGTGTGAATCTATAAAGGCTATGTTGCTATGTTGTTTGTCTATGAAAGCTATGTTGGTTTATTTCGATAACACCTGTAACAGTAGTTGTCAAGAAAAACCCGTCGATGCACGACCGGAATTTGTATCCACGACAGCAAAACAGTTACAAGTTTCAATTGCGACAGCCCTTGGAAAGAATCGGCATCGTATTAAATTTTCGATAATGCCTTCAAAGCGGAGGAGATTGCATACGGTCGCCTGCATCTGCTCCCGCCATTTTGTTAGACGTCTTTGTAGATACAGTGTGCACGCTTTATGTTATTCCGAATTTGATATGTTAGTATGAATTTTGAGAAAGGGCCAAATCAAAGAAATATATTTTAACGGCAAACCGACAAAATTGTATACCTTACTTACAGAATGTAATCAGAGTGAGGGGGAATAGTAGATTATTCACCAAGGGGATAAAGCAGTGTATTATGTCACGGGCGCCATATTGAATCCCAAGCGCATCGAAGGATTCTTTAGTTAACTCCCGAGCGACAGCGAGGGTGTTTATAATGACTAGAATCCTGAGACAGCGAGGGATTCAAGAGCGCCCAAGACTAAGACAGCTTTAACCCCGAGGTGAATACTCTGCTTTTCACACATAGGTACTGCGAGAAAAATAGTGAACCCAGAAAATAGCAAGCAAGTCTAATGAACAGGTTTTATAGGTAGAATAATAATAATCTATTCGTTTTTTTTATTCAACCTACACTGTCCCACTCCTGGGCGAAGGTCTCCCCCAATTTTTTCCAACCATCTCTCTTCTTTGATAGCTCCCACCACCCGCTATCGAAGGAGTCGAGGTCGTCCGTTTATTCTCAAAAAATATTTTATTGAGGTCGTCCTTTCGTTATCAAAAAATATTTTAGCATTAATATGCAACAACATTAGATCGCTCTATAGTTTGGAGGCATTAGTCACACTTTTTCCTTAAATTTGAATAAATTCTACTTGGTGCAGGTCTCTATGGTAAACATTTTCATAGAAACATCAAAAATAAATTCGGAAGTAAAAGATTAGTTGCCACATTTTTTTTCGTATAAGTTCTATTGGGTGTGGACTCAATAGTAAATATTTTAATAGAAATGTTGAAGTTCGAAATTCAAATCTCATTACATAACTGTTCACATTAGAGGTTCAGAGGGAGAAATGAAATCCCATACAACTTTACCTCCCGCCGGCCATTTTGTTTTTTAGGAGGGAGTAATGGTTTACTTTCTGTTAAGAAGGTGAGACGAAAAAATGTATGGTTCTCTTGGACCGGGTGTGAAAAGATCTTTAGGATTGTAGTAGGTCATCTCGTCGTGTCACTAGTTTTTTTTAAACAGTAGTAGTTTAGCAATTTAATATGCTTGAGCACATTAAATTATTGCATTAATTGTTCATTTCATGCTTGCTTGAGCAAGCATAAAAGAGTGTCACTTGAGGTAATTTGTGATCTCTGCGCCTACCACTTCCAGAAATATATATGTTTTTATTTATTACAGGCAACAGCAAAAGTTTACTAATTTACGACGCATAAGATTATTGCCTATAGATGGTTTACCCGTTTTATGTATGTAGGTACTGCGTGACAGCGTCACCAACTGGTAAACCTCTTCATGGCGCAGCAGCTTTCAACTCCATATTAGAGTTTTCCAAGTTTTGCGATGCTTTCTGACTTGATGATCTGTCAAGTTTTTGAGTCCAATATTCAAAGAAAACTTTTATTTAACTTTTATTTATTTTGAAATCCTTTCCTTTTGATTTGTGAAAATCTATTGCGCCCCGAAATGCATTACAGTAATAGGCGAGGTCCGTGCTTCGAGTTATTGGCAAAATGGATTCCGGGCTGAGGTTTAAAATTGGATGTTATTTAGGTCGTATTGGCTGGTCTTATTGTTGGAATGAGAGTTGGTATTGGATATTTTTCTGCACCGATTTATATACCTACATTTTCGTATAAGTAAGTGGAAAGTCTGTCAGTCCAACTATCAATCAAGACAGAGACAATCACCACAAGTGTTTCTGAGTTTAATTGGATATTTGTGCTAAAGTATTAACCACTTCTTCTAGAAATTTCACTTATTCTTCGAAACCGTGACAGGATTTTTAAGTATGAATAACATACTATTTGGACTCTATATGCCAGTTTCCCTACAAATTTTTCCTTGAGTCACTTACAGCCACAGAATAAAACAAAGCTATTATTCAGAAGGTATGTTGAATAGTCAGTTTCATTGCTTGATGATGAGGTGGTCCTTATTCAAACAACTCCAAATCCACAACTACTTTACCTCGTATCAACTTTCGATATCATTTCCTACCATCATTTCCATCCAAAAGCATTGTAATATGTGCATTTTCTTTATCTCTTCCACAAAACTTTTCCAACTAAAATGCCATTTACACGATACCATTGTGGCATACCATTCTTGCCTCTTGCTGCCCTTGCTTTCTTAAACTCAACGGAGCAAGAGATAATATTCTGTGGCAAATATCATGAATGGTATTGTGTAAAAAGCGTTTCATTCAGTAATATCCCGTTGAGGGGTAATAATGAACTGTTCGTATTACTGCTGTCACGTCAGGCCATGTGGCTGCAGACGTATATTAGACAGGTTATGAAATGAAACGAGACTTTTGTTTATGGTTCTTGACATATGACGGGTATTCTGATAGGCTGGAGAAACAGGAAAAGCAGTTGGGAAACAAAATGATGCATTTGAGCTGTACCTACATATTTACATACGCATATTTATAATAGCACGTCTTTTCCCGTAGAGGTGAGTAGAAAGCACGGATTTCCACTTGCTACGATCCTAACGAAATCCTTTAGTGTGCTTGCCATAAACAGATTGTATTCTAGAACTGAAAATTTCAAAAACATTGCTTAGCCTAGAACTCCAGTCCAGAATGACACTTTGATTTCAGGGTCTTTAATAAATAAATTAGGGTCTTCACTTGTTTCTTCTACATAGAGTTTAATTGTGTGTAATGAGAAACTGAAATACTCGCATTTCTGCTAGATTCAAATCATAATCCATACTAATATTATAAATGTGAAAGTAACTCTGTCTATCTGTCTGTTTGTTACCTTTTCACGCCCAAACCACTGAACAAATTGGGCTGAAAATTTGCATGGATAAAGGTTGTATTCCAGGGAAGGACAGGCAGCTTTTTATCCCGAAAAAACACCGCAGGAGCGCAGCTAGTTGACAATATTTTTTTGTAACAAAACATCACACATTAAAAACTTTTTCGAACATTTCCGACTCTATCAAGACATTGAGTCGTGCTAGCGGTACAATAGCTTCATTTCCGTATACAGAGCTTTGAACCGAGGTACATCACCATTTCAATACTTACCAAGTTATAAGTTCGATCGGAGTGAAGCGAACATCGATATTTTATGCACCCCGAAACTTTGACTTCAAGCCTCGCTTTGGTAAGAGACTGGTACCGTAATCTTATGACCGCTTATCATGACCATTCTTCACTAAGTTACAGTAAAAAGACATTTTAGTTACGGCAAAAGCATCTTTACTACAAGCAAGATATAACTCAGAATAGTCAAAAGTTTGTAGAAGGCTAGTTAGCCAAGGAAAGGAATCTTTCAACTAATTTGATATTGAGTGGAGTTTACAACATAAATTCTTCTTCCATTTCTCATTTATCACCCACTCGGTTCTTACTTATCATCATGTTTCACAGAATTCATGTGTTTGATTTTAAGTTAATTAGAAAACTGTTAGACCCCTCGCAGACTACTATACGTCTCCATACTAATTACGAGCCGAAGTATAGGTATTCCGTCTCAACTATCGGCCGATAGAAAATCTGCAGTCTGCGAGGAGGCTTACCTTGCGTCTTACGTTGGCGATCTGGACGCGAACGCGAAGGCGCGGTGCGGCGCAGAAACAACAAACAGTTGATTTGCCTACTATTGAAGTGTCCTACCTACGTGAGCGGCGCGGCGCGTTTTGACATTTCAAAAGTAATCGACTGTTTTTTGTTTACGTGCCGCACAGCGCCGCTTTGCTATCGCCCACGTAAGACGCAGGGTTAAAGGCAGACTATGATTTGTTATGGTACATTGACGACCGTTATTTTAAATTGACTCTTTTCTAAGAAATCGCTCCAGAAAGAAGTACGAGAATAAAGACTCGGCAATAGCTTCCGTTTTAATAATATATCGAGTTTTGAACCTGCCTAATGGCTTTATGTCTACATTCAAAGATAATGTACAATTTAAGGTATTATGAAGAGCATTTACTTTGTTATTCAAATATAGAGGTTCGATAACTCCTATTGGGGAACAATCGTGACTTGAGAAAACCGGGTTCGAATCCCGGCTGTGGCTCAATAGATTTATCGTTTCGGCAATTTTATGTACTCGGACATAAGCTCTACAATATGTATGATGTTTATCAATCGAGACAAAATAATAATGAATAATAATGACAAAGTAAACCTAATGATAATTTAATTTTCATCTCATTTTTTATCAATTTGTAAAGGACCACCCACTGGACATAAATAGTTTTATTGATTAACATTAATAAAATGGTCATCTTTCTCTTTCCATCGATAGGGGAGAAATTAATGCAATAAAAATATCATTAATCTGTATCGCATACAATTATATTCTTGTTTCTATCGAATCGGTATAAATTGGATATCATCAATTGTTCGATCCCCTGCTATGTGAATTTTTTTAGTGTAACTTTTTGACATTCGGATATAAATCACGGAAAAGAAAAACTCAACGGTAAATACGAAAGTATCAATAACTAGCTGTCCGCCGCGGTGTTACCCGCGATCCCTCGGGAAAACTTCACTTCCCCGGGATAAAATATAGCCTATGTTCATCAGGGATAATGTAGGATTCTATTGGTGAAAGAATTTTTAAAATTGGTGCAGTATTTTCGGAGCCTATTCATTTCAAACAAACATACATACAAACAAACAAACAAATCTTAACTCTATAATATTATTATTATTATTAGTAATAGATTAAAGCAAAAAATATAAATTATTGACATAAAAACTACATCTCAACCTAAAAATTTAAAACCGTGATAACTTTTTCTAGATTGACAATTTTTTTCTTTTTTAAATTCATTTAAGGGTTTTGTCGCTTAGCGACCATATCATCCTGATACAACAGAAAAAGATTATGAACAATATCAGAAGAAACTTAAAACTTAACTACTTATGTAAACCTAACTCTAATAACTTAACTAAAAACTCTACTTTTTCACAAAAAGGGTCCGCAAGAATTGAATTTATATAACCTATATGTATAAAACTATTTCGATCAAAACACGTATCTCTATAAGCTGCATTTCGAATGCATTCTAGTAAAATATGCTGAATATCTTCTAACACACCACAATCATCACAATTTGGCGATGTTACTTTTTTCATGAGAAACGCAAATTTATTAGAAGGGATATATCCGGAACGTAATCTAAGAATAGATTTTAAATGGTTTCTTTTAGACATGGTGGTATCAATCCAAGGGAATTGTGATATTAGATGTTGGATAGTTTTAAACCAAATTCCCAGAAATTTTCTTAGATTTTGAAAGTCATTTTTGTTCAAACCACGTACCGATTAAGCAACTATCAGCTTTGTCGCCAACCCAACAAGCTTACTCACGCACCAATAACAATCGCAAACTATCTATTACAAAATCAATTCCCCATTGGCTCAACCAGGATTTCAGCGATCTATCATTAGCCCACCAACAAAGGTGGCATTGTCCCATGGAATGCCAATATCGGACCATTGTGTGAGGGGACGACGAAAGGGACGACTTTCATAAGTAATGGTATCTATAAGGCGAGATGTATATCAACAAAAGTTTTTTAACCCTAGCGATGCGTGCTTGACCGCTTTGTAGTTTAATACTAAATTCCACTTAGATCCCCTCGCAGACTACAGATTTTCTATCGGCCGATAGTTGAAACGGGCTATACTTCTCCATACTCATTATGAGCCGAAGTATGTTCCGTCTCAACTATCGGCCGATAGAAAGTCTGTAGTCTGCGAGGGGTCTTATCGTATCAGATCTTTCGAGAATGTAATGAAAGGGTTTTGAGTGCGTCTTGACGGCTTTGGTGCACTTGACACAATTTTTTGTGTTAAGTACAAACTTTTTTTGGTTCTACGACGGCGTGCCGATTTCCTTCATTTTAGAATACCTTCTAGAGAGCATAGTACATTTTTTGGATAAGAAAACTCATCCTGTTGAAATGAGAGCGTTGCGTAGTATGTGTGGTAAAGTTGAATGATAGAGTGAGAAATAGTGTGATAAGGGAACAGTGTGGAGTGAAAGAAGATGTAGTGTTGAGGATCGAGAAAGGTATGTTAAGATGGTTTGGTCATGTAGAGAGGATGGATGACAATCGTTTGACAAAGCAAGTGTATGAGGCGAGTGTGCATGGGACAGCTGGAAGGGGAAGGCCTACGACGGAGTTTTTAGGCCGCCTTAAGGCCTCCGTCATGGCTTATCGACTTAAATAGCCGGGACCTACAATTTAACGTGCCCTCCGAAGCACGGAAGCGCTCAGATGAAAATGGCGGCCACCCATCCACTTACAGACCGTTTCGAACGATGCTAAGAAGCAAGCACGACCACGAGCGCTTCTCAATGATAAGTTGGAAAAACTGGAATGCAATTTTGACATAAAGAAACGAATCTGAAATTGCGGCGCTTATCATATATATGGCTCGCTTGCACATTAGTGACTGCACAAGAGTGCAAGCGAGAGAACATGATAGGTTGCGATGAACCGTGTTATTCTAAATTGACATTAAGTTCGAAAACGGAAATAAGAGTTCATGCTAACCCAGCTGGGCTCTCAACCAACACATAAAAAGTAGACACGCAGATAACCTTACTCCACCTACCATTTCATTTCTCAAAAAGTACTGCAACCCTATTTCGTGGGGTTCCTATAGATACACGCAACACCCTAAAGCGCATCACACACGGTGAAGATAATATAAAATATATATTATCTTAGAGCATATTTTAGAATATCGCTCACCATAGAAATCCTATGAACCATCACACACGACGAAGTTAATTTATATTTTATCTTCAGTATCTTAAGATACCGAGCGAATACGCAAATATGGAAATATATATTTCGTATCTTAATATGTTATCTTAAGATACGAAATTGCTTATTGTGCTATTGCAATCTGCATTTCACATTCTATATCAGAATCATCGTCTGAGGAGCTGTCTAACAAATCAAGAAGTAAGGCAGTATCACTCATAGTCAATCACCCTGTATATAGAACTCTAACAAGGAATACGTGTGGCACCAACGCAGACTCGTAAGGAAATGAACAGGTTTTTTAATATTATCGTATCTTAGCCGTGTGTGATAACCTAAGATACTATAATATTTTATATTAGGGCATCTTAAGATAAAATATTATATTATCTTCACCGTGTGTGATGCGCTTAATACTTACTTGAGTGTACTTATGGGAAGTTTTGGGGGATTAAAAAGGGTGGAATGTTAGGCTCTTTTTGGGGTACCTTCTGCATTTGTAAGATTTAAATTCTTGCAAACGTTTGCTGTGAACCACCGCCGACAAAAAAAGCGCCCTGACTTTTAAGAGTAGGTTAAGTAGTACTCGGGACTACCGCGACACAAGCTTTGTTTAGTGCGGGGTACTCGGTAATTTTTTTATGAAATTCTTATCTTAATGTAAGGAGTATAGCAATTACAATGCAAGAGACATCTTCAAAAGGATCTGGAATCCTTAAAAAGATCTGAGAGAATGTCTACCGCGCGTTGGGGATACAGTCGTGACCCTGTTTACGTTTTTACGTAGGTATACAAAAGTACCCACATACATTCCATCACTGACCTTGTTTACCATAAAAATGCCAATCCACTAGAAACTAAAACAAACAGATCCGTAATGGGGTATCAAAATAACATAAAATATGGACACAAAGCATTTTACGACAGGATTCCACTTTTATGGAGTTTTTAGGACAAACTTATCATTTTTCCTATAAACCTGATTTAATGGATTCCGTGGACCAGGGTTTACTACTGTCTATTTTATTGTCAAAGTTGAGTCCTGGAATAAAATCATTTTTATTTCGCCTATACTCTTTATTTTTTGCTATGAATTTGGTTTCACGATTTATAGCGTTTTCACAACAAAATACAGAACCATGATCCCTAGCACGGTTGATATTTTCCTTTGATTTTCAGTAACGGCTGAGGCGTCGGAGGGGAGTTAGGCAGGTCGCACGATCCATGCGCGCGGAACGAGCTGAACTGTCAATTCAATAAGAAGCTAGCTGCATTTTCTGACGTCATCAGTATTTTTTCTATAGAAAAATTACTGCGGCGCGTACGGCGGATATAAATGCGCAATCAGCTAGCATGTCCAAATACAACACAATCTCAGTGTGTCATCCACATTCATTTCCATCCCCCTTTTAGTTACATGACTTTCATCCCTCCGCATTACATGCCCATCCACGCTAACCTATTGCTCCTCAACTTATCAGTTACTGGCGCTACTTTCAGACTTCCCCGAATATATTCATTTCTCACCTTATCCATTCGCGTCACTCCACACATCCATCTCAACATTCGCATCTCTGTCGCATGCACTCTTCTCTCATCTGTCGCTTTCGTGGCCCAGTACTCAGACCCATACAGCACGACAGGTCTAATGACCGTTTTGTAACAGGATGTAAAAACGTTGTATGTGGTAAAGCACGAAGTCAAAAACAGATCTTCAATGTTTGTTACGCATAGTAGTGTTGGGTAGGACACGGTTTCAAAATGAGTTTGAATGAGGGCCTCATTTTATTTGGTGTGGTGGGACAATGTCATGCTTCAAATGTCTACTACTTCACTCCACTCATTTGTCATCCTCGAAAATTTTATCACAAGAGTTGATGAGTCTCTTATTTTCATTTTGTAACTCAAAGTGTGGCATCTTACTTGAAGCGAACTGACTTAATTTTTTTTTTCGTTTTTATTTAAAATTTAATTACACTCACTTCCGGTAATCGAACCAAAGAGAATGTTACACTTCATTTGATACGAGTCCTCAATTCAGTCACGCAATACAAATCAGCTCATTCCTCACTCACTCTAAGCTGTGAGCTTAGAGTGAGTCAATGAAAGATTCTTCGTTCATGTCGCTCTGTCTCACTCGAATGTCGACTCGTGAGTGTGACAAAAACTTTGAGGTGGTACAACGATTGAAAATGAGGACCATGACATTTTTGAGGGAATGAGTGGGACATTTGAAGTGCTTCACTCATGTTCTACTCAACACTAACGCATAGTACTCCAGCACAGATAGGATCCAAATCTTACCTCAATTACACCCTCGTCCTGATTGTAAATGAAGTTTACCCAACACCTAAGTTAACCTAAGTTCCAATTGCATCTATTTATAACCACCGAATCTCAGGTAACACAAGCTCAGTTAACGAGGCGTTTGTATTGTTTCATGTAAATGACTTCTTAGTTCAGTTAGTAAGTTAGAAGCTAGCATCAGTTCTAAGAAATATCTAGAGAGTGATCCATCTTAAAACTGAGTAGTCAAGCTCAAGTTTGGAGCCAGTCAAACAAAATGTGTAAGTAAAGTATATTCATATAAATATTATGGCTACGTCTAATCGAAAAAGTAACGTGAAAATTAAGAGGCTAAAGCGGCTGTTACACAAGGAGTGTTTCTCGCATGCGAGCGGCGATTTGTTCTAGGCAATAATATGGTCGCCTAGTATAAACAAATGCTTCGAGCCTCGCCTCTCGAATACGATTCTCGCTATCTAAGCTGATAAAAGTAGTATTTTTTACGAGTTTCTGTCAAAATGTAAACAACCGCAGGCGAGAATCGAATGGCGAGTTTTTGAATTTAAAAATACAATTAAACGTCATCTCTGTTAAAAAGCCTATTATAAGATATCTGATTATTTGGATGACAAAAAAGCTTGGGACTTGCTCCAACTCAATGGATCCATGGATCACCTAAAAGAATGCTCGGCCCAGACCGTGTTTGTTGCCCTGATTCTTCACGGTATTGGTCGCGAAAGAACAGGAATAAAATTAGTTTTAAGACTATTCTAAGTGATCCCTGCGGTCCTACTGAATAAATGATTTTTTACTTTGACTTTGACTTTGACTTTGACTTTGCCGAGGGATAACCGATTACGATTTTTCGCTGCTCGCGTGCGAGAAACTCTTATCTTTACTCAGCTGTGGATAGATATGGTCTGATTAGATAGATGATGGCTAATTCTGATTACTGGCAGCCACCGTCATGGCTTGACGACTCTACACCCGGATTCAACAATTTGAAGCACCAGTTAGGTACACAACAAGCACAAATCTTATCAGATTTTTTTGGAAAATAAATGCTGAAATGAATATTAAACATTAACAAACTTGTGCTAAAACCTCTATTGGGTGCAATGCGGTGCGACAACATTGCATGTGTGGGTGAAACTTGTGATTGGGAACTTAAAGCAGATACCTTTGAAGAAGTTGTGTCTGAGATTATGAAACAGCCATTCTTGACTATGATTGAAGCGTTTGCGGACTTGCTTTTGTATAATTACAACGTGAACGTGACGTTTTCAAAACGTTATTTTGACTAAAACAAGCGACTTCAATGTTGTACTACGTAGAACATTAAAAGTGGAGGATGAAGAATTATAAGTTTAACGGGAAAAGTATATACGGAAAGTGGCAGTGGGCGGCCATATCTGCCGAAGATCCGATAACCGTTGGGGTAAACGAGTTCTTGAGTGGAGACCGCGACTCGGCAAACGTAGTGTAGGACGCCCTCCGGCCAGGTGGAGTGACGATCTGCGAAAGGCTGCTGGCAGAAGCTGGATGAGTCGAGCTGAGTACAGAGCACAATGCGCTCATTAGGAGAGGCCTATGTCCAGCAGTGGACTGTTAGAGGCTGATGATGATGATGGGAAAAGTATCAATCCCTCCAGGGATCAAAACATAGTACCTACCTACAACATTAATAGATCAAATGAACATACATTAAAGAATACAAACATACAGTCGAACATACGAATCATAGAATCTCTACTTTTGAAGTCGGTCAAGATTACAGTAGTGAAAATTATGGAGCAAACATTTTATCCTTACATAGGACTCACATCATCGCTGCGATCGTCAAAAAATACAAATTCAAAATCAGGTATCAGAAATTCCACTCCCCTATTCTGCATTCAAGGACATCACCTGCTCAGACATGCAGGTATTCAAATCGAAATAAAAATTAATAATCTTGTCGATCATACGTCTCTTGTCGCGTTTATTGAAAATCCAGCGTCCCTTTTGGCGGGACTATTATGGTTATCCGAGGAGTGGTGTCGAATTCAGGACGGCTTTTGACAGGCTTTTGTGAGCGGCATTGCGGAAAAGAGTATTTTCGTCTGTGAAGATGGCTGTAAATATGATGTAAATATAACATAAAATAAATGTGAAATTCATGATTTCATGAACGTAGATGTATGGCAGCTTTTTACTCAATCATGCTAAAAAGAACCATAGAACGGATCAGGATGATACTTGGAACAGATGTAAATCATAGCCTGTAAAAGCAAAATTTTGATATACTTAGACGGTCAGCGTCACCATCTGGCAATCCCCCTGCAAACTGCTGTACCCACTGGTGCGCTACCAATTGGTGTCGCTGTCTAGTGCCTGGGAGTCACTTGTAATGTCATAAATCGAGCTAATTCATGGCATTGGCTCGTTAACTTTACTATGTGTAAAAAATACTGTTATGAGATAAACTGGGCAAGTCTTCAGTCTCGCTTCAGAATCGCATCATTATAAAACCTTATCCAGAATACATCTTTCAATACGAGCACCTCTCCAGAAATACGATGCAAATTGAAAATCACTCTATTCCGAGATCAAACGCGCAAGTCCTTTGTAGATGCTCCATACTTTCTTATATTTTGAATATGGGGACATAATACTCATGTTATGGGCTCTTGGTGGCGGCTTAGCTTTTTGTCATCATTTTCTTGGCATTTTCATGGAGGAAAAACAATTTTTTTGGTAAATGATGTGAAAAAACATTGCTTTTTGGCAGAGTGAATTTTAAGCCGAAAGTATTTCATGTATGTGCTTTATACAGCTTGGCGTATTTTAAAATTATTCATAAAAGAAGTGATATATTTGCATTAGCCTTGATAAAAAGTTGAAGTATCTTAAGATATACATAGTTTTTTAAGAACTAAATAAAAGTATGACGTTAATGAAAGTTTTGAAAAATTACTTATCTGGAATAGGCACAGTAGTGAAACGGCGTTTGAGTGGGAAGGCTTATGCCCAGCAGTGGTTAATGATGACACATAGCACATAGCAAGGATACCTATGAACTCTTGACGAGGAGGATGTAGTAACCAAGATACCACAAGTAAGAGTCATTGATAAAATGCCAGGACTAGGTAATACTTAGTACGTAGACAATGAATTCATTATGCCCACCACACAAAGTAAACCTTTTTGATGTTGAACTGACGTCAACGGTATATGATAATAATCTTCATCGAAACTGGTGTTGACACATTGTTAAGCTTCATGACGTAAACGGATCGTTTCACTGAAAAAACATGCAAGGGAAGCCTTATTTACCAATCAGCATCCACTGGGCCATTTGATCGAATGAACTACAAAACAAATACAGCTTGCTCAACCACGCAGCCATCTAAATAATGGGAATGTCGCTCAAAACGTTTTCATTGCTCTTTTTGTATAGAACCGTTGAAAATTGCGCGTTCCTGCCCAGCAATGGAATTCAAAATCGAGGAAGTTTCTGTGGGTGGTTTCTTCGTAGTAAAAGTATTGATGGTACAGTAACATGATGTTGGGAGCTATTAAACTTGCATAGAGGTTTCCAGCGAATTGTAATTTAAAGTTGTGGAACTAAAAATAGTAGATCGTTGTCGGCCCGTGATAGTTTTTGAATTTTAACTCTGTGGATATTCTAGTTAAAAACTCTATGTAGTTTCGTTCGCCTGGTTTAGGAAAAGGCGTAGCGTAAAATAATATGCAAACATTAAGAAAACCAGTTAAAAATCAGCCATTTTAATATACACTCCTATTCTCGATGTCTGTTACTGATCACATTTCTGTAGTAAAAACTAAAAAAAAAATAAAAAAATATTACCTAAAAATTTTTGAAAAAAAAATTGAACCGACTTCACATAACACATACTGTAGCATTTCATTTTTTGAGCAGTAGGAATATTTCCTAGAATTTATTAGGTTGCAGCTCCGCCTACCTACTTTCAAATTTCGCGCGTTCGGCGAAAACGTCAAATCAACCACAGACAGAAAATCAACCCGTAAGCAAATAGAACGAATAAAAATCGATACAAGTCGGTTAATAATTATCAAAACATGAAAATAAATTAAGAAATAAATCCCGCTTATTTAATATAATAAGAATAAATAAAGATCGCAAAAGTTTTAATTAATCGACTAAAAATCTAAGGTCGTTATCTATGGTAAGCTTGCTCGGCTGAGCTGGTATTTTGTCTGTGGTTGTTTTGATAAAAACGGATGGTAGAACGAGATCGTGTTGAGTACTTGGGGCTCCACGTTTTGAGCAATATTCGAAGGATCATAGAAGCCAGTTTCCTGTGATTTGCGTGAGCTTGAGGCTTCTGGAAGATTCCACGCTGTGTGTTCTCCGAACAGATAAAAGGCTCGGTGAGCCGGTGGGGAGGCTGATTCCCTGAAATTTTTCGACCGCGCGTGTCTGCCGTCACTCTGCCCCAAAACAGATCCGAGACCCCTTGAATAATATCCCGTGGGCTGGCCGTGATCCTGAAATACTGCCTGCCAACGTAACGTCTGAGAATTTATTGGAAACCAAGAACCACGTGTCCCTGCCGTTTGTCCAAGGAGATCCCGTTGAGAAGGATCGAGAGCCAAGCAGTGGAACGTCCAGTGTCCTGCGTTGCAGACGGCGGGTGACGTGCGTACGTGGCTGTGCAGGCAGCGGTCACGAAGCCAGTTCGCCACGAGGAAACAAGGTCGGATCTTTATATTTTCTTATTTCGATATCATCCTGGAGCGTCGGTCCAGAGTGCAGGGGAATCCTGTACCGTTGTTAGAGTGTGCTGATAGGTTAGAGTGTGCTGATAGGTTAGAGTGTGCTGATAGGTTAGAGAGTGCCGATAGGTTAAAGTTCTTGTTATAGTGATTAGTGTTCGTTAGATTAATTTTCAGATAGGGTTCATATCGCTGTGAATCTTGTTTCTCGCCTTGGTGAGTGCCACGTAAATTCACATCTATCATAGGCTAGGGTGTAATATCCCTATGGTTATCCTGCTAGGAAAGGATAAAGTTGTAGGAGTGTTAGGCACGTTTTAAGATAAATAATTTGTGATATTTGGTCGCTACTCGGTGGGGTTGAATAGTGGTGTGTGCGTTAGCTTTGTACGGGTGCTGTCATACTGATGATATAGGATTACAGCCCCGGGGTGTTTATTTTGGGTTTTTTGTGTAACGCACGGCCACTGATTCATAAAATCACACCGTGTGGGTTTCATGTGTGCCTAACCTCAAAATTCATTGTTATCTCTGGAAATTGTAGTACAAAATATTTATTTGTGTAAAGGTAAATTGGTCACTAAGCTGTGAGTGTAATTTGGTCAGTCCCTATGCTTTTTGTAATTTAAGCAAAGTTTATGTATAGTGTAACAAATATAAAATTTTAGAATTGGATATATAGGGAAGAGGCTTGGTTGTGAGAAGTTGTCTCCCAACGATACGGCTAGGGTAGTCAGATTTACATTAGACGCCTATCCGTGTCCAAATCGAGATTTCATCTCGGAACCAGGGTTTTCCCATAGATCAGTATTAATTTTAATTGTGATAAGAAAAATAAAGGTGTAATTAGTGTTAAAATCTTAGTATTACATGTGAAGTATCTCATTTCCAAACTTTATTCAAGAAACTGTTTTGTGACATATTTGGCCCGTCATTAAAGATATTCAAAATTTAGTACATCATCTTATCTGTGTTATAATGTTCAAATAGGAACGGGCAATAGGTGTAGGAAATTTGATAAATAAAATTCTGTCTCGTTATTGTTGAAATTTGTTTTATTTATAGTTATAATTTAGGTAAAAATTCTTTTGTGTCGGAGTAGATAGGACCCACACTGAGGCTAGCCGGAAACATCTTTTCCTCTCCAATCTCTCCGTTACAAAATCAATGTTCAAATAGGAACGGGCAATAGGTGTAGGAAATTTGATAAATAAAATTCTGTCTCGTTATTGTTGAAATTTGTTTTATTTATAGTTATAATTTAGGTAAAAATTCTTTTGTGTCGGAGTAGATAGGACCCACACTGAGGCTAGCCGGAAACATCTTTTCCTCTCCAATCTCTCCGTTACAAAATGGCGCCCAACGTGGGGCACGGTTTGAGGACGGACCCAGAAAAGGTTCGTGCAATTTTGGATTTTCCCATTCCAAATTCTGCAAAGGAGGTAAAGATGTTTTTAGGAACTGCATCATGGTATCGTAGGTTCATCAGGGATTTTGCATCGATAGCAGCACCGTTAAATGCCCTAACTTCAACGTCAAAGAAGGCGCCACCATTTAAATGGAACCAAGAAGCAGAGAGCGCATTTTCGAAACTAAAGGAAGCTTTAGTGACGGCTCCAGTATTGGCGTGCCCAGATTTCAACAGGCCATTCTTCGTACATTGTGACGCCTCATCTTATGGGATAGGTGGCATGCTTACACAGAGATTCGACGACGCAGAACACCCCATAGCGTACGTGAGCCGATCACTCTCAAAAGCAGAGCGAAATTATAGCGCCACTGAGAGAGAGGCTTTAGCGGTCATTTTTGCAGTAGAGAAGTTTCAGGCTTATTTAGGTTCCAGGCGTTTTACAGTAATTACAGATCATGCATCATTGAAATGGTTCATGCGCCTAGAAAATCCAACCGGTAGATTGGTCCGCTGGGGTTGCAGACTGTCACAGTTCGATTTCATCATAGAACACAGAAAGGGTTCAGAGAACGTGGTTCCAGACGCTCTCTCGAGGTTGCTCAAGGTGAATACCATAGGAGACACAGCGGGAAGAGTGCCGGATCCATGGTACGACGGGATATGGAGCCAAGTACAAAGCAACCCAAGCCACTACCCAGCGTTCCGCATAGAAGGCAACAAGCTCTACAGATTTTCAAAAGCGAAGTACTCTTTGATGGGCGAGTTCGAGTGGAAGGAGGTACTTCCCCTCGATAGAAGAAAGACAGTCATAGCAGAAAACCATGAACCACCAACGGCAGCACACTTGGGCGTATTTAAGACACATAGGAGAGTGTGTCTGCGATATTATTGGCCGGGAATGTTCAAAGACATCAAGACATACATCGAAGGGTGCGATACATGTGCGGCGTACAAGTCTAGCAATCGCGCAGTCCCAGGCCTTATGGGAAAACCAAAGGTCTGCCATCGGCCTTTTCAAGTGGTATCGGTCGATTTAGTAGGTCCATTGCCGAAATCTAGGTCAGGTTTTGTGTATATTTTCGTAGTCACTTGTTGTTTCTCGAAATACACCTTGTTGTTTCCTCTCCGTAGAGCGACCAGCGCGCTGGTGTCGAATGCACTGGAAAACGGTGTTTTCCTGATACACGGAGTCCCGGAAACCGTGATTGCGGATAATGGAACGCAATTCACGGGGACCGAATTCCGTACGTTACTCAGAAAATACCAAGTTCCGAAGACGCACTATACACCACGCTACACTCCACAGGTAAATTTGGTAGAGCGCTACAATAAAACGGTCATGACTGCGGTCGCGTCATACGTCAAGGACGACCACCGTTCCTGGGATCTAAACATCCACAAGATCCAGTTTGCCATCAACAGTGCCATTAATGAAACTACCAAATTCTCACCTTTTTTCCTTGTCCATGGACGGGAACCTGTGGTAGATGGTTCGCATTACAAAACAACGGACGAAGAGTATCAACCGGGAATGCCAAGAGAAGAGTTTGCAGGAGAATTAGGTCTCCTGGCAGATGTTTTTGCTACCGTACGGCAGCACATACTCAAGGCACACCAGGCAAACACCAAGACCTACAACCTCAGAAGAAGGGAGGCAAAGGTGAAGGTTGGGGACATCGTCTGGAAGAGGACTTTTCCGCTCAGTGACGCGGCAAAGTATAAGATGGCGAAACTATGTCCCAAGTACGAGAAATGTAAAGTAAAAACAGTACTTTCACCTTTGGTAGTCGAACTTGAGGACATGAATGGTAAAATGTTAGGTTCATGGCATGTCAAGGACCTAAAGGTCGACTAAGTGGAGTGTGTGTATAAAAAATTTTTTTTTTAGATGATTTTGTGTTTCGCTCCTCAAACACAAGATAGTTTTAGGAGAAATATTTAAGGTCTCGTTGTATTTTTTTTTTTGGGGACATCCATAGGAATATTGTGTGTTTTTATGGTTTTGTTGCTTTGTTTAGGATAAATCGGTCGAGTTTAAAAGGCTCAACGAATGACTAACATCTTTGTTTCAGCATTAGTTCTTTCAGGGGATGAGCGTGTAAGGTTTACGGCGTACCAACCAAGATAAGGTTTAGGTACGTTAGGGCGTGGGTGGACGCGTACCCACGGTGTCACGTAGGGTATCGCGTAGTATGTTTCAGGTAGTATGCAAGAAGGATATATTAGGTGATAAAAGCGCATATGAAAGATTGATGGATGCCTGAATGAGGTAAGTATGGAAGAGGATGTGAAAGGTGCAGGAAAGAATGACTACGATCTCAGAACATCATCGTTGAACCATGTACACAAGCCGATTTTCCGCAGAAAGTGACAGCTCGGCACATCCAATTTTTACAGGTTTCGTACTATTGCAGATACGAGGTTGTTTTTTTTTGTGGTTTATATTTTTTTTTGATGTGAAATTTTTTTAGTGGAACATATAAGGTCCACAGGATCCTGCATCTCGAGTGACGACTCGAGTAACAGCAGAGAATTTCACCGCCGGGGCAGATCTATGTCTCCAGGATGTGCGAGTTTGTTTTGAGTTTTGAGGAGGTATTTGTTCTCAGACGAGTACCAGCTATGTTCTATGGATGCTGTTATTTGTAAAAATAACATATTTTTTCAGATTTTGCTTGCGTTTACATGTAAGTTTTCATTAATGTTTTCCATAAACGTTGTTATGGGTTTAGTAATAGTTTGTTTGTTGTGTTGTTTTTTCATTTGAGTGGTTGTTTGTCATTTGGAGTCAGGAGGACAGCGCTGAGGGCAGCGCAGTTTCACTTGTTGTAGTGAAACTTTTAACGGTGGGGGGGGTATTGTAGCATTTCATTTTTTGAGCAGTAGGAATATTTCCTAGAATTTATTAGGTTGCAGCTCCGCCTACCTACTTTCAAATTTCGCGCGTTCGGCGAAAACGTCAAATCAACCACAGACAGAAAATCAACCCGTAAGCAAATAGAACGAATAAAAATCGATACAAGTCGGTTAATAATTATCAAAACATGAAAATAAATTAAGAAATAAATCCCGCTTATTTAATATAATAAGAATAAATAAAGATCGCAAAAGTTTTAATTAATCGACTAAAAATCTAAGGTCGTTATCTATGGTAAGCTTGCTCGGCTGAGCTGGTATTTTGTCTGTGGTTGTTTTGATAAAAACGGATGGTAGAACGAGATCGTGTTGAGTACTTGGGGCTCCACGTTTTGAGCAATATTCGAAGGATCATAGAAGCCAGTTTCCTGTGATTTGCGTGAGCTTGAGGCTTCTGGAAGATTCCACGCTGTGTGTTCTCCGAACAGATAAAAGGCTCGGTGAGCCGGTGGGGAGGCTGATTCCCTGAAATTTTTCGACCGCGCGTGTCTGCCGTCACTCTGCCCCAAAACAGATCCGAGACCCCTTGAATAATATCCCGTGGGCTGGCCGTGATCCTGAAATACTGCCTGCCAACGTAACGTCTGAGAATTTATTGGAAACCAAGAACCACGTGTCCCTGCCGTTTGTCCAAGGAGATCCCGTTGAGAAGGATCGAGAGCCAAGCAGTGGAACGTCCAGTGTCCTGCGTTGCAGACGGCGGGTGACGTGCGTACGTGGCTGTGCAGGCAGCGGTCACGAAGCCAGTTCGCCACGAGGAAACAAGGTCGGATCTTTATATTTTCTTATTTCGATATCATCCTGGAGCGTCGGTCCAGAGTGCAGGGGAATCCTGTACCGTTGTTAGAGTGTGCTGATAGGTTAGAGTGTGCTGATAGGTTAGAGTGTGCTGATAGGTTAGAGAGTGCCGATAGGTTAAAGTTCTTGTTATAGTGATTAGTGTTCGTTAGATTAATTTTCAGATAGGGTTCATATCGCTGTGAATCTTGTTTCTCGCCTTGGTGAGTGCCACGTAAATTCACATCTATCATAGGCTAGGGTGTAATATCCCTATGGTTATCCTGCTAGGAAAGGATAAAGTTGTAGGAGTGTTAGGCACGTTTTAAGATAAATAATTTGTGATATTTGGTCGCTACTCGGTGGGGTTGAATAGTGGTGTGTGCGTTAGCTTTGTACGGGTGCTGTCATACTGATGATATAGGATTACAGCCCCGGGGTGTTTATTTTGGGTTTTTTGTGTAACGCACGGCCACTGATTCATAAAATCACACCGTGTGGGTTTCATGTGTGCCTAACCTCAAAATTCATTGTTATCTCTGGAAATTGTAGTACAAAATATTTATTTGTGTAAAGGTAAATTGGTCACTAAGCTGTGAGTGTAATTTGGTCAGTCCCTATGCTTTTTGTAATTTAAGCAAAGTTTATGTATAGTGTAACAAATATAAAATTTTAGAATTGGATATATAGGGAAGAGGCTTGGTTGTGAGAAGTTGTCTCCCAACGATACGGCTAGGGTAGTCAGATTTACATTAGACGCCTATCCGTGTCCAAATCGAGATTTCATCTCGGAACCAGGGTTTTCCCATAGATCAGTATTAATTTTAATTGTGATAAGAAAAATAAAGGTGTAATTAGTGTTAAAATCTTAGTATTACATGTGAAGTATCTCATTTCCAAACTTTATTCAAGAAACTGTTTTGTGACATATTTGGCCCGTCATTAAAGATATTCAAAATTTAGTACATCATCTTATCTGTGTTATAATGTTCAAATAGGAACGGGCAATAGGTGTAGGAAATTTGATAAATAAAATTCTGTCTCGTTATTGTTGAAATTTGTTTTATTTATAGTTATAATTTAGGTAAAAATTCTTTTGTGTCGGAGTAGATAGGACCCACACTGAGGCTAGCCGGAAACATCTTTTCCTCTCCAATCTCTCCGTTACAAAATCAATGTTCAAATAGGAACGGGCAATAGGTGTAGGAAATTTGATAAATAAAATTCTGTCTCGTTATTGTTGAAATTTGTTTTATTTATAGTTATAATTTAGGTAAAAATTCTTTTGTGTCGGAGTAGATAGGACCCACACTGAGGCTAGCCGGAAACATCTTTTCCTCTCCAATCTCTCCGTTACAATACAGACACTAAGAACCTTCTATGTACCTACACTAAAAAGAGAAAAATAAGAATATACACATGCAAGTATTATTTACAGTATTCAATTAATAAATTATTATGTTATATTATGTATTTGAAGTCGGTGCCAACTATGCATTTACATCTAAGAAGAAATTACGAGTACAATAGAACTTGGGTGCAAAATTGTATCGAGTAGTTGGAGTAGAATAGTTGGCACCGACTTCAAATACATAATATAACATAATAATTTATTAATTGAATACTGTAAATAATACTTGCATGTGTATATTCTTATTTTTCTCTTTTTAGTGTAGGTACATAGAAGGTTCTTAGTGTCTGTATGTGTTATGTGAAGTCGGTTCAATTTTTTTTTCAAAAATTTTTATTTTTCAATTTTTAGTGTAAATAAACACTGTGTGTAGTGTAAATAAAGTGTAAGTGTAAATAATATAGTAGGTTAGGTTAGATATTGGAATAGTCAAGATTAAAGAAGTTAGAGTGAGAATGAGGTTTTTTGAGTTTTACGGGAAAACTATCAATCCCTCAGGAATAAAATTTATATGGGACCACCTCGAGAGTATAAACATGTCAAACCATTCAGCGTTTGACTCAGATTGTGTAGTGAGAATGAAGTTTTTTGAGTTTTACGGGAAAACTATCAATCCCTCAGGAATAAAATTTATATGGGACCACCTCGAGAGTATAAACATGTCAAACTATTCAACGTTTGACTCAGATTGTGTAGTGAGAATGAGGTTTTTTGAGTTTTACAGGAAAAATATCAATCCCTCAGGAAAAAAAAGTATGAGGACCACCTCGAGATATAGATACCCTTTCAAGCAAAAAAAAATTTTGGAAATCGGTCCACATTTTTCGAAAAGATCGGTGATTTTTTTTGATTTACGGGAAAACTATCAATCCCTCAGGAGTAAAATTTTTATGGGACCACTATGGTAACATACCCTTTCAAACAAAAAAATAATTTTGGAAATCGGTTCACAACTGACGGAGATATCGGTGAACATACATAAAAAAAAAAAAAAAAAAAAAAAAAAACATACATACACCCGAACATAGAACCTCCTCCTTTTTTTGAAGTCGGTTAAAAAGGAGACGTGACGAGTCAGACATGGATTTATGATAGCTACTGCGGTTTTACTGACTGGGGATGATACGAGAGCATAGTTTGAATGAGAGTCCGTACGCGATCTCGTAGCACTTATTTGTATAGTTTTCATAAAATTTTGTTCGGTTTTGGTTGATTACAATCCTGGATAACTTTGTGATAATTAAATAAAAAAAAATCTGACCATCATTATCATTTTCTGCATCTGCTGCAACTGTCCTTATTTTTTTTGGTAGTTACAAAAAAGCAGTGTGTTTAATAAGAGACTACAATCTCTAGCGTGAATTGCTTGTCCATATGAAATCGTTCCATGAGTAAATAAATAATAAATAATAATAATAATGCTGGACTTTTCACACAGCATCATCTAGCCCCAAAGTAAGCAGAGCTTGTGTAATGGGTACTAGGATGACTGATATACTACTTATATACAATGCGTCTTACCATAGAACGTGACATAAAGTTATTCCACCGAATAAATCAAGAATAACCATACATTTTGACAGTTTACACTCCGGAATAACTTTATGTCACGTTCTATGGTAAGACGCTTTTTGTTTGTAAATACATACATATTATACATAGAAAAACCCAGACCCGAGACAAATATTTGTAGATCATACAAACATTGGTCCCGCCGCGGGGATCGAACCCGCAACCTCTTGCGTCGCAGGCGGGCCTTCGCCCACTGCGCTACAGAGGTCGTCAAAGAGTATATGAGTGGGTGGCCGAATGAAACAATGGCTACACACTTCACAGTTCACACGACACTAACAGCTTCATCAGAGAATCACCCACGGCCAAGGCGGAACACCATTGTTATGGTAATGTCATTTGACAGCAAAAATGTGGTTATAGGCCCAGTAAGGAAATGAAGATGCGTATGTTTTTATATCCAGGAGTCCATTGCCAAAGAGTAAGTTATTATGTGTAAGTGGAAAACTCTGATGACGAGTTCTTAGGTTGCCTGAAGGCCTCCGTCAAGTTAAGGCTTAATGACTTAATAGCCGGGACCGATAATTTAACGCGCTGATTTTTTTTTAAGATGCTGAAAGACCACGAGGTAGACCGGCCACCCGATGGTCGAATGACATTGTCAATGTGGCTGGGAAAGCGTGGGAAAGGACTGCGCAGGACCGAACAGAGTGGCGTTTTTTGGTGGAGGCCTATACCCAGCAGTGGGTGCAACCGGGCTGATTAGATAGATAGATCAAGAAAGCTACACCACGAGTGCCTTTTAGCGTAATACGTTTTAGCCGCCTCGCAGACTGCAGACTTTCTATCGGCCGATAGTTGATACGGAATATACTTCGGCTCGTAATGAGTATGGAGAAGTAATAGCCCGTCTCAACTATCGGCCGATAGAAAATATGCAGTCTGCGAGGGGGCTTACTCAAACCATGAAAAAAACACTCAAAAGTCCGATGTGCTGGTAAAAAAGTCTGGCAACGCTCTACGCTGTCCCAATCTTTTTGTATAATTACGTAGCTTGAATAAATTGCCAAAAAAAATCTGTTTAAGCCTAACCCGCATTGCTGAGTTTAAATAGGTCAGCCCGCATGTAACTTTATATAGGTCGCAAACATAGTTGTGTCTCCCGACCGTGCTTCCCACGGGAGCCGTACCAGGGAAATTACTCCCTACTGCTATATAACTTGCTTATTAGGAAGGATGACTTTGTCCTCGTAATATCTTTATAAACTTTTGATGATTAAGTAAGTACCTATAAAGCAAATATACAAATAGATACCTACTAAATGTATTGTGGGACAAGGACAATGATGATGATTTTGGTGCAACCTACATATTCATTTCCTTCAGCCTCCTCGCAGACTGCAAAATTTCTATCGGCCGATAGTTGAGACGGAACATACTTCGGCTCGTAATAAGTATGGAGAAGTAAGCCGAAGTATGTTCCGTCTCAACTATCGGCTAGAAAGTCTGCAGTCTGCGAGGGGTCTTGAGGTCGCACGACCCATCCGTGCCGAACGCGCCGAACTGTTTATTCAAATAGAGGAAATGCTGAATGTTGGTGAACTTGGCAGATCATTGTCCAGCAGATCAAAAAAAAAAGTGAGTTCTTATCGCATGCAGATGAGTTCTACAGTTCCTGATACTTTTTAGAAATAGTTCTGGCGTTTTTACCTAAAAAAACACCATGGACAAAATGATCTGCCAACTTCCCGTAGCAGATCATTTGAAGCAGATTGGAAAAAAAAAATGGTTCTTTTCGCATACGAAAGAGTTCTACAGTTCCTGATACTTTTCAGAAATAGTTCTGTACTCACGTTCGAATGCCAGGGGATCAAGGAAGCAAAATTTAAATGACGAATTGTAAAAATTTCATTGTTTTAAACATTTCTAACCAGCTAGAACATTCGGTTCTCTTTCGTTTTTCACATATCCGAATCAGAACTACAATCTAGAACTCTTTCAAGTCCAGAACTCACGTTCCAGTGCCAGCAGAGCATACCTAAAGGTCAAATAGGTCGAAAAAAGTAATAAACATCGAATGTCACGGATTTCATCATCTCAAATGATGGTGAGAGGCCAGAACTCTTTTGATTTTCACAGATCAGAATCAGTATTACAATCAAGAACTCTTTTCAAGTCCAGAACTCACGTTCCAGTGCCAGCAGAGCATACCTAAAGGTCAAATAGGTCGAAAAAAGTAATAAACATCGAATGTCACGGATTTCATCATCTCAAATGATGGTGAGAGGCCAGAACTCTATTGATTTTCACAGATCGGAATTAGTACTACAATATAAAACTCTTTTCAAGTCCAGAACTCACGTAAAAGTGCCAGCAGTGCATACCTAAAGTTCAAGTAAGTCGAAAAAAGTCATAAACATCGAATGATACCAATTTCATCATCTCCAATGATGGTGAGAGGCCAGAACTCTTTTGATTTTCACAGATCAGAATCAGTACTACAATCTAAAACTCTTTTCAAGTCCAGAACTCACGTAAAAGTGCCAGCAGAGCATACATAAAGTTCAAGTAAGTCGAAAAAAGTCATAAACATCGAATGATACCAATTTCATCATCTCAAATGATGGTGAGAGGCCAGAACTCTTTTGATTTTCACAGATCAGAATCAGTACTACAATCTAGAACTCTTTTCAAGTCCAGAACTCACGTAAAAGTGCCAGCAGAGCATACCTAAAGTTCAAGTATATCGAAAAAAGTCATAAACATCGAATGATACCAATTTCATCATCTCAAATGATGGTCAGAGGCCAGAACTCTTTTGATTTTCACAGATCAGAATCAGTACTACAATCTAGAACTCTTTTCAAGTCCAGAACTCACGTAAAAGTGCCAGCAGAGCATACCTAAAGTTCAAGTAAGTAGAAAAAAGTCATAAACATTGAATGGGATGTTTAGTGGGTATACGGGGAGTCCCACATACCCCTCTCGCCCCCCGGCGGAGGGGATGCGTAACGCATTTTACCCAGCTACAAAAAAAAAAAAAAAAGGTTAGGTTAGGTTAGTTAACGCTCAAAAAGTCTTCATACCCGAGCGTAGCGCCCATACATTTCGTGAATCAAAATTTTTACACTTGTTTCAAATTTGTGTTTTTGTTTCTCAAATTATTAATTAATCTAAATTCGAGGTTTTTTAGCTCTTCCTGGTAATATATTTATAAAAAAAAGATAAGGTTAGGTTAGATTAGTACTAGTCAATTCCTGCCGTTTTTCTCTTGTGTAGCGCCCTTACATTTCGTGAATCAAAATGTTTACTTTTGTTTCAAATTTGTGTTTTTGTTTCTCAAAACATTAATTAATGTAAATTCGAGGTTTTTTAGCTCCTCCTGGGTAAATAAATTAGAAAAAAAAAAAAAGGTTAGGGTTGGTTAGTTAACGACAAAAAGTCTTCATACCCGAGCGTAGCGCCCATACATTTCGTGAATCAAAATTTTTACTTTTGTTTCAAATTTATGTTTTTGTTTCTCAAAACATTAATTAATCTAAATTCGAGGTTTTTTTAGCTCTTTCTGGGTTTATAAATAAAAAAAAAAGAGTTAGGTTAGGTTAGTACTAGTCAATTCCTGCCGTTTTTCTCTTGTGTAGCGCCCTTACATTACGTCAATCAAAATTTTTACTTATGTTTCAAATTTGTGTTTTTGTTTCTCAAAACATTAATTAATCTAAATTCGAGGTTTTTTAGCTCCTCCTGGTTATATATTAAAAAAAAAAAGGTTAGGTTAGGTTAGTACTAGTCAATTCCTGCCGTTTTTTTCTTGTGTAGCGCCCTTACATTTCGTGAATGAAAATTTTTACTTTTGTTTCAAATTTGTTTTTGTTTCTCAAATTATTAATTAATCTAAATTCGAGGTTTTTTAGCTCTTTCTGGATAAATAAATTAAAAATAAAAAAAAAAGGTTAGGTTAGGTTAGTTAACGCTCAAAAAGTCTTCATACCCGAGCGTAGCGCCCATACATTTCGTGAATCAAAATTTTTACTTTTGTTTCAAATTTATGTTTTTGTTTATCAAAACATTAATTAATCTAAATTCGAGGTTTTTTTAGCTCTTTCTGGGTATATAAATAAAAAAAAAAAAAAGTTAGGTTAGATTAGTACTAGTCAATTCCTGCCGTTTTTCTCTTGTGTAGCGCCCTTACATTTCGTGAATCGAAATGTTTACTTTTGTTTCAAATTTGTGTTTTTGTTTCTCAAAACATTAATTAATGTAAATTCGAGGTTTTTTAGCTCCTCCTGGGTAAATAAATTTAAAAAAAAAAAAAAAGGTTAGGTTTGGTTAGTTAACGACAAAAAGTCTTCATACCCGAGCGTAGCGCCCATACATTTCGTGAATCAAAATTTTTACTTTTGTTTCAAATTTATGTTTTTGTTTCTCAAAACATTAATTAATCTAAATTCGAGGTTTTTTTAGCTCTTTCTGGGTATATAAATAAAAAAAAAAGAGTTAGGTTAGGTTAGTACTAGTCAATTCCTGCCGTTTTTTTCTTGTGTAGCGCCCTTACATTTCGTGAATGAAAATTTTTACTTTTGTTTCAAATTTGTTTTTGTTTCTCAAATTATTAATTAATCTAAATTCGAGGTTTTTTAGCTCTTTCTGGATAAATAAATTAAAAAAAAAAAAAATAGGTTAGGTTAGGTTAGTTAACGCTCAAAAAGTCTTCATACCCGAGCGTAGCGCCCATACATTTCGTGAATCAAAATTTTTACTTTTGTTTCAAATTTATGTTTTTGTTTCTCAAATCATTAATTAATCTAAATTCGAGGTTTTTTTAGCTCTTTCTGGGTATATAAATAAAAAAAAAGAGTTAGGTTAGGTTAGTACTAGTCAATTCCTGCCGTTTTTCTCTTGTGTAGCGCCCTTACATTACGTCAATCAAAATTTTTACTTATGTTTCAAATTTGTGTTTTTGTTTCTCAAAACATTAATTAATCTAAATTCGAGGTTTTTTAGCTCCTCCTGGTTATATATTAAAAAAAAAAGGTTAGGTTAGGTTAGTACTAGTCAATTCCTGCCGTTTTTTTCTTGTGTAGCGCCCTTACATTTCGTCAATCAAAATTTTTACTTTTGTTTCAAATTTGTGTTTTAGTTTCTTATAACATTAATTAATCTAAATTCGAGGTTTTTTAGCTCTTCCTGGTTATATATTAAAAAAAAAAGTTAGGTTAGGTTAGTACTAGTCAATTCCTGCCGTTTTTTTCTTGTGTAGCGCCCTTACATTTCGTGAATCAAAATTTTTACTTTTGTTTTAAATTTGTTTTTGTTTCTCAAATTATTAATTAATCTAAATTCGAGGTTTTTTAGATCTTTCTTGGTATATAAATTAAAAAAAAAAAAAAGGTTAGGTTAGGTTCCTCCTCCTTGCGTCGTTTCCCCAATGCTGGGGGTCGTGACCCATCACGAAAGTATCCTTTCTCGGACGATGTTCCGCCATCTGATCCGGTTCTCAGCCACATGCACAGCTTCCGGCATGCTGAGATCGAGTGTGCTGCGGATCTGGTCTGACCAACACATCGGGCTTCTACCTCTTGGCCGCTTTCCCTCGACTTTACCCGTGACGATGAGTTTCTGGAGATTGTCTCCGGGTTTGCGGGCTATATGGCCAAAGAACTCAAGGATCCTGCGAAGGCACACGGATGATAGGCGTGGCTTTTTATCCAACTTGAGTTCCTTGAGCACCGATAGGTTGGTTCTGTGCGCAGTCCAAGGGATGCGCAACATTTTTCTCCAGCACCACATCTCGAAAGCATCCACACGTTGGCGGTCTCTTGGTTTCAGCGTCCACGTCTCAGCTCCGTATAGGAATATGGAGAAGACTAGCGTGTTGACTAGAGTGGTTTTTGTCTTATTGCTTATGTAACGATCCTTCCATATTCTTTCTAGCCGAGTCATGGCGCTTTTAGCCATTCCAATACGTCTGCGGATTTCACTCTCACAGGAACCGTTATTGCTAATACTAGAACCCAGGTAGATAAAGTGATCTACAATTTCCAGATTTAAAGTTCCTCTGAGATCTAGTTTAGAAGCGCGGTCCACTACCATAATCTTGGTAGGTTAGGTTAGTACTAGTCAATTCCTGCCGTTTTTTTCTTGTGTAGCGCCCTTACATTTCGTGAATGAAAATTTTTACTTTTGTTTCAAATTTGTTTTTGTTTCTCAAAACATTAATTAATCTAAATTCGAGGTTTTTTAGCTCTTTCTGGGTATATAAATAAAAAAAAAAGTTAGGTTAGGTTAGTACTAGTCAATTCCTGCCGTTTTTCTCTTGTGTAGCGCCCTTACATTTCGTGAATCAAAATTTTTACTTTTGTTTCAAATTTATGTTTTTGTTTCTCAAAACATTAATTAATCTAAATTTGAGGTTTTTTAGCTCTTCCTGGTGTTCATCCCCCATTTTAAATTAATTTTCTGTATTTTTTCTAGCTTTTGTCAGTACTTTCATTACTTTGAATTTTTCGTAGTTTTCAGGTAAAATTTCGTAAATATCGGTGGTCAAATTAGCTTTTATTCGATTGATTTTAATAGCTCTATTTCATCCTCGTGCATTGATACCAAAACACGGTGATCGGTCGAAAAACGGTTTATTGACTTATGTCGTTGACTTATTTCGATCCGAAATAGTATTTTACCGAAAGCGTCCGCATATCCACTTGCGTTTGTATTTACGATGGTGAGATCGTAAATGGCTCGGGTTTTCAAATTATCGATTTGTCTTTTTATTTTTGATCAACAATTATGCATTAGATGCTGACATTCTTAACATAATATAGTAGCCGTTTTTGTGATTTTTTTTTTATTCCGTTACTTGCTTTGCCTTAATCAACCACAAAATGGAATAGCCCATTTTTCTAAAACATCCATCATCCATAATTTAGTAGAGGGAAAGTGGAGGCTAAGTCAAAATAAAATGCCGACCAAATCGGCGTACGATAAAATTGCCCTACTACAAATTTTATCTAATGCTGAATGCCGTACGATTGATGATGATGGGCGTCTTCTTCAACCTTCTCATGAGGTATACCAAAAAATTTCAAACCTGATGGCTGATAAAGGGTCAGTTATCACACCCAAGCATGTTCACACCATTATTAACAATAATCGTGCTGGATTTAGAGATAGCATAATTGAAGTTTTCGGTATCCGAGAGCGAGAAATCTCGATCTCGAGCATCTCCGTGAATGAAAATAATAACTGTGTTGAAAAGTATACAGACCAATCCACAGTTACCAGTTTAACTTCAATGAAGGTAAACCTGGTAATTTCTCAGGAGAAATGGCAAAACATTAAACCCCATGAAAAATTATACGGTATGCGCGTATATTGGAAGTTACGAGAAGGGTGGGCAGACGTGGTAGGTTCCTAGGACTTTCCTAGGACTTTCTGAAAACCAGCGCTACTTCCTGACCAATCAGGTTTGGGAGTAGCATTAAGCTGAGATTGTCCTTTTTGGACACACGCTGTTTGGCACGTGGGAGGGGTTAATTTTGTATGGAGGTGCCTGTTACCCTTAGATTAATTATTTGTCTGAGCCATTACCACGATATTGTAGTAGGAACATAGGTACCTACCTACCTTTCGTTTTCATTAGGTACCTACCTAACTAATTTTATATAATGTGTGTAACTTCTAGTGACCTTATACAAGACACTAGTAGAAAGTATATTATCTTACGGAATTAGTAGTTATGGACGAACGTTTAAAACTTACCTAGATCAGATATATAAAATTCAATGTAGACTACTGAAATTAATAGTACCCCCTAAGGTTAAAACAAAGTACTCAGGTGATCCCGATGGACTATTTAAATACTGTGGAGTAATGTCTATCCATAAAAAAGTGGAATTGAACCTTCTAATAGAACAATATTTTCGTACAGAGATCCAAATTCCAATAAGTCACGCCAAAATTACTAGAAGCATAATGCAAAAAAAACTTAAGATCCCCCCATTTAATAATGAATACGGTAAGCGAACCTCCCAATACTTAATCCCATACCTTATAAACAACTTGCCAATCGAACTCAAAAATAAAATAACTCAAAACAATATTAAAGCCATATTAGGAAAACATTATTTATCACTATAAAATTTCTAACTTATTTATATTTATTTTTTCTCTAAAATGCATTAACCTAAATTTTTATCTATTTTATCTTTTTACCATTTTACTTTGCCAAAAAGGGAGCATCCTATAGCCAAGCTCAGGCGCAGCGTTGTCACTTGTTGCGTTGGCGCGCGTGCGCAACTGCATACCGCGCTACAGCTAGAACACAAAACGGTGACACCGCTGTGCCTGTGTGCGTGATAGATACTAATTAAGCGTGTTCATAAATAAGATCAGAGAACTCTAGTGTCAGGATAAACCTAACATAGGATTTAAGACACTACTAACCAGAACAAATGTAATCTTTTTCAATAATAAACACTATCTATCTATCTATCTATCTATCTATCTATCAACTGTGTAGTGATAGGTAAATGATTGACTGTGCTTGTTCCATATTTGTTGTATGTAAGTAAGTTCCTACCTATCTACTTTTGCTACTTCTGTTTAGCCTTTTCTTCGTGCTTGTTCTTGTGTTTTCCGTATTTAGTGTGTTTCCAAATAAATGTTTTTCTTTCTTTCTTTCTTTCTTTCTGGTAGCTGAAGCTTTGTGGGTGCAACATCATTTGGACTGTGTATTTTCGTTCAAAAATCACAATATATACCTGAGTTCAATTTCCAAATTTTTCTTGACTATAGAAGGGCCCTGCCGGGAATGCAACGCAAAGATCTGTTGTACATTGCTAAAAGAGCCAACGAAAGGAGTTGATGTGATACTCCAATGTAACATTGATGGCATTAAGCTCGAATCCCATTCAGGAAAGAAAAGAAGACAATTGAGAGGCACTCGTCGTCTTATAGTTGCAGACTATCTAATCAATAGCCGTAAAGATGCGGTGACATGGCGACGAGAAGAAGCTGGACGTATAAAGAAATTTGGAGGTCAAAATCCGCCAATCTTACCGAGTAATGAAGTCGTCCGGAAAGCCAAGGAACAACGATTGTTGAATAAATATGGGTTAAAATTCGGAAACCCTGCATTAAATTGATTGAACAGCGCTGAGCACGGTAGGTTGGTAGGTTCCATTCAATCCATCGGGGTGTATAGCTTCAACTGTATCTATAGGCTACCCGAACAACTTCAAATATACAGCTCCCGTTGTCGAAATGACCGTAACGCAACATTAGCAATCGATGCTACGGGGGGCATTGCTAAGCGGGATAAGTCACAGGAGCCGCACATTTTTTTGTATCAGTGTGTGCTCGTGACAAAAGACGGTAGCGTGCCAACTGTTCAGATGGTTTCAGCCGATCAAAGATCCATCATCGTCGCTGGTTTTTTGAGCCACATTCTTGCTGCAAACGCTCCTATCCCGCCGATTGTCGTAACTGATTTCGGGTGGGCTTTGTTGATTGCGGTAGCACGAATATTTGGCCAATGCGCAAGTTTACACGATTATTTGCAAAAGTGTTATGATGCTATTGAGAACGAGGCCACATCGCTGCCATCAACGTTTATGCGTTTAGATGTATGTCATCTGTCAGCAATGATTACGCGATGGCCAAGTCTGAAAGGAAAGGATAAGTCTTTGGTAAACAGGATCACGACTGTATCCCCAAGGCGCGGTAGACATTCTCTCAGATCTTTATATTCCAGATCCTTTGACGATGTCTATGGGGCATGTACAAATACATATTTGATACATGCCCACATCTTGCAGAAGTTAGTATTCCATACGTGACAGGTTGCAAGCCCATCGCCGCCTATAAGAATACTAACTCTAGTCTTTGGTACGGCGATTTTATAAGCGATGCGTTGGAAAAGCTTGCCAAATCACGAATCTAGAAGACTTATCGTACTTTCTAGAATCGGTTCTCATCGTTGCGCTCAGCAAATGCATTGGATCCAGACCAGATGACAAGATCTTACCGTCAGGTTGATCGTCTCCGTTTCTTGAACAATAAGATCAAAGGGATAGAAATGATGAACGATGACGATGATGAAGCAGATCAAAGCGACCAAGAAGCTGCTGATAATATTGACGAGGAATCTGATTCAAATCCGGAACAGAATCTGGTCAAAAAAGGAATGCACAAAGCAGGCTGGAAATCATGGTGTGATAGATTGTACGACGCTGCAGTTGAAATCGCTGATTAGTCGTCGGAAGGTGATACTATCAATGCATGCTACAGTATCGATTTCGCTAAAAGGTTGAAAAGACACCTCCTTCCATACGCACCTCTATGGACCGCAATCATGGTGCCTATCTTTAGAAGAGGCTCAGTAACCGCCACCTCCGCCGCTGTCGAATCCGAATTTGCAGATTTGAACTTTAGGTATGCTCTGCTGGCACTGGAACGTGAGTTCTGGACTTAAAAAGAGTTCTAGATTGTAGTACTGATTCTGATCTGTGAAAATCAAAAGAGTTCTGGCCTCTCACCATCATTGGAGATGATGAAATTGGTATCATTCGATGTTTATGACTTTTTTCGACTTACTTGAACTTTAGGTATGCTCTGCTGGCACTTTTACGTGAGTTCTGGACTTGAAAAGAGTTCTAGATTGTAGTACTGATTCTGATCTGTGAAAATCAAAAGAGTTCTGGCCCCTCACCATCATTTGAGATGATGAAATCGGTATCATTCGATGTTTATGGCTTTTTTCGATATACTTGAACTTTAGGTATGCTCTGTTGGCACTGGAACGTGAGTTCTGGACTTGAAAAGAGTTCTAGATTGTAGTTCTGATTCGGATATGTGAAAAACGAAAGAGAACCGAAAGTTCTAGCTGGTTAGAAATGTTTGAAACAATGAAATTTTTACAATTCGTCATTTAAATTTTGCTTCCTTGATCCCCTGGTATTCGAACGTGAGTACAGAACTATTCCTGAAAAGTATCAGGAACTGTAGAACTCATTCGTATGCGAAAAGAACAATTTTTTTTTCCAATCTGCTTCAAATGATCTGCTACGGGAAGTTGGCAGATTTTGTCCATGGTGTTTTTTTAGGTAAAAACGCCAGAACTATTTCTAAAAAGTATCAGGAACTTGTAACTCCCAGTTTTAACTAGCAGCGGTTCACGCTGTGAGTCCCTTCATTTTAAAGTTTCCCGCCCGCGGTTTCAAATTTGCTTTCAGTGAGATAGGTTAATATTAATTAAATTATAACCACTGGCAACACCTTCATATATGGATATATTCTGGTATCATTCTGTGGGTATTGATCTGATTGGCTATTGGCCTTGTGTCATTCGGTAGGCCGCTCCGATTGGTCGATAGCTCCGTTTACGGCCGTCAATGAGTCGACATTGACGGATGGTTAGTAATGTCATGCTAACAAAAAAAAACCAATAATAGACATTGACGGAAGTAAAGTGGTATTTTATCTAGTTGTCATCAAAAAGAAGCAGAAGACTCGGATTCATTTTGTCAGCGGCGCATGAGTTGGCATTTTGGCAAATCAGATTCTAACTTTTTCCGTTTATTTCAATAATAATTACGCCCGATCTGTTACGATCGATTGTTCTGCTACATTCGTCGGCAAATTGTACGTCGTTTTGATTACCACATGTGGATCTTGAAATAGCCTCTGGTAAGAAATATTCGTGACGTGGATATCCTTTGTTTTACGCCATGCGAGCTATTTACTTCCAAGATGCTTAGATCCTGAGGGCATCCCATCTTTTCTTCTCCTGCTCGCATGTGCTGTCCGGCCATCGCAAATGCTTACACAGGGTTTGGTTTCTTTCTTTACAGAATAGAGGTCCTTTGTACAGCTGGCTTCCCGGCTGATACGTGGCAGCGTTCAGCGACTCCCCCAGCTCGGGCATCGCTCTGTGTGCTTATCTTTTGAAACTGAAGCGCTTTCCCTGCCGCCGCATTCTGTGCCTAGCTCCCTCGCTCATCAGGAAAGGATTGGTGTTTTTGTGAAGTATAGCGTACTGTGAGTTTTATGTGTGTGAAGGCATAGAACCGTGGGTGCTCGCGAAAATTTCGCTACTAACCAAATTGACTGGGTCCGACGGACCAATATTGTGCCGTTCTAACGTGTCCACCGTCCCGGAGTATTTCCAGTGTTTAATACAAGTTTTCATCTGTATTATTTCCTCACTAGAATCAAGGCGATCACCAACCTATATCATTCATTATTCATCATAAATTGTATCCATTCCATACCATTATCATCCTAGGTTAGGTAAGTCACTTACTAGTACTGATTTAGTTTCGATATGTTCTTGTTTACCCAAATAAAAATAGGCTTCTGTTTTTGTTAAACCTTATTTTATTCCCTTCCTTACCCCCTAGGATTATCCTAAATTACAGTGGCGCCCGAACAGGGACTGGTGATCTGCCGACTGCTAAAGGTAGTATTTTGTCTATTTTCTGGTCTAAAGTTGCTCAGTAAATGTTGATTCTAGCCGAGGGCAGATGAAAACTTAATATCAGTTTATTTTGGTAGTAGATCTTATGCATTATTTAAAAACTAGTGTTTTATGTTTTCTAGAACCTTGTTGGGATCTCTAGGTATCATTTTTAGGTTGATTTTTGAGAAAAAAGTCATATTTTTACTGTAAGATTTAGCGGCTTTCATGAAAACTTAATTTCAATTTTTTTTTATAGTAGCTATTGTTTATCAATTATAAATTAATATTTTATGTGTTCTAGAACCTTGTAGGGACCTCTAGGTATTATTTTTAGTTTGATTTTTGGAAAAAAAGTCATATTTTATTGTAACGTTTGGCAGCTTCGATGAAAACTTAGTTTCCAATTATTTTTGTGTTATTTAAGGGTTAGTTGATTGTAAACTGATTTGCCTTGATTCTTAACTGCCTGGGGAGTAAAGGGGAGTAATTTTTTCCTCATTTTCATCATAATTTTGCTATATTTTAATTTTTTTTATTTTACTTACCGGACCGGACAATGTTGGAAGAACGGCCAATAGCGTTTAATGTTCTTGCTAGGGATGAATTGGAGTATGAAATTAGGATTCGTGGTGCCAAGCCTGCTGCTGACACCGTCACTGCTCTAAGAAGTCAGGTTAGAACTCTCAATAAAGAGATTCCCTCGGATGAGATTGATTCTGTAGAATTTGAAGTTACTTCAGAGCTTGAAGTTGTGAGAGCTAAGTTAGATAGTCTGTCTGATCTTGTTTCTGGTGCTGCACAGAAACCTTGCTCTTTGAAAATCCTAAACAGAGTACAAGCCCTAGGTCATCATCTTTTCCATAGATTTGGTCGGCTTGCTCCACCCAAGGAAAATGATGAGATCTATTCTAACTATACTAACATACAGGAACGTCTAGATAGGTTGTTGAGAAGGCTAGATAGGATATTTTGTAACTTCAAGAGTAGTATTGCTCCAGATGACGATGATACAACTAACACAGAGTCTGGGACAAAGCTAGATAACCATGATAGACAGGATTCTAACCTGCCTAGCTGCAATAAACATGCTGCTATCCATACTTTGACCCTAAAATTTAATGGGAAATCTTGTGTCAAAGCTTTTATACAAAGATTGGAGGAATTAACCCTATCTAGAGGGATTTCTGATTCAAAGCTGTTCAATTCAGCTGCAGAGTTATTCTCTGATGATGCTCTATGTTGGTACCGTGGTGTTAGGGATGAAGTGAAAGATTGGTCAGGATTGAAAGGTTTATTGCTCGATGAATACTTACCGTTTGACTATGATCACAGACTTTTGCAAGAGATTAGAACACGCACCCAGGGTCATGATGAGAGTATTATTAATTATCTTAGTATAATGCAGAATTACTTTTCACGTTTATCTAAACCAATTTCTGATGATGAGAAGCTTGGTATTGTCCTCTATAACATTAGGCCTTTTTACACAACACAATTAGCACTGAATCCAGCTGAATCTTGGTCCGATTTGAAGAAGAAGTGTAGGCTTCTAGAAAGCGCGAAGCAGCGGTCTGATTTGTTTTCGGAGCCTCCGAAATCAACAAATGCTTGCATTGCGCCGGACCTTAGTTACAAAAACGCGTCCGCCACCCGCTCTGGCCCCAGGGCAGTAGCTTCCGTTAATCCGGGTAATGATGACTTCTGTGTCCGTTGCAGGGTAAATGGTCATACACTCAGCCGTTGTAGGGCTCCATTTACATTGATTTGTTATCGTTGTGGGGATAAGGGGGTAACTTTCAAGAATTGTCCAAAATGCTCCTCTAGCAAAGCTCTTGAATCTGCTGGTCCAAAAAACGAGGTAGCGTGAACCAGCGTCCTAACTTAGTTGAGACCCCTGCAAGCCCCGGTCGCTCCGAGGACGATTGGCAATCTTGGTTGGGTTTCGTTAAGGATTTCTTTGCAAGTAATCCAAAATCTTGCTCTGCGCTGGTTCACGAAGAGAAGCATTGTTATGATAAGCGTCCATTTTTAACCATTTCTGTGTATGACCTGAAATTCAGAGGGTTATTAGATTCAGGGTCAGAGATTTCAATTATAGGTAGCGATGCGATCAGGCATTTTGTTAATCTGGTCTCTGTCCACAAGTCCACCGACTTACATTCTATCCGGACTGCGAACGATTCCCTGTCTCCCGTGACGGGCTATGTATTTCTGCCTGTAACGGCTGTAGGGAAGACTTCTATAGTCAAATTTTATATCGTCCCTGGAGTCTCCACTGAGCTTATTTTCGGTATAAACTTCTGGAAAGAATTCAATATTGCGCCAGACGTTCTTTCGTTGCTTTCTGAAAATAGATTTTTTTCACCGGGGGAACGCGTAGAGATGGTGGTGTCCATAGACAATTTCCTTCATGATTTTGAATCCTTGAGTGGAACGCAGAAGCAGTTGGCGCTGGGAGTAATTCAGCAATTTGAAGACATTTCTGCAGAAAAAAAAAGGCTTGGGTTTAACCCATCTCGTTACGCACAAAATCGACACCGGCGACCATCAGCCCATTAAACAACGTTACTATCTGATGTCTCCAGAGAGGCTAGCGGAGGTTAATAGACAAGTGGACCAAATGCTTCGCGACGGCGTCATCGAGCCAAGCAACAGCGCCTGGAATAACCCCATAACTCTTGCGCCGAAGTCCGACGGTTCGTTCCGTTTTTGCCTGGATAGCCGGAAGCTTAATGAAGTAACGAAGCACGACGCGTACCCACTGCCCTACATCAGCCATATCCTGGATCAGCTTCGCGACGCCAAGTATCTGTCTTCTTTGGACCTAAAAGCCGCCTATCATCAGATTCCGCTGGATGCCGAGTCCAAAGAGAAGACAGCATTTACCATCGTAAATCGTGGCTTGTATCACTTTTGCCGACTTTGTTTTGGGCTTACTTCCGCCGGGAGTACGCAGCAACGACTCATGGATAGACTGTTTGGTCCTGAATTCAGTAATAAAGTTTTCATTTACCTCGATGATATTATCATTATTTCCACTACCTTCGAGGAACATGTCAATCTGCTTGAGCGAGTCAAAAACCGTCTCAGTGAGGCCGGACTCACCATTAATATGGGCAAATGCCAATTTTTTAGGAAACAGCTGAAATATCTAGGTCATGTTGTTGATCAATACGGGTTGCGTACCGACCCCGATAAGGTTAAAGCTATCGTGGATTTCCCCACGCCTGTAAGTCGGAAGGAGGTTAAACGTTTTCTGGGTACAGCCTCATACTACCGCCGTTTTATTAAGAATTTTAGCCACAGGGCGGGGCCTCTGAATGCTCTTACCTCTACTAAAAAGGGGGCCCCACCTTTCTGTTGGTCGGACGAAGCAGAGAAAGCTTTTACCGATTTAAAATTAGCTCTCACTAGCACGCCGGTTTTGGCATGCCCAGATTTCAGTCAACCGTTTGCTGTGCATTGCGACGCATCAGATTTCGGGATAGGAGGTACTCTCACGCAGACGCTAAATGGTCAGGAACACCCAATCGCGTATTATAGCAAATCCCTTTCTCCGACAGAACGTAACTATTCCGCTACCGAACGCGAAGCGTTGGCTGTAGTTCACGTCGTTGAACATTTTCGTCCTTATATCGAAGGTAGTAAGCCAGTTCGCGTTATCACAGACCATGCTAGTTTGAAATGGTTTTTAAATCTCAAAAATCCTACCGGTCGCTTGGCAAGATGGGGTTGCAGGCTATCTCCCTTCAATTTGGTTATTGAACATAGAAAGGGTGCGGAAAACGTCATCCCGGACGCATTGTCCCGGTCTGTTCCCGTAGCTTCGCTTAATACGGCGAGCACTACCGATTCGTGGTACCTAAATATTGTCAAACGTTGTAATGATACCCCGAATGCGTGTCCAAATTTTCAGATTATTGATGGTAGGCTTTATCGTTTTACAAAAAGCAGTAACAAGCTCAATGGAGATTTCCAGTGGAAGGAAGTTGTACCTTTAGAGTGTAGGCAAAGTATAATCATGGAGAATCATTCTGAACCTATTTCAGCTCACTTAGGTGTAGCTAAAACATATAAACGCCTAAAATTGAGGTATTTTTGGCCCGGTATGCACCAAGATACCATGAATTTCATTAAATCTTGTTCTACTTGCAATGCTTATAAACACAGCACACAATCAGCTCCTGGTTTTATGGGAGAACCTAAAGTCTGTTGCCGCCCATTCCAGTGCGTCAGCATTGATTTAGTTGGCCCACTGCCCATGTCGCGACAACAGAACACTTATCTGCTGGTTGTGGTGTGTTGTTTTTCTAAATACTGTTTAATCTTTCCTTTAAGGCGAGCCACTGGGAAAGTTATAGCCCAGCGTCTCGAAGATCATGTTTTCTTAGTTCATGGGATTCCGCAAACCATTATTTCAGATAACGGTTCTCAGTTCGTTGGTCATGAGGTGCAAGCACTGTTTGCGAAGTATAACATTCCTCAGATACATTTAGGCCCCGTGTACTGCCCGCAGGTAAATACCGTTGAGCGTTATAACCGTACGGTAATGACAGCACTCGCGTCGTATGTTGAAAACGATCATAGAACTTGGGATGTGAACGTTCACAAAGTCCAATTCGCGTTGAATACCGCTGTTAATGATTCCACCCGCTTCACACCGTTTATGATAGTCCACGGTAGGCAGGCAGTCACGGACGGTAGCATTTATAAAGATTTTCAGGATATTGATGAACTAATTTTTAGGTCTCGTGATGAATATGTCGCTAATTTGAGCCCTTTGAAAGACATTTTTAATCTAGTACAGGATTCCCTTAAAAAGGCTCATATAAAAAACGCGAAGTATTATAATCGTAAGCGTAGAGATGTGACGTTCGAGGTAGGCGATTACGTCTGGAAGCGAACCTATAAGCTTAGTGCAGCACATAAGCATTTCGCCGCAAAACTTGCTCCTAAATATGAACGATGTAAGGTATTACGAAAGCTTTCTCCCTTAGTCTATGAGCTAGAGAACGAATCTGGCAAAAATATAGGTAAATGGCATGTGAAAGATTTTAAGTGTATAGATGCTAGTTTAGACTAAAAATTTAAATTTCCCTGTGGAGTCTCGGGGGGTAAGAATAGGTCTCCCACCGTTACCACGCCACGGTGTCCTGTAGAAGGCAGGAAAAGGCGCAGTTATCTAACTCTTCTTCCATCTATGAGTATCTACATAGGTTAATTTGCAGGTTAGATTGTATAGGTACGTAGGTTATTTTAGGCTTTAGGCTTTGGTGATAGGTCATTTTGCCCCATAGGTTAAGTATGTCTGCACCGTAGGGTTAAAATATTACTAGATAGCGATTTTTTTTTGTTTTTGTCTTAGTTCTCCATTAAACATAGGCTATAACACCTGGGTGTGATTTCTTGCGTAAAATATTATATTGTTTTCGAAATATGCTAAAAGTAGTTAAGGTTTTAATTTTTTTTTTTTTTTATTTTACCATAGTATAGGTGTATACCTCAGAGTAGCTAAACGCTCATGGGTATCCACATCATAAATTTTTATCCGATTTTTCGGAAGGGGTTTTTCCGAGCTATATGATGTTTTGCTGGTTTGTTTGCGATTCTCTGGCGTAGAATATTCGCTTGAATAATCTACGATCGATCTGGGAATCAACTTAGAGCCCTCTAGCGGTAACATAATACCGACGAGTGCATCTATCTTTAATCAGCAGAATGGGTGTAGCGGACCGATAAAGGTTATGAGGTTTTAGGGTCTAAAGGTTGTCAGAGATTATTTTAGAGTTGTTGATGTTCTTCTTTTCATGGTTCCCAGGTGTAGGTTAAGACGGGGTCGTCTAAAGAATTCCCTGCGTGAATTCTTACCCGGGAAAGGGAGTGCTGTAACTCCCAGTTTTAACTAGCAGCGGTTCACGCTGTGAGTCCCTTCATTTTAAAGTTTCCCGCCCGCGGTTTCAAATTTGCTTTCAGTGAGATAGGTTAATATTAATTAAATTATAACCACTGGCAACACCTTCATATATGGATATATTCTGGTATCATTCTGTGGGTATTGATCTGATTGGCTATTGGCCTTGTGTCATTCGGTAGGCCGCTCCGATTGGTCGATAGCTCCGTTTACGGCCGTCAATGAGTCGACATTGACGGATGGTTAGTAATGTCATGCTAACAAAAAAAAACCAATAATAGACATTGACGGAAGTAAAGTGGTATTTTATCTAGTTGTCATCAAAAAGAAGCAGAAGACTCGGATTCATTTTGTCAGCGGCGCATGAGTTGGCATTTTGGCAAATCAGATTCTAACTTTTTCCGTTTATTTCAATAATAATTACGCCCGATCTGTTACGATCGATTGTTCTGCTACATTCGTCGGCAAATTGTACGTCGTTTTGATTACCACATGTGGATCTTGAAATAGCCTCTGGTAAGAAATATTCGTGACGTGGATATCCTTTGTTTTACGCCATGCGAGCTATTTACTTCCAAGATGCTTAGATCCTGAGGGCATCCCATCTTTTCTTCTCCTGCTCGCATGTGCTGTCCGGCCATCGCAAATGCTTACACAGGGTTTGGTTTCTTTCTTTACAGAATAGAGGTCCTTTGTACAGCTGGCTTCCCGGCTGATACGTGGCAGCGTTCAGCGACTCCCCCAGCTCGGGCATCGCTCTGTGTGCTTATCTTTTGAAACTGAAGCGCTTTCCCTGCCGCCGCATTCTGTGCCTAGCTCCCTCGCTCATCAGGAAAGGATTGGTGTTTTTGTGAAGTATAGCGTACTGTGAGTTTTATGTGTGTGAAGGCATAGAACCGTGGGTGCTCGCGAAAATTTCGCTACTAACCAAATTGACTGGGTCCGACGGACCAATATTGTGCCGTTCTAACGTGTCCACCGTCCCGGAGTATTTCCAGTGTTTAATACAAGTTTTCATCTGTATTATTTCCTCACTAGAATCAAGGCGATCACCAACCTATATCATTCATTATTCATCATAAATTGTATCCATTCCATACCATTATCATCCTAGGTTAGGTAAGTCACTTACTAGTACTGATTTAGTTTCGATATGTTCTTGTTTACCCAAATAAAAATAGGCTTCTGTTTTTGTTAAACCTTATTTTATTCCCTTCCTTACCCCCTAGGATTATCCTAAATTACAGTGGCGCCCGAACAGGGACTGGTGATCTGCCGACTGCTAAAGGTAGTATTTTGTCTATTTTCTGGTCTAAAGTTGCTCAGTAAATGTTGATTCTAGCCGAGGGCAGATGAAAACTTAATATCAGTTTATTTTGGTAGTAGATCTTATGCATTATTTAAAAACTAGTGTTTTATGTTTTCTAGAACCTTGTTGGGATCTCTAGGTATCATTTTTAGGTTGATTTTTGAGAAAAAAGTCATATTTTTACTGTAAGATTTAGCGGCTTTCATGAAAACTTAATTTCAATTTTTTTTTATAGTAGCTATTGTTTATCAATTATAAATTAATATTTTATGTGTTCTAGAACCTTGTAGGGACCTCTAGGTATTATTTTTAGTTTGATTTTTGGAAAAAAAGTCATATTTTATTGTAACGTTTGGCAGCTTCGATGAAAACTTAGTTTCCAATTATTTTTGTGTTATTTAAGGGTTAGTTGATTGTAAACTGATTTGCCTTGATTCTTAACTGCCTGGGGAGTAAAGGGGAGTAATTTTTTCCTCATTTTCATCATAATTTTGCTATATTTTAATTTTTTTTATTTTCCTTACCGGACCGGACAATGTTGGAAGAACGGCCAATAGCGTTTAATGTTCTTGCTAGGGATGAATTGGAGTATGAAATTAGGATTCGTGGTGCCAAGCCTGCTGCTGACACCGTCACTGCTCTAAGAAGTCAGGTTAGAACTCTCAATAAAGAGATTCCCTCGGATGAGATTGATTCTGTAGAATTTGAAGTTACTTCAGAGCTTGAAGTTGTGAGAGCTAAGTTAGATAGTCTGTCTGATCTTGTTTCTGGTGCTGCACAGAAACCTTGCTCTTTGAAAATCCTAAACAGAGTACAAGCCCTAGGTCATCATCTTTTCCATAGATTTGGTCGGCTTGCTCCACCCAAGGAAAATGATGAGATCTATTCTAACTATACTAACATACAGGAACGTCTAGATAGGTTGTTGAGAAGGCTAGATAGGATATTTTGTAACTTCAAGAGTAGTATTGCTCCAGATGACGATGATACAACTAACACAGAGTCTGGGACAAAGCTAGATAACCATGATAGACAGGATTCTAACCTGCCTAGCTGCAATAAACATGCTGCTATCCATACTTTGAACCTAAAATTTAATGGGAAATCTTGTGTCAAAGCTTTTATACAAAGATTGGAGGAATTAACCCTATCTAGAGGGATTTCTGATTCAAAGCTGTTCAATTCAGCTGCAGAGTTATTCTCTGATGATGCTCTATGTTGGTACCGTGGTGTTAGGGATGAAGTGAAAGATTGGTCAGGATTGAAAGGTTTATTGCTCGATGAATACTTACCGTTTGACTATGATCACAGACTTTTGCAAGAGATTAGAACACGCACCCAGGGTCATGATGAGAGTATTATTAATTATCTTAGTATAATGCAGAATTACTTTTCACGTTTATCTAAACCAATTTCTGATGATGAGAAGCTTGGTATTGTCCTCTATAACATTAGGCCTTTTTACACAACACAATTAGCACTGAATCCAGCTGAATCTTGGTCCGATTTGAAGAAGAAGTGTAGGCTTCTAGAAAGCGCGAAGCAGCGGTCTGATTTGTTTTCGGAGCCTCCGAAATCAACAAATGCTTGCATTGCGCCGGACCTTAGTTACAAAAACGCGTCCGCCACCCGCTCTGGCCCCAGGGCAGTAGCTTCCGTTAATCCGGGTAATGATGACTTCTGTGTCCGTTGCAGGGTAAATGGTCATACACTCAGCCGTTGTAGGGCTCCATTTACATTGATTTGTTATCGTTGTGGGGATAAGGGGGTAACTTTCAAGAATTGTCCAAAATGCTCCTCTAGCAAAGCTCTTGAATCTGCTGGTCCAAAAAACGAGGTAGCGTGAACCAGCGTCCTAACTTAGTTGAGACCCCTGCAAGCCCCGGTCGCTCCGAGGACGATTGGCAATCTTGGTTGGGTTTCGTTAAGGATTTCTTTGCAAGTAATCCAAAATCTTGCTCTGCGCTGGTTCACGAAGAGAAGCATTGTTATGATAAGCGTCCATTTTTAACCATTTCTGTGTATGACCTGAAATTCAGAGGGTTATTAGATTCAGGGTCAGAGATTTCAATTATAGGTAGCGATGCGATCAGGCATTTTGTTAATCTGGTCTCTGTCCACAAGTCCACCGACTTACATTCTATCCGGACTGCGAACGATTCCCTGTCTCCCGTGACGGGCTATGTATTTCTGCCTGTAACGGCTGTAGGGAAGACTTCTATAGTCAAATTTTATATCGTCCCTGGAGTCTCCACTGAGCTTATTTTCGGTATAAACTTCTGGAAAGAATTCAATATTGCGCCAGACGTTCTTTCGTTGCTTTCTGAAAATAGATTTTTTTCACCGGGGGAACGCGTAGAGATGGTGGTGTCCATAGACAATTTCCTTCATGATTTTGAATCCTTGAGTGGAACGCAGAAGCAGTTGGCGCTGGGAGTAATTCAGCAATTTGAAGACATTTCTGCAGAAAAAAAAAGGCTTGGGTTTAACCCATCTCGTTACGCACAAAATCGACACCGGCGACCATCAGCCCATTAAACAACGTTACTATCTGATGTCTCCAGAGAGGCTAGCGGAGGTTAATAGACAAGTGGACCAAATGCTTCGCGACGGCGTCATCGAGCCAAGCAACAGCGCCTGGAATAACCCCATAACTCTTGCGCCGAAGTCCGACGGTTCGTTCCGTTTTTGCCTGGATAGCCGGAAGCTTAATGAAGTAACGAAGCACGACGCGTACCCACTGCCCTACATCAGCCATATCCTGGATCAGCTTCGCGACGCCAAGTATCTGTCTTCTTTGGACCTAAAAGCCGCCTATCATCAGATTCCGCTGGATGCCGAGTCCAAAGAGAAGACAGCATTTACCATCGTAAATCGTGGCTTGTATCACTTTTGCCGACTTTGTTTTGGGCTTACTTCCGCCGGGAGTACGCAGCAACGACTCATGGATAGACTGTTTGGTCCTGAATTCAGTAATAAAGTTTTCATTTACCTCGATGATATTATCATTATTTCCACTACCTTCGAGGAACATGTCAATCTGCTTGAGCGAGTCAAAAACCGTCTCAGTGAGGCCGGACTCACCATTAATATGGGCAAATGCCAATTTTTTAGGAAACAGCTGAAATATCTAGGTCATGTTGTTGATCAATACGGGTTGCGTACCGACCCCGATAAGGTTAAAGCTATCGTGGATTTCCCCACGCCTGTAAGTCGGAAGGAGGTTAAACGTTTTCTGGGTACAGCCTCATACTACCGCCGTTTTATTAAGAATTTTAGCCACAGGGCGGGGCCTCTGAATGCTCTTACCTCTACTAAAAAGGGGGCCCCACCTTTCTGTTGGTCGGACGAAGCAGAGAAAGCTTTTACCGATTTAAAATTAGCTCTCACTAGCACGCCGGTTTTGGCATGCCCAGATTTCAGTCAACCGTTTGCTGTGCATTGCGACGCATCAGATTTCGGGATAGGAGGTACTCTCACGCAGACGCTAAATGGTCAGGAACACCCAATCGCGTATTATAGCAAATCCCTTTCTCCGACAGAACGTAACTATTCCGCTACCGAACGCGAAGCGTTGGCTGTAGTTCACGTCGTTGAACATTTTCGTCCTTATATCGAAGGTAGTAAGCCAGTTCGCGTTATCACAGACCATGCTAGTTTGAAATGGTTTTTAAATCTCAAAAATCCTACCGGTCGCTTGGCAAGATGGGGTTGCAGGCTATCTCCCTTCAATTTGGTTATTGAACATAGAAAGGGTGCGGAAAACGTCATCCCGGACGCATTGTCCCGGTCTGTTCCCGTAGCTTCGCTTAATACGGCGAGCACTACCGATTCGTGGTACCTAAATATTGTCAAACGTTGTAATGATACCCCGAATGCGTGTCCAAATTTTCAGATTATTGATGGTAGGCTTTATCGTTTTACAAAAAGCAGTAACAAGCTCAATGGAGATTTCCAGTGGAAGGAAGTTGTACCTTTAGAGTGTAGGCAAAGTATAATCATGGAGAATCATTCTGAACCTATTTCAGCTCACTTAGGTGTAGCTAAAACATATAAACGCCTAAAATTGAGGTATTTTTGGCCCGGTATGCACCAAGATACCATGAATTTCATTAAATCTTGTTCTACTTGCAATGCTTATAAACACAGCACACAATCAGCTCCTGGTTTTATGGGAGAACCTAAAGTCTGTTGCCGCCCATTCCAGTGCGTCAGCATTGATTTAGTTGGCCCACTGCCCATGTCGCGACAACAGAACACTTATCTGCTGGTTGTGGTGTGTTGTTTTTCTAAATACTGTTTAATCTTTCCTTTAAGGCGAGCCACTGGGAAAGTTATAGCCCAGCGTCTCGAAGATCATGTTTTCTTAGTTCATGGGATTCCGCAAACCATTATTTCAGATAACGGTTCTCAGTTCGTTGGTCATGAGGTGCAAGCACTGTTTGCGAAGTATAACATTCCTCAGATACATTTAGGCCCCGTGTACTGCCCGCAGGTAAATACCGTTGAGCGTTATAACCGTACGGTAATGACAGCACTCGCGTCGTATGTTGAAAACGATCATAGAACTTGGGATGTGAACGTTCACAAAGTCCAATTCGCGTTGAATACCGCTGTTAATGATTCCACCCGCTTCACACCGTTTATGATAGTCCACGGTAGGCAGGCAGTCACGGACGGTAGCATTTATAAAGATTTTCAGGATATTGATGAACTAATTTTTAGGTCTCGTGATGAATATGTCGCTAATTTGAGCCCTTTGAAAGACATTTTTAATCTAGTACAGGATTCCCTTAAAAAGGCTCATATAAAAAACGCGAAGTATTATAATCGTAAGCGTAGAGATGTGACGTTCGAGGTAGGCGATTACGTCTGGAAGCGAACCTATAAGCTTAGTGCAGCACATAAGCATTTCGCCGCAAAACTTGCTCCTAAATATGAACGATGTAAGGTATTACGAAAGCTTTCTCCCTTAGTCTATGAGCTAGAGAACGAATCTGGCAAAAATATAGGTAAATGGCATGTGAAAGATTTTAAGTGTATAGATGCTAGTTTAGACTAAAAATTTAAATTTCCCTGTGGAGTCTCGGGGGGTAAGAATAGGTCTCCCACCGTTACCACGCCACGGTGTCCTGTAGAAGGCAGGAAAAGGCGCAGTTATCTAACTCTTCTTCCATCTATGAGTATCTACATAGGTTAATTTGCAGGTTAGATTGTATAGGTACGTAGGTTATTTTAGGCTTTAGGCTTTGGTGATAGGTCATTTTGCCCCATAGGTTAAGTATGTCTGCACCGTAGGGTTAAAATATTACTAGATAGCGATTTTTTTTTGTTTTTGTCTTAGTTCTCCATTAAACATAGGCTATAACACCTGGGTGTGATTTCTTGCGTAAAATATTATATTGTTTTCGAAATATGCTAAAAGTAGTTAAGGTTTTAATTTTTTTTTTTTTTTATTTTACCATAGTATAGGTGTATACCTCAGAGTAGCTAAACGCTCATGGGTATCCACATCATAAATTTTTATCCGATTTTTCGGAAGGGGTTTTTCCGAGCTATATGATGTTTTGCTGGTTTGTTTGCGATTCTCTGGCGTAGAATATTCGCTTGAATAATCTACGATCGATCTGGGAATCAACTTAGAGCCCTCTAGCGGTAACATAATACCGACGAGTGCATCTATCTTTAATCAGCAGAATGGGTGTAGCGGACCGATAAAGGTTATGAGGTTTTAGGGTCTAAAGGTTGTCAGAGATTATTTTAGAGTTGTTGATGTTCTTCTTTTCATGGTTCCCAGGTGTAGGTTAAGACGGGGTCGTCTAAAGAATTCCCTGCGTGAATTCTTACCCGGGAAAGGGAGTGCTGTAACTCCCAGTTTTAACTAGCAGCGGTTCACGCTGTGAGTCCTTTCATTTTAAAGTTTCCCGCCCGCGGTTTCAAATTTGCTTTCAGTGAGATAGGTTAATATTAATTAAATTATAACCACTGGCAACACCTTCATATATGGATATATTCTGGTATCATTCTGTGGGTATTGATCTGATTGGCTATTGGCCTTGTGTCATTCGGTAGGCCGCTCCGATTGGTCGATAGCTCCGTTTACGGCCGTCAATGAGTCGACATTGACGGATGGTTAGTAATGTCATGCTAACAAAAAAAAACCAATAATAGACATTGACGGAAGTAAAGTGGTATTTTATCTAGTTGTCATCAAAAAGAAGCAGAAGACTCGGATTCATTTTGTCAGCGGCGCATGAGTTGGCATTTTGGCAAATCAGATTCTAACTTTTTCCGTTTATTTCAATAATAATTACGCCCGATCTGTTACGATCGATTGTTCTGCTACATTCGTCGGCAAATTGTACGTCGTTTTGATTACCACATGTGGATCTTGAAATAGCCTCTGGTAAGAAATATTCGTGACGTGGATATCCTTTGTTTTACGCCATGCGAGCTATTTACTTCCAAGATGCTTAGATCCTGAGGGCATCCCATCTTTTCTTCTCCTGCTCGCATGTGCTGTCCGGCCATCGCAAATGCTTACACAGGGTTTGGTTTCTTTCTTTACAGAATAGAGGTCCTTTGTACAGCTGGCTTCCCGGCTGATACGTGGCAGCGTTCAGCGACTCCCCCAGCTCGGGCATCGCTCTGTGTGCTTATCTTTTGAAACTGAAGCGCTTTCCCTGCCGCCGCATTCTGTGCCTAGCTCCCTCGCTCATCAGGAAAGGATTGGTGTTTTTGTGAAGTATAGCGTACTGTGAGTTTTATGTGTGTGAAGGCATAGAACCGTGGGTGCTCGCGAAAATTTCGCTACTAACCAAATTGACTGGGTCCGACGGACCAATATTGTGCCGTTCTAACGTGTCCACCGTCCCGGAGTATTTCCAGTGTTTAATACAAGTTTTCATCTGTATTATTCCTCACTAGAATCAAGGCGATCACCAACCTATATCATTCATTATTCATCATAAATTGTATCCATTCCATACCATTATCATCCTAGGTTAGGTAAGTCACTTACTAGTACTGATTTAGTTTCGATATGTTCTTGTTTACCCAAATAAAAATAGGCTTCTGTTTTTGTTAAACCTTATTTTATTCCCTTCCTTACCCCCTAGGATTATCCTAAATTACAAACTGTAGAACTCATCTGCATGCGATAAGAACTCACGATAAGAACTCACTTTTTTGATCTGCTGGACAATGATCTGCCAAGTTCACCAACATAAATGCTGAGGCCAGAAGCGAGCCGCATTTTCTGACATCAGTATTTTTTCTATCAAAAATGACTGCGGCGTGTACGGCGCGGACATAATGCGATCAGCTTCAAAAAATTGTCGTCGATATAGACTTAAAAGACCCCCATCATTGTATGAGAACTCGTTTTAATGTGCATAATTTTTACGAAACGAAATATGCATTGATGCTTAGCGTAAGTAGAGATTCGAACCATGAGCGTTGCCTAAGTAAATAATTATAATTAGCTGAGTTCACGCTATGCAGTCCAGTTTGCCGGTAAACACTTTTCTGCTAATTTAATCCCTTTGTTAGTATAAGCTTACAAAGAAACTGTAACACCATACTAGTGATGTTAGAGATGGGGGGGTACGGATATGGATATATTTTTACGGAAACTGCTTACCTGAACTTTTTCCGTATTACTTCTCTGAAAAATATGCCACGCACGAGAGTAGTAGAATAAATATTCCTGAGAGATTAATACTTTTCCCGTAAAACTTACAAAACTTATGTCCTCGCTTGTATTTTTTACTTAATAAAGTCGAATATTTAGGTGGGTTAAATCTAATTATTTTTTAAAATTATTACTTATATTTTATTTTTTTATAAATTGTAAAATAATTCTTCACAACTCAGTACGACACTACAGAACAGCTGTTACTCAAGGATTGCAAAGACAAAGAAAAATGTCTTTTGTACTCTTAAGACTTGGAAAAATCTAAGGATTGCGCGTAAAAGCTCTTGAAGTGCAAAGTTATTAAATATAATAAGATTTTGCCGCTGATTACGACACTACTAAGTCCTTGAGTAGCTAGGACATTCTTAAGAAGAGAAAAAAATAAAACTTTTTTTTCTCATTCAAACAAAAGCATTGAAAAATTTGAACCGATACTATATCGTATCGAACTTTTTTAGGTGCGGCGCTCATTCAGCTGCTAAATGGAATCAGTTTAGCAAAACGCGTAAAAAATTGTATCGTGTAGGTAAATGCTCTACTACCATAAACTTATCTGGACCGGACGGCCAATATGGTCGAGCACAGGTCTTTAGCAACAATGGCTAGAAAGCCATTGGAGCCGCCACGCAACCGCCGCACCAGGGACGCCGTTCTTTTTCGCATGATTGCATAAAAGTCATCAGTGCGTGCGTCTGCGAACATCCCCGATGCACTACAGAACCTTGGCAACCCCAAGAGCATTCTGAAACCATTGTTGTACTAGATTCGTAGGGCGTTGTAGGATTTTTGTGTATACTTAACCCATCGCCTGCACGTGTAAAAAGATGTACAAAATGTTCTAAATAGTGTCATTTTAACTGAATCTGTGCAACGTGCAAATCTACGAGCAAGCATATTGCACCTCACAGACAACGCCCTACGCTCTTTCAATATCTAGATCATCTCTCAAATCATCAGTTACCCAATGGCCCAGGTACTTAAACTTTACCCAACTGTTATGTATAAAAGACTACTGGAGATTTTAGCTACAAGTAGTAGTTTGTACGGAGTGGTTTTGCTAGTTATCTATGAAAACGTTTTATAGTCACTGAACAGTGTAAATTGATCAGAACTGCATATCAGTGCAGCTTCCAGGAATGACCTCGAACCAGGTCGGCACGTGACACGAATGCAACTATCCACTTATTGTGATACTGGCTTCCTGTGAAAATTTGGTTCCCACTGCACTTTTAGATTGCTCGTTTAATTCTTATTGTTTGTCGTATTGATTACCATTATCAAAGCTCTTGATTCAAATAACCACAAAAAAATACAATACAAATAACATTTTCCATAAAATGAAATATACAAGTCACATCCGTTCTCATTACTCTACACTTACCTACTTATTTTTAGTACCTTTTTTTATAATAATAATAAATGAATAAATAATGCTGGATCACACAGCAAGAAGAGCCCTAAAAGCCTTCTAGCCCCAAAGTAAGAAGAGCTTGTGTTATGTGTACTAAGATGACTGATATATTACTTATATACTTTTTGTTTGTAAATACATACATATTATACATTTATTTATTTATACATAGAAACACCCAGACCCGAGACAAATATTTGTAGATCATACAAAAATTGGTCCCGCCGCGGGGATCGAACCCTGCGACGCAACGGTGGGCCTTCGCCCACTGCGCTACCGAGGTCGTCTAATATGTCCTCTATTAGAAATCTTTGTAAAGCTCAAAGCATTTTTCATGAATTTGGATATATTTTAAACCTCGACATAATATTCTTCTTAGTTTTCTAGCTTTAGTATTTACTCTGCTTGTACGTCTTTCTCATAGAGTCTTCCGCTGTGTCCCGCAATATTTTCATTTTATGAATAGAAAACACAATTTGCGTTATGACTTCCTTTCAACCACTTGTCAACTCAAAACAACGCAATATCTAGCGGACAATTTCCATTGCATCTACAAGCATCACTTCACATTCCAGAAATAAACATCCAGTTATTGGAAATCTGAGTGTCTTTACTGTCGAATAACTTTCAATGAAGGTTATGAGATTGAAACTTGGTCATGAATGAATGAATGATGAAAAGAATGAAAGATGATCTGAAATGACGATAATAAAGAGTTTTTCACTCTTTATTATAATCATGATCATCATTTCAGCCACACGACGTCTTCATTTTGCAAACGGATTTTGAGTTTCTACGAGTAGAATGTGTAACTTACTATAACACGAGCTTTAAAACGGTGAAGGAAAACATCGGGAGCAAACCCGCACCATAATCTGTTCCACACGTGGTTGACTATGTCTTTATAGTGCATAAATAAATAAATAATGGTGGACATTTCACACAGCATCATCTAGCCCCAAACTAAGCAAAGTTTGTACTATGGGAACCAGATAACTGATATACTACTTATATACTTTTTTTTGTAAATACATAATAGACATAAAAACACCCAGACCCGAATAATGACAATAATAAGGTTGCTGAATGATGACAGTTTAGGTGCCAAGCCAGCCAATTCAATATCATGCAGTGTCCCGTTGAGTGTAAGCATGCCTCTTGACCTGATAAATGATTAGAGCCATATAATTGAAATTGAAAATTGAAAATAGGATCTAGAAGTGTCCCGAGGCTACCCCACGATTTAATAAAACTTTTGTGAACGTTTTGTGCTACATTTCGAATTCACGTATCTCGGAATTCTTTGGAGACAATTTGAATTTGTCTTAGACTTTTAAACCGACTTTAAAAATCGAGGTGCATGTTTGATTCCACTGTATGTATTTTCCACACAACTATTAGTTTTGTGGTATTTTCTCTCACAAAACAGGTTTTTATATCTACAACCTTTTTGGATTATTAATGCATTTCTTTAAATTCTGTATTGTGTATTCATTTTGTTTTATAACTCATTATTATTATTTTCAAAATTGATTTTATTTGAAAAGGTTCATAATCACTATACATCAATGATGACGGTGCATCCGAAAGAACTGTCTGCTGTCACTAGTACCATTAATTTGTACCATCAATGGTACAAATGATACTTCGATGTATTACTAGTACCATTAATGAAAAAAAACGATATTTTTGTTGGTTCATCTGGTTCTTACCCCGCGATATATTTTAAGCAAGTAAGTAAAAACTATACTCAATGTTCTGCGATACAAAAAAATTGCGACACTCTGTGGCGCAGTGGGTGAATGCCCGCTTGGGAAACAAAAGGTTGCGGGTTCGATCCCCGCCGCGGGAAAATGTTTGTATGATCTGCAAAAAATTATCTCGAATCTGGGTATTTCCATATAATATTATGTATGTATTTACAAACAAATGAATAAAATGTCCAGTATTATTGATTTATTAATTCTACGGTCTTTTTATAATCTTACCATAGATTAATGTATGCAATGTCCTGTAGGTAAGTTTTAAGTATTAAGTAGCCGTGTTTTAAGTAAACAATAAACCGAGCGGACAATAACGTTAACTCAGAGTAACTGCGACTGCATTGGAACAGCTCATTAAAAGTTTACAATCTCGGAGCGAGAAGTTAATCCGTAGAACTAACTGAATCCGGTAAATAAACAAGAGACACCTTCGTATTGATGCAGGAAATAATGTCTGGGAGAATGTAGAGCCTGTAATGTATGAACTTTTCGAAACAAAAGTCATTAAACATTTTTTTAAACTTTCGCGACTCGAAGACACACCTACCGTGGTCACGAGAAGACCCTTCTCGTGACCACGGTAGCTGTAACGCTACTGAAACGTCGAGGTAAATAAACAAATGTTATACCTACGCGATTAAGTCCCGTTATAAAATTTAAAAAGTCATTAAAATATAAAAAAATCTGAGATGGCGAATTTTGACTGAATTTTTTTCCTTCTTTTGGTGGCACGTTTTTTTTGAACCAGAAGTGTTGTAAAATATTTGATAAGTGCGTGCGCCTCAAGGATAGGTTCACTTTTTGTTACTGATAGCCTGAATCTGTTCCGAGCTTTCTAAAGGTGCATACTGCAAATCATCATTTTCTATATAGAAAATCTTACTACACATTTTAAACTTTCGCGACTCGAAGACATTTTAAATTTTATAACGGGACTTAATCGCGTAGGTATAACATTTGTTTATTTACCTCGACGTTTCAGTAGCGTTACAGCTACCGTGGTCACGAGAAGACTGCCCGCCGGTCGATTGCAGTTGCGGCAGTTCTTATATTGGACAGACCAAGCGGACTATTGCTGAGCGTGTCAAAGAACATATCGCAGCTGTCAAAAATCGCCAGGTGTATAAATCAGCGATAGCGGAGCACTTGCTAGAATCAGGATCAAACCACTGGATCGAGTTACATCAACCTTTAGTCCTTTCCAATGATCGCCATTATTATACTAGAATTGTGCGTGAAGCAGTTGAAATAAAGAAACACAAAAATTTCAACCGGGAATGCGGCTACAAACTGTCATCAACGTGGGATCCAGTGATAAAAAAGTGTTCGGGTCGTGTAAGAACGTCTAGTACTAACTTGGATGTTGTCAGTGCAGTGTGTCGCGACCCTAATGTTATTTTGTGTTGACCGAATGAGGGTAGTTTCTCATCGGTCGAACAGGCGAACGAGTACCGGCGGGCAGTCTTCTCGTGACCACGGTAGCTGTAACGCTACTGAAACGTCGAGGTAAATAAACAAATGTTATACCTACGCGATTAAGTCCCGTTATAAAATTTAGAAAATCTTACTGATGCACAGCCAGGTTTGAACCAATGACCTAATAATCCGAAGAGCCACTTCTACTTGATCTGAGTTCCAAAACGATACCCCAAAAATTTAAAAAGAAATTCTTAAACGTTTCACAACACAAATACTTTTGAATTTAATTTCGAAAGCGTTCGACTAATATGAACTTTAAAATAAACGTCAATATAGAATCCCCATCCAATCTGGACTCAAAATAAATCCTATATGATATTGAGTACCGAAACCGGTAGCAATACTGGCATGAGACTGGTACGGACTCAGGAATAAGCCTCAAATTTAATAAATAAATGTAAGTTTTTTTTTCCATCGCGCCTTCAAAAATCTTTCAGGGCGTCCGGTCGAAAAGTCTCGTCTCCTTGGTTTCATAGCCAGAATCACAAAGGGTTTTAAAAAACCGGACAGCTTTATCTGTCTCTTCAATAGCTTGATAAGATCAATTCTTGAGTATGGTAGTCCTATCTGGTCTCCATATTATGCGATCCACTCTAACAGACTTGAAGCCGTCCAAAATAAATGCCTTAGGATTCTCTCATATCGTCAGGGACTTGGTCGTTCTCTGTCAGGGTATGCAAATAGATGTAATCATTTCAATGTCGTCACTCTATCCACCAGAAGAGATTACATTAACCTTATGAGGTTAATGTAATCTCTTGGTGTCTAATGGTGGCATGAATAATCTTATGCAAGTATATGTACTTGCATAAGATTATTCATGCCACCATTGATTGTCCCAGTCTATTGTCGTCCATTAATATAAATACATACAACAGACTCCGTAACCCTCCTACCTTTACTCTTAAGGCTTACTATAACAATGTCTCACACTTCAGTCCTCTCCCTCATATGTGCCGTCTCTATAATGACCTAGCGGTGTCTTCTTCGTATTTGGATATATTTGATAACAATATCAATAGGTTTAAGCAGCGCGTTCAAAAGGCCTTGTTACAATCAAACTCAAATTGTAATGTTTAATTATTTAGTTTATGTATTAGTTTAAGGGTATATTTTTATTAGTAGCATGCAACACTATTCTTGTCATATTCACTTGTAGGATTACGAATCTAGGTTTTTTAATGTTATTTTCTTTAAACTTTGTTCTTATTATGATTGTAATCTGTTTTGTGAATTTAAATAAATAAAAGTCGCGTGATTCGAGAGATTTTTTGGCACAACGAAGCATTGCAATTCAGCATGGCAATGCCGCCAGTATTTTGGGTACGCTTTCGACTGGCAGTGACCTGGATCAGTTGAGCTACCTATAGATCGTTTTTACGGCTATCCTTAAGTAGACTGATTCTTGTAATTTGTAATTTTCTTATATTTTGTAATTTTATGTACTTACATAATTGTAGTAGCCTAGTTTCTGTTTTGAATAGTTCTGTTGGATGAATGATAGCGAAGAGTGAAGGAAGAGAACATGTTGTGCCGACCCCGCATGAGGCCAATAATAGTAAATAGTAAATTTTATTTCCAAAAGTACTTATAGTCACAGTCACACAGGTATGGCAATGGGCTCCGCACTGGGTCAGGCCTGTGTCGCAGAAACCCGAACAAGTTTCACAAAAACGTTTAACAAAGAGAACGTGATGCGAGGCAGATACAAATAATTCATGGTGTGTGTGTGTGTGTATGTGTGTGTGTGTGTGTGTGTGTGTGAGTATGACTTCAGAGTATTTATATGATTGCGACCAAAATTTCCTCTGTTTCGTTGTAGTCAAGAGTGATCAGCCATTTCCTGATCTTAACCTTAGCACAGAAAAGTGAGCAGGATTTTATGTCACACTTAACTAGTATCCTTTTATAAATAAAAGGGGAAGAGAAGTAACGAAAGCGTGTTGCAAAAGTTGTTTTAATGATGTTGGAATGTTTTTGGCTCAACAGACATCTGTCGTATTCCGAATCTTTTTTAATTTTAAGAAAATATTATGTACGCATACCCTCATTTATGTAAGTAATTTGCATAAAGGAGAATAGCACAATCTACCAATATAGCATAACTACCAACCGAACATAGATTTAATATTTCCGCTTCTACTTACTGGACCTAGCTAAAAGGGAGTCTAGTCTGTCGACGCGTCCTGCAAACAGCGTCGGTCCATTTGGTGTGTGCTAGGGCTCGCTGCCTCAAAATATTATCTCCCTAAATACGTCCCTGTACTCACTACCTTATTGATCCGGAGCTAATGCCCTATAATCCACTTAGCGTCTCCTTGTAAGTCTGACTGACAGGGATTATAAGAATTACGTAAAAGAATTTATTTTTAACCGACTTCAAAAAAAGGAGGAGGTTCTATGTTCGGGTGTATGTATGTTTTTTTTTTTTTTTTTTTTTTTTTTTTTTTTTTTATGTATGTTCACCGATATCTCCGTCAGTTGTGAACCGATTTCCAAAATTATTTTTTTGTTTGAAAGGGTATGTTACCATAGTGGTCCCATAAAAATTTTACTCCTGAGGGATTGATAGTTTTCCCGTAAATCAAAAAAAATCACCGATCTTTTCGAAAAATGTGGACCGATTTCCAAAATTTTTTTTTGCTTGAAAGGGTATCTATATCTCGAGGTGGTCCTCATACTTTTTTTTCCTGAGGGATTGATATTTTTCCTGTAAAACTCAAAAAACCTCATTCTCACTACACAATCTGAGTCAAACGTTGAATAGTTTGACATGTTTATACTCTCGAGGTGGTCCCATATAAATTTTATTCCTGAGGGATTGATAGTTTTCCCGTAAAACTCAAAAAACTTCATTCTCACTACACAATCTGAGTCAAACGCTGAATGGTTTGACATGTTTATACTCTCGAGGTGGTCCCATATAAATTTTATTCCTGAGGGATTGATAGTTTTCCCGTAAAACTCAAAAAACCTCATTCTCACTCTAACTTCTTTAATCTTGACTATTCCAATATCTAACCTAACCTACTATATTATTTACACTTACACTTTATTTACACTACACACAGTGTTTATTTACACTAAAAATTGAAAAATAAAAATTTTTGAAAAAAAAATTGAACCGACTTCACATAACACATACAGACACTAAGAACCTTCTATGTACCTACACTAAAAAGAGAAAAATAAGAATATACACATGCAAGTATTATTTACAGTATTCAATTAATAAATTATTATGTTATATTATGTATTTGAAGTCGGTGCCAACTATTCTACTCCAACTACTCGATACAATTTTGCACCCAAGTTCTATTGTACTCGTAATTTCTTCTTAGATGTAAATGCATAGTTGGCACCGACTTCAAATACATAATATAACATAATAATTTATTAATTGAATACTGTAAATAATACTTGCATGTGTATATTCTTATTTTTCTCTTTTTAGTGTAGGTACATAGAAGGTTCTTAGTGTCTGTATGTGTTATGTGAAGTCGGTTCAATTTTTTTTTCAAAAATTTTTTATTTGACGAATCATCGACTCACCGCGTAGTTTCAATAGCAAAATCAATTAATGTTAATCTATAAACCAGGCTGACGCCTGTATACCAAGGGATGAAGAAGATGAAAACCAGAAACCTTAAAAAATGAAATGTTTTATCAAAATTTTCGATTCCGACGGGATTCGAACCCGCAACGATCAGACGTTCCTCCTAAAGCCGGAGTGCCTTCAACCGCTCGGCCATGGAACCCTGACGTCAGACTTCGAAATTCTTGATAAGCTCATATTTATCGATGTAATTTTTTGTAGTGTTAACACTATAAAAAATTTGAAACCTATTTATCCTTTTAATATCTAGGGAGTAAGACTGTGGCACTTCCAATGATGGATTTTGACGCATGCCATTTCAACAACGACCCAGGCATTAGTTTCCTGTTGTATCTTTAAGTAGGCATAGATTGCCTTCTGACATTTTAAATCTTCACCACGGAGCACCAGGAATTTGTATATATTTTTTCCGAACACTAAAATTGATTGATGGTTGGGATTCGACATTGCAACCTTCGGATTGTAAATTAAGAAAACCACTAGGCACATTGAAATAAACAGTTGCATGACAATCCGTCATTATCCACATTCTCTACCAAATAAACATCAGTTGATTATTTATCAGCAAATCCATGTCAGCCTGGGTTCCATCAGCCCTCAGTCTCAAGGGAGATGTGACCGCTTAAATATGACTGATACAATGTACAAATTGTATTATAGGTACGAAATAACATACGCAAGAGTAAAATGATATGGACAGTTGCCTGCAAAGAGAAGTATACCTACATACAATTTAGTAGGTACACACATGTTTCAAGATTAGTATTGATTTTGACACTACTTACCCAAGCTCTTTCTATCAGAAACTGGATTACAGACGTAAAAACGAATGAAAAATGTTGATTATAAAATTGAATTATAGATTTATCTAAAGCGATATCTCTTAGTCATTTGATTCTAAATGTAATTTCAGACAATGAGCATGAGTTCACTAGTGAACGTGTAGATGGCGCTAATCGGTGCTCAACCGAAAAATATGAGCTTATCGAAAATTTGGAAACCGGCAACTGGGATTCTGTGGCCGAGCGGTAAGGCACTCCGGCTTTAGGAGGATCGTCTGATCGATGCGGGTTCGAATCCCGTCGGAATCCAAAATTTGAATTTTTAAAATAAGTTTGTATGGTCAGGGAGTTTTTAGGTCACTTAGACCTACGACAATCATATCAAATTCTCATACGAGCCCAACAAAACTTAATATACCAAAGAATCCTAGCAAAACCCTCACATTATTTCATTTTTAAGGCCGCTATACATCATCCATACAGCCAGAGCCATCAATAATTCATCGCCTGTGAATTATAGCGACGACGATCCCTTGGATTTCCTCCCGGACTATCTAAGGCTTGCTATTGTGGATGTAATGCTGCCAGAGAATATCTTATAGTATCATAGATGGGATGGACACTTTCTCGTCACTATTTCTTTCAACAGGGAAACTAATGAGAATCATCTAGCTCCTTAGACCATTTTAAGGTAGGTATTTGACGACCTCTGTAGCGCAGTGGGCGAAGGTCCGCTTGCGACGCAGAAGGTTGCGGGTTCGATCCGACAAATGTTTGTATAATAAATAAATAAATAATGCTGGACTTTTCACACAGCATCATCTAGCCCCAAAGTAAGCAGAGCTTGTCTTATGGGTACTAAGATGACTGATATACTACTTATATACTTTTTTGTTATATATGAACTGCAAGTATTGGTCTGGGTGTTTTCTATGTATAATATGTATGTAGTAAATACGTAAACAAAAAGTATATACAGGGTGTAAAAAGACTGCTACCGAAAACTGGGGGGTTGCAATCAGACCATGGTTCTAAACATATGTAGCGGAAAAAAACGCAAAAAAAATTTTTGACTTAGCTTCGTCATGCTATGTTATTTTCGGTTATTTACTACTAGTACGACATACCTAATAAGACCATACCTACCTAATAATTTCATTTAAAAAAGAAAAAAACAATCAAAACTTAAAATCTAGCAATCTATGTAAAACAACGCGCCCAGAACATACGCAAACAGCACTCTTCAAACGCTGTTTTCTCCGGATATAACGATTTTCTCGGAAAATTCTTTTGGATTTGGTTGTGTGTTGGGATGCTGTACCTACCCCTTTCGGCTTCGGTAGACGTCTTTTTACACCCTGTATGTAGTTTAACAGTCATGTAGTACCCATAACACAAGCTCTACTTACTTAGGGGCTAGATGATGCTGTATGAAAAGTCCAGCATTTTTTTTATCGGAATTCTTACTATACTATCAGGGCTACTACTATCTACTGAATGAATACTTTTTGACTTCAACTTAAACTTCTTTCGGTAGAAATAGCCTTTATACTATTTAAACTTGCGGAAAACTTATCAGAAGTCATCTCATCTTCTTGCCCTTGTCCCACTCTATGTGGGGTCGGCACAACATGTATTCCTCTCCATTTCCCTCTATCAGCCGTCATCTCAGCACTCACTCCTTTCATACTCATATCATCTTTCACACAATCCATCCATCTCTTCTTCGGCCTACCTCTACTCGTATGTCCATCCACATTCATACCAAGTACTCTTCTGGTCACACACAGAAGTGTTTACTTATATAAAACAAGTACCTTTTTTTTTATTGCGTCAGAAAATCCATTATGGATAACCCTACCCGCAAGGACAGCGGAAGGGCTATGTCGGACTCTCACCGACTAAAAACTGACGCGTGACCGGCCTCCATGCACGTCAAGGGGCTCCGCGACCTCCTACGGAACACACCGATGACCCTGGAGGCACCAGGGGCACCGGTGTGTTTTGAAGTTTCAAGCCACCTTTTGAAGTTTCAAGGTACAACTTGTTGGCTAGTACGAGTATGAACGTGGTTTTGTCGAGTGTCCAAGATGTGCTGGTACTTTGGCTGAAGCCCTCGCCTCGGAAATGTCTGTTGAGTAACGTAAGATTCGTGAAAGAGGATGCTTTAGCATGATAGATTTCCACCGAGTCTGGTAAGTATGTTGAACATGAATGGACGGACAAGTACCTAGTACGATAAGCGATGAACATTCATAATATTTTTTGATATTTTAAAATCTTCTAATATCGATGGAAAACATAGGCATGTAAAAAAACTTTGGTTTGCTAGTATTTAGAGGGAAGGTAGCTGTTGACAAAATCACAAAAAAAACTCTTAAAAACGATTTCGCACCCAATTATGCGTCTTAAATCCTTGAAATAATACTTTACTGTTTAATTTTTCACTTACTTACAACATTACTTACATAAAAATTAATTCTTAGGCCGCGTTTCCACATGTAAGAAAATTTCCACTAAATTGTCCGACAGCAACAGTTCCACGAGTTTACTCTTGCAAGTTGTTGTACGAGAGACTGTCATCGTGATTTCTCGTGGAAGTTTTCTGGCAGGTGGGAACGCAGCCTTATAGGGTTTAATTTCCACAATGTTTTCTATAATAAGCTCCATTTATCTTCAAAGGCCTCTGTGGCATAATAGGTTTGGACTTGTCCTCTTCAGACAGAACGATCTCCGCCTCCAAGTTGTCTCCATCAGGTGCTGGCTCCTGCAGCAGCGTCAGAACTTGCTGCTCATCGAGTTGTTTGTGAATCAATGGCAAGCTCCTTTCTTCTGGAGACCTGGAAAAGTATAAACTTCAAATCTCATATTTATTTCTATCTGATTTTTCTTATGTTTATTGTAATTTTATTAGTAAAGAATTTTCATTCATTCATTCATTTAACTTGCATACTGTTTGTTCAGGTCGATTCAAGTCGTTTATTTTATCGAAAGAAGGAATGAAAAATATAAAATAAAAAGTGGAACATGAACCCTGCAGGAGCACACAATTTTAGGTTACAAAAGTGCCAAAAGCTGATCTGGTGATGGAGTCAAGAACTGTTCAATAGATTTCCTCAACGAACAGGAGTAAATTATATGTCTTGGACTCATTTAAATCAACTCCGCAATACGGATATTCGTAGGAGGACAAAAGTAGCAGATATCGGAGACCGTATTGCGAGACTTAAGTGGCGCTGGGCAGGACACTTGGCCAGATTTGGTGATGGCAGGTGGTGTAAGGCTCTGACCGAATGGTACCCAAGGGGAAGTGCTAGAAGCCGAGGCAGACCAGCAGCCAGGTGGGTGGATGATATAGAGGCCATTGAGGGAAAGACATGGATGAGAACCGCACAGGGCCGATTTGAGTGGCGTTTGAGGGAGGAGGCTTATGTCCAGCTGTGGGCTATAATTTGAGCTGCCAATGATGATGATGATGACTGTAACATATGAAAAATGTTAGTTCAATCAAAGAGACTCGGTTAATTTAATTCTCACCTATTCCCCACATACAAATGTTTTTCCTGATTCTTCATTTCACTAATAAGATGTTCAGCCGCTTTCTTCGCGAACTCGTTCGCCAGGGTTCGGAGGTACTCAGACGAGATGACCGACTGGAACGTGTCCATAATCTGATCTGGTCGCAGTTTTATCAAAATATTATCATTAGTCCAGACTAGTGGTGCAAAGGACAATACGGAGATATAAAATAACATCATGGCTACAACTCATTTTTGGAAATGGTTAATTTTAGTTATCTCGTCAATTTGATGGAGTTGTAAAATCTTGTATTCATTTCATGGTTCATTGGATTTAATTAAGGTACTTATCTTTCTTCGGTTTGTCTTCTTATATGGCTTATCAAGAATTTACTTTTGCGTGAAATAAAATATCATTTTCTTTCATTTTAATATGCCACATTTTTATTTCTAATTTGACCTCCGTGACTGAGTCATATTCCAAATTTGCGTATTGAATACTAGAAGGATAATGTTAATTCGTCCTTGATAATAGATATCTAGGGATGTACCTTCGGATTGCCCTGATTCTTCACGGTATTGGTTGCGAAAGAACAGGAGTTCTAAGACTATTCTATGTGATCCCAGCGGTCCTACTGAATAAATGCTTTTTGACTTTGACTTGATCAGAACTAAAACGTAAACGTAAACTGAGTCAAGACTGTATCCCCAAGGCACGGTAGACATTCTCTCAGATCTTTTATGTTCCAGATCCTTTGAAGATGTGTAAGGGGGTAGTCAGAGGCATGTACAAATACATATTTGATACATGCCCACATCTTGCAGAAGTTAGTATTCCATACGTGACAGGTTGCAAGCCCATCGAAGCCTATAAGAATACTAACTGATTTCCTCACGACACGATCAGAAATATAGTTGTCTTTAATTGAGGAAATGTCTACTGTGTCTTTCTCTTGCTTTGTTTTAGTTTATAATAACATTGTTTGGTTTCATCTAAACATAGGTACCTACTTGTATACGAAATAGAATCAGGTATGTGTGTCAATCAAACCAATCCAATCAGAGCCACCGCTGTACTGATCAATACGACCAACGATACCTCTTCCATTATTGACGACGTATTCAATGGTTCAGTTAGATGTGCATTATTAATAATAGCGGAACGTACGGGCTTTCATGTATCTGGTACAACTTGCAAAGGAATATACGCGCTATCTCGATGTATTAAGATTCAATATCATACACATGCCTTTAGGATTAGAAGGCATGCCATATGACTGTTACTCAAAAGAAATAACTGGGCACTGTAGTGCATAGGATATTGTTCAGCTTTAGTAAGCTTGCCCAGCATCGATCCATGCCTGATTGCAGCTAAGAAAGTAAGTTCGTGTAAATAGATATACACCTCTTTTTTTTAATTACCAAAAAAAAATTTACCATGGTCTCGGTGTCTGTTACTGATCACATTTATGTAGTTAAAACTCAAAAAAAGAGAAAAAAAAATATAACCTCAAACGGAGACGAGACGAGTCAGAGATGGATTTATGATATCTACTGCGGTTTCACTTACTGGGGATGATGCGAGAACATAGTTCGAATGAGAGTCTATACGTGATTGTTGTCTGTAGTAGTTTTCATAAAATTTTGTTCGGTTTTGGTTGACTACAATCCTCGATAACTTTGTGATAGTTCAATAAAAAAAAATTCTGACCATGCCATTATCATTGTCTGCATCTGCTGCAACTGTCCTTAAATTTTTTTGGTAGTCATAAAATAACGGTGTATAGATAATTCTTTATTGCTATAATCTAAAAGAAACTTGTATATACCTACTTGTGTATCTACCAGACTGGCCAACTATAGCTAAGTACAGAAAAGACTGGAAAATGAGGAAGATGGCCTTTGCCCTGCAGTGGGACAATGTGGGCTTAAAATAAATAAATAAAAGAAAAAGTCTAATTGTGGTGGCGCGATGGGCGGCCTTATCACTCAAAGTGATCTCTTCCAGGCAACCTTTGGATGGAAGCTAGTGGCCATCTCTGGTGACGCAGTTTCTAGGCCACCTGAGGGCTTCCGTCATAGCTTAGCGTAGATGAGACAAAGAGAGGAAACTCCTATAACAGGTCATTTTCGTTGGTAAATAATTTAGCTAGAGCTTTTAATCATTATTCATCATCATCATCATCAGCCTATAGTAGTCCACTGCTGGACATAGGCCTCCCTTAATGAGCGCCATTGCGCTCTGTCCTCGGCTCGACGCATCCAGCTTCTGCCAGCAGCCTTTCGCAGATCGTCTCTCCACCTGGCCGGAGGGCGTCCTACACTACGTTTGCCAAGTCGCGGTCTCCACTCAAGAACTCGTTTACCCCAGCGGTTATCGGTTCTTCGGCAGATATGGCCAGCCCACTGCCACTTCAGCTTGCTAATTCTCTGAGCTATGTCGACAACTTTGGTTCTATGTCGGATAGTCTCATTGCGGATTCTATCCGCAATCCGGTAATCATTATTACCTATTTACAATATTATTTTGTGATAGCAGAATAAATTGCTATGTAAAATTATTTATCAAACAAGACAATTTAAATACACTTACACTCCATTCAAACCTGTACAAACAACTTTGTACTCAATCAATTTCTCATTAACAGATATCAAACAAAACACATCAAAACTAGTTCAACAACAAGTTTACTCGCTACTCAATCTATTTATTCACAATCTAAAATATCCGCTATTACCAGGCAATAAAACTCAAATTAAATAGTATCGTTGAAAGAAGCTTTGCACTCAATGTTATCTAATGCAGTAAAATGTAACGCGCGCAGTAACATGATAGTGCGTTGTATTGTGCGGTTCCATTGTCCTACGAGAAAGTGCATAGGACCAATATCGCGCAATGGAAGATGTGGTTTTAGTGCATGAGAAAAGAATGCAGCGTGTAAAAACTGCTGCAAACTGTTCCAAAACATCTTGCTCGCCAATTGTGCATTATTTTGTAATTACTTATTTATTTATAGGAAAACCAACAGCTACAATAACTAATAGATCACTTAGATAGAAGCAAAAAGCCAATAACAGGTTTTCACGTATAGGAGACAATTTAGGATAAAGGAAAGTCGTGGACGCTGACAAAAAACCACTAAGTAATAATACATTTGTAAACTAACTAACACAAACCACTAATCTAAAACATCACAAACGCCAAAAAAGTCTCTGCTCAACTGCTGCCTAGCCGAGTTAAACTCGTACAGAATAGATGTGCAATAAAGTATTTAGCTTATTTAAACATTCAAACTAGGTATTTCAAAATTAATAAAAATCTTATGGACATCATAAATACTCAAACCTAGAACAGTTTCTATACCCATTTTAAACTCACGATTCAAATCCATTGGTTTCAACAACGAGACGAATATTATCCAGAAAATTTATCAAGTCACCATACCTATTGCACAATTAAAACGTCATGAAGACGTTATACGAGTAGGTAAAGTATATTCAAATGCAATACTTCTTCCGTCCGTCATACAATGGAACAACGCACCACGTCAATTCAGCACTCCCTCCCGCCTAGTGCCAATAAAAGTTAATGAGCTTCACCGATTGTCGAGAACATAGGTAGACATACGTGTACAAACAAATTTATGATGAACCAGGTGTATAAATCAGACGAATATAGACATTATATTGACTAAATTTAAAGGTTGTTGGCTAAATTTAAATTTAAAGGAGGTTTTCGTTGATATTCCACTTATTAGAACTAAGCGCTTTCAAAGTTCTTTTATTATGCGCACTGCAAAAATTTGGAATCAGCTTCCCGCGTCTGTATTTCCGCTGAGCTATGACCCTGTTGTTTTCAAGAAGAGAGTTAATAGGCACCTTCTGGGTAGGCTCGCTCCATCGTAGACCTCATTCTTGCTTATGTTAGTTTCGAGGTCAAGAGCCGACCCATTAATCATAAAAAAAAATAAAAAAAAAAGGTGAATGTCCTGTGAAACTTTTTAACAATTTGTATATTTTCAGATTAAAATGCTTAAAAAATATATATAATTGTTTAAAAATCTTCATTTATTTTATAAATTTTGTAAAGGAAAAACGAAATAACAAAAAATTTACAGCAACAGTAACAGTTACCATTTCAATAATTTTAGTTTCTCCGTTAGCGTCTTAATAAGGGATTTCCCTTAAGGGTAGATAATTGCATGTTAATGGTTCCATTTAAGGGCAAATGTTTTCCTCGTAGCTAACATAGTTGGAGCCTAAAAGGAAAGAGAAAAATTCATTATGCCAGCAATTACAGTAATCGATATCTTATTAGCATAGTTTTAGTTTGCATTTTAATCTGAGGCCTATTCGAAGAAGATCTATAAGAGAAGGTACTTTATGTACAGTCAGCGTCACCAATTGGTAACCCCCTTGGCGGTTTAAACTGCAGGGGGGTCACCAGTTGGTGACCCTGACCCTACCTATACTTCTCTAGGAACAGGCAATTTTGTAAAAAATCGTAGAAAATATTGTATTTTGGAGCCCGTTAATTCAGTAAAATGTGACCAAGTGCCTTTGGCTAGGAAGTGCCTCAGACTACGACTCTTAGACGTGTTAAGATCTTATTATCTAGTGTAGGATACTATGACTCGACTTTTGTTAATAAACTATTTGATTTGATCTTAAATAAGTAAGTAAGTTCGTATGAGTCTGGTGACGGAGTTTTTAGGCCGCCTTAAGGCCTCCGTCATGGCTTAAATAGCCGGGACCGACAAATTGACGTGCTCTCCGAAGCAAGGAAGCGTTTAGATGAAAATGCCACTGACGGTCACCCATCCACTTACAGACCGTTTCGAACTTTGCTTAACTTCAACGATCTATCAAGAACGACTACTCTAGATCTTAATGTATAATGAGAATGCAGCCATGATCCTTTACATTCTATTAAACTTGAGAGATAAACTTCCAGCAATAGGTTGATGTAGATGACGACAGCGTAACATTGCATACAATATTGTGTGGCACGTGCGGTACGCCAACTGACGTCTGAGCGACAGACGCGTAGCGGCGGCTGTCAGCCGGCAAACCGAGACCTATATGAGGATAACTACGAAGATGCATTGCACTATGATGCTGATAAACGCTTTGAAATAAGAAACTACGCTGCATTATTATTAACATTTAATACGATTACGTTACACCAAAACGCTACTTTACTATGATTACTTTGTGTGGTAGTAATCATAAAGACTAGTGATACGGTTATCTTTAGTCATTATCATTGGCAGCAAATAGCCCACTGCTGGACACCCTCAAACGCATCTCTTTAGTGCAAAATGATACACTACTACGCATACGCGCTACGTATTATGCCATATACCATATTATGCCATATTATGGGTAATAGCTACGTCATAGGTATGACAAGCGCTATCATTTTTAACCCCCCAAAACTAACGTTTTAAGTTTAACGTGTCTGTGTATCTGTCTGTGGTATCGTAGCTCCCAAACGGATGAACCGATTTTCATTTAGTTTTTTTTTTGTGTCATAGAAAATTTTATAAATTAAACTTTTTAAACTTTCGTGATTTGGTGACATAATTATTATTTTTAAACCGGGTATTTATCACGTACCTATTTAATTTTATAAAATTATCTTCCCTGTTTTATGGAAATCTGTTCAGCCGTTTGAAGATCATCAGCTCTTTTCTAGTTGATGAGGGGATCTGACTACTTCCTTATGTCTAATTTTTCCAGAAGTGGCGGGGGTTTTTTCAGCAGGGTCTACGGGCTTATTCATTTTTGTCCTGTCGAAATATTATCCTTAAGTTACACAAAAATACCTCCTCCACCTCAATTCTAAGTTGAATGTTCCGAGTGAGCGTCGCATACCGAGTACGTTCCGAAACCGTTCTGAATGTGGACGCCTCAACGCGCTATGCCTCCAAGCGATGCCAAATTCTACTGTTCCGGTTAGGGAAAGCCTAAATTGTAATGCGACAGTGAAATCCAACAAAGATATCTGTACTAAAATGTAATTCGGCGTTGCTTTCGTTCCTTATTATTGTATTTTTGATACTTATCCCTATTACTTTTGCTTTATTGTAAGAAAGGAGTGAGTGTTGAGGTGACGGCTGATAGAGCAGAATGGAAGAAGAAAACATGTTGTGCCGACCCCACATAATGTGGGAATAGGGCAGGGAGATGATGATGATGATGATGATTACTTTTGCTTTATTATGTAGGAACTCTATCCCTAAGTATGTAACTAGTCCACGCTCTTTTCATTTGTAACAATATCAACAAAAACCTCACTAAGAATATAAATATAAACAAATAGTAAGTTCCTTTATAAAGTACAATTATTTGGTATGCATTCAATTAGGTGAGTGTACCACCTGCAATATTCTGTTATGTTAAAGAACACTTCGAGTAGCAACTACCGCGTGCGTTCCGAAACCGTCGCGAGGACGAAAACACGCCTCGACGCCTACCATTCCAAATTCAAACGGTTGACGTTCCAAATTCGAATTGTTTTTCATTTTTCGACTGTGAGCGCTGTCTGCGGCCAGTGATTTCGCGTTCCAATGACAGCGTGCAGGCTAACACTAGTTTAAGACTTCAATTTTTTTTTCTATGAAGCGACTGAATTCTACTACATCGGTACAGTTGTTTTATCTCTCGAACGGGTTCTTCTGGATAGTGTGCGTAAATTAGTTTCTGTGAAATTCAGCGTAAGCGATACTGAGTTTTCATTTGTCCATGGATCGTTTCCGAGCTTACACACACAGAAAACATCGTGCATGTGCATCTACACTATCTTCGTGGGATAGAAAAACTGAACAATACTTACTTTGAACCAAAACAACACTTATTCCTGAGACAAAATGCACAACGCGACGCTTCGACGTACTTCGAAAACATTCAAAACAGTGCTGACTCCGAGGGGATTAAAATTGGTAGGTGTGGCGTTCGACAGGGAAGCGTAATCTTTGAATTGTTCTAGGGTGCATGTAAACGGAATAAGTTTCCACCTCGTTGGTATACCCGAAATTTATCGAAGTATTTTGCTTTTATCCGAACATTTTCCGATTTTTCCAGTAAGGCTAAAAAAGACCACTTTAGCTCTACTGAAAAAACAAAAATAAACAATTCCCTTGGTAAAAATACACTTTCAATAGCTAGTCCTAACTACACTAGGATTCCCTATGTCGTCTCAGAAACTACAGGTAGACACCAAATAGTAGTACAACACCCAGACTTGTATCAATGTGCATATCATGAAAACAGTTTGTTCCAGACATCGCGATCTTATGCTAGGCTCTCTACAATAACATTTTAAAAAGACGAAGAAAAAGATGATGCTGTGTGAAATTGTCCAGAATTATTATATTATTATTAATATCAATTTAATCTCACCAGAAACATTTAATGTAAAATTGGTTGCCAAGACTTGACACTGTGAAAAAGTTATGAGATCTCTACTAGTAGATGAGCTCCTGTTTCTGCTGCGGGATTTAGCAGATTATGTTACAAAGGACTTTAAAAGTTCCAAGTAAAACTAACTGATTAGTTCGGTAGTTAAATCTATACCTACAGCAGTTAAAAACTTAACTGATAGTTAACTTACCTGACGCTTTTCTCACAATTCCTTATAGTTATTATACATTTTTGGTATCACTGAATAATTTAAAACATAATTACTAAGTTTTATTGAAATTCCTTCCAAAACGATGTAATTTCGGAAATATAATGCCTTCAAATTGCGAGTTGTTGAATTTTACAACAGTTTTATGATGCGAGGGTGCGGGTTCCGTAATTATTGACAAGAGGATTTTATCCCTTAATTGCACGGATGGATGATTAAATTATAGAATAGAATAGAATATATTTTATTTGGTACTTACACACACAAGACAAGGGACAATGAACAGAATAGATAGGTTACAAATAATCAAAAAAGTAAGGTAAGTAGGTAAGCACTAAATTAAAAGAACTAAAACAACCGTAAACGCTATATATACACTGCTACAACTGTGGGTCTATACGAGTACAGTACAGACCCTCCCTTGCGTATGTTTGCACCAAATAGGCCTAGTCTCAGCGTTGGTGCTGCTCCTCAAAGGGGAGTAGCGCTGATGATGTTTTAATTACTATTAAACCGACTTAAAAAAATGAGAATCTTTATCCGGTTGTATGCATTTTTTTTAATCGTTATCTTTAGAAGTGGTCCATTAAGGGTAAGTAATGTTTATTTCTGATGTACAGTCAGCGTCACCAATTGGTAACCCCCGTTAAAATTATGGCGGTTTGAACTGCAAGTGTTAACAGTTGGTAAAAAAAAAACAGGGTCACGACTGTATCCCCAAGGCGCGGTAGACATTCTCTCAGATCTTTATATTCCAGATCCTTTGAAGATGTCTAAGGGGGTAGTCAGAGGCATGTATAAATAAATATATTTGATACATGCCCACATCTTGCAGAAGTTAGTATTCCATACGTGACAGGTGGCAAGCCCATCGCCGCCTATGAGAATACTAACTGGTTTCCTCACGATGTTTTCCTTCGCCGTTCAGAGCTCGTGTTAAAGCGCATATAAATTTTACGAAACGCAAAATCCATTGATGCACGGCCGGGATTCGATCCCACGACCTTCGGATTAAAAGTCAACCCCATTCGGCCAATACGGCTTTTAACAGTTGGTGACGCAATTGTAGTCATCAAATTATAGCCTAAAGTAAACCTGTACTGGTACTGAACTCATAAATGCTTGAAAAGATCTACCATGATCTAGATGTAGTCGTGATCATACAAAGCTTTGCAATTCCACGGCACAATAGAACTGTTTATTGCAAATGAATTCATCCATAACTTAATGGCGGAAGTGCTTTCTGATGTCTTGGATACGATTAAGAGCAGTTTTCCTGCAGGAAGGGAATGTATGGTGCAAGTGTTATGAACTAGCGTTATACAGGGTGTAAAAAGACGTCTACCGAAGAAGGTAAGTACAGCATCCCAATAGACAACCAAATCCAAAAGGATTTTCCGAAATATGCACTAAATCCGGAGAAAACAGCGTTTTAAGAGTACTGTTTGTGTATGTTTTGGGCGCGTTTTTTTACGTAGATTGCTGGATTTAGAGTTTTAATTGTTTTTTTCCATTTCATATGAAATTATTAGGTAGGTATGGTCATATTATGTCGTACTAGTAGTAAATAACCCCTCAGTTTTCGGTAGCAGTCTTTTTACACCCTGTATAGGTAAGTAGTATATCAGTTATCTGGTTCCCATAGTACAAGCTTTGCTTAGTTTGGGGCCAGATGATGCTGTGTGAAATGTCCAGCATTATTTATTATTTATTTATTTATTTAATTTCCTGTGTGTATTTTTTAATCGTCATGATATATTGTGGGGAAACGCCGTAATAAAGGTTCCGTAACTGTACCGTACTGTACGTGTAACCGTAACCGTATTTAGTTACGGAGTTTAAAACTAAATCGCGCTGATAACACTGTTAGTCTGAGTTCAATAGATTTTTCACTTAATTTTTCCCATCTCAAAAATGCCCAACGCGCCTACAGAAGGTTTCATTTCAAAAAAGTTTTACTAGTATTCGGAAGTAAAAAAATAGGCGTCTTACCATAGAACGTGACATAAAGTTATTCCGGAGTGTAAACTGTCAAAATGTATGGTTATTCTTGATTAATTCGGTGGAATAACTTTATGTCACGTTCTATAGTAAGACGCTAGGAGTTTTTAGTCGCTCACTCTTACGTTTTGGTCTACTTGAATAACAGAATTACAAGAATCAATTAGTTTCTTTTTGTTTTCCGCTTCATTATAATATCCGAATGGAATGAAAACGCAATGAATATTTCAGCCGAGTACAGATGTAGTTTTAATTTCCTGATGCATTTCACACGAGGCGAGTAGATGCTTCTATATGTGTTATGTGAAATACCTATGTGTATAATGTGTGAAAATATTCACAGCACAAAATAACTAAATAGTATGCTTATGTAACTAGGAGACTAACTTGAATAAGATTGTAATAAGTGTATCCAGTGGCGTAGCTACCGAAGGGCTAGGCGATGCCGTGCACCGGGGCCTCCAAGCCCAAGAGACCCTAACTACAAAAGAAAAGTAGCTGCCCTCAATGTAGTACAATTTTGCCACACTCTCCATATTTATATTTTGACTTGCTAAATCCTAAACCGTTCAGTTAGGGCCCCAGTTTTTTTGCACTAGGGCTCTTGGCTACCTAGCTACGCCACTGAGTGTATCGTGCCCCAAAAGAAAAATAATAAAATAAAATAATGGTTCGTTTTTTGGATTTATCTCCACAGACGCTCTACCTTATGTTTTTTTATAAAAAAGGTATTGACACAAGATCACATAAGTAATTAAGGAGTGAGTGAGTTGTAAGATGAACTGATAATGGAAGAAAAACACATTTTATGCCGAAAACTGAAGATCATGATGAGAATTAAACAACACTAGCTGCCCGTCGCGGTGTTACCTGCGGTCCCTCGGGAAAATTTCACTTTCCCGGGATAAAATATAGCCTATGTTCATCAGGCAAAAATGCAGGATTCTAATGATGTAAGAATTTTTCATATCGGTCCAGTAGTTTCGGAGCCTATTTAATTCAAACAAACAAATAAATTTTTCCTCCTTATAATATTAGTGTAGACAAAAAGCACTAGCAGGCAAGTAACTCATCTAGTGTAAAGCTGCCTTTACAACTAGATGGAAATGCTCCAGCATTATCCAGGGATGTTAAATGCTAACGCTGTTTGTATTTAATTTGCTTTTGTAGCTAAGACGTCCGGATGAAAAAGGCATTATCTCTTTAGTGCATTCGCTTTTTTTCATTTTCTTTCAGGATATTAATGTTTTATGAAGTTCTTTAGTTAGTAGGGGTGTGCTTCATAAGAGCAGGCATAATTTACTTTACAGTACATGTAGGACCCAAACAGTTAAAAAGCTGGAGTAAACTGGAGGTGAGTCCGAGGACAGTAAAAATAACGGAACGCGGCGAGTGATGGAGGTACACTGGTTTATTGCTTTCATTACAATAATTATTACTATTATCAAATTATACAGTATTCCATAGTATACATCCAGAGGCTTCCGTAATTACGCCAAGAATTGTATTCCGTTTGAATGGTTATTGTGATTCCGAAACGACTTAATGTATTTCCTAAATTAATCTCGACAAAATTAATTTAGGGAATATCAAACGTTGCCAGGTGATATCAATGGAGATATTTACAGTACCTGAAATTAATATTAATGAGCGTTTTCCCGCGGATTCGCTCACGGTACATAACTTTATTTTTGTCCGTCAGAAAGACAGATAGAAAATAATTTTTTACCGTGCATTATTTTATTTAGGTACATCCAATAAAAAACTGCTATTTGGACATCACAAAAATAGAGAATCAGAATCAGAATAATTTATTGGCAAAGATGATACACATTTAACATTTTATAAATAAATTGGTAATTAGAACCAACTCTGCCATGTCATTTTTTTTTAAAAAGAGAGAAGTTGAATATACCTATTATAACTAGCTGCATCCCACGGCGCTACACGTCCTTCAGGAAATATGTACTTTTCCGAAACAAAAAGTTATTCTACATTCTAGGGTGTAAACAACCTCCATTACAAAAGATATATAAAAAAACTCACACATACGCTTCAGTGTGAAGGAACAACAAATCTATCCAAACCTGGTTTATAATAGTAAGATCGCTATCAAGAAACATACCATTACCATTGGTTACCAACCCCTCAATTACCGAAGAATTGCAACTACGAAAATCGATACCAAGAAATTGAACTTCCCTTAGTCCCCACATCCCTCGTCCGGATGCATTATCAACGAACAAAAGAAGATCGCGAGTGACGTCAAACGTCACTGCCAATACTCACATTAACTTTCTAGAAACTTCCATTGGCAGAACTTTACATGATCCTTAAGATAAAGAGCATAAAGCTCAATTTCCCTTGATGATTTCGAGCCTGGTTTGTTTGGAACTAGTGAGGAGGAAAAGAGGGATAATCGATTGTATTGTGGTCGTAGTGAAGTGGAGTAGTTAAGGCATTTGGATGGATGTCTCCGAGTTTCGTAATGTTTTATACAAGCGTTCTTTTACAAAATAAATAAATAATGCTTGAAAATATCACACAGCATCATCTAGCCCAAAAAAAAGCAAAGCTTGTACTATGGAATATACTACGTATATACTTTTTTTTGTAAATACATACATATTATACATAGAAACACCCAGACACTAGACAAATATCTGTAGATCATACAAACATTTGTCCCACGGCGGGGATCGAACCCGCAACCTGCGTCGCAAGCGGACCTTCGCCCACTGCGCTACCAGAGGTCATCAATACATTAGTGCACTAGAAAATAAAGACTACAAAAGTCAAAGTCAAAGTCAAAAAGCATTTATTCAGTAGGACCGGGGATCACTTTGACAGATTTGACAGATCACTCTTAGGTGATTTTACTCCTGTTCCTTCGCGACCAATGCCGTGAACGTACAAAGTATAAGGTTTTAGTCAGAGGCATGTCCAAATACTATTAAATAAACTAAGTAAATAAATAAATAATGCTGGACAATTTCACACAGCATCATCTAGCCCCAAACTAAGCATAGCTTGTACTATGGGAACCAGATAACTGATATACTACTTATATACTTTTTGTTCGTAAATACAGACATATTATACATACCCAGACCCGAGATAAATATTTTATTATGGTATATCATTAAGATAATGAAAAGTCTTTAAAATTTTTGATTCCGACGGGATTCGAACCCGCGATGATCAGACGATCCTCCTAAAGCCGGAGTGCCTTCGACCGCTCGGCCACAGAACAATTTTGATAAGACTTTTCATTATCTAATGATATACCAAGTGTGGATTAGCACTATAAAAAATATAAAAAAACTATTATATATAGACGATCTGGTATAGGGCTAGGAGATGCGGCTTCACAAGATCGATCGCTGTGGAAATGGATGGGGGAGGCCTATGTTCAGCAGTGGATGGCTGAGATGATGATGATGATGAAGTAATAAAAAATTTCTTATTCTGGTTGTCTGTCATAAAAAGAACTTTTTTATGACTTTTTTTGTGATGAATGGGTCGGCTTTTGACCTCGAAACTTTCATAGGCAAGAGTGAAGTGCCTGTTAACTCTCTTCTTAAAAAACGTCAGGGTCTCTGGAAGCTGCAGTGCGCATAATAAAAGAACTAATTATTCCTCAAACAGGCTCTTTTTCTGCACTTCATACCATGTTTTCGAGCTTTTCAAGTTCTACGACATTCCGGTTTCCTCACGATGTTTCTATGCAAGCAATTTGTAAGTGACTGTGGCCGACTGGCAGTAAGATCAGTTGAGCTATCTATAAAATTTTTTACCTATCCATAGATAGCTTGACTGATCCTATCGTATTTTGTAAAATGTAAATTATGTACTAGATTAAATGACATTTTACATGATAACATACTGGCATGCCATACCTATTGCTTTCTCAAACCCAAAGGAGCAAGATCTATCAACATTTTTTGGTAAGAAATTACAAAGCTTTCTTTGCCATTTCTTGCCAAAAAATATTGAAGAAAGAATGGTATTGTGTAAATGATATTTTAGTTTCTATAAATAATGTGAATCGGGTTTATATATTTAAACCATTTGGGTCTGTGAGATTCCGGGGCCCATCGCGTCTTCAAAAATCTTTCAGGGCGTCTGGTCGAAGCGTCGCGTGATTCGAGAGCTGGCAATTTATTGGCACAGAGAATCAGCATTCCACTTCAGCGTGGCAGTGACCTGGATCAGTTGAGCTATCTATAGATCGGTTTACGACGATCCTTAGATAGCTTGACTGATTCTATTGTATTTTGTAATTTTATGTACATATCGTACATAAACTAATATTTTGTAAGTAAAGTAATATAAACAGAAGCCAATATAGATTTAGATTAGTCCAGGTACCAGGGTATCATGCCTCACGTGGAGTATTACGAAGCTCGCTCGCGTGACAAATTGCCAATTGCGGTGACACGAAGCGGCACTCACTGAAGCAGTATCAAGTCCATGCGTAATATTGAACGCCCATATTTAGGCCAATCGAGTACTTGTAGCAAGTTTGATGTTGACAGTGAAAATAAGGCGGAAAACTATGTAAGACAATGCCAATTGAGTAGGTTCAATAAAAGAACTTAGGTATACCGTAGGGATGGACTAGCTTAAGCGAACTGGGTAAGTCAGGCCGCACACCAGGCATACATTTGTTGTTTACGTCGCCACAATCGTTGCGCTACAATTGTATGCGCTACAAATGTATTGTAAATGTGCACATCGGAAGCACAGTTGTAGAGTGGCACCGCTTTGAGAATGTCGACATCATCGTCTGATGACGAAGATTTCTTGATGTGGCGATTAATAAGAAAAAAAAGACGTTATTGGGTTCATCCGTTTAATCAAGATTGCACAATGTACGGGAATTTTTCGCCAATCTTAGTCCAAATAATTTCTGTAATCCGTCTGTTACTATAATCATTGAGCGTGTGATTGTATAATCCAGTTTTTTTCAACCTCTGCAATAAACTCAACGTAAAATTCAATGTTGTCTTTCATTTTTCATGTTTTCATGTTTGTATGATCTACAAATATTTGTCTCGTGCCTGGGTGTTTCTATGTATAATATGTATGTATTTACAAACAAAAAGTATATATGTAGTATATCAGTCGTCTTAGTACCCATAACACAAGCTCTGCTTACTTTGGGGCTAGATGATGCTGTGTGGAAAGTCCAGCATTATTTATTTATTTATTTTTGCAAACCAACGCGACACAAAAAACGAACGTGTTCGATCTTAAATTCGTGTAGCGCGGACAACGTCTCGCTACAAAGTGCACCCGCCACAAATGTTTCCTCGGTGTGCGTGCTCACGTACAAATGTATGGGAGCGTTAAATGTGTCGCGTTTCAAATGTGGCGCTACAATTATCGAGTTACAAATGTATGCCTGGTGTGCGGCCCGGCTAAGAGAACTTTCTTACCTCCGTGAGCGTATTGCGATTTTAGAATCTTCTAATAAACACTCATAGTCACTTACGGCTACCTTCTTAAATCATTTCATAGTAAAGGTTTTCCATATAAAACCGTTACTAAGCAACGGCATTAAACATCTAAGGCCACGTACATCCTGAATGTCTTGCTGAAATCAGAATCTCAAATTCCGATTATTCTTTAAAAAAGATGTATACACTCCATACTTTTAAAATTAATATCACACTAAAACTAATAGATGTAGGTTAAAAACAAAAAGCGGAAATTAATTTCACATTGAACTAGTGGCGAAATCAATAAAAATACCAGAACATTGTTGGACATGTTTGACGACACATTTGACGACCTCTGTGGCGCAGTGGGTGAAAGCCCGCTTGAGACGCAGCAGGTTGCGGGTTCGATCGGGTTTGTATGATCTGCAAATATTTATCTCGGGTCTGGGTGTTTCTATGTATAATATGTATGTAATACAAACAAAAAAGTATATAAGTAGTGTATCAGTTATCTGGTTCCCATAGTACAAGCTATGCTCAGTTTGGGGCTAGATGATGCTGTGTGAAATTGTCCAGCATCATTTATTTATTTATGTTGACCTGTACATGGGTTGAAACATTATGGAGTGTATACATCTTAATGAACGTGACTGTACATTCCAAGTACGGTCCAAGTGACAGTTTGCAAGCCTATCGCCGTCCAGATGCTCCAAAGTCTCTTAGTGGAATAATGATTTAAAGGCATTTATCATTTCAAATGTACCGTAAGCCCCCAAAATGGAAACCCAATGTAAATTAAAGCCCAAATCTTAGAACCATTCTTCTCCCCTTTAAAACACTTCATAAGTCTCCTCAATATGCTAATAGGTTTACAAGAAGCATACTTAAGATGGTAGGTACTGACACTGAGATTCCCATACATTCGAAGTTGTTGAGTAAGTATACTATTATTACGTTTTAAAAACTTAAAAGAGAACCGACTTCGATGTTGGACTCGGTTAGAAAATCACAAGTGAGGATGAAGTTTTTTTAACTTTATAGGAATAAAACACACACACACACAGCTTTTTACTACAACATACGTTTTGAATAACAAATTGGCAATGAATGCTGCAAATGGTTTTATTCATAGTTTAGGTACACTACCTACGCATTGCAATATCTCAAAAGTTGACTTTCTTCTAGTCGGGTTTTTTGTTTTTTTATTTGTGATACCTACTTGTTTTTTTGTAGGTATGTTCACCCATATGAACATGCTTATAAATATATACCTACAGCCAGAAATATAACCTCCTCTTTGAAGTCAAATTAAATCAAATCAAATTTATTTATTTATGATTTAGATTTAGGTTTAAAAAAAGATGTTAAAAATATAAAAATAGGTTAATATTCCAACTGTGATCTGCCAGTCGGCGTATAAATTCAGGTACATTTTTCTTTATTATTATTAGATAAAATTAAGATTATATAAACTTAAATTACACACAGAATAAAATGTCAATAAACTATTAATTAACTACACAAGTCATTGAGTACATTGATGTCATGAGAGAATTAGTTATTTAAATCAAAGTTATAAATTAGTCAATTAAAATACTACATCCAACATGAAAAAAATCACAAGTATGGGCCACTGGGTGTCCAGAATCATCATAAGTGATTCAGAATCGTCGGATTTCGTAAGTTGGTAGGCGCGGGTGCCTGAACTTTGCACTCAAAACGATCGCAAATCGAGATAAATGTTTGATGGGCTTCCCAAACTCGAACGGATCGCGAGAATATTTAAAACTTTTTGAAAACACTCGGAAAGATGCAGTTTTGAAAGTTCAGTTTATGAAATAATGGTACGATAGAGTTGAAAAAGTTTTCTTTGAAAACATTTAGAAAGAATAAAATATTAATGTTATCTTTTTAACTGTTTTTCTATGAAAACTTATTTCAAAATATCTCATAATTTACTATAAGTCTTTTTCACGCCGGAACGTATGCAAGACACATTGAACTTGTTTCGTTTCACGTTGTGTGGCTCACAACAATTTTGAAACAAAAAAGTCAAGAAAAAAAATTAAACGATAAAACATACAAATAAAAATGTTTTTGTCTATTTCCTGTTTAATTATTTCATAAATTGTCATTAACGAGCCATAAAATATAAATAAATAAACAATAAACATTTTCTAAAAAACTCCGCCAATTAACAGTACTGAGTAAAATGGAACGTAATCTATTAGAGAGTGCAAAAATGAAAATCGAAACAATTGATGAATCGATAAGTAAAGAAATAATCGTTGGTTTAGTAATTTTGTCTATGAATGAACCTTGTAATCGATTGAGATGAATTGATAGTAGTGAAACAACAAATCGATTTTGATAATCTCTATTAACCTTTAGGACATTACTATTAGACTGATTTTGACATTATCTCGAAGTGTCTTGCATACGTTCCGGCGTGAAAAAGACTATAAACACTTTTGCTCACGCTTCGAACTGGCAGTGACCTGGATCAGTTGAGCTATCTATAGATCGTTTTTACGCGATCCTTAGATAGCTTGACTGATTCTATTGTCTTTTGTAATATCATGTACAGTCAGCGTCACCAATTGGTAACCCCCTTCAGTAAGGCGGTTTGTACTGCAGGGGGTTACCAGTTTGAAGTAGCTTAGTTTCTATAAATAAATAGTAATAACTTATACATGAAATATCGTAAATCTGCGTTTTTAAAATACATCGATAATGTTCACCAAATCATTGATAAATTCCAGATCACACAGAATTAGGTAACTTTGTCTAAAAATAAAACCGTGAAAGGGTCTGTTTCTCATCAAACCGATAAATTAATTCTATTCCGATAAAATTCAACGGTTTATTACGATCCCTTTGCTCTTTGAGAGGACTTTGGTACTAATTGCTTCGTTTAAAAAAGAAATATCTTTGTGATTAGTGTGGTGCTTGTGACAGGGGGCCGCGTAAGCTGAGCGGGATTGACGAGCTCTGTAGTGCAGTAGGCAAAGGTCCGCTTGCGATGCAAAAGATTGCGGGTTCGATCCCCGCCGCGGGGAAATGTTTGTATGATCTGCAAGTATTTGTCTCGGGTCTGGGTGTTTTCTATGTATAATATGTGTGTATACAAGCAAAAAGTATTTAAGTAGTATATCAGTCACGTCGTACTTTGGGGCTAGATGACGCAGTGTGAAAAGTCCAGCATTATTTATTTATTTATATCATTAATAATAGAACTAGTAGCAAAAAGCTGCAGTGCTCGAGACTGATCTTTTGGACTAAGAGTCTTTGGGGACTGGGGCAAAACTCAAAATGAAATAGAATCAAGACTTTAATCGATAGGTCAGGCAAACTTCAATCCCTTTAAAAAATCTAGGCGTCTCGCACAAAATTCATTGAAGTAGGTAAGCATTCCCTCGGTGACTTTCTTTCTACCCCAAAGAAAAACTACATAAAATGCTAAAATAGGAATAAGTTTAGCAAAATATTTTTTTAAAGATGTTTACAGATAATAGAGATAAGGTAATAAGCTTTTGCTGTAAAACATCACTTATCGCGGTTTGTATGACCACACCTTTATTCTAAGATAATGATGCCTCCCTGCACTCGTCCTAACGACCTTTATATTATTTAGGGACCACCCTTTCCTTGTTTTAATTGACGAAACGCATTTTTAATTTAACAATTTATTTAATTTTAGCAAAATCTCTACTTTTCGGTCTTTGGAGACTGGGTTTGTTTTTTATTTCACCTAATTTTGCTGGGCAATGTTCTCTCCCAAAATGTTCATATCTTTGTCCATCTTCAAATACTTATTCAAGCTGTCAAGACAGTCTTGCCAACATCTTCAGAAGACTATCCATGACGGAGGCCTTAATGGGGCCTAAATTTCCGTCACCACAGTTGGCCGCGTACTAATACGATCTTAATAGGTACCTATCACAAATAAATAAATAAAGCTTTTCACACAACATCATCTAGCCCCAGTAAACAGAGCTTGTATTTTGGGTACTACCACAGAATAGACATGACTGATATACTATTTAAATACTTTTTGTTTGTAAATACATACATATTATACATAGAAAACACCCAGACCCGAGAGAAACTCGTAGATCATACAAACATTTGTCCCGCGGCGGGGATCGAACCCGCAACCTTCTGCATCGCAAGCGGACCTTCGCCCACTGCGCTACAGAGGTCGTCAGAGGTCGACAAACAATTAATATTACCTTCACTACCTAGTAGACTGTCCCTGAATTCTCCATAGATTCCTTCCAAACTTACCTATATACCCGCATAGCTAGATACTTATTCAAGAGCATGAATACCAAAGCAAACTTCCACAATGAAATCACATCGAGAAGTTACAGAATATATTCACGGGTAAGTTACGGTCCCTTGCGGAGGAATGCTAGAGATTTGGACAGTAAGACACAAAAGTTCATGATTTGCGGCCGTACCAATGATATGGGTACCACAAAAAAGTTAAAAGTTAAACATCCGTTGAACACATGATTAAAAAATAAAAATAAGAATGTCTTTATTCGTAGTTTAAGTAATACAGTAAATATTGTAGGTTAGCACAAAAAAATGAGATACTTCGTTTAAAAATTGACACTACATAATCTACACACAATAAAGAACCTTAAAACTACGAATTGGCGTAAAACTCAGCATAATTGTTATAATAGCCTATTTCAACGCTAATCTTCCGAACCACGGCGAGTACGTTACTTAATAGACGAGACACCCGCAATAAAAAACAAACACTTAAAAAAATAAAAATTACGACAGAAAAATAGAACAAAGTAAGTATCTACTAAGTTAAAAATCCTACAACAATAAAGCATTTAAGAGTACTTTGAGATAGACACGGCTTAGATAATGTTTAACAGTTGCTGAGCACGTGTTTAGCTGTTTAGCCGGTATAACACGTGTAAGACCAGTGTACCTACGACTGCTAAAGGTTTTGAACTATTCTTCGGGGTATTTATCCGCAGTCCTTCGAAAATATTTTACTTTTCCGAAGCCTATGCTATTCCAGACTATATCTCTGTATCAAACAGCCGATTCCAATAGATTTTTGTGAAAGATTGTCAAATTCATCCTCACAAGCTCTCGCATTTATATTATTAAATAGCCATTGCCTTGCACTATTCCCATTTGTGAATAACACAATTTTCTCGTATCATGAAAATGAAACTTAAGAACCTTCAATTTGTTTATAAAGTTTTGTCGCTGACTGTACCTAGTAGCAAAATTCGTTTGCTACGTTCGCTGGAGGTATGAATAGGATTGCTATTGAGTTGTTTCGTTCGTTCGAAGATGAAGCTTAGAGTCGATTTCACTATGCCCAGATCGATAACAGCCTTCTCAAATAATGTAACCACAGACGATGGCTCCCTCTCTGAATGTAACGGACTCACGCTGCTGGACCGGATCCGCACAATCTTTTACCTAAACAGCCTAGCACCCACTGCTGAGTAATAGGGCTCATCATTTTCATGCCTTTTTAACCAATCCTGCACCAGTCGAATCCACTATCTTCCTGCCGCAATGTGCAAAATTATCATCAGACTTGATGGTCCACCTAGATGGTCTGGTGATAATTTTATGCACAATATCCGCACTTTTCAATTTGAACTCATATGAAGGTTAACGCATATTTCAAGGAAAAATCCGAAATCCATTGTTACTTGGCCGGAATTTAGACTTGCAATCTTCCTATGACAAAGCTCTAGCTAAATATATACCGAATAAGCTCTCGAATTTTAGTGTCACAGTCAAGTTGCGGTGCTTGTCACGTTCTAACGTCCTCCATACAATTTCATACAAAGCGACGCGTAGCGGTCTCCTGCCTTAGTTCCTAGCTCACCTAGTTTTACTCGTTGCAACTTTTTAACCGACTTGAAAAGGAGGTGGTTCTATGTTCGACTGTAGGTACTTTATTATTGTACTATATTCATCGATATCTACGTCAATTGTGGGGCATGTAGGCATTTGCCTAATATTTTAGTTTTCCCTTCTTTCCTTCTACAGATCTTGTCGTAAAGATCAGAGGGATTGTCTACCGTACCTGACCGTACCCTAGAAATAGTATTGTGTTTTTAGCTTCATCATATTTTAATCATAAACTAAAAAAATAACGTCAATAAAAGCCAGCACGTAAACAAAGCCGCAATTTCTATACTCGTATGTTCTCATATTCAGTGAAGAGTACCATTTCATTATTATCCACTCGCCTGTACAACGGTAATATGAAAACAAAAAGTGTTTCAGTGCACAAATAAAAAATACACGGCCCACTCCAAGCAATTTCATTCTCTCTGAAGTGATATAAAAAATCTAGGTCAGGTAAGGGGTGTACATTTTACAAGGGTTAGTACATATAGGCAGAGGTGAGGTAGTTAGCACTAGAAGTGGCTTGGATTTTACTTAAGGAAGTGTGGTGTAATGAGCTAGAAAGTCTGAAAAACTTTGAAAACAAAAATGTAATAAGAAATCAGGACTTTATCCCATAGGAAGATATTTTCTTAGGTTAAGTAACTTGAGAATCTTTCAAGAAGGAGTAGTCACAGGCATTTCCCAATACAATATTTGACCCACTTATTAAGAAGTTAGCATTCCATACGTGACAGGTTGCAAGCACATCGCTGCTTAAAATTATAAATACAAACTGGTTTTCTCACGATATTTTTCTTCGCCGTTTAGAGGTGCATTAGTGTAAATTTTTCGGAACTAAAAATCTATTAAAAAATGAAAAGTCTTATCAAAATTTTCGATTCCGACGGGATTCGAACCCGCGATGATCAGACGATCCTCCTAAAGCCGGAGTGCCCTCAACCGCTCGGCCACAGAGCCAGAAATTCTTGATAAGCTCATATTTATCGGTTAAGCACCGATCTATTGATGCACTGATCCGCAATTTTTGGATTGAAAGTCAACCTACATCCCATTTGAAATTGTCACATATGGCCAACTCATACGATCATAATATTGCTAACTTCTGCAAAATGTGGCGATGTCTCTTCCAGCAACAGCAATTCTTTGTCTTGAATGTAGGACGCGCTGCAATTTGATGCGGCATCACGACTGCGGCATCCAGTGCCCAACCACCGCTGTAATGTTAGTTACCGGCTCCTTGGAGTGCAGTTCTCTGCAGAACAGAACTGTACTAGTTTTGTACCTACATATTTTTGTATGACAGTGGATATTAGCTTTGTACCTCACATTTTTGTATGATATGCAAAGAGATGAGATAGTTTGTAATATCGCCGTAAAGTGAACCGATTTTTCAAATTACTTTTATATCTGAAACCGAACTATTTGCCGAATTATTCGCCGAACTATTATATGGATAGAAGATAACAGGCGAATACAGGCGATGAGGCCCTCTACACGTTCGTCACCGTCGGCATTCGTCTATCATCGCCGAATATGTAGAGGGCCCATTAAATATTATTGCGGGATTTATACTCTTCCCAGAAAGCTCAAAAAAAGTCATCAGACGAACATTTTTAGTTAAATTAAAAAAATATTTTTACTTACATGAAATAAAAATTGAATATGTAATTTGTTTTTTTCTTAGTTTTTAATACGTTATTATCTCGGACAGTGAAGTTTTCCGAGGGGTCGCGCGGCGTTCACAATATTAGTAAGATTATACTCTTGCCTGAACGATTGTGTTCGTGCAATGCAATCCATTCGATAACTCACAGAAAGCACACAAAACGGCGCCACCGCCAGTAAATTCTATAGGAATTTAATATGAAGATTCATCGTAAATCCTCCGCAATTTATAAACTAAAGCTCGCGACGTGACCATGCGATTCCTCACCTGAGTTACCCTGCGTTCACACTCACGTATAAAACATGTATTCTACTTGTAGGTAAACAATTGTTAAGTTTTTTGTTCCCATCTAAAGTGTGTACGGTGAGCGTCATCAACTGGTAACCCCCCTGCCAAATCGCCTTCTTCTTCTTCTTCTTTTTTATTTAGTGGCAATCTACACAACTAGGTGTAATTCTGCCAATGTCAAGTTTTAAATATTGATTTATAGTCATGTCAGTCAGTCAAGTCCTGTCGATAGTTTGAACAAAACATGGCGGCTTGTTTTCTTCAAAACTAACGGAAATTTTTCGTTAAATGGGAAATCTGCTTCAATACTCCCCCATTCCATTTTCCAGATCTCCTGTTTCAAATCCTAGGCTTCATTAGTAAAATGCCACCGAAATTACATAATTACTAAAACACAATAAAAATAAAATAAAATAGCAGAGCAGGGCTTCTTCCTAAAATGGCGAAAAACAACCCCAAATCGCCTTACTAAAGGGGTTACTATTTGGTGACACTGACTGTAGGTGCGTACAATGACAAGCGGTTGCATAATAAAACTGGAAAAGCCGCCCGCCACGGTTCAACCGCTAGTAAGAGCGCTTAGAAAAAGATTAAAACGAATTTTGAAAAAAAAAAACAATATTGTTTATTAGTTTATTTGACTGCCTATCTAACTTTCGACTTGCACATATCTATGTCCAAGTCGAAAGGGAGATAAGAATAAATCGGATCGAAAGGGATAAATTTTCACATTCCATAATAGAATAGAATATAACTATATTTGACGACCTCTGTGGCGCAGTGAGTGAAAGCCCGCTTGGGACGCCAGAAGGTTGCGGGTTCGATCCCCGCGGCGGGATAAATGTTTGTATGATCTGCAAATATTTATCTCGGGTCTGGGTGTTACTATGTATAATATGTATGTATTTACAAAATAAAAAGTATATAACGACCGATATTGACGACCTCTGTGGCGCAGTGGGTGAAAGCCCGCTTGAGACGCAGAAGGTTGCGGGTTCGATCCCCGCCGCGGGATAAATCTTTGTATGATCTGCAAATATTTATCTCGGGTCTGGGTGTTTCTATGTTTAATATGTATGTATTTACAAACAAAAAGTATATAAGTAGTATATCAGTTATCTGGTTCCCATAGTACAAGCTATGCTTAGTTTGGGGCTAGATGATGCTGTGTGAAATGTCCAGCATTATATATTTATTTATTTATAAGTAGTATATCAGTTATCTGGTTCCCATAGTACAAGCATTGCTTAGTTAGGGGCTAGATGAGCTGTGTGAAATGTCCAGCATTATTTATTTATTTATTTAAAACTTTACTGTAGGTACACCAAAAGAAAGAAACACAAAAGTAACAAGAACAGTTCTTAATTAATGTGCAACAATGGGCGACCTTATCGCTGAAAGCAATTTCTTCCAGGTAACCTTTGGATGGATAGGATAGAAAATTACATAGAACATAGAATCTGACCGTAAACATACTTAGACATCGTATATTAAAATGCCGTCACATACTTAGACATCGTATATTAAAATGCCGTCTTCAATCTCCCCAAACAATCTCCCAAGTAACTTGTGACACACTGAGTTCTGTGCGTGCGGCACAACTTTACAACTTTCCGGTGCGAGACACACCAACCCGAACTTGTACAACAATCTGACAGTCCCTAAGATTTCCACAAGCCGACAGGAACAAGGGTGTATCAAAAAGAAAAAGGAATGTAGTTCATTATTTTAACGTTTTCTAAAGATTGTGATTTTTTTTGTAATTTTTTATAGTGCTAATCCACACTTGGTATTTCATTAAGAAATGAAAAGTACATACATACATACATAAAATTACGCCTCTTTCCCAAAGGGGTAGGCAGAGACCACGGATCTCCACTCGCTACGATCCTGACACACAACTTTCGCCTCATTCACTCTCATTATATTCTTCATACATGCGAGAAATGAAAAGTCTTATCTAAATTTTGAATTCCAACGGGATTCGAACCCGCAACGATCAGACGATCCTCATCAAGCCTGAGTGCCAGCGCTCGGTCACAGAACCCTAGTCGTCGACAACAATTGTGAAATTGTTGTAATGTGTAAGTTATAACAAGCGGCCCGCTGGTTTTGCTGGGTACCAACATTGAAAGATACTATAGAATTCAAATCGTGAAACATGAAAATTTGAGTCATCCGCTTTGATTTTCACTATTCACTTTTTACCGTAGTACTACAAGCCCCAAATACTTTACATTTAATTTGTGGAGATACGTTGCGATGCTGATGACTTTCAGGTATCCCTTGTAGACCCTCCATGTAGAAGAATGCACTCAAAAAGGATATTATACTCAAATCATGCGAGGAGGGCACTTATGGCTCAATGCAAATGTAGACGCGGAGACAGCGAGTGAAAATTTGAAGTGTAGTGTAATGTGTGTGATGGTGGAAACTTAAATTGATTTCAGAAATGTCGAAAGTAAAGAGAAGCTGTACGTTGGAATATTTTTTTTTACCTGAAACATAAAAGTAAGTAGGCTCACGATTGTGTTCGAAAATCTTTAGAGATATCCCTTCGATTTTCAGTCTGCAATGCGAACTGAACTTTTTTCATAAATATTCTTACTTATTACATAATCTTAGATACTGTTTACACAAACGCACGATTATGAGATCGAAAACGTGTCCAATGTATAAGTGCTGAAAAGAAGAGAGAGAGAAGAGAGACTCGAGAAGAAGAAAAAAAGAAGCAAGATAAAACACACCAGCTCCCACACTACATCTCTATTGCAACAAGCTTACTACCCTGCAACTAATGCCAAGGGGTCAGTTGCCTCCCGAGGGGTACTAGGGGCATCAGGGGTATCAGGGGTAAGGGCCTGTCATCACCGCTTTAGGGATGAGCTTTCAATGACCCCTAGTAGGGTAATGGGCCGAATCGAATGCTTATTGAATTTTGATAGTGCTTTGTTCTAACTGTTAAGAGCTGGTTTTGGTAGTGATAGTGCCTCTTTCGATTTGGATTTTCGTAAAGCGAAGATCAATAATAATAAACGATTATTTATCTCAAACAAGTTCAGAAAGTAAGTAATAAAGTTAGAACAAAATAGTAGGCACAGACGAATAGTTTTGCGCCAGACTGGTCCCAGGAATATGTATATAAAAACCTAAGGCTGCCAAATAGTTATTTGCACATGCCTCTGACTACCTCTTAAGCGAGCTGCAGACCATTAGTTTTCACTGTTTGAAATTTTTAACTGAACAGTTTTCTTTTAAGGGTATTTTGAATATTCAGTTCAACTGTTACAGTTCGCAGTTTTGCCTACACACGTTACGTAATAAGTGAACAGTTCAACTATTCAGTTAAAACTAATGGTCTGGCCGCTTAAGGTAGGTGTACGGGTTATAAGAATATATAGAAAAAGTTTTTTTTTAATTTTATTCTGAAACTTGTTTCAAAACAGACGCTGCAACATTGGCTATCAAAGAAAATAAGCTGTCTCCGGTTTTCAAGCTGAAATTCATTTGAGACTCAAAAGAATGGAAACTGGAATACGGACAAAAGAGCTCCCACAATACAAAGCCCGAATTAAAATTATTCACTTTGAACTTCGCGTCAACTCTAGTTTGGTTCAAGGGGTCTAGATTTTTAAAAATGCCATTTAAACTAAGTATGCCTTACTGGCACACCATTATTGAATGAATGAATGAATGAACACTTTATTGTACATCAAGAAATTAACAAAAACAAAACATTTAAAATAATTACAAGTTCTTAGTACAATGGGCGGCCTTATCGCTGAAAGCGATTTCTTCGAGGCAACCTTGCCTTTTGCTTTCCCAAACTCAACAGAGCAAGAGCTTAAATTCCGTGGCAAGAGTTGTGAATAGCATACCAGAATGAAATCGTGTAAATGGCGCATGACGTCTAATGCCAAAAAACTGTCAATTGTTTTTTGTTTAAAAAAACATTGAAACAAAACGCACCATCATGATTGATTCTTTAATCCTCTAAGAACAGAAAGCACATTTTTTTTAATAATAAATGGGTCTGCTCTTGACCTCGAACTTAGACAGGCAAGAGTGAGGTATTTATTTGATAAAAGTTCCTAATTTTGTTAATCTCATAATAATCTATCTTCTATATAAATAAAAATGAATTGCTGTTCGTTAGTCTGCTTGAAACTCGAGAACGGCTGAACCGATTTGGTTAATTTTGGTCTTGAAATATTCATGAAAGTCCAGAGAAGGTTTAAACGTAAATAAACATAAATAATAATTAACAGAAAATAATAAAAACGATAATTTAGTTTCCAAGTTCAAAATATTCCTGGCTATAAATGAGGTCCGATCACTTTGTTCCTAGCTGTGAAGTGAAGTCCAATCTCTATAGCCTAACAACGTTTTGCGGGTCAGCTAGTAGATTCTAAAAATTATCCCAAAATATCCATGGTACTTGATTAATGCATATGAATCCGAAAAGAAAAATTTTGAAATCAATTCAAACTAGCGACCTAAACGACAATCGTGCGTTTATTGCATTGACTTATATGAAATGCATGCAACGCTTCAATATCGCCCTCGCTGCAAACCAGTGACGTCACAGACATGCATCCTGCAATTTATGACGTCACGCGTTACTAACACTCAAGTACTTAGTGATTAATCAATGCTACTACCAGATTATGAGCACGACGTTGTTAGTTAAAACACATGTTCGTAATACATATTAAACACATTTCTTATGTTTATTTTGAGTTTGCTATCATCATCATCATTTCAGCCATCTAGCGTTCACTGCTGAACATAGCCCCCATCGATTTCCACAGCGATTGATCTTGTGCCAGCCTGCACCCAACGACTCTCGGCAACCTCATAAAAAGGCTCAAGGTCTCTCAACGAGCTATGGAAAGGGCTATGCTTGGTTATGTTGGATAGGAAACATTTATTTTCTCTTTAATGAAATTTCGATTTCATATATACCTTATTGAAAAATAATGTAAACAATACTGAATTTTCACGTTATATAGATCATCGAATCAAGCGTCCGAATGAAATGTGAATCGATCTCAAAGAATGTTCACCGCGATTATAAAACATACCTAAAATAAGGTACTAATAATAAAATAAGGTACGCGATAAATCCCGTTTAATAATACGTAATTAAAAACATACCTAGTCATGATTTTGTTCGTAGGAGCCTCTTTGATGCGCATATATTCCTTTCATCCTGCGATTCATTTGCAAGAACAGTGACGCGATTATTATAATTCTTTCTCTAGTCATGCCCCTTTTACACCCCTATTTTTTAATTAACAAAAAAATTTTAAACATGGTCTCGGTGTCTGTTACTGATCACAATTATGTAGTTAAAACTCAAAAAAGAGAAAAAAAAATTATAACCTCAAAAGGAGACGAGACGAGTCAGACATGGATTTATGATAGCTACTGCCGTTTTACTGACTGGGGATGATACGAGAGCATAGTACAAATGAGATTCTGTACGCGATTGTTGTCTATAGTACTTATTTGTACAGTTTTCATAAAATTTTGTTCGGTTTTGGTTGACTACAATCCTCGATAACTTTGTGATAGTTATTTAAAAAAAAGTTCTGATCATGCTATTATCATTTTCTGCATCTGCTGCAACTGTCCTTTTTTTTGGTAGTCATAAAATAGGGGTGTATATTTTTTAAGTTGTCCATCCACAGGTTGTCTGATAGAGATCGCTTTTTAGCGATAAGACCGCCGATTGTATATCATAGTTAAGGTTTAGTTTTATATTTTTGTTTAACTTTTTATGTGGTGTGCAATAAAGCATTTTCTATCTATCTATCTAGAAGAAGATCGGTAAATAAATCCCACGACACATTATCTAATATTTTAGGCAAAACTTTCCCCCAAATCTTGGTTTTCTTGAAAAACAAAGCGGTTACAAGACAGAGCAACTAAATCACAAACCCCCGCCCCCACGCCCCGCACCCCGCAAATTTATGACGTCACGGACTATTAGTGCAGCCGAGACCGGGGTATGAGTTACGTCATTGTTTGGGGCCAGGATTAGGGAATATTCAAATTGTTTTGATAATAGTGATTCATTTTCGAAAAGTATTATTATGTTAGGATCACCTTACAGGGCGTAAACCGTGTTGGTTGCCCTATTTTGTTCTTGGTGGAGGAACAACTTGCTTATTATGACTCTTTTTCTAGGGTAGAATAAGAGTAATAAATAGATAGATGAGATGAGAGTAGTAATAATAGACTTTTGAGTTTAGGCATAATATCTTTACTATGTACATACCGAACAGATAAAGTCTGCAGGCTTATTGTTTAACTCAACTGGGAATGGACATCGGCTTCATTTTTGACGTTTGAAACCTATGGTTAGCCAGGCAAGAGTCAAATCATCACCTTGCTCTTAAGACTAGACTTGTTTTGTCTTTGACTATGTTTCTCCCATATATTTCACACTAAGTTACGTTTTGATTATCAAATCAAATCAAATCGTTTATTTCGTAAACTTAATCTATACAATTACATAAATGCTTTAGAAAAGATTATAGGAACCAAGAATGAATAACAAAACATTTTTGTATCATCTTCCTGTCCTTTTTCCTCTTTATGTCGTCACATATTCTTCCTTTTCCAAACAATATTTTTGTACAAAACTATATTAATAAAATAAATAAATAATGCTGGACATTTCACACAGCATCATCTAGCCCCAAACTAAGCAAAGCTTGTACTAGTGGAACCAGATAACTGATATTCTACTTATATACTTTTTTTTTATTTGTAAATACATACATAGAAACACCCTAATAATTAAAACTAATATATTAAAATCGTAGCAAGTGGAGATCCGTGGTCTCTGCCTACCCTTTCGGGAATGAGGCGTGATTTTATGTATCCCACTCATATAATAAAGCTAAAAGTTTGTGAGTTTGTTTAGATGTTTGTATGTTTATGTTTCAATCACGCCTAAACCAGTGAACCGATTTGGATGAAACTTGGAATAGGCGTAAATAGTAATGTTGGTACCCTGGGGGAAGCCGCGTGCATAAGCAAGTGTATATTAAAATCATGTCAGTCAAAGCACACATCAATTTGTTTCATCAGAAGCAATTAAACACCTAATTAAAGCAACGTGTGATTAACGCCTTCCTCGCTAATGAGACTGTTAGCGTTAATTAAGATTCACCTTCGGATGTGGATTGAGGGCTCGAATTGGGGCGAGATGAGCATGGAATATTATTTGTTAGCGTTGATAGAGATGGTTTTGTATAGCTGCCCGGCTAGCGTGCGCGACGTGAGATATCTCGTGCACGAGAAACGAGAAATTAGTAAATTGTGAACAAATTAAGAATCCCGGTCGTGCAAAAATGGATTTTGCGTTTCGTAAAATGTATATGCACTTTAACACGTGCTCTAAACGGTGAAAGAAAACATCGTGAGGAAACCAGTTAGTATTCTTATAGGCGGCGATGGGCTTGCAACCTGTCACGTATGGAATACTAACTTCTGCAAGATGTGGGCATGTATCAAATATGTATTTGGACATGCCTCTGACTACCTCTACTACTCCAAAAGCGCTGACATTACACTTCGTTTGTCACGGCACGAGTAATTTCTCGTCGTTACCTTGCGAGGACGAGATAATTGACGACAAACGTGTGAAAACACAGAGTGGAGTTTGATCACAAAAATAGCTGCAGTATCTATCTTGCTTGAATTATGTTCTAACAACCTACCATAGCGTAAGTCTACAAGGACAAACTACTATGTTGTGGTATGCATGTTATATAAGCCAAAATCGTCAAAATTTCTCGTTTCTCGTGCACGACAGTGCATGCCTACTCGCGCTAAAGATTCCGAATTTGAATTAATGCTGATGGCGCTTCGATCAACTATACTTTTAATCGAAGTGCTGACGTCATAAACTGCGGCGCGGTCGTCATGGGTGGATAGTGCCAGCCAGAAACAAGTTGTGCCGACCCCAATTAGTGGAAAATGGCAAGAAGAAGATTCGGTCTACCAAATAAATGGGTCATAGAAAGAAAGTCGGTAGAGGTGTCTTTACATCTTTTTGTATTCCTAGCTTTCGTTACTCTGCGAGACTATGTTGGTTTTGAAACTCTTGTAACATTAGGTTTGGTTCTCGTCGATTGCTTTTCAACCAATGCAAAGAAAAGTTGAGGCTATGTTTTAATGTTACATAATAAAAGCAAGGCATTTGATGAAGGGATATTCAATTATATGCGTTATTTCGAAAAAACTTTGAAGATGTCACATGATTTTCAGAAATATTTCCATTTGGGAGTCAAACCTCTTGCATTGAAATTTAGGGCACCAATTACGCACCACCTTACTCGACCGACATGGCCTTGTTATGGTCTGTAAACTAATAAGCAATCTACTACGAGTATATAAAAATAAGTCGGGTTTTCCTTCCTGACGCTATAACTCCAGAACGCACGAACCGATTTCCACGGTTTTGCATTCGTTGGAAAGGTCTCGGGCTCCGTGAGGTTTATAGCAAAGAAAATTTCTGGTGATGAAACGGAGTTCGCGGGGTTTGCTAGTACTACAATCATCATCATCATCATCATCTCAGCCTTTTTTACGTCCACTGCTGAACATAGGCCTCCCCCATAGTACTACAATAAACATAGAAAATCGACGATGTCTAAAGTATAAAACTCGTTAAATAACTTGGAAATAGCTTCATTGAATAGATAAAGTAGAAGTCTTTCTCTTCCCTGATAATACCGCTACTAAAATGATCGGAGCAGTTCGAACTTGTTTCAATTGGAAAAGTAACTGTACAATTTTAAAGTCGAGGCGAACTGAACATCTTAACTTGTTTCGACGAACAAAGCTGGGTGCATAGCACTAGTTTCAGCGTTTAAATGGGTGCACAAATTAAATTGAAAAAAACAAATGCTTTACAAAGAGGACAGAGCTTTGTGTTATGCCGGCCACCCACGATCCAGTCTACCGTCCAGTTTAAAGCGCTGCAAACTTGATCAAGTCGGCAGAACGAAGTTCTTTTTCGCTTGTCATGCACACCCATACCAATACACCGTCAAGTTTACCGCATCCAGTCCGCGGCAGACTGGACGGTAAACTTGATCGTGGGGTGGCCGGCATTATAGAGAACCATATTACTGAATTGAATATTACTTTTATAATTTTTTGTAATTTTTATAGTGCTAATCAATTCAAAAATCGTTTATTTTCTCACACATTAGGTTATCCAACTACGTACTTACATACAACAAAGGCTGTACGGGAGTTTCAGTCGGCAGTATAGAGCAACTAACCTTGGTCTCATCAATCTAGCCGGGTCCAAGATTTGCCTCCTGATCGCACTGAGAAATCACCGTAACTTAGGTCCATAGGGTGCTGTCACTGCAGGTTCTGAGATTGTGTGTCTTTGTATGAAGGTTCAAAAGGAGATCTTAAGAGTTTGGGATCACTAACACGGCACTTGTGCGGAGACACGAATAATTGCGCGCGCGTGTAGCCCGTAAGACGTCGAACCAGACTGGCTACTTGTCACCGTTCCAAATCAAAAAACTAGGCGTCACTCATATAGCAGCCAATAGACTTGTAAAAAGATAGGTTTGACCTACCCTCAAGATTGTGTTTTCTGTATTATGCCACCCACATTAGAAAATGAAAGAAGAAATTTTAACGAAAACATTATAACTCTGTTCCGCTATGGAACATGCCGCTCACCTTAAAAGAACGTGGTTGCTTTTAACATACTACATAATATAAACGAGTTGTAAACTGCAATTACACTATATCTACTTATAGAAAATTCTAACAACTTATTTTTAAACACTTATCTACTATTTACAACAAAATAACAAAGTTACATTGTATTTAATTTAAAGGAATGGGGCAGATTTTCACTACCGGTCTCTTAGTAAAAGAGTTACCCATTCGCAGAGTTACAGTACGAGTTATATTATCCGTACCTGGATGCAACGCGTGCACCCGTGCCAATTTCCATTGTAAAACGGGTAAATTATCATCGCGCACCACAACAATCATGCCTTCACTAATCGGAGGTCCGCGATTATGAAACCATTTATGAGTTTGTTGAATCTCGTGTAAATATTCACGACTCCACCTTTTCCAAAAATGTTGAGTGCATTGTTGCACCCACTGCCAACGATTTAGCCTATCAGTATTGAAGTCAGTCAATGAAATATCTGGTAGGGCCGTGAGCGGTCCTCCCACTAAAAAATGCGCCGGAGTCAACGGTTGTGGATCCGATGCATCCGAGCTTAGAACGCATAGAGGGCGCGAGTTCAAAACTGCCTCGATTTGACACAGCAAAGTGTGCATTTCATCGTACGTTTGAGTACGAGTACCAATTACGCGATGTAAATGATGCTTAAAGCTTTTAACGCCTGCTTCCACTAACCCACAGAAATGTGACCCGGTAACAGGTTGAAAATGGAATGTCAGGTTTTGTTTTAGAACTTGTTCATGTAATGACCTTTGAACTGCGTCCGAGTTTAAGAATGCATACAACTCCCTAAGGTAATTATTACAACCTACAAAGTTCTTTCCATTGTCGGAATAAATATCGGTACATAAACCTCTGCGAGACGTGAATCGTCGTAAAGCCGCGAGGAAAGATTCTGTTGTAAGATCAGAAACTAATTCAAGATGTATCGCTTTAACACTCATGCAAACAAATACTGCAACGTATGATTTTATAATTTTAGCATTTCGAACCTTATTCGCACGAACGTAAAATGGACCGGCATAGTCAACAGCTGTTTTTATGAAAGGACGCGTTGACTGTGTGCGTACGCTCGGCAGCGGAGCCATACGCGGCTGTGTGTGTGTGGGTCTCGCGCGAAAACACGGAACACACTTATGTATTCGCTGTCTAACTATATCCCGCCCGGATAAAATCCAATATTTTTGTAGTAACAAATATTGCGTGGACTGCGGACCTGCATGCAGGTGTGTGACATGAGCATCATCGATTATTAACGTAGTTAAGTGATGTTTCTTCGGAAGTATCAATTGATGTTTTGATTCGAATGAAAGCAATGATTTATGCAAACGTCCACCCACACGCAACAAATTATCCTTATCTAGAAATGGTGATAAGCGCTTTAATTGATTGCTCGGCGATTTACCATTTGAAATGTTTTTTATATCGTCTACGAAAATAGACCTCTGGACTATACCTATAATCTTTTTTAAAGTTGAATTATACTCGAGCACCGTTATGTATCGAGGGAAGGCAACCTGTGATTTTTTACATTTGTTGTAGAAACGAAAAATGTAAGTTACTACACGAATGAGTTTTCCTAGCGATGAAAATTTTGAAATAAATTCCGGTTCTTCAACGACTTTTTCTATTGAAGACGGATGCGCAAGAAGAGGAAGACTGCGCTTTTCTTCATCAGTATTGATTTTTTTATTGAGTACCGGCCAAGTATTTGGCTCGGTCTGTAGCCAACTAGGGCCCTGAAACCACAAAGTATGTTCAACAAATACCGCGGGCAACATCCCGCGGGAAGCCGAATCAGCAGGGTTGTCGAACGACGGAACATGCCGCCAACAACTGGAAGGTACCCGTGTCAGTATGTCACTAGTACGATTGGACACAAAAGTTTTCCATTCATGTGGTGATGAGCGTAGCCATGCTAACACAATCGTGGAGTCGGACCATGCGTATACATGATCGAAGTGAATTCGGTCGCCGTAGGCGAGCATGACCTTACTTATCAACTTAGAGAGAAGCACCGCTGCCATGAGTTCTAATCGCGGGATGGACAATCGTTTTAGAGGTGCAACCCTTGTTTTTGCCAAAACAAGGGAGACCCGAGTTTGATTGTCGTTACATTTACACCGAATGTACACACACCCGGCATAAGCTCGTTCAGACGCGTCAGCAAAACCATGCAATTCAATAGATATTGTTTTAGAAAAGATATGACGCGGAAAAACACACTGCGATAAGAGTGGAAGTTGCTTGATAAAGCTCATCCACGCGTTAACGATGTCAACAGGCGGTGATTCATCCCATCCAGTACCTGCGATCCAAAGTAGTTGCATTAAATGCTTAGCGTACAATATTACCGGAGATAAGAAACCTACCGGATCGTAGATTTTTGCAATTTCAGACAACATCACGCGTTTTGTACAGTTTGAGTTGGATGTTTTAACTGTAAAGGAAAAACTATCCGAACTAGGGTTCCATTGTAGGCCGAGAACCTTAATCGATGGATCTTTTTCTACTTCCGCAAAAGATAAGGCTTCAGGCCGCTCACTATGAAAATCCGAGGGCACCGCGGCGAGTATCGCCGGCGAGTTACTATGCCACTTGCGCAGCTCAAATCCTGCTCTCGCACAAATACCGATCAGCTGTTGCAGCAAATTGAGCGCTTTCACCTCACTATCCTCCCCTGAAACAATGTCGTCGACAAAAACATCTCGCATCAGAACTGCGGCCGCCAGAGGGAACCTTTTAGCTTCATCATGTGCGAGTTGACGTATCACACGTAACGCTGTGTGTGGAGATGAACTGATGCCGAACACGACGACGCGCAATCTATAATCTCGAATAGGTAGGTCAGGAGATGGCCGCCAAACTATCCTCTGATAATCCCAATCTGATTTACGAACTGCAATGTTGCGATACATATGTTTTATATCAGCTGTAAAAACAATTTTGTGAACACGAAAATTAAGTAAGATGTCCACTATGTCAGAGTGCAACTTTGGACCCGTGAGCAAAAGATCATTTAATGATTTCCCGTTAGTGGTTTTACAAGCAGCGTCGAATACCACCCTCAACTTAGTGGTTTCACTAGATTCTTTGACCACGCAGTGGTGCGGAATATAGTAGTGTGAGTTTTCGTCGTAAGACGGAGGATCACAAAGTTCCATTTGATTTAAATCGACATACTCCTGAAGACACGCGTGATAGTCCTTTTTAAGGGACGGATTGCGTTCTAAGCGATATTCTAACTTGCGAAAGCGAGCGAGAGCAATGTCACGTGATTGACCTAGTATAGGTGCATTTTTAAATGGAAGCGCCACGACATATCGACCTTGATCATCACGTAAATGAGTATTTTCGAAGATCGATTCACATTGATGTTCGTCGGGGGTGAGAGTTTTCTCCTCGGGAACTGCCTCCAGCTCCCAAAAACGTTGGAGGTCGCTGTCCTCGAAAAAGGAGCTATGACACACCTGGAGTGGAGACGGAGTAGGACTAACATCGAAAAATGCTTTTCCCATCAATAAATATCCGAAAATGCTATTCATAGCAATCGGCGCATCAGGACGACCCTTAACAATATTTCCCAGCAAAACATGGGAAAGTACATCGGCACCTAACAACATTTCAACTGGCTGAGCATTATTCGCGTTGAAATAGGGGTCGGCTAAATTTAAATTTTGAATGTGAGGCCACGCTTCAATAGGTAGAGGAATTTTTGGAAATTGCGAAAACAATTTCGGCAAGATTAGAGCTTCGACCGCGACGGCTGGGTGCTCCGAACCACGCGGAGTAACGACACACGAAACTATTCCTTTCGGTTGAATCGGCTTCTCCTCCCCAATCCCAAACACAGGAATACCAACATACCTAGAAGTTAAACCTAGGCGCTTCGAACATGCCTCCGTCATAAAACTCGCCTGACTACCAGTATCAATCAAACAACGAACCGAATGACTTGTTGAACCAACGCATACATTGACGATTGCCGTAGATAGCATAACTGTATATTTCCTAACTAACGGCGCAATGGACGACTCGCCACTCTCGCGCATCGCATGATTCACGTTAGTCGGTTGCATTGGCATGGCGGTGCGGTCGGGATCGACCGGAGTCGTAGGTTCCTCCGTAGGAGGGAAAGAGACGGGGCATGCTGAATTCGAATTCATCGGTTTAATTTCAAAATGCAGCAATGAATGATGTCGTTTATTGCACGTTTGACATGAATAGTTCGACCTACAAACTCTTAAGTCGTGACCTACATGTAAACAATTGTAGCACACATTTTTATTTTTTACAAATTTCTGTCTGTCATTTGGAGACATATTTAAAAACTTTGAGCATTTTGTTAAGATGTGCGAATCGTTACACAAAATGCAACGCTTGTCATTTTGAACATCGGAACATTCTGTAACGGCAAACGTCTGTCTCGGTACAAAACCGTTTGCTTTCGAGAAACTCGAACTACCGCCGCCAGGGGCGCCACCGCCGCTGCTGGCCCGGTATGAATTCGCGCTGGTTGCGCGGAACCTACCCTCAACACTTTTTGAATCGTTACTCGACATAATTTCGAATGTAGAAATCTCCTGTTCCAAGAACTTTATAAGTACATCTACGGAAGGTATATCCGATGATTTAGTGAGCGATAACTCGAAGCGCTTACGAACTGTATGTGGTATCTTACGTAGTAAGATGTTCAACAAAATGAAACTCCATTCTTGGACAGGAAAGTTCATCATTTCGAGTGCTTTAATATTTTCCATGTAAACATTCACTAGTTTACGTAAACTCAAATTCGACTCGTTAGCACACTTTTCGATATCAAGAATGCGATCTAAATGCTTCGAAGCAATGATCCTACGGTTCTCGTACCTATTCGTAAGTATGTCTAACGCGACACTATAATTTTCATCTGTGATTGGAATTGATTTTATTAAATTATGAGGTTCATTTTTTAATGTCAACAATAAATACCTAAACTTTTCTGCTGATGTGTAGGCATCATTGTTGTGGATAACGGCACGATACAAATCGTAATATGAGGGCCAATCGGTAGATTCCCCACTAAAAGTTGGCAATGGCAACGTGGGCAATTTGTTGAGGCAATGATTTTGCGCATGAGGTAACGATTGAGTAGGGATCCGACTCATACGTCTCCCTTCCTGATCAGCTTCTTTGAATTTATTTACATGCACAAGAATTGCGTAATAACAATCGCTAAAATCATTACGAATTTTTAACTGTTCTTCTTTGTTAAAAGTTTTTAACTTCATTAAAGCCTTTTCAATTTTAGCTTGAAGTTTACCAAACTTCCTTTGTTGAGAAATAAGATCGGATGATCGTGATTTAAATTGTAAAATATCAGTAGTAGAAAAAAGCAACGTTCTCTTAAGATCTTCCAAGATAATATCGCGTTCGAAAATATCTTGTTCGATAGCCGAATCGTCCGCCATTTTGCGTTACAAAGATGGCAATGGAAAATTCCTAAAAAAAGTACGTACACGTAGTGTAGCAAGGGGCAATAAAGACGACACAATCTGGAGGAATCAAATCCGTGATCGAAGGATCAAAACTATGTACGGGAGTTTCAGTCGGCTGTATAGAGCAACTAACCTTGGTCTCATCAATCTAGCCGGGTCCAAGATTTGCCTCCTGATCGCACTGAGAAATCACCGTAACTTAGGTCCATAGGGTGCTGTCACTGCAGGTTCTGAGATTGTGTGTCTTTGTATGAAGGTTCAAAAGGAGATCTTAAGAGTTTGGGATCACTAACACGGCACTTGTGCGGAGACACGAATAATTGCGCGCGCGTGTAGCCCGTAAGACGTCGAACCAGACTGGCTACTTGTCACCGTTCCAAATCAAAAAACTAGGCGTCACTCATATAGCAGCCAATAGACTTGTAAAAAGATAGGTTTGACCTACCCTCAAGATTGTGTTTTCTGTATTATGCCACCCACATTAGAAAATGAAAGAAGAAATTTTAACGAAAACATTATAACTCTGTTCCGCTATGGAACAAAGGCTATGCTACTTAACCTAGATTGTGTGAGACTGGTGCCTGCGATAGGTTTGTGAAAACCTGTGTTGCAGGTCGCCAGGCCCTCACCTCGCGGTGTAGGTGCAAATTTTTACATTGTGTCGTAAAGATAACAAAGTAAACTAAGATCGTAAGAATTTAGTTTAACAATGTGGGTAATGATCGAAAGAGAATAAAACAGCAAAAACTATAATCTAAGAAACTTAAAATTAGACATTATTGAAATTAAACATTAAACTGCAAAGTGCAGGCATATTATGTATGGAACAATAAATAATAGGGACATTCAAGATAATAGGGAATCACAGAGTATGAACGTTATGTAGTAACATAAGCAAGACGCAATAGGGAAAAGCAAAAGAACATAATAGGTTGTTAAGACACAGTAAGTAGTAGATAGTAATCCACACTTGGCATCTCATCCTTGGGTTCCTTGGGTTCGAATCCCGTCGGAATCAAAAAATTTTGATAAGACTTTTCATTAATTCTTCATGAATATTACTTTTACTAATACTAGGCGAACCTTTAATTTTTTGTATGTTTTTTTATAGTGCTAATCCACACTTGGTATTTCATTAAGAAATGAAGTCTTATCAAAATTTTGGATTTCGACGGGATTCGAACCCGCATCAATCGGACGATCCTCCTAAAGCCGGAGTGCCTTACCACTCGGCCACAGAACCCTAGTTGTTGGCATCCAAATCTTTGATTAACTCATATTTATTGGTTAGGCGAACCTTCTTGGATCAAATTGGTGGCATTTTGGAGAAGGGCCAGGTCAACAGCAGTTATAGATTAAAATTTGTTGTTTATGATGATAGTAATACAGTTCTGAGAGGTCACCGGTGTTTTACAAATAACCTTGTATACACGACATGACGAAACTCATTAGGTCAATAGAGACTAGTGCTAGCATTCTGTATTGCCTGAGACTTTCTCGATGTGGGGTAAGGCTTACAGTCTTGTTGGAAAGAATGGTTGGATGAGCAAGTACTCTCGACTTGAAAAGGAAGGAAGCTGAACTTCGGAAAATCAAGTACAATGGTACGACAATGCACAAGTTTATAAAGAACGTATGAATCTTTCATTAGTAGTGGTACAGGTAATGGGTATGCAATTACAAGGGCCTTCCTCTATTCTACCTATTTCTTCGAACCCGGGTGGTGAATGGATTATAATTGCGCCTTAAAAAGGCTTCTACTAAATCCCACTCATATAATAAAGCTGAAAGTTTGTGAGTTTGTTTAGATGTTTGGATATTTGTATGTTTGTGTATCAATCACGCCTAAACCAGTGAACCGATTTGGATGAAACTTGGTATAGGCGTAGATAGTGACCTGAAATAGCATATTGGCTATTCAAAATGTTGGTACAACGCAGCAAAGCCGCGCGCAGAAGCTAGTAATAAATAAATTGAAAGTAAGGTTTCCATGTTTTGTGCTCAGTTTTTGTAGTACGTAGCACTGCTACAGATTTCCGTAGCATTTGTAGTACTGCTACGAGGATATTGGAAAATTGAATAGGAATTTATTTCATTTGGAACATAGAATGATTAAAAATGAATAAGCCTGCAGCCTGGATTATTGCCAAAACTATCATTCAATTGTTGAAACGATCTGCCTAATTACATTATTTAGTTTTTTGTGTATATTCTGAAATAATAGTTAGCAGAGTTAATTAAACCTAGCTAATCTGTAGCCGCTAAGCACGTTACTACACTAATTTGTATCACCAGTTGCCAAACTAAAGTACTTAGGTACTAAGTTATTAATAGTGTACAAGCACACTCAAGAGGGTACAGTCAGCTACAAAAAAAATATGTTTTTTGTAGTTTGCTTACGTTTTTGTCACTTACATATATGAGAACAATGGTTTTTAAGTAAAATGAATATCGGTCATTTCCGTGCAAGTAATTTATAGGGTTAACAGAGGGAGGCCTATACCCAGCAGTGGGTGAAGTCAGGCTGCGGATGATGATGAACTTATGTAAGTTTTGAAAGTTTTGCTCATTTATCGCATATTGAGTAAGGTGTGATTGTTGATAATGAATCAAATCAAATCAAATCAAAATCAAATCAAATCATTTATTCAGAAATCTCTTATCGTACATATACATTTTATTATCTTACTGAATGAATGAATGAGAATTCTTTGTAATGGTACTGTTCTATGTTAAGGAGATCTACCCTTTGGTGCGCTCTTTCGTGACTAAATAAATAAATAATGCTGGACTTTTCACACAGCATCATCTAGCCCCAAAGTAAGCAAAGCTTGTGTTATGGGTACTACATGACTGATATACTACATATATACTTTTTGTTTGTGAATACATACATATTATACATAGAAACACCCAGACCCGAGACCAATATCTATAGATCATACAAACATTTGTCCCGCAGCGGGGATCGAACCCGCCACCTTTTGCGTCGCAGGCGGGCTTTCGCCCACTGCGCCACAGAGGTCGTCAACTTGAGTACCCTATTTTATTGGAGGAGGTACGTGCGCACTTGGGGCATGAAAGTACTAATGTAATTGTACTGTGTGATTTTACCTACTAACTAGAGGACACAGTCACTTTTGTGGTAGACTGTCAGTGGCAACTCCATGTAGAACTTGGGGACTCGAAACTTGTTACAACTTGTATCTGTGTCGAGAGAACACGTAGCATACCTTAGATTCTTAGAGAAGTAGCACAAATGGCGACTAAAGGACAAAATGGCGTGTACTATTGCTGAAGTTGAAAAGTTAAAGGTGTAGAAGTATGTTCGCAGTGCAAAATCAAATGGAACCGGTTGAGAGCACATGGCCTTCGATCCTAAGCCCCCTCGCAGACAACAGACTTTCTATCGGCCGATAGTTGAGACAGAATTTACTTCGGCTCGTAATGAGTATGGAGAAGTATAGCCCGTCTCAACTATCGGCCGATAGAAAGTCTGCAGTTTGCGAGGGGTCTAAGTGTGGGTTCAAATCCAGTGATGCAAAAATTCGTTTTTTTTAACATTATGCCACTAGGTGGATACTTTCAAATGGCGAAGGAAAACATAGAAAGGAAGCTGGCTTGTCGTAGAACCTCAGACAAACTTGTCTGAGCGTAGAACCTAAGTTTTGAAACATGTTATTTCAGACGCACGAGACGCTTCTTTGAGGCTCAAAACCCAAACTCAGATTCGAAAAACTTGTAACACGATAATTACAGCGTTATCTAACCCCAAACTATGAGACGTACCCACAATGGGAACCAGATAACTGTTAGAATAGATACGTTTTTTATAAAAAATACATAAAAACGTTAAGAAGGAGGGAAATATCAAATGGGAACAGTAGACTAGTTTTTCTCACTATATCTGCGTACTATCAGAACTCACAATAAAAGAATGCTCCAAGGTCTATTTACGGAGGGTAAACACAAAGCAAGATGAAGATAGGAGTTCTGGGAAAGGGTTTGTCCTAAATACGTTTCGTCAAAGGCCAGTGACAAACGGATTCCAAGCCTCGGGCGCGGTTAAGGGAAAACACGGGAGGGTACTGTGGACATTAGCGGCCTTCACACGCCAAACTTTCGCGAGTGATTGAGCGTACGGATTGCGCGCGGGAAAGCCGAACGCAATCGCGAGTGATAACTTTTTTGAAGCATAAAGCTACGCGTTCTTTCGCGAGGGATTGGCTGTATCACTCGCTAATGATTATGCGTGTGAAGGCCGCTATCAACGTTTTAAGACGCTTCTAGACTTTTCTTTCCCTATGGATTGAAAAACAAATTCCATGTAGTTTAATATGTCTCACACAAATCGGAAACAGCTCGTCCAGAAAAATGATAACGATCTATTCTCATTTTTCATTTTTGTGGATTCTAGTCAAACAAATTAAATACCCAATCCAATGACCTCCCTCTAGCGGAACACCTGCTTCTCGAGCAAGCTCAAACTGGCCGCTATCACTCTCTCAAAGTCAAAGTCAAAAAGCATTTATTCAGTAGGACTACTGAGATCACTTTGAATCGTCTTTAAAGCTGGTTTTACTCCTGTTCCTTCGACCAAGAGTATGGAGCGACCAAGAGTATTGTTACCAGTTCTTATGCTCTCTTTGCCCGACCTTAAACTTTTTCGTGAGTACCTGCACTCGCGGGTAAAGGTTTTGGATCATTATTAAAACAAAAATTAGTCTTAATCGTGTGAGTTATGAGTTAAAATAGTGTGAGTTTAAAAAGTTTAAGTAGTGTTCTCAAAGTAATTGTCATTAGGTAAGTTTGTGTCAGAATGCTAAATTAATCTCGGTTAGTAGGCATACCTTTGTAACAATGTTTGCTCAATAAAGTTTTTATTTATTTAAGAGGACTTAACGGATAGAGACGTAAGAGCCGTTGAAAATTGGGCTATTTGAGGTCGAGCCAATGACATAATAGAAAAAGATCAACCCGTATGTTTCCATCCAAAAGATCGTCAGATATTCAAGGCACTTTCGGTCAAGAATGGAATGCTGGCACTTTTCTTAACAGTATTAGGTACCATCTAACGAAGCTCACAGGAAAGCCTTAAAGCCTCCGATGAAATTACTGCCGTATAGGATTACCTTGCCTTTGCTGGAGAAAAAGGGATTAAGTTCACCCGAGAACGCGTCGATATAGTTAAGGTTCCTAGAAATACCTGAACATGTTTATTTTTATTTATGTAACAAAAATGGGGTTTTAACTAAGGTACTGCTTAGGGTCAGGCTAAACGAGCATTTTTTGTACGTTGTTATAAGTTTTTTTTTTACGGAAAATTAGCAATCCCTCAAGAATATTTGTTTTGGAAAGTATGATCTTCCAGAAAAAATATTTTTCCAAATCGATCCAGCATCTTTGAGTTATCGGGGAACACCTGGGAACATACCTAAAACAACATTCTGACGAAAAATTAATGACGTAGGTTATGAGCCCCAAGCAGACTGCAGACTTTCTATAGGCAGATAGTTGAGACAGAATATATTTCGTCTCGTAATGAGTATGGAGAAGTATAGCCCGTCTCAACTATCGGCCGATAGAAAGTCTGCAGTCTGCGAGGGGGCTTAAAGAAACTTATGCAGCATATCAACCCAGTGTGGTAAATCGTAGCGCTATCCCACTGGCCACCATTTTATAAATTCCAAAATCAATAAATAATAATAAACCTGGTTAAAGCTGCAACCGCCATGTTGGAATACCATCAATATTCCATCAGACCTCGGGGTGTAAAAACCGAACGTGACTCTGACGTCACATCAGCCGAAACACCTTTCAATATTTGAGTGGGACTCGTGGAATCGTAAACGTGGAATTATGAACCGGTGTGGTGATAGGATATGTATCTACTATGTAGTAGTATTTTTGTGATATTTTTATCCATATATTTTTTTATGTTTATTCTAAATTATTTGGCAACACACAACAAATTAGAGAGCTTTGTCGTTGAATAGAATAGAATATTGATTTGTTACAATACTCTATGTAAATATATTTATATAAAATGAACCAAAACAAAGAAGAAAAAAAAACAAAATAAATGCGTGTTTTGAGTGTGTTGTTACCTTGTTTTATTTGGTTGTCAGTTAGCCCCCTCGCAAACTGCAGACTTTCTATCGGCCGATAGTTGAGACGGGCTATACTTCTCCATACTCATTACGAGCCGAAGTAGGTATATTCCCTCTCAACTATCGGCCGATAGAAAGTCTGCTGTCTGCGAGGGGTCTTAATCTTGCATGGAATGCATTCTGAAAAATGTGGACATGACACTGGTATCTTAAGAGAAAAAGTCTACTGTGCCATGGGAATACACTCATGATCCTATTTCGTTTATAAAAATGTTAAATGGTACCTCCCAATTCCATTGCACAATGGAATGCAAAATGCTCCCAAAAGATGCATCCTCTTATTGAAAAATATTCCGAATGGATGCTAAAAGCTTTTTTAATTCTGTCGTCAACTTTTTATCTTTATATTTCTTGCTATCGTTTAAAAATAGTCCTTCTACTTTGACTTCAAGGTTCGTTTTACAAAATGCATAATTTACTAGCGATTAGTACTGGGTAGGCTATATCTGTTTGGAAACCCTTCGGATAAGCGTAAGCTAGAGTATTATGATCTAGCTATAGAGAGTCAACATAAAATCAACATAGTCACCTGTTTTTTGTAATTTTGATTCCTTTCTAGTCTGAGGAATCCATACTTAAAATTATAAATGTGAAAGTAACTCTGTCTGTCTATCGTCTGTTTGTTACCTTTTCACACCCAAACCACTGAACAGATTAGGCTGAAAATTGGCATGAATAAAGGTTGTATCCCAGAGAAGGACATAGGCTAGTTAATTATATGAATGAAAAACTCTTTTTAAAAACCTAATGAGTTAATTTACAATGGGCGGTCTGGTATACGAGTTCTTGAGTGGAGACCGCGGCTCGGCAAACTTAGTGCGGGGCGCCCTCCGGCCAGGTGGAGTGACGATCTGCGAAATGCTGGCAGAAGCTGGATACGTCGAGCTGAGGACAGGTCACATTGACACTCATTAGGGGAGGCCTATGTCCAGAAGTAATTTATTCCAGGCAGCTTGTGAATGAATACAATTCAAATCCAGCTGAACCTATCACGGACATCAGAAAAAAGAAACATATCCATACTATACAGATACACACAGTTTATAGTACAGGAGCTATACGTATTTTCACTACTCCATACCAGCTCGCGAGCTACCCCCTAGATATAGGGATAAACGAAGGGATGCAGCACACCCCTTATGTTTCATTAACGATTGTTTGCTATAGACTTGAATATGGAAAGAAATGGCAGATTAAAAAGTATTCAGTTTTTGTGATGTTTTTTACGTTCATGCTGAAACGGCTATACAGATTTTGATAAAAAATTACATAATAGACATTTTTGTTAAGGGCATAGCATACATCTTAGTAATAATGAATAAAAATATTGCGGCTTCGATAAGATTTAAAAAATATATGTCTAAAGTTACACCTCTTTTTTTTTATCCCACGACCAATCCGTGGGATCAAAAACTCAACTAAGTTAATGGTAATTGTATCTTCTTTGGTTTTCCCTGGTCCAAGATATTTCGGTCATCTATATACGTTGGTACTAATTTTTACTCAAGTCAGTCTATTTTTATCTGCAAACTTCGAAATCTTGTAGCATACATTTTAGAAAGAGTATCTCGTTATCCAAAGACTCTTGAATAAAATTAAAATAGAAAAGTTCCTAGCTCTACATAGTCCAGGAGCCGACACAATGACCCCGCGTAAATCTCCCGCAGCGGGCGGACACCGGAATTCATAAATTATGATTCACTTGCTCACTGAAAACCTTTTTTATGGTAACGCTTATTCGGTGAAAAGCGGCCATTTTTATTTCACTCAGTTTCCTGGTTTTATTGTAGGGGATTTCCTGTGAGCTCCTGAACTATGTTTGGCATTTTTGAGGTTAGATGTCGAAAGAGACGAAGGAAAATTATTGAGTATTGTTTTAATTATTACACTATTTTTTTATATTCTCCATTTAAATTGTCTGATATAGAGAGATTCTGTATTTTTTTATTGTACACAAGAGATTAGTTACAACAACAATATACAAAAAAAAAACGAAAAAAAAGTTAAAAGTACTTTTTAAGTTTGAGTTTTTTTAACTTCATTTTATGTTTTATAATGCCAAATGCCAATACAGCATTATCTATAGGTATAACCAATTAAAAGAATTATAGGTGTCTGAACTCAATAAACCTGTACTTTCTTATTCTATTATACCTTCTCTCTTATTCTATTATATCCAGAATAGATTTTTCCGACAGCCCGCGGGCAAATACACAGGGCACAGCTAGTCAACATAAAGTTGATAAAATGACCCATCCAAACCTGATAAAATTAACTTTCCTTAGATAAAATTAACAATCTATATCTTTCTTTATCTTTATCGAGATCATTAAAGATATTGTAAAAATCTATCACATAAGTACATTAAAGAGATAAAATTGTAAAAATCTGTCTTACACCATTTACACCATACCATTCTGCCATAACATTCTTGCCTCTTCCTTTCTCAAAACGGAGCAAGAGCTATTATGCTGTGGCAAGGTATGCCATAATGGTATTTTGTAAATGACGTTGTATACAAAGTATTGAAGGTTAGAAACCTCATCAAACAGCATCTCAAATAAAATAGGCCATATTTCAAGTATACGAGACATATTTATTGCTGTGCATTCATATCTTTGATGTAGGTGTCAACGAAAACAATAAAACACATCAGGGGAGGGCTAGCACTGGTTTTGGTAATCAAAAACGACCATGCGCTAATACAAGACAAATTAACAATCACAAATTTAACATCGAACTTAACGTATTATAAGGTATTATATTTTTTTCATCGATAATTAATTCCAACCATATCGCAGTGGGTACACGGGTAAACAGGAATTACCACTACACCCACCGGTGGGTGAAGCCAGTGGGTGCACGGGTCGCGAGTCAAATTTTGTCACTAGAACTATTTATTTTTGGAATCAGCTTCCAGCGTCTGTATTTCCGCTGAGCTACGACCCTGTTGTTTTCAAGAAGAGAGTTAGGCACCTTCTGGGTAGGCTCGCTCTATCGTAGACAAAAAAAATATATATAGAGTTGACATTGATTCATTCGAAATAATTTTGTTATTGAAAAATATCTTATTTTAGAGCACTTAATTTCGGTCAAATGGTCAAGTGGTCAAAGTCTGGCCTGGCGATAACAGGGAGTTATGTTTCAGACGTTAGGCAATGCCCTCTTCGCGATAAAATATGGTCTGTTTTACGCTATAAAAATAAAAAAATTCAAGGAAAACGTTTTTTTTTGTCTTTTGTCGGAGAAAATGCAGAATAAATACCTATCATTACTACTGTTACTGCAATTTTACTTTTAATAATTTAGGTAAGAGATAATAAGTAGTAATAAGGTAAGAGATAATAAGTGTACAAACTAGTGCTAACCTGTGACCCAAAGATAACGTCTTGACATGAATTTTACATACATTTCGTATGGACGAACGTATAAAGTTTACGAACTGTAAGAGAATTCCATTTTTATGTGACTCCGGTTTATGGGGTGCGTATTCGAAGGGAGCAGCGAAGACTGGAAGAATCTTATGAAACATATCCCAGTAAATTATGTGTAAATTATGTAGGTACTTTAGATATTTAGGTGGACCACTTTTCGATGTTTTAAAAGAATTTCAGCTTTTCATCGCCATGTCGCAATGTTGTGTACTGTGATTTTGATTGAAATCTTCTTACGTTTTTTTATAAGTAATAAAAAAAATCGCAGAAGATTGCGAGGACTGGAAGGTGACATGGGAATCCTTTGCCTGGCAGTGGGATATTAGTATAGGGTATTTGGTAGGTATATCATTATCACTACATAGCATAAAACAAAGTCGCTTTCCGCTGTCTGCCCCTATACAACCCTATTTTTTAATTACCAAAAAAATTTTAAACATGGTCTCGGTGTCTGTTACTGATCACATTTATGTAGTTAAAACTCAAAAAAAAGAGAAAAAAAAATTATAACCTCAAAAGGAGACGAGACGAGTCAGACATGGATTTATGATAGCTACTGCGGTTTTACTGACTGGGGATGATACGAGAACATAGTTCGAATGAGAGTCTGTACGCGATTGTTGTCTATAGTACTTATTTGTACAGTTTTCATAATATTTTCTTCGGTTTTGGTTGACTACAATCCTCGATAACTTTGTGATAGTTAAATAAAAAAAAGTTCTGACCATGCCATTATCATTTTCTGCGTCTGCTGCAACTGTCCTTAAATTTTTTTTGGCAGTCATAAAATAGCGGTGTATATGCTTAGACAGATTTTGATGCGGTTTTTTGACGTGACAACGTCCTATAATTCGATAGAGCTGGCTGCACGCACGAAAAAATGCGGCGTTACCTCGCTCTGAGGCGTTCCATGTAAGGCTTGAAGTGCAAGCGAGAGCGCGGAACGAGCGACAAAGAAGCACAAACGTTGTCACGTTCAACTATCGTCAGTAAACCGACTTTACAGACAACCATTTTTTTTTAATAGACAGAGTGATTCAAGAGGAATGTATATATGTATAATACATTCATACTATAGAAGAAAAACACTAATAATTTTAGAGGTTTCTAATGTGATGTGACACATTTTTTTGCGCTTATATTGCAAACGCTGGCAGAACTGCACTCGTGCGAAGCCGGAGCGGCTCACTAGTATGCTAAATAAAAAAGGTTAGCAAACTAATATGAATTACCTACCTAGTAAAGAAAGTTTCTTGTCTTCATTCAGTTGACAAAATAATAAAACAATTAATTTCAAGTCCCCATTTCCAAATCGGATAAGGCCACACAATTTTATCTCTGGAAATAATTTTACGACTATCATGACTAAGCCCCTGTTTCGCTTCGAGAAACTACAACCGGATGACGAATTATCAAGTACAGTCGGCATCAAATTATTGTTCCACTTTGATTTTATGCTATAAGTATTATTTGATTTTATTTGATCTCGTCAAACCTACGTCTTTCAAAAAAAGGAGGAGGTTCTATGTTCGGCTGCATGTATGTTTTTTTGAACCTTGGTTTCATCACGCTTTTCACTACTTTAGTTCAAGTGATTGCGTTTTTATCGCACTGGTGATGGCGTTAGTTCAACCAATGAGCTATCAGCAATTGATCGCTATATCGCAGTTTTACATAATCAGGCGGTATTTTCGCCATTTACCTTGATCTGGATCAGATCTCTCTAAGACCCCTCGCAGACTGCAGACTTTCTATCAGCAGATAGTTGAGACGGAACATACTTCGGCTTGTGTATAAGCCGAAGTATGTTCCGTCTCAACTATCGGCCTATAGAAAGTCTGCAGTCTGCGAGGGGGCTAAGGGAGCGACTCCACGAGCGGGAAAATCGCGACGACTACATGCCACATATTTATATACTCTCTTAGAACGTGTCTACTCACGGCAATGTCTTCTCGCAAATACGTAGTACTACAGCGATTCTCTCACTGAAGATGGCCCCTTGCTGTTGTCGACAGTACGCATAAGTACTCGACTTTACTCGAGCGATCTTCCGTCGACGCGTGTCGATCATAAACCGCTTGTAGATATAAAATTGCCATAAACATTTTCATATTGTCATTTCACCCGCCATGCTTTTCGCACTAACAAACTGTGAACTACGACTAGATCGTAAAGTATATAAACTTTAATATTTTTATTTATTTAAAATTGTGTTGACAACTCTTTGTAGGTTTGTCTCACTACCCAATATAGATATGAGAAAAATGATAACGAATATAAAATTAAATTAATAATGACTTTAAAATGGCGATTACACGTAATAAGTGATTTATTTTCATAACAAAACAACCAAAGTTGGACGCTGCAGAGAAAATCTAGCCAGGTGGGGATACCGGAACCCTGCGCTTACCGAGTGCGATTTTGGGGCTCCCGTTCAGGATATGGAACACCTTCTGTTCACCAATGTTGTCCAACCAGAATATTTGTGAAGTTCTGTGAAACTAACTATGAAATGTGGAATATCCTCTTAATGCAATGTTTGTTATTATTAATAAATGATTATCTTATCTATCTTATGATTATCTTATCCTTCTCTCATGTCCTAAAACCTGCACCCAAGAGGACCTGCCAGAGAAAGCAGTTGGGGTGGCTTCATACTGGCAAATCCTTAGCAGCCTTAACATTGCTTGATTTATAACCAACTTGATTTATAAAGTACGAACTACGCGAGTCGATGTAAATAATGTATAGGTACGATTTGACGACTCGCGCAAGCCTGCACGCAGCTTAATATGCACAGTCATTAATATATTACTACTAAAGGTGCATTTACACGGTGCGATACGATTTGGCATCGCACGCATTTCTTGTGTGAACGCGTAAATGCGACAGCCGTTGGATCTTACTTAGTAGGTCGTACTTTCTAATACCTATTCCTTCTGAGAGCCTTTTGTGAAAATTTTATACATATAGAAAAATAGCCCTCATCATCATCATCATCTCAGCCATCTATCGTCCACTGCTGAACATAGGCCTCCACCATTGATCTCCACAGTGATCGATCTTGTGCAGCCTGCACCCAACGGCTCCCAAGCAACCTTTACAAGATCGTCTTTCCATCTAGTGGGGGCCGTCCTCTGCTGCGATTTCCGGTGCGTGGCCTCCACTCGAGAACTTTTCTGCCCCAACGACCGTCAGCTCTACGACCTATGTGCTCCGCCCACTGCTACTGCAACTTGCTAATCCTGTGGGCTATGTCGGTGACTTTAGTGCGGATCTCTTCATTCCTGATTCGATCTCATAGAGAGACACCAAGCATAGCCCTTTCCATAGCTCGTTGAGCGACCTTGAGCCTTCTTATGAGGCCCATAGTGAGGGACCACGTCTCAGTTCCATATGTCATCACTGGTAACACACACTGATGGAAAACCTTCGACTTAAGGCACTGAGGTATTTTGGATGAAAAGACGTCTCGTAGTTTCCCGTAAAAATAGCCCTGTTTATGTGTATATCTACAGCTATGTAGATAGACGTGTGCATAACCAAAGAACCCTAACGGCTATTAATTTTCAATTCTTTGAAAAGGGTTACTTTTAATTTTGCTAAAACAAGTCATGAATCATCCAAGGCGTGGGTGAACGTGCAATAATCACTTGCAAATGATCATTTAGATACAGCCCTGCCCCTTTTGTGCGAAGATATTTTTATGGCACCATGTGATTCATAATTTATTATTAAGAATTTAATTATGCGTGTATACAGTGTGATATCCAAATGGCGCAGTTGTTTTATTCAAAGTTATTTCGAAAAAGCTTAAAGTGCGTGATTTTCGGGAGCTGCAATTGGAGAAGGAAAAGATCGTGACGAAACCAGTTAGTATTATTCCATTCAGTGGCGTAGCTACCGGAAGAGTGCACCGGGGTCCGCTAGCTCAAGGGACCCTTGGACTCAGCGCCCGAGAGTCCGGAAGGTTTTAGATTTTTGAAAAAATGTACATAAAATAACGAATCAAGTTCAAAATACGTTTACATTTTGCCACACCCTGCATATTTGGACTTGATAAAACCTAAACCGTTCAGATAGGGCCCCAATTTATTTTGCACCAGGGCCCTTGGCTACCTAGCTATGCCACTGCTTCTATCGCAGACCAAACAAAAACCACTAGGTAAACTTATAGTGGGTCTCGGCGCATCCGAAAAATATCTTATTTAGTAAATTCTGAATTTCTCAAACTTATTAAGGACGGGAAAAGTACTGGCGATTTTCTGAATTAAATTAAACTCAAAACTCTGTGCGTACCCTTTAGCCAATTAAATTGAGATCAAAGTGAAGCGGACTACACAGCCGTCTCTATTTACTAGTAGGTAACGAAGCGCTCGTGGTCGTGCTTGCTTAGTCGTTCTTGATAGATCGTCGAAGTTAAGCAACGTTCGAAACGGTCTGTAAGTGGATGAGTGACCAGTGGCATTTTCATCTGAGCGCTTCCGTGCTTCGGAGGGCACGTTAAATTGTCGGTTAAGTCGTTAAGCCATGACGGAGGCCTTAAGGCGGCCTAAAAACTCCGTCACCAGAGTTGGCCACTGACTCATACGAACTTACTTACTAGTAGGTCATTTTACTTGTATGTCATTCATCCCACAAATGCCCAAAAGGTTATGCTAGATTGTCCTTCTGGTACGGACCATCGATTCTTGTTGTGCGGCATAACTAAAAAAAACTGAAGTTACTATTAAAGTGGTGGCAGGACTACTAGCGGAGCGGCGGCATTCGTTCATCTGAGGGCAGGACTTATCCGCGCCGAACGCACTGAACTGTCAATTCAGTATAAGAAATGCTGAGACGTCGGAAGCTAGCCGCATTTTCTGACGTCATCAGTGTTTCTATAGAAAAATGACTGCAGCGTACGGCGCGGACATGTGCGCGATCAGCTTTACACTTTTGCCAGAGTTGTTGTCAGGTCGCTTGCTTTATAATTCTGCGTCTTTCATCTTTTATAGAGGTATTTCTGGTGCACTCGTGTGGAGGGTTGTCTATTCAGTGCTTTAAAACATCGAACTACAAAACTTCATTTGCTTTTAACAATACTGTGTTAAAGATTTTCCTGTATATTTTATGTTTTCATGTGAAAATGTGCACGGTAGTGCTCGTCAATCAAAATGTGTCCCGGGCGCCTTCTCTTGTAGGTATTAACTGCCCCACTGACATGAGCAGTGGGGTCGTTGGGACTTTTTATTCCCAACCACCCCACTAGTGGGGTCGTTGGGAATATATCTTTTTTATTATGTGCCTTCGACATAGCGACATGCAGACTTAAAGGTTGATTAAATAGGTTTCTTCTAGGAAAGCATGCTTCATTTTGTTTATCATCAGGCAGTGAGGTCAAATATTGACCTATTTAATTAAAAAAAATTCAATGATCATCTAAAAAATGTTACGGGCGCCTTTTTTGTACTTATTTATTTTGGCGATTTATGCCATTTTCGTCCCGCGGAAGTTCGGACCACATCAAAAAATCTGCTTTCGGGCCTACACTTCAAACAACGTGCTGACTAAAACGTACGACGTGTGTGTTGTCCATTGAAGCTCGGGTATTCAACGAGTACGCAATTTTTTCTCCATTGCACCAAAACTCTGCAATAAAAATAAATTATGGTTTTTAATTTCGCAGCGGCCCTTAATGAGAGGTTTAGGGACAACTTTATTTTTGTTTACTCGAACGATTACAGAATTATTTTACTTAAGTAAGATGTTTAAGGTTTGTTTTGATAAGAATGCAGACTGTACCGTAGAGTTCTACTTCTAAATGAACGTACAGTGCCACAAACTTATCTGAACCGTTGAGAGAGGCGCTGTTATCGCATTTGGTGGTGGCAGATAAATTAATTCTAGTAATAAATTCTTTAGTCTTTTGGCCACCGGTCCAGATAAGTTTGTGGCACTGTACAGTAAAAGTCATCGACGTAAAGGTTTATTTGAACGTACTGTCAGGGGTTCAATGAACGTCTTTTACTACGCCTTGCCGATCCCTGACAATGCTCTATCTAACTAACTGAGCTTAACGGGCAATCGATGCAATTTCTGATTGATTTCTAATCTCACTTAGACTTTCTATCGGCCGGCTATAATAATACTTCTCCATACTCATAACGAGCCGAAGTATATTCCGTCTCAAGTATCGGCCGATAAAAAGTCTGTAGTCTACGAGGGGTCATAAAGTGAGGCTTTTAAAAATGTAAGTCTTCTAATTCCACATTCCGATACCCGAACAAGAGCAGAAAAATGCAACAACGAAAATGCAATATTGTAAAAAATGTATTTTCACTGATTCTTGATTGAAAATTCGTAATTTATAACAAAATTTCGCTTGTGACGAAATTCCCGGAACTTTGTGAATTCAGAAAACCCGTGGAAATACTCCACATCGCTCGGCTTCTGGTCAAAAATTAACAAAGCTGATTTTTAGAGAAACTGCATTCAAGCTTTGACATGGCAAACATCTTCTACTATATAAAAATAAGTCGGGTTTTCCTCCCTGACGCTATAACTCCAGAACGCACGAACCGATTTACACGGTTTTGCATTCGTTGGAAAGGTCTCGGGCTCCGTGAGGTTTATAGCAAAGAAAATTCAGGAAAAATCTGGTGGCATCTGGTGGCGAAACGGAGTTCGCTGGGTTTGCTAGTCGGGTATATAAAAACCCGTGGAAGAAAAAATAAACTGTACTTAGTGATATTTTTCTTAGCTTCATCATCATCATTTGTTTTATCCACAGTATCTATCAATTGAATTTATTATTAACTAGCTGTCCGCCGCGGTGTTACCCGCGATCCCTCGGGAAAACTTCACTACCCCGGGATAAAATATAGCCTATGTTCATCGTGTATAATGTAGGATTCTATTGGTGAAAGAATTTTTCAAATCGGTCCAGCAGTTTCGGAGCCTATTCATTTCAAACTGTTTTATCATTAAGTGTTTGAAAAATAAATATTTTGGTACTTATTTTGATTATGAACTTATAAAAATTTTGAATTTTGTCTTTTTTTTTCTTTACCTAATAATAAAAAAATCTTTGTTTGAATTTTACAGTACGACATTTAATTTTGAGGTTTCAAAGTTATAACCTCGCAAACTCGCACTGGCGCAGTGGGTGGAAGCCTGCTTGTGACGCCGAAGGTTGTGGGTTCAATCCCCGCTGCGGGATAAATTAATGTTTGTATGATCTTGCAAATATTTATCTCGGCTCGGGGTGTTTCTTATTATAATATGTATGTATTTACAAACAAAAAGTATATATGTAGTATATCAGTTATCTGGTTCCCATAGTACAAGCTATGCTTAGTTTGAGTCTAGATGATGCTGTGTGAAAATATCCAGCAATTTTTTATTTTTTTTATTAACTTTGTATGGACGTGAAATCCTCAAACATACTTTTTCGAAAGAACTATTGTTAAGAAGAAGACTAGTCACACAAACCGTTCCAACTCCTGAGACTTTCTTTTTATGAGCGAACATGACTCTATCTCCGCTTGATAAATGGCTCGCGCCCGATTAACCTATAACCGACAACACGCTCATTACAGCTCAAAGTAACGACAGGAATCTCTAGATTACTGTCTACCGTATTCTATAAACATAATAATTTGAACATTTTAATAATGCAACCCAAAAATTGCACCCAAAAGTTGACTTAAATCCGCTATCTTCAACAACCTCTGTGGCGCAGTGGGTGAAAGCCCGCTTGAGACGCAGAAGGCTGCGGGTTCGATCCGCGGGATAAATGTTTGTATGATCTACAAATATTTATCTCGGGTCTGGGTGTTTCTATGTATATATAATATGTATGTATTTATAAACAAAAAGTATATAAGTAGTATATCAGTTATCTGGTTCCCATAGTAAGCTATGCTTAGTTTGGGGCTAGATGATGCTGTGTGAAAATGTCCAGCATTATTTATTTATCTCTATCTCTATCACTCTATGTCTACGTAGGTTCAAGTCATGTAATGCAAACTTTGAAATAAAAACTTTACAATGTGGGTATGTACCGATCAAATATGTATTTGGACTTGCCTCTGACTACCTTCAACATCTTCAAAGTATCTGTAATACATAAAAGGATCTGAGAGAATGTCTTCCTCAGGGGAACCAGTCTTGATCCTGTATGCATGTGTGTTGTGTTTTTGTATTTTGTCGACCGTCATAATGATGTCGTTATTAAGGTTCGGGCAAAGCAGAGTGCATCCGTATCTCCTCGCTCCATTACTTGCGGCAATTTATCAAAACGCCATTAATCTTGGCGAAAAGAACTGCATTAGACTGCAGTCACAGTCTTAGAGAAACAGTTGGGTGACATTCAAACAGAAATACTCTCATACGAAGGATACTGTTTTTGATTAAAGGATTTGTGAGCAACATCCTAATAATATAATAAATCTGAAAGTTTGTGAGTATGTTTGGATATTTGGATGTTTGTATGTTTGTGTAACAATCACGCCTAAACCAGTGAACCGATTTGGATGAAACTTGGAATAGGCGTAGATAGTGACCTGGAATAGCATATAGACTACTTATTCAAAATGTTGGTACCACGCAAGCGTAGCCGCGCGCAGAAGCTAGTATTATATAATCATAATCATTTATTCGCAGAGATAAAGGTACAAAACATATTGGTATCTTATGTTATATGAAAACTAAGTGACTAAAATATTCGCGTTCCTTTTTTTTCGTTCGTTTGATGAATATTCGGATGATTCCCACCACGATTTTTGACTAAAACACTTACCTAAGGACCAGATATTCCAAACCGAAAAATTGGCCCTTGAAGTCAGAAAACGTGATGGGAAGCACCCGAAAATTCATAAAACGAACGATAAAAGGAATGCGAATACGGCCCCTAATATTTTCGTAGTCATTTCTCTTCAATCATATACTCGTAGTAGGTGTGTATTTATTTATTTATTTATTTATTAGTATACCACATCATATACATTAAAACATTTCCAAATATAAATTATATTAAATACACATTTCTGATATATATAACAATTTACAGTATACAACAGCATTCACTATATATCGCATAATAATATGTTGAAAAAAAAAAAAAACAAACTTAAAATTAAACTAAGTAATGGTACGTTCTTTACCAACAAAAAAAAAGAATTAAAAGGGAGAACTTGAGCCAAAATGGCTCAATAATTTATTTTTGAAGATTCTTAGGGAGTCACAGAAAACATCTATCTCAAAATTGATTTTGTTAATAACATTGTATTCATTGCAGATTCTGGTGGTTGGTACTTGGTGTGTATAGTCGGAGTCTCAGTGGTTAGTTGGTCTTCTAGTATCAATGTGATTTTGTAGTAAACTCTGTAAGATTTTGTTTATACTTATAATAACTGAACTATAATAACTGAACAAGCCAATCATTCATCAGACTGTGCCGTCTGTGATTACGTTCTTGCCGGCAGGGGGCGCTCATTGGCGATCAACGGGGTAGCTTCTCCGAGTAATTAGGCTTTTTATTCCAATCTCCAGTTTTTCATCTATTTTCCGGAGATTCACGGAAAATTGTTTGCCTTTTTAGTACTTTGTGATGGCGTTTCTTGGAGGTTTTGAGTATTATAAAAACAGAGCAGTGGTTGATTTAGTGGGTAATGCCTCGGTTTTATAAAGACATGTCTTGGGTTTGAATCCTGAATTGTTTTTCATTTCGGAAAAATATGCGCATTATAATCTACGCTAATATTATAAAGAGGAAAGAATTGTTTGTTTGAATTGAATAGGCTCCGAAACTACTGGACCGATTTGAAAAATTCCTTCACCATTAGAATTCTACATTAACCCTGATGAACATAGGCTATATTTTATCCCGGTAAAGTGAAGTTTTCCCGTGAGAATGCGGGTAACACTGCGACGGACAACTAGTTATAATATAAGTAGGTAAATACCCACCTAGGAAGTAGGATAGTAGGTATTATTTAAACAGCAAAGTAAAATTAATTATATTTCCTTGTGCAAATGGAAATACTTGGCCAAGAATGATTTGCCTTTTCAGGAACATTGTAAATAGCATCGCAAAGAGTTGCATATCTGAAGCGATTAATAATCGCGAGCCAATCTCCAGCTACGCATAAACTTTCACGGAATGCTCCATCCAAGCTAGTGCAGGAGCTTACGGCTATTTCTACACTTAGTTGTGTCCCGGAATTCGCGAAACAATGATAATATTCATTAGCATGCTCAGCCTGTGTCCGCCCACTGCTGGGCATAATAATGCCATTCGTTCATAATAATGCCATTCGTTGCAATTACGAGCTAGTCTCATCAGGTCTTGGTTTCTCTCAATGCCATCGATCCATAATTACACTGTACACTTACACTACTAAAATACGTAAGTCATAGCATAGTATCAATCATGGGGTCGGATGGTAGGGTGGACTTTCGATTAAAATACACCGCCACTTTTTACTTTTACCGTCTCACCAATAAAAACTAGTTATTCCGAAGTTCTATCAAATTTACACATCGCATAGCTGTACCTTGCGTTAATTCAGAATAAGTCAGAAAAAAATTCTGACCAATAAACAAGGTGGAACTCTGAGGTAACTGTCCTTCTGTTACGTGAAGATGCACAGATCGGCAACATCGCATCCAACGAGAAACCTCAAAATAAGTATCATTTTGTCTATGAAAGCTGACTGAATTGGTCATTTTGTTTGTCATTCTTGTTTTTTTTTTCTCATAATGGCTTCGCACTTTTTGTGCATTCGCCAATATTTCACATGTAATTTTTTTATTACAAAATCATTTTTGATTTCCGCGCTCGTTTTTATTATCAAATTACGATTTTTATTTTATAAAACCTTCTCGCCATGCTACCTCTTCTATTGGAATGTAAGATTTGTTCCAGATAAAGTATTTTTTTTCTCCTGTAAATTTATCTGGAAGAACTTAAATAAAAACTCCTTGGTATGTACGAGTAAAATATATACGAACTCTTTGGTGGTACCTATGAAAATATTTTTACAGTACCTACTAATATGTATTCTGTGGTTACACTAAATTTAAACAAGGGTGCTAGCTGGTGGAACTTCGGAATAGCGTTTGTATGAAAGAAATGACAAAGTTATGCAAGGTGGAACTTTCTAAATGGTTTATTGGTAGCCATTTTGCTTATTCTTAAGTTGAACTAAAGAAAAACTTTACAAAGTGTTTATTGGTGACACTGTTTATCTTTAAAAAAATGATTGTTGATACCACGTATTTATAATTTTATAAATCCGTGGTTGATACTATAGATTTGTACTGTACACTTAAACAGGCTGGAAGCCCTACACGTTATTGTACTATTGTTTACCTGTGCTATTGCTAAAGAGTCACAATCTCTAACTGACAACACTCAAAAAATGTCCGAGCACCGTTATTTGATGACATTAAATGTTCATTCGAGCAAATTTTGCTCGAATGTAGACGTTATCTCACTTGTATAAGTGTTCAATGTCGCTTGTACGCAAAAACAAAAACTCGGCCCACTGTGTAGCTTGCGCTTAGTTTTGGCGCAGACATTTTATTTGTCAGATTGTAACTCTATAGTATCCTAGCTCAATGGTAAATATCTATTATTTTTCTATCTGATTATAATCTCTCCATAAAATGGTATGAAATGAAAGTGTAGAAGGTTCGGCTACCCCCTTCACTACACCGATAGAGGCTTCCAAAGATCTAAATTCAACAAATGCCAACCCGCCTTATTACATCAGAAGAATTTTAACGAGACCTTTAACTTGTTTATAAATTGAATTTGGAAGGCAACAGCTTGTTGCTTGTTGCAGATTAAGTTTGTAAAAGTTTGCTCGCGTATTTTGTGGTGCCTAATAAGGTAATTTTGTTAAGGGCATCGCTTATTGGTATTGCGACTCGATTTGCAGGTGAAGTTTCGATTTGTTGGTTCCAACTTTGGTAATGGGATTTTGAATTTTTTCATTTGAGAAGGTATTTTTTTTAAACAAATATACTGTACTGTACTGTTTCTTATTTTAAACAAATACTAATATGTATAAAGATATTGAATAAAAAATATTTGAGTAACAAGTATACTTTTTTATGATTACGTTTTTATACCCTGTCCCTATTACTAATAAACGTTGTATAAAGTTATGTAAATAAATAATGCTGGACCCGAGATAAATGTAATGCATAACCATACAAATTAGTTTATGCTTGACATAACTTTATGCAACGTTTATTAGTAAGGGCGTGTTTAGCAACATAAAGTTATTTTCAATTTGGGAAATGCAAGACGTAAAAGAATAGATAAACTTTATTATAAAAAGATGATTAATACTTGAAGTATCAAGGAAACTTCCTCCCCTTGTAATCAGGAAACCAAAGGAGCGTAAATAAACTGATTGATAGACATAACCCTCGCTGACGTAGGGATATTTTTAAAGGATTTTAATTTGCGTTTATAAAGTCTCAATTTTAAAAATCTCTTAAGAACCTTCTCTTTAATGTATTTAAATATACCAGTCGTAATTTTAGGAATATATGAAAGTTTGGAAGGATGGATGTTTTTTGCTCCTGCACGATGTAGGCACCTCCTACTACATATTGTCTGAAAGAATTGGGGGCCCTTACGTGACATAAAGTTATGTCATGCAAAAACTAATTTGTATTGTTATTCATAGATTAATTGTCATAAAGTTATGTTATGCATAATTATGCATGACATAACTTTATGACAAATTTATTAGTAAGGGCCTAAATTTTTATTAATACATTTATGCTTGCATCTTAAGCTAGCGCTAAAATAAATATTTTACTCTTTATTATTATTATTAGTCGGGGTGTTTCTATGTATTTACAAACAAAAATTATTATAAGTTAAGTTAGTTTTTAGGTATGTATGAGTTATCTGGTTCCCATAGTACAAGCATTGCTTAGTTTGGGGCTATAAGTGTGAAATGTCCAGCTTTATTTATTACTGCTTAATTTGATCTGAAATCTAACCAGATCATAACCTCCGTTTAAATCCAACAAATCATAATTATAATTGATGTAATCTCAGATTAACATAATTCAATACATTATGTAGCGACAATTAGTATGATTTGTGGGCATTGCCCAGTAATTTACATTGATTTGTTGCCCATTCCGTAATAGATTGATTATTTGATAAATACCTTTCTAATTAGAAGCAGTTAGGCATTTTAGCTGCTTAGTCAGCTTAAGGCTCAACGCACATTGAATTGGGAAACGATGCGTCAATTAGTTTTATAGCAAGCCATTATAAACCTTATGAACAATGGTACAAGATATAGAAACGCTTGTAGAATTACCGAGATCTGGCGAAGCCATCTAGCGGGCCGCGCTGGCTCGAGCGGTTCATTCTACAAGCGTTTCTATACCTTGTATCATTGTTCATAAGGTTTATAATGGCTTGCTATAAAACTAATTAACGCGCGCTTGCCAATTCAATGTGGCTTGAGTCTAACACGACAAAGAATGGAATGTGTAGGTAACAATGTTTTGAACACCATAAAAAGAAACAATAAAGTAACAAAAACATAATTCATACTTACCTACAAGTGTAAGAACGGACGACCTTATCGCTATAAGCAATCGCTTCAAATTACCTTAGGATGAGCACACATTGACGAGCATAATATTTTGAGTTATGAGTCGAATCTTGTTTTGACACAAACAGAACTTTTGTATGAATCTCTTTAGTATTGTACTTTTTGAGTGTAAGAGGCATAATTGGATCATAAACACTATGGACCTTACTAATATACTTGATGTAAAGTTATGTAATGCATAACCTATGAATAACCATAATTTTTTTTAGTTTATGCATGACAACTTTTATGTTATGTCTTTTATGTCAAGGGCCTAAATTTTGTAGTTACACGATAATTTCCTCTTTATTCATGAATGATTAACAAGATATCTTAAGCTTTTAGAAAGGAACCACATCATTACCGGTTCCATTATGTAATGGAAATCAGATAGAATTCCATATCCATACATCCATTACAAGTATTACAACCTTTATTAGGAAGGAACCAAATTATAATCCACGGGGACCGCTAGAGCAATAACAATCTAGAGAGTGAGGGAAGTTCATACTCGAGCAACAAAAGTTGGTTGAATACTGTTTGATACGAAGAATGTCGCGACGATGGTCGCAAAGAAACAGGAGTAAAATCACCTAGCTTTCAAAGTGATCCCAGCGGTCCTACTGAAACAATGCTTTTTGACTTTGACTTTGATACGCTGGACATACACAGTGATCACAGCTAAGAATGAGCTAATATTACAGTACATTATAACTCATTGCGGCTTTTAAATTAATAAGCTCAAGGATTGTGATATCAAGCCAATACAAGTGTGTGTGTTTACTAGCATGTATGCGTGTATGTCAATGTTTAGGTCGCCCCGTGTATCAACCTATATTTATCAAACTGTAGCTTGTGTAGTAGCTAGCAATCACTCGTTTCTACATACAAGTACGTAGGTACTAAGTTAGAACGAGATTCTCAAAGCAGAACCTAGGACTAGGTCTCTCCACCTGTGTTGTATGGGAACAACAGAAATTTTTTGCTGTAAGTGAGTTCTTCCTCTTGCATTTCTTTGCTTCAAGATTGTAAAAAGTTAAGAGCTTTCTAAATAAATTCATTTCATTCATTTACTCTGTTTTATTTTGTTTGTCTTTGTGTCGTTTCGTTCGTGCTGAATAAACGTATTTTCTTTCTTCTTTCTTTCTTTCTATTTATTTCATTTCATAGCTTGCATGCGGTATTCTACGCGGTCTGGAATTAGATGAGTTGGTTTAGTTTCGTAGTTCATACTCGAAACGCATATTTCTACAGCTAGGCTATGACTGCTCTAAGGGTCAATCAACCTTGACGGTTCGATCCTCTTACGACTATTAGGGGGCAAATTATGTGAAAGCCAGGCAACCTTATAAGGAAGTGACTTTCACCGAAGTTGTGTAGAAAGTGGGAACATAGAGCTTTGGGATTATCCTATTATTTTCTTAATTTAGAAAAATTTTGAAACTGATAATACACCTTCATGTATCGGTGTGGCCAAGACTAGATCTACCGAAAGAAAATATAGGCCTTCTTTTTTTTTATGATGAATGGGTCGGCTCTTGACCTCGAAACGAATATAGGCAAGAATGAGGTCTACGATGGAGCGAGCCTACCCAGAAGGTGCCTATTAACTCTCTTCTTGAAAACAACAGGGTCATAGCTCAGCGGAAATACAGACGCGGGAAGCTGATACCAAATTTTTCTTCTACTCATATAAATCAGTTTTTTTTATCATGGTTATTTTATAAAGTAAAAACTTCGTGTTTTTTAACGATGACTATCTAAAAATAGTCTTCATTAATGCGTCATTTTTACTTAGCCATTGCCTGAAGGTCGTAGTTTTATTACCTATAAGTAAATATAAATACACACACATAATTATAATAACTACAAAAACAGTTCAAAAAGTCTAATTCAATACTTTCCCTGCAACTCTCATCAGGAATCCTAATTTGGTGAGACTCACTAATCCATGCTATTCAATACGTAGTAACGAGTTCTCCACATCACATTCTAACTTATTCGTAAGGCTATCTATTTCCGATATTTCTAAAATGATTGTTACTCTCTCTTAAAACTCATCTTATGATTTTTTTGTAATTGTAAGTGCTAATCCACACTTGTCATTTCATTAAGAAATGAAAAGTCTTATCAAAATTTTCGATTCCGACGGGATTCGAACCCGCGATGATCAGACGATCCTCCTAAAGCCGGAGTGCCTTCGACCGTTCGGCCACAGAACCACATCGTCGAATTCGAAATTCTTGATTAGCTCATATTTATCGGTTAAGCACCGATTAGCGCCATCTACATGTTTCACTAGTGAACTCATTTTGATAAGACTTTTCATTTGTAGAAAGGAAGCATTTGACATTACAAACAAAACATAAATCCCTTGCTGTTGTACGAGTAATCACGCAATTATAGCCCTAATTACTATCGTATTACGACCATCATGAAACATTAGGTCAGGTTTCTTAAAGCGATGAGTGCCATTAAGACACAAGTACGCGAAAATCTCATGTTTTAATGAGAGCCGTGTTAGCCTAGTGGTACCTCGACTTTCAATCCAATGGTAAAGTTCAAATTCCAGCCGTGGATGGAGTTATCATTTCGGAAACTATAATGCGCAATAACACGAAATCTAAACGGTGAAGGAAAACACTGAAATAAAACCAGTTAGCTAGCCGGCCATAGGTTCTCTACATTGTCACGTATACGTATACCTATAAAATGTGGGCATGTATAAAATATGGATTCGGTGACGAAGCTCTTCGGCTAAGTATTTAGGATCTGATGATGAAGTCATGCAGAATGCCTGAAGAAATATGAATCAGTACAGAAGAAGAAAGAGTGTTTGAAGCACTCGATAAGCCACCACTATCCACAATTCATTAGCCCCAACATTAAGGTAATTTATTTTTATGGCTAACCAAAGGAGGCTGTGTTTATTGCCAACTGTAGTTACCTGGCTTTGTTTCTGATTGGGTAAGACAGCTGGTTCATTATAATCATCAAAAGATTACCACTGGAAAGTTGAATCGTTACTCAGAACACATCAAAAACGTTTTGATATCTGCAAAAGGAATAGAAAACGTATTTTTCTATGCTTTAAAATAATGCCCTGGCGTTCCTGCGCCTGCGCCGCTTCCTGCATAGGAAGTTATATCGTATTTCTATTTGGATATGTTTGAATGTCAATTGGTAAAAATTTTAAATGCCGTGATGATGCCGTGTCATGCCGTCCCGATCTGCGTACTCTACTTTATATTTCTACGCGACCCTTACTTTGTAGAATGCATTGCAGCAATTATGAATACTTTGAGTTATTTTTGTTTGTGATTCAATAAAACTAAGGGCGTTTTCAAATTAAACGATTGGTGCCGGACTGCTGCAGTCCGGGTATCGAGCGGCAATGATTGTTCATACAAAAGGACTCGATGCCTTATCGTGCGAGAGCAGTACGTGTACGACGCACGTTCGTTATCGGTCAAGTTCCAATCAAATAATGTGATTAAAGAGTGAAATATGAAGTACCTAAAACAAACATAGCTGTTTTATCCCGACTGCACCATTGCCAAATTTATTAAGGGCGGCATGACCTCGGCCGTTAGTAAGGCTTTCGGGCAGTTCGGTAGAATGCAGCGCTTTAATGAAATTGGATTTCGTATTAACGTGGGGATGAAATTTTTTTATCCGATTTTTCAGAAACGAAACCTGATTTTTGATAGCTCTAGACTACGTCCGAGCTATAGGTACAATTTAGCGTGGTAAACCTTCTCTTAAAATACCAAAGGTGGTCGCACGACCACTGCACCGAACGAGCCAAACTGTCAATTCAATGGGCGTTTTTCCATTAGCCAGCCCGGCACCGGCACGGCACCGGCATGGCCGTGCACCGGCACCGGCGCCGGGGTTTCGTTTTTCCACTGCGCCGGTGTCGATGCCGGTTTACGCGCTCCGCGCCCTCCTACCCGCCCCGCGCAGTTACACACTCACACGGCTACAATTCATATAAATATGCAATACACATGCAATTTTGCCGGGCCGGCACCGGTGGGAAGCTTGCTACCCCGGCAGATTCAGATTTTTTATTGATAACGTCAATGGTTACATGTCATAAATTAAATTGTAAATTAATTTCTAATGTATACCTAAATACATAGTTAAAATTAATTGAATTAAATTAAGTAAATATATGTATAAATTAAGTAAAATTAAAAAAATTCTACAATGTTATATTGTACAGGCACAACTATTAAAAAATTCGTCCACTCTATAAAAGGCTCGCTCGATAAGCCAAGCCGGCGATGGCGGCGGCGCCGGCAGGACTCAATGCCGGGCCGGCGTCGGCGCCGGTAAGTGAAAAAGTGAGCCATACATTTTCATAAATTTTTGCTTTCCCGGCAACGGCACGGCGCCGGCGCCGGCGCCGGTGCCGGTGCCGGGCCGGGTAATGGAAAAACGCCTAATAGAGGAAATCCTGAGGCATCAGAAGCTAACCGCATTTTCTGACGTCATCAGTATTTTTCTATAGAAAAATGACTGCGGCGCGTACGGCGCGGACATATGTGCGGGTCGCGTAGAAAAGGCCTACTAGAGGCTTTACACAGTTTTTCCTGGTTTAAATTAAGAATTACTCGTAGTATGCTTTTTGTAAGAATTTGTATGCTTTTCGGAAACTATACCATAGGTTTATTTTTGCGTATACAATTTTTGCGAGCGAAACGTAAACAACAGCGCAAAATGCAACGACGCACGATCTAATTGCTCTCCACACCGCGGCATCACTCAGCTGCATTTAGAGGTAGTTTCAGGTACGCAGCTTCAAAATGTTGGAACAACATACCCCCACCCATAAGAGAACTCCAGGGCATACAAAGCTTCCGAGTTAGACTTAAAAAGTACCTTATTGAGCACCAAAAAGCAGTAGCGGACCTCATAAATGAGGTATCTATATTATAGTTCGTATAAAAAAATATTATAAATTCGTATCGTTTTGTGTTTTGTTTCGTGTTCATGATCCTCTCTATGTAAAGTTTATTTTCATTTCATTTATTTGAGTATTTATTATTATTATTATTATTATTTTTTCTCTACTTTACTTAGCGCTATAATTATTATATTGCAAATGGTTATTATTATAAATGCCTATTTATATATATATTGTACGAGCCATTTATAACAGTTTTCATGTGATTGATTATTACTATTTTTTGTTTATATTGCCTGTGCGTATTTGTACGTAGCTTAGCCGAGATAAAGTACTTTTTGTGTTTCACCTTTGTTTGCATTATTTTACATGCTATGGTTAATTGTTACTTAATTTTTTTGTTTACTAATGTAAGTCTGAGATTTTTTTTTTTTTTTTTTTAATACTTTATTACTGTTGTTTTCTCTCTTGGACATAGGTATTGTTATATCGAACAGTGTGGGTCTGACGGAAGACCAGCGTTGTGTTTTTATAAACACAACATAGTGCTGAGTCAGACTCAATTGTAACATAAACTTTGTGCTTCCTTATGTACCTTCAATCCTGTCTTTACTGTCTGCTTGTTTGTGTTGCAAATAAATCATTTCATTTCATTTCATAATTGGATGCGTGTCGCCATCTAGTGTAGGTTTACAAACACCCGCATTTTCACCGTAAGCGTTTTAATGCATTCTAAAGCACCTTTCACACAAAACGACTAACCCCGACAGATGTTCGAGAGCGCTCGTGTGGAGGGCACTTCACAACTGTGACTCGCGGCAGCACTCCACGCCTCTCGCGGCTGATTACAGCACATTACGGCTTCGATGAGGCGTGCAGGTAGGTAGGTGTAGCTTTTACACTGTGAATGTAATGGTGAAGTTACTGGCTGAAGTATCTTTTCAGACTTTATTATTAAGCTTTTGCACTTGCGAGTAAGTTATCGGCCTGTTTTTCACTGCAATGTTATATTAAAAACCATCTGCTAAATTTCAAAGTTTTTAAATAAAAACTTATTACAGTTTGTTTAGAATAGGTTGTACTAGCTTCGGCGCACAGCTTCACTCGCGTAGTTCCAACATTTTGAATAGCCTTTCATGCTTTTCTAGATCACTATCTAAACCTATTCCAAGTTTCATCCAAATCGGTTCACTGGTTTAGGCGTGATTGAAACACAAACATCTAAACATACTCAAAAACTTTCAGATTTATTATATTAGTAGGATCAAGGGACATTGAAAACACGTGACCACTTGCAACAGAGCTCAAGCGGAGAATTAAAAAGCTATATCCTATAATAGATCTTATAGGAGATGACTTTCGGTATAAAGACCCTACTATTTAGCACCTAGGTTGCTTTTAATATAGAAAAATAAAACTTCCCTATTCCCAAATGACGAAGAATATTAAAAGCATCAGTGAAACTTGAAAAATCCCCCATAACATTAGAGCCCGTAAACTATCCACCCTCGTCCATCTTAATTCAGTTACGACCCTATTCTGGAACTGTAAATCTCGAATTATTCTCGAATCACAGCGTCTCGGGAGAAATGAGTCGAGCGCTAATCGAATCAGCGCCCTTCGGAAATGGATAGTTTTGAGTTGTGGTGTTCGCTACGCCCTCCCCCAAACACCTTAAAGTTATCATTATCACTTACACTAACCGCTTTATTACAAAATTAAGACTGTAAGTGATCCCAGCGGTCCTACAGAATAAATGATATTGTAGTTTGACTTTGATCAAATCAGAGATTACCTAAATACCTACAAACATAGGTATGTATGTAGGTATTTAGGTAATTATGTAGGTACATAATATCACGCCTCTTTTCTAAAGTGGTAGGCAGAGACCACGGATCTCGACATAATAATATACATACATACATACATACATAAAGTCACGCCTCTTTCCCAAAGGGGTAGGCAGAGACCACGGATCGACATTTTGGAGAAGGGCCAGGTCAAAAGTACCCTAAACCGACGAGCATGTATGAAGAATGTAATGAGAGTGAATGAGGCGAAAGTTGTGTGTCAGGATCGTAGCATAATAATATATTCAACTTATAATATAAATTTAAAAGTTTGACCAATAATTCTAGCTGTTTCGGGGCATGGATGCAATTTTCATCATTTTATCTCGTTCGTTCCTGACATATTTGTACTTCTAAGTTTTTTCTTATGAATGCCCCCAAAGTCAAGCCTCGTGGATGTAGGATCTTAAGAAACGAGTTTCTTACACTGTTTCTTAATAAATGAAGAGTTCCTAACCCCAAAATAAAAAACTTACCTAATAATAATAATAATAATAATAAAGCCTTTATTCCCAAAATCATAAATTAATTTCTAACATAGTATATAATATAATCACTTCTTATTTTAATTATTCATGCATAACTATTATTACGTATTTATTATATTATTTTATTATTACACAATTTTAGTACGTATACATTATTAAATTAATTGGGCACCCAAAAAAGAGAGTAGGCCTCCTCCATGCAATTCCATTGACGGCGTTCTTGTGCTAGTCTCGTCCATGTCTTCCCAGCCACCTCCACTATATCGTCACATTTTATGGTTTACCTACAAAACATAAAATTTATTGCAGTTTTCTCGCTATAAAACTCTCACACATTTTCGTTTATTCCTAAATCCTTTCACTAAAACCATCTTCAGCTAACTCAAAGCTCATACGTGTCAGAAACAAACAGACTTACACAAAACCAGTGTTTAAATACCGTAGCGAAGATAAAACTTAATATCTAAAGGACAAAGCAAAGTCACAGAATAAAGTGATAGCACATCGGCGATAAATCATGTTTTACAAAAAAACGTGTTGGGTGGCCGAGAGCGAAGGCGTATAACCCCATAATTCTATTTTAATGAAATTATCATTGGCGTAAGAGCAAAGTTTGTACGGCGTCGTAAAGAGCGTGAATTCCGTAAAAGTGCAAGTCGGCGCGTTTTCATTCTTGTCTGTGACAAATGTGAAATTGCGAATGTGTTGAGCTTCGTTCGCACAGTCAAAATACGCAAAGTCAAAGTCAAAAAGCATTTATTCAGTAGGACCGCTGGGAATAGTCTTAGAACTAATTTTTCTCCTGTTCTTTCGCGACCAATACCGTGAAGAATCAGGGCAACAAACACGGTTTGGGGCCTATCATTCTTTTAGGTGATCCATAATAGAATTATGAATATTTGGACAACATATTATGAAACACTAGCTTCCACTCGTGGTTTGCCAGTTTTAAAAGCCCATAATGCTATTCGAAACTAAGTGCCTATTCCAAGTTTCACTCAAATCGGTAGGTGCCTACACTAGTTAAAGTGTCATCAACCGGTATCGCAAGAAGAATAAAGACAGTGTGTCAAACCGTATCAAAGTGAATTTTGGTATCACTGTTTACTCTGTTCCAGCAGACTTTCATCGTGTCAACGCAGCTTAAGATTTATAGGGTTGCCTGTTTGGCAATGAAATGGCCGTTATGAAGTGTTATAGTACTTTCGAGAATGTGAAACTTTCATACACAGCAAACACTTGATTTGTGTCATAGTGTTGTTTTTAGCTTTATTTAGGAATCCACGAGAAACTAGATTTTTATTATTTCAGTTCTATATTTTTTCTTTAGAAACTCTTAAAATATATTAAGAAATATAAATAATAATCTTCTATATTACGGCCACTCTACACAATCGCCTAAATATTTGCCGAACTATTCGCCGAACTATTATTTGGATAGAAGATGACAGGCGATGACAGGCGAATAGACCCTATACACATCGTGTATCTTCGCCGAATATATATAGGGCGAATTATACTTCCTAAAAAGCAACAAACAAATGAATTACTTTACCTAATGTAGGTATGTCACAGGCTAATGATTTATGAAATAAAAGTCACAAAACCAAGTAAATTCTTATAATCATTTTCTATATTTTTGTTAAGCCAATTAACTGCAAAACATTGGCTAAACACTAGCAACACTGCATGTCTCTATTATTTTTAAAAATAGCTTTAACCCACATCACCTCAACATATTTTAACCCGACCGCATTGTTCGCAGGTTATCTATAAAAATAAAGGTCCGATCCATTATCCATTAATCTTTTAGTCGACACCCCTGTACGGAGAGAATTTATAGCATCAAGTACTTGCCCTGTTTTGATAAATGTGTTTTTAGGGCTTGTTACTCGGGATAGTTGCGCGGTTTATTTATTTTATGAGTTGCCGACTTTTACTGTTAAGCGGACAATAAAACTGATTGATTTTGGAATGTTTTCAAACGCTTAATTTTTAAATGTGACTGGGAAAATGTGTTTACAAATAGTATGTTATTGAAACCACTACACCTTCTAAATAAAACAAGATTGAAACAAACATTCAGATTACGAGTATTATACTTAGAACTTTTTAAACTAATCATGGTTATCAACACTTTTAACTCAAATAACATAAAAACAGGGTCACGACTGTACCTATCCCCAAGGTGTGCTAGACATTCTCTCAGATGTTTTATATTCCAGATCCTTTTGATGTCTAACCCCCGGTTTCTATATTCAACGGACAGTCGTAGTCGTAGGTAAGAGCTACGACTCGTTTCCGCATACAAAAGTTTGACAGCTAGAAACCGGGGGTAAGTTAGCTGTCAAAATTTTGTATGTAGAAACGAATCGTAGCTCTCACCTACGACTGTCCGTTGAATATAGAAACCGGGCATAAGGGGGTAGTCAGAGAAATAACAATAAAGCAATAATGATAAATATCCCGTTATTTGTGTTTAAATTTTACAATAATTCTCAGTATGTCAATCGGACTGGATGTAGAATTGTGTACATTTAGATACTATCTCATTCCAGCACAGAAACTTTGTTCGTACTCTGCACAAGGCTTATTGGCATGACTCACGAAACTTCTGTAGAACTGAGCAATTTCCAAGACTTCTGACATTAGCTTTATCCAAAACTCGACCAAAGTCGTCCATCCGCCGCCCGGGGGAAATGATTAATGATCTTGTGACGACTTTGAGAACCCAATCCTATTGATTGAAAGGGGTACAAAGAGCCACTGATAAGTACCCTTTAAAGTTTGAATACGAACCACCGTTTTATTCAAATTGAGTAAGTACTTGCACTTTTTCTTTAATAATGGTTCTTAAATTAACAATATTAAGGGAACAATTTTTTTTTGAAAAGGTGATACCTATACTATTAAACTACATTTCAATGCATTAATTGGTTAGGAAAACTGTTTGTTACATATTTAGAGTAGGTTAAACTAGTACATTATTCAAAACCCGATTACGAATTTTATTTTACCATAGATTACTTAGCCTCCTCGCAGACTGCAGACCTTCTATCGGCCGATAGTTGAGACGGAACATACTTCGGCTCGTAATGAGTATGGAGAAGTAAGCCGAAGTATGTTCCGTCTCAACTATCGGCCGATAGAAAGTCTGCAGTCTGCGAGGGGTCTTAGAGCTAGTACAGATTGGGCGTTTTCAAACGCACGCTTTGCACGCTTCGAAAACCATAATAATCTCTTCGTCATCCATTTCCGAACGGAGGCAGCCTCTATGCTCACCCTGCGAACGTTCGTCGAACGCCGCGCTAAAGCGCACTGTGTGTACGCCAGCAGCGCGCTCAACGCAAAGCCCAATGTGTACAAGCCCTTAGAGTACGTGCCTACTCTTAGTCACATCGCATATTTTCATAAATGAGCAACATGTTTCGTGGCAACTGTTAAGTTGCCTAGTCTATCCTATAAGCCCAAGCCCAGTTCAAGTTTCAGCACCAAATAACTAAATAAATAGACAGGAAACAACTTCATAATAATGTCAACAAAGAGCTGAAATATAGCGACGCCCCGCAGCGCGGCCTGGGCGGGCTTTAAATCCTGTGATTCATACCCCCTGACTCTGTCTTAGGATGTAATATCACAAACACAGGAGATTCACTCCACGTATTCAAAGGACTAATGTCAGAATCTGTGAAATTTGAAAGCAATTAAAATTGTAAGTGATGATTTCAAGATAATGTATTTCGAAACACAAAGTATCCTGAAAAAATGGGTTAACGTTTATTACAGTAGACGTTTGGATTACTATAATACCACTGTCACATAAATATGTTGCCATCTTTTCATTGTCATAAAAATTACAAGAAAAACCATTCTGAAAATTCGACGACATCAAAGTAGCTTAAAAGACAAGCCATTGCATCAAAACTACCTTGATTTTGTTACAACTTCATATGCAAAGCAAGCAGCAGATAGACAATACCCACAAAAAAGTAAAATAAAACAAAATTTTGTATCTTCAAGACTAAGGGGATTGTCTTTTGGTCTTGCACGATAGCGACATTTCAATCGTTCTTTTAAGACAAGGTCTCTTAAATGCTTCTGCACCAATCCACTTGAAGCATAGTGGATTGCAAATGTATTGTAAGGCTGTACCAAGACAGACCCAGAGCGGAAGTAAAGAGTCCTCATCTTTGTAGCAATTGGGTCACGCAGGACATAAACGTCTGCCGTACATTGGTCGTCTATTAGCATCCACTTATACGCTTCGAAGAGTAGATCACCAATAATCGTGTAATGCATACGATCTTTAGATTGCATAACTCTTTTCAGGCAGTCTAGTCTACTGACGCAAGGCACGCTGTTAGAAGTATATGTAATGTTCCCCCAATCCACTGGTATAATAAGCTGATAGCTGTCACTGATTTCTCTCTGGTTCTTCGCCTCCACGCCTCTGATTGGGTTCGTTTTGACGCTGTAGAAGAAAGCTTGCATCGAATAAGGTATAATGAACACCGAAAATAGCAATGAACCTATAATCATCCCCTCAGGGATACCATTTTTCAATTGACGCACAGTCACTTTATTCAGAAAATATCCAAAGACGATCATGATATCACGAGTAGCATCTGCTTTTCCAGGTGAAAACAATGACAAAGAGTATGCAAGCACAGAAAATACTATGATGAGAACAAAAACATACATAATGACGTAGTAGTTTTTGTAAAACACAGCGTGCCATGTGTCATAGAACTTTGCTCTTGGCATTATCGTCACTATGTGATCGATTCGTACTGGATATCCGTAGGAAAATTTGCCTAATTGGTCGACCTCTAAAAAATATCCTCCTACAGCACCTTCCACTTTATTATCATGAACCATGTTAAGCATATCCACGTAATTGTAGTTTCCGACTATTCTTCCCAACTTGTTGATCTTGTAGTACTCCATTAGTTCAATAACCATCCCGTATCGTTCACTAAAGAGTCTGAGAATTCTCTCTTCCAGTCCTTCTTCGTTTTCATCGAAGTCTACCAGGGGGTAAAAGTTTTTGGCGACGAATTTGAAGTGGCATCCACGAAGTTCTCTGTCAGTCATCATTGGAAAAATATAAGAACTATTGAGCATGGAGCACTGAGTTGTTCTAATGAGATGAGGGCTGTGGTTGCAAGGGCGTATCGGAGAATGGAATGTGTAGATCGTATAGTCGTTTACTTCCTTTTTGAGAAGAGTTACGTTAAACAGATTATTGTGTATCAAGAATTTTTGAATAGCAATCAGATTGTAATCTAGACGCTCCAGAATTATGATATAATTTGAAAAAGGAGTCCAATAACTGTCGTTCATGACGATGTGAAATACTTTCATCATCTCATCGTAATCGTTGAAATTCATAACATAGATTGTGTTGTATACGTCATTGTTTTGCCAGTTATTTGCTCTTGTTACAAATCTGAGTCTTTTGATACCCTGTACTTCGTGTATAATAGTATCATCATTATTTATCAAAGACACATCATTAGTTAGAAGTTTGGATTCGGTTATTTTTGATAGTATTCTTCTGACGCAAACTCCAGGATTCAAATCTTGATGTGAAATGTTTAAACTTGCGTGTACTGCCGAGACCCATAACATGGAAAACAATTTTAATGCCATTGTGACTTTTTAAAGTTACCTCAAGACTACTCAAAGCGTTTTGGGCTAGTTCAGTGGTATTTTTTCCTTTTGTATGGCACTTCGATTAGTAAAATCATAAATCATTGTTGACTAAATAAATAGGTAACTTTGTTATCTAGGTTTATTTGCTGTAGTGAGTAGTAGACTCAATAATAATAGATGGTGGATCAATTTCTAATGCTATTTTATTACAATGTGGGTATGGAAGTTAGAGATGGGCCGAATTTTTTATTTTCTGAATCCAGCAAGTTCGTATTCGGCTGAAAATTCGGTAAAAATTACAAAATATGCCGTGCCAAAACTAACCCTGTATATATAGCAAATAAGTCCATTTATAATCGATAATATTTTTAATTAAAAATAATAACAATTTTAGAAACAGGATCTCTACAATGTTTTTTGCTCTTTTAAATTAAATAGGTCATCATTTGACCTCACTCTGCTTGATGTTAAGCAGTAGTGAGATGCTTACCTAGAAGGAACCTATTTAATCTTGATTTGAAGACCCCTGTTTGTACCTACTAATCATTGCTTTTTTAGCTGTAAATTAAACTGACATCTGATATTTTTGTTTGTCTTCGGATTTCTTTTTGATCTGGGGTGAGTCACCTGGATAACGTTTGCATCACTTTGACTAATCGTTTTGCAATGCAAATTACGAACACGAACGAAGAGTCGACCGAATTATTCGACCCGAACATTCGATAAACTAAAATTCGGCCGTTTCAGCCTATCACTAGAAATAAAAACTACGTGGTGTTATTAAAGTTGATGTAACGAATAATTCAATAAGTACAAATGATATAGAGAATTCCATAGAATTTATTTTTACAAAAAAAAACGTCTTTTTCAGACTTGTTTTTTGTTCATTAAACAAACCACTAGTGTCAAATACGGACACGCATTTGGTATGTTTATATTACTTCGGCTAAACTCATATTAGGAATATTTTTTTAATTAAGGCCGATGGCAGAGTTATTTTATACCAAAGAAAATTCAGGATTTAAAGACTCCACCAAAAAAAATGTTTTGACTAGAGTCCTAATTTTTGTCTGTCAGGTATTTAAGAGTGCCATTCGCCGCAATTTTGTGAGCGGGACAGCGAGTGTGATTTGTTCGGCGTGTGAGAGACAGAGCTAGGTAAGGATACGAAACGTTATATACGGCGCTAAAACACTTTTTAGCTAATTACAATTTAAATAAACAACCAATCGAAACATTAAAAGACACAACTAAAGATATACTTGTAGGTTTCTTGACAAAAGAAAAACCCACCAAAAAAGTGTGCTGTTCCTGAGATAAATAGCAAAATGTGTGCAAAACAAATATTTTATCTAGAAAACGTTCACCAATCGCGTTTTTAAAACACGTAATCCAAGATAAAACAATGAAGTATCATTTACCTAAATATGAAGGTTGTAGCTTTCACAGATTCTGAGATAAACAACACTTTCTAACTACAAAATTGCTTAAATCGCTCCTGCAATGGCATATCTTATGTAAGTTTAGTACAGTGTTTAATTTAGTTATGCTGTTAGTGACATAGCCCCAGCTATGATTCTGTGGCTCTAATTAGAAAAGTTTCGGCACATCTAGCTTTAGAGGCGTTAGAAACAGTTCTCGCTGCATTGCGAGGTGTGATTTATAGTTGTTTTAATGAACGCGACGATGACTTAAGGTGTTTTCATAAATCTGAATAAATAAAAGAGTTTGTTTGCTATTTATAATTTTATTATTAACTTTGCTCCTGTATTTTATCCATAAAACTATTTAGCATAATATTTCTTTATACAAACAATCACACAACATGGACATGGACATGGACGCTCACTAAGGAGACTGTGCACCGAATACGAGTGGCACAACGGGCCATGGAGCGAGCCATGCTCGGCATAACTCTCTTAGATAGATCCGCCGTCGTACCAAGATCTCTGACGTCGGCGAAAGAGCGATAAATCTCAAGTGGAGTTGGGCAGGACACCTGGCTAGACGTGGTGATGACCGGTGGAATAAATCTTTGACCGAATGGTGGCCAAGATCGGACCACCGGAATCGAGGTTGTCCGAAAGCACGTTGGGTCGACGACATAGTAAAAGGTTTGGACGCGAGAGGCGCAAGATAGAGGAGACTGGCATAAAAGAAGGGAGGCCTATACCCAGCAGTGGGTGATACCAGGCGGAAATGATGATGATGATGACAAACAATCAATCAAAAATTACATAAATTTCATAAATTATCTTTTGTACAGTATCAATCAAGGAAATACAAACTGTCTTCAGATCTGTTACAACAATCGTTACTCTGTTGGTTCTAGATATTACTGTTAGGTTTTGTATTTCTAAATACTCTTACATCTGTACAATTTATTACAAGCTCCTAACTATAATTATATTGTCATCACTATCATTCTTCATCAACAGACTGCTCCATTTCAACCCGCCCCCTTTTAGAGTCATACAGTGGGTTCCGGAACGCGGTACGAGGGGGCAGCACTGAGACGCTAGAATCCCGTCTAGTAAGAGACACCACACTATCAGATCTATACTGAAACCTCGAGAATAAATTAGACCTACCCCCGAATGATGGTATCCGAACTTGAGGCATCTTGTAGTAGTATAAGTAAAATCCACTCATCACCATAACCACGACAAAGAACATTGACACAAATATCTTCCAACCCAAACCTTGCTTCGATAAAGGACTGCCACTGATCTGGGAGAGCTTCACACCCTTGTACCAATGCCCCAACATTTCATTATCAATGTAATTCACCGCTTCCGAACTGCTACCGTCATACTCTTCTTTTTCTACGACCACCAATTGCACTTTGTATTTAGGATTGGTTTCTATTACCCCGACGTGGTAGACTAATTTGTTTGCGTATCCATCGACGGTTTTGTCAACCAGCTCCTTGAAAGAGAACATATCGAACCCTTCATCTACCTCGAAAGTTATGTGTCCACCGCAAAAAGAACAGCAATATCCCGTGGGTTTGATGGGAGCCACGCAGGCCGGCTTGGGACAGAACTTAACTGTGCAATCGATTTTAGGAGTATTCTTCTGACAGGGGCAACCGAACCTCATGTTACAGGTAGAAGTCACCACGCTCAAACCAATCCCATAGAACACGTTAAACACAAACTGCTGCATTTGATCAGACTGTGATGTAACCAGATTGTAGAACGATTGGGTACTATAGCTTTCATTACCTATTTTCAGGCCTCTTATGTACTGCTGCTCATCCGGTAGTATCACTGTATATTTGGTGTCTCTGGAAAATTCTACGTAATCGTCATAGCAAGGAAGTCTCTCTGTATCGGGCGTTGCTTCTGTGAACCTTGATGAACTCCACACACCAGCTTGCGTCCAAGCAGACTTGGCTTTGTCTAGATAGTACGAATTTCCCTCTGTGCAGTTGGTATCAACCTCGTCTTTTCCGAGAGCAATTACTGCGTTATCAAGAATAATTTCTCCATCTTCCGGTAGGATCAGTGCTCCGATTTCCATAACCGACTGCAATCCAACTGATCCAGAAATCGACGGAGGGAACACAACGTTTTTCTTCGAACAAGGTAGATTTCCATCCTTGAAGTTGACGGGTAAATTGAAGCTGGAATTCGGCAGCCACTTGACTACTGATGTAGAAGTGAATGAGGCTAAGCTTAGCAGGATTAATTTGTAAATGAATGCGTCCATATTGATCAGCGGTCGACGGACGACTAGGGTAATGTATTGTAATTCGATACGGGACGTATGTCTGTTTATCGTGATTGTTTGATGTCCGTGACACGTGCAATCGAAATCAGGCCTGTGGGCGGAATGGGATGGTGTCAACATGGCTTGGCAATTCGATTGTATCTTTACAAGCCGCTGATTTGACGGGAATTTTCGATGACTTTCAGGCGAACTCAAATTGATAATTTAACGAGACTACTGAATATTTTTGACGTCAAGATATAATTGAATTTGATTGAAAATACACGAATAGGCAGCTTTTTCCTCGTTTTGCAAACAGGAACCTACCAATTACCATCTATATCAGGATAAAATGGTTATTTGCCTTTGAATTTATGTTAGGAACATAATCCTACGAAATGCCCAATTTTATTATGGTAATAATACTTTTTGCTGACTCGCCTGCTGTTTTCGAATGTCAAGTAAAAAAAGTATCACAACCTGGCTTGGATATTTCCAAGGCACGATAGACATTAGACATTGTCCCATGTTTTAAGTCATTTTATCATCCATTAAAAGTACTATTCTAGGGTAAAGAGATTAAGTCGTTATTCATCCTGACCATAGGGGCTCATGTAGCTGCCAAAACTGTTGTATTTTTTTTGCGTTGCCTTCAAAACCAAAAGCATTTTGAATCTCAGCGGAGGAATATCTTCATCCTTTATTTGAGAGAATATCTTCTGTCTCTTGGCGATACTTTTTCTTTGCAATATTGAAACCATCTACAATCATCAGTTTTAAAAACCGGATATACGGCATTCTCTCACCCTTGTAATAAAAAACCCCATGAACTCGAAGCATCAATGCACATAAGCCGAATGACAGAGGCGTCGACTGCGCCCCGCAGCTTAAGAGTTGACTCCGGGCACCCAGGTTCTATACATTTGAAGTAGTTTGATTTACCCAAAACGCAAAGTCAAGAGTTTTGAGTGCGATTCACTCAAAACTTTTTAAGCTAGAGTAAAAAAATATCACACAAACTTCAGAACTCCTTCACACCACCTATATGTATCTGTAGATACCTACTTAAGTGTCATAATTTTTCGAAGTAGGATGTTTAAAAAGCTCTGATTCACATAAATGACTTGTTTATTTATTATTTTCCTAGAGAGTCCTAGTCTTTAGCGCTTAAATAATACCTCGCTGCGTAACTCCATCGCTACGCTTGGAAGTTCTATAAGCTCCCTCGCTACGCTTGGCTAACTCTAGAATTCTTCGCGCTCTGACTAATAACATAACTTGTAACTGTCACCTAACTTTTCTACTACACTACTAACTTTTCTGCTCCAACTCAATGGATCCATGGATCACCTATTTAGTAGAGATCGCTATTTAGCGATAAGATCGCCGATTGTATTTTTTTGTTTAGTTTTCCATTTTTGTTTATTTTTATTATGTGGTGTACAATAAAGTATTTTCTATCATTCTATCTATCACCTAAAAGAATGATAGGCCCCAGACCGTGTTTGTTGCCCTGATTCTTCACGGTATTGGTCGCAAAAGAACAGGAGTAAAATTAGTTTTAAGACTATGATAAGTGATCCCTGCGGTCCTACTGAATAAATGATTTTTGACTTTGACTTTGACTGAAACGAAGACCGGATGTTGATAGCAACATGGGTGTCCGGTATCATCTTAACGCGAAGTAAGAACACTTACCGACCGCTGTTATCCTCCCATCGGCATATTGTGAGTTTCAGCGGCTTGTAACGATCACTGAAATGCGTTGTTAGGGGAGGACATACGGGAGGGAGTCACGTCTGGTGACGCGAGCTGCTGAACTATCGGCCTAGAATGCGCAACGTAATGGGCCCTCTATATATTCGCCGATGATAGACGAATGCCGACGTTCACGAACGTGCAGAAGGCTTCATCGCCTGTCATTGTCTTTCGAAATAATAGTTCGGCGAATAGTTCGGCGAATGTGTAGAGTGGAAGTAAAACACAGGAGTAATTTTGTCGATGATGGATTTCTCGTTTACAGAAAAGATAAGTTTGACTAGACTACGCTTTTCTGAAGTCAAAGTAAGTTCGTTTAAGTTAAAAGCCAACTCTGGTGACGGGGTATTCAGGTCGTCTTAAGGTCTTCGTCATGGCTTAATGCCACGTTAATTATACCGCGGTGTTGTATGGTGTTTTGAGTTTATTCAGCTCCACATGTGTCTCCATCATCATCTCATTAAGGTGGTCATGGTTGAGTCAAAGTAAGTTAAAAAGGTATTGAACAAGCTTGTTTTATTCCAAAATCTCTAGCCTCTACATACAGCGTCTCGAGTATAGACTAAGTTGACCTGAAACTGTTAAGTTGATTTTGTAAACACACTGTTTTATGTTTACCTAAAAGTAGTTTTTGTCGAGTATCTATCTATCTTTCCAGGCAGTAACACCCACTGTTGGGTATAGGCCTCTTCTCTTTCACGTCACTCCTGGCGGTTTTGCGCCAGCCGGATCCACTGCTCTCCTACCACCCTCACAATGTCGTTATTATTATAATTGTCGAGTATAGAGAGAAATTTATTTATTTATTTTTATTTATTGAGGATAACAAACAATTACATTCGCATATTAACTATAGATTTTCAATAATTCTTTAATTTTTTTTAATAATTCTGCAATGTATATTTTACAAGAAATCCTCCCGTGAATTTCAATTTGAGGCTTTCTCTGCAATAAAATTTGCATAACTACGCGCGATGGCAGCCGCAGCTTCTTATTAAATTTCCACCCCTCGAAAAGTCATTAATGGTCTGTATTTAACCACCTACCGATGTTGTCGTGCTATAAATCATAGGGTTCAGTACGTGCTGGTCTTTGGAAGCCTCCAAATCCTCGTATCTCAAGATGAATTCATTGGGTATTACTAAATAAATAAATAATAAATAATGCTGGAATATTGGACCCGCAAAAGGTTGCGGGTTCGATCCCCGCGGCGGGACCAATGTTTGTATGATCTAGAAATATTTGTCTCGGGTCTGGGTGTTTCTATGTATAATATGTATGTATTTACAAACAAAAAGTATATAAGTAGTATATCAGTCATCTTAGTACCCATAACACAAGCTCTGCTTACTTTGGGGCTAGATGATGCTGTGTGAAAAAGTAAATAAATAAATAATGCTGGACTTTTTGAATTGAATCATTTCGTGATTCAAATTTGTAAATTGGAATCACGAAATGATTCTATAATATCTGTGATTTATCAGAGGCAGATAGTTCAGCGCTAAATTCCTGGATTATTGCACTTTCACATACCCAATGCGGAATGGCCTCGCAATTAGCTGCAAATAGCTGCATGCCGCAATAAATCCACTGCACAGAAAATATGCCTGAATGCAGCGACATCCAGCCACATTCATCTTTGTGGCCATCTCGTTTTGCTGGAATTTCTCGGGTATTGGGAAATATAACAAAGCGTGTTGGTCCACGGGATTAGGTAGCTGGGATGGATAAAATCAAGTACTCCATAGCAACATTTGAATGGGTTCTTCAATTGGGAACATTTAAAGCTCTCTTTTTTGGCAATAAATGTTTTTGTAAACGCATGTGGAAATTGCTAAAGGTGTGTTTACACGATGTGATTTCTCGTATGTTTTGCTAAGCCGCGCTAGGCCGCGCCCATTCAGTGTGCTAATCAGAGTTAAATAATTAGAGTTGATAAGACATTTATTTTCAGTTTGATCGCATTGTCAGTTGAAAAGAGATTTGACAAGCGTTTGAAAAACCGGCCGTTAGTCGTGCGATGCTAAATCGTAACGCTCCGTGTAAATTCACCTTAAATATTTGAGTCCTGATGTTTATGTACCTATTGTAGAAATTTCAAGGAAAAAGCAAAGGTTCTTGAACGCTTCTGCATATTTTATGTGTACATTGGCCACAGATCCAAGAGAATGTCTACCGTGCCTTGTGGATACAGTCGTAATCCGTTTACGATTCTTTACATTGGCCACTAGGTTAACACTGATGCATGACCGGAATCAAACTCGCAATCTTCAGTTTGATAGTAAAGTGTCTATCCCACTAGACTTACAAGTATATGACGTCATAATCCAATTAATCATCAATTTGGAATCGTCAAGAGCCAAATCGTAACAATAATAAATCCTTTCAATTTCTCTGGATTGTTGGGGTTGAAAGGCCTCCCGTGGGGCCTGTTGATGGATTAATTCGTTCAAGCCTTTTGTGGTGATTCCTAATAGAAATATTAAAGGTAATATTTTGGGCTTAACGGCTCTAAGTAATGATAATTGTTGGGTGATTTTCATTTTGTGTATCGCTTGGTTAGAAAATCTGAGTTGTTTTTCTTTGACCTACCTACCTACCCACCCACCAACCTAATTACCCTCCCACTAAAAGTGAAATTTACTGAGGTTGATACTGTAATGAATGACGAGAATCAGATGTCACAATAACCTTATTTACATTGCAAGTTAAATAATAGTTATATGTGTTCTTCTTGTTCAATTAATATTATTCTATTCTATTCTATTCTATTTGATTTACTCTACAATACTGTACAACTTAGTAAAACTTACAAAACGGCTAACGATACCAGCCCCCCTAGCCATATCACAAAATGCAATAGAATATAAATCGAATCGACACTTCACCTGCGTCTTACGGCATTTAATTGCCAAAACTGCATACATTTTATAAAAATGATGGCATGTGAGTTCCTGGCTCTGTGTAAATCGTCAGTTTGACATTATGCCAAGAACTCACGTGCCGCGACACTTGACATAAAATGTAGGCAATTTTTTCAATTAATGCCATTAGGCGCAGGTATAGTCTCAGCGTTATCTGTCAATTCGATATCTATTCCATTTCAATTTGTAACATAGTAGGGCAGGAAGACATCCTAAGACGTATATTTTTAGTGCTAAGTAAAACAAAAGCTCTACTTTTTTACGGCGTGGTGTCAACAGTACTATTGATTTGTACCATCAAGTAAGTAAGTAAGTATTTACTTCTATAAACCTTAAATAAAACTTATTACTACTATCACCTATTATTTGAAACCAAACCGCAATTGGTGCCTATGTACCCAGCATTTTCCAAAAGCTTTTGTGTTGATTGATCTGCTTTATTGATATTGATTGGATATTAATCATAATTGAATCCATAATAATAAACCAAATTGAATGCCAATTTGTCCAAGTATCGAATTTACTACCTATATTGGCACCTATTAATATCGATTTTACTTATAGTAAAATCAACGATTGATGGAAAACATTAAGACCCCTCGCCGGTAGTTGAGACGGAATATACTTCGGCTTGTAATGAAAAAGAAGAGAAAAAGAGTATGGAGAAGTATAACCCGTCTCAACTATCGGCCGATAGAAAGTCTGTAGTCTGCGAGGGGTCTAATTAGTGGTAGCTATGGTGGGTTTGCAACGGGCTACGTTAGGAATACTGATTTTGCAATATGCTGGCCTATATACATCTTCAGTCAATCTTCAAAGGATTGCACAACAGCCAAATCAGCCAAATCTCAAACTTATAGTATTACTAGGAAGTTGGGAGGATAGTTCAATCTAGTCTGGCGACCTCTGTAGCGCAATGGGCGAAGGCCCGCCTGCGACGCAAAAGGTTGCGGGTTCGATCCCCGCGGCGGGACCAATGTTTGTATGATCTAGAAATATTTGTCTCGGGTCTGGGTGTTTCTATGTATAATATGTATGTATTTACAAACAAAAAGTATATAAGTAGTATATCAGTCATCTTAGTACCCATAACACAAGCTCTGCTTACTTTGGGGCTAGATGATGCTGTGTGAAAAAGTAAATAAATAAATAAATAATGCTGGACTTTTTCACACAGCATCATCTCCATCGGGGAAGTCCAGCATTATTTATTTATTTATTCACACAGCAGCATCTAGCCCCAAAGTAATGGGTACTAAGATGACTGATATATTACTTACATACTTTTTGTTTGTAAATACATACATATTATACATAGAAACACCCAGACCCGAGACAAATATTTGTAGATCATACAAACATTGGTCCCGCCGCGGGGATCGAACCCGCAACCTTTTGCGTCGCAGGCGGGCCTTCGCCCATTGCGCTACAGAGGTCGCCAGACTAGATTGAACTATCCTCCCAACTTCCTAGTAATACTATAAGTTTGAGATTTGGCTGATTTGGCTGTTGTGCAATCCTTTGAAGATTGACTGAAGATATAGGCCAGCATATTGCAAAATCAGTATTCCTAACGTAGCCCGTTGCAAACCCACCATAGCTACCACTAATTAGACCCCTCGCAGACTACAGACTTTCTATCGGCCGATAGTTGCGACGGGTTATACTTCTCCATACTCTTTTTCTCTTCTTTTTCATTACAAGCCGAAGTATATTCCGTCTCAACTATCGGCGAGGGGTCTTAATGTTTTCCATCAATCGTTGATTTTACTATAAGTAAAATCGATATTAATAGGTGCCAATATAGGTAGTAAATTCGATACTTGGACAAATTGGCATTCAATTTGGTTTATTATTATGGATTCAATTATGATTAATATCCAATCAATATCAATAAAGCAGATCAATCAACACAAAAGCTTTTGGAAAATGCTGGGTACATAGGCACCAATTGCGGTTTGGTTTCAAATAATAGGTGATAGTAGTAATAAGTTTTATTTAAGGTTTATAGAAGTAAATACTTACTTACTTACTTGATGGTACAAATCAATAGTACTGTTGACACCACGCCGTAAAAAAGTAGAGCTTTTGTTTTACTTAGCACTAAAAATATACGTCTTAGGATGTCTTCCTGCCCCCCTAGCTATGTTACAAATTGAAATGGAATAGATATCGAATTGACAGATAGCGCTAATTGCAAAAACTGCCTACATTTTATGTCAAGTGTCGCGGCGCGTGAGTTCTTGGCATAATGTCAAACTGACGATTGACAGAGCCAGGAACTCACGTGCCGCCATAACTTTTATAAAATGTATGCAGTTTTGGCAATTAAATGCCATAAGACGCAGGTGAATTGTCGATTCGATTTATATTCTATTGCATTTTGTGATATGGCTAGGGGGGCTGGTATCGTTAGCCGTTTTGTAAGTTATACTAAGTTGTACAGTATTGTAGAGTAAATCAAAGAAAAACAGCTCAGATTTTCTAACCAAGCGATACACAAAATGAAAATCACCCAACAATTATCATTACTTAGAGCCGTTAAGCCCAAAATATTACCTTTAATATTTCTATTAGGAATCACCACAAAAGGCTTGAACGAATTAATCCATCAACAGGCCCCACGGGAGGCCTTTCAACCCCAACAATCCAGAGAAATTGAAAGGATTTATTATTGTTACGATTTGGCTCTTGACGATTCCAAATTGATGATTAATTGGATTACAACGTCATAATAAACTTGTAAGTCTAGTGGGATAGACACTACTTTTTTTGTCATTTTTATAGTTTTATAATCCAGACTTGGTACCTATTTCATTAAGAAGTTAGCAATATTTTGGAATCCGTCGGGATCAAACCCGCAACGATCAGACGATCCTCCTAAAGCCGGAGTGCCTTACCGCTCGGCCACGAAATTTTTGTCGTCACAATCCAAATTTTTGATAAGCTCATATTATCGGTTAGACACTTTACTATCAAACTGAAGATTGCGAGTTTGATTCCGGTCATGCATTACCGTGTTAACCTAGTGGCCAATGTAAAGAATCGTAAACGGATTACGACTGTATCCCCAAGGCGCGGTAGACATTCTCTTGGATCTGTGGCCAATGTAATACATAAAATATGCAGAAGCGTTCAAAAACCTTTGCTTTTATCTTTGAAATTTCTTCGGTTCAGCAAAACATACGAGAAATCACATCGTGTAAACACACTTTTAGCAATTTCCACTTGCGTTTACAAAAACATTTATTGCCAAAAAAAGAGACCTTTAAATGTTCGCAATTGAAGAACCCATTCATATGTTGCTATGGAGTACTTGATTTTATCAGGAATCAGCTTTCTAATCCCGTGGACCAAAACTTTGTTATATTTCCCAATACCCGAGAAATTCCAGCAAAACGAGATGGTCACAAAGATGAATGTGGCTGGATGTCGCTGCATTCAGGCATATTTTCTGTGCAGTGGATTTATTGCGGCATGCAGCTATTTGCAGCTAATTGCGAGGCCATTCCGCATTGGGTATGTGAAAGTGCAATAATCCAGGAATTTCGCGCTGAACTATCTGCCTCTGATAAATCACAGATATTATAGAATCATTTCGTGATTCCAATTTACAAATTTGAATCACGAAATGATTCTATAATATCTGTGATTTCGAAATGATAGATAGATAGATAAACACTTTATTGTACACAGAAGCAACACAACAGGAACACAAAATAATAAGTAGGTACAATGGGCGGCCTTATCGCTAAAAGCGATCTCTTCCAGACAACCTTTGAATCCTGTAGAAATAAAAATCAATCGCATGTAGTTAGGTAAATTAAAGAAAAGCATTATTTTAGAACCTCCGTTTCGTCTGATTTTTTTGTGGTTCATCTGGCAAGACTCAGAATAAATGGTAATGGATCAGGATAAGGATTCATCATCATCATCTCAGCCTGGTGTCTCCCACTGCTGGGTCTATACCCAGGTCTATGCCTCCTTTCGCTTTTGCCAGGCTTTTCGGTCCTGTGCGTCCCTGATCCAGGTTTTGCCCTCGACTTTTTCAATGTCATCGACCCAACGCGATTTAAGGATAAGGATTGTAGGAATAAAATGTTTTGTGGCCTTTTTATCGCTGAATACCCGACTATAAAGCCTTGACGTAGGCAATGTAACATTATACCTGAAGTTCGTTCGTCGACTAAGTGAGATTTATAATTTTTGTAATTGTTTTATAGTGCTGATCCACACTCAACCGAAAAATATGAGCTTATCGAAAATTTGGACACCGGCAACAAGGGATTCTGTGGCCGAGCGGTAAGGCACTCCGGCTTTAGGAGGATCGTCTGATCGATGCGGGTTCGAATCCCGTCGGAATCAAAAATTTTGATAAGACTTTTCATTTCATAAGTGAGATTTGTTCCCTGTTCGACCGGCAAACTAGTGGGAAATATTTTCTCAGTAGTTCGACCCGAAGTATTTATATTCTCTTTGGTCCGTCGAATTTATTTTAAACCTATAAATATAGCACCTACGTGTGATAAGTAAATTTATCTAATTTTAATAGTCGCTCTAATTTGATAGAGTAGGTCACACAAAAATATTTACCTAAATGAATGCATATGAGTATTTGTAGGTACATCAACGTTACAACAAAATTACAAAATCTAAATTATTGTGTAATAAAAATACTCGTAAAAAACATATTTTACGAGTTTTTTAAGTAGGTACCCACATTGAATTATTTACTCTACAATATTAAAACTTGAAGTACCTACTCGTTAGATTACTTTATAACTTTAAAAGGGAATCAGTTAAAAGGAATAAATTATTCACTCTTGTCTTAACATTGAAATTATGATTCGGAACAGAGATGTTACTAGCCAACATTTAATTCTGAATTTAAACTATCAATGCAAACTGAACTTAAACTCCTTAAAACAGAGTTCAAACTACAAAATCATTCAAATTCATTATCTTATCCTTAATTGTAACAGCCATACCGTTTAGTTTCGTTTGTTTTGCGATTTCGACTCTGCAAGTTACACGATTTTGGTAGCTAAACTTGGATTAATAAAGTTTAAATTAGTTTGCACACTCAGTTGAAAGTTAATGCAGTTTTTGGTTACCCGCTGTGCATGCTAGTGATCATAACAAATCATCAAGTAAGGGTGGGGACACATTGATTAATGAAATTTGATGCAAGACAAATCGTCTTCACTATGTATAGAAATGCGAAAGACAGACAACTCATCTTCTTTGTGGAGATGTCATGAAGACAAAATAGGTAGAAATTTACGAAAGCAAATGATTAATATGATTCTGATTTTATACAAATGAATGAATATTAGCTGATTCACACTACGGTGAACAAAGTTCATCAACTTTGCAGAAACACAAATTCACATTTTGACCTACAAAACCTCTGTAGCGCAGTGGGCGAAGGTTGCGGGTTCGATCCCCGCCACGAGTATTTGTCTCGAGTCTGGATGTTTCTACATAGAAACATAGGTATAATATGTAAGTATTTACAAACAAAAAGTATTTAAGTAGTACATCAGTCATGTAGTACCCATAACACAGTCTCTGCTTACTTTGGGGCTAGATGATGCTGATGAAAGTCCAGCATTATTTATTTATTATTAAAAAAAAACCACGTGACTTTAAAAGATTTTGCATTATTTACTCATGTTAGATATACCTTTATGTGTTTTAAATGATATATCAGCCCACATCAATATAGTTCGTTCAGAAAAAAGGAGAATGGGCGTAGATGTACCTATAGAGAATTTTATAGTTAATATTAAAAAGATTATTCTAGATACTCTCTATAAAATACATCAGGTACTTAACTACTAATGTACTTACTATGCTGTCAAAGTCAAAATCAAAAAGCATTTATTCAGTAGGACCGCTGGGATCACTTAGAATAGTCTTAAAACTAATTTTGCTCCTGTTCTTTCGCGACCAATACCGTGAAGAATCAGGGCAACAAACACGGTCTGGGGGCTATCATTCTTTTAGGTGAGTCAAACGACCATCTCGCTGCTCCGTACCATCTCGGACCTCAACAATGCTTTGCATATTATAAAGGCTACAGGAGTCTTTAAACAATAAGCTCGGTACCCTGCTAGCTGATAGATGTGCCTCAGTACTTCTGAGATTGCTCTCCACATGGGGCCACCATAACATGCCGGCTCCGTATAGCGACGGGACTGCCTACAGTGCCATTTTATTGAGACATTTTTTCTCTAAATTAGACAGTCATGACAAAGTTATTTAAAATAACTTTGTTTTAATAGAGACTTATATTGGAACTGATGATCTTCATTTGAATAACTAGTACAAAAGTTTACGACTTGTAACTAATAGACTATCCATCAAGCCGAAGACCGTGGCAGATAGAGGAAAACCATTAAACTGATTCTTGCACGGAGTCACAATCTTCAACTCTGGGGCAACGATTGAAAAGGAACTATTAATAAATAATAATAAATAAATAATAAATAATGCTGGACATTTCACACAGCATCATCTAGCCCCAAACTAAGCAAAGCTTGTACTATGGGAACCAGATAACTGATAATACTACTTATATACTTTTTGTTTTGTAAATACATACATCTTATACATAGTAACACCCAGACCCGAGATAAATATTTGCAGATCATACAAACATTTATCCCGCCGCGGGGATCGAACCCGCAACCTTCTGCGTCCCAAGCGGGCTTTCACCCACTGCGCCACAGAGGTCGTCGATGTCGTATTAGAGGACCTCGTATTAGACGTTAAGCCATGTTGGAGGCCTTCATACGGCCTTCAAATTTGGCCACATAAGCTGACCGCACATGTATAGGTCCGCGCCATACGCGCCGCAGTAATTTTTCTATAGCAAGAATACCTACTGATGACGTCAGAAAATACGGTTCGCTTCTGACGTCTCAGCAATTCCTCTATTGAATTGACAGTCCAGCGCGTTCGGCGCGAATGGGTCGTGCGACCAACTTAACTCACGCCTAACTCATGTACTTACTTATGTTCCGAACTATATCATATTGAATTCTACCATACCACAAAAAACACTACAAAAACACACATTGTACTCAAAATTTGAATAAAAACACAAGATGTGAGCATGTGCCAATTTGCCTCAAACTACTCTCAGACTTTTCATGAATCTTGAATGTCTGAAAATCTACTGTGCCTATAATGTTCATGTTTAAAAGAATATAATTAGTATTTCACTACCCATTCCTTTCTCATATTAAAATCCTTTTATCATAAACACGATAATAGCACAGAATAAATATCAATACAATAGTAACACAACACTTGAAATAAACACACACTAATGAGTAATCGAGGCCATAGTGACTATTTCACGATCGCTTCGAACTAGCATTCTGCCACTGGTTTGTTTGTGTTGGAAGAAATTTTGTTGTAAATGTTACAAAATATACCGTTTCCGAATAATGTCGCGGTAAGCAAGTTGTAATATAATATAACGAGTACCGGTTTTCACCAACGCTGATCACTGATCAGCACTTATCAACTATCGTTGTAGTTGGTGGTAGTTACTGTTCATCTCTACTAAGAATTTTTAGCATTTAATAAATACTCAGAAACAGAAAAACAACTCCTAAATAAAACTAAATTAGGTATTAAAATTAAAATATTCATTAAACAATAAACGGAACATAAATTATTCAAAGAGCTTGTAGGTACAACATGATGATCTGTAAATAACAATCATTTATCATTTTATTTATTTTCTTTTTTTATGGAAGAGGGGGCAAACGAGCAAGTGACACACCTGATGGTAAGTGATTACCACCGCCCACCGACAACAGCAGCATCAAGAGGCTCTGCAGATGCGTTGCCGGCCTTTGAGGTAGGAATAGGCTCTTTTCTTGAAGGCGCCTAAGTCATATCGGTCTGGAAACACCTCTGAACATAAATAATTTACACTGGACCCCGCACAATGACAATATCGATTCAAATCTACCTAAAATTTATCTACAATAAAACTTACAGACATCCATACATGTCACACATTTGTATTGAGAAGTGAGATCACAAGACCATTGGGAACGAAGTGAATATTACATGACTATTGGAACATGATTACGGTATTAACGCCTTGTGGTGCCATTGATTAATGGTAGAAATATATTGGATATGTATACCTAGTCTAGCTGCTATCCTGGCTTCGCTAGCATCGTACCTGGATAGCACGAAGGGATATTAGTAGTTTCCTAGTAGTGAAACAACGGTAGTGTCCCCGCTTAGATCCGAAATGGATAGACTGTAAAAACCTGTACCTATTTAAAATAAGACCTTCCTTTGTACAACATTTATGCAATAACATTATTCTGATTCTAGACAAGCCAAAAGAATTGATGAACTACCACTACAGACTTTTCCCTTTTCTGGAAGCGTTTCTTCATATTATCGAACCGTCATAGAATAGAATATGTCAATTATGTTGTATACTATAAAGTTTATACAATTTTTTATGAAACTAATTTATACACTAGTTAAGATGTGAGTAATAGTAAGTTTAGCTTTTGTAGTAAGCATAGCTTCGATCTGGATTATGTTAGGATGCTGAAACCGGAGCTCACGAGTCTTGGCTCTACTAGTAGAGATCTTATAACTTCTTTTACAAAAAGCATTATTACCTTTTAGGGACCGAGTTTACATAAGAATCTGTTTCCAAGCCTGTCAGAACCTCTGCCCGAAACGTAAATGCTAAAACAAAACTTCCAAACCAAAGCATTGTTTATTATTACATCATAACCATTTTCCTCAAGATAAACAGCCCAAAACAATTTGCCTCAGAACATCTATTTACCTCTGAAATCAGTGTTGAGATTATTCCAAGACTGGGGATAAGTAAATTAAAAATAAATACGATAAGGCAGAACAAGGCTCGTGTTATTCATAAATGGGGCCATTCTACACCTACGTGACGGGAACGAGACGATAAGTGTGAGTAGTGGAATGAAACAGAACAGGTTGCTTTGCTCTATCAAGGCCGATGAAGACAGTGTGAAATGTTAATTGACTGCATGTTTTTATTTAAGCACCTCTTGTTTCGGCTTTCTCTTTACATTTATCTAAATTTTAAATACAGAGTCAGGATGATGCCTACAGTCAACGGGACATTATTAGCAGCCTGCCTAAAGGCGGGTCCAGATATGATCATTTACCCGATCCGATCACCGTATCCGTATCAGCGTATCACGTATCAAGTTGTGGACGCCTCGATTTGCTCCGAACCCGTATCTTCACAATAGTCAGTATAGCCTTTGATGATCGGACAAAACCAACACAACATGGGTCGGGCTGTATCATAACGGCGCGCCGTTAACGCCTATCATCACCCGTCCACATATGCGATCATGATACGCATCGGCGATACGGATACGGTGATCGGATCGGGCAAATGATACATATCTGGACCCACCTTTATACAAGCAAACACCATATTTAGTATTGACTGACCTTTTTAAAACTGGTCAGAGTTTTTGAAAAACCAAAATAGGCTCCGTCTCGTTTCCACCCCTGTTCCCAAAACGTGTGAAAGCTCTAAAAACTCACGCGATGGACGAAGAATAATTTAATTATCGCGTTTTTCACTCGCAAAGAGAGTGCCACTCGAAAGATGCTCCAATGAAAAAGCAATTAGAATAATGAACCTTAAGGACTTGGAGATTAGGGGACCACTCGCCGCCAGCTCTGGAAGACCCATACTAGAGTATAGATGAAGTAAAGTGGTGGGTCTATGTTAATTGGTGGTAGAGGTGGTAGATCCGAACCCTCACGATTAAAAGTGTCAAGATTTTCGTGTTGAGAATGGTTCGGAATAAGTCTAATGCGCTGAAGAGGCCTTTGTCCGTGAGTAATTTATTTTCGGACAGGTGTAGGCACGTCTATTGTATGTTGGAGTACCTATTGTGATCTCTGGGAATATTCTGAAAATATTGAGTTATTTTCATATCTGGTGAGAAGTGGCTGGGTCAAATTGCATTGTTGAAGTAATATTGGTAAGCAATGGTATTATATAGACTTTTCACAATAGCTGTGATTCTAGATCTTTGTCATAAACACCGTCCAGACGTCCAGTCTGGGGTCTTCCGTGAGTCTTTCAAGTTTATGAGAAGCCATAAGCTAGCCCGCTAATCGCAGTATCCATCCGCTGAACGCGCTGAATTGTCAATTCAATTGAAGAATGCTGAGACGTCAGAAGCGAGCCGCATTTTCTGACGTCATCAGTATTTTTGCCCTGATGTGCGATCAGCTTTAAGCTACATTTTCACTTGCAAGAAAACTTCCACGATACAGAACTGTCGTGTAGCATTTCATCTGTCGGACATTTTTCTCATGGAAATTGTATTGAAGGAATCATGAACAGATATTTCAAAATTATTAGAATCCAATTCAGTGATACCCAATCAGATTAGGTAGTTAAATTCTACCATTCAAAAGGGAATAAAATCAGTAAAAGTCAAGGCAATCAAACTCGCAAACAAGGGTACTTACCAACAAGTCGCCGGCGTAGATGGAAAGACACTTTTCCAATTAAATTTTTATCGGTATTAGGTACGGCCCAACGGAAGGTGTAGGAGATAAATTGAACTTTATCTCCATCGTGGAGAGTTATGTTTTGATTGTGTGCATTTTTATTTATTCTGATAAGATTAAATAGATGTGTCGGATTATTGTCGGATGTTTTATAAAATCGTGAGTACACAACAAACTGGTCAAACGTGATAGGCGCAAAATCGTTTTCTTTTGGAGTTGACACGTATCACATTTTTTTGATATCCTAGTGCAGGAGAATTAGTGTTCTTTGTCCTGTCTCCCAAATCTATGATACTAGTCCATTTTCACATAGCACTGCAGACTATGTATAAAAACTGTCTAAAAATAGAACTTTCAGATTAAAATATTAGTAGAATTTCAAACCTTTATATCCATGTTAGCTCTTGAAGTGGCGTTTCACGCGGAGCAATTAGCAAAAGAATTGATGGCTAATAAACGAGTGCCCGAGGTGGCATAAATGGGGAGCAATTTGGAAAACCTCGCCGTTCGCCAGTGCCAACCAATTTCCTAACAATTTCCTAACGTTTTTTGGGCAACACAAAGGTGTTTCAATGTTTGATATATTACCCAGCTTTAGAAGCCATGTTTGCCAAGGACAGTGTAGGTAGATAGTAGATAATACACGAGTAATTGGATGAGAAGTCCATGAGTTCATTAGATATTTCCTCTAAAATAATCAGACAGATAAAAATGTACAGAAATATAATACCAGAGAGCGTTGTGTAGTATGTGTGGGGTAACGTTGAATGATAGAGTGAGACATAGTGTGATAAGGGAACAGTCTGGAGTGAAAGAAGATGTAGTGTTGAGGATCGAGAAAGGAATGTTAAAATGGTTTGGGCATGTAGAGAGGATGGATGACAGTCGTTTGACAAAGCAAGTGTATGAGGCGAGTGTGTATGGGACAGCTGGAAGGGGGGAAGGCCTAGGCAAACCTTCTTGGATCAAATTGATGACATTTTGGAGGAGGTTCAGGTCAAAAGTACCCTAAACCGACGAGCATGTATGAAGAATGTAATGAGAGTGAATGAGGCGAAAGTTGTGTGTCAGGATCGTAGCGAGTGGAGACCCGTGGTCTCTGCCTACCCCTTTGGGAAAGAGGCGTGATTTTATGTATGTTGGTATAATACCACCAAAAAAACCGAATTTAGAAAAAGTACCGACGGAGTTTTGTTGACCAATAAATGAACAAAGAATTATGTAAATAAAGCAAGACGAGCAATCTTATTATCGGATTTACTTCGATCAACAAAGCTTATTTACGTTAATACTTACCTAGGTAACTACTAAGGGCACATAAAATCCCCCTGCCATGAAATGAAAAGACAATAAACACAGAAGTCTGAAACTACTCAATTTCAGTGATTCTTTTCAAATACTCGCTTCAAAGTCGTAAAGTAAGATTCAATAAACAGATAAGGTGAATGAACTCTTGCAAATCTTTCACGTAGATAGGTACTTAAATTCAATCGCAAATCAATTGGCGATCTCTGTAAAAGCACATAGCAGGTGAGTGCATAAAAGCGCATGTTTATACTACAAGTAACACCTAGAAAAAAAACATCTCTATTTTAATATGTGGAGAAATCACGGTAGCAGCCCCCTTAGCACAGCATTTTTCTAGGTACTGGAGAATACTTAGATAAAAATGGAAGCTATGACTTTTTATCTACACTCTACTCGTTTTATCTATACTCTAATGTCATTACTGCCATTTTTATCTGGCACAAAGACAAGACAAACGCTGTGTTATGGGGACAGGACAAATCAATGATGCTAAAAGAAAGATTTGGTGTCAGAACTAAGAAGGAAAAAAACATGCTAATTAAAATTTGAAAACATAGCTGTTGTTAGTTGTAGAAAAAAGTAGAAGTATATGAACAACGGTAACCCTTCACTGTGGCCAGACGTTAGTCCGTTTATTTTAATAAACCTACGTTTGGGAAACATAAAAGCTCTAAGAATAATTCCCCGACTTGCAAACTTTAAATTTCACTTTCTCCAAACTCGAGCCATTGTACCGGTAAATAGGCTACCTCAAGCCATACGCCCAGAGCTCATTACGTCTCAGTTAAATCTGTGCTAACCCCGCCGAATTCAAGAGGCCATAAATTGAGGCGATTGCTCCCAGAGGTGGGGTCCCGCAAATTATTAGCATAAATACCCGCTTACTAGGCGCGGCGCAAACATGACGCCGCGAGACGAAATGACAGCTGGTGGAAAAGGTGGAATAAAGTTTCACTCCAACACCCTTTTGAAGAGAGCTTGTTTAACTAGGCATTATAGCGAGCCCTTGAGTGTAGGTACAGGTTCTCCGGAACCTGTATTATATTAATTGATATTGATATTAATCTAGTAAATATAGAGGCGTAAGTTTTAAAGTCTCAACGTAGGACAAAGTCCTCTCTACCCTCTTTCAAGTAACTGTAACAGGCAATCAGTCTATCCATTATGCCGATATCATCAACTGCTGGGCAAAGGTCTTGCTCTATCATGCCACTTCTGGCGATTTTGTGCCAGCCGGATCGACTCATCATCTTCCTGCCCTTTTCCCACATTACGTGGGGTCGGCACAAAATGTGTTCTTCTTCCATTCTCCTCTATCAGCCGTCATCTCAACACTCACTCCTTTCTTACTCATGTCATCCTTCACACAATCCATCCATCTTTTCTTTGGTCTACCTCTACTCGTGAATCCATCAACATTCATACCAAGCACTCTCCTAGTTACATGACTTTCTTTCCTTCTCATTACATGCCCATCCGGATACCGGATCGACTGCTCAACAAATATTTAGATTGAACATTTAAATAATTATATTTATTAGATTGAAATACATAAAAGATCTGAGAGAACATCTACCTCGCCTCAGGGATACAGTCGTGAACCTGTTGACGTTTGTGTAATAAGTAAATACATATTTTTGCTACTACAAGTATGAGATTTACGAAATTGTATTAAAGCACGCAAACCCTCGCTTCGTTAGATAACACAAACTAGACGAACTGGCGACTGACCCGGAAAATCCGAATCACTGGCTTCAGTTGCTGGCATCATAATAGTCTTGCCATTAAAAACTACTTCACTTGGTCAAAGGTATTTTGATGAGGTGGTCTTGAAAGTCTCACTCGAACCACTGGTCCTCTTGCCCTTATGAGAGCACTGGTGGTCTAGTGGAAGCGGCCTACCAATCCTTAGATCGTAGGTTCGAAGCTGGTGCACCACGTTTTCTCCAGTGCATGTAATCTCAAAAGATAAAGGAAAACGATATTGTGATTACCGAGTCACAAAACCTGAAAACTGTGACATAGTTTTGGAGTTTTTAGGTTTTGTTCTGTTTTGTGACTTGACATTGTCAAGTGCACGAAAGGAGCCTAATTAAGGCAGCACATTGTAAGATCATTGGGCAGCACTCTTAAAATCGCACTTCTCTATTGTAAAATTGACTTTTTCAAGGTTGATATGGTCAAAATTATAACCTATTCCTATAAAATAAAGCACAGATTGCATTGAGTTCTCCTCCAAAGTGCCAAAGGGTCTTACGTCGTTGGAAAGTAAGCTCCAGCTATTTCAGGTGAGTGACGAGAATGAAAACGTTTTAGGTAGGAAAGTACGTCGTAAGGAAAACAAGGTCAGGCGTTTATTGTTTTTAAGGCTTGCCGTATGGAACGACCTTCTTGCCTCTGAAGGAATTGTTTTTTTTTACTCGTCGGTTCCATACGCTAGTTTCTGTTCGGTGGAAAGAATTGGGGCTTACCGCTGGTCCTGTATTTTTGTTGTAGTGAGCCCTACATTAAGCATGAGTATAAGCATTTTTCTTTTAGCCCTTCACGGTCACTCAATCCATAGTATTTATTGATCGCGAAATAACAGAGGGGGAATCACCTTCTGAGATAATCTCAACTCATCTCATCTCTTGAATTTTCGAAGGTCTAAACAACTTAGTTATAACGCGATAAAATTATTTGTGTCTGGGGATTTAGTTTTAAATAGGGGTTTATTGACTCTCATGTTAGCAGATTTGATCTGCACACGACATTTTGACGTAATGCCGGCGACGCATAGTCTTGGTCGAATTCTCTGTGGATTCAATTAATATTTAGTAGCTGACAAGCGCCTCCGTAAATCCGCTTGAAGCGATCAAATCAGCTTTAAATATCGCTGAGTAATCGGAGCGGCTTTGGGCCCTCGCTGGACGACATAATTATGTGGGAGATGATATACGAGGTTTATACTTTGGAGGTTTCTCTTACGAAAAGGCTTTAAGCTGATTTTGGCCCTGGTTTTGTCAGTAATGTTATTTCTTTGGTAGGGTATCTCGTAATTTTTTCCGGAAGAAACCACGAATGGAATGCTTACTTCTGCAAAATCATGCCAGACCTGTCTAAAAATGAATAAAAAAGAAAATTTGGATAGGTAATAATTTTATTTACGTTGAATATTCATAATAAACTATTCCTAATAATGGAAAATCTAAATATTTAGTTATGATTATGACCAACTTTCAATCTTATTGAAATTTAAACAACGTCTTTAAACGTTTTCAGAGAAAAAATAATAATTTGAATTTTTTTCTTACGGTTGAAATATGCGGGTATAAAGGGGGGTCCTTCATACCCTTATTTCTACCGTATCACTCTCACACCTGCCCACGCTTAATTTGCACGCTCAACACGTTCTCTAGCTCCACTAACCTTCAACCTTATTTTGAGGACCTGTAAGATGAAATTTACGTGTGTTTTGGTGTATTGGTTATCAAAAAACAAGAATTACGTCTTGAGACTACGAGTAGGATCAAATTGAAAAAAAATGTTTCGGGTTAAATCATTCTTCACAGTAAAGGATAGACCATGAACAAAATTCTGCATTCTAACCCAACAATAATAAGAACCACTTTCAATTACACTCATATTATTAGAATATTTTTTGCTGAAATACGTATGTATGAGATTTATTTCCAGATTACCTATTTCACTTATAATCAATTATGGCATTACTCATAAAGGATTTATACTAATAGCATACCGTAAACCCATAATCGAAAAACTTCCAATGACGCTGGAATGAGCAACATAATAGAACATTTTCGCTTTACCCCACATATTTTCCCATTATGTTTTCCCCGTTAACAGGAATAATGGGCGAAAATGGGGAATACTAATAGAAAGATTAATTAATGTTATAGAATTCGGTATGAATAGAGGAAACACGTAGCTTAATCAAGCTCAGCTTAGCCAAACGTTCTAAACATGCTTTACCTGTAGAAAGTGTGCAAAGGACTGCACAGGACCGAAAAGAATGGCGTTATAGAGAGGAGGCCTATACCCAGCAGTGGGTGCAACCGCGCTGATTAGATAGGCCGCGAACGCATAAGCAAGCGGCTTGCTGAGCGCCTAGAGTCTAGCGAATCAACTAGCGAGTAGCTTAGTAAAACGAATGTTCTAAAATGTTCGCAACCGGCCGCACTGCGCGCTTGGCATCTAGCTAGTCGCTAAGCTAGACGCCAAGCGTATATCCAAGGAAACAAACGTGTTGGTTTTTTGTCACGCCAATGACCAACACACCTAGCGACCCACCACGCAGTCCGGCCACCATGTATCCAAGTAGCCAGGATCCACGCTACTAGGCTCTAGGCGCTAAGCCTGTGCGTTCGCGGCCATAGATAGGTAAATAGATTACCTGTAGATGACACCGATTAAGTTGAGAATATGGTTTAGATACTGGCCAAGTCTATTCCATCTCAAACAATGTCCTAGACACTATACCGTCCCGTTTAACATTAAGTTGACTCCTGCTGTATATAATCTAGTAGATATGTAGGCTAGTAGACAAGACACTAAGAAAAAGTAAAACAAGACAAGATACTAATAGTGACTAAGTTTTAGTAACTAAATAAACTTCAAAGCCAGATGTTTTTCAGAAATTAATTTGTGAATTGTTACGGATTATATTTTGAATTAATATAAGTTCAGTCGTAAAACCAATAAAACCAATGCCTATTTCTAAAATTATTGCTAGAACATTCGACAATAGTTGGAAACTCCGACAATTACTGAAATAATGTTTTGCAATCGCCAGATTCGATGTGGAAGTTTAGGGTCGTTTTTATTAGGGGTTGGTTAGGACTCGTGATCGTAATGGAGAAAGTTCTGATTGATATCCAATGCTTTTATTTAATTTGGATGAGTTTAAGTTAATATTGTTTTATATTTAAACTCTGGTTGACTGGTTCGTTTATAATAAAGTTGTAATCATTTTCGAATAAATGTAGCTCAAGACCGTTAAATATGAACGAACTACTCATTAGTCCGCCGCGGGATAAATGTTTGTATGATCTGCAAATATTTATCTCGGGTCTGGGTGTTTCTATGTATAATATGTATGTATTTACTTACAAAAAGTATGTAAGTAGTATATCAGTTATCTGGTTCCCATAGTACAAGCTATGCTTAGTTTGGGGCTAGATGATGCTGTGTGAAATGTTCAGCATTATTTATTTATTTATTTATTTATTAGTAACATACAACACAGGGAATTCTAGTGGGGTTCGTTAATACTGTTTATGTGACTGTTGATCGCGAAGGAACAAGGGTAGACTCGTCTAGTTCTTTAGATTCTATGTGGTCCCAGCTTTTTTGTGAATTATTTAATGAAATCGGAAATAATGAATGAATGAAAATACTTTATTGCACAATGCACACCTTATAATAACAAAATACAGAAGAAAAGAGAACCATAGTACAATGCACAATATACCTAATACCTAAGACCGTAATTGTATGGGTGAAGTCATAAAGAAAGACAGGCTTATACCCAGCTGTGGAAGTCAGATTGTAGATGATGATTAAACCTAAGACCACCCGGTCTTGCGTGATGCGTCCAGACCCCGCCAACCAGATCTCTCCGATAACATGACACGATCACCTTAATTGGGTGCGTGCGTGGGCCTTTTGTTTCAAGATCACATCTTATTTGGTAGCCTCGTTAGGCTGAGCCCTTCACCCTTTAGTCATAAACGCTGCTCAAAAACTGCTGATTTATCACTACATAGTAAAAAACAAAGTCGCTTTCTCTGTCCCTATATCCCTATGTCCCTATGTATGCTTAAATCTTTAAAACTACGCAACGGATTTTGATGCGGTATTTTTAAATAGATAGAGTGATTCAAGAGAAAGGTTTATATTTATAATACATGCATAATATATTACAGAAACACTGATAATTTTAGAGGTTTCTAATGTGATGTCGTAAATAAACAACAAACGCTGGCTGAACCCTAATATTTAGTATCAGCATTGCATGCGTGTATTAGATTATGAAATAGATAGAGCTGCTTTAATATGTTGTTTTTGATAGCTAAATAATTAAAAATGTTCGATGTAAATCATTACGATTATAGCTAAGATGATTGTTTGGTTTTGTTAAGGCTTTAGCTTTTACTTTAATGATTTAAAATGTATATGAATAGTAAAACTCCCTCTTTATTAAAAGATTTAAATAAATACCTACGTAGGCTCTAATTACTATTCTTAAGATTGTATCTAAATTCATAAATTTATTTATGATAAGGTTTGTGATAATATGTTAAATGTTTGAGAATATTTGGATGTATAAGAATATTACTTCCCTTACTGTAAGATTGAAATAAGTACGTAGGTAGTCTTTTTTGTATGTAATTCATAGCTTTAATTCATATTCTGATTTATGATAGGGTTATATGCAGATTAGTTTAATGATAAATACAAAATGTCATTTTGAAACAGTAACTTCCTGTCGATAAACCACGCCCATGTTTAAAAAATGTGATATTGTGGAATGGTGGGGCGGACTGATGGTTTGAGGCAAGGCCAGTGGGCTAGCTCATCATTCCGCTCCAGACCAGCAAGTTGAAAAGACATCCAAGCAAAAGGTATAATATTGTACTTCTTATATGGATCTAGATAGGTACCTACTTGATTGTAATATGTATATATGACTTTTCAGGTTTAACATTGTAAGATGTTATTAAAAATTAAAAATAATAATTGTCTGTAATTATTAGTTTACTGTTATTTATACTTCCCTGTAAATTCCTAACGTTGAGGTTAAAATAATAAAATATGGTTGAGTAAATTATCTTTTATTTCACTAAATTCAAATAATAGGTCACCTATCTTAGGAAATCTTAGGTTCTATTTTAGGTAATCTATCATCAGAAGTGTGGGATCGAATAAAACATATTCTAATGCATTTGTACAAGTTTCAGAATGGATTCCGAAGTTCTGGAAGGGTTCCTGAAAGCGATTCGCGACGCCGTGTCCACTAAACGCCGCCATGATGACGATGTCGCGCTTCCAATTTTCGACCCATCAACGAGCGACAATGGTGCCGCTGGCTGGTGCGATAACATCGAGGTGCTCACCAAGGAATTTGGATGGAGCAGTATTGCAGCTGTTGCTAAAGCCGGTAAGGCTCTGAAGGGCTCTGCGTTATTATGGTTTGAATCCTGGAGTCCTGAAACCGGGCGCTCGTGGGTCAATTTTCGCAATGATTTGACCGATTTATACCCTGAAAAAAGGAATCTATCTGAAAAATTGTCGAAGGCTGTATCATACGCGTCAGAAACAGCAGATTCTTACTGCGAGTATGCCAGAGAAAAAATTAGGCTATTACGTAATACTAAGATAGCTTTTACAGAGATCCAATTGATAGAATTAGTGTGCGGTAGTATAAGCGATGTGAATGTTAAAATGGCAGCCCTCAACAGTAGCGTTAAAACTACGTGTGATCTTATCTCACTTTTCACTTCATATGTGAAACCCAAAAAAAGGCCCATCGAGCATAGCGCGTCCGATAATCAGTCTGGTACACTTAATAAGTTCAAACGGCCCAAGTTAAATGATCGTAGCAACAGTGACCTTAGCGAAATTAAATGTTTCTCATGTGGCAAACTAGGTCATTATAAGGCCCAATGCTCTTTGAATAAGGAAGGTAAGCCAGCTGAAGTTAGGAAGAACACTAACTTACCAGAAAATAAGTTAGCAGTAGTAGCTAAATATTGCACATTCTGCAAAAAGGCAGGTCACACGGAATCTGTCTGCTTTCATAAAGCACGGCTTGAAAATAAATCTAACGGTAGCAATGAGGTTAATTTTTTAGGTCAGAATTAAAACTGACAAAGGTGTCGGTAGATGATTTAGAAATTGAATGCCTTATAGATACTGGAGCGAATTGTAGTTTAATTAAACAATCCTTAGTAAAGCGCCTTAACTACAATGTATTACCTCATTATGTTTGCCATCATGGAATTGGTAGGGGTATTCTACAGACAATCGGTATAGTTACCCTCCCCGTAAGATTTAATGACGTCTGTCTCGAACTTGATATATTTGTAGCAAAAGATGACCATCTGAACTTTAATTTTTTAATAGGAAGAAATGCTATTGAACATACTGACATACAAATTGTTACTGATAATAGTGGCTGTAATATAATACGAAAACCCGACTCGATTAAACAAGTAGACATTTGTTGTATCCATAATAAGAGTAATGATGACTCAATAATTGAACTTTTGCCCAAAATTAAACATTTAGATCAGCATGTCCAGGATCGTGTTATTGAAATATTTAAGAAAAATGAGGGTGTCTTTAACGCCTCAGGCACGGTCACAACAGGAGAGCTAAAGTTAAGGGTCAAGAATAGTAGTGTCGTCTATTATCGTCCTTATAGATTATCTTTACATGAAAGAGAGAGGGTAAATGAAATTATTCAGAACCTGTTAGAAAATGACATAATTCAAGAAAGCGACTCTTCATTCGCCAGCCCTGTTCTTTTAGTAAAAAAGAAAGACGGAACCGATAGGCTATGCATTGATTATAGATCCTTAAATAAAATACTTGAAAAAGACAGATACCCTCTCCCTCTCATCGAAGACCAAATCGATAGACTAGGTAAAGCTAAATATTTTATTTCGATTGATATGAAAAACGGCTTTTACCAAATACCGGTAGCACCTGAATCTACTAAGTATACCGCTTTTGTGACCCCAGATGGCCATTGGGAATTTAAAAAAATGCCCTTCGGCATTTGCAATGGTCCGTCGGTATTTCAAAGGGCCATTTCTAAAGCTGTAAAACATCTAGACTTTTTGTTGGTGTACATTGATGATGTACTTATACCATTCTTAACCATAGAAGAAGGACTTAAATATTTAGAACAAACTGTTTCTGCTTTAAATTGTGCTGGTTTTACTATCAATCTCAAAAAATGTAAATTTTTTGTGCAAGATATAGAATATCTGGGTAGGCGAATATCACACGGAGAGGTCAGACCAAGTAGCGATAAGGTAATTGCATTAGTTAATTCGCCAACTCCACGAACGGTTAAACAGGTGCGTCAATTCATGGGCCTCGCCAGCTATTTCCGTAAATTTATTCCTAATTTTGCCACTCGCACCGCTCATATCTCTATGTTGACGAAAAATAATCAAAAGTGGGTTTGGGGAACAGAACAAGATGACGCAAGAAAATATGTTCTCGATCAACTTTGTGCCTCTCCACCACTTTCTATTTTTGATCCCAAATTAGCGACAGAACTTTACACAGATGCTAGTTCACTGGGCTACGGCGCTATTTTGATGCAAAAAGTAGGAAATGAATCCAATGTTGTTGCCTATTACAGTAAAAGAACATCTCCCGCAGAATCTAAATATTGCTCTTATGATTTAGAAACCCTTGCTATCTTTAATGCTGTTAAGCATTTTAGAGTTAACCTTTTGGGTATTAACTTTAAAATTATAACTGACTGTAATTCGATCAAGTCCACAATGAATAAAAAAGATCTGTCACCACGGGTAGCCCGTTGGTGGACATACCTTCAAGATTTCAACTTTGAAATTATTTACAAAAAGGGAAAGTACATAGGTCACGTAGACTATCTCAGCCGTAACCCAGTGGAAACCTCTCGTGTTCATTCAGATGTTAATGTTATCACTGACCCCCAATCTTGGCTAGAAATAGCGCAGCAAAATGATCTCGAAACACAATCATTAATTGATAAAGTTAGGTCAGGAGAACTTGATGAAAATCAGTACAAAATAAGAAACAGTTTGTTGCATTATGTACCCTATCCAAACAGAGAACTTTTGCTATATTTTCCTAAAGGTACCCGCCTAAGCATTTTACGACTGTTTCACGACGAGAATTGCCATGTAGGATTTGACAAAACCATAGGTAAAATTCGTGAACATTTTTGGTTTCCCGGTATGGCCACATTTGTTAAAAAATATATTTCGCACTGTTTGGTATGTATTAAAAAAAAAGTTCATCATGGTCCTAAACAAGGATTTTTACATCCCATAGACAAAACTGCAATTCCATTTCATACAATCCATTTGGATTGCACTGGCCCGTTTTCTGTATCTAGTGGAGGGTACAAACACATTTTGTTGATGGTTGATGGTTTTACGAAGTTTTGTTTACTTAAACCTCTAAAATCATTGAATTCTTCAGAGTTAGTGCCTATAATACGCGAAACAATAACTGTGTTTGGTACTCCTTCCCTAGTCATCACGGATCGGGGAACCAATTTTAGCTCTCATCAAATTCGGTCCCTTTTTAGAGAACTACATATCGAACATCATCTAATCGCTACGGGGACCCCTAGGAGCAATGGTCAAGTAGAAAGATATGTGTTTACGGTGGTAGATATGCTCTGTACTATGTGTAGTAGTATGTCAGATTGGCCGAACGAGTTGTGGAAAGTTCAGCAATCTATCAACACAACTATCCAAAAGTCTACTGGATTTTCTCCACTACGTTTGCTTATAGGAGTTGAGGCTAATATACCATCGGTTCAGGCTAGGTTAAATGATGTACTAGGTGATGATATTTCAGAGCCACGAATAGATGTTCAAGCGGAACGTGAATTAGCAAAGCAACGTTTGCTTCAGGTAGCTGTAAAATTCAAAAATCGTTTTGATGCCTCCCGGCGTAATAATATTACTTTGACAGTAGGTGATGTAGTCTATGTAGACCAGGATCATCGACGTAATGACAAACTTATGCCTTAGTTTAAGGGCCCTTATGAAATAACAAACATTCTACCAAATGATCGTTATGCTTTGAGAGGTTTGGGTAATTTAAGAAACATAATAATAGCTAAAGAAAAATTGCGGTTCTGGCCTGGTGAGCTAGTTAAAGAAAATTCTATTGTTGAGGATGCCATATTATCATCTTTGTGATTAGTTTAAAAAAAAATCCTTCCGCTGGCCGACTGTTTACTTGGTGTAACCTAGCTTACTTGCAGCGGGTGAATGGGGTTGCATGACTATGTAATCAGTAAAGGAATACATAACTGAATAATAATGTAAAAATATGTTAAATCCTTCCGCTGGCCGACTGTTTACTTGGTGTAACCTAGCTTACTTGCAGCGGGTGAATGGGGTTTCATGACTATGTAATCAGTAAAGGAATAAATAACGAAATAATAATATAAAATGTGTATTTACATAATAAGTAGTTATAAATCATAACTACTTATTATGCAAATATAAATTTTTTTTATTTTTTTATTAAGTTACATTATATTGTTTATCAGTGATTGTTCTCTTTTGTGTGATATTTTATTTAATAATAGGTACTAGCAGGTAGTTATTAGTAATGCTTTGGTATTATAGGTACTTCGGGAACGAAGTATTTGTCAGTATGGCCGTATTAGATTATGAAATAGATAGAGCTGCTTTAATATGTTGTTTTTGATAGCTAAATAATTAAAAATGTTCGATGTAAATCATTACGATTATAGCTAAGATGATTGTTTGGTTTTGTTAAGGCTTTAGCTTTTACTTTAATGATTTAAAATGTATATGAATAGTAAAACTCCCTCTTTATTAAAAGATTTAAATAAATACCTACGTAGGCTCTAATTACTATTCTTAAGATTGTATCTAAATTCATAAATTTATTTATGATAAGGTTTGTGATAATATGTTAAATGTTTGAGAATATTTGGATGTATAAGAATATTACTTCCCTTACTGTAAGATTGAAATAAGTACGTAGGTAGTCTTTTTTGTATGTAATTCATAGCTTTAATTCATATTCTGATTTATGATAGGGTTATATGCAGATTAGTTTAATGATAAATACAAAATGTCATTTTGAAACAGTAACTTCCTGTCGATAAACCACGCCCATGTTTAAAAAATGTGATATTGTGGAATGGTGGGGCGGACTGATGGTTTGAGGCAAGGCCAGTGGGCTAGCTCATCATTCCGCTCCAGACCAGCAAGTTGAAAAGACATCCAAGCAAAAGGTATAATATTGTACTTCTTATATAGATCTAGATAGGTACCTACTTGATTGTAATATGTATATATGACTTTTCAGGTTTAACATTGTAAGATATTATTAAAAATTAAAAATAATAATTGTCTGTAATTATTAGTTTACTGTTATTTATACTTCCCTGTAAATTCCTAACGTTGAGGTTAAAATAATAAAATATGGTTGAGTAAATTATCTTTTATTTCACTAAATTCAAATAATAGGTCACCTATCTTAGGAAATCTTAGGTTTTATTTTAGGTAATCTATCACGTGCGAAGCTGGGGCGGGTCGCTAGTGCTCAATAAACGCTACTTTAAACACAGCTAGAGGCTTGGGCTAAGTGAAGAAATTGAGCAGAGTTTAATAAAAAAACAGGGCCACTCCGGGAGTGCCGACAGAATTGAGAACTTGAACGAGGTTTTCTAAAGTTAAAAAAAAGTACACTAAAGTTATTGTCCTACTGGGTTTTGAACTCCCGGTTGTCTCACTCAGAACCCAGAGCTGTTTACACTTCGGCCATTCTGACGACACGATGTGTGACGAAATTAAGGTATTAGTGACTTACCGGTGCTTAACCGATAAATATGAGCATATCAAACATTTCGATTGCGACGAGTAGGGTTCCGTGGCCGAGCGGTAAGCACTCTGGCTTTAGGAGGATCGTCTGATCGTTGCGGTTTCGAATCCCGTTTAGACTTTTCATTTCTTAGTGAGAGATAGTGTTGGTATGTCTGTAACAGTCACGTGACTCGCGAGGTGATGGTTTTTTTCCATTTCAAAAATGCCCAACGCGCCTAAAGAAGTTTTACTTCAAACAGAACGACAACACCTAGACTATAAACAAAAATCTGAAGATGATACGATACAAATATTCACAGAAACTTCAATAAGTTCAGTTGCAGCTACCCACCATTCAAAAAAGATATCAAAAAGCTGAGGAAGTGTGGCAAAAACGGCACCCGGAAAATTCACCTCGCGTTACAGGTCACACTTGAAATATGGCACATAAGCCGGGGTGAGTAATGACGTCACGTCACATCACCCCGACGTGTGACGTTGTCAGACAAATGGTGGAAGACAATAGATATTCGGTTTTATCAAAGGTGGGTGTTTTGTATCATGTGTGTTCAAAGTGCTTGGGATAGGTATAGTAAGGGGAATATAAATCTGTACTGATATATAAAAAGAGAGTGTTTTATTGTCACTTTTGTTTATATGTGGGGGGAAAACCACTTCTGATTTGCAAAAAAATATTTGTCATCTGGCAAATATTAAATTTTTTCCTGTTGTTAACGCTCCTGAAAAATCAGAGCTTCCGACTATGACTAAGCCTCCTCACAGACTGCAGACTTTCTATCGGCCGATAGTTGAGACGGAATATACTTCGGCTCGTCATGAGTATCATTAAGCCCGTCACAGACTTAGCTATAATATATATTAATATACCGTACTATAATATATATTATAGCAAGCTACCACACACTGAGAAATATATATTTTGCCTTCATTAATTGTTATATTACGGTATATATTACGGTATCGCTTGGTGACGTCACAGAAATATATATTATAGCTGAGTGTGCGGTCACGCGAAAATTAGTATAGAAAATATATAGTAATATGCCTAGCTATAAAAATATTAATATATATTATAGCTAAGTCTGTGACGGGCTTTAGTCTGCGAGGGGTCTTAAAGTTGATTCCAAGCGAGAAAAGTAAAAAATTAAACATTTAATGAAGACAATACAAGGACAATTTCTTCTAAAGTTTATTATAGTAATATTTGAATGATATTCGACTTTCATAATATGACATTTGGCGCAGTAAAGTAAAAACTTAGTTGCAGTAAGTCGCCACATCCAGTACAATACAAGTGAGACAAGTTTATGAATTCAATAGAGATATTACTTGCCCACACAATCTCTTCACAGCCTAAGGCTGTGTTCCAAGAAACATGCCTTTAAATCTATTCGAGATGGTTTATGAAGACTTGTTGAATACCGAAACCATCATGTTCTATGTTTAGTTAGCAGAAAGTACTTACACTGGAGAGCAATGAATTCGGGTCTCCGGGAATCCGGTAAAGAAAGACCCGAATTCATTGCTCTCCAGTGTATTTGTCATTGAATAGGTGTGAAATAGTTTTATGGTTTTCTTGTTTATTTCTCAGTTTACCTGAAATATCAAAGTGCCTTATCTCCACAAAAAATGTTTACTACATGTGAGGCTGACTCGGATTCTGATCTAAGGGTGTTTAATTTTAAACAAACTTAATTCAGGAATTGGGTTCAACAAATATATAAAAAAATATTTATGAATCGAAATTAATAATCTCGAGAAAATCGATAAAGACTCTCCTTTTAATTGATTGTTGCTTCTTGTATAACTTAGTCCATTCGAGCGTGCGACGTGATTTTGCTGCGCTGCGATTGGTCAACGTCTGTGCTCCTTGAAAATATTATGCAACATGTCATAAAAAATCAATAAAAGATACTTTTTGAAGTGAAAACTAAAATCGTCTTAGGAATTAAATTGATACGGTCAAACGTCTATTTACAACCCAAAAATGAGGCCTTGTCTGTTTGTGTAGTTTAAAATGAAAGACCCTATAGAATTAAACCCAAAAGCAAAATGTCGATAAAAATATTCGAGCTTGTATCGGGACTTAAGGTAAGTCCCACAAGGCACTAAGATTTCAATAAAGACATTATTTGCCCACACAATCCCTTCGTACCATAAGGGTGTGTTATAAGAAAGTGGCACTTTATTAACCAGTCTGGATCGTATGCGCGGACGGTGATGTCTGGAATGACTGCACTGCATACAAAACTCGCCACCTGCATGAATCGCCAACGTTTGGCACATTTTCAAACTTGCTTCGCTTCAGTTTTCGCAATTTAAAAATAATTTAGTGTCTTGTTTGTCACGAGTTACACGTAAAAAGTAGGTGATACTTACAGTGTCTTCTTTAGGAATGGGTAGCGTATTTTTCTTCTCTTTTTTTTAAATGTATTTAGTTTTTATTAACAACTTAGAGATCAACCAAGTATTGTTTTAGATTACAAAACTATGTTTACTTATGACAAATCACATTATTTTATACATTTTAAACGTAACTTCAAATTATCCTTTAGAGATCAAAAAAAAGAATAATTTGAAGATGCAAATTATTCTTCAGGTGTGCCAAAGGTTTTTTTTTATGAAATCAGGTCCAAAAGTTGTTGATCTCTGCATCTGTTAGTGCAGCCGACTCTACAATTCGCGGCGGACGTGGATAGAGCGAAAGCATTAGTCTAATGTTCAGCACTTTAGAGCTAGAATGGCGTGACACCACCCGAGTTAACGCATACACTTTATACACCAGACGTTGACACATTGACAGGCGATTATGACCCCTATTGAGTTGTTAGCGGAGATACACTGTCGTAGGCGCCTGACAATATATTAAATTTATCGAGTTCATTTGTTACATTTCCCAGATGTATGACTGTAATTAACATATCGGGTTCGCGCTCCACAAAGCTTGTACTTCAATCAATAAGTTAAACAATTTTGAAATACAAGCGGTTATCATTGAGATTCGTACAATTAATTTTACGTCGTAATATAAGTACATTCCAACAGCACTTATAAATACTTCAACCTGCCAATTTGAATATTAAATTAAATATTTATTAATTCCCATTCCAATTACGGCTATTACAATTTTATTTTATTTGCTCCGTTGTATCCCCCGTCTCCCCTGGGCGCCCGCAAATCATTTGCGCGTATAAAATGTCCTGAACAAAAATAATATGACGGGTTATGTACGTTTGTATTGTCCGGGGACTGGTTCCGGGTTTGTTCAGATATTTTGTCTCTTTTGTATCCGTGTTGCACAATAATAAACTTGATTTGTAAAGTCCATGTTTCCATAAAAAGTGACATAACATTCTTAGTATTTAGTGGTAGGTCATTCTTTTTGGACCGAAAGTCAAAAGTACCGGTCAACGTAAATAAAGGTGTCACCACTATTGGAGAAGTCAATCGAAGTATTTTTTAATATGGCACAATGTCTCTAAGTCAACTATTTAAATGATTTTCTGTAAGTCAAAAAATTTTATGGATCAAAATCCAGATTTGTCAACTTATGAAATCTTTTAAATTATTGTACTTAGAGACTTAGTGCCATATTAAAAAATACTCGGATTAACATTCCCAATAGTGGCAAGGCCTTTATATTCATTGGCCGGCACTTTTGACTTTTGGGCCCAGGCTTGTATGAAGCGTGAATGGCCTTCTTTAGTATGACACCTGCGATCGAGGACGATCGATGTAGAATTACCGCAAAACAACGCTCAAAAAAACTCTAGGTACAGAAATTCTTGTTCAGTGTAGGTTTATACCTACACCTACCGCAGTCCTCATTTGTAAGAACGCATTTTAGAATTCAAAGGCGGGGAGAGGGGTGTCCATTCCACTATGCGTAGCATTATCTGATTTGTATCAAAATAATAGATACTGATAATAAAAAATAATTGGTCACAAGGTCCTCAAAAGTACCACACTACCAACACGAACACGTACATTATAATACGGGCACAGAGTCGCAGTAACCTTTGTCGGGTATCACGAAGAGTAACATTGATATTGTGAGTTTATTTTGCGTGTTATTTAATTTTATTTTATTATTGCACTTCATTCGTTGTATGTAAAGTTTATTTATCTGTCACGGGGAATGCGAATTACTTATTAAATCTCGGTAGAGCTAGCATCTCGTAATTAAGTTAAATGGATAAAAGGAAAAGAGAGCTATACCTACGTACAGCCTCTGTAAAAATATAAAAATATAGATTAAGACCCCTCGCAGACTACAGACTTTCTATCGGCCGATAGTTGAGACAGGCTATACTTCTCCATACTCATTACGAGCCGAAGTATATTCCGTCTCAACTATCGGCCGATAGAAAGTCTGTAGTCTGCGAGGGGTCTAATACATAACAGACCTGGATGGCCTGACTGTTTCATTGTGTATTGCAAATTGCCCCACATCATAGTAGCCAAATTTTTAGGCCGCCTGAAAACCTCCGTTATAACGACCGGGGTCGACAATTTAAAGACCCTCCCGAAGCATAGAAGTGCTCAATTCGTAACGTCACCAGCGGTCACCAATTTTTTGTACAGATTGTCCAATACCGTTTCCCTGCCGGCATATTAGCTTAATCAATGTTTTTCACCTCCAGCTATATGAGTTTACATAGCCTGTAGAGCTGTCACCGGCAGCGCTGAGACAATAGATAGACTCCTTTGTGAGTCCACTGCAGTCGTCTCGATAAATCAAGTAGCTCACTTTGGTAGACAATCGCACGAATTATGGACCTTTTTATCAAACACCATTGAAAACGAAATGGGGAATAAATTATTGCTCTTATAAAATTTAGGCATTTATTAGATGATTTATACAGTTCCAGGATGCAACTATGCCTACACTCAAGGGGACAACCTATACACTCAACGGGACGCAGCTTAGAAGCAAATAAGTAATTGTAGGATATGTGAGTAGAGGTAGACCTAAGAAAAGATGGATGGATTGTGTGAAAGAAGATATGGGTAAGAAAGGAGTGGATGGATGACGAGTGATAGAGGAGAGTGGAAGAAGAGAACATGTTGTGCCGACTCTGCATGAGCGGGATAAGGCTGGTTTTCCTGTCACGCTGACCGTCAGCGCTGATGAAAAGTATAATCTTTATTACAATGTAGTAAGGATACTGATTGTACAGCAGCGCCGAGAGAAATCAGCGATGCCGATTCTGCTGAGACATTATTATCCTTACTTCATTGTATTAAAGACTATGCTTCTATCAGCGCCGACGGTACGCGTGACAGGAAAACCAACCTAAGGGCAGGCCAATGATGAAATGCATTGTAGATACCTACCTAATAAATGTTGTACTTGTTTAAAAAATCATGTGGTAGATACTGACTCAGACCCTGTTGTTTTTTCACCTGTTTCAACCACAAAAGCTTTTCCCCAAGAAATAAATCTCGCTAAGAAATATTTTACAGGATTTCCTTTTTGTGGCAAATAATAATTAGGTCTGTTAATTTCATTAATGAGCCCATTGTGTCGGTAAAACGGTCCGGGCTTATTTGATTTGCGACCAAATTTCATTTAAAAAGTCAACGTGGCGGGAATTACAGGAATCTTTGTAATTTTTATTCTAATCTCACTCAACTTTAGATTTTATCATTTGAAACGAAACAGTGAAATAACACAATGAACGCTAAGATTAAAAAATTGGTTGTCTGTAAAGTCGGTTTACTGACGATAGTTGAACGTGACAACGTTTGTGCTTCTTTGTCGCTCGTTCAGCGCTCTCGCTTGCACTTCAAGCCTTACATGGAACGCCTCAGAGCGAGGTAACGCCGCATTTTTTCGTGCGTGCAGCCGGCTCTATCGAATTATAAGACGTTGTCACGTCAAAAAAACATCTTACCATATCTGTTTCACCGCCACTCTACATATTCGCCGAACTATTTGCTGAACTATTCGCCGAACTATTATTTAGATAGAAGATGACAGGTGAATAGACCCTCAACACGTTCGTCACCGTCGACATTCGTCTGTCTTCGCCGAATATGTAGAGGGCCCATTAGAAACAAGAAAACAAAATATCTGAAATCTTGCTAAATTGACAGCCTAGCCTCGTAATGGTTAGACCCACGGATTTATAAAAAATCCGTGGTTAGACCCCTCGCAGACTACAGGCATTCTATCGGCCGATAGTTGAGACGGAATATACTTCGGCTCGTAATGAGTATGGAGAACTATACCCGTCTCAACTATCGGCCGATAGAAAGTCTGTAGTCTGCGAGGGGTCTTAATCTAAATTGTAAATACAATGTAAAATACCCTAAGTACTAATACGTACTAATACCCTAAGTACTACATATACCTAAACAATATACTTACCTGTGAAAAGGATGTCGTTTTTCATACTTTTACAAAACCTACGAAAATTAATCTGCCCTGAGTGGCACGTCCAATATTTTTACACTTCGCCGTCACAACTGTCGCTCGCAACTCAGAAAAATGGCGCTTCAAACACAAAGAGAAAACATATTTTTTCACAGACGCGACGAATTTCCTAATAATTTTTCACAAGGGACCTTTGTAGGTTATGGGGATTTTTCGTAAATGAAAATGCTTTGCCAGGGGAGGCTTGAAATGTTTAATACTGTGACATTTTTGATGTAACTGTAATCATTTTCATTGTTGAAAATTATTGCGTCAACTTTTAATTCCAGAGGGCACACGGGGCAAAATGTTCTTATCTCCAAGGATTATACCTAGCTAGGTATAGGTGCATTTCTATGTAAGTTCCTAGGTACCTACTTAGGTATTTGAGAACATGCAACATCAAACTATAATAGGTGATATACTATTTGGTAGTTTTCTTTTTTAGTTTTACCGTTTCGATTACCGCTCAATATTTTTGAGTTTACTTTCCCCTTTCTCGTTTTCAGCATCGTATAAATAAATAGTACCTTAAATAACCTATCGGATTATTAAAACAATCGGTGGTTTTTCCTTCTTGCGTGTAGGGACGAGTATTTCGCACTATCTCTTTATCACATAAAAAAAATAACTCACAATTCCAAACGGCTTTTAGACGCCCGGTGCCTTCTTTAACAAGAAAATCCTCATTCATATTACCCATGTACCCATAGATCGTCATTTCCCTGACACATAAGCTTCTCTGTGCCATTTCTTACGATAAACGAAACTTATGCCAATGAAAATTTGTATTATTCGTTTATATAAAAAAGATAAGAGGTCTAAATATACATGGATTTGAAAGATATACATTTTTACCGATCAGCCAACTCAGATGGTGATGGCCCAGTATTACGCTGCCTGAACACACCCGTTATAGCTTAACGACTAATTACTGACCAACCAGTTAAAGGGTAATAAACCTATTGACTTGTTAAACGAATAGTCTAACAATTTTAAAACCATATTTAGCATATCGTAAAGTTTATTCTTCTCGTAAAACTTATTCATTATAATTATTTATTCTACAATTAAATAAGAAACATAATACAATAAAATTTATTAAATAAGTAATGTTAATCTCACGAACTATTCAAGTTTTGCAAGCAAAGCTTCTATGTTTATCCGTCTTGCCTTTTAAATAATACCTTCAAGATAATGCACTCGGTAAGATTTCCACAGAGATACGAGCTGTCGGCAAAGTTCCGCAACTTTGCAATCAGCTAGTGATGTGTTCCGTTATTTATCGTTCGGATATTTGTACGGAATACTCTGCTTATAAATGCACATTTTAAGCATCATTTTCATAGAATTTCTATTTCGAAGCGCTCGTGGTCGTGCTTGCTTAGTCGTTCTTGATAGATCGTTAAGCAAGGATGGGTGACCGCCTGTGGCATTTTCATCTGAGCTCTGGTCCGTGCTTCGGAGGGCACGTTAAATTGTCGGTCCCGGCTATATAAGTCGTTAAGCCATGACGGAGGCCTTAAGGCGACCTAAAAACTTCGTCACCAGGCCACTGACTCATACGAACTTACTTTTTATAGAATTTCTGAAAGGGCTACGCCAAAATGCGCGTTTAAATGTTTGAAATTGTATTATTGTATTGACATTATCGAGAATTTTCAACTATACTATTTGGTTTACGGAAATATATCTACGAAGGGTGTACGGAATCCACAAATTTTAGCTAACATCCAGATCCGATTATCCGCACAAACTTTGAATTGATTTTGCTAAATCTTCGGCAAATATTTGGGCCGTAAATTACGTACTGTTATAGGCGAATTGCTCAGGGTCTTTTTAAAAAAAAGACTTTATTACTAAAACCTATTTATTTGGATATGGACATAGGTTTGACAAAAAGTTATGACCCAGAGACAACCGCTCGCGAAGAAGTAAAAGTCAAGACTGAAGTTATGAGGGATAGTTAGTTGTTTAGAACAGAGGAGAGTGCTTACATCAGCAAGATGTCATCGTTTCTATAAACAGAGTATAGGTATAACACCTCCCCGTTAAGAGGATACTTAGGGGTAGTTTTGTTACCTAAGTTCCAAAATTAAATTTGGGTTCTAATTGTAGCAATGGGGCTCAATTCAAGATCTGAATGCTGTGTGTCCGTACAGTCAGTATTTTTAGGAGTCGATTGAAAGGGTGAATTGGATTTAAAGTTCAATTTAAGGATTCGGTTGTCATTGGGTTTACAAAATTTTTTAAACATTACATAAAACAAATACAATAAGATTACACATAAAATGACGATAATTAGAGTAGAGTAATGTGTCCCATATCTTACAATGTGAGGACTGTAATCGATTTCTTTTACGTTATTTAGCAACGAGCTTAGTGCAATTTTATTTGTTTTAAGTTCATCCAAATCAATATTTTGTAAGTGAATAGGAGACACATTATCTTCGATAAGGTCATTAAATTTTACAATGTTGCAACAAGAGTCATTAATTAGATTGAAGTTTGGTACATGGTTGACAGGTGACGTAATATTAAAAGTATATTTAGGTATAAGTGTGGTACTTCTACAACGTCCAACACACTCATGAGGTATGGTTATAATTCCAGTAGCTAAAATAGTAGTTTCATATAATTTAGACTTAGTACATTGTATGGAAATTTTATTAGGTTCCGACTGAACATAGATCCATTTATTATTAACTAGCTGACCCGCGCAACTTCGTCTGCGCATTATTGAACAAAGTAGAGGAGTTTTGAGTGAATCGAGAGTAGGTATATACAAAATATAAAACTCCGTCGCTTGTTTATACCTATTAATAATATTTTTTTTATATTTATGTTTCTCTCAAGAATCCCATAAAAGATAGAGGTAGGGAAAATCTTACCCAGATCTTGCAATGCTAAGAACAAAACGAATACGGTAAATTGGTATAGAATCGCTGAAGCGAGCGGCAATTTTTTTGAAGAAATTGTCTCGAAACGTATTTTTTTTTGAATAGCAATTATTGTATGGTTTTGAATTTCGAAATAAAACGATTAACTAATATTACCTACCAGCGACTTCGTCAGCAATATAAAAATATCGAAATCTCTAAGCAAAAATCTCCATTAACTTTTCAAAACTCAAAATCAAAGAAAATTATACTCGATCGTATCTCGATCTCCGCTATAGTAGAAACGCCACCTAGGAGAAAAGGTATAAAGTAATTTTGACGTCGGTGATATAGATGGCGTTCTAACTATAGCCAGGGAAAAAATATTTTAATATCAAAAAATCATAATTTCGGAGTTCGGATATATTGATGGGTGGGAATACACATGTTACATGTTTATCATTAAAATTAAAATAATTTATTATGCAAAATACAAAAAAAATTAAAAAATCTAGAGTGCAAAAAGTGACTGGCGGCGGTCACCCCTCCTTTTTATGACCGCGCCCAGGGTTGCTTAACTTTTTTTCCCATACAAACTTCCAACCCTTATTTTCCCGCCCCCTTATGGTAATTGACAAAAAAAAGTATCCTATGTCCGTCTCCTGGCTCTAAGCTACCTCCCTACCAATTTTCAGCCAAATCTGTTCTGCCGTTCTTGAGTTATAAGTGGTGTAACTAACACGACTTTCTTTTATATATATAGATTAAAGGTTTCCAAATGTCTAATTTTCCGTACATAAATTTAGTATCGCACTGTGTAGGTATGTTTCTAATCACTTTAGACAAAAGTTCACTCTCGCAGGTAGGTAACGCGTCTGTTGTATAAACATTCGTGACGTCACAGATAAGGGTACCTGGGCTTACACTCTTACAATCACTCAAGTCGTCGAAGTAACAATATTTTGATTTGTCCTTGGTCATTGCGATGTACTTACTATTAGGTATAATTAAACTGAATTTATTCGGTTCTAAAGAACTGTAGGGTGTAGGTAGAGCAATAGTATGGAACAATGTATATTCCTCAACACTAACTAATGGAACCTGTAAAACAAACACTATCTTATGATCTACATAATAACAAACTAATTTAGAGATACTTAAAATGTAATGAATATTATTTAAATCCAAAACAGTAGGTAATTGTAAATCTCTGGATAAATGTCTGTAGTTATTGGCCAGCTCTCGATATAATTGCGATGTTGTCATAATCGCTGGATGCAGGATGTTTAGACTACTGAACAGTATCGCGTTAGTTATGTCTTCTAGTTGAAAAGATAAGGTAAGGATTGATGTTTCTAAGTTGTTAAAGATTTGATTTACCTTGAAAAGTATATGCAATCCGTTTGTTTGTTGAGAGATGTTCTTTAAGTTAAACGAGAGATGGTCAATAGCTTCATTTAAATTGATTTCGTTATCCTTAACTTTGCTCAAAGTTTTATTATAAAAACTTATGATTGAAGTAGTTACTAAAATGTTTTCCTGCATTAATGCAGTTAGACGTTTTTCGTTATTTTGTAAGGATTCTATTGCATCATTATATTTTAGTGCGTCATTTTCATCCAAAGTACCGAAAATTTGTTTTAATACAGATCCTATACCCCCTATCCAGGCACGTCTGGTACGGCTATCTATCAAGTGTGAAATAGAATTAAATTCGTTACTTAAATCGTGGTATCGTGCTATCAGAGGTTGTAACCTATTATGACATAACGAATCTATTTCGATTATTTGAGTTTGGTTACACAAGTACCTGGTGGTTTCGAGTGCTGTTTCGATATTTTGTATGTGAGGGTCAAAATGTGAGATATCCAATGGTATCAAAATTTTGAGATAGCCGTTACTAGCTTTTAGGGTACCTAAGTAGTCAAAATACAGGCCTGGGCTTGATGTTATGGGTTGAAGGTATTCCGTACTGAATTGCCCTCGTGCTAAAGCCCTGTAAATTAACAATAAAAATGTGCATAACTAAAATAGATTGAATAAAAGTAATAAAAATGAAATGTAAGTACCTATAACTAATATTTAATAATATGTGTATAAGTAAAAGTATATCTAGATCTATATCTATCTACTAACTATATTTCTGTCACAGGTTCCTGACTTCAGCAGGTTTTACCTGGTCATAATGATGAGTTATATGTCGTCGGTTAATCAACAAGGTAAGTGTGTTGTTACCGTTTATCTTTACTACTTTAAAGGGACCTTTCCAGATGGGAGAGAGGGCTTTGCGTAGTCTGAGATGATTTTTAAGATAGACGTAGTCACCAACCTTGTACGACATAGGTCGAGTGTGGGAGTCATAATACGTTTTTGATGATTCTTTGGATTTCCTAATAAGTTCCATGGCTTTCTCTCGCGAATACTTCAGTCGGTTTTGAAGCATCTGAACGTAGTCGGGGTACGTGGTCCCTAAAGAATCATCATAGATGGAGTTTGGTATGAATGGTTTATTACCAAACATTAATTCGTAAGGCGTATAATGCGTTGTTGTATGCACGGAAGTATTATACGCTAGCATGGCTGTATACACATAGCGCGGCCAGTTAGTCTGTTCCGCATTTATGTAGGATTTGAGATACTCTTTAAGAGTAGAATGGCTTCTCTCTAGGGCTCCCTGGGTTTGTGGATGGTAAGGAGAAGACCAGAGATTTTTAATTTTGAGGAAAGAGCACGTCTTTTTGAACAGATCTGATGTAAAATTAGTACCTTGATCTGTGAGAATTATTTTAGGGATTCCAAATATTGATATATAATGGAGGAGGCATTCGCAAGTTTCCTCCGCAGTTGTACTACGTATAGGATATGCTGACGAGAATTTAGTGAGGTCATCTTGGAAAGTTAATATGAATTTTAATTTTGCAGGACCCGCTTCTGGGAGTGGACCAACGACATCGATAGAGATACGTTGACCTGGTTCAGAAGAAGTGCTGGTGATCTGCATGGGTGCTCGATTGACTTTCCTAAGCGCTTTATTTTCTTGGCAGGCTTTACATTGCTTAACATACGATTCTATATCATTGCGCATTCCTTTCCAGTAATACGTTTGTTTGAGTCTGTTAAACATGCGGGCAGATCCTAGATGGCCCGCTATAGGGATATCATGATTATCGTGTAATATCTTTTTAATTTCAGATGGAACAGGGTATGTGATATTATTATGATAAACATTAATTTTAATTCGAGTGTCGTGGAAAAGATAAGTTAGGATGTTATATATCTTTATAAAGGAATGTTTCTCGAAAGGGTTCTTCAAATCGGGTATACCGATTTCGGTTATGTCCCCGATAGATACTAATTCGTTTCTTATCTTTTTTAGAGTTTCAAAGATTTCGGGATACTTTGCTTGATCGAAATGATGGACTCTAAGGTATAGTAGGTAATATATTCTATTACCTGTTACAAGTTTTTCAAATAGGAAGAGTTCTTTTTCAGTGTCGCGTATTTTTGCATAGACTTCAGGATCGCTCAGGATTTCCTGGATATAAGGATTGGATTCATCTAAATCAATAGAGGTAGGAACTAGTATAATTTTAGCGGGACACTTCAAAAGGCTCTCATTATGTTCTATAATTTCGGTATTAAATGTTTTTTCTGATATTGTTTTCAGAAAGGTGGGATAATCATCGATTGGTGCATCTGGATTTGCACTCGTGGATGGTGTTGGGTCAAACTGAGGTTGAGGAGTAGGTAAGGATGGCAGTTCCTGAATTGGGTCAGGTAAGGATGGTATTTCCTGAGCTGGATCAGGTAAGGATGGCAGTTCCTGGACAGGGCCAGGGAAATTTACCTCATTCTCAATTTGTTGCCTGAGAGGATCAGGGATGTTATCAGGCAAATCGATATTTGGTAAGGGAAGGATATCCTCGTAAGGATCGATGAAGTCAGGGTTTTGGATGATAGTCTCGTCAGGATTAAACGAAGGTGGGGATCTAAAGAAATCCATTAAATCAGCATCTAATGCCCGATGAGATTCGACTTCGTTGGGATTGGATGGTGTGGGCTCCCCAGGTTGGACAGGATTAACCGGGAACCGGGATAGGGCATCAGCGTTAGTGTTGATTTTTCCCTTTTTATGTTGGATATTATACTCGAATTCTTCGAGTTTTAGGCGCCACCTAATAAGTCTCGAACCTGGGTCTTTGCAATTGAATAGCCATTGCAATGGTCTGTGATCTGACAATATCACAATTTTATGGCCATAGAGGTAAGGTCTGAACATCTTAGTTCCGAAGACAATGGCGAGGCATTCTTTCTCGGTCACGCTGTAGTTGCACTCAGCTTTATTTAGCGTGCGGGACGCGTAAGCAATTGGACGATCTTGGCCTACTGGTCCTTGCGATAGTATCGCGGAAATGGCATAATTTGACGCGTCACACGTCAGATTAAAAGGTTGCGAAAAATCAGGATAGGCAAGAACTGGAGCGGATACGAGTTTTCCTTTCAGAGTTTCGAAAGCGAGTTGTTGCTCGTTCTGCCATAAGAAAGGAACATCTTTCTTTAAAAGAGTCGTAAGAGGTTTTGCTAACTTTGCAAAATCAGGAATGAAACGTCTGTAATAGGATACCAGACCTAGAAAAGACTTTATGTCTTTTGGAGATTTAGGGACAGGATATTCAGTTACGGCTTTTGTCTTATCAGGATTTGTTCTGACACCTTCTTCACTGATGATGTGGCCTAGATAGGCAACTTCTTTTCGAAGGAATTCACACTTCTCAGGCTGTAGTTTGAGATGGAAGTTGCGAAGTCTGTCGAAGACGGCCTTTAAGTTGGACATGTGCGAAGTGAGGTCAAACGAATAGATTACTATGTCGTCAAGATAGACGAAACACCTAGTTCCTTGGAGACCTGTAAGGCAGGTGTTCATAAGCCTTTGGAAGGTGGAAGGGGCGTTTTTTAACCCGAAAGGCATCCTTGTAAATTGGAAATGTCCCTGGGGAACGGAAAATGCCGTTTTGGGTGCGTCGTCGGGTGAAATGAGGATCTGGTGGAAACCCGACGCAAGATCTAAGGTTGTAAAGTACTTGCTTTTGCCCAATTGGTCTAGGATTTCGGATATCTGTGGGATAGGATATATTTCCCCAATAGTGATATCATTCAATTTTCGATAGTCAATGACTATCCGCCATTTTCGTTGACCTTGTGAATCGAGTTTTTTAGGAACTATCCATATGGGAGAACTCCATGGAGAGGATGAGGGTTTGATGATTTTATCATCGAGCATTTTGTTAATTTGAGTCTCAACCTCTTTTTTATGAAATTCTGGAAATCGATACGATTTTGTATGGATAGGGATATCATTGGATGTTTTGATCTCGTGTTTAAGGACATCGGTGAAGGATAATTGGTCGTTGGATAAATGGAAGATATCAGAGTATAGAGAACAAAGTTCTAAGAGGGCGTCAGACTCCTCTCGGTTAAGATGATCGATTCTTAATGAATTTATAACCTCAGCGGTACGTTTGGATGCATTGCGTACTTCGGTCCTTAATGGGGTGGCACAAGAAACTAAGGGTTCAAGCTTAAGATTCAGATTCGAATTGATGTTCACGGGCGATTCGGAAGTATTGACAATAGTCAGATTTACCCGTTTATTTTCCTTCACTTTTACGATACAGTTGGATATCAACAATCTATCAGAAAGGTGTTGGTTCAGAATGACACCTTCATTTATTTCGGGATTTTGTACTGAGCATTCAACAACAGTTTCCGTGCGAGGTGGAATTTCGTAAAAGGGATTGAAGAAGTGTAGCTTGATACTGAGTTTATTTATTTTCAGGACATCAGTCGTGTAGTCGATATTGCAACCGAAGGCTGTAAGGAAGTCTGTCCCTATAATACCGTCGTAAGGTAAGCTAATGTCTTTGAGGACATGAAATTTATAGGATACAACTTTGCTCTCGGATATTTTAAGTTTAAGTTGGAAATGACCCTCTGTTGGGGTTGGTTCATCACCGGGATCTATGCCCTTGATTTTGATGGATTCTCTAATCAGTTTTTGATTATTCTGGATACAGGATTGTTTGATTATGCATATAGCAGAACCAGAATCTACTAGAAGTGTTAGAGGGATCTCGGATATTTGCGAGTCAAGGAGTACATGTGGTAACAACCTTTTGGATGTATCTAAAGTCACTTCATAGACTTTGGTTAAGGATTCGTTAGGATTCGAACTGTCGGTTTGGGGCTGGCTACCCTGTCGGTTAGTTCTTTGGACACGTCGACTGTCAGTTTGGGGCTGGTTACCCTGTTGGTTAGTCGGTGTTTTATAGGATAGACTGTCAGTTTGGGGCTGGTTACCCTGTCGGTTAGTCTGGATACGTCGACTGTCAGTTTGGGGCTGGCTACCCTGTTGGTTAGTCGGTGTTTTATAGGATAGACTGTCAGTTTGGGGCTGGTTACCCTGTCGGTTAGTCTGAATACGTCGACTGTCAGTTTGGGGCTGGCTACCCTGTCGGTTAGTCGATGTTTTATAGGATAGACCGTCAGTTTGGGGCTGGTTACCCTGTTGATTGGTCTGGATACGTCGACTGTCAGTTTGGGGCTGGCTACCCTGTCGATTAGTCGATGTTTGGGGATTGGCGGTGCCGGTACCTATTGATCGTCTCGGTCGGCACCGTTGGGAGACGATTCGTCGTTTAAATCGTCATCATAGGATGACATACCGGTTACCTCCTCAGGTTCTTCCCTTAGATGATTCACCTTGTTGCCACGGAAACTGTTCGTGTTCGGCCTATCATACTTGTTATTGTAGTAATCTCTCTTCTTACAAGTTGATATATCATGGCCGCTACTTTTGCAGTAACGACAAAAAGGGATATTGCTTTCGCTCTTTGATTGAGGGTTATTGAGGGGGCCGGATGATACAATTGGCCTTGAAGGGCCGGGTTTAGATTTTGCAATGGGTTTATTTTCTACTGGTGAACGGTTGTAGAGGCTTTTTTGTATTCTTTCCTCTGAAATCGCCATGTTAATGGCTTCGTTCAAGGTTTTAGGAGACCTACATCTCACAATATTGGAAATCCGAGGGTGAAGCCCCATAAGGAAGTGGTGGAGGGCAAGGTCCTCCATTGCCGCACAACGACCCGGCAATTCCTTTACTTTAGTGTTGGATAAGGTGATTTCCGTGAGTAATTGTGAGAGGTGAGTTTCGACACGGAGTGAAAATTGGCTCACATTATCTTGCGGGCCTTGTTTGCTCTCTTGTAGGTCGGTCAGGAGGTGAGCGTAATGTTTGCGCTCACTAAATTGAGTTTTGAGGAACTCTTTGAGTTGAACCCAGGATGTGAACTCCTTGATAGAGCAAGCAAGCTCCGCCTTGCCAGTCAATTGGCTAAGGATGTATTTGAAGAGGATAGGTTTCTGAGTTTCAGAAGCCAAATCGCAAGCATTGTTGCAATTTATTATAAAGGAATTTACGGTTTCCCGACTGCCATCATAAGATTTTATGAACTTGAAAAGTGTACTGAGGGGAAGTTCAGCCTCAGACATTGCTGCAGCCGCGGCCGCGGACCTTGTGAGCCGCGGAGAGCCAAGAGGTGATTTGGCGTCGGGGGTATCTTGGATGTCTAAAGTAAGTTTACTGTCTTCTGCCTTTTTCGGCATTTCAAATGTTAGCCAGGATAATGAAATCAATTAAAGGATACGAATAAGCTAACACAATTTACAGTTATTACTAAGAATGGATTTTATATCTCTACCCACTGAACCCTAAAAATATTAAATACAATGACCAAAGACTCACAGTATAAACAACGCGTAGGCGGCGGCGACCGATTCGACGAACTGGAGCATTCCGGGTGATAAGGCGATGCAGTCCGACGAGATGACGGCTTGAATCTCACTCGATGATCGCGATCAATAAACTAAATTACTGATCGATGTAGGATGTCACGTCGTAACGCAGGATGCAGGATGCACAACGTAGATGATAGGTACGTGAGTATCTTCTGGGGTCTTTCCCTGCCGTCGCAGCAGCTTGGGTCACCGTCAGCCGGGTATGGATGTCTTCAGTCCCGGATGAGGTTGGTTCTTAGTTCAGGATTCAGGAGTCAAAATTGATTTCTGACGATGAGTCTTGACTTGGATGATTAAGGTAATACCGCACTCCGCAGGATATCCAGGATGCGGTAGCGAGTATACGTAAACACTTTCACTAGAGGAGCACCGTCACAGGATATTTAGATTAGGCACTTTCACTAGGACACACAGTTTACTAGACACTGGGGATTTTCGATATCCCACCGCTGCCACCAAAATGTTATAGGCGAATTGCTCAGGGTCTTTTTAAAAAAAAGACTTTATTACTAAAACCTATTTATTTGGATATGGACATAGGTTTGACAAAAAGTTATGACCCAGAGACAACCGCTCGCGAAGAAGTAAAAGTCAAGACTGAAGTTATGAGGGATAGTTAGTTGTTTAGAACAGAGGAGAGTGCTTACATCAGCAAGATGTCATCGTTTCTATAAACAGAGTATAGGTATAACAGTACGTAGGGATAATTGAAGCGAGTGGAACTGGGAAGAATTAATATAAAAACACAGAGATTTAAGTTTATTCTAATGTCTAGAATGTAGGTACTCAGAATGCAGACACTCAGAATGCAGGTACCCCTCGCAGACAACAGACTTTCTATCGGCCGATAGTTGAGATGGAATATACATCGGCTTGTAATGAGTGTGGAGAAGTATATAGCCCGTCTCAACTATCGGCCGATAGAAAGTCTGTACTCAGAATGCAGCGGTAGTTAGAAGCTCGTCATGTTTCAAAATACGTTAATAATTTTTACTCCATTTACTCAAATATTGTGGTGTATAACTTTCTGCATAAATGATCTATGTACCTACCACAAAAGTGTGCTATTTACCATTTTTGCAAGCTATCGACTCAGAACAAAAATATCCCTTTACACATCAAAATCTAAAAATCCCACATCATTTAATTCTCGATTTATTCCACAAAGAAACGCTGGCAAATCATTCAATTCCTTAATAGGGGAAACTGAATAAATAATTATATCCAAAGATATTTATTCTATCCCATACGGGGGCCGCGATAATCAAACCACTATCATGCAGTCCATCCATTACGATGCTGCTAAAGCTAGCTATTCATTGTGCGACTTTGAATTGGTCGAATTAAAGCTTTAAAGCTACTTGCAAGAGTAAATAAATTTGCGTTTTTCTTGCTTGTAATTTGAGAATTATTCAAATACTTATAAAGTAATGAACTAATTGAACGTAACGTTTAAGTATTTTATTTTAAAAGTTAAATGAATTTGGGGACAAACCGTAAAGAATCAATACAAATAACGTCCATCTTTCTTCTTGTATTTTAAAAAAGATTATGAATGTTATCTTGTAGAGCCTTAGTTTGCATTTCTACTAGTAGGTATATGAGTCTGAATGAACCGAAGCGGTGCACATGCACTATCAATTTATTCTTCTTCTACTTGCACAACGCTTTTCATTATAAGGTCGCGCATAGTCGCGCAGTAAATTGTGGGCTTTACCCTCAGCCAAGGTGTCTAAACAATAGCTCATACCAAAGTACCTTTAAGTGGCAACAAAAGTGCGCATTCATACGTCGATCGATCGTCAGACTAAAAAGAAGTAAAAAACGTCGCAAATACGTAGCGCAGTGAATAGCAAGCTTCACAAGAAAATATCTAAACAATGGCTAGTACAGTGCTGCTCAATATAGGAGTATTAATTCCTAAAAAAATTATACCCATTACTTCCAAATACTAATTTCTGTTCATATTGCTAGTACCTAGTAAAGCAAAGGTCTGTGAATTAAATAAAAAACATCTGAAAGTAGCTTACTGAAAAAAAAACTTTGTTGTTAATATTAACAGCCCTTGCTGTATCACTGGTAGGTAAAATTCCCTCTTTCCTCCTCTGGTGGATAGTCGTTTGAACTTAAAACTTTCCTCTATTCTATTCGTGCCTGTACCATCAGCACCTCTAAGTGGCAACAGCAGTGTGTGCATTCATACGTCCATCGCGCGTCACCGCCGATTTCATTCTGACAGTGACAGTGACGTTTCACGCTTCAGATAAACCGTTGATTTCTAGGATTGATTCCTTGGCTTTGTAACATGCGTAGTTTCGCATAACAAGTCGATAAACTAACTCTGATATTCAAATGGAATTTGTAGGCTTAGCTCAAATAGCTACTAAAGTCGCTAGCAATCGTAATACTACCGATCATATACATACATACCTACATAAATATAGTGTAGCTTATAGGTAGGTACATTTCTTCTCGTAAGTATTGACACGTCCTATTTTGCGGTCACTTATAGCTATTTAAGTTAAGAGTATAGGTACTAATCAGATTATGTCTAGCTTATTTTAGTTCAGTAGTGTTACAATGTACCTCCATTATAATATTCTTCTGTCTGTGGCACAAAATAAAAGTTTCTTTTCTTTTCTTTCTTTTTCTTTCTGTTTAGGCAACAAATACCTTATCTGTGGTCGATGGGCATCCCTACGCGGACACAGCCCATCCCTATGCGCACGGACATCCGGCAAGACGCCATTATTACTACTTTGATTCGGAAGCCGTGAATTTCTCACGCCCGTCTAAAAAGATTATTTTTGTATTTATTTAAATAAAAACTGTTAGCAATTTGGAGTTCCGTGTTTCTACTTACTACGATCACCCGGAAGAATCCCAAATACCTAACACTTTCTTTACTTCGAAAGTTATATTTTAAAGTATCTAAGTTCCTATGAGTGACCAACTCGGATGACGGAGTTTCAAGACCGTTTATGATAATAAGTTCCTACTTAAAGCGAAGTAATTCTACCGCATTAGGCATAGTAATTGATATTTTGTTACTAAAAGGCTGCGCTACAAGATGCCATTCAGCACAGCAGGCCATCTGCTCACCATTTTAAAAGGGCTATAACCCGACCCGCTCACTCGTCTATATCAGGGCATTCCTATTCAAACTGCGTCGATTTCATGCAATTTGGAGGAAAACATTTTTTGTAGGCATAGTGACTATGTGGTATACTGTGACGCGTTGAGCCTAGAGTCTAGATATGAAACTCCGGATTAATCATTTCAAGAGTAACCAAATCTCGTGACGGAGATAAACGAACGATTTGAATCCTTCATCTCGCGTCTTGCTGCTCGAGTAAGGTCCACCTGAGATCAGAGATTTTCGGAATATTGCGTTACACGGTGAAGGAAACCATCGAAGAAACATTGAACTCACAACCTTCAAAATCGATAAGAGTTGAGAGTAAATCCCAAAATCTTGTCCCATCTATTCACCATAGACAAGTTTTTTTTACACGTTGTTTAGAAAGTAATCTGTGCGTGTTTATTTTAAGGTATTAAAAGTATCTTCCGATAGGGTAAGGGCTGTTGGGTACTTCCATATTCAGATTAGTCTCTTTGCATCGTTATGGTACGAACATAGCGTGGGGAAGTACTCATTACTTTGAATGGTATGCATAGCAATGTAATACGTTTTTGCTATGATACTGATCTCATACACACATCTCAGCATATTCATGAAATGAAATGAAATGAAATAAATTTGTCAGAAGAATGGTTACATAAAGATTTTAAAGTTATTAATAAGTGTCACATTCTCCACCGTATGAACACGGTATACAAATCTCTAGTCGTAATTACATAAATAGAATCAGAAAAAACTTATACTCAGATGTCAAACCCTTGCATGTGTAAGAACCAAATAAACTATATTCTATTCTATTCCATTCTGTCATCAGCCTGCAGGAGTTGGCGTGTACAAATGCCCATACTTATAAGTTTTTAGAAGCAAAAATCCATTTACGGCCTTTGGGTTAAAGTCGAGATCAATAACGGCTTAGCAGTACCTAGTTATTGTAATGTAGCGCTCGTGGTGTTGCTCGTTATTTTTTCTTAACAGATCGTCAAAGTTATGGAACGTCCTGTTCCATGGGACACAGTGGAGATGTGATCTTTAATATTTTTTAAGACTCCTACTGTCTATGATAGTTAGAATAAAAAAAAACCAAGACGAGGTTTTATTGTACTAAAATATTTGCTCTTGTGTCATTATCCAGGGAGGAAACAGTCGACTACGTTGGAGGCTTATGCCCAGCAGTGGGTGACAACAAGCTGTAGATGACGATGAAGTAAGTACATCAGCATCGATAGACGGGTATATGACACCTCGCAGACTACAGACTTCCTATCGGCCGATAGTTGAGACGGAATATACTTCGGCTCGTAATGATTATGGAGAAGTATAGCCCGTCTCAAATATCGGCCGATAGAAACTCTATAGTCTGCGAGGGGTCTAATAGATATCTTAAAAGGATGGAGTAGGCAGTAATAAAGCCCAAAACCCGAAGCATAATGAGTACACACCAAACAGTTTTAAACATCATTTGCGCGGCTACAATGAATTCAATTAGCAGACCAAACAAGGGTCCGTCCCCACGACCCGTTCTGTTTACCGACTGGACGTCCTCTGCGAGATTAAAATGTACTACGAACCTTTTAAATCTACTATAGATGCTGTATAGGCATTTATGCCCGTCTCTTAAAATTCCTGCCGTAAATGTAGAACTGACAATATATTGGGTAAGAACGTGTTTTTAAAGTGAATCTATTCTATAATTAAAATCTACATCATCATAGCAATTAAGTTACTTACCTAATTATTTTAAAAGAGAAATCACTAATAGCATGTATGTGTAGGTAATGTATCCCAATTAGAAATCCAGAAGGAATTTGTTTTCTTTTTCGCTGAGAGGAACAGCACGCGGAGATGAACGAGGATTTTGCAATTTTTTTTTTCACTTAGCTTAGTCATTTTATGTTATTTTCGGTTATTTACTACTACTGCAACCTACCTAATAATTTCATTTATAAAAGAAAAAAAAAGTTAAAACTCAAAATCCAGTAATCTACGTCCAACAACGCGCCCAGAACATACGCAAATAGCACTCTTCAAACGCTGTTTTATCCGGATATAATGATTTTTTTCGGAAAATCCTTTTGGATTTGGGTTTGTGTTGGGATGCTGTACCTACCCCTTTCGGCTTTGGTAGACGTCTTTTTACACCCTGTATATAAAACGTATGGATGGATTCCGATTTACAAATGTATGGTTCCCCATGCCCACATCGTTCTTCAGTAAATTTTACGGCAGTTATAATACAGTCTCCGTTTCTTACACAACAATGTTTAATCTATGGACAGAATATGTTTTTTGGGATTTGGGAATACTTGTAAAGGGTTTTTCAATTAGTGAAGTGCAAATTATGCTCCATTGTTTTCTTGCTGGCTTGATAACCAAGACTGGTTTTATTCGAAGTGACAAATGCTTAGTATTGATAAAGAAAGAGCTCTTAATGGTGAAGGAAAACATAGTGGGGAAACCAGAAGCTTAGTCAGCCCCACATGTATTGACGTTGTCTTATAGAAATGAAAAGTCTTATCAAAATTTTGGATTCCGACGGGATTCGAACCCGCATCGATCAGACGATCCTCCTAAAGCCGGAGTGCCTTACCGTTCGGCCACGAAACCCCCCCAAGCAAGTTTGGACCCCGGCAAGTAGGATTTCGTGGCCGAACGGTAAGGCACTCCGGCTTTAGGAGGATCGTCTGATCGATGCGGGTTCGAATCCCGTCGGAATCCAAAATTTTGATAAGACTTTTCATTTCTTAATGAAATACCAAGTGTGGATTAGCACTATAAAATTACAAAAATTATTGACGTTGTCTTTTCTGTAGACAAGGCCGAAGCATCTCAAACAATGTTCCAGGCACAACAGCGTCCCTTAAGTGTAGGCATAGGTTGCCTGCAGACACTGTATATACAGGGTATACAGGGTGTAAAAAGACAACTACCGAAAACTGAGAGGTTGCAATCAGAACATGATTCTAAACATATTTAGCGAAAAAAACGCAAAAAAAAATTTGACTTAGCTATACGTCATTTTATGTTATTTTCGGTTATTTACTACTATTACCACATAATAAGATCATACATACCTACCTAATAATTGGATTTATAAAAGAAAAAACAGTTATCACTCAAAATGCAGCTATTTACGTAAAAAAAACGCACCCAGTAATACGCAAATTGTAATCTTCAAACGCGGTTTTCACCGGATATTATAATGATTTTTTCGGAAAATCCTTTTGGATTTGGTTGTGTGTTGGGATGCTGTACCTACCCCTTTCGGCTTCGGTAGACGTCTTTTTACACCCTGTAGATGTACCTACCTAAGCCTGATAAAGAAAGAACCAGTAAGATGAAGAAAACTTGAACACACTCGTTTTAATAACGTAAGTCCTAAACTAACAAAGGATCTTCCCCAATATTTCTTGACAGATTTATTTTCACAACTTCTTAAACTTTTCCACAAACCCACCCCCTTATTCAGTAAGAAGTCTTCTCTGCATCTCATCTACTGAATAAATGGCCCACTGCAGCACAAAATGAACTGGCGGCTGAAATAACCTTCATAAAGGTACTAATATTATAATATAAAGTTCTATGCTTTCGTTCAAGCTTTGCTTAGTTTGGGGCTAGATGATGATGTGTAAAATGTCTAGCATTACTTAAAAAAGTGGCACTCCAGGAGTGAAAACTTGAACGGTTCTAAACTTGACAAATAACCCGGTCGGTGAGCAGGCACGTGACTCGCACATGACCTTTTCGAGGCGAATACAAGAATTTTTACTTATCTCAAAACTGCCAAACGCACATAAAGAAGTTTTCATTAAAAAATTATGTGTTTCAATTATACAATATCTGATTATTTGGATGACAAAAAAGCTTGGGACTTGCTCCAACTCAATGGATCCATGGATCACCTAAAAAAATGATAGGCCCCAGACCGTGTTTGTTGCCCTGATTCTTCACGGTATTGGTCGCGAAAGAACAGGAGTAAAATTAGTTTTAAGACTATTCTAAGTGATCCCTGTGGTCCTACTGAATAAATGATTTTTGATTTTGATTTTGATTTTGACAAACAAACCTTTTTCTTCAATAAAACATAAAATGGATCACCTGAAATACCTATACCTACCACTATAAAGAATACTTTCTAATTAAAAATAGTCTAAGAATGTTCGCTATTTCAATCATTTCTTAACGATTGGAATAGTACGTACGAATGACGAAAACGTTCAGAAAGTCATTCTCGTGTACTTTAAAAAAATTAGTGAATTAGGGGATGGGTTTCCGTAAAAGTTGTAAGAAATCCTTGGTAATTTCCAAACGGCTCCACACCTACGCAAACGACGCAACTCTATAGGCATGGGACACTTCTTATGGCTTAGCTTGTCTTCAAATTCACTAGATTAAGCTATGACCACCAAGTTCAAATTATTTTTACTAGAACATATAATTTATTTACAGAAACTAAGCTACTACAATATGTACATAAAATTACAAAATACAATAGAATTAGTCAAGCTATCTGAGGATCGTCGTAAAAACGATCTATAGATAGCTCAACTGATCCAGGTCACTGCCAGTAGGAAGGGTGCCCAAAATACTGGCGGCATTGCCACGCTGAGTTGCATTGGTGATTCTCTGTACAAATTATAAAATGGTATTTTTCGGTGAATTAAAGGACTTTTTTATATAAAAAAACACACGCTTAGAATGCAATTGTCAGCAGTAGTGCCATTTACCTACGTTTTTCAACGGAGTACAACTTTTCCATGATTTCCAAAGTTTCGTATCATGTCTTATATACAGGGTTATTTGTAAAACACCGGTAACCTCTCAGGACTGTATTACTATCATAATAAACAACAACTTTTGTTTTATGACTTTTTACAAAACATAATACATTTACCAGAAACAAACATTCAAGATTTCGTTTTCCTATCTAAACCATTGTCCTATCGAACACATTTCGGCCCCCGCCGCCCTAACCCCGCTCCATTTGCTTTGTACTATCGCTTTATTTTGTTTAGCATAGACTTCGTAACATTTAGAACGTTCAATCTAAATATTTTTATTTTAGTATTACAATCTGATGAAAAAATAATGATGAATTTTTAATAGCCACAGAACAAAAGTTGTTCCTTATGATAATAGTAATACAGTCCTGAGAGGTTACCGGTATTTTACAAACAACCCTGTATAACTGACCAAACCGATTCGAATATCGATTCACAGCATGACCATGATTGTGCCAATCCACTTTCCTTATCGCCAAATGAATTGCAGAAAGTTCAAACGCCATTTACATAATACCATTCTGGCATACATTCTTGCCTCTTGCTTTCGCAAACTCAGCGGAGCAAGAGCTAATATTCTGTGGCAAGAGGCACGAATGGTATTCCAGAATGGTAGTGTGTAAATGAAGTCTATAGTCATGCTTCTGATTTGTTTTATTTGATGGCAATTGGCAACGTATTCATCATTTCTGATAAGATGGATCGTGAATGCAGATGATCTGACTTTTGATTTACAATTTGCGTTTTTAAACGTTTTTGTTTATTTAAGACGTGCTGTTCGCGCCGTAATGCACTTTCAAAACGCATCGCTGCGACGGCACCTCAGCGCCCTCTGCATAGACGTGTCATTGCACTCATAATTATAACCTAGAAAATTACGCACTACGATTGTTGAACTCTGTACTTGAAAATTAATTATACCGCTTGTATTGAAGAAAGCGTGTTGCTCATTTCCACCACTTCCCAAATCCAAACATTTGGACCTTCTTCGCCATATATTATACGACGAGCGACCTTTGGAGTTGGAATACCTTTGGAGAAAATTTGAGACGTGAGACGCCATTGGAATTTGCAACATCGCAATTCGCAAAACCTCAACAGTGCTTCATCGGTGAGATTGGCCAGCCAAAATACCCAACCTTTCCCTTTTTCATTTGAGTGATACTGTGTTTTATCAATTCCAGCTGTGCAGATAGTGATTGCCTTGCCTTGCCTGCTTACAACGTGATTACGTGGTGCTTACGTTTGTATATCCTATCGTCAGGGTGGGCAAATGTCTATTTATTTAAACTGTGAGTACATTTAATTACTGTCTTTCATCATGACTTCGTCCGAGAAAAGTGATTTAAAGTATAAAGAACTCAAGAAAAAGCGCGGTGTCATTAAATGCAGGTTAACTAACTTTAAAAAATATGTTTCCTCTTTTGAAAACGCAGATCTAGCGAGTCATGAACGAGCAGAATTAAAATTACGTATGGTAGGTGCTCAGAACTTGTTGAACGATTTTAATCAGGTTCAAAGTCAAATCGAAACACTTTGTCCATTGTCAGATTCAGAAACTGAGTCAGAACTTGAAAAACTCATCGAATCACGCGTAGAATTTGAAAAGGATTATTATGTAATTTTAGCGAAACTAGAATGCATTGTTAATCAAGGGTCGGATGAGTTAAACAGGTCACTGAACTGCTCTTTAGTGCATGAGTCAACTTGCATCAGCAGTAATCGACCTGAATCTGTGAAATTACCTACTATTTCGATTCCCAACTATGACGGGTCGCACGAACATTGGGTGGAATTTCGTGATACATTTATGTCACTTATTCATAACTCTAAAACGATTCCTGCTATCCAAAAATTCCACTATTTAAAGGCCAGTTTAAAGGGTGATGCGAAGTCTGTAATAGAAAATGTAGAATTTTCATCGGACAATTATACCATTGCGTGGGAATTATTGTTAAACAGATTCGATAACACTAGGTTGATTATTCACAGTCATTTAAAGGCAATATTCTCTTTGTCTGCATGTACGAAAGAGTCACCTGTACAATTAAACAAGTTAATTGACACGGTTCTAAAAAATCTCAGATCTCTCAAGATCTTAGGAGAACCTACAGAACACTGGGACACATTAATCATTTACATTATTGTTTCAAAGTTAGATTCTGTCACAGAGAGGGATTGGGAACAGCATAAATGTACACTGTACAAATTAGATACCAAAACAAAGTTGAAATTAGACGATTTGTTACAGTTTCTGAAGGAAAAGGCGAATATGTTAACTTCACTTATAGTTAACCATAGTAAAACAAGTACGGGCTATAGTGACACGAATAGAAAGGCGATTAATCAAAGCAGTTCATCATCCAAAGTTCATTGCAACATAGTTTCCGAGAACAATGCTGAAAAACCAAAAAATAAAATTCAAAAGAAAAAAGCACAGACTTTTAATAAAGTATGTCTGTTTTGCAACGATCAGCATCCTTTATATTCGTGTCAAAAGTTCCTTGACCTAGGTTCACAAGAAAGATTTAATTTTGTTAAAGAAAAAAACTTGTGTATTAATTGTATGCGCGCAGGTCATTCTGTAGCTACTTGTGTATTTGGCCCATGTCGAAAATGCGACCAAAAACATAATAGTTTAATTTGTGATGTAATTAAACAACAAACTAACCAAAACACAGTTACGTTAGCTACCTACGAACAGGCTTCATCTAATAGTTCGCATCCCGTCCCAGCTGATAAGGTTATTTCACACAACCAGTCGTTGCAAGTACATAATTCGCATGCGCTACACAGCGATATGTATAATAGTAGCAATGACGCTTCGAATCAGCTGGTGCTATTGTCTACGGCATCGGTCGAAGTTCTTAGTGAATCGGGAAAATATTATGAAGCACGCGCAGTTCTCGATAGCGGTAGCGAACGGTCATTTATTACGCAGTCCTTGTATAATAAATTAAATTTACGCACAATACAGTCCACTCAAACGATTCACGGAGTAGGTAATTCTATTACGCAATGTTCGCAAGCGTGTCACATTGAACTAAAATCGCGCGACGGGAGCTTCACTGCCCGAGTTCAATGTTTAATCTTGCCTCGAATAACATCTGATTTACCTACAAGTGCGTTCAATCACAAACAATTTAATATCCCTCACAATTTATTGTTAGCTGATCCTAGCTTCTACAGCAGTAAATCTACTGATTTATTGTTGGGTGCCGATTTATTTTGGGAATTAATTACAGAAGGTAAAATGCGTCTTAAAAATGGTCCATTCCTTCAGAACACTAGGTTAGGTTGGATAGTGTCAGGTACCATTCAACCCACAGCGCGTAAACAAAACCATGTTCAGTGTAATTTCGTACAAAATTCTCCGGATAATTTGGATTCACTAGATCAGTTGGTTAGGAATTTCTGGGAACTAGAAGAATTACCTAGTACTAACAATAAATTATTATTAAATAACGACGAGTTGAAGTGTGAGGATCATTTTGTAAAAACAACAAAACGACTTTCCGACGGCCGTTTTTGTGTTCGTTTTCCGCTTAAAAATTCACCTGAAACTTTAGGCGAATCTCGTGCGCAAGCTGAACGTCGATTTTATGCGCTAGAAAAGCGACTTCAGCGAAATCAAGAATATAAAAGCATGTACACTGATTTCATACACGAATACCTAAAGTTAGGTCACATGAGCTTGGTCAATACGTACGGTCACCCTCACTACTGTCTATCGCATCACGGTGTGTTTAGAGAACACGCCACAACAACGAAATTGCGCGTAGTTTTTGACGCAGGGATGGTAACAAGCAAAGGTACGTCACTCAATAGCATACAGATGGTCGGAGCAGCCCTACAAGGTGATCTTATTTCGATCTTGCTACGATTTCGCGAAAAAAGATTTGTAGCGTGCGCTGATATAGAAAAGTTCTATCGTTGCATAAACATAGCTGAAGATCAGCGCGACCTGCAGCTGATCTTGTGGCGGGATGACCCTTCAGAAACCCTAAAGGTGTACCGACTGAATACCGTAACGTACGGTACGGCGTCTGCGCCATTTTTGAGTTGTAGGTGTTTGAAAGAATTAGCTCAAAATTGTGAGGTTCCGTACATAGCTCAAACCATTAACGATTGTTTTTATGTAGATGACCTAAATGTTTCGTCTAACAGTATTGAGGAATTGGAAAATATTTGCGAAGGTACTAAAAAAGTTTTAAACTCGGCAGGTTTAAAATTACGAAAATGGGTTTTCAATTACGACCGCGCGAACCCTAATTCCAGTACGAGTTCTATAAAAACGCAAGCGCAAAATGTATCTTTGTTCGACAAAACTGTGCAAAATAGAACTTTAGGTATTGGTTGGAATAACGTATCCGATAAAATTTGTTATCTAACACAAATGCAAAATAATAGCGAAAAATTAACGAAACGTAATATTTTGTCTTGCACATCTCAAATATACGACCCGTTGGGTTTATTAAGCCCGGTAATAACTGTCGCTAAAACATTGTTGCAGAAATGTTGGTTGCTACAACTACAGTGGGATGAAGTCGTCCCAGACGATATTTCACAAGCATGGAATAGTTTTATCGATGGACTAGGATCGCTGGATTGTTTACAAATACCGCGTTACGTAATGTGTAATGATCCAAGTCAAATTGAGCTGCATATTTTCACGGATGCTTCGCAAATCGCGTACGGAGCGTGCGCCTTCGTTCGCAGTATCAATTCATCAGGTGACGTCACGATGCGCTTACTATGTTCCAAGGGCAAGGTCGCGCCTACTAAACCCACAACTATACCTAGATTAGAGTTGTGTGGTGCGTTATTAGGGGCGCGATTGTTTCATAAACTAAAGGAATCTCTCCGTTCTCATTTTGATAAAATCGTGTTCTGGACAGATTCTACCATTGTACTAGGTTGGTTAGGTATGCCTATCAATTTACTTAAGCCATATGTTCAAAACAGGACGGCAGAGATCCATGAATTAACCAAGGAACTTCCATGGCGTCACATTGCAGGCAAGGATAATCCAGCAGATTTGGTTTCGCGGGGTCAAAGTCTAAACTCCCTCACTTCCTCTTCGTTATGGTGGGAGGGACCTGCATTTTTGCACAATAATGACTTCGAGTTGCCGCCACTAAGAAAACCTAGTGACCAATCCTTGCCTGAAATGAAATCTGTAAAGGTTTGTTGTCACGTTGCCGATAAGATGGATAATGGTGTGCTCAATTTTTCTCGATTTTCACAGTACTGTCGAATGAAGCGATCAGTTGCTTATACGTTACGTTTTATTTATAACGCGCGGAATAAAATGAATAGACGGTCAGGTTCACTTTCGGTCGACGAACTAAGGACAGCCGAATTAACATTAGCAAGGTTGAGCCAGCAGGAATCGTTTCCCGAAGTATATGATATTATTAAAAACAAAAAACCGCTCAGAGCGCAATATAGCCAATTGTCTAAATTAAATTTATTCATTGATGAAAACAAACTGATAAGAGTAGGTGGGCGTATTCAGGATTCTCCTAACTTTCATTACAATAAAAAATTCCCGATTTTACTTTCAGCTAACCATTGTCTGACTCTTCTGATTTTTCAGTTTGAACATAAACGTCTGCTGCATGCAGGGCCCCAATTGCTCCTATTTACGATTAGGGAGACCTGGTGGCCAGTAGGAGGTCGAAACCTAGCGAGAAAGGTGGTACATGTCTGTGTCAGGTGCGCACGATTACGACCGACGACGGTCGCTCCCATCATGGGAAACCTGCCACAGGAACGCCTAGACCCTGGGTTTCCATTCATCCGATGCGGCGTAGACTACGCAGGCCCTGTGTTCACGTTAAACCGCAAGGGCAGAGGGGCTAAACTTCAAAAATCATATATATGTTTATTCATATGCTTAGTTACACGAGCTGTTCACTTAGAGCTGGTCAGCGACCTGTCATCAGACTCATATCTCTTGTCATTAAAACGGTTCATTGCTAGGCGTGGTAAACCAATAGATATATTTTCTGACAATGGAAAAAATTTCGTCGGCTTGATGAACGAGTTCAAAAAGTTCTTAGCATCTTGTTCTGAGGAAATAAAAGAATACGCAACGTCTCAAAATATAAACTTTAAAATGATTCCTTCTTACGCTAGTCACTTCGGAGGGTTATGGGAAAGTGGTATCAAAAGTTGTAAGCATCACCTAAAACGTGTAGTAGGCAACGCACATTTAACTTTTGAGGAGTTTAGCACAGTATTGACTCAGATTGAAGCTGTCCTAAATTCCAGACCCTTGTCTCCTCTATCCACCGACCCTAATGACTTCCTTCCTTTAAGTCCTGCCCACTTCCTGGTTGGTCGTCCACTGACTGCACCTGTCACGGAGGAACTGCTCGACGCGCCAACCCATCGTCTCACGAGATACCAGCGAGTGGAACAGATACGCCAGCATTATTGGACTCGTTGGTCGAAAGAATACGTCTCAGAACTGCAAGCGAGGAGCAAGTGGCATCATCACAAGGGAGATCTGCAGGAGAACATGCTAGTCCTAATAAAAGACGACAACCTGCCGCCGTTGAAATGGAGCTTGGGACGCATTGTCAAAACGTATCCTGGGAAAGATGGAGTGGCGAGAGTTGCTGATATTCGCAAAGCAGACGGCATCGTACGACGCGCCTTTTCGAAGATTTGTCCGCTTCCTGTATCCTGAACATCTTCATTGGAACCTGCTGCAGCTTCCAAGGCCGGCAGTATGTTCGCGCCGTAATGCACTTTCAAAACGCATCGCTGCGACGGCACCTCAGCGCCCTCTGCATAGACGTGTCATTGCACTCATAATTATAACCTAGAAAATTACGCACTACGATTGTTGAACTCTGTACTTGAAAATTAATTATACCGCTTGTATTGAAGAAAGCGTGTTGCTCATTTCCACCACTTCCCAAATCCAAACACGTGCCATTATTCTCGTGTTTAAAAAATAAAGGGTGAAAACCATTTGTTGCCTGTCTACCGTGGAATAAAACCATTGATTGAAAAATATCGATTTCAATGATCAATCAAATCACAGACAACGACATGCAAGAGTCAAGTGGTAACCTTAGTCAAAGTCAAAATTAGTTGATTCGTTGAAATCACTAACTCGTACCTCGTTCCATGCTAGACAATAAATATTAAAACCTTGCCCATCATAATTTAGTCTCAACAGTCCGCAATTAATATGCCGATGCAGTCACAAATCAAATACCTCAATTGCATCATTAAAAAAACATATAAAAGGTATGTTAAGATGGTTTGGGCATGTAGAGAGGATGGATGACAGTCGTTTGACAAAGCAAGTGTATGAGGCGAGTGTGCATGGGACAGCTAGAAGGGGAAGGCCTAGGCGAACCTTCTTGGATCAAATTAGCGACATTTTGGAGAAGGGCCAGGTCAAAAGTACCCTAAACCGACGAGCATGTACGAAGAATGTAATAAGAGTGAATGAGGCGAAAGTTGTGTGTCAGGATCGTAGCGACTGGAGATCCGTGGTCTCTGCCTACCCCTTTGGGAAAGAGGCGTGACTTTATGTATTATGTATGTAAAAAAACATATGTCTATGGTCAAATCCAAAATATGTAAGCCCGCCAAAAGCATACCGGTTACAAGCACTGCTTCGCAGAGCACCGCAAAGAATGGCAGTAAAAGATGAAATACACTTAACTAAGCCATCTACGCACAACTCTAGTCAGTAAAGTTGGCACCGTTCGGGACTGTAGACTTACGAGGTCCCAATGTTCGCAGGTGGTCCCAAACTTTGAGTGGAACCTCTTATCCTCCAATTCTATGATGACGTGTTTATTTACCCGCCGAGTTTTCCTCAATATTTCCTTTATCTGTTTAACTTTGGATCTTCAAGGTACGTGGAGGTAGATATATCTAAGCATGTTTGATCTTGATATACTCGTTCGAGTCGTGAATTAGCAAAAACAATTATAAAATCTGCTTAAACTTTACGAAATTATAATTCAGCAGAATTTTTGATTGAAAAATATTTTCAATTCCAGCGGCTCAAAACTTCCACGAAATGTTTAGAGATTTCTTCGAATAGGAAATTTTCAAAGAACCTTCCTCAGCTTATTGTAAATTAATTAAACCAATCATCGTCAGATGCGTAAGTTCCTGACAAAGTCTAATTTTGCGACTAAACGAATTTGAATGAAACTTGAAATAGAAACAGTGAGTTTATGGCTTGGAATATCGTAGTACTGGGGCCGTATTCGCGTTCCTTTTATCGTTCGTTTGATGAATACTCGGATGCTTCCCACCACGATTTCTGACTTCAAGGGCCAATTTTTCGGTTTGGAATATTTGGTCTTATGTTAGGACAGTGTTTAAACGTTTGAAAAATTGGCTCTTGAAGTCAGAAATCGTGGTGGGACGCAATATTCATCAAACGAACGAAAAAAGATACGTGAATACAGCCATAGGCTACTTTTACGCAAGAACAGAAAAACGAACTAAGCCATAAAGTTGCTTGGAATAAAACATCCAGCACCTTACAGCTGATCCTTATTCTGAAAAGTTCTAAATCATTTTACTCCCTCTAATTCAACCGACAAAGATTTCAAACAATTTAACAGATGCAACTGCGGTCTGCTGCACCCTAACATGTACAGCATAAGGGGCATTTTCCTTTGTCTTAAGGTTACAAGGTTTTGTAAAGGACAAGTGCCAACCACGTAACGTCTGTTTCACGGATACGCGGTCACGTAGGTCGCGTCTGAGTGGAATTTATTACGACTTCTGCTTCAATTGGTGCCAGGGTTTAAGAAATAACTGTACAAAATGCCAGTAGTTTGGTATGTTAAATAATGAAATTACAGCATAATGTTTTTACTGTCATAGCAACGAACAAAACAATCTTCAATTAACATTATAATCAGCCACATGATGGCCACTGCTGAACATAGGCCAATGATAAAACAATCTGTTTCGATAAATAAACTTCCACCATACTTTCAGCCAAGACGGAAAACAAGTGCCTACTTATGTAGAGTTTGAACGTTACAAACATGCCACCAAAACGTTTCCAATGAGTATGATACCAGCAAACTTATCCGGTAATATTTAAGCCCTTCAAATAAAATGTTCAGGGCTCCTTACGAACTACCAACGTTAAGAATGCAACATCAATACATCGTACCCATTGTTCAGCTATTCCACCGACATGGCAGGCCAACAAAGCCCCTAAAATCCAACAAACCAGCGCTTTATCTCAGCTTCCCGATGTCTGGGGTATCGGCGCTCGTCAGAGGGTAGTTTTAGAAAAATACTGGCGCTGTCACGTGCACGATACATGCTCTTAGCTGGGGTACACGGACTTTAGAGATGGAAAGCTTAGCGAGCAATTTGACGAAATAGTTTCCGAAGCGGTTCTCTCATACTTTCTTTGAGATTCTTTGAGAATATGTGGGTAGGTGCAGTTGACGTCATCAACTGGTAACGAGGCACTACGAAGCACCTCTCATACTGCGTTATTAGAGAAAATTCGACAAAATATTTTTCTTTTGTCATTTTGTCAAATCTACTCTGATTACTTAAATCAGAGTAGATTTCGAAAAAGGATTAGGAGAGGTACCGAGGGAGGTATTTAGTTGATCGCACATATGTCCGCGTGCGTACGCGCCGCAGTCATTTTTCTGTAGAAAAAAATACTGATGACGTCAGAAAATGCGACTAGCTTTAGCTTCTGACGTCTCAGCATTTCCTCTATTGAATTGACAGGTCGTGCAACCACCTTTTGCCCAGCTGTTGGATGATATCAAAAAATAACAATATTAGGTATTTTCGAGCTCCATATTTATTGAGCGGGAGCTAGTTTTTTTAGAACCGTGTGTCACGATATCCAGCGGTTCCGTTCGGTCCAGGCGGCGGCGGACAGCTTGACAGCGCGTTTTTCACTACTCGTACATAGGTACAAAACCACCTGCGGGTATGATTAGTTCCATCACGGAAGTCTGGAAGCCGTCTGGGGTAGAGCTTAGGTATTCGTTATGGTTTAGATGTGGACCTGAAATATCTAGAGTGGTTATACACAAAAATTAGGTTCAGTTTGCAAATTACTGTATTGAACCTGTTATAATAACCACCCAACTCATCACAAAGCCGCGACGGTTATCGCGTCTCTTCATAAATATTCCAGAGTCTTTGATCAGAGTAGATGAAGGATGCAAATCATTCATCATGCTAATAAGTTTTTGTTTCTTCACTTTGATATCAATAAAAATGAGACGACCATAGATTTAACAGTCAGTTTATGTAACAATACAACAAAAGGAGTAAGGGCTGTTTCACCAGCCCTGACTAAGGGATAGCGTGTTCGGAGCGATTGGTTCGGACTTTCGGGATTTCTCTCATTACCTTCACTAACAGCCGTTTATTGTCATAAACCTTCAACTTTACCTGAACTCTGACCATTTACGCTATCCGCCATTTACACTTCAAACTCCCCTCGATAACGCCCTGAAACTACTAAATCTATTACCAAGGAAATAAAACGAGGCGATAAAAATCCACTCAGCATTGTAGTAGATGCTTGCGAGCTAAAACTTATTGCCGTAAGGTGCCGTCTGACTGGAGCTGAGCAATGCGAAGGCATATTACTTTTGTAGGCGTCTGTTTTACGCACACTCAAGTTCCGAGTAGAAATCAACTTCTGCCCAACCTTCCTAAATATAGGTTGATTTTCAGTTTAGGAAAAGCTACTTTCCTACAACTGCGATAAACTCGGAATCCTCTACTAGTATATTCTACCTAGATATAGGAGGATCATTGTGCACGACTAGACCATAATATGGACCCTTTTGCCAGTCAGAGTGCGTTATTTTCCTTTGAAGGGCCATCTCCATTCTGTATTTTTGTATTGTTGCTGTGAACAAAATGCATTTTCTTTAATTCTTTTTCATACAGTTTTATGGGAAGGTCTTTGAATTCCATTTATTTATTTTTGCTGATAGTTACAATTATCTTTGCCTTGATAGTTGCAATTATTTGTTACCTGCGACGCAAAAGGTTGCGGGTTCGATCCCCGCGGCGGGACAAATGTTTGCATGATCTACAAATATTTTTCTCGGGTCTGGGCTGTATTTTGTAGTCTGGGTGTTTCTATCCTATATATCCTATATAAATATTATAAAGGCGAAAGTTTGTAAGTATGGATGTATGGATGTATGGATGTTTGTTACTCTTTCACGCAAAAACGGCTGGACCGATTTGGTTGAAATTTGGTATGTAGATAGGTGATACCCTGGATTAACACATAGGCTACTTTTTATCCCGATATTCCCGCGGGAACGGGACTTACGCGGGTGAAACCGCGGGGCGCAGCTAGTGTATAATATGTATGTTTTTACAAACAAAAAGTATATAAAGTAGTATATCAGTTATGTAGTACCCATACCACAAGCTCTGCTAACTTTGGGGCTAGATGATGCTGTGTGAAAAGTCTAGCATTATTTATTTATTTATATAATATGTTCAATGAAGTCAGATTCCACCTTAAGCCGCTAAACATCCCTTTTCACCGTTCCAGCAAGCATTTAATTCTCATGTGCTGCATTGCCAAGCTTATAAACAGAGGAACGCATCAGCTCAGACAAATAAATAAGGGAATGGCGGCTGGCCAACATTCTGGATACATTTCTGGGAATCATAGAAGAGTTTCATGTGCGTTTGCTATTACGAGCCTATTCAAGTGTCAAGTTAGAAACACGTTAGAAATAGAAAAGGACCATATTTTTCCAGTTTTCTGGGTAGGGCAACGTTTCCTGTTTTATTCGGAAAACTTGAACAAAAATAAATCAATGCGATTTTCAAAGTATTGATACTTACATAATTAATTACTGTTTTGGAAGAACCAGTTCTTTCGAACTAGTGTCATAGAAAGATTATAATATGTGCGCCTCAAAGAGGCTCCTTTCACTTGACACGGGCACGGGTTTTTCAAACTTTAAGCTCATCAGATATGTATACATACTTATACTGAACTGAAAATCTGCAGATACATCTGACGCAGATACAACTCACTCAAATAACGGACAAAACATTTCTATAAACCAAGGCAATTTCAAAGCTTCAGAGCAAATCGCAACTTCGTATATATTTGTTTGTCCGTCCCATTTTTATGCGCAAACTCAACGAGAGCCAACTCCGTTGAGAGTGAAATTAAATGCAAATACAAGTGGAAGTACTAGACTCCTCTCGTCGCGAGACAATTTGGAGACTATTAAAAGATGTGGAAACTGTAAACAGAGAGAGCGCAGGGACTGTTCCCCTTATTCCAAAAGATTGTGCACAATGAAATTACCAATCGGTAAACAAGTATTTGTTGACAAATTTTTTTAATCAACTAATATGTTATAATAGCAACCTCGCCAGCTATTTATTAGAAACACGCATGTTTTTCAATGGTGTGCTAAAATTCAGATCAATCGGGATTCAGGAAATGTACCTAACAATACATGTATGCCAATTTTTCGGTTTGGAATATTTGGTTCTAGGTTAGGACAAATTGGCCCTTGAGGTCAGAAATCGTGGTGGGAAGCATCCGAATGCTCATCAAACGAACGAAAAAAGGAACGCGAATACGGACCCAGGACTACCACAAACTCACAATGCATAAATTGATTTTGAATAAGGACTCGATAACCGCGGAAGTTTGACTAGTAATGAGAAAGCGAGCTCTGTATACCTTTCAAAGTTTGTAGTTATAGTCTGGAAGATATTACCTAGGTCCCTAGTTTAACGGCGAGTTGTACTAAACTTAATGGGCGGTTTACATTGGGCAGTCAAAGTCAAAACGCATTTATTTAGTAGAACCACTGGGACCACTCAGAATAGTTTTACAATTAAGTCATTCTACTCCTGGGACCTTCGTTTGATGAATAGTCGGATGCTTCCCACCACGATTTCTGACTTCACGGGCCAATTTCTCGGTTTGGAATATTTGGTCCTTGGTTAGGACCGTGTTTTAACGTTTGAAAAATTGAAGTCAGAAATCGTGGTGTGAAGCATCCGAATATTCATCAAACGAACGAAAAATGGGACGCGAATATAATAGGGCTCCTGTTCAATCGCGACTAATAGACCACAGCCACGAACGACCATACCACGAAGAACCAGGGCAATCAACGTTTGGGGCCTAACTTTGTGTGTCTTTTTGTCAGTAGCACATAGGTCGACATCGCATTACTGCAACATTCAATAAGGAATGATGACAAACAATGCTAAATAGAAAGTCTGCAGTCTGCGAGGGGGCTAATATCGAAAGACGACTATAGAAATTCTGCAAGAGACGCAACTGGTTAGATCTAAAAGTATATCAAAACTCATTTGAAATATAGCCCGATAAAACATTATCGTAAACTCTTAACTAGTTTCTCAACGCCATTCGCTAGCAACTGTTCAGTTAATACTCTCAATAGCTTTTCAACTTCAGCTTGACTTCAGAAATGTACGGAATTTCTAAGTTCTCACGCACGTTTTATCATTTCATTTGCCAGACAGCCAGACAGTTAGCACAGTGTTTCTTGCCGGCTTTTCATGTTGCTACGGGCTATATGGTTTCAATGGTGTTGCAATAAATAGCATTTATTTATGAATTTTAAATTTAACTCTTGAAAAGTAAACTAAGGTGGGAAAAGAATTAGAAGTTTTGGTTTGCTGTAAATTGTTTTTTTACAATCACATAATACTGTTTCGTTTGTATCAATCACAGTCGCTGCTGCCTACGCACACTGGCGTCTCGGAAGACCAGCGTTACAGCAGCTTCGGCTGCCGTAACATTTTGCTGAGTGACGACCTATTTTGCGGTCACTTATAGTTATTTAAGTTAAGAGTGTAGGCACTAATCAGATTAAGTATGTCTAACTTAATGTAATAATATTCCAATCTCAATAATATTACAATGTACCTGCAATAAGTATAAATAACAACTGTGGCACAAAATAAAAAGTTTTCTATTCTATTCTATTCAATACTAGAATATGTTTTTTAGAAGATTAATTGTCTATTTCGAGTATACACACACAACCAAAAATTCCTCAAACAGATTAATTCATAACAACAACATAAGTACATACAAAAAATAACAAAATATGAGCCAAAACCAATAATTAATTATGGCTAAAACAAAATAAATGTTCGTAATTCCCCTGATTAGAGACAATCAATCGTCGGAAGGAGGCAAAAAAATAATGATGGGGAATCGGGGAAGATAAAGAAAGTGATCAGTCAGAGCCTCCAAACCTATTTAGTAACTGGACTATACCTAACCAATAAAGATACTGATATTTATCGGTATTTCGAGTCACGACTGTAAATAAATAAATAAATAAATAATGCTGGACATTTCACACAGCATCATCTAGCCCCAAACTAAGCATAGCTTGTACTATGGAACCAGATAACTGATATACTACTTATATACTATTTTGTTTGTAAATACATACATATTATACATAGAAACACCCAGAGCCGAGATAAATATTTGCAGATCATACAAACATTTATCCCGCGGCGGGGATCGAACCCGCAACCTTCTGCGTCCCAAGCGGGCTTTCACCCACTGCGCCACCGAGGTCAACTGTATTTCAGATCAATTTCAAAAACAAGAGTATGAATGTCTATTGCCATAAAATTCATAAACATTATGTTATACTTACCTATAAAAATACAAGGCCGACAGTGAATCAGGCTGGCACAGGACCGGGAAGAATGGAAAAGCAGAGGGAGGCCTATACCCAGCAGTGGGTGAAGTCAGGCGGCGGATGATGATGATGATAAAACTTATCGCAAGTGTCAAAAACACAATTTTTGCTCACTACAACATAAATGTATTGTGTTGTGTCGTAGTCTCTACGTAAAGATAATGCTACGCAGCGACGTAGCGACGTAGCATGTAGCACTGCTACGAGTGATAAACAACATCGTAAAAAAGTCCCTCGTACTGTACGCATTGTACTACACCGTATAAAGAATAGTTCATTGGCTAGTCTGAAGGATCTTCTTGTCCGGAAGTTTATGTTCCAAGTGTGGGGAGGTTGGACAATATTGATACTGTTTCAGGATAAGAACAAAGTTCGACAGGGGAAGTGAGGGCGAATAGATCATGTTATTTGCTTCATTATTTAAGCAATGTTAAACGGGGCGATAAGACTTCAAGTAAGCACTGACTAAGCAATAAAAGCTTAATATTAAAACTTACGGTTTAGTGAAATTTTGAAAGTTCTGTAATCAAAAAAAAAGTTTCAAAGCGACAACTTTTACAAAAACTATGATATTCTAATCGACAAACTTTTAAGACGATTTTTTTAAATGTTAAGTTTTTAATCCGGATTATCCAATCAGAATTTTACAATTTGCCTTTATTTTGGCTCAACAAATAATTAAGACTGCCTATCTAAAACATACAAAATCTCTTCTTCACGGAGCTATTAAATTCAAAGCTCATATATTTATGAAGTTGCCTAATCTTTCTAAAAAGCCGGTCAGCGACGCATAAAACAGAAAAAACCGGATGATACTCCCAAGATTAATTGTGACGTCAGCGGAAGTCGGCCCAGGGTAGTCCGGGGGGCGGAAGTGGGGGAGGGTGCAGACCGGAAGTCCGGCGCGGGCTGTTTGCCGGGAACCAAGGGATATGTCTGTGTGTGATGTCTCCTAAGTTTCGAGATTATTCTCATAATTGCTCATGAATTATGCAGATGAGTTAAATTTTGCGCTTTATTTGCTGATGGTGATGGTATTTGGACATCTGCACGCTGGTGGTAGGTACTAAAATACATTTACATTTAATTAAACTAAGCTTCTTCATAGTTATTCATCGCTGATTTTGAGGCTAGACAGGAAATTGTAGATATCTATGAAAGGAAACAATCTTAGATGATCGAACGCGGCCGCTCCGCTAGTAAAGATAGAATGTTTTCAAGTAGTAAGGTTTTTTATCGTACTTTCCTTCTTACTCATAAGTTGATAGCAATAAGTTATAGAGAGTCAAGTATATTACTATCAAGGCAGTTTTGTCGTGCCGTACACACCTTAGATGATCGAACGCGGCCGCTCCGCTAGTAAAGATAGGAAACAATACGTCTCTTCTTCTTCTTTTATTTAATGGCAACTACACAATTCTGCCAATGTCAAGTTTTTATGTATAGGATTCATATCATGTCACTCAGTGAGTCCTGTCTGGTCCTGTCATTGGTTTTGAACAAAACATGGCGGCTTGTCAAAACTTAGGTACACCTTCGCCGAACTATTTGCCGAACTATTATTGGGATAGAAGATGACAGGCGAATACAGATGAAGCTACACGTTCGTGACCGTCGGCATTCGACTATCATCGGCGAATATGTAGAGGGCCCAAAAAAACCTTCAAAAGATCTTAATATACAACCTGGTACCAATAGTGTGAATGTCCAGCATTATTTACTATTATTTATTTATTTTAATAGGAAAGTACCATAAACGAAGAATACTTTCGTATGTCTTTCTTAAACTTTCGCGATCACTATTCATAATTACGTATTAACTAAACGGGATTTATGACGTACCTTATTTTATTATTTCCCGACGTTACGAGGTACGCGATAAATCCCGTTTAGTTAATACGTAATTACTTTCGTATGTACCTACCATTCATTTAAATTCAAGGAATGACTAGGACCTTACCTATCCAAAACTAACCTTAGATTAATACGAGTAATTACCTAAGTATGTACCTAAAGTACGTCGAGGACAGGTCGCAATGGAGGCTTATGTTATATTGATGTACCTAAAATCAAATAATAAAATAACACAGTAAGTTCTATTGAAATTCCAGATGCAAACTTTAAACGTCTAAATTCTAAATTGTGTGATGATAAATCGCTTGAATGCTAAGCCGAAGCGTTCCCAAAACTATTGCAATATCCAGTTTCCGATGCTAGTGACCAGTGAATGGCTTCCTAACGACTGCCAACAAAACTCATAAAGGAGTACGTGTAACTCTCTACTTTAAAATTACAAACAGTCGGGCAAGTTTTAGAAAACTCATCCTTGCGCGGTGGCAAAGAAGTTAGAGTTACTGGAAGTGCGTATCTTAAAATATACATATGAAGTTATGATACATGATCTTTGATACATTAAGGTATATTATTATTATTTAGCCTGTGGTGTCCCACTGCAGGGCAAAGGCCTCTCTTCGTTTCTTCCACTCCTCTCTATCGTGAGCTAATGTGGTCCAATCAGGAAAAAAAAAGTAAAGAGGAGTTAAAATAGTTTTTATTCAACAACAACATAAAACGAGTTTCATTAGAGTGTATTATTTATTACCCTCGATATCGCTCGGGAGTTAACTCAGGAATCCTTAGATGCGCTTCAGAATTCATTATGGCTGATAAGGCGTCCGTCACTTGCCTAAAGCTACAAACAAACTATTGGACGCGACTGACAGCCGCGATCTGGATGATGTTTGTACACTGAACTGTGCAAACTATTAGACCCCTCGCAGACTGCAGACTTTCTATCGGCCGATAGTTGGGACGGGCTATACTTCTCCATACTCATTACGAGCCGAAGTATGTTCCATCTCAACTATCGGCCGATAGAAAGTCTGCAGTCTGCGAGGAGGCTAAGGCTGTGTCCCCAGTAGGCAAACTGTTAGCGGCCGAGTACTGAGATAGTCGGCGCGCGTAACGCTGCAAACTGCGTACAGTGAGCGCAAAACTAGCAAACTGTGGACACTCCATTTCAAATATATGGAAGGGCGTACTAAATCGATACGCCGCCGCAAACTCAGTCGGCCGCTAACAGTTTGCCTACTGGGGACACAAGACGTAAGTCGCGGACGTGTCCTTGAGCTTTCGGACGTGCGACAAGGATCTGGCGCGCTGGATGTATGTGTACTGTCCATACTATCAGTCACGGGTATCAGCCGCGTTATAATTATGTTTCCACCCTGGTTAATCTCCTAATGAATCGACCTTATGTACTTAATATAAAAATTATGAAAACGATGCCCCTTCTATTCCATCAGTTCCATGATAAAGTATTTTGTAGCACTTCGCATGTAGAAACTGAAGTTGCCGCTGGTTGCTGTATGGGGATATAATGGGGAGCGAATTCATAACAAACGATGTCTCTGCTCGCTGGCTCCGAATTCCAGAACTTTGAGATAAATCACATACCTACAAAATTATACGGTACAGACCTACCTACGGAGCGGATTAGAATGTTTTGTGAAATATATCAGGTAGGTTAGGTAGGTACGGTCAGTGACAGATGTTGATGAACATTTGGTGTTTTTGAATCATATCTTCGACACTCTTACCGCCTTATTAATTAGAAAACCCTAATTCTAGCTAAATCCGAGACTGCTCTCAGAACTGTTACTTCTTGGAGTAACATGATCCCTGTTATTAATAAACACGAACTTGGGTGGAATTAGAGCTAATCCAAAGCATACGGCAGTAGTAGGTCAATTCCGTATTAATAAATAAAGACCAAGGAGGAAATAAGCTAATCCGACACTGCTCTCGGAGCAAGAGTTACGCCTAGGCGCAACCTAGTATAGAGATGGAGTAAGCATACTCTATCATGAATTTTGACATTTTACTTCATAATATTAATGTCATAACCAAAAAAAGGTTGTGCAAATAGGATGGATATGTTGATGGTTTGAGGAAAAATTTAATGAGGTTGGATGGATACCAATTATAGTACCAGTAATGAGAGTGAATGAGGCGAAAGTTGTGTGTCAGGATCGTAGCGACTGGAGATCCGTGGTCTCTGCCTACCCCTTTGGGAAAGAGGCGTGACTTTATGTATGTATGTATGTATGGATACCAATTACGATAAATGGGGCGAGTGAAAATTTACAATATTCGTAAAATTTCATTGTATGATCTCGAAGAAACTGAATTTAAAATCCAAGTAAATATAGATTTTGAGGTGAAAAATCATTTAGCATTAGCAAGAAACAAAAAAACTGTTTAAAATGACTAAACACAGTAAATACTTTTTTATGACTAAAAACTTTTTGGTCACTGGACCAAAAATTTTGGGAAGAATAAAACCTCTAACCTCTTTGAATAAAACAGATTGTCAAATACAAATTATTGTCTATCTCTGTCATTCATATAATAAGTGACAGAGACAGACAATATTTTGAATGATAATATTATTCGTTCATTCACTCGTTTTTATTTTAAATTTTATGGGTTGCCATAACGCACGCGCTAGTCCCGATGCAAGAAATGTATTACTGATTCGAGATAACTACCGATTTATTAATAACCTTGAATTCATCATGTTAATCCAAGAAGTAACAGTTCTGAGAGCAGTCTCGGATTTAGCTAGAATTAGGGTTTTCTAATTAATAAGGCGGGATGAGTTTAAGGTTATTAATAAATCGGTAGTTATCTCGAATCAGTAATACATTTCTTGCATCGGGACTAGCGCGTGCGTTATGGCAACCCATAAAATTTAAAATAAAAACGAGTGAATGAACGAATATTATTATCATTTAAAATATTGTCTGTCTCTGTCACTAATTATATGAATGACAGAGATAGACAATAATTTGTATTTGATAATCTGTTTTATACAAAGAGGTTTGAGGTTTTATTCTTCTCAAAATTTTTGGTCAAGTGAATATTGACCAAAAAGTTTTTAGTCATAAAAAAAGTATTTACTGTGTTTAGTCATTTTTAACTGTTTTTTTGTTTCTTGCTAATGCTAAATGATTTTTTACCTCAAAATCTATACTTACTTGGATTTTAAATTCAGTTTCTTCGAGATCATAAAATGAAATTTTACGAATATTGTAATTTTTCACTCGCCTCATTTATCGTAATCCAACCTCATTAAGCCATGCGCGTGATTGGAGGTTATGTACGCAGTACTCCCATACACGTAATGCAAAGTGACTTATTCTTGCCTCCTCTTAGCATTCGACGAAGATTTTTAGCCGGTAAATTTTGTCTGAAATCTAAGTCTTTTTGTAATAATAAGCCCGTTAAATACATGGAGGATCTTAAATTAAGTTCTCACAGTAGGTATTGGTCGTATAGGAAGCTACCGGTTCTCATACCTATTTATTCAACTATAAATTTGTTTCCAATACATAGCAGCAGTCAACTTGAGATGTTCTCTTTAGAAACCTGGATGAGCAATATTAATTTAGATGGTATAGTGAAAGATAGCATTCCGAAAATAGATCGTGCAAAACGTTTCTTTACAGACCACGATTTAAAAATTATTTGTGAAGAGTTTATTGATGAAAATTATCACGATTGTTACAAAATTTATACAGATGGTTCAAAGATCGGAGTGCATGGGGGCTCTGCATTCCTCGATCCACTTTCTAACAGTTATATGAAATTTAAAATAGATTCAGATATTTCCATTATGCACCTTGAGTTAATTGCCATAGCAGAAGCTTTGTCATACATAAATTCCATTAGCTGCGATAAATTTGTAATACTCTGTGATTCTAAAAGTTCCTTACAACACTTAACTCGATGTACCTCACATTTGCGAGGTACGCCAATAGCCTACACGATTTTAAAAAGCATTTTACAGTTACAATCAAAACACAGATCTATTGTTCTACAGTGGATCCCATCACACATTCAACTAGTAGATAATGAGGTAGTGGATGTTTTGGCTAGGCAGGCCATCGGCGATGGTGTGCCTATACCAGTCCGGCCGTTATTCACTGAATACGTCCGGTGGTTGAGGGTCGAATGCATAGAGTTGTGGCAAGAATATTTCGATGAAAGATCCATAAAGAAGGGTATTTGGTACCGCACTATACAGCCTCAAATCGGGTCAAGGCCATGGATAGACGAGTTTAGTGCTAATAGAAGTACTTTGGTGGCTGCTCTCAGGCTGCGTTCCGGACACATCCCATCCAACAAGTTTGCTTTCTTGATGGGGAGAGTGGCATCACCCAATTGTGATGTCTGCTCTTCCATCGAGGATATACAGCATGTGTTGATGGAATGTGTTCGGAATGCTGATGATAGAAAAAATTTTTTTGGAGCATTATATTCCAGTAGTTATAACATTGGTCGCTAGCGCTCTGGCGGCTCCATTGTCTGAAGAGGCTCAATTTTTTTATATTTTGTTTATTAAGTTTTTAAGAAGTTCTTAGTTTTTTTTTTTTCTTTTCTTCTCTTTTGTTCATTCTGTTTACTAACTTGTTTTAAAATGTACATAATTTTAATTAGATACTAAGATGTTACTGATTGGGCGATGTTGTCGCTCAGCGACAAAGCCCTTTAAGTTTTGGTGTAAATAAAAAAAAAAAAAAAACCTCATTAAATTTTTCCTCAAACCATCAACATATCCATCCTATTTGCACAACCTTTTTTTGGTTAAGACATGAATATTATGAAGTAAAATGTCAAAATTCATGACAGAGTATGCTTACTCCATCTCTATACTAGGTTGCACCTAGGCGTAACTCTTGCTCCGAGAGCAGCGTCGGATTAGCTTATTTCCTCCTTGGTCTTTATTTATTAATACAGATTTGACCTACTACTGCCTTATGCTTTGGATTAGCTCTAATCCCACCCAAGTTCGTGTTTATTAATAACAGGGTTAGGGTTGTAACTAAAACTTTAGCTATTATTGGATGCTTTGCCTCACACCATTGTTATTTGTGACAAAAAAACACATTTTTTTCATAAATCATGAAGCTTTAAAATCTCCAATTGTTCATGAACATCTGTCGCTGACTGTACCTCAGTTTAATAATGCTGGAGTTTTTCACTCAGAATAAGCCCCAAAGTAAGCAGAGCCTGTGATGGGCACGAACTAGATAACTGCTTATAGGTAATTAAGTAGATACTCCTACCTACTGAATATATTTTTTTGTTTTGTAACTACATACTTACAATTATACCTACATAAAAAACACCTAGACCCGAGATAAATATTTGTAGATCATACAAACACAGGTCCCGCGCCGCGGGGATCGAACCCGCAACCTTCTCCGTCGCAGGCGGGCCTTCGCCCCATAAGCTACAGAGGTCGTCCTATAAAGAGAAGCTTTTACAAAATGCTAGAAAAGAAATCACAACTTTTTCAACTAGCTCAATTTTTTTTTTTAATATTTAATAGAACGGTAAGTAGATAACATTTCAAAAAAAATCGTTGTCTTGCCATTCTCAATTTTGAATGTAACAAATCGAATATAATTTTCATGAATGATTTTTTTTTTTTTTATTTATATAAGGGTTTTGTCGCTTAGCGACCACATCACCCTATGAATGATATTATGGTTTCAAAATTGGCGTAAGTGCGTAAGTTGTCTCATAATTTTTAAATATTATTTTTGTTCTTTTACTTCCCAAAGTGCGAGGTAGTGTTACCAACTCAGAAAACGTCACCAGCGTAAATCGCTGGAAGACGCTTATTAAAATAAGAAAACTTTCGCAAAGTGCTATAAAAGTAGGTAGGTACCTATGGGATAAATTGAAAAACACGAAGTAAAAACTGGAATTTCACCGCGGGCCGTCTTCATTACCATTTATATAGAAGAACTTGAGCTCAACTCAAATAACTTATAGAAACTTGCAAATACATGGATTATGAGACTCGCGTAGGTATTTGCATTAAGGCAAGATGATGCCTATACAGTATACACCTACCTAGTATTTACCTAAGTAATATTTTCTGCCTAAGGAATGCAATTTTTTTTTTTGACGTGACAACGTCTTATAATTCGATAGAGCCGGCTGCACGCACGAAAAAAATGCGGCGTTACCTCGCTCTGAGGCGTTCCATGTAAGGCTTGAAGTGCAAGCGAGAGCGCGGAACGAGCGACAAAGAAGCACAAACGTTGTCACGTTCAACTATCGTCAGTAAACCGACTTTACAGACAACCAATTTTTTATGATGAATAGGTCGGCTCTTGACCTCGAGACTTACCTAGAATGAGGTCTACGATGGAGCGAGCCTAACCCAGAAGGTGCCTATTAAATCTCTTCTTAAAAACAACAGGGTCGTAGCTCAGCGGAAATACAGACGCTGGAAGCTGATTCCACATTTTTGCAGTGCGCTAAAAGAACTTTACGATGAGCTCATCGTATGCGATTTTACTAAGACAACTCGCATACGATGAGCGTTCACACGGGAAAATTGACGTGCGATGCTAAATCGTATCGCACCGTGTAAATGCACCTTTATTAGTGGAATATCAACCAGGTGTGGATGATAATCAGCTGTGCGTCTGAAGTCCCTGTAAATATCTCACTTCATGCAAAGTACCTACTTTGCATGAAGTGTTCATATATGCCATACAAAAAAAATTATAAGTAAGTACCTACCTCTCTGGATTTTATGCCATTAGGTAGACGAATAAAAATATTCCATAGGGCCCTAAAAGATAGCGTATCATAAACTCTACCCTCTACCTCATATTATCGTATCTTTATTCATAAATCTGGCATCGTATGTAGGTCATCATATCTACCTATCTAAAGCACTTCCATACACAGGTCACGCAACATTCCCCAGCGAAAGAGCCATCTAAATCGCTCAGGATTATACAGTTTTGGCGCCATTATCAATGAGTAGAACGCGCAAGGTATCATTTCTCAAAAGTTCCGCGTTTATTATCACCTCCGGAATGACGGGAAACTATCTTTATTTCAAGCTTTCAACTCTATTGCGTGAGGCACGCGATGCCGTGCGGAAGAAAAGAAACGTGCTCTAAGCTACGAACGAAGCTTTCAAAAGTTCGCTAAGTTTTGCAAATTTTATGATGCTAGCAACACTGTGACACCGCTAGCAAATAATTGATGTAAGAAAATAAACATTATGTGAAGTACAAAATGAGATGTAGGTAATTGTCTGACTAAAAGGAATTTGTATCCAAAGCCATATAAAAAAAAACTAGCAAATATTGTGGCCTAAATAGTTACCTAGTTTAGCTTACTTATAACCTCTGTGGCGCAGTGGGTGAAAGCCCGCTTGGGACGCAGAAGGTTGCGGGTTCGATCCCCGCCGCGGGATAAATGTTTGTATGATCTGCAAATATTTATCTCGGGTTTGGGTGTTTCTATGTATAATATGTACGTATTTACAAACAAAAAGTATATATGTAGTATATCAGTTATCTAGTTCCCATAGTACAAGCTTTGCTTAGTTTGTGGCTAGAAGATGCTGTGTGAAATGTCCAGCATTATTTATTTATTTATAAAACCTTTATGAAAACCTGAGTAGGTTTGTCTTACTTGTTTTCTAGTCAATTAGGTACCCAATGATGTTGTATACTATAAAGTAGTATCCCATTTCTCTGCAATTACCTATTTAGCGACAGGTTCATTCATTTTCAAAGCTGACAAACCGTGAATCAGTAGGCGTCATAGTTAGAGTGCCACAAATTTATCTGAACCGGTGAAAGAGGCGCTGTTATCGGATTTGGTTAGCAGAAAAATAAAATTTCGAGTAAAATTCGTTAGTGCCTATTTTGGCCACCGGCCCAGATAAGATTGTGGCACTGTACTCTGAGGTAGGCGTAGTCTCTACTACAGATTAGCTAAAGTAGAGGAGATACGCAGATTAGGTAGAGAATAGGTAGGTACCGTAGCAGAATAGGTAGGTACCATAATACTATACTATACGGTCTCTAGGTAGATGAAAACTGGTTTCACAGTAAAATAAGCTCTAAAAGGTAGAGTACAGACTCATTCTTGTTATGAGTCATAGTGATGCGATTTTCTTCGCTTACACAATATTTTTTCCCAACCCTGATTTCAAAACATTGGAAATTCATAACTCAGTTGAATGACGGAGATTGATAATAATTTAAAAAGCGCCATCTCTTTGCTGCCACGTGTACTTTACACAAATAGCGCTCTACCTTGACTACTAGCTTCAAAAAGTTTCTCTGGCATCTTTTTTATCGCCTAGATGGCAGCACGTACATTTGGAAGTGACAATAAATGTTGCCATAATCAATGGAAATTTAATTACTCTGTTATTTTTGGTAGAATGTAATTACGTAGCGTAGGTATCGAAGGCAATGATTATTATTTTGATCGAAGGTATAACTTTTTGGAGCATTATATTCCAGTAGTTATGACATTGGTTGCATAAATAGCACGACTATTTACCCCAGAAGTAAGTAAGTAGTCTTACAATTCAATTGTAAATTGTAAATTACAATGGAGCAATGATCTTGCAATGGAGGCGAAAAATCCTTTTCACATATAAAAAATGTATTATCATTTGGTAGGTACTACATATCTACCTAGATACTAGCTATCTAAATAATTAGGTAAGATCCTTGGCCAAAGAAGAGTTTATGAGCAGTGGTAAGTCTGTAAATAAGTTGTAAGCTCGTTGTAAGTAGGTATCTACCTACTACCTACCCAAACATACCTACCTACCAAAGACGTTCCAAAGTGAAATTGTATCATTCCGGCAATTTGCTCAAGGGCCTCATCTCGACTCATCGTTTGTTATTGGACATCCGGTAAATTAAGAACTTGAAATAAAATTGTATCCGTTTCTTTACAAAATAATATAAATGGTCCTTGCACAACTGAATATTTTCATTAATCTGTTGTTGTAGACGTGTAAAACTACCTAGCCCTTTAGACTAGTCGGTCTGTGTCGGTGATACACCGTGGTGAAAGGATTGGCCAGCCTAGATACTGCGTTACCGTATCTAGCTGTTACCAGGGTACGCCGCGGGGCAGCTCCTTTCTTGCACCCCTTTAGACTAAAGATTCAGGTGGGTGGGACGGACGACTTTCGCAACCCTCAATTCCATCAGACGCTCTCGCTTCGATCCCTGGTTGTAATCTTCTCAAGGTATGTAAAGAAACTTGGACAAGGAGAGGAAGGAACAGTGTTTTTTTTTAAAGTAGGGAGGTACCTACTTACTTAATTTGGTAGCCACATCACGCACATCAAAAATTAATTAGTGAATTACCTAAGTAACTGTAGGTAGGAGGAAGGTACACCTACTACCTGCACAGCGAAAAAGAGCGTTGGTGCAATATTTTTATAGAAAAATGAGACCTACAAATGGGTCCAAGTATGCCTGAGATGCATTATTCAATTAGAATGATAACACTTAAAAGCAAGTTACTCAAATTGTAATGCCTCGTTTCCGAGTCGCGTGGGCTTAACGTGTGTGACCCCTTGATACACACTCACCGAATTAATAACATCTTTATTGCGAACAAGCTTCTGCCGGCTGATTTTCTCCAGGAGATAGTCCACCACCATGTTTATTGTTTTTGAATTGAAAACTTTTGTAGTTACGTTGGGCAGTTTTGAGATGAGAATAAATTCTTGGATTCGTCTCGTGCAAGTGTACGTGCGAGTCACGTGACTGCTCACCGACACCGGGTTATTTGTCAAGTTAAGAAGAGAACTGTTCAAGTTTTCACTTCTGCCAGCACTCCTGGAGTGCCACTGTGTTTATTGTCTTTAGTAGATGACGAATTATTAAGTTTTTCCTTCGCTATAAAAGCATTCGTACCTACCTACCAGGTCCTCCAAAGCTATATTTATGTCTTGACGCGTTAAGAGAAGTAGGAGAAAATACTGCCAAAAAGTCTGCCTTCTGATGCTGTAGTCTGCACTAATTTTGCAATTTATAACCTGATACCGCCAAAATCTGTTATTACAAATCTGCATGACTAATTTAAAGAATTTAGAGCTTAATTGATCTCAATTAGTCGAACCATACAAAAAATTACATGACAGCTGACTGAACTTTTTTTGCTAAAATTTAAGCTTTATATATTCCTTAAAAAAGTGAAATAATCGTGGATCCAGTTTTATAAAATCTGGCTTTGAAAAATTACGTTTCTCAAAGTTGTTACAGATAGCATATTAGGGAAACCTTATTTTTTTTTTTATTTTAGGTAGGTAAATACCAAACCGTTTTATAACGATGTTAGGATAATCATGAAATTTACACACGTCAGTACCTACTATTTGCTCTCAACGCAAAATAAAAAGACGTGGCATAAGTGGATAAAACAATCATGATTGACAGTGGGTATCTAGAGGGGGATCCAAGTGTTTTGCACAGGACTTCAATTGGGTTCTAGGAAAATCTCTGCGAATCTGACGTTTATTTGCACACTGAATTGAATGAGTAGCTCAATTGCTGGGGTGTCGCTATGACATGACCCAATCAACCCTGCTCTGTGCACTCTCAATTTACTAGTAGGCTAGTACACTCGTAATCACTATCAGCATAGAAAGCGTACGCTGCTTAGATATTAATATTCATATTCATATTCATTTATTTAATGCTTGTGGACCTAGGTTACAGAGTAGCTGATGTTAATGCTTAAAACTAGGAATCTCTAGATCCTGCTAATTAGCATACAAACATTTTAATATAAAAGTCATTCATTATTTACCTACTAAACAAAAATATGTCAAATTATAAATGATTAGAAAAATTAAATTAGCATTATGGTCAAGTTATTATTAGTAAATTATAATTAATTTAACTATTAGTATAGATACATACATACAATAAACTCTAGGGTGTGTTTAGGTACCTTTTAGATAGATAATCATGATTTAGGCAACAATTGCTGCAAGAGATAACTTGGTAGGTAGGTATTTATCATAATCTATATTGGCCAATAGAAGATTCAATTAAGATTAATCTAAATTAGTAACGCCTTTTTCAGCTAGGGGTCCGTCAGTCATTAATTTCCACCCCTAAGGAAACCAATTTGTCTATTAATTTAGATTAAGAGCAAAAAACAGAGGGACCTGATCATCCAACGGTTAAGTGTCAGCTTAATAAAACTGTTAATTAAGAGAGCCGGGCCGTCGGTCGCTCGCCTAAGTGAGGGCGCAGTGTGATGCGAGTCAGTCGCCGGACACCATGCGCGCGCGCGCACTCATGCTCCTCGCGCTCATCACCTGCGCCCACGGCATGCGGCATCCACCCCGTAGCTTCAACATCACAGAATTCAACGTACCCCGACTAGTCTACTCCGGTCAAGCTGACGTCCAAATATCATGCCACTACAAAGGAAACTTCACCATGCTCCAAATCTTCAAAGGGACCAACGAAATCTTCAGGTTTAAGCCGAGCGTTTGGCCTGCCATACGAAGCTTCCCCACCAGTGGGATTGCCTCGATCAGCACCGACCATTGTGGAGCATCTTCGTGCCATATCCAGCTTAACAACCTGACGGAACCGGCTTCAGGATTATATAGGTGTGACTTGGAACACGATACTCCACCTTACCTGTACACTACGCGCTCAGCTAATATGTCTGTTCAGATACCTCCGAGGAGGATGCCGTTCATTGACGGCTTCGCTGAAGAATTCAGTGGAGGGGAAGAGATGCAAGCTATCTGCCGTATTGAGCCCGGGAGTATGGTAAAATGGTACCTCAACGGACAAATTATTATGCCTTTATACGGTTTGCGTACCTTCCAATACACAAGTACGAGATCTATTTTCCTTGGTGAACCTCCGATGGTGAAATTACAGTGTGTTGAAGAGAGGGGTTTTACCACGTTAGGATCGAAAGTAGTTGCAGCGCGCTGGGTCGACATAAAACCCAGCATTACAAACAATGGGAGTAAAACCATGAAGATGTCAGACGATGATTGTGTTCCCGGATCAGCAATCTCTACATTGTATTTGAGCCAATACTCGTTTTCCATTGCTCTTTATTTCTTGTTTTTGTTAATGAAATATTATATTTTGCTGTAAGTGTAGGTATTTTAAGAGACATTGATGCCTATCCGATATACAGCTAAGCTCGCCAAAATGTTTATTATTTTGCCAGATTTTTATAAAAAAATATTTATAAATATATTTTTAGAAAATTAAAATATTCAGAGTTTTACATTTACTGTAGGTGAGTAAACTGTTGTTTTTATTATGGTAGGTACCTAAGTTAAACTTTTGTTACTTATGTAACTAAGATCTAAATGTAAGTACGTATAATGGTAAATGATACTTGATTGCGGGTTCGATTCCCACCGCGGGACAAATGTTTGTATGATCTACAAGTATTTGTCTCAGGTCTGGGTCCTTTCTATGTACAATATTGTATGTATTTAAAAAAAAAAAGTATTTATGTAGTAGGTAGGTACCTCCTATGTACTCATGTAGTACCCACAATGATCTTATAAACTTAAGTACCTATAACACAAGCTCTGCTTACTTTGGGGCTAGATGATGCTGTGTGAAAAGTCCAGCATAAAAAAAATAAGATTAAATAATTATTTATTTAAAATAGATTCTCGGGTAAATAGGTAAATGTAGGAAAATGTAGCAGGACTTATAGGACTGCATTCACCTACCTACTTTTAGAATACCTACCAATTTAAACAGGTACCAAAATATTAATCGGTATAACTTTAAAACACAACTACGCTTTGAGTATAATTTTCATTATACGCTTACTTTTTTTTTTATTATACGCTACGTAACCTGCTGCGGCTCAGTCTGTGCTGTGGACAATGATCTTAAAAACTAAAAAGATCTTTGGCTGCGGATGATGATGAAATAAAATACTACCAAGTTCCTAAAAACAAATGGTAGAAATCTCAATAAACTGGCAACAAAATTAACAAATATGGCGCAACAACTCCCCCTTCACCCCGCAAGGAACAAAAACTGACAGCGCATTGCGCAAAGCGGATTTATAAAGTGTGCATGCTACGCGGTCAAACATGTTAAAAAGTTTTTCTGAAATTTTAGTTTTATGTTGTATTCGTATTCAGTGCTCAAATCAATCAATAAGAACTGATATAATAAACTTTTCGCCGTCTTGATTGAGTGTGTACACTTAGTCGAAAATAATTAGTGAAAATAGTTAACAGCGTTTCTGTTAGTGAGCTTCGTTTGGTTATCACCATGCCTAAAGGAAAAAGAAAAGGAAAATACGGTAAGTTTCGTCTCGTGTTATATTTGGGCTAAAAATATGCGAGATGTTTGGTGTAGGAAGTAGGTGGAATTCGCCAAGAATTCGATCACATCACGCGGCGACCTTGTGGTCGAGAAGGCGGGTTTTTTCGCGAGACGTAACGAAATTGACGTCTGCTACTGTTTTATGATTTCAGATCTATATTTACGATATTTACCTCAAAATTCTTACAACCACATTGTTACAATCAGAATAATTTCACAATTAAGCTGGTTCACTTTCACGTTTCATAACATTACAAGGTTCCCACATGTCGTATTGCAAATCAATGACCTTTCTTTGTGCAATGCCTCAATTCTATTTATTATAAATCATGATGATTTTGCTGTAATTTGCCATAAAGCTGGTAATTGCCCTTGAAATTACAAGATTGATAAACAATTGTGTAAGTTTATGTAACCACCACACTTCCTAGATTGACTTGTTTTGGTTGATTAGATTATATCTTATATATTTGTAACATTTTCCTACGTAACAACAATTGTTGCATGGTATTTTTCACAACATATCTCCCGATTGCCGTTTACTTGTGAAACTATGTTGGAGCAAATAAAATGGCTTCAGATAAACAATGTTATAGTCTTGTATAGAATACAAGCATTGTAGTCTCATTAAAAGTTAAGCAATACAAAGATAAAGAGTTTATTTACATTACTGACCAAAGTTACTTTGACAAAGAATTGAAAAATATTGTGAAATACTTTCACAACAAAACATGTGCAATAATGTGCATGCACATTGTATATAAATTCAAGATGTGGTTGTCTTGTACCCAAGACCGCCTCATCATTCATCTACCGATGAATGTGGCTTCAAAGCTTGTCCATTGCTCTTTGAAAGATAATTAAAATGGTAATGCGTTCTTCTATTCCTTGTGACAATCTTGGAGCCATAAGTAGAGGAAAGGAATCACTTCCTAACCAACTCTCAAAAGATTCATGTACATTTGTCACCAACTGGAAACCCCCACGTAAGAGGTGCGCAGGTACAAACTCCTTATAGGGAATAGGTATAGGGAGTTTGTACCTGTAATGGGTTACCAGTTGGTGATGCTGACGATACAAAGCTACATAGAAGACTGTGCTGTACTAACTGCCACTGGCTGGAGAGGTATTTTACATCAAAACGCTGGCTGGGTCTTTTCCGGTAAAGAATCACAGTAAATTACCCGAACAAATCGCAGATGTAGTTTCCAAAACCGACTTTAATAGCCTAGCTTTTTCTACTATTCCATTTTTAGCATGTAATTCTACATGAAATCTAATGTCTTCCGAATGAATTAAAATATCTCCCAGTGCAGGTTGGGAATAGACTTCTTCTTAGACATAGACATTCGTTTATTTACTACATAAGCACACATACACAGAAACAACAATACAGTAATAAATAAGAAGGAAAAGACATTCTTAACTTCATTTATAATTTTTATCAATAAAAAACTTAATTTCAGAGCACAAAAGAACAGAGCAGATGGATTCCTCGGATGAGGATGCCGGAATTGATATGACCCTAGACAATTGCTCCGAAGGCTCTTTGCAGTCCGACCTCAAGAGCAACCATGATGAACCAGGTATGTCGTATTTTGATTCTTTTTCCCTAAGGTTCATCAATTCTTCCTACCCCACTAAGGTGTCAACATGTTTTTTTCCATTTTCCTAAGTCACACATCATCTCAGCACTTTCTCCTGACACAGACATAGTTAGTTACCCTAAAGTTATGAAAGTAAAAATAAAATACTAGTAGAATAAGAGCCATCTAAGGATTGTTGAAAACAATCTAGGTATACATACAGTGATCACCTCTGATGACCGACCTCTGGTACATTGGTAATACCTCTGGTGATTGGCCTGTGTGTGATGCGAGAGTGGTCGACGTGCGAGTTCGATTCTCGCGGTGACTACAAATGTTTGTATGATCTGCAAATATTGTCTCAGGGTCTGGGTGTTTTCCATGGATTATGTGTATAACCATAGAAAGAGAAACTGGCTCTTATTGATTTATATTTGTTGAGAATGGTGAAACTCTTCCATAATAATGACTCACAACTTAAACATTGTTTATTTTCTCAAGTGCAGAGGTGGATAACCTTTGAAGGGCGATGAGTTCATGATGACTGGCTTTGATAAATCTGGCCTTCTAATGAAAAACTATTTCTCGTGCCAATTTTCGTAGTAATAATAATGTTGCTTTTTCATCATCATCATTGGCCTGCCCTTATCCCGCTCATGCGGGGTCGGCACAACATGTTCTCTTTCTCCACTCTCCTCTATCACTCGTCATCTCCATATCCACTCCTTTCTTACCCATATCTTCTTTCACACAATCCATCCATCTTTTCTTAGGTCTACCTCTACTCACATAACCATCCACATTCATTTCCATCACCCTTTTAGTTAAATGAGTTTCATCCCTCCGCGCTTACGTGCCCATACCACGCTAATTTATTGCTCCTTAACTTTTCAGTTTTATGAGTCTTGATATCAAATTGTAAATCATAATCAGATCCTACACTTATCTGTGTGTGTGACAGTGTGTTTTCCCAACATCAATTGCAATATTCCTTTCTATTTCTAGCTATTGAGCTCACATTTTGCGATGGTAGAATCACCTAGAGAAATATTTAGGAGACCTTTGCCCAGAAGTGGCACGCTATGTAGCATTTTGTAACAGTAACAGTGCATTACCCAAAACTGTCTCCTAAATTTACGCAGGAAAAAGTTTCAGGAAAAAACAAGTCCTATTAACATTATTGTACGATGCGATTCAATTCAATTCAAAGCCTTTATTACACTGAGTTAACATTTTTCTTAATTATATTATGCACACCAGTCCTACTCAGCGTGTCCTGTGGACACATAGGCCTCCTCCAACCGCTTCCACTCCGATCTGCTCCTTGTTATTCGCTGCCAGAGTGGTACGATGCGATTAACCTCTCATAATAACGGTATACATTTTCGCCGAATCATGCCTAATATTGCTTGATCTTGTGTCCTTTAGATCATGACTCTACTATTTGGCAGCTATTTATTATGAAATCAGCTGTACCTTACGTAATAGAACATACTATCTTCCTACTGTCTTGAAGCAACTGGTAATGATGATGACGTAATGAATCACTCACTCGTGACGTCACACAGCTGAGACTTCCATGACGCATTTCACAGTATTTTTTAATTTTGTGCCCCGATTGTAAAATATTGCACACCTTTACTTACAGCTCGAAACAATGGCGTAAAAAATGTGACGTCATTTACCTAGAGCTCTGTAGGATAGTCAAAGTCAAAAAGCATTTATTCAGTAGGATCGCTGGGATCACTTATTCTTAAAACTAGGTGATCCTACTTCTGTCGATGGTTTCATGTCATCTAATTGCACAACTATTTGAAATGCAATGCAAAATCTCATACGCCAAAGCATTTGATAAAACTGAACAGCTGGTAAGATGTCATAATGAGTTGGCTCGTGACGTATGAGTCTACAATTCCGTGACGCCACGCGCTACCGATCTATTGCGCTTATAACTAATGCTTTCCTGCACAAAGATTGCAGTCTGATAATTGTCAGGTCTGTTCGTATCGAATAATGATAGTGAAACATGTTTTATAGGCAATACAAAACGGAACAGCCGTGTTGGCCGAATGGGGTTGTACCTCGACTTTCAATCCGAAGGTCGTGGGTTCGAATTCCGGCCATGCATCAATGGATTTTGCGTTTCGTAAAATTTATTTTATATTACTAACTTCTGCAAGATGTCGGCATGTATCAAACATGTGTTTGTACATGCCTCTGACTACTCCCTTAGACATCTTCAAAGGATCTGGAATACATAAAAAGATCTGAGAGAATGTCTACCGCGACGTGGGGTTAGTGTGTGACCTTGTTTACGTTTTTTTACAAAACGGATTTACAAGTATGTATTCGAATTGGTTCATTCCACAGACCAGAAGAAATAACCCGTGGTTGAGTCAGATCAAGCGCGGCGAAAACATAATCAAAAATCCAAACATTGATACATTTTCTTTTGCCATTCCCTTGGCCTCACTCCAACTCTTTTTAATTTCAATACGCTCCTTTTCCATTAATCCCATAAAATGTAAAACGTATAATCAGTTACATAACCGAGCCTAGTGGGTCAGGGAACCAGGTCACATGTGTGTTGGCTATTGCCTAGCGATGCGGGCCGTGTTGGACTAATGTCAATGTCTTTACGAACTTTATTATTGTATGCCCATAACAACGAAGGAAAACTTCGTGGGAACCCATCGCTTAGCTCTACACAATCATGGCTGATTTAGCTGAGAGTAGCTTCAACGACCCAAGCATTTTAACGTCCCGTAAATGTAGGTTATAGATTATTCTTTAATCGATTCTGATAGCCGTAGTAAAGACGTAATATGCCTAACTATGTCCATAATTTTGATATCATGTGCGACCATCATAAGTTGGACGGTCATTTTTGCGTCTCGTATCGCATTTTATACGCAATAATTGAATTGTTATCTCCATGAACATTTTGTTTGTTTTTATATTTCATCATCAAACTATAACAAACATACTAGTGCATTTGACGAATATCAAAAGACAAAATAATAACAAATGGTATCAGAGACTTTCAACTATTTTCAAGGTTATCAACATGAGCCGATAAGACTTGTTAAGTAACGAAGGACCTTGAACGCTATTGGTCTCATAAAACGAACGTTGATGGAATATTTTTGATTCGCGTGTTGTAGGTTTATTAGCATATTTTGTCTACTAGACTGTTTATTTCTACTCCCCACCATTCTTCATTTTCCGTGTAGTGTCTGAAAGTTGGGCATATAATTATAATGTTGAGGACTTAATACTAAAGATATTCCTTCTGGTAAATTACTTACTGTAGCTTCACTCACGTGGTACAAAAATAGGCGATATTATCTCAAGATAAAGCTTACAAATAGTATAAGAATCATAAACATAGGTTTAATAGTAAGAGTTTAACACGTATGTTTAGCTATTACTAGCTGCGCTCCCGCGGTGTAACCCACGGTCCTTCGGGATTTTTTCGGGATAAAAAGTAGCCTATGTCCTTCCCTGGAATACAACCTTTATCCATGCCAATTTTCAGCCTAATCTGTTCAGTGGTTTGGGCGTGAAAATGTAACAAACAGACAGACAGATTTACTTTCACATTTATAAAATTAGTATGGATACTAGGTAAGTACAAAAAAATACTAATACGATCTGAACAATGCTTGCCAATTTTAGTTGATAAACTTGTGGAATTTTCATAATTTTCTTTCGTTGAGGTAGATTGTTCATTCAACCGTCGCGAATCGAAACACGTGATCCCTCACGTTTTTGATCCCTCACGCACGTGTTTCGATCCCGTCCAAAACACAAGCCAAACAGAATTCGTCGCGTGAATTCTGTAAGCCAACGACTGTAGATTATGTAATCGCACGTGTTTAGGAAAAGACGATAAATTATAATTGTTTAGTAAATAAAATGAATGAATATTTTAAATAATCACAACTTTGTCCTTCATCGGTATCCAATCCACACAAGGCTTGTGTAGCAAATATTATAAATGTGAAAGTAACTCTTGTCTGTTTGTTACCTTTTCACGCCCAAACCACTGAATAGATCAGGTTGAAAATTGGCATGGATAAAGTTTGTATGTATTTTATCCCAGGGAGGGACATAGGCTACTTTTTATCCCGAGGGACCGCGGATTTCACCGCGAGAGCGCAGCTAGCGCTCCATAAAAATATGCTATCATTTTGCCAAAAAATCCACATTCACTTAGCAACTTCTCGTTGAATATTCAAGTTAAATTGAACAGATTTCCTTTGTTGATTTTTAAAAGACAATATTTTGAAACTATGCTTAGTAATGTTGATATCATTTCAGAGGCAGAAATCCAAGAGAAAATCGAAGAGAAAGTCTTAGAACTGATCGACGCCCTCGGTGCTAGATCAAACGCAGCCCGCGCCACAGCCCTAGTCGGTCTTAGGGCTGCCTTACAGCGAAGATATCTGTCCAGTGTGCTATACTCTCATCGGGCAACTTTGGCCGACCATGTCAGCAAAGCACTCAGACGGGGCAGGGACGCAGAGAAGAAGGCAGCGGCTGCATTGGCACCCTTACTAGCTCTACAGGTAAATCCATACTATCCATCCATACTTACTTATCACTACAGTTTAAAACAAAGTCGCTTTCTCTGTCCCTATGTCCCTATGTATGCTTATATCTTTAAAACTACGCAACGGATTTTGATGCGGTTTTTTTTAATAGATAGAGTGATGCAAGGAATGTTTATATGTATAATACATGCATAATATAGTAGAGGAACACTGATAACTTTAGAGGTTTCTTGTGATGTCGTGAATTACTAATACATGTCTTGCGCTTACATTGCAAACGCTGGCTAAACCCTTATATTTAGCATCAGCATTACACCCGTGCGATGCCGGGGCGGGTCGCTAGTAATATTATAAATGTGAAAGTAACTCTGTCTGTTTGTTACCTTTTCACACCCAAACCACTGGACAGATTAGGCTGAAAATTGTATAATAGTAATAATACAAATACTTAGCGAAGTTCATAGGAGATATACTCCATAGGGGAAACCTAAATTCATAGGAGATATATTCATAGGGGATTTACTTTGTTTATGATCAAAGGAGAATGGGCAATAATGTATAGAGCACTGCCCAAAAAACAATTGAGATTGTTATTGTCCATACTCCTTCAGATGTGATGTGTGTGCAAAACACATAAAGAGTAGATTTTTTGGTAGAACTCAATTTATTCACGTTTACACTCTTTTACATCTTTTTACTACTAGATGGCGCCACTTGGCCACAGAGCATAAATCTTCTAGAGCTCTAATTCTCTACAGATAAAATATTAAATCTATTGTTTGTATTAAACAATGTGAAGGTTCACAGCTTAAAGTAATGAACCTCACATAATTTTGCCATTCTATAATATTAACAGGGCGCAATGGCGCTTATTAGGGGAGGCCTATGTCCAGCAGTGAACTGTTATAGGCTGATGATGATGATAATATTAGCAGAGAAGGAAAGTAACACGGAACTAATTCAATGTTATGAACTTGGTCGTAAAAGGCTATTTTCATACACTGCAGATGAGTCGAGAGATATGAATGTACAATAATGTAGAATGCCTTCTATATAGAAGGTCGTTGCGTGCAGGAAGTTATATTAAAGCAGTGTACATAATGTGCGTGGCATTGTGTACAAATATAATGTCGGTTTTATCTGCACTTTGTACCTAAATTATAGTAGTTTATCTATCACGTGTTTATGGAATATACAGTCAACCAAAATATTTTAAAGAATGTGGATATTTATAATTTATTTCGAATCGTCATAAACTTATGTTTTACTAGCTACTGCCCGCGTGGTACCAACATTTTGAATAGCCTATATGCTATTCCAGGTCACTATCTACGCCTATTCTAAGTTTCATTCAAATCGGTTCACTGGTTAAGGCGCGATTGATACACAGATATCCGAACATCTAAAAAAACTCACAAACTTTCAGCTTTATTATATTAGTGGGATATTTTAGTGTGTTTAAGTTCACTTAAGGAGCTTTGAGGCGCACTTAAAACCCTTTCACTACACTTGTCACGACAAGAAGAATGTCGTATAAAACATGTTATTTAATTTTAAAATTATGTTTTGTTTTCTTCAGATCGGCGAAGAAGGCGCGGAAGAGTTCGTGAATGAAGTGAGACCCGCCCTCGTCGCCGCTGCAACTGACAAGTCTGCCTCGCTTGAAACACGTGCCGAGGTAATTATACTTTGTAATAATAACTGAAACATTACCCAGTGCAAACTCTTATGTAACAGATATCTACTGTGTCGAAATGTGATTTTAAATATGTATGAGTTTTCGTTTCGGTTATATGCGCATTTTAACACAAGCTCAGTCTAAACGATGAAGCAAAAATGATGTATGTTTTTATTCGGGGACGTCATATGGTTTGGTTTGTGAACAATACGACTGTAAAAGATAAACTTTTTGTTCGTAACTGAACACAGTGACGTCACAAAATGGCAGAAGGCGTTTTTGGTGGCTTGAAGAGAAGAAAAATTACGATTTTTAAAACTGAATTATAAAATGTTTATTGCATTTTTATGAATAAATATCGACGTTTATCGTTTACTTGTAACGAAACCTATGGTATACACATTTTATGTGTTTTCTTACATGGTGTAAAATAGCCTATTATTGTTTTTTTACAGGTGTGCGCAGCCCTATCAGTGCTATGTTATTTGCTTGAAGAGGACCTATCCGAAATCTTGGAGGTTATGAGGATGTACGAGACCATCTTTAGTGGCAGCTATCTTAAGGTCAGTCTTACTACCACCATAAACAATAGTAGATTATTCACCAAGGGGATAAAGCAGTGTATTATGTCACGGGCGCCATATTGAATCCCAAGCGCATCGAAGGATTCTTTAGTTAACTCCCGAGCGACAGCGAGGGTGTTTATAGTTAATGACTAGAATCCTGAGACAGCGAGGGATTCAAGAGCGCCCAAGACTAAGACAGCTTTAACCCCGAGGTGAATACTCTGCTTTTCACACATAGGTACTGCGAGAAAACTAGTGACTACTTACACCCAGAAAATAGCAAGCAAGTCAGGTTTTATAGGTATAATAATAATCAATTCGTTTTTTTTTATTCAACCTATACTGTCCCACTGCTGGGCAAAGGTCTCCCCCAATTCTTTCCAACCATCTCTCTCCTTCGATAGCTCCCACCACCCGCTATCGAAGGAGTCGAGGTCGTCCGTTTATTCTCAAAAAATATTTGATTGAGGCCGTCCTTTCGTTCTCAAAAAATATTTTAGCATTAATAAGCAACAACATTGGATCGCTCTATAGTTTGGAGGCATTAGCCACACTTTTTCCTTAAATTTGAATAAATTCTACTTGGTGCAGGTCTCTATGGTAAACATTTTCATAGAAACATCAAAAATAAATTCGGAAGAAAAAGATTAGTTGCCACATTTTTTCTTTTTTTTTTCGTATATGTTCTATTGGGTGTGGACTCAATAGTAAAAATTTTAATAGAAATGTTGAAGTTCGAAATTCAAATCTCATTACTTATCTGTTCACATGAGGTTCAGAGGGAGAAATGAAATCCCATACAACTTTACCTCCCGCCGGCCATTTAGTTTTTTAGGAGGGAGTAATGGTTTACTTTCTGTTAAGAATGTGAGACGAAAAAATGTATGGTTTTCGAGAACCGGGTGTGAAAAAGTATTTAAAATCTTAATATAAGAAATGCTACCACTCAGCTTTTAAGACGTTTCTACTAGTCATAGTAGTACAAAATAGTGTTATAGAGGGTTTTTTTTACATAACATAGTTAAATACGCGATAGGTTAGAATGCCATTAGTAATTTACGGTAAGTAAGTTTGTATGAGTCAGTGGCCAACCTGGGTCTTTAGGCCGCCTTAAGGCCTCCATGGCTTAACGACTTAAATAGCCGGGACCGACAATTTATCGTGCCCTCCGAAGCACGGAAGCGCTCAGATGAAAATGCCACTGGCGGTCACCCACTTACAGACCGTTTCAAACGTTGCTTAACTTCGACGATCTATCAAGAACGACTCAAGCACGACCACGAGCGCTTCTATTTACGGTAAAATACTCGTGACACAGTGAAAAAAAGCAGCACTCGTGAGTAACACGCTGGCTCTCTGCCATGTGTGATTCTAGAGTAACTATGCCAAAATCGTTTGTTTATTTTGTATGTATTTTAAAATCTATTGTCGCTACGGAGACTATCTCAAGGTTATGCGAAGAGAGCAATGGATTTTGCGTTTTGTAAAAAAATATGCTCTTATTCGAGCTCTAAACAGTGAAGGAAAACACCGTGATCGAACTACTCAGTATCAGTACAGGAGGCGATGGGCCTGTAACTACTCAGTATCCATACAGGCGGCGATGGGCTTGCAACCTGTAACGTTTGGAACGCTAATTTCTGCAAAATGTGGGCATTTATCAAGCGATGAATCCAAAACTTCGCTGAATATTCGGATGATTTCTACGATTTCTTGAAAGCCCGCTTGGCATTTTTTTATTTTATCAAATTTTCATACAAAAATAAAAATATTTAAATTGAACGCTCTAAATGTTACGAAGTCTATGCGAAACAAAAGAAAGCGATAGTACAAAGCGAGGGCATCGGGATTAGGGCGGTGGGGGCCGAAATGTGTTCGATAGGACAATGTTATAGATAGGAAAACGAAATTTTGAATGTTTGTTTTTGGCAAATGCATTATGTTTTGTAAAAAGTCATAGAACAAAAGTTGTTGGTTATGATGTTAGTAACATAGTCCTGAGAGTTTACCGGTGTTTTAAAAATAACCCTGTATTAGTGAGTTATTTGGTTTCCATAGTACAAGCTTTGCTTAGTTTGGGTCTAGAGGACGCTGGGTGAAATGTAAATTATTAATATCTGAAGCGCTCGTGGTCGTGCTTGCTTAGTCGTTCTTGATAGATCGTCGAAGTTAAGCGCTTCCGTGCTTCGGAGTCTCGGCTATTTAAGTCGTTAAGCCATGACGGAGGCCTTAAGGCGGCCTAAAAACTCCGTCACCAGAGTTGGCCACTGACTCATACGAACTTACTTACTTTTTTGACGTGACAACGTCTTATAATTCGATAGAGCCGGCTGCACGCACGAAAAAATGCGGCGTTACCTCGCTCTGAGGCGTTCCATGTAAGGCTTGAAGTGCAAGCGAGAGCGCGGAACGAGCGACAAAGAAGCACAAACGTTGTCACGTTCAACTATCGTCAGTAAACCGACTTTACAGACAACCAATTTTTTTACTTCTGAAAGAATACCTAGCTTAGGGAATACAGTAATCGTAATCATGTTCTATGTTGTTACAGGGTGACGGCAGTGTGAAGGTGTCAGGCTCAGCGGTAGAAGAAGGCGCGCTCCACGCGGCCGCACTGGACGGCTGGGCGCTGCTGCTTCCGTTGTTGTCGGCCGAGCACGCGGCCGCGCGGCTGCGCACCGCGCCGCCCTCTCTCGGGAAACTGGCGGAACTGTTGGAGGCGTGCTCGCTGGAGGTAACTACTGTAACAATTAGGGCGCCTTCAAATTAGCCGCAAATTGTCGCGCGGAGGCAGCGCTGCGGCCAATTTGAAGGCGCCCTTAGAGGTCACACAATACTACTTCACATTTCCAGACTATCCAGGGGGCTTTTGGAACGAAGCTATAAGGGCGGGCACCTCAACCGTGGAATTAAATAAATAAATATAAATAATGCTGGACATTTCACACAGCATCATCTCACTAGCCCCAAACTAAGCAATGCTTGTACTATGGGAACCAGATAACTGATATACTTATATACTTTTTGTTTGTAAATACATACATATTATACATAGAAACACCCAGACCCGAAATAAATATTTGCAGAACATACAAACATTTATCCCGCGGTGGGGATCGAACCCGCAACCTACTGCGTCCCAAGCGGGCTTTCACCGACTGCGCCACAGAGATCGTCAGAATTGATCCAAAACTCACGTTTCCTGCACTGTGATTGCTCCGCTCGCTTGTCCAGCACGTTCATAACTATAGCGACTGAACCGTTCCGCAGAAAAATCTTACAACGAAAGAATCTATGCTGGTAATGCGTGTGAAATGACTAGGAGTATTTGCATCTATCGAGCCACCGCTCTCGATGGTCGGATGACATCGTTATTTCTTATCTCTCTTGGTATTTCGTGCATTTGACACATGCTTTCAAACTTTTTTGTTTCGACGACATGCCGGTTTCCTCGCGGTGTTGTCCTTTAGGTCTTGAGAGTACCGGCGTAGGGCAAATGTTTATTTCGGAAAGATAAAATTAGTTACAGTATGAGTGAGTGAGCACCTAAATACACATGCACCCACTATTACAATCCCATCTCTCTCTCGCTCATAAGGTTTGCTGTAAGAGAACTCTTTTTAGGGTTAAGCTCGCCTTAGCCATTACTTCTCTAGATATAATAATAATAATAATAAATTCTTTATTTTTTTGTTTCTCTCACAAGTAGTTAACACAAGTTATTTACACTAGTTTAAATGCAAAAATTTAGTAAAACCTGTTTTGTGAGAGAACTGGTGCCTGTGGTAGGTTATAAAAACCTGTGTTACAGGTCACCAGTGCCCTCCTCCACTGGATTTATGAAATTTTACAAGTGTAAGGGTTCTTACAAGATATGAAGAAAACTCCGGTCAGGTTCTTGAAGACAAATATAATGAAGAAAAATTGAGTAAACGTACAGGATACAAGTTATGTGGTACACATGTACTAGACTAATCGGGGTATATACGTGGAAAGTTGTTGCTTGTAACTCGGGTACGATGGCAGTGGGCTGGCGGCACGCTGCGCATCGGTTTTATGTCGTCGCGTCAATCCCCCGCGCCGCGCGCCCGCGCGCCTCGCGTTTAGTATTTGCTCTGTGAATGTGCGCGGCGCGAACATCTTCGGCGGCCTTGAAAGGGTGCTTTCAAACATCCCTCTCCTCCTCCTTCTGGGCGTGGTCAGGCTCAATGGGGAGCAGGCAAACCTTGTTGACGGCCCGTCGTTCCATGCCTCGGAACGTTAAAAAATCTGCCACTCTGCAGACGTCATCAGAGCCGGGGTAAAGTCGTTGAGCTCGTCCTAGTCTCCATTTGAGGGGGGGAAGACCATCCTCCTTGAAGACCACCAGGTCTCCTACTTGAAGATTTTGTTCATGGCTGCGCCCCTTGTAACGCTGTTGTAGTTCAGTAAGGTACTCGTTCCTCCACCGGTTCCAGAATTGTTGACGTAGTGCTTCGATCATTCGGTATCGGCACCGAATGCGTGTCTTCACGTCGGGTGCTGGAGGCGATGGTAGCGATGTCAGCGGCCGGCCGATGAGGAAGTGCCCTGGAGTGAGAGGAGAAAGGTCGTTTGGGTCAGATGTTAAAGGAGATAGGGGTCGGGAGTTGAGGATTGCTTCGATTTGCGTAAAAAGCGTGCTCAACTCCTCGAAAGTTAATGAAGTGTTGCCAGCTATGCGCTTTAAGTGATGCTTTGCGCTTTTTATGCCGGCCTCCCATAGACCTCCTAGTGAGGGAGAATAAGGGGGGTTGAAAGTGAATTTAATGCCTTCATTTGCGGAATAATCCTTCACATTACGAAGGCTTGACCGCAGTACCCTACCTAATTCATTGTTTGCCCCTACAAAATTTTTACCGTTATCACAGCAAATGTTATCAGGCTTACCTCTTCTCGCTATAAAACGTTTTAGACTAGAAATGAATGCCTGCGTACTGAGATCGCTAACCGTTTCTAAATGGATCGCTTTAACAGAAAAACAAATAAATAAACATAGGTAACATTTTGAGATTTTATTACCACGTCCTATCCTATTAGAAATCATGAACGGTCCCGCAAAATCAACACCACAAGTCTGAAAAGGATAGAATTGTGAAACCCTATTTGAAGGTAGGTTTCCCATGAATGGGTTCATTGTTTTGGCATTGTATCTTGTACAAATAATACATTTACGAACTGTATTTCGTGCTAAATTTCTGCCACCTACTGGCCAATACAATTTTCTGAATGAACTAAGAAGCAGCTGAGGGCCGGCGTGAAAAAGACGAACATGTTCGCATCTCATGAGTATTTTCGTAAAATGATGTTTACTATCTAACAATGCAGGATGTTTTTGTTCAAAGGTAAGTGTCGCATTATCAAGGCGACCACCTACTCGTAATATTTTATATTGGTCAATGAAAGGAGCTAACTGCAAAATTGCACATTTAGGTTTAAGTTTATTACCTACGAGTAAAGTATTTATGATCGATGAATATGATTCATATTGGCAATTTCTTATCAGTAGATTTAATGAATCATCAAGTTCCCTACTACACAACGGACCAATAGTTTTATTTTTATTTTTACAATTATTTGTGAATCTTAACACGTAGGCGTAAGTTCTTATCAATCGGTTGGGGTTTGAATACCTACCAAAGTTAACGAAACTAGGTACGTTTATTGCATTATGAACATTAATATTATTTTTTACTTCTGGCAGATTGATGTTAGTGTTAGGAGCTTGCGGCCACTCCGTTTCCTGACTTGAAAGGAAGGAGGGTCCGCGCCACCACAGATCAGACTTTGACAAAATACTAGGTTCTACGCCTCGCGACGCCATGTCGGCAGGATTGACAGTTGTGGGAACGTACCTCCATGAAGATAAGGGTTTAACTGATAGCTCACGGATCTCATTTACCCTATTGCAAACGAATGCCTTAAGAAGTTGAGGTTGTGTTTTTATCCATGCTAGTGCTATAGTGGAATCAGACCAATAATAGGTACGATCGATCTTGCCCCGAAATGCACTCCTCACTTTCGCTGTAAGGCGAGCGCCGAGTAAGGCCGCGCACAGTTCAAGACGGGGTATTGTCAAGGGTTTAATGGGCGAAACACGCGTCTTTGCACAAAGTAATGTGATTGCTATGCAACCAGAAGTATCCACTGTGCGTAGATAGATACAGGCAGCGTAAGCATTCTGGGATGCATCTACAAAGCAGTGAAGTGCTGTGTTAACGGGTAAAGCGCAGAGCGCGAATCTAGGTACATTAACTGTAAGTAAAGTGTTAAGACTACCTATCATCTTTTGCCAGACGCATTTTATTTCAGTGGGGACTATATCGTCCCACTCAAGTTTGAGAAGCCACAACCTTTGGATCAAAATTTTTAAAGCAATAGTGCAAGGACTTAGTAACCCTAGGGGGTCAAAGATTTTACACGTATTTGATAAAATTTCTCGTTTCGTGACATTATGTTGGGTACAATCAATATTTATGGTGAAACGTAATGTGTCAGTGTCTGGGGCCCACAAGACTCCCAGTACACTTGATTCTTTACTAAGATCTAGGCCTTGGGTTTCTGTGTTTTGATTGAATATCTGAGGACAGTTCGTGCGGAATTTATGAATAGGCAAACATGCAGAGCTAAGAACTTCTATGACCTTTTGATAGATATATTGCAATTCACTCTCGGACGATGACCCTGTTAACATGTCGTCAATATAAAAATCTTTTTGAATAACTTCCGAGACAATAGGATCATTGCATTCGATTGCAAGCTGTTTAAGACACCTAGTACTTATAAATGGCGCAGAGGCCGTTCCGTAGGTCACAGTTTGCAATTCTGCAATCTCGAGGGGATCTGAATTATGGTCTCGCCAAATGATTAACTGTAAATGCCTTTGTGCTGGATCTATAGCAATTTGTCGATAGAAATTCATTATGTCACCCGTAAGGACGAACTTATGCTGTCGAAACCTAATCAAGATATTGAACAGCTCATCTTGTACTACAGGGCCTATATATTGAATGTCATTTAATGATTTCTTTGACGAGGTTTTAGCGGAGCCGTCAAAAACTACGCGAAGTTTTGTGGTCTCGCTAGTTTCTCTGATAACAGAGTGATGTGGTAAGAAGTACCCAAATGATGGTCTATCTACTTTAGCTAAATGACCAAGATTTTCATAATCTTTTATGAACTGAGTATATTTTTCTTTATGATCTGAGTTTTTATCAAGTTTTTTCTCAAGATTTAAGAAGCGCTTTTCGGCCATCATGTATGAACTACCGAGCGCTTGCTCTGGTGTTTCTCGAAAAGGCATTTTTACACAAAACCGTCCATTAGCTAAACGTTTAGTTGTTTCCTGAAAGTGTTGTTCGCAAAATTCATCCCCGGGTGACACAGTGAGTTGTGAAAGTGGAAGCTCCTCAAGATTCCAAAACTTCGTTAAGTTGTCATTGATTTCCTTGGTGAAATTGCATTGAATTATGTTACTGGGTTTATGAGAGTAACTATGTAAAGGACCTGCCACTAGCCAACCTAATTTTGACTCTTGAAGAATGGGCTTAAGATGTCCTAGCTTGATCTGTCCTGAAGAGATCACATCGAAGAAGACTTCCGCACCTAACAGCATGTCGACGTCAGAAGGCATATTGAATTTAGGATCAGCCAACTGAATGTTAACTGGCAGGTTAAGCTCGTGAACATTGATAGGTGCATTTGGTAAGTAGCCAGTTATTTGAGGTACTACATAAAATTTAAGACAGACATTAAAGGGCTGGTTAAGTGAGCTTACGTTCAACTTACAGCTGTCTGTAATAGGGACTTTAACGTTATTTATGCCTGATACAATTAAAGAATCTGTATTATGACTGCGTATACCCATTTTATGTTTTAGGGTTTCAGTTATGAAGCATGACTGACTTCCTGCATCAAGCAGAGCTCGAGCAAGGTAAGTTTTCTTACTCTGTGGGTCAGTGACCCTGACCAATGCAGTGCAAAGAAGAACCTGATTAGCAGACTGAGCGGACAGCGCCACTGAATTCGTTGAAATTGAAGTGGATTCAACGGAAGGTTTGCTAACTACAGGCGAGTGCAAGAGTGTATTATGTTTTTCTCCGCACTCCCTACATGTACCTTGAATGCGACAGTCTTCCACAATGTGACCCCTCCTTAGACAGTTCGAGCAAAGACCTAATTTAACGACTTCGTCTAATCGAAGCTTAAGAGGTAAGTCTTTAAAGACGGTGCATTGTACTATTCTATGCTGATGCTTACACATTGGACAACTTGAATTAGTTTTAGTTTTAGACCCTGATGACGACACAAAACTCTTAGAGTTTCGTGCATTGGCGTTCTTTTGATCGCTATTCCTAACCGCTTTATGTTCGGGTTTAGATCGATCGTTATTATTGACAGACATGGTCTCGAGAATATCTGCACGACCACGAAGAAATTGAATCATGTCTGCTAAAGACGGCAAGTTGGGCAAGGTATTTTTATGCTCTTCCCACTTCCGGCAGGTTACTGAATCTAGTTTAGCACATATTATGAAACAAATGAGGACATCCCATTTGTCAGTAGGCTGGTCTAAGTTCTCGAGAGCTCTCAGGTTTTTTAAGAAAGTGTCTATCAAGTATCTAATAGCCTTATGAGATTCACGGGATAAAGGCTCCATGTTAAATAACGCTTTTAAGTGGTTATTAATGAGAACATTCTTATTGTCATAACGTTCACACAAGAGCTTCCACGCTAAGCTATAGTTTTTGGAAGTAAACTCAATTGATTTTATGACTACGGTTGCACCTCCCTCCAAAGATGATCGCAAATAATGAAACTTATTTATGTCGGCGATAGAATCATTTTGATTTATCATTGAATCAAATGTGTCCCTAAATTCAAGCCACTTGAGGTAGTTACCGTCAAAGGTAGGAAGCTTTATTGTAGGTAGCTTGATTGACTGGTGCTCAAAACTATCACAAGACCTGTAGGATGGAGCACTACCCGGTTTGTGTTTGGACTCTGACTTGGAACATGACTCAACGATCTCCTGCGCAAGAGCTATCAAGTGAAAAAACTTATCCTCGAGACCATTACGATCATCGGAGTCACCATTTAGAGCTTCTAATTTATTCTCTACTTCATCAAACTCTGAGAACATAGACTGCACCCTACTTAAGCGAATGGTTAGTTCTTTGACCTGTATACTATTCAAATCGTCCGATTGCAAAGCTTGTAATGAAGTTACATAGTTTTCAAATTGTGTTAAGCGTCCTTTCATTGACCGTCGCAGATTAATTAGCCTTTTACATTCGTTTAAATCGCTAGAAGAGCCTTCGCCTGATAACTTATCTACACTATCCGTGTTAGGCATGGTTTTAGAAACCAAATAGGCACTTACAACTGTTTTTCGAAATGAAAAATGATGAACTAAGCACGACTTAAACGAGGCAAACAATCAATCAGAGAAAGTAATCTGTGCACCAAACCAGCTAAGGCGGTCAAGCCTTCGTAGATGCAGCGTCAGCGCGTGGCGGCACGGCGGCGGGAAACCGGCTCGGTGCGACCAGGCACGACGCGGAGCACCAGGATATGTCCACGAGGCTGAAGGAAGCTCGACTCTGAAATTGACGGGGGTACACGTAAATAACGTACGAATTTATCAAAGGAGGTTATGAGGAGGTGCGGTTTGTAAAGAAAATAACAAAAGTTATCGAAATACCTAAAGTTAAAAAATTAAATATTATGTGTAACGAGTGACTGCCATCGCACCCGACACAAATTCAAAATTTTTAAGACAAAGGGCTTGTAAAGAAAATAACAAAAGTTATAAAAATACCTAAAGTTAAAAATTAAATATTATGTGTAACGAGTGACTGCCATCGCACCCGACACAAATTTAAAATTTTTAAGACATAAAGATTAAGGATTGCTTGTATTTTAATGGATTAAGTTTTTTAGCATTTGGCATTAATTTACGGCTAAAAGGCTAAGGGACCGCGTATAACCCACAATTATAAAATTAATGATTGTATGAATCAAGCGCGCACGCTTTTATGGAATGTGCTTATTATGTACACTTTCACTACATGCGCATAAGCACAATGCTTGCATAAAACAAAGGAATTCACGTTTTGTTTTATTAAAAAGGCATTACGAATTATTTCAAGCTAGCTAATGAATAGAAAGAATAGGCAAGTATAACCTGGAAGATAAGAAAATGCCGCGCACGCGGTATTCATGCACGAGCAGAGATAAAGAAATTCCAAGCTCGGCACGAACCACGCACACAGAGAAATTGTTGCTGTAAGCGATAATTTACTCACTCAGAATTAAGCTTGCTCCGATACAAATCGAAGAAGGAATTTTGAATAAAAAGGATGGATAGGATGGCACTTAACTAGCGATCTTGAAGTGCTGGTGATGGCCGCGTCCGTCCACCTGGATCCTCTTCGTCTGCGTCTCGTCACGGTCGCCACTTTGTAAGGGTTCTTACAAGATATGAAGAAAACTCCGGTCAGGTTCTTGAAGACAAATATAATGAAGAAAAATTGAGTAAACGTACAGGATACAAGTTATGTGGTACACATGTACTAGACTAATCGGGGTATATACGTGGAAAGTTGTTGCTTGTAACTCGGGTACGATGGCAGTGGGCTGGCGGCACGCTGCGCATCGGTTTTATGTCGTCGCGTCAATCCCCCGCGCCGCGCGCCCGCGCGCCTCGCGTTTAGTATTTGCTCTGTGAATGTGCGCGGCGCGAACAACAAGTAATATGTCGTGTTTGATTGCGACTTAAGGAGATTACAAAATAATAATGAAACTTAATAGCTAAGACATAAAAAATACAAGCAAAGTTACAAAAAAAATAATTAGCTTAAGACATTTAAATGGAAAGCCACTATTATTACAGTTTGAGTGATGTGATGTGCGTGTGTGTGTGGAAGTGTGTGTGTGTGTGAGTGTGTGTGTGTGTGTGTTTGTGTGTGTGAGCGTGTCGGAAGAGAAAGACAATTCAAGCTGGGGGGGATAAAAGTTTTTCTGTCTGTTGGTAGGTTAGAGTTCTTAGCCACCCAGCCACTGCTGCTTTACACTTTGCCCTGATATGCGGATAGATGTTAAGTAGACTCTAGATGAAGTGTTTATGTATGTTATTTCTTTGTGCAATAAAGAATAAATAAATAAATGAGTCCTATCTAACAATGTTGTATCGCAGGTGCGGCTCGCAGCGGGCGGCGCGCTGGCCGCGGCGCACGAGCGGCTGTCGGCCGGCGAGGGCGGGGCGGGGGGCGAGTGCGCGCCGCCGCTGGAGAGGCTGCACGAGCTCGCGCGGGACTCGCACAAGTTCCGCGCTAAACGGGACCGCAAGCTGCAGAGGGCTACCTTTAGAGATATCATCAAGTATTTTGAGGTGAGCTGATAGTATAAGAGAGTAGTAAGAAATAAAATCAAGCGGCAAAATACCAAACAAGATTAGATGGAATGAAATGACAACCTCAAGTATATTGAGGTGAGCTAAATTATACAAGAGAGTGCATTAAAATATAATGTGAGAAGTAAGATATGCTTTTAGGTCAGATTAGGGAGAGCGCATCATTAATGTCAAATCGTCGTGCTACATATTTCCATTTTCAAAAAAAATTTGCGTAAAATTATGTCCATGAGTGTATCATAGGTGTGCTAGAACTTATTCCTCTCATTACTGTGAAGGTCATGTCCTCATGACAGATTTGTAGAATTCACAAGCTCACCACTGTGTTTTCAACTTGTCATAAGGCATTTGTCACAAGGAATCCTATCAAAGCTTGACTGCTTACCATAACCAACAATCTCTAAGATATCTGTCGGAATCTACGACTACCCCAAAACAAATAGCTACAGAGCATGCTAACATGTCTAATCTACTCAGCTCATTGGATCTCTTCTTCCATTCCCATGCTAACATGTAATCAAAAAAAAATACTTTCAGGAAGACGAAGTCCCCTGCATCACAGTGCGTGTTGGCTCAGAGAGCGTCCGCTGTGAGTCGTGGGCCTCCAACGCGGCCTACTCGGCCCTCGCGGCCTCGCTCGCCGGCGGCCTGCAGGCGCTAGCTCCACACTCTATGGCTCTGAGGGCGGCCTTAGGCCTCGGAGATGTACCACCACTTACTCTACTTGCGCCAGCTGCTAAAATGAACAAACTACAACGGGTAAGCATTCTGAGAGCTGGAAAAGTACCAATCCCTCAGAAATCATCATCATCCCTGCCCTTTTCCTACATTATGTGGGGTCGGCACAACATTGTGTTCTTCTTCCATTCTCCTCGGTCAGCCGCAATCCCTCAGAAATATTAAGAAAGTTCCTTATTGGTCCAGGCGTCCTCGAGTAATTTGGGAACATTATTACTATTACACATCATCCCATTGTTAGACAAAGGCCTCCCCCCATTTCCGCTAGTCACTACGATCCAGTGCCTTCGCCAGTCCGTCCCATATACGAATGAGATGGCGCCTATAGGCGTCCAGTAAAGGCTCTAGTTTAGTCAGGGCTCCACAAAGTCGTAGTGTTGGGGAACATACATCAAACAAATAAAAAAAAAAAAAAAAAAAAAACAAATAAATAATTAATAAAGTATAATTTTGATTCCAGCATCTACAGAACAACGCGGCGAACAAGGCCCGCACGGTGGCGCGCGGCAAAAACCGCGACAAGCGCGCCGCCGCGCTCGCCGTCTGACGCCCGCTGTCTGACGCCCGCTGTCTGACGCTCGCCGTCTGACGCCCGCCCACAGCGACTCCTGCACATTCACTGAACAAGAGAACCTCCCCGAGATACTACGACAGTAGATAGGCATTCGTAAAAGCCGTTTTGACGCACACTTGATATATGTACATACAAAAGGTTCACTCTCATATAAAATAGTTTTGAGCGCATCGAAACGGTTATTTCACGAATTTCCGTTGATCGTATTATCCATACATACGTCGCGCCCATTGCGCTTCAGAGGTCGTCAAAAAATAAGAAAGAGGCAGGTTCTCTTGAAACTAATAACAATTTTCGTGGTTCAGCTTGTGAAAAACTAATCTCATCAGACGATTCATATTTCATTTGAATGTATTTGATTGAAAGAACTTCTTTTAATAAGTTATGTTTCTTTGAATAAAATTGCTTTTACCTAAACCATCCGCTAATTGTCAATACGTGATAAAACCCACAACTTAGATCCCAAATACCGAACAAGCTGAACCACGAAGAAATAAATCAATTGATTTGTAAAGGCCCAGAATGATTTTAATATTTAGTTGTGAGCTCGGACGGTCCTACGTTTAGTCGCTTAGTTTCTCGCTAGACACCGCCTTATTAGATAAGATAGCATTAGCAGGTGGTGGTCGCCAGCGGTTGATGGAATGGCGGTAGCGGAAGCTACCTCGTGACCAAAGAATTTCTCGATGTTGGAACCGTTTCGTCTATGGTTTGATAATTGTAATGATTAGGCCTTGGTTCTATGTTAAGGATATCGCATCATGACCGTGGCACATTGTAAACTCCTCCAAAATGCTGCTTTTTTCATACACTCTTTAGCTCTCTGAATTAGCTGCGCAGAATCCATTTTTGGTGACGCCTAAAAGACGAAGACAGCTTTTGATAGCTGCCTCGCTCACTCGCTTAGTTTGTTGCATCGTGCTATCTCGCCTACTCGCGCAAACCTGCGCAATCTTTCAATGCACCTACTTCAGACAGACAAAGATCGGTTGTGCGCACTGTACGTTGTAATTTCAGTCTTACAGCCTTCTAAATAGAATGCATATTAGATTGAAAAGCTATCTGTATCAATCTGTTTCTAACAACGAAAAAATATGTCCAAGTTACATGTGATATCCTTGGGTAGTTGTAAGGTAGGCTTTTGTTGTGTATAAAATTACTTGTAATTAATGATTTTGTAAATTAGTAATCGCTTACTCCATCTGACGGCGTCTCGTCCCGTTTGTTATCGTCTCTGCTGCTCGGTAAGCACGACTAGATGAATATTTTTATTTTACTACTATTATTCGATATATTATTTTTACACTGACAGTTTTGTGTGTATAGTTTTATTAATAGTTCGATTTAGGGTTTTGTTTCCATTTTGGAAAAGTGGAGTAAGGTTTTATTTTGAAGTTGATAAATTAAATGTTTTGTATGGGTTGCACTGTTGCGGTTAGATTGAAGGGAGAGCCTCAGCTCCAAGTAGATTATATTAGTTGTTTTAACATGTTTGAGTAATGAATTCCATCTTTTACCGTATAATGAAGTCCCTGGTTCTAACATTTGCAGGGTAGTACTACGCTCAAGTAGTTGCTAGGTATAGTTTCGACAGTGCAACTCGTATTTTATTTATAAAGCATCTCTGTAAATATTATTTTGTGTTCGGCTGTGAATTATTGAAATAATATTTATGAGAACAATTCTGTTGTATTATTTTTATCATTCCCAATAATAGGAAAGATCCTTATTTATAATATGCTTACAGAGTCATATTGACACATTGAAATACATTTAGGATATTGTTTAGTTTTTTAGGGTACTGTAGTCACGAAAGAGCGCACCAAAAGTGCCAAAGGGCAGAACAACGACGCCTTTTTAAATTATGCCTGTCCAGCATGAGTGTCAAAGTGGCTGGTGAATCCTAGCGAATCCGCCCAGCTAGCATGCTAGCTGAGCTGAAAAAACCAGTCATACGATACGATGAGAACTTAAGATCATTCTTGTCATGGTTCTTTCAAACCAATGTGGCGAAAGATTTTGAGGCTCCTATCGTGCTTATCTTTAATTCAAATAAAACAGCAATGTAAACACATGACTAGGTTTATTCAGACATTAATTCCTCCACAATCATTACGTCCCGCCACAACATTTACACAACAACGAATACAATCTTACACTACTGACGTACCTTGGGCCATACTCCTTGTAAACAAAACCTTTCGAAAATAATGTTCACAAAATGGTATTTGCGAGATATCAAAAGCGACAATATTCAATGGAATTTCTAGAAAGATTCTTCCTAGTCTTGTAAAAGGAGTACGGTCCTTACATTTCGTTGCTCAAAGTTTAACATTTAATAATGAAACGAATACAATGTTTATCTAGTTTACAAAATAAGCTCGCGTGTCAGACACTACTGTAGCTAAGTGGTCTAACTTGCAATATCTATGCATTTTCAATAATCAACGACATTAAGGACATTGCACAGCAGACATGAACGCGATGTTAAAAAAATATCAGCTTTTCGAACAAATATTGCCTTCAACTGAAAGACTAAAATTGCTAAATAAAAACTTATTTTGAAAATTAAGTAAAACTGACGCATTCGGGAGTGAGTTTTGAATCCATACGGCCGGCGGATGCAAGATCCTTACTGTTAGTTGATCATAAGCTACATCCACACTGTGCCTTTTCTTCAACTTTCGTCTTTATCTTTCGTTTGGCGCTTTCAATAATTGAGTGCGTTTACGAACGCAACGCCATTATATTCATTGTTCAGTCGTAGTTTCGCTTTCAACTGTCGGGCATGCCCTAGGTGCTATGTTGACTGCGCTTTATGACGCATGCCCTTGATGAACAAAAAAAGCAGTGTGGACATAGCTTTTTAAAAAAATGCTTCCTATCTCGAGAACAGTGTTCATATATAGTAAAATCGTACATCATTAATTATTAACACAGTATATTCTGTATGCAAGTATAGAATCAAGATTTTGAAGACAGCACAGCAAAACCCAATTCATTATCAGGTACATTCAAAAAGTTTAAATAAAGAATTCTGAATGTAATAATAATTTGGGTAAAAGATTTGAATCGAAACTACATAACATTAACACGCACTGAATTAAAACAGCGAAAATATAGTGTATATTCTACCTAATAGTGCTTTCTTAAAAATACCTTACTATTTACCATTTACCAGAAATCAATAGCCGTGTACTGACTGAGCGAGCAGCCTCACGAGGCAAATCGGTCGGACGTGTCTCGCTCTGCCTTGCAGTAAACGTTGCGAGGCAAACGAATGTGGAAAATGCCCGAGGCTGCTCGCTTAGTACGCAGCTATTACCTATTCGAAATCCTTGAATATTGTATGAAACACAGTGCACAACATTGACTAGCGGTTTAGCTACAGTCCGCCTGTGAATAAGACACGTACTACACATTCATCTTAGTTTCTAGCCGTTCAAAGTCCTGCATAACATTTATGTTGAGAATTTCACTCCAAATCCATTCAAATAGGACGATGTAAAATGAGTTTTGTCGCTTTGGCTCTACGTTCAAAATCGTGTAATTATTTTCCTTAGAAGTATTTAGTGCCAGAAAGTAGCGAACAAGCTCCACCAATTCACGCCTCAATACGTAGCTCTTTACACGATGCGTTTTTTCGTACGATTTGCTAAGCCCCGCCCATTGTACGTGCCGACAAGCGTCACGCTTACTAAAACAAATCGCATACGATGAGCGTTTACACGTGAAAAATTGCGGTGCGATACGAAATCGCATCGTGTAAATGCACCTTTAGATTAGATCGGAGTGAAATTCACAATTCGACATCTATTATCTTACCTAACATCAATACGATTTCAGATACAAAAAATATAGAATATCTAATTAGAGGCGTACGATAAAATAGTGCCTTAATTTATAATTAAATGAAATCAATTAAGCTATAATAGGCTATTTTACACCATGTAAGAAAACACATAAAAATGCATGTATACCATAGGTTTCGTTACAAGTAAACGATAAACGTCGATATTTATTCATAAAAATGCAATAAACATTTTATAATTCAATTTTAAAAATCGTAATTTTACTTCTATCTTCAAGCCACCAAAAACGCCGTCTGCCATTTTGTGACGTCACTATGTTAAGTTAGGAACAAAAAGTTTATCTTTTACAGTCGTTTTGTTCACAAAACAAACCACATGACGTCACAACATGGCGGCTCGCGGTTTCGGGAGACAACTAAACATCATAAATTAAAATGCATTTTTAAGGCATTTTGCGGTTTATAAAAAAAAAAAAAGAATTCTACTGGTTTATTATGACCTCAGGATTGATTTAAAACAGTTTTCAAAAAAGTGTAAAATAGCCTATTGATCATTCATCGATTTTATATACCATTATATGGACGAAAAGGACATTTTCCGATCAGGACCGTATACAAAGACATGAGCCAGACTGAACAGAGATAGCCATAAAATAACAGTAATTGAGCATAATATTGAAGCACAAGCAGATTTTTTGAAGCGCAGAATCAAAACTTTATAAAAACCTATTCAATTTGGCTCATCTTTCATCCAAACTCCAATTATTGTTATTTTTCATACGTTAATCTAATCACAACAATGAATACAAGTTATTTGCCTGAAACACAACCCACGTTGAGTCCCGCGATGTACAGAGTAAGGCAACAAGTAAGGCTTTATTTGGTTACGCAGAAAAGTAACTTATACAAAAATATCGTTTCTTTGGCAACGGACGCGACAAAAACCAACTATAAACCTGATCGCACACTGTCCGCGCCGTACGCGCCGCAATAATTTTTCTATACAAAAAATACTGATGACGTCAGAAAAAGCGACTCGCTTCTGACGTCAGCAGTATTTTCTCTATTGAATTGACAGTTCGGCGCGTTCGGCTAGGCTGGACTGTGCGACCACCCTAATAACTCACTCTTCGATCAAGAATACTATAGATGTAGCGTGACGTACACTTCACTTCTTGGTTTATGGCTTCTGCGACTTGTCACAATTCTGCCAGTGTCCTTGTCAAGATATTTTCGTAAACTTTAGATGGCGGGTCAAAATTTAATGCTATTGGCCGGTGTCAGAAGAATTGAGTTTTATGAGAGTAAAGCCAGAGTGATTTTCCTAAAACAAAAGAGACAACACAGTTTGTTAGTTAAATTATCTACAAAATATAAAAATGAAAGCTTCTGTCCGCGTGACATTTTCATCACGAAAAACGTCAAAATGCTAAAACGGCGTGAGCTGTAACGGTTTGCCTGACCCTGAATCTATAGTATTCTTGATCGAAGAACGCACTGTACCATTTAGATTTTTAAGTTCATTCTATCGGTTTTGCTGCAACTTTAACATGAAAGTTGTTGGTTATGACAGAAAACAAAAATTTGAAAGAAATTTCTAGGCTAAGTCATAATGAAAATATCTAAGGTAAGTCACAAGCCTACAATTTCCCCCATCAAAGCATCAAAACAAGTTACTCTTTAGACAGTGCTAAAAATGTCGCGTCCACGTCGTAAGACTAATAGAATTAATCTTAAAAATCGGCTACTTTACTGTGAGACATCTAATGAAATACAATTCCATGTTGTTATACAGGGTTATTTGTAAAACACCGGTAACATCTCAGGATTATGTTACTAACATCATAATAACTTTTGTTCTATGGCTTTTATGAATTCCTCATATTTACATACAAAAATAAAAATATTTCAATTGAGTGTAAATGTTACGAAGTCTATGCAAAGCAAAAGAAAGCGGTACCGAGCGGGGGGAGCGGGGTTAGGGCGGCGGTGGCGCTTGAACATGACCTATTTAACACAGAGTTGAAATGTGCTAGATAGGGTAACGAAATCATAAAGGTTTGTTTTTGGTAAATGTAGCGTTTTGTAAAAAGTCATAAAAGTTGTTGTTTATGATGATAGTAATACAGTCCTGAGAGGTTACCGGTGTTTTACAAATAACCCTGTATAATTAGGTTACCTACTCGTCATACATAATGTAACATTTAAATACAACATCAAGAACACTTAGGCCATAAATGGTGAACATATACCTGTTAAGTGAAATTATTTCTAATTAACATTTTATGATAAGAACTATGAATGTGTTTACAGAAATGATTAAATGTGTTTATTTATATTAACTTCACAATAAATGATTTAAAAGCTAACGAATAAATAGATGCTAATTATTTATATTTAAAGAGATCATAACATAACACAAACTGAACACCCAAGAGCCATATACACCAAACATACTTGTACTAAGATATAATATATATTTCGCCGCCTTATTTATATACGATATATATTTCGTCGCATTATTTATATTCAACGCAAATTATTATATTAATAGTTTCTAAAAACTAAAATGAAACCCGACCTCGACCGATAAAACTGAGCAATTTACTTCACCCTCAAAATATATTCATCACTCCGAAGGTCTTTTAACCTTATTATTTTATGAGACCCACGATGATCCTCTTTCCAACAAAAATGAATCATCAAAATCGGTTAATAAACAAAGAAGTTATTCGAACATTCCTCAAATATACACAATCGAATTGAAAACCTCTTTTATTGAAGTCGGTTAAAATATTCTCCTAATACGCTTAGAATATAATAATTGCAATTTGGCTACGAAAGAATAGTTTTTTTTTATAATGTAGCTATTTTGTGGTTAGGCTTAGACAAAACCAATCAACTGTTTGGGGGGGGGGGGGGTACTGAAATTTTGGGGGGGAGATCATTACACTAATATTAGACTTTATTGCACAATAAACAAGATTTTACTATTAGACGTGTACGATTTTGGGGGGAGTCATGTCCCCTGTGACCACCCCCCTCAGAGTCTACAGTTACCTCTACTCTTTTGTAGACAAATTATTTCCTATATTAACTTCAAGACGCAAGTTAAACTATGAAGTGAGCGACTTAGCATCTTTGGTATATTAATATTAGACATGTGACTTATAGCATAAGTTTACATTATTTTAGTTTCATTGTGTTTTCTTTGAATGTGTGCAAAAATGTTCGCCTACTTTTTACTAGCCATCTTTATTTATGGCCAGGGTATATACACTATGTACATTCAGAACTCTCATTTAGCAAGTCACAAACACATAACTGATAGTCTGATACGCACATAAGATTTACAGAGCATCTTTCTATCGAATTTTTGCGTGGCATGCCATTATATACCTTATGTGAGTCGAAATAAAGGTATTTCTTACCTAGACCCTGATCACTGTGAAATGCAATAATTTACATTCTTAAAGTAAGTTTATTCTACAGGTGCATAATATCGTTACAAAAGTTACTCGAAGTCGCAAACGCTATTCCATTCAAATGTCATACTAAATGCATGGAAATAAAGCACAAATTCAATTCACAAAACAAAAGCAATAGGTCGTCCGATGAACGACATGCCGTTTGTCCTAATTTGTGCTTTATTTCCATTTAGTATGACATTTGAATGGAATAGGAAGACGCCCGATAAGTGAGGCCTGCGCCGGAGGCTATTTCTTTGGACAAGATCAATACTACCTATTTCTATAGCGCATAGACAAATGAATGAAAAAGATTGAATTTAATGAATGAACAAGATGACTTAATATTAACAATGATACTTTACTTATAATTTTTGTTAATATACAATGTACAGAACAATATTGAATCAATTTAGAAATGAAGTCTTATCAAAATTTTGGATTCCGACGGGATTCGAACCCGCAACGATCAGACGATCCTCCTAAAGCCGGAGTGCTTTACCGCTCGGCCACAGAACCCCAGTCGTCGCAATCCCAATTAAAAAAAATTATAAGACTTCATTTCTAAATGAAATACCAAGTGTGGATTAGCACAAAATTTCAAAAATATTGAATCAACTCAAAACTTACGTAAGCATAATTGCTAGTATAATAATTCTTCACTGTAAAATTCATAAGTTGAATGTGTGCATACAGTTGACAGCAAATACGACTTTTTTTATTTTTTGAAGTTGAACACACTTAGGTATTTCATTTTGCGACGTCTACTGATTCCGTGGCCGAGCAATTAAAGAAAAAAAACGATCTCCGGCTTAAGAGGATCGTCTGATCGTCGCGGGTTCGAATCCCGTCGGAATCGAAAATTTTGATAAGACCTTTTCATTTCTCATTAAATACGACTATATTATATTCTAAAGCATAATACATATAGGCGACGATATTGAACGAAATGTACTAATTCATATTTACACACGACTTCATTTCTAGATTTTTTACAACTGGTCTATACTATGTAGACTATATACTACCAATATTAAATCTGAGAGTTTGTATGTTTGTAATGTGTTCAAATAATGCCTAAACTAGCGATGTTGATAAAAAATTAAAAGGAGAATGGGTAAATCTTAACCAATATTAAAAACAAATGCACAAGCAAAAAATTTTGTCAAAACTGTTTCTTTCAAGTAAATCCCAATAAATCATTAACAAAGTTTAGATTATTCCCATTATTAAACCTAGAATATACCTACAATGACACATTATAATATAACATTAATTTACTTTCAATCTACACCCTGATGAAGCTTTTTTACATGAATAACACATACACGCCACTTAGTAGGATAAAAACCATAATATTTCTGATTTTAAAATTCAATTACTGAATTCTAATTATAATTGATTCGTGTTATTTATTTTTAGGAAATCCAGCAGCCACAATAACAATAACAAATGGAAAAACTACATAATATATTGATGAAATTTTTATAGTTTCTCAAACACTTCTTACTGAGTTGAGTAGTAGTATCTTCTTTTATGTTCTCTAATCGTTTTTGGACTTCTTATTCTCCGGTTCCTCTTCATCATCTTCGTCCTCCCAGTCCCAGTCCTGGTCTTCTTCGAGACCCTCAACTCGGTTCTCTTCTTGAGCATCCTCGTCCTCTTCTTCTTCCTAGAAGAGATGAATGTCACTTAAAGTTGTAACATTGATGCGAAATATCTATTTAATTCGTCACCAACTTTTAATGAAAAATTAATATGAAAAAAGTGACGATGAAAGAAATGTATTTTTATTTACAAAAAATTACGTATTAACAGTAGGATATAAAAAAGCAGGTATAAATACATAAATATAAATTAATTGAGCATCATTTATAATTCTAATAGCAAAATACTCGAGCGTCAAAATCAAACATATGAATACCTGCGAGCGATGCATAACGGCGATGGGCGGAGCGTTGAGATGCGCGGCGACGCGTCGCTCGATCAAATAGGACACGTACTCGTCGTACAGCAATCGGATCAGGTGGAACGATCCGAATGAGGCTGCAGATCTGGATAATAAACTTTATAACTAAAGTAACTACTAAAGTAACTTTATAATAAATAACCCACACTTTTTGTATAACGATCGAGCGGATGAAGGTATCCCATCCTAATAATCCTAATCATCATCATCATCACCTATAGTAGTACACTGCTGGACATAGGCCTCCCCTAATGAGCGCCATTGCGTCCTGTCCTCGGCTCGAATAATCCTAATATCCTATCGTAATATCCTTCCTAATATCCTTTCCTTATCCTAATAATATAATAAATCTGAAAGTTTGTGATATGTTTGGATGTTTGTGTATCAATCACGCCTAAACTAGTGAACCGATTTGCATGAAACTTGGAATAGGCGTAGATAGTGACCTGGAATAGCATATAGGCTATTCATAATATTGGTACTACGCGGGCGAAGCCGCGCGCAAAAGCTAATATAATAATTATAATAATGCTGAAAGTTTGTGAGTTCAGCTTTAATATTATTTTTGTATGAAATAAATACATAAATAAATAAAAAAAATAAAAAATGAGTGGGATATCTTATTATATTTTAAACAGTGTATATTATACAGCCGCACTCAGAGTAGTTTTCTATAAAAAACCATTATTACGCAACGGATATAAGTAGACGTTATAGTGACTCTGAGTACTGACATAAATCTTTTTGACGTAAGTTGGTTACTATCAAGGGTGGAAGTTAAAAATTTGATGACGTAGCAAGTGATTTTTATCGTTCTTTGCTTATTACTCTTATTACATTACATTAAGTTAAAGAGAGTCAAGTATATTACTACCAAGGCAGTTTTGGCCTTTCCGTACAGGGTTTCTGGTTACGTAGGTTACATAAACCTCTGTCCTATGAAACCAAATTAAAGAGGTCAGAGAAACTGAAAGTTTACCTTCTTGTTGAGTGACATTATTCCGTATCCATGGATTGTTTACATGGAAACGTCATTTTGATGAAATTGAATTGAAGGCAAATAAAATAAAATTTTGTTATAATTACTAAAAGTTTTTGAGAAAAAATTGGAAACAAGTAAAATTAATGATCTAAACTATGTCTTGTGCAGTGCCATGCTGTAGGTTTCATTCATCAAGACGCCAAAATAATGATGAAATCTTACGCTACCAACGGTAAGTGTTTTTTGGTATTGTAGTATCAAAGTCTTAATTTTAATGCATTCGGGGGATAATTTTATACAAAATACTATCATGGAATCTTGTTTAATAAGGATTAATCGAATGCTATAGGCAAAATATACATCATATTTGTTATCATAGTGTTGTACTCGATTCTATCGACATCGATAGTTTTATGTGGGTGGTTGATGAGGCTGAACTTATTTTAATTTTTTTTCCAGATTTATGGAATTTAGTACAAATAATAAATACTTAATTAAATGGCTAGAAGGCTGCAAACATTCTAGTACGTTTTAAGATAAGATAAGATAATGTTTATTTAGAGACAAGTATTATACAAGCTTAAAGTAAAGTTACAAACAATTAAATTTAGTTATAATAATAATAGTATAACTTAGGTATGTGATTGTACCTATTTATGCTTGCGTAAACAATAATGATGTGCGCTAAGAGCCAGACTAGATTTTCTGTGTCCCGGTTCCCAGCGCCCCCTTTCGGATTAGATTTGTATGTATGTTTGAATGAATGAATGAATAAACGTTTGTTTGTTTAGTGATTGATGAAAAAGTTATACCTACCTACCTAGTAGGTAGAACTTTATTATTAGAATCATTCATGTTTGGTTAACGCTAACGTAAATCTAAAACTGTTTCAGGAAACCGTAATAATAATATAGACGAATGGAGCTCCAAACCGCAAGAAGCGCTTTGTAAGAAGGAAATGCAAAAATTATAATTTAAACTAATGGTTGGAATGGAAGGAATCAAACTGCAAGTTTCTTGATGGTCCTTCTTGGATTGATCCAGGAATAAAGCGCTTAAATTCATCTAGCTTTAAATGATTCTAAACCTTAGTTAATAGCATTATGTAAGGCTCAATGCACATTGAATTGGGAAGCGACGCGTCAATTAGTTTTATAGCAAGCCATTATAAACCTTATGACCAATGGAACAAGATATAGAATCGCTTGTCAACGAGATCTGGCGAAGCCATCTAGCGGGCCGCGCTGGCCCGAGTGGTTCATTCTACAAGCGTTTCTATATCTTGTACCATTGTTCATAAGGTTTATAATGGCTTGCAATAAAATAATTGACGCGTCGCTTGCCAATTCAATGTGGCTTGAACCTAATAGTAGGTAGGTAAACTGAGTTATACTTTAAAGAAAATTCAATTAAACGACTGAAATATAGGCACATACATACAGGTAAGTAATAGCCAGTCCCTGCCCGTGGTCCACCACAGGTCCCGTAGTACCTACTAATCGGGTGTTAATGATATTCCTGAACACAACATACCTACTCCATACCCATCGGTGAATATTATGGAAACCCAATCAGTAGATTAGGATTGGTACCTACTTTAAAAATATTGTTACAAAATAAATACTTTTGACTTTGTCCTCATTGATTTCAACAAAAAATAGCCCCCTAAGTAGCAATTTTTTCATGGTATTACGGAAGCTTACAGTCCCTGGAAGTTTTAGAAAATACTCAAATTTTTGGATTCCTAATTTTATGTTGGAGACCTTTGCCCAGCTGTGGGACGAGATGGGTTGAATAAAAAAAAAAAAAAATTTGATGTTGAAAATTAAACGTTGACTATCTTAAACACAATATCGTAACTTTGGATCTAAACTTTTTTAACTTGCACTAATGCTAGACAGCTGAGTTTTGTATGTATGAAAGTACAATTCAAGTTATTTTTTTAACAAGAAAATAAATTTGAAAATTCTCCCTTTTTTTTTGATAACTAATTCGTTTAATCGGACATTCTCATTATAAAGCTTTAAATGCGTATAACTCGAAAACTAAAAAAAATCGTAGAACATATTTTTCCTATTGACGTCACTGAGTAGACCACCCTGTATTTTAAATAATAGGTATCTGGGTAATAGCTATAATCAACTTTTAACTTACTTCTTCTTGTCGTGTCACTAGTTCTTCCGAACCAGTAATTTTAGAAAATTTTATCGACAAACAATATTTTCGATGACGCTTATGTTCACATCTCTATTAAAATCTATAATTCTCTATGGAACAAATTAGTGTGTACGGAAAGGACAAAACTGCCTTAATAGTAATATACTTGACTCTCTTTAACTTATTGCTATGAACTTATGAGTAAGAAGGAAAGTACGATAAAAAACCTTACTACTTGAAAACATTCTATCTTTTCTAGCGGAGCGGCCGCGTTTGATCATCTAAGGTTACTATTTAACGCTATGCGTTGTCTAATATAGCTAGCTGGCTCCTTTAGCTATGCGTTCGTTTGAAGGGACGCATAGTGCCGATCGCCACTCAAGTATTATCTATGAATAGGTTTTTGGGACACTGTGCGTCCGCGCGCACTATGAGACCTCATAGTAACGTTAGTGAATACCAGTGTAAGTATCCCACTCATTTATTACCTGAGTGTCAGCTCTCGGATAACAAGTGAAGAGTAGAAAGACCAGTCGAGCAGGAGCCGCCGCGCGCGCGGCACGTAGTCCGGCCGGCCGGCGTGCGGCGCTAGGGCTGTGCCGACGCAGCGCTCGAGCCACGCCGCCCATTGCTCCAGGGTAGCGCCGCGGCCTAGCGTCGCCTGAACAACATTACACATTGTTGACGTACTCTTTACGCTAGGAATAGACAAATTTATGCACAAATAAGACCCAAAGAAGGTGTGAAACTGTACAAAAGAGTTAGAACCCCCTTATCCCCCTTTCCCTCCAGGACCTTTCTCCTTCCTACTCCTTATGGGTAAGGCTGAGAAACAGCGTCTGGTTACAAAACCAGACAAATGCTGAGTCCTCACCTATCCAGCAAGTGGACTAACAAAGTACATGGACATGTTAACATGTTAAGTAGGTAATTGTTCAAGATGTAATATTTTAGATTTAGTACCTAGGTACCTTACCTTACTTAAATGTATTAAGTACTCTGTTTTATCTTTGTGTCGTTTCGTTCGTGCTGAATATAGTACATTGTACCACAAGAGAGCAAAATTCGTTTTTGTTGCGAGTGCTGAGTTTGAATCTCGAACAAACGAAGGATTCTATATTTGAATCACGAGCGTAGCGAGTGATTCTATGTTAGAATCCTGAGTGTAGTGAGAGATTCAAAAGCATAAGCAACAAAATATTTTGCTCTCGTGTGATACATACAACTTTTCACCTTACTAGCGAAAAAATACAAGATGTAAAGGAAAACCAATTGTATACATATAATAATATAATGCTGGACTTTTTCACTCAGCATCATCTAGCCCCAAAGTAAGCAGAGCCTGTGTTATGGGTACTAAGATGACTGATATACTACTTATATACTTTTTGTTTGTAAATACATACATATTATACATAGAAACACCCAGACCCGAGACAAATATTTGTAGATCATACAAACATTGGTCCCGCCGCGGGGATCGAACCCGCAACCTTTTGCGGGCCTTCGCCCACTGCGCTACAGAGGACGTCAATAATTCCCGCTATTATTATTTTTTTGTCCCTCAAGTGGCAGGCTAAAGTCCAACAACCAGCCCCCCTGGCCGCCGCCACTTGGCCAGTGCGCACGCTGAACCTGTAATATTCGATCCTCATTGGTTGCTTGCAGCATTCTAAATTCAAATCACTTTTCCTCATAGTGTGAGCAAAGTAGAGTTTTGCTCACTGTTTTTACGCGGCAAAAGCGCCCTTTTTGAGCTAGTAAGGTGAAAAATGTATTTTCTTTCTTTCTTTCTTATTACCTTAAAATCCGCCTCCAGTTTGAGCGCGACGGCGGCGGAGGGGCAGGCGCAGGCCCAGGCCGCCTGCTCGCGCACCACGCGGAAGTCCACGCGGTTCAGGTCCGACACCATCTGTGCACAGGGACTGCTATAGCTGGGGGGTACACAGTGGCAAGCCTCGGCGAAACAAGCGAGAGAACATGATCAAAAGTTCGCTAGCGAGAAAACCCGATAGGCAATCAGTTTGGCCGCGTTTTGGCGAGCGTGTACGCGCACCTTTGAAGAAACGAATTTAGTATAGTGGCTATTATAATCATCACGTAATCATGTTGTCTCGTATGCACACTAGAGAGAACACGGTCATCGCAGCGATTTAAAATTAGTTTCTTCAATGAACCGAGTTACAATGACTGTATTATGGACGCGCTTGAAGGGACAGCAGTGTCGGATACCTGCTGTATCTGGTGGTGGTTGGTGAGCACGGCGCGCGCCGCCTGCGCCAGGTGGTTGAGCGAGGTGTAGCGGCGCAGCGCGGCGGCCAGCAGGGGGCGACACCCTCGCCTGCTATAGAACCTCCGGCGGTAGTGTCGGATACCTGCTGTATCTGGTGGTGGTTGGTGAGCACGGCGCGCGCCGCCTGCGCCAGGTGGTTGAGCGAGGTGTAGCGGCGCAGCGCGGCGGCCAGCAGGGGGCGACACCCTCGCCTGCTATAGAACCTCCGGCGGTAGTGTCGGATACCTGCTGTATCTGGTGGTGGTTGGTGAGCACGGCGCGCGCCGCCTGCGCCAGGTGGTTGAGCGAGGTGTAGCGGCGCAGCGCGGCGGCCAGCAGGGGGCGACACCCTCGCCTGCTATAGAACCTCCGGCGGTAGTGTCGGATACCTGCTGTATCTGGTGGTGGTTGGTGAGCACGGCGCGCGCCGCCTGCGCCAGGTGGTTGAGCGAGGTGTAGCGGCGCAGCGCGGCGGCCAGCAGGGGGCGACACCCTCGCCTGCTATAGAACCTCCGGCGGTAGTGTCGGATACCTGCTGTATCTGGTGGTGGTTGGTGAGCACGGCGCGCGCCGCCTGCGCCAGGTGGTTGAGCGAGGTGTAGCGGCGCAGCGCGGCGGCCAGCAGGGGGCGACACCCTCGCCTGCTATAGAACCTCCGGCGGTAGTGTCGGATACCTGCTGTATCTGGTGGTGGTTGGTGAGCACGGCGCGCGCCGCCTGCGCCAGGTGGTTGAGCGAGGTGTAGCGGCGCAGCGCGGCGGCCAGCAGGGGGCGACACCCTCGCCTGCTATAGAACCTCCGGCGGTAGTGTCGGATACCTGCTGTATCTGGTGGTGGTTGGTGAGCACGGCGCGCGCCGCCTGCGCCAGGTGGTTGAGCGAGGTGTAGCGGCGCAGCGCGGCGGCCAGCAGGGGGCGACACCCTCGCCTGCTATAGAACCTCCGGCGGTAGTGTCGGATACCTGCTGTATCTGGTGGTGGTTGGTGAGCACGGCGCGCGCCGCCTGCGCCAGGTGGTTGAGCGAGGTGTAGCGGCGCAGCGCGGCGGCCAGCAGGGGGCGACACCCTCGCCTGCTATAGAACCTCCGGCGGTAGTGTCGGATACCTGCTGTATCTGGTGGTGGTTGGTGAGCACGGCGCGCGCCGCCTGCGCCAGGTGGTTGAGCGAGGTGTAGCGGCGCAGCGCGGCGGCCAGCAGGGGGCGACACCCTCGCCTGCTATAGAACCTCCGGCGGTAGTGTCGGATACCTGCTGTATCTGGTGGTGGTTGGTGAGCACGGCGCGCGCCGCCTGCGCCAGGTGGTTGAGCGAGGTGTAGCGGCGCAGCGCGGCGGCCAGCAGGGGGCGACACCCTCGCCTGCTATAGAACCTCCGGCGGTAGTGTCGGATACCTGCTGTATCTGGTGGTGGTTGGTGAGCACGGCGCGCGCCGCCTGCGCCAGGTGGTTGAGCGAGGTGTAGCGGCGCAGCGCGGCGGCCAGCAGGGGGCGACACCCTCGCCTGCTATAGAACCTCCGGCGGTAGTGTCGGATACCTGCTGTATCTGGTGGTGGTTGGTGAGCACGGCGCGCGCCGCCTGCGCCAGGTGGTTGAGCGAGGTGTAGCGGCGCAGCGCGGCGGCCAGCAGGGGGCGACACCCTCGCCTGCTATAGAACCTCCGGCGGTAGTGTCGGATACCTGCTGTATCTGGTGGTGGTTGGTGAGCACGGCGCGCGCCGCCTGCGCCAGGTGGTTGAGCGAGGTGTAGCGGCGCAGCGCGGCGGCCAGCAGGGGGCGACACCCTCGCCTGCTATAGAACCTCCGGCGGTAGTGTCGGATACCTGCTGTATCTGGTGGTGGTTGGTGAGCACGGCGCGCGCCGCCTGCGCCAGGTGGTTGAGCGAGGTGTAGCGGCGCAGCGCGGCGGCCAGCAGGGGGCGACACCCTCGCCTGCTATAGAACCTCCGGCGGTAGTGTCGGATACCTGCTGTATCTGGTGGTGGTTGGTGAGCACGGCGCGCGCCGCCTGCGCCAGGTGGTTGAGCGAGGTGTAGCGGCGCAGCGCGGCGGCCAGCAGGGGGCGACACCCTCGCCTGCTATAGAACCTCCGGCGGTAGTGTCGGATACCTGCTGTATCTGGTGGTGGTTGGTGAGCACGGCGCGCGCCGCCTGCGCCAGGTGGTTGAGCGAGGTGTAGCGGCGCAGCGCGGCGGCCAGCAGGGGGCGACACCCTCGCCTGCTATAGAACCTCCGGCGGTAGTGTCGGATACCTGCTGTATCTGGTGGTGGTTGGTGAGCACGGCGCGCGCCGCCTGCGCCAGGTGGTTGAGCGAGGTGTAGCGGCGCAGCGCGGCGGCCAGCAGGGGGCGACACCCTCGCCTGCTATAGAACCTCCGGCGGTAGTGTCGGATACCTGCTGTATCTGGTGGTGGTTGGTGAGCACGGCGCGCGCCGCCTGCGCCAGGTGGTTGAGCGAGGTGTAGCGGCGCAGCGCGGCGGCCAGCAGGGGGCGACACCCTCGCCTGCTATAGAACCTCCGGCGGTAGTGTCGGATACCTGCTGTATCTGGTGGTGGTTGGTGAGCACGGCGCGCGCCGCCTGCGCCAGGTGGTTGAGCGAGGTGTAGCGGCGCAGCGCGGCGGCCAGCAGGGGGCGACACCCTCGCCTGCTATAGAACCTCCGGCGGTAGTGTCGGATACCTGCTGTATCTGGTGGTGGTTGGTGAGCACGGCGCGCGCCGCCTGCGCCAGGTGGTTGAGCGAGGTGTAGCGGCGCAGCGCGGCGGCCAGCAGGGGGCGACACCCTCGCCTGCTATAGAACCTCCGGCGGTAGTGTCGGATACCTGCTGTATCTGGTGGTGGTTGGTGAGCACGGCGCGCGCCGCCTGCGCCAGGTGGTTGAGCGAGGTGTAGCGGCGCAGCGCGGCGGCCAGCAGGGGGCGACACCCTCGCCTGCTATAGAACCTCCGGCGGTAGTGTCGGATACCTGCTGTATCTGGTGGTGGTTGGTGAGCACGGCGCGCGCCGCCTGCGCCAGGTGGTTGAGCGAGGTGTAGCGGCGCAGCGCGGCGGCCAGCAGGGGGCGACACCCTCGCCTGCTATAGAACCTCCGGCGGTAGTGTCGGATACCTGCTGTATCTGGTGGTGGTTGGTGAGCACGGCGCGCGCCGCCTGCGCCAGGTGGTTGAGCGAGGTGTAGCGGCGCAGCGCGGCGGCCAGCAGGGGGCGACACCCTCGCCTGCTATAGAACCTCCGGCGGTAGTGTCGGATACCTGCTGTATCTGGTGGTGGTTGGTGAGCACGGCGCGCGCCGCCTGCGCCAGGTGGTTGAGCGAGGTGTAGCGGCGCAGCGCGGCGGCCAGCAGGGGGCGACACCCTCGCCTGCTATAGAACCTCCGGCGGTAGTGTCGGATACCTGCTGTATCTGGTGGTGGTTGGTGAGCACGGCGCGCGCCGCCTGCGCCAGGTGGTTGAGCGAGGTGTAGCGGCGCAGCGCGGCGGCCAGCAGGGGGCGACACCCTCGCCTGCTATAGAACCTCCGGCGGTAGTGTCGGATACCTGCTGTATCTGGTGGTGGTTGGTGAGCACGGCGCGCGCCGCCTGCGCCAGGTGGTTGAGCGAGGTGTAGCGGCGCAGCGCGGCGGCCAGCAGGGGGCGACACCCTCGCCTGCTATAGAACCTCCGGCGGTAGTGTCGGATACCTGCTGTATCTGGTGGTGGTTGGTGAGCACGGCGCGCGCCGCCTGCGCCAGGTGGTTGAGCGAGGTGTAGCGGCGCAGCGCGGCGGCCAGCAGGGGGCGACACCCTCGCCTGCTATAGAACCTCCGGCGGTAGTGTCGGATACCTGCTGTATCTGGTGGTGGTTGGTGAGCACGGCGCGCGCCGCCTGCGCCAGGTGGTTGAGCGAGGTGTAGCGGCGCAGCGCGGCGGCCAGCAGGGGGCGACACCCTCGCCTGCTATAGAACCTCCGGCGGTAGTGTCGGATACCTGCTGTATCTGGTGGTGGTTGGTGAGCACGGCGCGCGCCGCCTGCGCCAGGTGGTTGAGCGAGGTGTAGCGGCGCAGCGCGGCGGCCAGCAGGGGGCGACACCCTCGCCTGCTATAGAACCTCCGGCGGTAGTGTCGGATACCTGCTGTATCTGGTGGTGGTTGGTGAGCACGGCGCGCGCCGCCTGCGCCAGGTGGTTGAGCGAGGTGTAGCGGCGCAGCGCGGCGGCCAGCAGGGGGCGACACCCTCGCCTGCTATAGAACCTCCGGCGGTAGTGTCGGATACCTGCTGTATCTGGTGGTGGTTGGTGAGCACGGCGCGCGCCGCCTGCGCCAGGTGGTTGAGCGAGGTGTAGCGGCGCAGCGCGGCGGCCAGCAGGGGGCGACACCCTCGCCTGCTATAGAACCTCCGGCGGTAGTGTCGGATACCTGCTGTATCTGGTGGTGGTTGGTGAGCACGGCGCGCGCCGCCTGCGCCAGGTGGTTGAGCGAGGTGTAGCGGCGCAGCGCGGCGGCCAGCAGGGGGCGACACCCTCGCCTGCTATAGAACCTCCGGCGGTAGTGTCGGATACCTGCTGTATCTGGTGGTGGTTGGTGAGCACGGCGCGCGCCGCCTGCGCCAGGTGGTTGAGCGAGGTGTAGCGGCGCAGCGCGGCGGCCAGCAGGGGGCGACACCCTCGCCTGCTATAGAACCTCCGGCGGTAGTGTCGGATACCTGCTGTATCTGGTGGTGGTTGGTGAGCACGGCGCGCGCCGCCTGCGCCAGGTGGTTGAGCGAGGTGTAGCGGCGCAGCGCGGCGGCCAGCAGGGGGCGACACCCTCGCCTGCTATAGAACCTCCGGCGGTAGTGTCGGATACCTGCTGTATCTGGTGGTGGTTGGTGAGCACGGCGCGCGCCGCCTGCGCCAGGTGGTTGAGCGAGGTGTAGCGGCGCAGCGCGGCGGCCAGCAGGGGGCGACACCCTCGCCTGCTATAGAACCTCCGGCGGTAGTGTCGGATACCTGCTGTATCTGGTGGTGGTTGGTGAGCACGGCGCGCGCCGCCTGCGCCAGGTGGTTGAGCGAGGTGTAGCGGCGCAGCGCGGCGGCCAGCAGGGGGCGACACCCTCGCCTGCTATAGAACCTCCGGCGGTAGTGTCGGATACCTGCTGTATCTGGTGGTGGTTGGTGAGCACGGCGCGCGCCGCCTGCGCCAGGTGGTTGAGCGAGGTGTAGCGGCGCAGCGCGGCGGCCAGCAGGGGGCGACACCCTCGCCTGCTATAGAACCTCCGGCGGTAGTGTCGGATACCTGCTGTATCTGGTGGTGGTTGGTGAGCACGGCGCGCGCCGCCTGCGCCAGGTGGTTGAGCGAGGTGTAGCGGCGCAGCGCGGCGGCCAGCAGGGGGCGACACCCTCGCCTGCTATAGAACCTCCGGCGGTAGTGTCGGATACCTGCTGTATCTGGTGGTGGTTGGTGAGCACGGCGCGCGCCGCCTGCGCCAGGTGGTTGAGCGAGGTGTAGCGGCGCAGCGCGGCGGCCAGCAGGGGGCGACACCCTCGCCTGCTATAGAACCTCCGGCGGTAGTGTCGGATACCTGCTGTATCTGGTGGTGGTTGGTGAGCACGGCGCGCGCCGCCTGCGCCAGGTGGTTGAGCGAGGTGTAGCGGCGCAGCGCGGCGGCCAGCAGGGGGCGACACCCTCGCCTGCTATAGAACCTCCGGCGGTAGTGTCGGATACCTGCTGTATCTGGTGGTGGTTGGTGAGCACGGCGCGCGCCGCCTGCGCCAGGTGGTTGAGCGAGGTGTAGCGGCGCAGCGCGGCGGCCAGCAGGGGGCGACACCCTCGCCTGCTATAGAACCTCCGGCGGTAGTGTCGGATACCTGCTGTATCTGGTGGTGGTTGGTGAGCACGGCGCGCGCCGCCTGCGCCAGGTGGTTGAGCGAGGTGTAGCGGCGCAGCGCGGCGGCCAGCAGGGGGCGACACCCTCGCCTGCTATAGAACCTCCGGCGGTAGTGTCGGATACCTGCTGTATCTGGTGGTGGTTGGTGAGCACGGCGCGCGCCGCCTGCGCCAGGTGGTTGAGCGAGGTGTAGCGGCGCAGCGCGGCGGCCAGCAGGGGGCGACACCCTCGCCTGCTATAGAACCTCCGGCGGTAGTGTCGGATACCTGCTGTATCTGGTGGTGGTTGGTGAGCACGGCGCGCGCCGCCTGCGCCAGGTGGTTGAGCGAGGTGTAGCGGCGCAGCGCGGCGGCCAGCAGGGGGCGACACCCTCGCCTGCTATAGAACCTCCGGCGGTAGTGTCGGATACCTGCTGTATCTGGTGGTGGTTGGTGAGCACGGCGCGCGCCGCCTGCGCCAGGTGGTTGAGCGAGGTGTAGCGGCGCAGCGCGGCGGCCAGCAGGGGGCGACACCCTCGCCTGCTATAGAACCTCCGGCGGTAGTGTCGGATACCTGCTGTATCTGGTGGTGGTTGGTGAGCACGGCGCGCGCCGCCTGCGCCAGGTGGTTGAGCGAGGTGTAGCGGCGCAGCGCGGCGGCCAGCAGGGGGCGACACCCTCGCCTGCTATAGAACCTCCGGCGGTAGTGTCGGATACCTGCTGTATCTGGTGGTGGTTGGTGAGCACGGCGCGCGCCGCCTGCGCCAGGTGGTTGAGCGAGGTGTAGCGGCGCAGCGCGGCGGCCAGCAGGGGGCGACACCCTCGCCTGCTATAGAACCTCCGGCGGTAGTGTCGGATACCTGCTGTATCTGGTGGTGGTTGGTGAGCACGGCGCGCGCCGCCTGCGCCAGGTGGTTGAGCGAGGTGTAGCGGCGCAGCGCGGCGGCCAGCAGGGGGCGACACCCTCGCCTGCTATAGAACCTCCGGCGGTAGTGTCGGATACCTGCTGTATCTGGTGGTGGTTGGTGAGCACGGCGCGCGCCGCCTGCGCCAGGTGGTTGAGCGAGGTGTAGCGGCGCAGCGCGGCGGCCAGCAGGGGGCGACACCCTCGCCTGCTATAGAACCTCCGGCGGTAGTGTCGGATACCTGCTGTATCTGGTGGTGGTTGGTGAGCACGGCGCGCGCCGCCTGCGCCAGGTGGTTGAGCGAGGTGTAGCGGCGCAGCGCGGCGGCCAGCAGGGGGCGACACCCTCGCCTGCTATAGAACCTCCGGCGGTAGTGTCGGATACCTGCTGTATCTGGTGGTGGTTGGTGAGCACGGCGCGCGCCGCCTGCGCCAGGTGGTTGAGCGAGGTGTAGCGGCGCAGCGCGGCGGCCAGCAGGGGGCGACACCCTCGCCTGCTATAGAACCTCCGGCGGTAGTGTCGGATACCTGCTGTATCTGGTGGTGGTTGGTGAGCACGGCGCGCGCCGCCTGCGCCAGGTGGTTGAGCGAGGTGTAGCGGCGCAGCGCGGCGGCCAGCAGGGGGCGACACCCTCGCCTGCTATAGAACCTCCGGCGGTAGTGTCGGATACCTGCTGTATCTGGTGGTGGTTGGTGAGCACGGCGCGCGCCGCCTGCGCCAGGTGGTTGAGCGAGGTGTAGCGGCGCAGCGCGGCGGCCAGCAGGGGGCGACACCCTCGCCTGCTATAGAACCTCCGGCGGTAGTGTCGGATACCTGCTGTATCTGGTGGTGGTTGGTGAGCACGGCGCGCGCCGCCTGCGCCAGGTGGTTGAGCGAGGTGTAGCGGCGCAGCGCGGCGGCCAGCAGGGGGCGACACCCTCGCCTGCTATAGAACCTCCGGCGGTAGTGTCGGATACCTGCTGTATCTGGTGGTGGTTGGTGAGCACGGCGCGCGCCGCCTGCGCCAGGTGGTTGAGCGAGGTGTAGCGGCGCAGCGCGGCGGCCAGCAGGGGGCGACACCCTCGCCTGCTATAGAACCTCCGGCGGTAGTGTCGGATACCTGCTGTATCTGGTGGTGGTTGGTGAGCACGGCGCGCGCCGCCTGCGCCAGGTGGTTGAGCGAGGTGTAGCGGCGCAGCGCGGCGGCCAGCAGGGGGCGACACCCTCGCCTGCTATAGAACCTCCGGCGGTAGTGTCGGATACCTGCTGTATCTGGTGGTGGTTGGTGAGCACGGCGCGCGCCGCCTGCGCCAGGTGGTTGAGCGAGGTGTAGCGGCGCAGCGCGGCGGCCAGCAGGGGGCGACACCCTCGCCTGCTATAGAACCTCCGGCGGTAGTGTCGGATACCTGCTGTATCTGGTGGTGGTTGGTGAGCACGGCGCGCGCCGCCTGCGCCAGGTGGTTGAGCGAGGTGTAGCGGCGCAGCGCGGCGGCCAGCAGGGGGCGACACCCTCGCCTGCTATAGAACCTCCGGCGGTAGTGTCGGATACCTGCTGTATCTGGTGGTGGTTGGTGAGCACGGCGCGCGCCGCCTGCGCCAGGTGGTTGAGCGAGGTGTAGCGGCGCAGCGCGGCGGCCAGCAGGGGGCGACACCCTCGCCTGCTATAGAACCTCCGGCGGTAGTGTCGGATACCTGCTGTATCTGGTGGTGGTTGGTGAGCACGGCGCGCGCCGCCTGCGCCAGGTGGTTGAGCGAGGTGTAGCGGCGCAGCGCGGCGGCCAGCAGGGGGCGACACCCTCGCCTGCTATAGAACCTCCGGCGGTAGTGTCGGATACCTGCTGTATCTGGTGGTGGTTGGTGAGCACGGCGCGCGCCGCCTGCGCCAGGTGGTTGAGCGAGGTGTAGCGGCGCAGCGCGGCGGCCAGCAGGGGGCGACACCCTCGCCTGCTATAGAACCTCCGGCGGTAGTGTCGGATACCTGCTGTATCTGGTGGTGGTTGGTGAGCACGGCGCGCGCCGCCTGCGCCAGGTGGTTGAGCGAGGTGTAGCGGCGCAGCGCGGCGGCCAGCAGGGGGCGACACCCTCGCCTGCTATAGAACCTCCGGCGGTAGTGTCGGATACCTGCTGTATCTGGTGGTGGTTGGTGAGCACGGCGCGCGCCGCCTGCGCCAGGTGGTTGAGCGAGGTGTAGCGGCGCAGCGCGGCGGCCAGCAGGGGGCGACACCCTCGCCTGCTATAGAACCTCCGGCGGTAGTGTCGGATACCTGCTGTATCTGGTGGTGGTTGGTGAGCACGGCGCGCGCCGCCTGCGCCAGGTGGTTGAGCGAGGTGTAGCGGCGCAGCGCGGCGGCCAGCAGGGGGCGACACCCTCGCCTGCTATAGAACCTCCGGCGGTAGTGTCGGATACCTGCTGTATCTGGTGGTGGTTGGTGAGCACGGCGCGCGCCGCCTGCGCCAGGTGGTTGAGCGAGGTGTAGCGGCGCAGCGCGGCGGCCAGCAGGGGGCGACACCCTCGCCTGCTATAGAACCTCCGGCGGTAGTGTCGGATACCTGCTGTATCTGGTGGTGGTTGGTGAGCACGGCGCGCGCCGCCTGCGCCAGGTGGTTGAGCGAGGTGTAGCGGCGCAGCGCGGCGGCCAGCAGGGGGCGACACCCTCGCCTGCTATAGAACCTCCGGCGGTAGTGTCGGATACCTGCTGTATCTGGTGGTGGTTGGTGAGCACGGCGCGCGCCGCCTGCGCCAGGTGGTTGAGCGAGGTGTAGCGGCGCAGCGCGGCGGCCAGCAGGGGGCGACACCCTCGCCTGCTATAGAACCTCCGGCGGTAGTGTCGGATACCTGCTGTATCTGGTGGTGGTTGGTGAGCACGGCGCGCGCCGCCTGCGCCAGGTGGTTGAGCGAGGTGTAGCGGCGCAGCGCGGCGGCCAGCAGGGGGCGACACCCTCGCCTGCTATAGAACCTCCGGCGGTAGTGTCGGATACCTGCTGTATCTGGTGGTGGTTGGTGAGCACGGCGCGCGCCGCCTGCGCCAGGTGGTTGAGCGAGGTGTAGCGGCGCAGCGCGGCGGCCAGCAGGGGGCGACACCCTCGCCTGCTATAGAACCTCCGGCGGTAGTGTCGGATACCTGCTGTATCTGGTGGTGGTTGGTGAGCACGGCGCGCGCCGCCTGCGCCAGGTGGTTGAGCGAGGTGTAGCGGCGCAGCGCGGCGGCCAGCAGGGGGCGACACCCTCGCCTGCTATAGAACCTCCGGCGGTAGTGTCGGATACCTGCTGTATCTGGTGGTGGTTGGTGAGCACGGCGCGCGCCGCCTGCGCCAGGTGGTTGAGCGAGGTGTAGCGGCGCAGCGCGGCGGCCAGCAGGGGGCGACACCCTCGCCTGCTATAGAACCTCCGGCGGTAGTGTCGGATACCTGCTGTATCTGGTGGTGGTTGGTGAGCACGGCGCGCGCCGCCTGCGCCAGGTGGTTGAGCGAGGTGTAGCGGCGCAGCGCGGCGGCCAGCAGGGGGCGACACCCTCGCCTGCTATAGAACCTCCGGCGGTAGTGTCGGATACCTGCTGTATCTGGTGGTGGTTGGTGAGCACGGCGCGCGCCGCCTGCGCCAGGTGGTTGAGCGAGGTGTAGCGGCGCAGCGCGGCGGCCAGCAGGGGGCGACACCCTCGCCTGCTATAGAACCTCCGGCGGTAGTGTCGGATACCTGCTGTATCTGGTGGTGGTTGGTGAGCACGGCGCGCGCCGCCTGCGCCAGGTGGTTGAGCGAGGTGTAGCGGCGCAGCGCGGCGGCCAGCAGGGGGCGACACCCTCGCCTGCTATAGAACCTCCGGCGGTAGTGTCGGATACCTGCTGTATCTGGTGGTGGTTGGTGAGCACGGCGCGCGCCGCCTGCGCCAGGTGGTTGAGCGAGGTGTAGCGGCGCAGCGCGGCGGCCAGCAGGGGGCGACACCCTCGCCTGCTATAGAACCTCCGGCGGTAGTGTCGGATACCTGCTGTATCTGGTGGTGGTTGGTGAGCACGGCGCGCGCCGCCTGCGCCAGGTGGTTGAGCGAGGTGTAGCGGCGCAGCGCGGCGGCCAGCAGGGGGCGACACCCTCGCCTGCTATAGAACCTCCGGCGGTAGTGTCGGATACCTGCTGTATCTGGTGGTGGTTGGTGAGCACGGCGCGCGCCGCCTGCGCCAGGTGGTTGAGCGAGGTGTAGCGGCGCAGCGCGGCGGCCAGCAGGGGGCGACACCCTCGCCTGCTATAGAACCTCCGGCGGTAGTGTCGGATACCTGCTGTATCTGGTGGTGGTTGGTGAGCACGGCGCGCGCCGCCTGCGCCAGGTGGTTGAGCGAGGTGTAGCGGCGCAGCGCGGCGGCCAGCAGGGGGCGACACCCTCGCCTGCTATAGAACCTCCGGCGGTAGTGTCGGATACCTGCTGTATCTGGTGGTGGTTGGTGAGCACGGCGCGCGCCGCCTGCGCCAGGTGGTTGAGCGAGGTGTAGCGGCGCAGCGCGGCGGCCAGCAGGGGGCGACACCCTCGCCTGCTATAGAACCTCCGGCGGTAGTGTCGGATACCTGCTGTATCTGGTGGTGGTTGGTGAGCACGGCGCGCGCCGCCTGCGCCAGGTGGTTGAGCGAGGTGTAGCGGCGCAGCGCGGCGGCCAGCAGGGGGCGACACCCTCGCCTGCTATAGAACCTCCGGCGGTAGTGTCGGATACCTGCTGTATCTGGTGGTGGTTGGTGAGCACGGCGCGCGCCGCCTGCGCCAGGTGGTTGAGCGAGGTGTAGCGGCGCAGCGCGGCGGCCAGCAGGGGGCGACACCCTCGCCTGCTATAGAACCTCCGGCGGTAGTGTCGGATACCTGCTGTATCTGGTGGTGGTTGGTGAGCACGGCGCGCGCCGCCTGCGCCAGGTGGTTGAGCGAGGTGTAGCGGCGCAGCGCGGCGGCCAGCAGGGGGCGACACCCTCGCCTGCTATAGAACCTCCGGCGGTAGTGTCGGATACCTGCTGTATCTGGTGGTGGTTGGTGAGCACGGCGCGCGCCGCCTGCGCCAGGTGGTTGAGCGAGGTGTAGCGGCGCAGCGCGGCGGCCAGCGCGGCGGCGGCGCGGGCCTGGGCTCGCACGGCCAGCAGGGGAGCGCCGCCGGAGCCCGCCGACACTGCGCACTCCACGCTCTTCGCGAAGTTGCGGATTGCCTGCCGATAACACTCTTTATGACTCACATACAACTACGGAGACGCGAGTGTCGTGCGACACGGGTAGTGTTATTTTAAGCCTTGTAAGGATTAGGCGTTCCAATGTACGCGTAGATGCAAGCAACTGCAGGACTACCTGAAAAACTGTCGGTTATGCGTACATGAGAACGTCGTACAAGGAATATTTCAGCTTTAGCTGAGTGACCTTTTTCGACAACACTGCTGTTTTGATTTTGAAATTACTAGGGAAGAGGCGAGTCCCACAACAAGGTGCAAGAGTCAAAAATTATGTAATTTGTGTGACGTCATAGATGACCCCTTTAGAAGACAATTAGAAATTTTATTTCCAGCACTATATTCAAGGATATGAAACCTGAGAATACCTGGAAATATACAGCGTCTTTCATTTTAAACTACACAAACTGACAAGACCTCATTTTTGGGTTGTAAATAGACGTTTGACCGTATCAATTTAATTCCTAAGCCAATTTAAGTTTTCACTGCAAAAAGTATCTTTTATTGATTTTTTATGTCATGTTGCATAATATTTTCACGGAGAACTGACGTTTCACCAATCACAGTGCAGCTACATCACGGCACACGCTCGACAAAAGTTATACAAGAAGCAACACAGCTCACGGAGGCTGAGGTTCAGACGGCACTCACACGTTGGGTCGATGACATTAAAAAGTCGAGGGCAAAACCTGGATCAGGGACGCACAGGACCGAAGTCTGGCAAAAGCGACAGGAGGCCTATACCCAGCAGTGACACCAGGCTGAGATGATGAGGAATTTAAGGGTTTCAATTCATGATGATGATGAATAGATGATGAGATCAGGAAGAATAGAATAGAATAGGTAACCTGTGTGAGGTGTGGCGGGATGGGCCGCAGCACATCGGGCAGCAGCATGTCCACCGCGCGCTGGTACAGCTGCGTGTCGGCGGCGCGCAGCCAGCGGCACACCTCCTTCCTGGGACAACGTACATACATACATTTTAACTACTTTTGTTCCTTGGCATAATCCGTTCATCTCCTACATTGTTCGAATGGCATGCATTGCGGGAAATGGGATTTCACAAAAAAATTATATACTGAAAATATTTCTTTAAAACATTTGAAATGTAACAACTTTTTTTTTTATTATTTATTTATTTAAAAAGGACATCCAACACGGGTATACACTTCACATTCCAAAACAAAAACAAAGTGTCTTAACCCTAGTGTTCCCATAATTACAGGGTATCACAACATGCGTAAAACAACAACTTAAAATAAGTAGGCTTGATGCCTGCCTAGTCAGCAGAACAGTTTTAGGTTTTAACTTTTCAAATGTTTTGAAAAGTTAAGCAATGTTCTAAACTACATACCGTTTAGGACATTGCTTAACTTCGACGATCTATCACGAACGCGCAAGCACAACCACGAGCGCTTCATAGTTTACCTGGAACAGAGCCGCGCGAGGGTCCTGCGATCCAGCAGCTCATCATCAGAACTGCGTCGCCAGAAGGCTCGTCTGGCAGCTTCCACCGCGCCCGTGTCTAATGCTGCCACTGCTTCTAGGAACATGGCGCCGTGCTCGCTGCAGAATAAATAAATAACATGCATAAAAATGTATGTATGAAATGATAGTGATGTGTCCGATTTAAAGCATTATACACCGCTATTTTATGACTACCAAAAAAAATTTAAGGACAGTTGCAGCAGATGCAGAAAATGATAATGGCATGGTCAGAACTTTTTTTTATTTAACTATCACAAAGTTATCGAGGATTGTAATCAACCAAAACCGAACAAAATTTTATGAAAACTGTACAAATAAGTACTATAGACGACAATCGCGTACAGACTCTTATTCGAACTATGCTCTCGTATCATCTCCAGTCAGTAAAACCGCAGTAGCTATCACAAATCCATGTCTGACTCGTCTCGTCTCCTTTTGAGGTTATAATTTTTTTTCTCTTTTTTTGAGTTTTAACTGCAGAAATGTGATCAGTAACAGACACCGAGACCATGTTTAAATTTTTTTTTGGTAATTAAAAAATAGGGGTGTATTCACGAACAGCAAGTGTAAGATATGTATGAGAGAAAGAATGAAGAATGAATGAAAAGTGAATGAGTTGGAATTGAAAAAATGGAGGCAGTTGGTAACTACTTTCTCTGTAAAAAAAATTTAAAGAAAGAAATAGTAGTAATTCGACGTCACATTAGGAAGGGGGGAAGTCTTAAAAGTGGTCAGTACCGGTGGTGACGCCGCAGCAGCTGCAGCGCGGCGGGGGGCGCGTCCTCCGGGGGGGGCAGCGGCAGCGCGGGGGGCGAGGGGGCCGACACGCAGGCCAGGTACTGGCGGTGCGCCGCGCTCGCCGCGCCCAGGGGGGACGGGGGGGACTCCGCGTCCGTATGGGAGCGGGAGCCCGGACGCTCCTCCTGGAAACAATGAACAAAGTTAAGGGGGGAAACAAGGTGCTGATAAAATGCTCAAAGTCCGTTAAAGCTTTGTATCCGAGATTGTATCCCCAAGATGACTAAATAACTAAATCTCCAAGATGAACTAAAATCATAACTGTATCACCAAGATCGTGATTGGTATCCACCAAGATCTGAACTAAAACTAGCTCAAAAAAAAGTGTTGTAACAATGCCTGAAAACAAGAGCTAATTTGAGACGATAATTTGTAATTTTATAGTGCTAATCCACACTTGGTATTTCATTAAGAAATGAAAAGTCTTATCAAATTAAATATTAGCACTATAAAATTACAAATTATAGATTTAGCTAAAGCGACATCTCTTAGTCATTTGATTCTGAATGTAATTTCAGACAATGAGCATGAGTTCACTAGTGGACGTGTAGATGGCGCTAATCGGTGCTCAACCGAAAAATATGAGCTTTTCGAAAATTTGGACACCGGCAAGTAGGATTCTGTGGCCGAGCGGTAAGGCACTCCGGCTTAAGGAGGATCGTCTGATCGATGCGGGTTCGAATCCCGTCGGAATCCAAAATTTTGATAAGACTTTTCATTTCTTAATTTGAGACGATATTTTAATCAAAAATGCTCTGATTTTAATTTGAAAATATGTGAATTCATTAAGCCAGCAAACCTGTTAATAAAAATGTAGGGATGGACCTGTAAAACAACAGTAGTCATAACTCTTTGTCCATCTTAAGTTGGTGCAATTGCACAGATTTACGCATGTTACTCGTACATAGAGTAGGCGAGATAGGACGATCCAACAAACGTATGCGAGAGAGCGAGGCAGCTATACAACGTTGTGTTCATCTTAAACGGGTCATCAAAATGCTCTGCACAGCTACTTGCAGCCAACTTCAGAGGGACAAAGATCCGTTGTGACTACGTACTTTTCAATACTATAGTCTTTTTCACGGCGGAACGTATGCAAGACACTTCGAGATGATGTCAAAATCAGTGTAATAGTAATGTCCTTAAGTTTAATCGAGATTATCAAAATCGATTTTTGTTTCACTACTATCAATTCATCTCAATCGATTACAAGGTTCATCCATAGACAAAATTACTAAACCAACGATTATTTTTTTACGTATCGATTCATCGATTGTTTCGATTTTCATTTTCCCACTCTCTAATAGTTTACGTTCCATTTTACTCAGTACTGTTATTTGGCGGAGTGAAAATGTTTATTGTTTATTTATTCATATTTTATGGCTCGTTTATGATAATTTATGAAATAATTAAACAGGAAATAGACAAAAACATTTTATTTGTATGTTTTATCGTTTAATTTTTTTTCTTGATTTTTTTGTTTCAAAATTGTTGTGAACTACACAACGTGAAACGAAACAAGTTCAATGTGTTTTGCATACGTTCCGCCGTGAAAAAGACTATAACTAACCTGTTTGTCACTAACATCAGGCGCATCATCAGCACTATCCCCTGGACCGTCAGTCTTCTTCGCCCGGATCCCGTAGTAATGATACTTGGAGTTCCCTCGTGTACCAAGTCTTCGTGTACGTAAACCCACGAATACAGAACGGATCAGTTTGCCGAATGACGCCGCATTTACCGGCTCTAAATGGTGAAGAGAGCAATGGCGGAGGTAGTGAGCGTATAGGGTTGAACGGGGGAGGGAAACGCCTGTAAATAATATTATAATATACATCAATATATCATCAACAAAACATTAATATAAATAAACTAGCTGTCCGTCGCGGTGTTACCCGCGGTCCCTCGGGAAAACATCACTTTCCCGGGATAAGTAAGTTCGTATGAGTCAGTGGCCAACTCTGGTGACGGAGTTGTTAGGCCGCCTAAAGCCTCCGTCATAGCTTAACGACTTAAATAGCCGGGACGGACAATTTAATGTGCCCTCCGAAGCACGGAAGCGCTCAGATGGAAATGCCACTGGTGGTCACCCATCCACTTACGGGCCGTTTCAAACGTTGCTTAACTTTGACGATCTATCAAGAACGACTAAGCAAGCACGACCACGAGCGCTTCGGGATAAAATATAGCTTATGTTCATCAGGGATCGGGATAAATATAGCCTATGTTCATCTAACCGGGATAAAATATAGCCTATGTTCATCAGGGATAATGGATTCTAATAGTGAAAGAATTTTTCAAATCGGTCCAGTGGTTTCGGAGCCTATTCATTTCAAACAAACAAACAAATCTTTCCTCTTTATAATATTAGTATAGATAATGTAGAAGGATTCGCACAGCATCTAGCCCCAAAAGTGAGTGTTACCTTCAGCGGTCTCGTAATGTTCTAGAAGCCATTGCACTGTAGCAGGAGGCATGCGAGGCGCGGCGCTTGCGGGCGACGCCGGCGCTTCTGCCTCTTCACCAGCCACCTACACACAAATACACTATGCTAGCTGCACGCGATTACAGTTGGTCTAGTCACGAAGGATCGTTTTCATATCTTGCTTTGCCTCGGGCGACTTCCGTAAGGGCTCATACACACGAGCGGCAGGATGCCAACTGCACTGTAACTGCAGCCGTCGACACCCGCCGGCGGCAACCAGCCTCCTAATTACGAAACTCGCGACAGGCTAATCTCGCAGTCACCGCTGTCAAACTTGTGATAAACGGACGTAGTTATGCGTAAAAGAACCGATCCACACTCATGTCGAAATTGAGTTAAATATAATTCAAACTCGACATGAGTGTGGATTGCTTCCTTTACGCTGATCTATGTCCATTTAACACAAGTTTGACAGCGGTAATTGCGAGATTACGCCTGTTGCGAGATCCGTAATCAAGGGGCCGAAGGCTGACTGACCGATTTTCTTTATTTCTTTTTGACAGCTTTTTTTGGTATTTGTCGTGTTCTTTTCATTTTGTTACTGAATTTTGTGTGCATGAGTGGCAGATAAATAAATATCTATATCTATAAAATTGTTACAATACAAATGAATAACAGCTTAAACATGACATACCACGACGCCATAAGCAGTGTAGTCGGTATTGGAAGCGTTGCCCCAGGCCGCGTCCGCTTCGTCCACCGCGTCACCGACCGTGGCCACGCTGTACACCGGGTACGAACGGAGTGTCTCCCTAAAACGTTTAACATACTCAAAGGACAATCATTTCAGTGTAACCGCTGGGATCACGAGGTGTGGCGAAGCCTCTCGCGCGAGCTGACGCGCGTCGTTCATTCATGTTTATAAGGTTTATAATGTCTTGTTACGGTCTTGTCTCATCGCGTCGCTGCAAATTCAGTATGCATTAAGCCTTAGTCTTAAAACTAAGTGATGCTACTTCGGTTCCTTCGCGACGACATCTACAGGGTGTAAAAAGACTGCTACCGAAAACTGAGGGGTTCGAAAAAAAACGCAAAAAATTTTTTTGACTTAGCTTCGTCATGTTATGTTATTTTCGGTTATTTACTACTAGTACGACATAATAAGACCATACCTACCTAATAATTTCATTTAAAAAAGAAAAAAACAATTAAAACTCAAAATCCAGCAATCTACGTAAAACAACGCGCCCAGAACATACGCAAACAGCACTCTTCAAACGCTGTTTTCTCCGGATATAACGATTTTTTCGGAAAATCCTTTTGGATTTGATTGTGTGTTGGGATGCTGTACCTACCCCTTTCGGCTTCGATAGACGTCTTTTTACACCCTGTATATTAGAGTCAGGAGGCAACCTATGCCTACACTAAATGAGACGCTGTGGTGCCTGGGACATTATTTGAGATGGAATAGGCTTGAACCTTTTATAAATAGCCTGTTTAATTTCTAAGTTCCTAGTTCCTGAAGCGCTCATAGTGTCAAAAAAGATTCATAAATCACCTAAATTATATGCAAAATATTGAATATAACCGAGAATATCAAAAAGTATAATAACAATATAACATCAATGATAAAAATACTTCTTTTGTTTCTTTCCTACATTCCTGAAAGAAAACAAAATGGCGGCCGGCAACGCCCACTTCTCGTGACAAACAAAGGTACAGGCAGTATACGTTGAATAAGAAATTATGTAATAATGATGATGTATAAAGTAATAAAAAATACATTTGATTTCGAACGTGATTTCGCTTTTAAATGTCTGGAAATCAAATCAGTCAAAACGGCAAGCCTTTAAAAGTATCATGAAACGTACCGCTGTATATTTTTTTCCCTATCCTTCTTACTCATGAGAAAACCAATAATCTTCCATCTCATTCGACTTATTAAAGTAAGTAATAAATCTGTTATTGAAAGTTATTTGAGACTAGCTGTCCGTCGCGGTGTTACCCGCGTTCCCTCGGGAAAACATCACTTTCCCGGGATAAAATATAGCCTATGTTCATCAGGTCAACTGTATTTTTTGTAATGTAGGATTCTAATGAAAGAATTTTTCAAATCGGTCCAGTAGTTTCGGAGCCTATTCAATTCAAACAAACATACAAACAAAGAAATCTTTCCTCTTTATAATATTAGTATAGAAACATATGGGCATCTTTAGCGTATTAGAAAAAGAAAAAGTTTGTGCATATAGTATTATACATTTTCTGATACTCACATAGCCTGGTGCCCTTGCGTATAAATCTCCTGTGGTTCCGTGACATACTGCACATGGTAATTGACTCCATTCCCTCCCTCACCTGTCACAAAGGAATATAATATTATGAATCAATACATAAAATACTCCAATATTTCCCAAAGCTTTACATTAGTTGTTATGCACCAAATCTGTTCATTGATAGGCCGCATTCCTCTGTTAATACGCAAGACAAGATAATAGACATGTAAAAAATAAGGTAACAAGTGTAATTCTGAAAATATTTTTGGTATTAATATTTTATAGACAAAGATACAATACAGTGTATAAGCAACAATGATGCGAAGGATATGAGCTAATATTTTTTATTATATTAAACACCACCAGAAAATCACATAATTATCATGCTACAGGATAAAGAAAGATAAAAAAAAACTACATAGAGCATAATTTTTTCTAAGACCTTCTCAAAATGGCGCCAATTTTCCGCTCAAACAAAGACAGAACGCGAATAAAAATCTTCAACATCAACACATCGTTTCAGCTTTCATATGCCAGCTCAGAATCAAGAAGTACATTACCAAAAGGATACCAAAAGCTAATAAAAAAGTATAACAAAAGTACAAATACAAATAAACAAATTAATTTCCAATTTCCAAGTTTAAACACGTTGGGAGACAAAGGCAAAACAACAAAACACGAATTATATGGGCAGATGAAGCCAAGTTATGATCCTCACATTCTATCATAACCAATGACAAGTAAGATAAAAAAATAAAATAAAACCTGTTTGTATGGTTCCAGATATCCAGTCAAAAATACACAACTGTAAGTCCAAACCTATAAAAGTTGGTGTATACATGTCAGGCGACCATACAATACAGACCAAAGCTTAAATTCTATCTTAACCAATGATAAGTAAGATCAGACAAAAAACAAATGATTTCAGAAACGAAATCAAAATTAAACAACTGTAACTAACTTATAAAACGTTTAACCGACTTACAGCCGGTTTCTCGAACGCTTTTCAAATTGACAAACCGATTAAACTTGGATCACTTGGTCGAATGAAGTCGAATTGCAAGTCGTTAGACATTGATTCGACACTTTCCAAGAGATTTGACCAATGATTAGTTAATTTTGAAGATGATTTGCGTTCGAGAAACCAGCCGTTAATAAATCAATGGAAGTGAATGAACATGAGTAATTTACAAGTTATATGTTACATGTCAATCGTCAAGATAACACTCACAAGGGTAGTATGGACGGTAGCGAGGCACCTCCATAGCGGTTGAGGTCTCCCAGGCAACTTCGGCTTCCGGAGCAACACAGCATCCTATAGCGCCGTCTCTTTCCCTCAAAGTATATAGACCTCTCACTCTAGTATATAGCCCGCCCCATCTTAAATCCCGGCTGTGTCATGGCAGCGGGATTTTAAGGTATATCGACCTTTGTGTGTTAGGGATAGAATTGAAATTTGACTGCTAGGAATCTGGTAGGTGGATTAAATTAAGCTGACAGAACTGATACTTTTTCGAAGGCATTTTAATTTTTTTAACAAATAAAAAACACAATCAAGTTTATTTTTTATAGAGAAATAATTTACTAGAAGATTTGAGACAATATACAAGAATCAGCAGAGTTGTATCAAACGTTCGTTCGATTTGTTTTCGAGAGAATCCAAACCTATCAGGTAGGTACATCAAAATCTAAGAAATATCCTGTCAAAACTTGGCTTACAATCATTTCATCTAAAAACCTACAACCGTGAATCCAGAAAGAAACTAAACTAAGAAACACAGATCATTATTGAATGATATACAGACACTACCAACTATAGCTGGAAGGGGAAGGCCTAGGCGAACCTTCTTAGATCAAATTGGCGACATTTTGGAGAAGGGCCAGGTCAAAAGTACCCTAAAATGACGAGCATGTATGAAGAATGTAATGAGATTGAGGTGAAAGTTGAATGTCAGGATCGTAGCGAGTGGAGATCCGTGGTCTCTGCCTACCTTTGGGAATCTTCCAAAGACGTTATGCATATGTTTGGACGGTGAAGAAGACCATCAAAGAACCAATACCATTTTATCACCAGTGAAACAGCAAAGGGATTATTCTCTCCCCCTTCCACCTGTTCTGAGCGACTATAGGATTTCTTTTGTTAGCGATTTGTTTCGCAGGTACATTGAGAGATTTGCCACTGAACAGAAAGCACGTGCCAGGTAAAATGAGACGCGTTAAATTAATTGCGATATTGAAATTCGAGAGCGAAAAGTCGAAGGGTAACAAAACGAAACATGATCCCCAATTCGCGGATTTTTATCCGAGATCAAGTCAACAAAATCCTTCCTAAATCCTAGGTGACTTTACTCCTCTTAGGTCTAGGGGTAGGAGAGGCACGTCCATATACATATTTGACACTATGTCAAAATCACTATGTGAAAATCGAAGGGTAAAAAAACTAAACATGATCCCCAATTCGCGGATTTTGATCCGAGATCAAGTCAACAAAATTCTTAAAAAGGATATCTGGGATACTTTTATCCCAGCTATCCTTTTGATTTTTTTTAACCTAGGTGACTTTACTCCTCTTAGGTCAAGGGGTAGAAGAGAGGCACGTCCATATACATATTTGACACTATGTCGTATTTATAAGTAAACATTACGCGTGACGGTTTGCGAGTCTCTCGCCACCAGTAATTTCCTCACGATGTTTTTCTTCACAAATATACATAATGCTGGACATTTCACACAGGAGGACGGCCAGAATTATAACTAGCTCCTATACGATTGAAATTCTAGAGTACCCAAGGTCAACAGGGCTCTCTAAAAAAAAAACTGTAAACGATTTAAGTAGTTAAATATACAACAAGCCTAAACAGATTTTCACTTAAAAATAACACAGTGGCACTCCAGGAGTGCCGACAGAATTGAAAACTGGAACGTATGATCATGAATTCTAGTAGACAAAGAACACACTTGCTACGATCCTGACACTAATGTTAAAAAACACAAACAAAAATAACGATCATTCTCCTAGTATGAAACAGTCCTTAATATGAAATACAACATCGAAGTACAATTCTGGTTTCCATTTCACTCGATCGATCCGTCTAGCCGGCATCAGCCAAACTCCATCCTATTTACTACGAGTATATAATAAGATCTGAGAAAAATACATAACGTGACACGCGCCGCACCGACCATCAAAGGTAGCCAAGCAGGTTAATGTACGCTCAACAAAAGGATGGATCACTATGATAAAACTTTACAAATGCCCCTTGATAATATCCCTTTCATAATGATCGTTCAGGTAGATAATCCATACGGGGATTCGCAATTATCCCGCGATATTAAATTTTTTTCTTCCATCAAAGAATTAGGGTTCATATTGGTACAAAATAGGGTCACTGACAGGTGGGTATAATCAGATCAGACATGTCAGAGGGTTATTTGTTGGGTCAGTCCATCAAAGGTTTGGAAGTCTTTGAGGATTTGTTATTGTCAGATCTAAGACCAAACGGCATTATCAGAGAATTTTGCGTCTCTGTCTTTCGTATGATAAAACATATAGCTACACTGTTCTAGCAACGCATCGCAGATAAAGCCGAGGAAGCAAAGCATGTGAAGCCATGGGACAACCAAAACCGAAACCGTAAAATGCATTTCATATAAAACGTTTTTCTTTTTTATTTTCAACTAGCGACTCGCCCCGGCTTCGCACGGGTGCAAGGCTGATACAATTTTTTTTAATATCTTCTCTACTATATTATGCATGTTTTATACATATAAACCTTCCTCTTGAATCACTCTATCTATTAGAAAAAACCGCATTAAAATCCGTTGCGCAGTTTTAAAGATTTAAGCATACATAGGGACAGAGAAAGCGCCTTTTTTTATACTATGTAGTGATTCCTATTCTCATGTAAATTACTTGTAGGAGAATCGTTCATTGATTTTATTTTTGATTTGAATACAGTCATGACTTGGCATTATAATGGGCCAAAGTTTTGTTAGACTCTAAAATAGTTTGAAAGTATTTATATTGTAGATAATAAAAATAAAATATTAAGGGATCATTTCATCCAAAGACCTACAGGGAGGAGCCCAAGGCGGTGGTCCGATCAGATTTCAGAACATCTGAATATCGCCGTTAGTTCCGCTCTCCATCAAGCCGAAGACCGTGGCAGATGGAGGAAAACCTTAAATAAACTAATTCTTGCACGGAGTCACGATCCTCAACCGTGGGGCAACGATTGAGGAGGAGGAAGGGATCATTACATCAAGGATGTCAATGCAACTCTTCACGCCACGATCCTTTAAACTATCTAAAGATCATTTGGTCAATATCTCAATTGGTTTCTCATGAAAGTTCAGTTCTGGTCGAGTCGCAGTCCAGTTTCAGTTCTCCCATGGTTAAGCAAACAAAAATAAAACTTGCTTTCGTAGTCTGCTGGCTCCTTTTTGAATTCCTCCTGCCGCCATGCCGTCGGCACTGTACATCACACGACACATACATAGATAAATAATGTGCAAATAATTATGTGCAAATACCATGCTTTCTAGAAAAAACAAAAAAGTGTTGTCTGATCTTTCAGAGCGTTTCCAAAGTTTGCAAAATAGTGTGCTGAATTTTATATGAATTTGTCTTTAACTACCCTCTTAGGTGTTAAAAGACTCTTGAAGATCCTAGAGAATGTCTTTAATTAGTTTGTCATGCCTATTCCATCTCAAAATGTCCCAGCAGCGTCCCGTTGAGTGTAGGCATAGGTTGTCTCCTGACGCTGTATAAATCTAGTATAAGTAAGTAAATAAGTTCGTATGAGTCAGTGGCCAACTCTGGTGACGGAGTTTTTAGGCCGCCTTAAGGCCTCCGTCATGGCTTAACAACTTCAATAGCCGGGACCGACAATTTAACGTGCCCTCCGAAGCACGGAAGCGCTCAGATGAAAATGCCACTGGCGGTCACCCATCCACTTACAGACCGTGTCGAACGATGCTTAACTTCGACGATCTATCAAGAACGACTAAGCAAGCACGACCACGAGCGCTTCATCTAGTATAGATGTAAAGGCTAAAAGTGTCTCTTATTAATTAGCAGAATAATCTGGACCCATTGTCACATTGAATAGTCAAACATACGGTAATTTAATTCAAAGTAAAATGTATTCTTTGGTATTACTAATGCTTTAGCTAGCTATTTATTTGATCAATAAAATATGCGTGACTGTTCTAATTCATTCAAAACAAACTACAAGTTTACTTTTTTATTTTAGATTTAACTCATTACTAAACGCGCTATAAACTATACGGGAATTGTGTGAATCATGCGCATATAACTTGGACTAGGTTACCTCTATAGGCATCAAAATAGGTCGCATGTGACGTCTGTCATTGTACGTGTATATCGAAATACTCTGATTGGTTTAAATTCGGTCGTACAAGACTTTCTATTCTATCTTTCTATCAAGAATGAGACATCTTTGAGATTCACTTAAAATCCATTCACACTGTTTCGAAAGAACTGACAAGATCTTCGATAAAAGAGAAGACTACATACAAAATGATCTAATTCAAATGAGACCTATTAAATCGTCACCACTTCAGTGCATTATGGAACATCAAAAACATTACTATGAAAAAGGAACATCTTTCTATCTAAAACACGCAAACGTAAAGAAACTCACTGGCTACGGTGATGAAAGTGTGCTGGGCTTCGGCTGCGTTGGGGCTGGATTGACCAGAACTGTCGCCGTTCACGCCATTCACTTCCACCACAGTACTGGACACCTGGGGATGGTAAGATAGCGATCAATAAAATAATTATACTTCTGTTTTCTGCTATACGAAAACTAGATAGGTTAGGTTAGATAGGTTGAAACCGACGACACTGCGTGAAGGAGGCAGAAAATACATACATACATAAAATTACACCTCTTTACCAAAGGGGTAGGCAGAGACCACTCGCTACGATCCTCACACACAACTTTCGCCACATTCACTCTCATTACATTCTTCATACAAACTCGCCGGTTTAGGATACTTTTGACCTGGCCCTTCTTCAAAATGTCGCTAATTTGATCCAAGAAGGCCTAGGAGGCACAAAATATTAAAGAAAATCTGTTCTCTGAATGACCTGCCCACCCATACCAACAAATATCAATAAGTTTGCTGCTCCTTCACGCTGAAACGGATTTATATTTTTTTGAACGGCTTTCTCCATCCTCTTCAGGCAAAGAGCATTGGATAAATGGTCCAAGTCTTCAGGTCTATTAGTGTTGATCTTGACATAAATGGTTCTCTGCGCACTGCATAAAACATATAGAGCCACGAACTTATCTGAACCGGTGAGAGAGGCGCTGTTATCGCATTTGGAGTTGGCAGAAAAAATAATTTTCATATAAAATTCATTAGTTCCTCTATTGGCCACCAGTTTGTGGTACTCTAAGCTAAAATGACACTCAAGATAAATGGTGTGTTTTATAAAAGTTACAGATGGCTTGTCTAACTCGAATCTAACTTGTGAGACACACCGACAATATAACAAACCTGTTGTATAGCGTGCTGCAGATGAATGGAGTCAGGAAGTTCAGGAATGACGATGAGTTCGCGAACAGCGCTTGGAGACGTCCCACCAGCGCCGTTATTCTGCAAACACAACATCGTTTTCTGTCGGGAGGTTAATTTTAACTGGATTTGGACTGGATCAGGCACTTCAACCTTTTAACCGCCGGAGTCGTATATATCCGACGGCAAGTTTTGTGCCCCTGGCGCCGCCGTCGGATATTTCCGACTAGAACATTAAGTCTCAAATAAGAGTGCAATTTCAGAGTTTCGCACACGCCTTGAAATAAGAGGTTTCGCAGAGGCTTAATAGAGATAGGCAGGATCTTTGGCCAGACGGCGAAACAGTCGATGGGCCAAGGTGGTTACCGAATGTGGAACATCTGCCTGAAGGTCAACGACGTTGTGGGGGAAAGGCGGTAGGAGACCACTGGATCTGGCTGGCACAAAACCGTCAGGAGAGATAGAGAAGATGCCTTGAGAAAATCAGCTACACCCAGTAATCTGTTTTATGGCTACACCGCAAATTGTCACCCAGCCGGCATTATTATCAGAAGATATATAACAAAAAAAAAAAAAACAGGGTCACGACTGTATCCCCAAGGCGCGGTAGACATTCTCTTAGATCTTTAAATTCCAGATCCTTTGAAGATGTCTAAGGGGGTAGTCAGAGGCATGTACAAATACATATTTAATACATGCCCACATCTTGCAGAAGTTAGTATTCCATACGTGACAGGTTGCAAGCCCATCATACCAATTTTCATATAATTATCCTAATCCATAATTATTATTTTTAAACCGGGTATTTATCACGTACCTATTGTTACGGGTCACGGATGAACATCCGTGACCACGGGCGCTGCAATGCGTCCGAAACGTCGGAAAAAAGAAATAATAACAATAGGTACGTGATAAATACCCGGTTTAAAAATAATAATTATATCCTAATCCATACCTGCGCAGGCGCCGCTAGCCGCGCCGCCATGTCTGGAGAGCCCGGCGGCGAGGACTCCACAAGTACCTCGTCTCCCGCGCACTCAAAGTCTGCAACAACATGATGAATCTTCGTAAGTGCAGAAAGACAGCCACGAAAACAGCCCCCTGTATTCCTACTATTCAAATATATCGCTCGCAAAAGTCGTTTGATGCTTATCGGTGTAAGACTTTTGGCTTTGGAAAATTTAGTACTATGTGCTCTTCAGAGATTTTATAAGGATAGATAAGGATAACCTTTACTAAGGAATGGATTTAAGATGAAGTGCGCTCTGGCTTCCTCCGCGCTCGCCACCATCCTAGCCCCCCGCGGCCGTCTGAAGGTGTGCTGGCTGGCCCGCGCACAATTACACTGAACGTTATTTATAAATGTTAATTTTTTTTACAAAATAATACTCTTTGGCAATAAAATAATTCCGTAATCCTCTACCGTATTTATAAGGGAACACGTAGACGAAATTTCATCAAAAAATTTAAGCAAAAAACCAGCAAATGAAACTGCTTTATGATGAAGATTTAGAGGTAACTTTGTGATTTTTTTCTAAAGAGTCAAATTAAGTCAATCGTGTTTCGACTCCCTCCTAACTATTTATTGTCATCAAAAAAATATAAAAAAATCGGTGTTTTTATTGCGCGAGTTTTGCGACCTACATCACCTTAGGTAGCCGTTACGAGTCTCTGAGTACGGGAATTAGATGCTCTAAAGTCTAAAAGGTGAAAGAAACATCGTTGAGCAATTCGTGACTTCGTGAGTTGCATGCTATACACGTATCGATCTTCTTTCAGGGCCGATTAGGCTGACAGGGTTGAAGTGCTGGGCAAGCCTACTGGATATTTTTTTTTATCTTTTTATTTTAGTTTTTTAACTATTGGTTGTTCCAATTTAACATATTCAAAAGATTAAGTAAAAAAAAAAAAACACAACCAACTTGAATTTTTAAGAAATAAGACTTCTTTCGGCTTTTGCCCAGCAGTGGGATTCAATAGGCTAAAAAAAATATATATAAATATATAAACTTAAGTATATAAAATCTGATAGAAATGTACTATAATTTGATGATGATGATGACCTACGTATTCATTTTTGTTAATTTGTTGTACAGTGATGTCTTCTAAGTGCAAGTCTTTGAATTCAAAATGTATGCAAAACAATAGGTTCAATTTGTAATATTGTAGGGATGCTTTGCTTGTGAACAGTAGCATAAGCCATCCCACCTGTCCACATCAAATATGCTTGCACCTACTGCAATACCAATTATAATAATTGGAAAGGGGAAAACACCCCTGTCTGTAGTGGATTAAGTTACCTGCACTTAATTAGGAAACCTTATAGTATAATAGTGCAAAAATATTTTAGATGCAATGTTAATAAAATTCAAGAATTGAGGTGTTAATATTCAAGACTTACAACGTACATAATATTTTTTATATGTAGAAAAGTAAGTACCTACTGACTGATAATTTAAAGTTTTACATAATTGTAAGTTTAGGCAGAATTTTCTATGAAGTCCAGGAAGATCCAATACCTACCTTCATACTATATTATTGTACGTTCACGATGGGCAAACTGTTGATACCTATTTATAAATATCTTTACATCTTTGTAAAACATAGTTGAACAATATTTTTTTCTTATTTCTTATTTTTTTTATAAAAAAAATGGTTTATTAGGTTTTAGTTAAAATCTTCTAATAAAAGTAAACCTTTTAATATAGGAAATAATTTAGTGTAGTTTTTCAATAAACATTTTCAGTTACTTAAAAAAATATTTTTACTGAAAATGTTGAAAGCATACAAAGAATCTATAAACTAAATCTGAAAACAATTACAAAACACAAAATCTGTTGTACAGCAACAGCAAATAACAGATTGTTGTTAATGGTTGCATAACACCGTCCCAGCCACTCAGAGATGTTATTGATCTGTCGGGACCCCGGGCCGAGACGTATCCAGGCAACACCTCATCCCTCCGCACCTTTCCTCTCACAAAGCACCTATTTAATACTCACTCTCCAAATAGAACACATTTTCAAAGCCCATTTCAGACATTTTGATATTATTAATGTAGATTTAGCACTTGTACACAGCAGATACACATAGTGATAGTACACTGAGCTTTGTGGTATTGGATATTGATCTAACAGACGGTAACTAGGCAGACATTTTATGTAGGGCTGGGTGTTTTGCAGTGTTAGGCACGAGTCAGTGTGTGTGACTGTGTGATAGGGAAGTGGTAGGGTGCAGGTGGCTGTCACGCTCCGACGGTGCCACCTGCTATATGAGGTAATGCATGGCTGAACACACATTTTAAATATTGTTTACTGGTCAGAATAATTTACGAAAATTGTCTAACATTTTGTATGCCATGTGCTAAGATGATTTTCAATACTTTGGATGTGCATTTGTTTTTTTCTTAACTCATTTTGATTACTTAGTTGTAAAATGTGTAAGTGTAATCAATATTGTTAATTTTAGATTTACTGAAATGACTGCTACTTTTTAACCGACTTCAAAATAAGGAGGTTCTATGTTCGGCTGTATGTATGTTTTTTTACTGGCTCGTATTGGTTGCTTATCTACATAGAAGATTAGGAATAGAAATAAGTACCAAAAAAAAATTATTAAAAAGATTAAGGTAAGGGGGTACCAGTGCTATCATTTATTTTCGTCTAAACTTTTTGACGAATTGTCGTAAATGAACAATTTTATTTGTAGCGAGGGTTCGTGTCGTACCAGGTACCGCTGACTCCGTATCCCCTAAATGTCTTTCGTCCAAGTTACCGACGGGACAGAGGGGAGCTCATTCGGGAACTCTCCCGCAAAGCAAGTTCATGTTTTACTTGTAGTCAAATCGACGCTTCAAAGCAGTAGTAAATGAATAAATCAAGCTTTATCTTTGAAAATTAAATATCGAACTCACCTGCCAACCATGTATTCGATCTGTCAAATACCGCACCCGAGCTCGATGTTAACTACTTTCAGAATTCAGGAAAGCTAGATCACGAGAAGATTATGTTTTACCCAACTAAATCCCAATTAGTAAGATAATCTTTTCACATTTTTTTTATGTAACGAGATAAGATTTTGGCTTATCAATGTTGTTGTTCTATAGCTACACCCGTTTCCTAGGCTACGGAAAGGATGGACGGCCCGACCAAATTCAGCTGGACTAGAGATGTGCGCGCGCGATGTGCGAAGCGCTAGACGTGTTCGTGCACTTCGTGCACACTTCCCATTTCCCATCCCCCGTAACCTCGTGAGATTTAATAAGTTTTACTAAATGATTATTCATATAACAAAAAAAACAATAAATACGTATGTAGGTATGTACCTAGAGTTAAACTGACAAAGATTGCAGAATTCTAGTAAAGATTGGCTTCGTAAATATAAATAATGCATATGTACCTACCTACCTACCTAGATAGTTCGTTTATGGGTAGGTAAGGTAGTTAGGTACCTACCTATACCTACTTACAAAATAAATTGTTGATCAATTTGTGGTTTAGTTCGATATTGCATAACACGGCCTGCCCATTTGAACTTTTGAATAAGTTAGGTAGGTATTATGTAAGAAGGAAGGTATTTGTGAAATTGAACTGGGCTGTGAAGAATAAAAACCAAAGGAATTTGAATCCCGCACTCTTGGGTGTAGGTTCATAAGGTATTGAACATGGCAAGTTATGGTAGCCGACCGTAGCAGTAGTGTTGTACAATTTTGCGTTATATAGGTTTGTGATATTAAGGGCTGTTTCAAGTTAATAGCTAGGTACCTTACCTAGCTCTCTAGCCGTACTAAACTTATAATTATTGTTATACTATTGTATACCTTCAAGGCAGTTCAATTCAAAGATGAAGACGGAACTATTCGAATCATTTGAATGTTCAAAGTTTTCTTTAATGTTACTCATTTCCCAGGCAATGGTTGGCACGACGACCGACTTTGTTATACGTAAACTGTAATCTCCACAAGGTGTTTTTAAAATCACCTTGGTAATTAATTGTATTTATTTGCGCTATGAATGAAATAAAATGATGACTGCCTACATTTGACAGCACAATTTTACACAATCGAGATGGTTCGTTGTTGATCCCAAAGAGGTTGTAATACTGGTGGTGGTCTTAGGAGTACCTAAGAATAAGATTATTAGTTTTTTTTCCTCGAAATACTACAGCAGGAATGTCTCTACATAAATTTCTCATAACATTGGCACGGTACGGTCATTGCACGGTACCAATGATCACGATCTATCACGATCTCCATCACGATACATAGACTCAGCCAGAGAAGTCGTGCCGTGCCCAGTTCGGCAGTTCGGCTCGAGTTGTCTGTAATAACGCGATCACACGCTTGGCATACCCTGCTGCTAAACTCCTGTTCTCTCGCGTGCACATCAGTGACGGTGCCTACCATTTTGTATCGCTTACACGTAGTCTATCTGTATTCTGTTGCTGACTGCTGAGGCTTGCTAAGCGTCTAGTCGCGGCAAAAAGATTAAAAAAATAATACTAGGGAATAATACAGAATAATAGTAACGCATCGATGATCGAAGATGCAAACTCATGCTCGTGTCTCGTGCGTGCCGTGCTTGCCCCATCATTCACTTCTAAAGTTTGTTCTGACTGCAGTTTGTTCTCTTGCCAGCACAAATCCCGCAATTCTGATTATTTTCTTTTGATCCTTGGGTTCAAGTCTAAAACAAAGTTTATAAGATTATCAAGAAAGTTACAAAACAAAATATCCTTGTGGTTCAGTAGGCGAGCAACAAAAGGATGTAGATAGTTATATACCTACAAAATATATTAGGCCCTAGTCCCTAGTATTGCGTATTCCGACTCCTTAGTCGTGAGCTTGGTTTGGGTCGTTTGGGTTCGCCCGGTTCGCCCCTCGCCGTGTACCGCGTGCCTGAGCGAGCGGAGGTGAGGCCGCTGACGACGCCGTGCCTCCGCGCCGTCAGATTCGCGAAAGAATGAATGCTGCCCATCAATTTGGCATACATTCCAACAAATGTCACTGTCATCATTACTAAAAGATGTCAACATCAAAAATTATAAAAAGTCAAAGTCAATCGCACACAAAAAAGTCATAACAACAACTTGCCAAAGCAAAACAAAATAAACTACTTAAAGCGCGCAGGTCTAACTAAAACTATTGACCTGAACTCTGAACTAAAATAATTTCGGTCTTTCTTACACAAAGACGATAAAGTGATTAATTTTACCAAAATGAAACTAATAATCAAAAACTTCAAGGTGGTGAATGCACTCTAGAGGTAAAACTTGTGTTTCTATGAGACAGTGCCTGCTGTAGTGAGATTGGTAAGTACCTACTATAGGCTAATTCCACTTTTTTTGTTATAAGGTTCTACCTACGACCACCATAAGGGAAATAAAGGTTCGTGTGGCTGATAAACTACAAATACCATGTAAGCTCCAGAAACTTCTCTTTCTGGGAAGAAATCTAGTAGATGATCAAACTGTTCAATCTTACCCTAACTTGAAAGATGGAAGCAAGCTGAATTTGATTGTTAAGAAAGTGGATAAACCATTAGCTGGTCTCTATGGTGCGGCACGTAAAAACTTTATAGCAAAGGGCTTTACGGATGCTGAGGCCAGTGCTAAAGCCAAGTTATTTGTGAAAAGTGTTGAAGAAAAGTTCAATAAATTTTCTTGGGATGATATCGAGAAGCTGTCAGCTGATTGCATGCGTGAGGAAAACATGCCAAGGGCTGAACGAGAAGCAAGGGCTTTAGCGGCACAACGCAGACAACAAATGCATTTCTAAGTAGGCCTCATGGCAGCATTCATTTATGAGTGACTAGGTTGCATTTGCACTAGAGATTTGCAAAGCGGAATATGTAAGTCAACTCCACTGTTCACACTGGACTATAAGCAGGAAGTTATTTGCAAGTATCATGGATTTGTGGCTGTTTTTTTTCTCTGGTGGATATGCACTAGAAATCAAGTAATTCCATTTCAATTTATCAAACAATTCTTAGGTGTTCATGGTAATCTAGTTTGCAAGTGTTCATATTTTCTATTTATTATACTTTTGTATTGTAACAATGTAATCTCTAGATTTATCTACTTTATCCATTCTTCTATCTACTGAAGTAGGTAAGAAAAAATAAACAACAATAAAACATGATGACAAAGTGTTTATTTTGTATTATTAGATACTCGTACATCATGCAAATCTGTCCTTAACTATAATACATTTGATGGCAAGTCGACACCCCAGTGCCTTCACTCAATAACTTTGATGAAATACAAGTCTCATTTACGAGTCTGCATTTATATTTAGCCCACTTTAATATTAAATGAAAATTATTATAAATTGAAAAATATTCAATATTCATACATACATACATACATAAAGTCACGCCTCTTTCCCAAAGGGGTAGGCAGAGACCACAGATCTCAATATTCATTATGAACATAAAGGTTTAAGTATCTAAAACGAATAATTTTAAATAAATACTTCATACCAAACTTTGTTCAAATTAAAGATTCCAATGTTTACGAGTATTTAATATAACTCATGCACAACTTTACAAAATATCCTGGTATTTCATCAGAGTTCAATACAAGTTAAAATATTAAATGCAACTTATTACTATGGATTGAGTACAGAGGTAAGACTAGCACAATATGCTATGACTTCAACATAATACCACTACAAATGTGACTTGTAATAGGGGAACTCCCAACACTTGACTTGATTCTAATTGGACAGGAACCGGAGTAAGATCATCTAGCTCTAAGACAATTCAAAGTGATCCCAGCGGTCCTACTGAATAAATACTGTTTGACTTTGGAACACCTAGGATTTTGCATTATGAAAACAAATAGGAATTAAGCCTTGTGTCCACTGAGTCTAAACTTGAGTGCCTTTAATTTGCCACTCAATTGTCTAATGTCCCAATGAGATACAAACAAGTCTAAAGGACATTGTCCATTCTGGTCCAAAATACAGCATTGGTGCCATATTAACAGATGCTTTTTTTTTTGTCGGCACTTTTATACTTTGGACCAAAAATGTATGAAACGTGGATGATATCCTTTATGCAAAATCCATGACAGACTTGAATCAAATAAAATGCCAGGAGCAGGCTACAAGATAATCATATTCATAAAACACGAAAAAGCTACATTATGCAAAAAAAAACATATTTTGTATCTCAGTATGCTGTCTTTTTAAATATCATCAAAAATCTGAATCATTCCATCACTGCCAATTAAAATGGAAAGCTAGATCAGAAAATATACCTTAGAAATAAAATATCTCAGGCACTTCTCTTACACAAACCTACATTCAAACGATCACAACCTTACATGAGCCAAGACTTCCGATGTAACACAAATATCATTACTTTCAGTTCAACAGTTGTAAGATTCAAATTAGTAATATTTTAGAAAATATTGGCATTCTTGGAGAAATGGGCCTATAGAAAAAGGTTTGTACAGGACTAATTTTTTACCAAACAAGTGACAAATGAAACCTGCTGTAATAATTTGATATTTTGAAGATGCCAATATAAATAATCTTATAATTACACAACTTGTAGGATGTCCGCCCCAGTGAATGCGGTAAATAAATGGTATGTGGGCTAATTTTTAACCGACTTTAGAAAGAGGTTCAATGTTCAGCTTTTGTATTTTTCTAGAGGCAAATAGAGATGTTTGAATATTTTTAGCGTTCACTGGGACTACCTTTTTAGTTCACTTGAGAAACTATTTTATTCGGTAGAAGTTCATTATAATATCTTGTGCATTAACCTAGCGACTATTTTAGTTACGTATTAATACCGAGCGCTTGTTCTAGCTTGCTTTGTCGAAGCAACATCGGTGGCCGCTTAGCGCTTCCACGCTTATTATGGTCGGTCTCTTAACTTACATTTATAACCAGTTTTAAATACATTTACGTTACTAAAGATTACATTTATCAATTCTCGTAACATTAAGACTATTTCAGAATAATGTGATTTAAGATTTAGTCATGTTAATTCCGGTGTCATATTGAATATATTACAGCAAGAAACAAACGCTACCAATGCAAATAAGTTTTACAATAATCAAATATCGAGAGTACTTTATCGTCATGAAATATATATTTCATACTACCGCAAAAAAAAGTCTGAAAGTTATAAATAAAAGCACCATAAATTCAAAAGTATATTTGTCTCGGGTCTGGGTGTTCTGTATGTTTACAAACAAAAAGTAAATAATTATTATATCAGTCATGTAGTACCCATACCCATTTTAAACTAGCTTCTGCGTGCTAGATCAGTTCACTATCTATGCCTATACCAAGTTTCATCCAAATCACTTGACTGGTTTAGGAGTTATTGATACACAAACATACAAATATCCAAACATCTAAACAAACTCAGAAACTTTCAGCTTTATTATATGAGTGGGATTGAGTTACATTATAAAATTAGATGTTTAATAAGAAAACCGAAATAAACATCAAATCTATCACTAATTTGTTATACATCAAATATTTCGTTGGTCATTTCATACAATTTAGATTTATCAACATACAGAAGAGAAACTCAACAAGGTTGAAAATCAAGTAAAAAATACTAGTGACTCATATGAATAACAGCCTTACCGCGTTGGCATAAGGCATGTTATTGCATAGCGCGTACAAGCCGTTCAGTCGTAATCGCTGTCTTCTTCTGATGAGGATTCTGAGCTGGAGCTGTCAGGATGATTCTTCGTGATCTCGATGCAGTTGTCGACGTCTGTCAGTCTTTTCAGTGATTTACCTAAAATACATTAAAAATAATTAAATATTATTTTATACTAGCTAATTCTCGCGGTGGTACCCATACAGTAGTATCAGACTCCAGGCTTTAAATGTAACTATATTTTTTATTTGTGAACGGATTTTGATAAAACTAAATGTTATCCAAGTAAAAAGTATCTATATTTTTTAACATTATTTTGAATAATTCAATTCAAATTCGTTTATTGCTCATACAAGGTTAAAATATAGGTAGGCGTTTCATAACATGAACCCCGCTGGGGCACTGCAACATTTGGTAGGTATTTTACCTATAGTATGTACTAGCTTCTGCGCGCGGCTTCGCCCGCGTGGTATCAACATTTTGAATAGCCAGGTCACTATCTACACCTATTCCAAGTTTCATCCAAATCGGTTCACTTGTTTAGGCGTGATTGATACACAAACATACAAACATCCAAACATACTCACAAACTTTCAGATTTACTATATTATTAGGATAGGTTATAGGATAGGACAAGGATATTAGGATTAGGATAGATTGGCTCAGCCCTTATAGATATTTAATTTAAACATTATTAAAGGATGATTAGTTACCTGTCAATGTAGTCAGCAGTCGGTTCTCGTTACCGGGTGGCATATTGATAGGTCCGAGTCTTTTAGCCAACTCCCGCGCGCGATCCGCGCCTGAAACTGTTCACAAAACTTTTATATATCATGAGGTTACTGAGTTTTTAGGAGCGCCCTTTGAGGGGAAAATCTAAACGGTAATAGTTTTGAGAAAAATGTTGTTATGAGTCACGATACACATAAAATTAAGATTAAGAATTGCATTTAAAAAAATTAAAAAGCTTTTTATTTCGAGAAAATAGTTTTTTTTAAATTTTTGTCGCATTTTTGGATGCTCTACCTATCTAATAAAAAACAAATGCGCCAAAATAACTATGAGTCGAATGTTGCTGGAAAATTAAAAAATCCTAGATTTTAGTTTTCATTCAAAATGTACAGAGAAAAAAATAAGTTTTTTTTTGATGATGGAAGATGCTTTGTCTGATATCGAAAAAAAAAACACTTCGTGTTTAGTAGTTCGCCAAGTAAGATTCTGAAATCGAAAAACCTGGGAAAAAAATCACGTAGTCAGATGAACCATGGGGTCGAACCACGTGACCAGAAGCAAAGAATGGCTCAGGCAAAATGGTAAAATGGTGTATTTACGATTGTCACAATTAGTAGCGTACCTCTGGAGCCCTCTTGACTCGAGTCTTCAGTCATAGATGCTCTCTCCGTCCGGTACACGCCGGTCACGAGATCCCAGACGAATAAGCACTGAACAAAATAATAACATTTTTCAATACAACAAATGAAATAATTTCTTCGTGGAGACTGAAATAATGACGATATTTGTGGCGCAGTGGGTGAAAGCCCACTTGTGACGCAGGTGGCGGGTTCGAACCCCGCTACGGGATAAATGTTGTATGATCTGCAAATATTTATCTCGGGTCTGGGTGTTTCTGTGTGGCGTCGATTCTGTTGTTCACTGACTAAAGTTAACTAAACTAAAATGCTTCGTTCTTATTTCGTTAATGATAAAGTCCAAAATGGAATGACTGTTACAGTGGCATTCTTAAAGTTTTTTAATTTGAGTAAAAATTAAGTATTTGTGGGTAGATTTAGTCAAGACCATTTTGCTTGCCGTGTAAAACAGTTGCTAATGAAGCTCAGAGGCGCCATTTTGATTAAACTTTTAGTTATGTCACTTTCAACGACGTGCCATTTTCGTCTTTAGTGAGAACAAAATAAGAACGTGCAAGTTTTAGTTTAGTCAGTGAACAACAGAATCGGCGCCACTATGTATTTAAAGTATATAAGTAGTATATCAGTTAACTGGTTCCCATAGTCGAACCTATGCTTAGTTTATTTTACTTGCCCCCGATATCGTATCGGCGTCCAATACCGATATCGGATCGGATAATGTGAAAACGTTCTAACTGTTCCCGCTATCTCCGTGGTCTGCACGGCGGTCTTGCGTTGGGTACGCATTCAGTTGTGGTCTTTGCCCACGTGTCGTCCGTAGTACGATAGAGAATATATTTTCAGTTTTAGTAGGATGAGGAATATGTTTACCTCCGCCGCATATTGCAGACGATGTAACAGACAGCCTGTGCTGACGTCGTTACAGGGCTCGCAGACAGCTTGCGACTCGTCTTCCTCTGCACTGGCCCATAGCCACATTGCACATAACTGTAACAATATAAATGTTTTGGCGCTGTAAATGACGTTGCGTATCTATAGCTCTGTACTCCTCACACGCCGAACAAAATAACACTCGCTGTCCCGCTTACAAATGGCGGCTCCTGCACTCTTTAACGATATTTACCCCAGATAAGCAGCCACTGGATTGGCACACGTCGATCACGTGACAACCCCAATCGAAGCAGTAGATGAACTTCTTTTCGTTGATCTTGCATAATCTGCCGCACACCTGCAAATTAATACTTTATTTAACTAGATATAACAGGCGAATTTGAACCTTATTATGTTGCAAAAGAGGTAAGCATTCATACACAGCGGCAATTTATTCGAATACAACTTTTCCTACGCGCGAGTCTTACACCATGCTTAGTCATTTAAATTTTAACACAATGGCGAAGTGCAGTGCCGAGATCTTTTCATTGTCAAACTAAAATCGACACTGTCTTCGTTGAAATAATATCCAAAATCAATAAATAAACTTGCATCCGTACTGTCTCTCGCGCGTTCTCAGGTAATGTTCAAAAAGCGAAGTGAGCTACGCGCTCAGAATAGAGCTATTACGTAGTCAGCGGTGGCAGTACTACTGGCAGTAATAATAATACTAAGAGCTCAGTATCGAGCGAGCGCTGAGGGCCCTCAGGGTGAGTAACACGGCTGCCAGGCTAACTTGCACCTTACCTCGTTGCACAAGAGCTCAGTATCGAGCGAGCGCTGGCGGGCCCGCAGGGTGAGCGGCGGCAGGGCGGGCGGAGGCAGCCGCTCCCAGGCGGCCGCGGACACGGCCTGCAGGGGCGCGCAGCCCGCGCCCTGGGCAGCCAGGTGTAGGGCCACGTGGTACCCGGATATGCAGTCGTCTGGAAATGTTATCATACTCTCATATAAACTGAGTACGCCCAGCATTATGCCGGTTTTTGGAGAAGATTTTATTTATTCTAGCAGCCCGGCTGTACAGTCTCACCCATTGGCAACCCCCTTAGTAAGGCGGTTTGTACTGCAGGGGGGTTACCAGTTGGTACGCTGACCGTACGACTTTAGGCGATTATCACACTGCCCCGTATGATGCAGCGTAGCGCGTGGATGCGTGTTCTTCCGTTGCTTGTAAGTATCTCCGTTTGTATAGAAAACACGCACAGTCCAACAAAACATCCAACAGAAAATGCATCCACGCGCGTTCATGCGGATCACGCGCATACACGCGGAGAAACATGCACCCCCGCGCGTAGGTGCGGGGCGAGACGCAAGGTATGGCACACCGAATCCCGCAGTGCCGCGCGTGATTTTGAATGGGCGTGACGTGTGTGTTTGAAAATGGATCTCGATATCGATCGATTTATATTCGAATGGCAGCGTCCTGAATGAGTTCCACACTATTAACCATTTTTATCAAAACTATCGTGATGCTCAGTACTGCACGACCACCACAGAGAAATGAGAGCCGCCAAATGAGAGCCGCCGTGCGTGAATCTAGCACGTAGGTGCGTCGACACGCAATATGCAGCATGATGCGGGGCAGTGTGAAGATCGCCTTAGTTGCTAAATTCTCTTAGTACATACTTATATTTTTCTTAACAAGCGTAAAAATCCCGTTTGAATGCCCACTACCATCGACACAACCCTCCACATGAGTGACTTTGACAATCCATAGGTGTGATTCTCCCAATTCATAGCAAAGAGGGAGATCTCACCTTATCCAAGGTCGACACCATCTGGTCCACTTACCCTTGAGGCCTTTCGGCAAACAGTTGATGTCGGATAGTTTTTTATAGGTTAGCTGTCGAGAATTATAGAATAGAATAGAATCTTTTTTATTTTGTGCCACAGACAGAATTATGTCACTTGCGCGATTCAGGATCCAATACAAATGGCGTCTAATGTATGAGAATTCATTTAGCTGTGATCCCAGCGCCATCTAGTGGTACAAGCTCTAAAGTAGGTACTTTTAGCTAGGTAGCTAGTTTGTGGCGATATTGGATAGAGGTCGCCACATTGTTGACATTTACAAATAAGCGTACGTGACAGTAGCCAGATAAAAGAAGTGATGATCACCACATTCTTACACACTTTATATTTTAGTAAATTATGAAGTGTTTTAGTATTCGGGGGATAGCGACGTGCATTAAATTTAAGAGTTAGCTTGTATAGTCCTTATGTAATGAACTCACCTTCAGAATCCGTAATTATCGAAGTAATTTCATCATCACTCTCCACGAAATACCTCGTGAAGAATTTACTGCATTTTGAGTTTCCCGAATGTACTAAATATGGGTCTTGTGCGTCCACCGGACAGTCTGACAGAGTCTTAGACGTGTTGTCATGAACTGAGATCGTTTTCATAGAACCATCATCTAACATTTCCTGTACCCTGTACTCCGCTTCACTATTCCGATCAGTTTCTAAAGAGAGACGTTTCTCACACGTAGGTGATTGAGATCTATTTATTTGATTGTGCGCTCTTAGAACAACACTTTCTACGTTCGGCGATTTCGCTCGCTTCACTGGCTTACTTGTAGAACCTATGAAATACTTCCTATTGCTTCTTAGAACTCTAAACGGGACGATATTCTCGTTATTATCTTCTGAGAATTCATACTTTTTGTCGGCTAACCGTCGTTTTCTGAACATGCTGAGTTTTTCACATTTAGTTTCCGCTTCTTCTACGAATTCGTAAGCTTTTTCCGCGTTCAATCTGTGGGTTTCGTTGAAGCGTGACATGCTCTCAGCTGGTCTTCGTCTTGGAGATCTAAGTGGAGGGCTTATTAAGGTACGAATGGACGGAGAGGGACCTTCCCATTCTTCCATCAGATTATGAGAAATAGACGACGCTTGTATACACAACTCTTGGCCCATTACATCAGGCAATTGCACAGGCCGAGACATTTGATACGGCTCCATCTCCAAATCTGAGAAATCTGCTAAGATATTTTGCACTACGTTATTCTGGTACTTCGGCGATTGGAACGGGGCGGAAATATCCGAAGCGGGAGTGCTCGGATTCGTGTCTATCGACTCTTGTGTCTCCTCTCTTTCTAGCGAGTACTTGTCTTCATCTGCCCTCTCGTTCGGTTCCACGAAGTCTATCTCGAGTATGTGTATGAAGTCTGTGTAGATGATTATTTGGTTGGAGTAGGCTAGTTGTACAACTGGCTCATACATGCTGGAGTCGGAGGTGCAGAAGAATTTTGTGTGGATTGCAAAGTTGTGCTCCAGACATCGCTTTCCCCATTGTAGATCACCTGGAAAGAAATGTTTGACAATCTTACCACCAATAATATAAATCTGAAAGTATGCCAGTATTTTAAATAATATTCAGTTTGAATTTATAGGAAACTTGAAACAAGGTGTATAAGATCTACATCTTGACTTTATTGTAGATCCTGGCTACTTTAGTTTTTGTAACATAAAAGAGCTAATTCAAATCATAGTGGTTCACGTTATTGTTGTATGTTACCTTCGCTTTTGGAGTAAGCAGAACATTTCTTGCAGCCCAGCCGAGGGACGCCGATCACACTTAGGTAGGACCTTTCTGAACATGAATCTCTGCAACAAATACAATCAATTACTAGCTACAGTTTGCTCACATCCCTTCATTAACTAGAAAAGGGCAGATGATCTTTAAAAGGCAGATGTATCGAATTCTTGACCGCATTAAAAATAATCTATACTTCTATACTAATATTATAAAGAGGACAGATTTGTTTGTTTGAATTGAATAGGCTCCGAAACTACTGGACCGATTTAAAAAAATATTTCACCATTAGAATCCTACATTATCTCTGATGAACATAAACTATATTTTATCCCGGGAAAGTGATGTTTTCCCGACGCACAGCTAGTATGTATTAAGAATGTAGGTACTAGATGATTCTACTACTGTTATTTTTTATTGATCGAGAAAGAACAGCAGTAGAATTACAGTAAAGAACCAGGGCAATTGCCACATGCGACCTCCCTCTCTCGCGTCGCGTTCAGACAGAAAGAGATGGATAGATCATTGTGTCATAACTAAAATGCACAGTAAAGCACACGGGTGTAGTGACTAGATGTGGTAGAGTGAGTATACATACGCGATCCCATATACAACAATCACGGAGGGGTTGTGCCGCCACTGCGCCATGGACACGGTGACCTTGCTGTCGACGCACTCGTCTCCGAACAGCGGAGCGCGAGCCACCGCCCGCGCCGCGCGACCCGGCGCCCACGATAGAAAGTGCAGCCTGGGGGTGGAATAAACTCCTAACTAATCCACACTCATGTCGAGCTTGGGTTAAATTAAACTCAATCTCAACATTATTGTGGTTTGGTCCTTTACGCATAACTACGTCCGTTGAGCACAAGATTGACAGCGGTGACTGCGAGATTAACCTGTCGCGAGATTCGTATTTTGTATCTACTCAGGGGGCCGATTTCCCGACGTTTCGGCTGTGTTAAATAAATAATGCTGGACTTTTTCACACAGCATCATCTAGCCCCAAAGTAAGCAGAGCTTGTGTTATGGGTACTACATGACTGATATACTACTAATATACTTTTTGTTTGTAAATAATAATGCTGGACATTTCACACAGCATCATCTAGCCCCAAACTAAGCAAAGCTTGTACTATGGGAACCAGATAACTGAATATACTACTTATATACTTTTTTGTTTGTAAATACATACATATTACATAGAAACACCCAGACCCGAGATAAATATTTGCAGATCATACGAGCCCCGATGCAAAATACTTCGTCTAGTATGGAAAGCAGTGCAAAGCGTAAAATATAGAAAGTAAATATTGGTAAAATAATTAAGAACGTTTAGTAAAAAGTAAACCACAATTTGAGGAACATTTTAAAGTTTATTTTAAAATAACTGAAATTCTTTTTGACTTTACATAACGTAAAAAAAATTCAAAAATATTCTAAAAAACATAACGCAAAAGTATTCGTCTACCCTTGTCACTCACGCAAAATAGTTCGTCTACTACTTAGTTGTGTCGCCTTTGCTCTCAATGACAGCTTTAATGCGAAGAGGCATGGTTGCATCCAACGCTGCACACTCCTCAGGCGTAATTGACTCCAAGATAGCCAAGAGTTTAGCCTTTAAGTCGCTCTTCGATCTTGATGGATTTTTACGCCGAACTTTTTTCATTTTCCACCATAGGGTTTTGATCGGCGACAAGTCCGGGCTGTTAGATGGCCATTCGATTGTAGGGATGCTTTTCGCCAGTAGCCACGTCTTTGTTGTCCTTGCAGTATGGCAGGAAGCACCATCCTGTTGATAAACGAAGGAATCTTGATGCTAAAGTGACGTTGTAGAGGGCAGTCAATTCTCTTCCTAAAGGTTTTGATACCTTGCAGCATTGATAGAACCATCCACAAACTGCATACCACCAACACCTTGTGCAGACATGTAGCCCCATATCTTATGAGACGCCGGAAACTTCACTTTGCGTTTGAGACAATCAGTATGAAATGCCTCATTTTTGTTCCGAATCCCTTTTTTCCTTTCATCGACGACTGTCACTTCAAATTTGGACTCATCACTGCAAATGATACTACGCCACTGATCGGAAGTCTAATTTAAATGATCACGAGCAAACTTCAACCTCTTTTTCTTTTGTACAGCAGTCAACAGTGGTTTCTCCTTAGCGGTGTAAAATCCGTAACCCATTATTTTTAAGACTCTTTGGCAAGTATCAACTTAGACGTCTTTGTGAATCCTTCCATTGCACCGTGAGTTCTCCAGCTCAAGCACGACGATTATTTTTGATAATTTTCTTCAGAATTCTGTTTTCTCCTGCACTTGTGATGCGTGGTCGACCAGTTTTCTTCAAACAAGAAGTCGTTCTATGCTTTTTATAGTGCTGAATGATAGATTGAACTGTAGACCTGGGAAGTATCAAGTCTTTAGATATTTGGTAACTTGATTTGCCAGCATCGACCCCACAAACTATTCACTTTCGAAGCTTTTCACACACGGGTTTGCCACGACCCATTGTTATTTAAAAACTAATGAAAAAAGCTGAAATTTTCAGATTTATACTGTCTCACTTGACGAATGACACAGAATTACTTTTACAAATTTAAATTATGCAACATAATTGTACAAAGAAGGAATAATCTTATTTAACTCACCGATAGACGAATTCTTTTGCATCGATTAACAATTAGACGAACTATTTTGCTTATAACTTCTTCGAATTTAAAACAGGATATGTATAAATTTAAAAAGCTAAAATAGATTATTGGTTCATAATTAAAAAATGGCATAAGTAACGCGACATGTGATAGTAGAACAGCTTAATATTTTATATAGATATACAAAATAATGAAGTTAGAAAAAATCTCACACAGAAAATTTCACACTAGACGAACTATTTTGCATTGGGGCTCGTACAAACATTTATCCCGCGGCGGGGATCGAACCCGCAACCTTCTGCGTCCCAAGCGGGCTTTCACCCACTGCGCCACAGATGTCGTCGTCAATACATACATATTATACATAGAAACACCCAGACCCGAGACAAATATTTGTAGATTATACAAACATTGGTCCCGGCGCGGGGATCGAACCCGCAACCTTTGGCGTCGCAGGCGGGCCTTCGCCCACTGCGCTACAGAGGTCGTCATGTAACAACCGTGACCACAGTTCTTCACTGTCAATTTCGTATGACAAACGTATCTGAAATCGCGACGCTTTTCTTGATACCAAATACTTCGAGATTGCAGCTTTGTTGAGTGAACTTTTTTTTACACAATAGAACAGAACACAGATACGACATTAGCAAAAGAACAGCACAGTAATGTATTGCAGATGTATGTGATGCTGACTAGAATAGCCAATGGCGGCGATGGGCTTGCAACCTGTCACGTATGGAATACAAACTTCTGCAAGATGTGGGCATGTATCAAATATGTATTTGAACATGCCTCTGACTACCCCCTTAGGCATCTTCAAAGGATCTGGAATACATAAAAGATCTGAGAGAATGTCTACCGCGCCTTGGGGATACAGTCGTGACCCTGTTTTTTTTTATAGCCAATGAACACCCAAAGACATGTTACGAATATCACTCACGTAAACTTGGAGCTCTCTCTGAAATACACTTGAGAGTTGCAGCTGTAAGTAAAGCTGAGCAGATACTGTCCGCACTGTGAGAAGCCCATAAACACGTGCTCGCGTAGGTACTTCATGGGCACAATGTCCATCAGGCAGAATCGGAGCCGCGGCGGGATGCGCTCGAACACCTTCCGACTGCGGCCTGTCCTAGTTGTGCTGCCATAGTACTACAACAGTAAAAAACATATGTTACATCCACTGTGCCTTTACGACGTCCCAAGCACTGCAGAATCCCATTGAGTGTAGGCATAGGTTGTCTCCTCATCTCCTGACGCTGTATAAATAATCCCACTCATATAATAAAGCTGAAAGTTAAAGTGAGTTTGTTTAGATGTTTGGATATTTGGATGTTTGTATGTTTGTGTTTCAATCACGCCTAAACCAGTGAACCGATTTGGATGAAACTTGGAATAGGCGTAGATAGTGACCTGGAATAGCATATAAGCTTCAAAATGTTGGTGCATCGCGGGCGAAGCCGCGCCTCCTAGTCTAGTATCGATGTAAAAAGCCTTTACAAACTGGGAGATTATTTATAGGGTGACATGTTCTCTATAGAACAAACCCATCAATAAAAGATAAAAAAAAGAGATTATTTGTGTCATGCGGTAATCTATGCCTATGCTGTACTGCCTAGGTCATTGTTGAGATGGAGTAGGTTTATATAGCACAAAACTTCCTCTCAGATTGATCAGTCCTAGCCAAAGAAAGAGTGGACTGACTTGGGGTTTTCTCACAATGTTATCCTTCTCCATATATAGCACTTGTTGATGCATTACTTGTAATTCCACTAAGTAGAACATAGAAGGAGTGACGTGGAACAGGGTGGCACAAGAAAGGACAGAATGGAAATGTTGGAGGAGGCCTATGCCGACTGGCAAACTGACTTTCAAAAAATTAAAAAACACATTTACCCATAGAATAAGTATAAGTCTAATGTTTATAATATATGAAAAATTTATTTAGATAAAAGGGTCTGAATAAAAGGCTATACTATTATTGATAATGTGTCATGTCATTCATCAAAACTATAGATATTAAAAGGGATCTTTAGTGGCTCATGATTATGGAGAATATCTATAGTACCTGGGTATATGGCCACAAGTCATTTTTGCTGTTTTACTGAATCTTTCAAATTTAGAATAGAAATAATTTATGAACTGGATTACGGAAATGGTGAAAAATATTGATAACACAATCACTGCAAAGACTTGATGATGATGAGCATTATGCATGACTGCTTAGTAACAAGGATCTGCGTTTTAGTCAAATTAATAACTATTTCGATCAAAATATAATACAAGGGAGGTCGCTAAGCTATGTATCGAGTTTTGGTCGTAAACAAAACTATTTCAAATAAGTTTTAAGATAAATATGATCTTGCTATACAATCTTAGCATTTCTATTTACCGAAATAGAAAAATAGTCTCACAAAAAAGAAAACAAGAGTAAAAATCAAGCACAACATGTAGCGTTCGCATCATTGCTTTTTTTAGGAGTTACAACTTACCTCACGGTTGAATAGTTTATGAACTATATTGCTGCTATTATGCATGATATTTTTTTGTGTATTGCATTTTGATTTATCGCTTTCATTGAAGCTAATTTTACAAATATTGGGATTCATGGACACAGAATCCATTTCGTTTGTTTGACTGATTTGATTTTGTTTGACATTCGCTTCGCTCGCACTCGCAGTCATTCACTTCTTTCGTTTTTCGTCCTCCTCCGTTCCTCCCGTTCCTCCATTGCGTTGCTCGTTACTAACTTCATTCTGTTCAGCATCATTCAAAACGTTCAAAACATAATGTGGTTGTTCGAGAAACCTAAATAAAACTTTTCTGTATCCGAACATTTTTTTAGTGTCACCAATTTCCAATAGATGGCTAGTAGCAAAATAAAAATTAAAAAAAAAACAAAACAGCTGTCAAGTCAAACAACAACGGCAACGGACCGTGTTTTGTGTTTTAATTTCAAAAATAGTGAAACTGAAACGTGATCTATCTTGTATTTGCACTTTGTTCCTAAAGCAGGTGATATCAAAAATGGAGCCGATGACTTTGGGCAGTCCTACACACTCTCCATCAGGGAGTCCCAACGTAGGTTATTTGCCGCCTTTCCTGTTGGGTGAAATAAATCCGCCAACAACGCCTAGAACGAATAGTTTGTCCCCTACAAAAGGCCGGAATCTGGCATTTGGTAAGGCCATCGCACTTTCCAATTGAATCGTCTGGTAAATAATGAAGCTGATGATTTACATGATCGCTATCTTCCTTCTGCTTTTAGGGTCCCCAACAAGTCCAACTCAAACATCGACTCCAGATCAGAAGATTTACAGACAGAACATGTCCATGCACCAACAGGCACTATACAATCACCAACAGAACCTGTATACCAATATGCCGGCATCACCAAACATCTCCTACTCCAGCAAGCCGAACGGACCACCAATAGATGACCTATTTGACACCATCAAGAGCAATGAACCTTCAATAAATAAATCACTATTTCAAGACAGTTTTGCTGCGTATGGGAACAATAATTCAGTACTTCAGCAGTCCTATGTGAATGGAAACATGTCTGTGAATAACCAGTCTATAGCATCGCCCTGGCAGGATGGTTGTCAAGAGACTGATGAGTACTGGGTGACTGTGTTTGGGTTTCCGCCCAATGCAGCCAATACTGTGCTGGCTAGGTTTAGTAACTGTGGTGCTATTTTAGGTGAGCCTTTGTTATTATCAATGTTTCTATCGAATCATCTGCATACATAAGTTGCATACAGTTTAATAGTTACTGAACCCTGATCTTATCACATCCTTGACATCAATTTTAATTATTTTGTGAATTTACTTATTTATTGATGATAGACAAGCAGCTGTTGCTGATGTCTTTTTAAGTGTTGAAAATGTCTGATAGTTCAAGATTGTTTAATCTTTTGAGCACTCATTTATTAGTTAAATAAATAAATAATGCTGGACATTTCACACAGCATCATCTAGCCCCAAACTAAGCAAAGCTTGTACTATGGGAACCAGATAATTGATATATTACTTATATACTTTTTGTTTGTAAATACATACATTTGTTGCCAAGTTGAGCTTGTTCTCAAACAAATTGACCAAAGTACCAGTAACAACGTCATTTGGTAGTACATTCCAGTTGTGGACCACTCTGTTATATGTACTTACTTATGTCTCTCTGCATTCAGTGCTTATACGAGTATGTAAGTTTGTTGCTTTTTCCATTCATTGGCATAAGTTACTAAAACACCTTAAGATTCATTAAAAATATAGTCATATCTACTAAGCAACTTCTAGAATAGCTATGTTTACTACAGATAAGCAATATCCAACACAAGGCAACTGGGCACACATCCGCTATGCTACCCGCGCTGAGAAGGAGAGAGCTATGGCCCTGAATGGGAGGCAGGTGCTGCCCGGAGTCATGGTAGGAGTGGTTGAGTGCAGAGAGCCCCCTCGGATAGCTGTCAGCCCTGGACTTGCTTCTCCTGAAAGGTGAGCTATATAGATGAAGCGCTCGTGGTCGTGCTTGCTTAGTCGTTCTTGATAGATCGTCGAAGTTAAGCAACATTCGAAACGGTCTGCACGTGGATAGGTGACCTCCAGTGGCATTTTCATCTGAGCGCTTCCATGCTTCTGAGGGCACGTTAAATTGTCGGTCCTGGCTATTTAAGTTGATAAGTCATGACGGAGGCTTTAAGGCGGCCTACAAACTCCATCACCAGAGTTGGCCACTGACTCATACGAACTTGCTTACTTAGCTATCATATATTCATTCATTATGGTAACTGACTGACAAAAAGAGTTTCTTCAGGATTCAAGACTGCCGGTTTCTCAAACCCAAATCATCTTCAAAATTTAACTAATCATTGGTCAAATCTAATCTTTGAATGATAGAATCCACAATGACACTATCCGATATAGAACTAAAGTTGTCGACATAGCTCAGAGAATTAGCAAGCACAAGTGCCAGTGGGCTGGCCATATCTGCCGAAGAACCTATAACCGCTGGGGTAAGCGAGTTCTTGAGTGGAGACCGCGACTCGGCAAACGTAGTGTAGGCGCTCTCCGGCCAGGTGGAGTGACGATCTGCGAAAGGTTGCGTAGTGTAGGCGCCCTCTAACTGCGAGAAGCTGGATGCATCGAGCTGAGGACAAGGCGCAATGGCGCTCATTAGGGGAGGCCTATGTCCGCTAGTGGACTGCTATAGGCTGATGATGAAGATTGATCAAATCTCTTGAAAGTGTCAAACGGCTTGCAACTCGACTTCATTCGAGAAACCGGCTGTTAGTCTCCTAAATGCCAGTATAATGTACCAAGGCTCGTCAGAGTAGGTAAAACTGCACTTGACGGACATGTGTATGAAATACGAATTCTCTTTCAGACATTCCTCAAATGTGCGATCACTATGCCCCACGCCGATCGCCAATGCTCCAGTGCCACAGAGGTCAAATGGAATAATTTCCAAAGCTTTGGACTATGTTCTGGGATGGTGACAAAAACCGTATGATACTTACTCACACCTTTTTTCTATGGAAATGAGACTGATCATGAAGTACAGTCATAGACAGAAATTTATATATTAAAATTAATTAGGAAAATGTTATTTGTAAATGTAATTGTAATGTTCATTATAATTTCAAGTTGATTAAATTTTATACCCTTTGGTTCAAGCCTGGGTCTGATCTAAATCATGTAATGCACAAAATAGACTTTGTATTTTATAATATAAAATAGCTACTTGCATGCCATAAGAAGTAAAAAAATAAAACAATATTAATATCTTATGCTATCTTTTATTTCTATAATTATTACATAAAATCTTAAAATAATAGAGATTTGGATAAAATTACTTAATTTATCTTTAGATTACTGATAAGACCAAAATCATTCAGAATTCCTGAGCTATCAATCTCGAATCTTAGTTTAATCAAGTTCAATCCAATTATTGCTATCTTTTTTAAGTGATTTTATGAAATTATAAGATCCTCTAGGAAAAAAAAACATACAAAAGATGAAAATATTCTAAACTACACACAACAATAAATAATGTTTATCCATTCATAGTGATAATTTGTATTGCTTGAATGGTGACTCCAAGTTTTCTAATATCCTCATTGTATGATCCTATTAATTCAAAAATCTATTTCAAAATAGCACATATTGGCAGCTTATTTTTCTATTTATGTGCAAACCGATTTGTCTCCTCCATTCCTAAAGGCATGTACTATGTATTTCTATCTATCTTTATAGTTTTAGATAGGTACTCTTAAAGGCACTTGACTCACCGCAGGCAAGGAAGTTGCTTGCTATCGACTATTTTGTAGCTAAGGAACAAAAGTATGTAAAAACATATAGATAGGTTACTAGCGCGTGGCAATCGATGACTCGAAATTGTCTTAGGTCAATTTTCTCTTCAGTTTACGTACATGTTTCAAGTCCAGATTTTAAACTTCAATACTATGAACATAACGTATTTGTAGTTAATTTAAAATATAATTGCTTATGAAACATACAATAAGTGCAGATCTCGCGTTAAACGGAGATGGAAATTGAAACATCGAAACGGTCATTAGCACAGTTTTTACTTCAGTTTGCGTCAAACAAAACGTTTTTGTCACATGTTCCAAGCTCGAATTAACTTTGAAACTTTAAACAATGAACATATTGGGCCCTCTACATATTCGCCGATGATAGACGAATGCCGACGGTCACGAACATGTAGAGGGCCTCATCGCCTGTATTCGCCTGTCATCTTTAATAGTTCGGCGACTGTGTAGAATGGCCGTAATGTATCATTGCGTTTAAGTTTTATTGTTCACTCTCGAAAACTCGCTCCGTCGCAGCGAGATGTCAGTTAAAATAAACACTCCCTCAAATTGCCAGCAGTGGGACATGTGCCTATCGATAATTTTTAATCTCGAATGTCTATTTAATTTGTTCAATCGTTGCGTTCGCCAGGTCTGTCATCTTGGGGTACTTTATGTTGTGTTTGTCGAGCTCACTCTGAGACCAGAGGATCATGCGGAGTAGGCTGCACAGTTTAGGGTTGGTGTACTCTTGGTTCTCCATCTTCAGGATTGCTGCATTTAGTTCACTTGCGATCTGTAGATATGTTTTTTTGATGAAGTTTGACAATGGTAAAGAGTAGTCCTATCCGACACCCAGCACTAGCAGGAAAATAAAACATGCTGGTGATAATGATGACAAAGAAGACTCATTTTACAAGACAACAATGCCCCAAAATAAAGGGCCCCCTTTTAGTACATTTGGACATGTGTCTGACTACCTCAGAGAAATGTGATCTGAGAGAATGCCTACTTGTATCTTGAGGATATTCTAATCATGATTCGTTTATTTTCATATTATGTAGGAATTAGTTAATTATTATCCCATTAATATAAAAGAAAAAATAGCTGAAAGTTTGCTTAGATGTTTGTCACGCCTAAACCTAAACCAGAGAACTGATTTGGATGAAACTTGAAATAGGCGTAAGTGACCTGGAAAGCATAAAGGCTATTCAAAATTTTGGTACCACGCGGGAGAAGCCGCGCGCAGTAGCTAGTACGTAATATAACCTACCTTCTGACTATGTGAAGGTAGCAACAGATCGGCGAATGGCGACGCATGTGGATCAGGGAATGCGAGGAGTGCTAGTGATCTCTCGAGCTCTGTGAGTGCGTTCCTGTCATTGGAGCCCGCCTCGGCGAGGGTCGCGCTTGCGAACGCCAGTGCTTCTTCTGCCCGCCCCGCTCTGATCAGTTCTAACAGCTGCAGTTGCTGTAAGAAGTTCAAAGTCAAAAAGCATTTATTCAGTAGGACTGCTGGGATCACTTTGGGAGTTTCACATATTAGTAAAGAAAAAGTAAGCATATAAGAAAAAAAAGGACAACTGCGAGTCTAGCACACAAAGGTTTCCATGCTATTATCTATAAAAACGGCAAAAAAATAACAAAAAAAAAAAAAAAAAATCGTGTTGGCCGAATGGGGTTGTACCTCGACTTTCAATCCGAAGGTCGTGGGATCGAATCCCGGCCGTGCATCAATGGATTTTGCGTTTCGTAAAATTTATATGCGCTTTAACACGAGCTCTGAACGGTGAAGGAAAACATCGTGAGGAAACCAGTTAGTATTCTTACAGGCGGCGATGGGCTTGCAACCTGTCACGTATGGAATACTAACTTCTGCAAGATGTGGGCATGTATCAAATATGTATTTGTACATGCCTCTGACTACCCCCTTAGACATCTTCAAAGGATCTGGAATATAAAGATCTGAGAGAATGTCTACCGCGCCTTGGGGATACAGTCGTGACCCTGTTTACGTAAATAACAACTATCACGGTTCAAGAGATACAACCTGGTGACAGATGGACAGACAGACAGACGGAGTCTTAGTAATAGGGTCCCGTTTTACCCTATAGATACGGAACCCTAAAATCACAGAAATTAATAATGATGAATTTTGGATGGATAACATGGGTTTGAGACTTTTGAGTAACAGGAATGGGGTATGATCACGGTATGATTGTCAAAACATTGAACAAGCATCAATATGTGACTCATAATACTATAATAAAAAGTTGGTCCACAAGCACACTTTATTTCAGTCAAGTTACAATTAAAATGTGGGCATGTGCCAATTCGTGTACATATTTGGACTTGCCTCTCAACGAAGGAACTCAATTGACTTATCTGACAATGTCTTTGTGCCTTGGGGATACAGTGTTTCTTTTCTTTCTTTCTTTGTGTTAGTGATACTTGATACAGTACGCTCAATGGATTTTTGAGGTGAAAACCACTTTAGACGCCTTGAGCATTTTTGAGAAGAAATTCTTGGATTCGCCTCGAAAAGGTCACGTGTGAGTTACGTGATTGCTCACCAACACCTACCAGTAGCGCCATCTAGTTCTGTCTCGGTCTCGGTAAACTTTTACGGCAATATTTTTACATTTTCCTATAGCTCATTTTCTTACTAAACGGGTGAAGTCTATTTCGATATTTTCGATTTCCTGACTATTAAAAAAATACATAATTACGAAATTGTCTACTGTGCATCCTAATCCTACTTAATATTATAAATGCGAAAGTCTGTGTGTGCGAATGTTTGTCTTCACGTATCTCCATGACGACTTAACCGATTGTGATGAAATTTGGAATGTAGATTGTTTACATACTGGAATAGGACATAGGCGTGTAAAATTTTCAAAATTCACCCCTTAAGGGTGTTAAAGTTTGTATGGAAAAAAATATTCCTTGGTCCGATTTACTTGAAACTCTGTAAAAATAAACTTAAAAGTGAATAATGAAACCCATGTTTTTTATTTTTTCAAAACATCCCTTAGGGGTGGTGTGAGGAAGTTTCAAATTCGTAAGGTTCGAAAGTCTCTATGTGCGAATGTTTGTCTTCACGTATCTCCATGACGACTTAACCGATTGTGATGAAATTTGGAATGTAGATTGTTTACATACTGGAATTAGATATAGGCATGTAAAATTTTCAAAAATCATCCCTAAAGGGTGTTATACAGGGTGTTAAAGTTTGTATGGAAAAAAAATATTCCTTGGTCCGATTTACTCCAAACTCTGTAGAAATAAACTTAAAAGTAAATAATGAAACCCATTTTTTTATTTTTTCAAAACATTCCATATGGGTTGTGTGAGGCAGTTTCAAAGTCGTAAGGTTCGAAAGTCTCTATGTGCAATGTTTGTCTTCACGTATCTTCATGACGACCGATTGTGATGAAATTTGGAATGTAGATAGTTTGTGTTAGATTTTCTGGGTTAGATTTTCCCTCCCTCTATCTACTATGGCATCCTTGAGAGAAACATAACGCAATAATAGTTAATCAGATTATGTATAATGGAAAGTCAAAACCATACAGTTCTTGCTATAAAAAAAAATGTTTTGAGTTATGTTTCTTCAAAAAAATTGCCGCTCATTGGTTATTTCGATTTACTCAAAACTCCTGCACTTTGTTCCTAATAATGCGCAGACGAAGTCGCGCGGGTCAGCTAGTAATATAATAAATCTGAAAGTTTGTGAGTATGTTTGTGTAACAATCATACCTGACCTAACCGGTGAACCGATTTGGATGAAACTTGGAATAGGCGTAGACAATGACCTGGAATAGCACATAGGGTATTCAACCTGTTGGTACCACGCGCGCATTAGCTAGTCAAAACAAACATCACAAATCCTAGATCCCGTTAGTATACTAACCTGTAAATGGAAGTACAGATATCTATCATTGTCGAGCAGCTCAGGGTGCAATGAGTTCACCATCGCAATGGCCTCAGGAATACGACCGGTCTGCACAGCCTCGCGGATCATGATGCGTTCGTCCAAGGAGCTGCAAAGCGCGGGCTCTTGGAGTCCAGCTTCTTGTTGGAACTTCAATGCAGCTTCTTTGAAGCCCTCTACAAATAGATGAAAATTTATTCACTGTAAAAGTGCATATTGTTTGTTCTAGATACTAGTCTGCCGCATTAGGTTAGGCAATAGTCTATGTAAATCAATGGACAAGACCTTGTAGCAATAATGAATAACATAATCAGCTGTATTTGCAACAAAACAAAACATTCTAACAAAGAGACAAAGTGGGACTTTATTTACAATTTTCAGATGGATTCGTCAGATTTACGTTAGTATCAGAATGAGATTGCAAATACGGATCATTTCGGTAGAATAATGCTAAATTCTTGGCAAAAAAAGCTTACCTGTGACTAAGTAATTCATGATCAACATATTCATATCAGTTCGTGATATGTAGAGATTGTCTGGCTGTTTTCGCTCATGGTATTTTCTATCACTGACTTCAGATGAATTATTGGTAGCAGCATTCTCGAAGCTCATGATCACTTTCTTGGTTATTAAATAAATAAAGGATTTATCTAAATTTTCACAGGTCACCAAATAGATAAATAACTTCAACTTCAACTTCAACTTCTTCTTTAAGGCTACTGCGACTTGTTTGTCACAATTCTGCCAGTGTCCGTTTCATGCTAGTGTCATAAACTTAGAGGGAATAAGTATTAGCAGATGGCCGGTGATAAGAATTGGTTCATCCAAGTGATTTTCTAAAACAATAGAGACAACACAACATAGAGGACAACACAGTTTAGGGGTTATTTACAAAAGCAATAATATATAATTAAATAGTAAATAGTTAGATTATGTACATAATATTTACAGTTTTATGTTATTAATATTTATAAATTTACATAAAATATTATTTATTACAGGGTTAAAGGTATGGGTTAATAAGCATTTGAGGGAAGTAGGGCGAGGAATATCAGGAGGGAGGTAGTCATAGAGGGAACGTCCTAGTTTTGGGCAGCTGAAAAATATGTGGTCCACGTTTCCTTCGTCCAAGCCGCATTCACACAGAGAATGGTTCCTTATCCTAATTTTAGCTAGAAAAACAGGAGTGCAAGAATGTCCTAATCTTAGTCGGCAAATTGTAGAGGTAATAGATTTTTTTGCCTTTCTGAATTTAAAAAACCATGGGGAGGGAGGGATGTCGGGCTGGATGTCAGCGTAATGTTTCCCTTTTAATCTTTTAGATATGTTCCAAGCAGTATTCCAGGAATTTAAAAGTTGAGATTTAGATATAAGGCATACGTCGTGAGAATATGGATTAAGATGTTCTAAGGAACCTGTCTCAGCTGAAGATTTTGCCAAAGAGTCAGCAGACTCGTTGCCAGGGATTCCAGAATGCCCTGGGATCCAGGCGATGACGATATCAATATTTAGGGAGTGGCATTCATATAGCAATTCTCTTATTTTAAGTATACAGGGAAACCGGGATATGGAACGAAAGGGGTTGGAAAGGATTGATTGAAGACAGCTTTTGGAGTCAGAAAAAATAATAGATTTGTTAAGTCGGTGTGATTTTACGAAACTAATAGCCTCAAGAATGGCAATTGCTTCACCAGTAAAGACTGTTGTTAAGGGCGAACATTTAAAATTTAGGCTTATAGAGGTGAAGGGGATCCAAACAGCTGCACCAACGTGACTATCAGGAGTCAGTTTGGATGCATCGGTGAATATAGAGTACCAACCGTCATATCTGGAGTGGATTTGTTCGAGAAATTGTCTAGGGGCATCAGAGGAGTCCTTATCTATACCAAAATAAGGTAGGACATTTGGTTGGAACACTAAAGCATCAAAAGGAGTTGAATAAAGTGGGTGGGATGGAAATTGGATGGGAGGGGTTGGGAATTGTGACCATTTTATGAGGCTATGTAGGAGACAAGGAAATTTATCAGGATTATTTGGATCAAATAGATCACGAAGTCGTTCAAGCTTTGGAAGAAGAGGATGGTTAGAATTTTGAGAAATCTTAAAAAAGAATCTATTTGATAGAAATTGTCTACGTAAACTTAGCGGAGGGTCATTACACTCGACTTGCATGGCATTAATGGGCGAGGACTTCATTGCACCAAGTATAATACGTAGACATTTTGATTGAATTTTGTCAAGTTTGTTCAATGAACACTTGTTACAGACATTAAGAAGGAAGGTACCATAATCCAGGTGACTTCTGATGATTGCATTGTATAACAATTTTTGTGAGTAGGGATGCGAGCCCCACCAAACACCTGACAGTGCACGGAGTATATTGATATTTTTTTCGCATTTTTGGAGAGTTTGATCAAAGTGGGAAACACCTGTCATTTTGGAGTCAAGGATGATGCCTAAAAATTTTACACTATTTGATTGAGGGATAATTTCATTGCTCACAGTTATTTCAACAGGGGGGATAATTCTTTTTTTGCTAAAAACTACGACAGAGCTCTTAGAAGCGGATAGAGATAAGCCATGGTTAAGTAACCATTCTTCTAGGTAAGATAGGGCAGAGTTTAGGCGGCTACCTGCTTCTGTTATGGAGATGGAAGATACATACAGGGCTAGGTCATCGGCATACTGTAAAACCTCACAAAAAGAGTCAACGGATTGTTCCAGATCGTACGTATATATACTGTATAATAGAGGGCTGAGGACGGAGCCTTGGGGGAGACCTTTCCAGACAGTCTTAGGGGAGAGGAGGCCTTTATGTGATTTTACAACAACTGATCTCTCCATTAATAAGTTACAAATGAAACGAACCACCTTCTCGGGAATTCTCAGATGGCTAAGTTTATTCCTGAGAACCGGAAGCAGAACGTTGTCATATGCTGACGCTATATCAAGGAAAACTCCAACTAGGAACTTTTTCTCTTTATAGGCGATTTGTATGTCGGATGTTATAATGCTAAGACTGTCTATTGTGCTCATACCCTTCCTGAACCCAAACTGGGTTTTAGCAAGGATATTTTTGTTCTCAACTATCCATTCCAATCTGTGTTTAATTAATCGTTCCATTATCTTTGCTAGTATCGAAGAAAGGGCTATCGGCCTACGACTGCATGGGTCAGAGGGATCTTTGCCAGGCTTTAAAATTGGTATGATTATCTGGGTTTTCCAATGTGTGGGGATTGTGCCGCTTTCAAAAAATGAGTTGATAATTGATAAGTATATGTTCTTAGCATAATTGGAAGATTTAGTGATTAAGGAATACGGAATGCCGTCTATACCAGGAGATGAGTCAGTCAGTCCGTCTAGTGCAAGTGACAATTCTTCGAAAGAAAAGGGCTGGTCAAATGGACTTTGGGAAGGGAGAATTGAAGGGGGGGAGGGAATAGAATTTAAGCATGGGACTGAAGGGGGAGCAAGTTTGTCCGAAAAAGCCTCTAGCCATGATGATGGATCATGTGCGGTGGCGTTTTCAATATTGTAGGATCCCTTAAATCGCCTTATTTGTTTCCAGACAAGGGAAGAGGGAGTTGTAGGTGATAAGTTTTCACAAAAGTTTGTCCAGCTAATTTTTTTCTTTTTTGAGACGAGGCGTCTAAATTTTGCAGAAGCTACTTGATAACTGATGAAATTTTCATCTGTCATGGAGGAGTTGTAGGATAGTTCAGCTTCTTTCCTCTCTGAAACAGCCACGGTGCATTCAGAGTCCCACCAGGGAGTGGAGATTTTGTTATTTCTAGTGGGACTTTTAATGGGGATATGGAGATCTGCACATGAAATTATAGTATCTATAAAGGTCTGATAGGCAGAGAGGGAGTTATAAGATGGAGGGAGAGATCCTAGTCTATCATCAAGAGATAAAGAATATGCTGGCCAATCAGCACCAGATAGTCTGTATTTGAGAGAGGGGGAGGGGTTACAGGGAGGGGACACATTATTTTGCACATGGAGGGTTATGAGAATAGGGAAGTGATCACTACCATATGTCGAAGGGAGGGTTTTCCAGAAAACAAAGGGGGAGAGGGAGGGAGAGCAAAGCGACAGATCAACAGCACTTTTTGGATTTTGGGATGGTCTGGCTCTACGGGTAGGTGAGCCGTCATTTAGCAGACATAGGTTGGCTTCGTCAAATATTTCTAAAAGGGAGAGACCAAACATATCTGAGAAGTTATGGCCCCACACGGTGTTGTGGCCATTAAAATCACCCATCAGGACTACAGGGGGAGGGATAGAAGAAAAGAGAAGGAGAAGGTCCGGAATCAATACGGAATTAGGATGGGGAATATATACAGATACAAAGGAAATGTTCATAGATCTGATACCAACTGCGTTGATATCAGGGGGAAGGGAGGGGAGGGGAAGTTGTGAGAAGGGAAGTGTGCGCCTCATAAATAAGGCGCATCCTGCATACCCGTCAGCCCTGTCGTCCCGAAGGCAGGAGAAACCAGGAATCCTAAATCGGGTTCCAGGTCTCAACCATGTCTCCGAGACGGCAATGACTGACGGGTGAAAAATTGAAATTAAGTGGGAGAGTTCATGTTTTTTTGCGCGCACGCTCTGGCTGTTCCACTGGAGCAGGACCACTGGATCCATTATAGCCAGTCAGGGAGACTAATTGTGTGAGTTTTGAGGCAACGTTGGACGGTAGGGGATGAGGATTCATCATCATTATGTTAATGATTAGGGATAGTAGGGTTTCGAGCATGTTTTCATTTTGGGGGGCTGCATCTAGGGGATTGCCTAGAGCACAACCGTTGGGCATAGTGGGTGATGGGTCTGAGATGATGTGCTGGTGGGCAGCCTTATCGTAAGACTTGCCCAATGGGGCTCTGGGACGGGGAGTGGAAAATACGGTTTTTACATAGGAGCGGGAAGGAGGTGTACTTGATGAGGACTGGTTCTGGGAACTTTGGGGCATAGGGTGGGAGAACATTTCCTTTGCAACCTCGGAGTACGAACGGGATACTGGGGGGAAATGGGAGGAAGCTTCCTCATACGAAATGCAGTTTTGCGCCATGACAGATTTAATCGACTTTTGGCGCTGGAGTTCTGGGCAATTTTTGCTGGTAGCATAGTGGTGACCTGAACAATGTAAACATGAAGCCTGGGACTCCGGGACTTCACAGGTATCTCCTGAGTGTTCCTTAGAACACCGGAAACATCTGGGCTTACTGCGGCATATAGCTTTTGTGTGTCCGAATCTGCAGCAAGAATGGCATTGGATGGTGGGGTATTCGTATAGTTCAACTGGCAGGGAAGTGTAAAATAGGAATACCTTGGAGGGAAGGACTTGCCCTTGGAAAGTGATAACAACAGTCTGGGTGGGTATGTGGGTCACATTACCGTCTTCTACACTTCTTCTGCTAAGTCTCCTAGCTTTCAATACTATTCCACAGCCTGCAGGTAGTACAAGTGATTCTGCTAGTTCATCCATCGATATGTCAGTGGGGACTTGTCTGACTAAGCCCATCCTAGTGACGTTGAATGTTGGGATAGTGGCAGAGTATTTGCACATTGACAATATAGGGTTCTCAATAAATTTATTGGCATCTTCTGCTGTATTAAATTGCACTGATATTTTATTTCTACCTACTCTCTTTACTCCATCTGGGGTGATATTTCCTATCTTGTGGGTCGACAAGAATTGTCCAAATTTAATTGGTCTTAGGACAGTTCCCGCAGTAGGGTCTGCCTCAGTACGAGAAACGTGGACTACATAAGGGCCCTTGTCTGTGCTTGTGTAAGCGTGGATGGATCCGATTACAATAGACGGATGTGTATACACCATTTGAATGGAGTCTACCTCACACTCAGCAGATTTATTTGTTTTTTTGCTAGGAGCCGAAGGGGAGTAATCAGCTTCCGTTCGACGCTTAGTGCCCGCTGCGGGTCCAGGATCCGGTGGATCAGGCAAAGGGGGAGGTTCGACTTCCATGTTTGAGGAAAGCGAAGCTAACCTCAAACAAGGACGTCGACTAAAAACACAAAATACTAACTACACTAATCTTACCGACACCACACAGAGACGACACAATATATAGACAAATCACAATGGGTTTAAAACTTAGAAAATAGCCAAAACGTAGGGACAAATCACAAAATAAGATCCCCCAGTTTATTCGCTAACACTTCCGAACGCAGAATCTATATATATCATAGATAAATAATAATTTTGTTTGACTGACTGACAGATAGATCCACAGAACAACAAACTCCTGTCAAGTCCTTGCTGACGTTCGGTCGGTGTGCGTGCCCGGTTGAATTGACGTCACTTTATTTTCGTTCTTTCCAAAACCGTTCATTCTTTGAACGTCAGTACTGACAACATAGTAAAACAAATAATCCGAGGTAAAGTAGGTGTTGCCAGAAAAAAAGAGAGCACCCAAAAGTTAGCAACCATTCAAATAAATAAATACCTTTGTGGGTTAGGAATAATCTCAGAGAATAATTGACTTCTTTTATATTTAAATTAGTAGTTCATAAACCCATACCTATCCATAATTTTATATTAAATATATTAATCCCTGCCAGTATCCAGAGTATCCACTGATCCCGTCCTAGTCCGCGATAGAATTTTTTTTGACTGTTTTCCTAATTAAACAAATAAAAATAATAATTGAAAAATGGCGCATGCACAAATAGTGCGAAGCCAGAAAAGAAAATAGTGCCTGCAGAATTTGTATTCGAAGGACCCAGCAAATCCTAGCTGCATGAATCCTACCAATGCGAAGTTTGACAATCCCTGCGAGTCTAGCGGCGGCGTTCGATCATCTAAGTGCGAGTCTTTCACGTTGAAACGAGATGTTTGTTTACAAAGTAGCATATGCCCTGGATTGACACCGTGAAGCACAGCCAGTAGTAGGGCGAATTATCAGAGGACCGTAATGAAGCAATCAGCGCTAGCCAGTAGAAATAAAACCCCTTCTATGTGTTTAGCTAATTTATTTCAGTTCTTAATCGCCAATAACCTACTAAATAATGAGCCGATAATACAATTCAAAAAAAGTCCTATCCTATTTTTATTGAATAATGCTTGGTAACAAATTATACGTTTTTGTATTCAATAAAAAGATTACAACTAAACAATAGTTCTAAAACGAGACCCAATAATGTCCGCCTCAAAGCTAACTCCCTTGTACAACACTCAAGGCGAGACATTATAGAGAAAAATAACTTAGAAATTTAAATAAAGCTACTTTAAAATAATTGTCTAGTAATATAAGCCGTGTATCAGCGAGTTATTTTGGAGAAAAAAGATGAATAGTTTATTATAATCGGCTAAGATACCGTAAACATACAAATAACTAGAAGATAAGGATTCCAAAGTGTCTGATACAAGAGGCCATCTTCTCTTCGCTTCGACAACAAAATATAAATTACCAACTACAGCTACAATTCGACAACACTATGTAAAGAAAACTTCAAGGTAAAAATTAATCATAAAATCGAAAAAAATTATGGCTAACTAATTCGCGTTTGAGGACAATGATTGAGGCACTCTGCGTGAATTTTAATCAGTTAAATACTAGGTTACTAGAGGTTCTTTCGTTATTTTAGGAATATACAAATTACAATCAATAGACATGCAGCTCTTGTTTAGTTTGTTGATTCGTCACTCTGTCTGCAATCTGACAGGATAAAGTAAACTTTACTGCATTGGCCGTGGCTCTCAGTCTATGAACACAATTTCCAGCAAATCTTATCTAAAGCATTACAAGCTAATTATGTGTGGCATGAACTAAAGTGTGGAATTTCACCGCAATCACATTGTGAATGTGTTTGTGTTGATATTGTACTGGGCATATTCTGCAGTCTCTTTTAGGCTCACAAAAGCCTTTGTTCAGTAACGCCTACACACTAGTGCTTACTTATGTGTTTACTTGCACTTCAGAATACGGCCCTAATGCCTAAATTCACCAACATTATCACTTAAATCTGTCTTTTTTTTACATTCATAAGTTAATAGTTGGTGCTAAACATGGATTAGACTATATTGTTAAGCTCAATGCACATTGAGTTGGCAGAGACGCGACATAAACCTTATGAACAATGTCACAAGATATAGAAACGCTTGATAGCTCGCGACCGCGCGAGACTGCTAGAGCAAGTGCGAGGCTTCGCCACATTCATTCTATATCTTGTTGCATTGTTCTTAAGGTTTATAATGTCTTGGCACGTCGCGTCGCTGTCAATTCGTGCATTGAGCCTTATAGTATAATTTACTGAAACAATACAGTCTAGACTTTTAGAGTAGAATTGTATGGAACTTAATTTATACAGAAAAATCTGTACAAGGTCAAAGTAACAATTATAATTATCTATTTCACAATACAGATCGCAGGCAAAATTCCATCAGCAATCACAATGTCTTGATTGTTTCAGGTTTCTCTATATTCCTGAATATAATATTCACATATACCAAAATATGTTTGTCTTGATATACTGCATTGCAGCACCGCATAGCCGCTCCGTTATATTAGGACAGGTCTGAAATTGATAATATATTCAATCAATAGTGTGAAACTAATAAAAATATGAATCAGGGTTTCATGCAATTATAGTCTCTCGACCTCTGTGGCGCAGTGGGTAAAAACTCACTTGTGACGCAGAAGGCTGCGGGTTCAATCCCCCCGGGATACATTTCTTATGTATAATATCTGGGTCTGGGTGTTTCTTATGTATAATATGTATGTATTTACAAACAAAAAGTATGTAAGTAGTATATCAGTTATCTGGTTCCCATTGTGCTGTGTGAAATGTCCAGCATTATATTATTTATAGTGAAAACCTAGGTGCTCCTATGAACTGCAGCAATTAATTATGGGCCTTCTACAATTTAGGGGCTTATATGCGCGGTAGGGCTGCGCTACCATAATAGGATATCAAATAGTTGTTCGGACTGCTGGACAATTGAAATTGTCGCATTGTGATCGCTTTTATGTAACTCCTTGACAACTTTCATTTTTTATTTATTCCTTTTCGCTTGGCGAAAATGGGAAAAGGCAAGTGATTGAACAGCTAATTGTGCAACAAGTAGATGTTTATACTCACAGCTCGGTACCAATTCCTGAGGCATATGCTCTGTGTCCATGCCGAGGGGCATGCAGGAGGATGGAGGGGGTCTGCGCTGAACCTGGAACACAATCATTCAAATGTCAGTGTATCCCTAAGTATTTATAGACATTAGCTTCGATTTTCAGAATTGTTCCAATACCTACAAGGAGTATCTTAGTGTGCAACTACGAGGGGTATTTAATTTTGTTTTGATAGACGTCGGATTCAAAATCGTAAAACTATCTATATTTACACAAACTAAGCTACTACAATATGTACATAAAATTACAAAATACAATAGAATCAGTCAAGCTTTCTAAGGATCGTCGTAAAAACGATCTATAGATAGCTCGTAAAAACTACACGGGTAGTTTGCGTTATCGAATCCGGGTTTGCCGACAATCTACTTTTGCTGGATAGTTTCTGATACGGGCCTAACGACTTGCCAACTAATTAGAATAACCTGGATAATGTAACTGTTGGGTGACTAGGGTGTTGGATAATGTGACTGTTGGGTGACTTGAGTGTTGGATAATGTGACTGATGGTTGGGTGACTTGGGTGCTGGATAATGTGACTGTTGGTTGAGTGACTTGGGTGCTGGATAATGTGATTGTTGGGTGACTTGGGTGCTACAGATGTTCTATCTCACGTAGAAGTGATACTGAGCGCTCTTTTGTTCATAGAGCGTTCGAGAGCTTACGCACACAGAAACAACATGCGTGATACACACGCACACAATTAAGACCAATCTGCCTTCGTAAGATAGAACAACTTCATATATCTAAGTTCACGAATGCTTGGAGGTTGGAAGTAAGTGATAGTGACTGACCTGGTCCAGATTGAACCTGACGAAGGCCTCGTACTGCTCAGCTAGCTTGCTGCTGAGCGCAGCCTCGTACTCCGAGCGTAACGCCGCTTCCTGCTCGCGGAGCATGCGCTCGCATATCATGCGCACCTGTAAGCAAGTTTATACTTGTGAAGTGTATAAGTATAAGTGAACCCTGTTCTTTTATGAGTCAATAAATTTCTCTAACCATATACTTAATCAACTTAATTTTCGAAAAAAGCCTCGTGAATCCTTTTTTGCAACTTTCAATATAACAGCTGCAGTTCGTGACAGTCTGTTCTGCTTCTATCAAAGATCTGCAGATTTTCCATCTCAGATGGCCCATCCGACTAGTGTAATGAATGACCCACATTATACTAATGCTGATTCAACAGACTAACGTTGGCAATGTAGTATAACTAACATGTATTATACACAAAAACACGGCGCTCTAGACCCGGCGTAACATTTTCAAAATACCCTCACCAATCCATAGCAACACTCGGCCATCTGGGCTAATGTACAACCAATATTCTTGAAATTATGTAGTAACTTTCCAGCTGTTTATGCCCTTACCTGTTTGAATGTGAAAAGCGCCCGTGTGCTGCGCTGCGAGGCCGAGGCGTGGTGTGAGGTGTGATGTGGCGGTGAGGCATCACCCTCGCTGCCGCTGGAGGATGAACATGACGCGGCGCCCGTGGCCACGCGGAGTTGCCGTCTCCGCTCCAGCCGCTTGATGCCGTCACATAGCTCTTGCACTACGCGCTCTACAATGAAAGAAACTTTACTAATAAGTATTTGTCGCTTCATGCTATATGCTACACTACAACTTACTAATAATTATTAGTAAGTTGTAGTGTAGCTTATCAAAAACGGTTGTCATGCCAACCCTATATAAAAGTGGGGTAAGATGGTATCTTATTTCCAGGCCGGTTTTGCACTGCATGACAATTTTGACATGAAGAATCGATTGTGAAATGGAGTTGCGGCATTTCTTTAATGAACTGGGTACACAATTGACATGAAGTTCAAAAACTGCCAGGAAAAAGTTCATGTTATCCCAAGGGCAGGGAAATGGGGCTTTGTTGATATTGTTTGAGACAGAGAGGCTCTGGGCATGCAGTATCTTATAACAAAAACAATTTTTGGCTTAGGATTACTTTAGACATATCTAGGGTAAGCCAGTACAGCAAGCTCTGCTTAAGGGTCACAAATAATGTTGTCTTACCCCCGGTTTCTATATTCAACGGACAGTCGTAGGTAAGAGCTACGACTCGTTTCCACATACAAAAGTTTGACAGCTAAAAACCGGCGGTAAGTTAGCTGTCAAAATTTGTATGTGAAAACGAGTCGTAGCTCTTACCTACGAATGTCCGTTGAATATAGAAACCGGGCATTAGAGTACAGGTATACAATAGGACAGGATTTCATAAGAGTACAGGTATACAATTATGAAATCTTATAATTACTTAATGGATTTGAATCCCTAAGGACTTACATCTAGTCAGATATCCCCACTTAAGCACGTGGGCCATCCAGTTGGTAGATCTAACTTTAAAAACTCACTATTTCGAATTACAGGTGTAACATTATTTTTAAGTTATTATATTAGTATGTCCAAAATTCAATTTCAAGTGACTGGCCACCTGACTACAGAAAAAAAACTCAGATAATATGAACAACAAAAGTTCCAAAAGTTGAATAGCAATCCTAAAAGTTACCTGCTGTTTTTGTTGGATTCTGAGGGATAAACTTTTTGTCTGTAAAGCTGTCCTTTTGGAAAGTTTTTTATGCAAAATTGTAAGAGAATTTCAGTGAGTGCAGAACTTTGAGCCAAATCAAGTTTTTACTTGACAAACTCTGTGGCGCAGTGGGTGAAAACCTGCTTGAGGGCAGAAGATTGCGGGTTCGATCCCCACTGCGGGATAAATGTTTGTATGATCTGCAAATATTTATCTCAGGTCTGAGTTTTTCTTTGTGTAATATGTATGCATTTACAAACAAAAAGTATATGTAACTAGCTGTCTGTTGCGGTGTTACCCACATTCCCTCAGGATAACTTCACTTTCCCGAAATAAAATATCCTATGTTCATCAGGGATAATGCAGGATTCTATTGGTGATAGAATTTTTCAAATCGATCCAGAAGTTTCAGAGCCACTATTTTGTCTGAGTTCGGAAACAAACAAATCTTTCCTCTTAATAATATTAGTGTAGATATATCAGTTACCTGGTTCCAATAGTACAAGCTTTGCTTAGTTTGGGGCTAGATGATGCTGTGTGAAATGTCCAGCATTATTAACTTACAATGTTTTATTTTTATTCACAAAAAAAAAACTATTTGCAATTAGATACCCTAAGAATTAGCCTAATAATTATATGCTTACTTCCAATTCTACATGATGATTACTGTTTAGTCATTAGATATTTTTTGCCTAGTCACTGTCCTGCAAAATTGCATTTTGTTTGCATTTGAGCAAATTCATTTTTCAGCTGTGTAAGTATGTACCTACAATGAGACATAAACAATGAAGTGTTCAGTTGCAATGCAACTTGTTTTAAGTGGAGTTTATAGAGGCAAATGTTGCAATGCAACTAGGGTAGGTTAATTAGGTTGTAGCTTGGCTCTTCACCCCGCGCATTACCCATCATCCACCACAAAGACTCCGCTTGGTTACAAAAACCAACATGACATGAAAAAATCCACGCAACGGTCTTCACGCATCACCTATCTCACTCTAACACGATAAAAATATTCATGATAGCACCAACAATGGCGTTAGCTTTTTCATTACAGCTGATGGATAAACACCAAATAATGAGATTATCCTACACAACGCAATTATACTTCTTGAGAGCAAAAAACTAGCCATAAGAAGTAGCGGTACTTCATACAAACAAAAAAATAAACAAACCAGTCAGTTTCGCAGATGCAGAAGCGGCTTCTCGTTCTCCAAATGCAGATCTGTTTTCAGAAACTCTGATTCCTGGGCTTGTGCTAGAGCTTGCAGCAAGCGGAGAACATCTACGTCTCTTTGAAGGCAGCTGTGCCATGGACTCCCAGTCCAAATTTCTCTTCAGTGTAGCGCACGCCATTTTCTTTTTACGCCCAGCCGATGTCCTATATCTACTTGATTTTGTTTGGCTTTTTGATAATTTCACTGACGCCGTAAACCTTCAAAATATTATTTTAGCTAAGTTCACACTAAATCTACTTGATAAAATATTGTACTTCTATGTAAATGTAGAAGAGGATCTCCCGAATTACGAGAGATTTTGACGGTATTTGATTCCTTCACTTGAAAATATATTTTGAGGAGCGATAGCAAGCACTTTTCACTCCATTCAATTTAATTTTTTGACATTTTGGTTTTTGTGGCAAACTTCGCACCACTTCGCACAGACGAAATCACGTACACCAACATAACAAAGTAAAATAGGGTAAAAATAGTCCACAGACAAATTATTATTTCAATTGTTTCTTCAATTTTCTTACGAATTATATTTTTTTACGTTGTTAATCCATTAAATTGCACGCCCTATAATTTTTACAAGGATTTTGAGTTACTCTACCATACCACAGTAGCTGATTTTATAAACAAAGTAGGAGTTTGGTAGCATCATACTGGCAACATTTTTGTTGACAGCTGACAGCTGATTCATTGCCAAGAAACTGCAACAACTTCACTTCACTGAAGAAAGTGTTTTGCTTGTTGTGGTGTGTAATGTGAGTCATCCATCGTGTAAATTTTGCATTACGATTTTAACGAATACCTACACATTTTAATTTCTATTATTCAGTTTGGCTGCGAAGTGCGATAAAGTTACATACATTTCGTAATACTATTTTTAAAGCCGTCCCATGGGTAACGAAATGTCATCATCTGCAATGGAAAGTATCCTTTTAAAATTTCATCACTCTACACTGGATTGGTAAGATCATCAGAAAATAACATTGTAATCCACATGAACGGAATGAGGCTCATAATTGTTCTTACCCATACCATGGGTTTTCCCCGGTGAGTCTCAGTGCATTTTATTCTGCGTTTTTATTTGTACTACAATACAGAATTTTGTTTTATAAGATATGTCTCCTAAAATAAGAATTTGTTGATATGAATTTGTCACAAGGCTCACTAGCTAAACTGTGGTATCTCATAGCTGGATTTCTACAAGCTACAGTTGCTATCAGGTAAATAAAGGTACTTACATTTGTCATACATTCATACCAATACCTTTTGTACCTTGCATGCTTAGGTTTTATTGACCAAGTTTTATTCTTAACCCGCACATACAGAACACCTGTTCAATTTAAAGTTTGCTGTGAAGGAGCTGGAGCGGAACTCGAAGAAATGTGAAAAGGAAGAGAAACTTGAGAAAGAGAAGGCTAAGAAGGCGATCCAGAAGGGCAACATGGAAGGTGCTAGAATACATGCAGAGAATGCAATACGACAGAAGAATCAGGCGTTGAATTATCTGAGGATGTCAGCAAGAGTTGATGCTGTGTCTAGCAGAGTACAAACTGCATTGACTACTAGGAAGGTAAAGTTGCATGATGGATATTAGTTGGTATATTGTTTGAATTGAAACAACACAGAAAATGTATCAAATCTTGAATAAGTTGAAATGTCTTTGATTAATTCAATTTTTTTTTTATTAAATAGGTCAGCATTTAACCTCGCTCTGCCTTTCTAAGATGAAGCATGCTTTCCTAGAAGAAACCTATTTACTCTTGATTTGAAGACCCCTATATTGTACTTTTCGGGAAATAGAGCCCGGCAATGAGTTCCACAATTTATTTGCAGGTAACAAACTCCATGGCCGGTGTGGTGAAAGCAATGGATGCTGCAATGAAGTCTATGAACCTCGAGAAGATATCCGGTCTGATGGATAAGTTTGAGAGTCAGTTTGAAGACCTGGATGTCCAGTCATCATACATGGAGAATGCAATGTCACAAACAACAACTACTACAGTCCCACAGGGAGATGTGGATTCATTGTTACAGCAAGTTGCTGATGAGGCTGGGTATGTTATCTTTTATTATTGCCTTAAATTTCCATTGTAGGACAAAGATCCATCCACAAATAAAGAACTTTAAACTGCAGCAACACTATTGATTGTCTTTTCTGTGGAGAAAGCCAATTAAGCTGAATGATGGTATAGATGCTGGGCAAGGCTATTCCATCTCAAACAATGTCCCATTCACTACAGCATCCTATTAATTTTAGGCATAGGTTGTCTCTTGACACTATAAATCATCTAATAGATGTTTACATCTATTATATGATTTATAGATCTACACATACACATAAAAACTTAAGAGTTTTAGCGCTTAAGTTTTTATGTGTACAGAGTAATAATGCTGGACATTTTCACACAGCATCATCTAGCCCCAAACTAAGCATAGCTTGTACTTACCAACTACTTACCAAAAGTATCTAGTACCTATAATACAAGATATTAAGTTATCTTAGTTTAGGTATTAGTAAGTTCACTAAAATTGTTCCTATACCTACCTTTATGCCTGTACTGTTACATTAGAACCTACTTATTAGAATTTAAAAACCTTGTATGCTACAAAGGGTGCAAATAAACTTTATTCTTATCTCCCAATACACAACCGATGAGCTGACCTGAGTTGTTTACTATCATAAACAAACTATCTAAATCTTAATGTTTCAGTTTGGAGCTAAACATGGAGCTACCGTCCGGAGTGCCGAGCACGTCAGTGGGTGCTACCACTGTGGTGTCGCAGGAACAAGACGAGCTGACGCAGCGACTGGCGCGGTTGAGGCAGGCGGAATAACACACACTTACCATGTGCTTGGTCAATGTGAAATACAATGTTCTATAGCTTGGCTAGCACTTAAAGTCAGTTGATATAGCTAAGTATACAAAAATTCTGCTGAAAGCCTCCTTGGAGCGGGCCTTACTTGCATTCAAACAGACCTTGCATTAATTAAACAGGAATAGGTATTTTCAGTAGGCGCCCGATTTTTTTGTTTCAATCGTAAAATCTTGGGGGCATGAACTCATTTCCTAGCAGTTATAGAACTGCATGACAATGTCGAATAACCCGGCTCACTAAAGAAACATCGCACTCGTGTTCTCTCGCTTGCACACTGCTGTCACTAATGTGCAAGCGAGAGAGCATGAAAAGCGCTGCCATTTCAGATTTGTTTCTTTATGTCAAAATTGCAAGGCAGTTCAAAAACTATCTGAAATTAAGAGCTCGTAATAACCCCTCTTGTTACCAAACAGAACGGCCGACTTCATAAATACCGCTAGTTCCACATATCCTTACTGGTAGGGAAGAATGGATACTTACTACTAGGAGGGAAACGATACGATAAATTTGTCGGCCGTGTATGTATTTGTAATTAAAAAGCAATGTTTGGCGCCGCTTTAGGACACTCAAGCACTTTCCATTGCTATTTTTAAGTTAAAATAATTTATTATGGAGTACACAATTTCTATTTTCAAAAATTATGTATTGTATGTACCTTATTTACTCCACTGTGATTACAATTTTATTTCAACAAACATTGTTTGTTTGTGTAAGATAATGATAATGTAATGTTTTGTAAAGTATCTCATAAAGTTTATTATTAAATGTAAATAAAAGTTTGTTTCTTCTTTCTCATAGTTTACCCCAAAAACATAAAAAATCACGAATAGTCACTGGCCGGCCAATCTATACTAATATTATAGAGGAAAGATTTGTTTGTTTGTTTGAAATGAATAGGCTCCGAAACTACTGGACCAATTTGAAAAATTATTTCACCAATAGAATCCTACATTATCCCCGATGAACATAGGCTATATTTTATCCCGGGGAAGTGAAGTTTTCCCGAGGGATCGCAGATAACACCGCGGCGGACAGCTAGTGTCTGATAATGAAACAAATTCATAATTTAAACTGTTTATTGAACTAAAAGAAACAAGCACGGTTCATAACAACAAAACTATGAATGTAGTCAAACTACCTTAGCTTAAAACTAAAACAATACATAACAGCATCAGCTGCCTTGAATACTATTAGTTGCTATAGTTTCATGGTGTGTTCTTCACACATCCACTTTGGAAACTACGTTTACGATCGACTTAATTTCTTCCAAAGCCAATTTCCAATCCACCAACCATTCGACTAACTCGTATACAGGATGTGAATACCGTTCCTTAGTATTCTAATCAAGAGTTAATAGGGTTTTTCTAGGAAAGCGTGCAGAGCGAGGTCAAATGCTGACCTATTGATTTAAAAAAGTAGGTATCTTAGTTTCCTAAAAACAAATCCTTTAACTACAAAAGAAAAGATAGTTGTCCTCAATGCGGTAAAGTTTGTCACACCCTGTATAACCGGTAGGTAATTCATTTGGTTAGTGGGTACCTTCTTGAACCCATTTTAATGTCAAAAGTGTTAATCCACAGCACCGTGTTTTAGTGTTTTCTAACATGTTAGCGTCGTTTTCTAACAATGGCACGCGCCTATTCGGTTAATAACGCTGTGGACCCGCCTTTAATAACCACTCCCAGCGTGCCAAATAATCGTAATTTTTGAAAATCAAATCATGACTTTTCAAGAGAAATAATACTAAAGAAAAAGCTTAACACACTTAAAATAACAGGAACATTAAAAAAATACAGAATTATTTCAAATACTAAAATATGGATGATGGTCGAACAGTTTGCTTCTTAAACACAATCCGTCTTACCATAGAACGTGACATAAAGTTATTCCACCGAATAAATCAAGAATAACCATACATTTTGACAGTTTACACTCCGGAATAACTTTATGTCACGTTCTATGGTAAGACGCAATAAGTATTATAATGGCAAGACTTGTATAGGTAATGCCCATTTTGGTATTAAAATAGTAATAAATTCAGTGATTCTATGACCAAACGCTTTATATTTCACTTCTTTTCTTAGTACTTCTTGGTTTATGGCTTTTGCGACTTTTTGTCACAACTCTTTATAATTGTGATTATCGCGATTAGACCGCGTTGTGTGACAAGTGTAGACATATTCCTAACTATAGGAGAGAGTGACAAAACACGAACCTTCGTCGAATCCCGATAATACCCGAGCATTATTGTAAAATGCTAGGTGCATATCAAAATCTTATGTTTACAGCTGGTACTTAATCAAAAAATACTGGTTACTTGACAATCACTAACAATATTGGTAATAAACTGGCTTAGTTGTAGACTAAAATAAAAATAGACCGATCTTAGGTAACAGAAAAGTTTTTTTCAAGCAGGTTGCCATGCTACAGTTTTCAGCATGTTAGAAAGAGATGGCTATAGATTTAGGCTTTCAATCAAGCAAGCAGCCCAAAGCAGCCACTCTATTTATCTTATGGGGCAGTCTCCGCGAGCGATAGTATCGGCGATATTATCGGCGATATTATCGTCTCCCTCACACTTCACAAACGCACACTATTTCGGAGTTGAAGTTGCGCCATAGTCGGCCTGATACAAATGATAACTTAAGATCTCTATTTATCACTGAGCCGATATTTTAGTGGCTTGTTTCAACATCCCCTAGTAAAAACTTGATATCATTTCCTAAATAACCCTTACTAATGAAAAAGTAAAGTTTTAGTTTATGCATGACATAACTTTATGTCAAGTTTATTAGTACGGGTCTTAGTCTTCTTCGTGCCTTATCCCATCTTATTTGGGGGTGGGCTCGCTTTAATTGACAGTTTAGCTTACCTTATTACAGATATTGAAATAATTTATAATTTACTCTTCGCCCAACGAATCCAGGCAATCCTTTAGCCGGTTGTCTGCGCAGAACACAATTTTGTACGCTGCGCAGACAAACTGCTAACTTCAATGATCACCTAGATCCATTGGGCGAAGTGTCCCTACCTACTACTATAATTATGGCTTAGGGCCGAATTTATCAATCGTCAAGCCCCCAAAGAATAACATGGTAACTTACTCTTTTGTTTTTATCATAATACATTTTCCGAAACGTAAAGTAAAATTAATTCCACGGTCGAGATTAAAACTCGCATTAGATTGGTCTAAAATCCTACTTGGCCAACTGGTTCATATAATAGCTGTCAAATCACAGATAAAATTATCTAAAGATTGAAAAATCAGGCCGTAGCTACTCCTGCTTTCAAATAAAACTCCCAAGGGTTATTATTATTAGTATGGTTAGGAACCCACTTCATAAAAATATAACAAATTACTTACCTAACACAGACAAGGTAATGTATACTCGATAAATGTGAAAGGCAGCATCACAAGTTAAATTTACCTAATACTATTCATACTTTGGGATATTTTTGGGCTTTAAAAGATCTTACAGTCGGTTACTGTCGAGATTTCATGATTTCTTCGCACTCCAATTGACCAATCATAATGCTCAAGCTTTATGATTGGTCAATTCAAGGGCGCGTGATCACGTGATGTCAACTTCCCGCGTATCAACCTACATCTGTAGGTTATAAAGGTCGGAGGTATTTTGATTTGTCGAATTACGCGACCAATTTAAATATGTTGTTGGATCGGTTTCGATGTCGGAAATTACCACAGCAAGGCGTTGGGTAATATCCGATATTAAATCCTCCAGCATAGCGATTTAAACTTCAGAGAAACGCATCCGCGGACGAAACTGTTCTGTGGATTTTTTTATATAGAAAGATCACAAAACAGATTACTATCGTATCTACACTAATATTATAAAGATGAAGGATTTGTTTGTTTGAATTGCTCTGAAACTACTGGACCGATATGAAAAATTCTTTCACCATTAGAATCGTGCATTATCCCTTATGAACATAGGCTATAGTTTATCCCGGGAAGTTAAGTTTTCCCGAGGGACCGGGTAACACTGCGACGGACAGCTAGTAGTTCATACAATAAGGTAGCAATTTGAACAGTTCTAGATTCGTATGTGAACACAAAAGAGTTAAAATGTTGCAAGAACAAAAACTAAATTACCCTGAAAACTAGAACTTGAGTGTAGTCTTTCTTAAACTTTCGCAATCACTATTCATAATTACGTATTAATTAAACGGGATTTATCGCGTACCTTATTTTATTATTTCCCGACGTTTCGCCTGTGTTGCAACAGGCGTGTTCGCGGGCCAACCACGCCTGTTGCAACACAGGCGAACCGTCGGACTTGAGTGAAATTTATAACTCCAAAGTTATACATTACGAAAATAATTCAATATCAGAATTTTATGGATACGAGAATTCGTCCAAAAGTGACGTTTCCACTGTGGTTGCGGTCGGTCGAACAGCGGTACGGTTTTATCGCGGATCCGCTGAAGTATGAATCGCAATGCTGGAGTGTAACTACCACGAGCACTCCACACTAACCGTCCACCCTACAACCCGTTACTGGTCCCCCTCAGAGTCTGCGAATCCGATCTGATAGAAGATCCAGTCTTCGAGGAAGGAAGGCACGAAGGCTTGGCACTTGCGGAACTGCACCGCCGGCTTCAGCTTGCTCAGCTCTTGTTCGTACAAGACTAGAGAGTCGCTGCAAATCGCTCCGTTGCCCTGAAAAAAGAATACATTTACTAAATCATTTTAGCCTCAAATCAAAAAAAGGTTTTGTAAGTTTGACGTGTCTGTATTTGTGTTTCTATGTGAACTCTAATAAACAAATGTATGTGCTTAAATACGCGTTTTACATGCGTCATGACGCATGTTCATTAATTAATAAATAAATTCACTTACATGCGCCATGAACCACTCACATGCGTCATGAACCACATACAGTGTACGTAGTTGTGTAAGTCTTATTACATGAACAACTTACATGAACAACTTACATGCGCTATGAACCACATACCTACAGTGTAAGTGGTTGTGTAAGTCTTACATGCGCCATGAACAACTTACATGCGTCATGAACCACATACAGTGTAACTGGTTGTGTGCAAGTCTTACATGCGCCATGAACAACTTACATGCGTCATGAACCACATACAGTGTAACTGGTTGTGTGCAAGTCTTACATGCGCCATGAACAACTTACATGCGTCATGAACCACATACAGTGTAAGTTGTTGTGTAAGTCTTACATGCGTCATGAACCACTTACATGCGTCATGAACTTGCCATCCCGCCTCAGTATCTGGAAGGAGGCTCGCAGTATCATAGTCATGAACTCCCAGAGCTCGCCGCAAGCCGATTCCGAGATCGGAATGTCGGTGAGGTCGCCGAATATGTAGTCCACCTTCTTTCCCTCCTTTATGAACTTGGCGACTGTCGCCATGCAGTCGCCGACTATCACCTGAAATAGGATATATTATTATTATTTATAATACACAGGCAGCTCTCAGAGCTGATGCGTGTATATCTTAGTCCTTGTCAGTGCGCTTTAAATATTTGTCCAGTCTATTCTTGAAAGAGTTCACTGAGGGGGCACTTATCACTGACTCTGGTAACCGGTTCCAGTTGTGCACGACGCGATTAGGCAATATGTGCTCTCTTAGATTGCTGGTACTTGGCCCACGATGCAGCTTTACTGAGTGTCCTCTCAACCTTTCATTTCTGTTCATGGTATATAGTGTCTCTGATAAATTTGGTACAGTATAATGGTTGTTTAGGATTTTACATGTCTCTATAAGATCTCCGCGCTCTCTACGTTGCTGAAGGGTATCTAGTCCAAGTTCCTGAAGTCGTTCCTAATAAGTCAGTGTTTTGAGACTAGGTACCATTTTCGTAGCTCTTCGTTGTACACGCTCGATAAGGTCGATGTCTTCAACAACGGCCTCAGGTATGTCTTATACAGTTTTAGGAAGAGAAGAGATATAGCTATAGAAAATCGTTGAGGACAAGCAAAAGTCCATTGTAGCTTATAACATACTGGTTTCATAGCTCCCCCCACCCCTTAATTATTCTTACGACACAGTTGACCATCTTCAAAAAGCAAGCAGATTTAACAGGAGGCAACTATGCCTACACTGAACGGGACGCTGTAATGCCTCGGATATTGCTTGATACTGAGAAGGAATAGGCTTGCCCAGCACCTAAACCTGACCATGCTCTCAGCCTCTTACTTCGTGTTTATCCCTTTCAATTAAGATAAGATAAGATAAGATTCGTTTATTTGCCAGAACATAAGTAACAATTAGGTCTTATGGTACTAAGGTTAGTCCAGATATATTCTACCTATATTAGGCATGCAAATATTAAAAATTACTTGTTAGGAAAGATCATTCGATTAATTAATTTCTAGTTGTAAAATATTTAAAATCATAAATCCATGTCCCTATAATTAAAATATTGGTCAATTGAATAATAACATTTGATACTAAGCCATTTCCTTAACTTAACATTAAATAGATTTCTTGATAATATTTTTAGGTCGTCTGGTAAGTGATTATATATTTCAATTGTCATATAGTATGCCTGTTTTTTTGTCATTTCTAAATTATACCTAGGGTTATGTAGTCTGCTGTCTGTTGCATCCCTTAATCTTCTAGAACGGAAATCGTTATTTCGTCTGAAAAGTTCTGGATGCTGCTTAACTAATTCTGCGGCTTGTTTAATGTAGAGGCATGGGAGAGGTAAAATGTTTAATTTTTTAAATATGGGTTTGCAGGGGTCTAGATAATGAGCGTCATACAGTGCGCGAATACATTTCTTTTGAGCCCTAAATGCTCTGTCAAATTCTACACTGTTACCCCATAAAAGAAGGCCGTATTGTAGAGCTGAACCTACGTAACCGTGGTATGCACTGAGCGCAGTTTCTCTTGAAGCAACCTCACGCAGTCTTTTTAAAACATATGCATATCTACTTATTTTATCGCATACTTTATCGATTTGAATCTTCCAGTTGATGTTTTCGTCAAGATATATAGCTAGGAATTTGAAAGATGTGACTTCTTCAATCTTCAAATTATTAATTTTTATGTCAAGTTTTAGTGGATTACGTCGTATTGATTGAAATTGCATTAATTTAGTTTTTGTCAAGTTTACCTTAAGATTATTATTAATTAGCCATGTTATTATGTCAAGTATTCCAGTTTGTATATCATTTTCGAATTTAGCTATATCATTACGTTCAATAATAATAGTTGTATCATCAGCGAATAATATACTCTTATGGTTTGTTGCATCGGGCAAGTCGTTGATATATAGTAAGAAAAGCGTGGGGCCAAGAATACTTCCCTGGGGCACCCCAAATCCGTTATGCTTAAATTCAGACCTATATTTTACTTTTGTCATTGATTGATCGATTTTAGTAATCTCTACGCATTGTTGTCTATTTTTCAGATAGCTTTCAAACCAGTTGTAAGCGGTGCCCCTTATTCCATATCTATGTAGTTTAGATAGAAGTTTGTCATGATGGACAAAATCAAAGGCCTTGCTCATGTCAAAAAATAATGAGACTACGCGAGTACCAGAATCAACACATTCAGATATAGTCTTAATAAGGTTAAAATTAATAAGTTTAAATTTAATTTATTCACATTAGTCCTACCATGAGGAAGTTGACCTTCTTAATTGATTTTTGATTAGTCTCACCTTATAATTTTTGTAATTTTATAGTGCTAATCCACACAAGGTAGTTCATTAAGAAAAGAAGTCTTATCAAAATTTTGGATTCCGACGGGATTCGAACCCGCATCGATCAGACGATCCTCCTAAAGCCGGAGTGCCTTACCGCTCGGCCACAGAAATGTTGATAAGACTTTTCATTTCTTAGACTCACCTTAATTATGACCCCCTTTTATTAGTCTTACTTCAAATTTAACCCTCTTTTATTAGCCTTGCTTCAGTTAACCCCTTTTCCATTAGCCCTACCTCATATTCGATTTAACCCCTTTTTAGTTGTACCTCATAATTAGGTCCTTTCCTCTGCTGCAGCACATCTCCGCAGATGGAGCTCATGTGCTTGTTACAGGCGTCCATCACCATGGGGTCTATCTCTAGCATCCACACGAACTTGGGCTTCTCCTTTAACAGCTCGTAAAGAAGCGCACCGTCACCTCCGCCTGGACCAAACAAAAACATAGACTTAGTTAAAAGGAGGTTTACCTAACAATGAATGAAACAGAGTTTAACATATACTTATGGCTCTCTAAGATGGATACAAGGATATCACACATATTTACCTATAGAAAAAAAACTGATGACATCAGAAAATGCGGCTCGTTTCTGACGTCAGCAGCATTTTCTATTGAATCGAAAATTCGGCGCGATTACATAAAATCATGCCTCTTTGCTGTAGGCATAGGCGGATCCAGGGGGGGGGGGGGGGGCACGGGGGCACGTGCCCCCCTCAGACGATATTTTTGTGTACCTACTAACTATGAAAAATTCATAAATTGTGAAATTTTTGTCAGTTTTTGTTTCTTGTGCCCCCCCCAGAAAAAAATCCTGGATCCGCCCATGGCTGTAGGTAGAGGAGAGTCTTCTAAAAACTGCGTCACCGGAGTTAGCCACTGACTCATACGAACTTACACAAGTAAATCTATCAAGAATCTATTCTATAGTAAGTTACGTACCTACTACGCCAACACAGCTATACCTCGTAACGCAACAAACATCAAAACACCCAGTAATTGACGCAATTTATCAATCAAACGCAAATTGCCTTCAATCAACAATGCAATTTAAACACCCATTTTACGAAGACGGACAATGCAAGTGTTGATGTTGTATATACAGCTCAATATTTTTTTCAGCGTCATTTCGACAATGTACCTAATTCTTAAAATAGAGGCTATTACTTTAAAAGTTAGCCATACTTTCCTTCTGAGCCAAATATACCTAAAGTTTTGAGCGAATTTCTTGCCTGGGTTAGGTCTACGGTCATGATCATAGCTTCGTTTTACAAACCTAAAATGACAATCTCTTTCCCTTCATAGTTCTCTTTGCCTCTCTGCATCAGGGTCTCAGTGTACACCAGATCCGCTTCGGATATATCTGAAAACGGTTTAAGTTGATTTTACAACAAAATCCAACAGTACCACAACAGTACTCTTAAAATACACGGTACCTAATACGAGTTTATTTGCTACGCTTTCATGCTTCAACATTATCATGAAATTATGAACGCCTGTAGAGATTTGAACTTGTTCAGTAGAACCGTGGTGAAGTTTTTCGGTTTCAATTCTCGTTTTTTTTTAATTTTAGATGGTGCTGAGGCATCTGATAAGGAATAAGAATAGGTGCCCTAATCGGTTAATCGTGCGATGCGGTCGCGACGACAAAAATTTTTGATGGATTTTAGCGAGGTCGCATCGTTTAGTCGTATAGTCGCGTTCCATTAGGACGATGCCTTAACGTATACTTACTTTGTAAATCATCTAATACCAGCATGTTCCCAAGACTCTTAGAATGTACTATCTGAACTCTTTGGAACTCAGACTCATCGTCAAATATGATGGCATCAATGTCATACTCGAGCAGTCTTTCATCTGAAATAGACAATGTTGAATTAAAAACTGCCGACACATTCATAGTAGAACACTACACAACAAATTTTCTGGTAACATTGCTGTAGGCACAAAAAATTACAGTATTGTACCTACTTTAAGTAAAAATTAGGTACCTAATTACGTATTAATTAAACGGATTTATCGCGTGCCTTATTTTATTATTTCCCGACGTTTCGCCTGTGTTGTTTAATTAATACGTAATTATGAGTAGTGATCGCGAAAGTTTAAAAAGACTAATTAGGTACCTACTTTAGGTAAAAATCAAATGAAATTGTGAGCATTTTGTGAACTTAAAATTTTCAAATACATTTATGTGCCAAGTGTTTGAAATGAGCCTCTCGACTTAATTAAAATTATTTCACCTAACTTGTTGAAAATACTTTACAAGAAGAATAATACAGTAGTCACAATCACAACGAATCTTCATCCCTCCGAAGTTGCTGCGCAGAACCCATTTTGATGACCCTTATAAGACGAAGACAGCGTTGTATAGCTGGCTCGCTCACTCACTTATGTTTGTTATCATTATATCTCGCTTACTCTAGACACGGAATCTACATACGCAAACTTGCGCATTCGTTTGTTGTGCTTGCAAAATCTACGTAAATATTTATTTATTTATTTATTGATGATAGACGAGCAGCTGTTGCTGATATGTTTCTATACCTTGTACCACTGTTCATAAGGTTTATAATGGCTTGCTTTAAAACTAATCGACACATTGCTTGCCAATTCAATGTGCATTGAGCATAAAGACTACTTAATTCATTTTTTAACCATACCTGATGTTGGATAGTATCTTCCAAACAAGCACCTCTTCAAAGGAGCATAAGCTTGAGATTTGGAGACGTTGATGTACTTTCTAAGTTGGTTCTCTAGAACTCGGGCAACCTTGAAAAAATATCTTTATAGAGTAATTGTATCTCTAACCATAATACTAAAAAGGAAGCTCATGGACGTATGTATTCTCCCCATCCTAACCTATGGCGCACAAACCTGGTCTCTGACTGATCAACAAAAGTCCAAACAGTCCAAACAGTTTGCCAGCGGGCGATGGAGCACAGTATTTTTGGAGTCAAACTTACAGACCGCGTTCGTAATAGCATACTGCGCTCCAAAACGCAAATCGCAGATGTCGGACAGCAAGCAAGTAGACTGAAATGGGATTGGGCAGGCCACGTCAACGACCTCGCGGCAGACCACGCCGTAGATGGAGGGACGAATTGGATGCCCACTTAAAGGACTGGTCCACGATAGCCCAAAATAGAGATGAATGGCGAGAGGGAAGGGAGGCCTTTGCCCTGCAGTGGGACACTACAGGCTCCTAATAAATAATAATAAGCATAATACTAGATTATTTATAAAATTAGTCATCAGTTTACAGAATTAGTTACAATGATAAGCAATTTATGGGTATAAACGTAAACAGGGTAACGACTATCCCAAACACATTTTAAATTTTCACGAGGAGACTCGAGGTCTTCTCGTGACCACGGTAGCTGTAACGCTACTGAAACGTCGAGGTAAATAAACAAATGTTATACCTACGCGATTAAGTCCCGTTATAAAATTTAAAATGACTATCCCAAAGGCGGGGTAGACTTCTCTTAGATCTTTTATATTCCAGATCCTTTGGAAATGTCAGATGCATGTCCAAATACATATTTTTTCGGGATAAAACGTAGCCTATGTCCATCCCTGGGATACAACCTTTATCCATGCCAATTTTCAGCTTGATCTGTTCAGTGGTTTGGGCGTGAAAAGGTAACAAACAGACAGATAGTGTTTAAGGATAGTATGGATGATATGGAATAGTGTGGATATGGATTATTAAGATTTTTGAATATATTGAATAGTTTTTAATTATTTACTTATCATAAGTTTTAGTCAGAATGTCAGTACTTAGGTATATATTTGAAAAAACAATTTTTTTACTTCTACGAGCCCCAATGCAAAATAGTTCGTCTAGTGTGAAATTTTCTGTGTGAGATTTTTTCTAACTTCATTATTTTGTATATCTATATAAAATATTAAGCTGTTCTACTATCACATGTCGCGTTACTTATGCCATTTTTTAATTATGAACCAATAATCTATTTTAGCTTTTTAAATTTATACATATCCTGTTTTAAATTCGAAGAAGTTATAAGCAAAATAGTTCGTCTATTTGTTAATCGATGCAAAAGAATTCGTCTATCGGTGAGTTAAATAAGATTATTCCTTCTTTGTACAATTATGTTGCATAATTTAAATTTGTAAAAGTAATTCTGTGTCATTCGTCAAGTGAGACAGTATAAATCTGAAAATTTCAGATTTTTTCATTCGTTTTTAAATAACAATGGGTCGTGGCAAACCCGTGTGTGAAAAGCTTCGAAAGTGAATAGTTTGTGGGGTCGATGCTGGCAAATCAAGTTACCAAATATCTAAAGACTTGATACTTCCCAGGTCTACAGTTCAATCTATCATTCAGCACTATAAAAAGAATAGAACGACTTCTTGTTTGAAGAAAACTGGTCGACCACGCATCACAAGTGCAGGAGAAAACAGAATTCTGAAGAAAATTATCAAAAATAATCGTCGTGCTTGAGCTGGAGAACTCACGGTGCAATGGAAGGATTCACAAAGACGTCTAAGTTGATACTTGCCAAAGAGTCTTAAAAATAATGGGTTACGGATTTTACACCGCTAAGGAGAAACCACTGTTGACTGCTGTACAAAAGAAAAAGAGGTTGAAGTTTGCTCGTGATCATTTAAATTGGACTTCCGATCAGTGGCGTAGTATCATTTGCAGTGATGAGTCCAAATTTGAAGTGACAGTCGTCGATGAAAGGAAAAAAGGGATTCGGAACATGAGGCATTTCATACTGATTGTCTCAAACGCAAAGTGAAGTTTCCGGCGTCTCATAAGATATGGGGCTACATGTCTGCACAAGGTGTTGGTGGTATGCAGTTTGTGGATGGTTCTATCAATGCTGCAAGGTATCAAAACCTTTAGGAAGAGAATTGACTGCCCTCTACAACGTCACTTTAGCATCAAGATTCCTTCGTTTATCAACAGGATGGTGCTTCCTGCCATACTACAAGGACAACAAAGACGTGGCTACTGGCGAAAAGCATCCCTACAATCGAATGGCCATTTAACAGCCCGGACTTGTCGCCGATCAAAACCCTATGGTGGAAAATGAAAAAAGTTCGGCGTAAAAATCCATCAAGATCGAAGAGCGACTTAAAGGCTAAACTCTTGGCTATCTTGGAGTCAATTACGCCTGAGGAGTGTGCAGCGTTGGATGCAACCATGCCTCTTCGCATTAAAGCTGTCATTGAGAGCAAAGGCGACACAACTAAGTAGTAGACGAACTATTTTGCGTGAGTGACAAGGGTAGACGAATACTTTTGCGTTATGTTTTTTAGAATATTTTTGAATTTTTTTTACGTTATGTAAAGTCAAAAAGAATTTCAGTTATGTTAAAATAAACTTTAAAATGTTCCTCAAATTGTGGTTTACTTTTTACTAAACGTTCTTAATTATTTTACCAATATTTACTTTCTATATTTTACGCTTTGCACTGCTTTCCATACTAGACGAAGTATTTTGCATCGGGGCTCGTAATCATCAAACAAAGCTTTGAAATATGTGACTTTATTTGATAATGGCTATCTACCTGTTATCATGTTAGTGTAGGTACAAAGTGTGTTGACTTTTTTGGAATATCAACAAAGCTGGTAACATGTAACCTCCTGAAATATTCCAGTCCAGGCTGGTTGCCAAGGCTTACTTTTAGTTACAATTGGCACGTATTACTGTTACGTACTATTCTAGCTAAAATAGGTAAGTAAATAGCGACTCACCTTGAGATTAATTAAAGGCTCCTGGTTTTCCTCTTTGTAGAACTCTATGTTCACGGTGATGAGGCCGCGGTCGAACATCCGAATTGACACAGTTAACCCATTCTTCCCAGTTAAAATCTTCAATGAACCGCCCTCTAATTTAATATCAGCGGCTAAAATAAGATTAGGCAAGTACTCCTTCAGGACTGTTTCAATTTGACCAAACACAACTTTTTGGCCACTTTCGTCACCCAGGCGAGCCGCATCCAGTGAAAAGTCAAGCAATAATGTTTGTACAGACATAATTACTTTAAATTTACGTATCTATATATAGGAAATGCCGGATGGATTCGGTCGGCGAAAAACCGTAGTTTGTGTAATGTAAAACGCTTTTCGCTTTCGGTCTTTTGCGAAAAATTGAAATTCCTTCCTCAATCAATGGCATGTCAAAATTGACAAATCAAATTGACATTCGTTTGACATTAGGCTTAGGGTTGCTAGAACTTTTAAAACTGAGTTTAAAGCGTACCACTTTTAAATCCAAATAGCCAATTCTAAAACCAATAATTTGGCTTTATAACATTTCACAGCTATACTGGCCAATGGAGAAAAATAAATATATATTTATTATAACAATTAACTATTAGTAAGTTTGTCAAAAGTGAAAAAAAATGTTGCTGGCTTGTTGTTTAAAAAAAAAATTTTTTTTTTCCGGTGGCAGCACCAAAGTCATCTGTCATTCTTTTTAGTAAAAATTGCATCGTGAGATTCTTGTGAAATGGCTGGAAATAATTCTGAAGAAGTAGAGGTGGGTAGATAAAGTTATTCCAAGCACTAATATTACGGAACTACCTTTTTATTAGCGTCCGCTTTATGAACCTCCTTTACTTACGGTGGAATCTGCTGATGTGGCTCGACTAACTTTCACTGTTGCATTTGTTTCATGTTTACCGTATTTCTATTTTATAATTTATCACTCTCGTGATCTGGAAATAGAGTTGGGGGTTTATCAGAGTTGAAAGATAGACTTCTACATCAAGTAGAAGTGATAGGTGTAGTGCTTGTAGGTTAGGTTTAGTTTGGAGTAAAATGACCTGTGTTTTCAAGGGGACTGCTGCGGCTGAAACTAAGACCAATAGCACTGCAGATGTGCCGCCAGAGTTCTTGATCAAACATCCTTTGCAAAACACCTGGAGTCTTTGGTTCTATGACAATGATAGAAACAAAACATGGGAAGAGAATTTGATAGAACTTACAACTTTTGATACCGTTGAAGATTTCTGGAGGTGAGTAAATCGTTTAATAATCTGGCTTGCAAGGAACTGATTTGGCATACATATTTCGTAGTCAAGTCAACCCTGCCGAATAACTGGGTAAAAAAAGTATGCAAGTTTGAAACCAACTGGTGATTATTTTGGCTTTTGATGATCAGAGCTCTATTATAGCATCAATTATAACAATTTAAAAATAATATTTACTATTTAGGCAAAAGAAATATGTATTATGTGGAAAAGCTATAAAATAATTGTATGTTTTGTTTTTTCCAGATTGTACCACCACATCAAGCTACCCTCTGAGCTGCGTCAAGGCCATGACTATGCTGTCTTCAAACAAGGAATCCGTCCCATGTGGGAAGATGATGCCAACAAAATGGGTGGCCGGTGGCTTGTCAGTCTTGAGAAGAAACAGCGCAATTCTGATCTTGATCGCTTTTGGCTAGACACTGTAAGTAATCTACTTCAGCTTTGCTTGTTCTATTTACATTGTTTTTGTCTATATTATTTATTATTATGAGTCATCAGCATCACTCATCATGCTATAAGCTCAACAAAAGTAAGTTATTAAAGTGCTCTTTGTCTGTTGTTTTGCTGCAAATACAAGTAACCTGGGGGCGGACATATCTTGTTTTTTTTATGATCCTAAGTGTTTAAAATTGTAATGCAAAATTAATTGATCATACTATCTTATTATGGAATAAGGTTATCCATAGTTTTATCAACTAAAAATAAGGATAAAACAGGTCGGAAATAATTATTGTGATTGTTTCAGGTTTTGCTACTAATTGGAGAGAATTTTGAAAACCCCGATGAGATTTGTGGAGCAGTTGTAAATGTCAGAGCAAAGGTTGATAAAATAGGTAAAGTATTGTTTTTTATATACTTAAAAATGTGTCAGTTGTTAGATGGCCTATTAAAACAGAAGTGGAAGAGGGTAAGAGAGTTATATGGCAACCAAAGGGCAAGAAGAATTACAACAAGATTCATGCTCCATTTTCACATTTTAGTACAGAGTGTATTGAAGCATCACTTCAGACATTGTTCTTTAGTAAAGTAAAAATTTATTTATTTGAAACAAACAAACATGTGAAGCACGGTACATTACGTGTAACTTATTAACTAATATAATAGGTACTAAACAAAGCATTCAATTAAGATAACAAAACTATAAATACTTATATTATACCGTGCAATAGTCCTATGCCTTAATTCTTTATAAGATATAAAAATGTAAATAGCAAACTTTATTTGCAGGTATCTGGACTGCTGATGCAACTAAGCAGCACGCTACCATTGAGATCGGCAGAAGACTAAAAGAACAGCTCGGCATCCACGGCAAGGTCGGCTTCCAGGTTCACAGAGACACCATGGTCAAGCACAGTTCCGCTACCAAGAATCTTTATACTGTTTAGTCACTTAAACTATAACCATATACAAAAACAGTTATCAGATTGTCTGTCTAGATTTGTTGGAACTAAATAGTTTAATTTAAGACTGAACAGATCTAGGGGACCAAATATCTGATTGACTGTTTTAAAATAAATTTTAAAGTTTCTTATTTAACTGAAGTAGTATTGTTTAGGTTGTTTTGGTCGTGTCTTGTGTTATTGTCAAACATTCTGCGTATGTTACAAGTAGACAACTGTTTGAATAAGTCTGTTTGTAAGTGCTCTTGCATACTTGGTTGTTTAGTTTAATAAGATTTGCTATGCATTTGTTACGTAACATTGGCAACTGTTTTAGCCAAGTATGTTCTAGTAAAGTTTGTGCTTGAGTGTTTGTTTATATCACATAGATTAGGTTATGTTACTCAGAGAACTACAAGCTGGAATGGAGATAAATTGCCTAGAAATAAAGATAAAATATATATCCTAATATTTTACAAAAATAGATTACTGTAACATTTTAACACTTCAGAATTATGATTTAACGTTGCAATTTCTTCTTTAGTTGGACAGTTACTGTAAACTATCCAACATAAATAACAAATTTGGATTTGTATACTATTGTCTGCATGTCAAAAAATTTTGGTATTTTATAAAAAAAATTGTAAAATAATTCATGTCTTTTATTTTAATCGTCATAAGTCCTGTGAAAGCATTGAAATGAAACCTTGTAGTTGGAATTCTGGTGCTACATTACATCGGCGAGATACGTTCGTCAAACTACCTACTAGTAATGCGACCAATGAGTTATAACAAAGGTTTTATTTTAAAATTGGTTAGCAGTACTTATGTGGTTTGTGAGGTTGGGATTGCGGGACTTCCCCTAAAGCATCTAACCAACTTGGGACTTCCCACTCATTGTGCAATTATGACAGTTTGAAAATGGTTTCTAAAAATATGACTGGTAATTTTTTGTGTAAAATTAATGCCTTGGGGAGGATATTAAATATTCTTAAATACTTAACACTTCTTACCCACCGTCCACCACCAGCCAGTGACTGGCTGGGTAAACTGTGGAAAGTTTTTTGAAGTGAAAACTTCTCAAACGCGTTTGGCAGTTTTGAAATGAGAAAAAATTCTTGAATTCGCTACGAAAAGGTCACGTGACTACTCACCGACACCGGCCCCTTGATTACGGATCTCGCGACAGGCGTAATCTCGCAATTACCGCTGTCAAACTTGTGTTAATGGACGTAGGTATGCGTAAAGGATTTTGTGGAAAAGGATTAAAGGAAGCGTGAAGGAGCTGTTTTTTTTACAACAGCTCACTTTTGGTATCCATGGATCACCTAAAAAAATGATAGGCCCCAGACCGTGTTTGTTGCCCTGATTCTTCACGGTATTGGTCGCGAAAGAACAGGAGTAAAATTAGTTTTAAGACTATTCTAAGTGATCCCTGTGGTCCTACTGAATATATGATTTTTGATTTTGATTTTGATTTTGATTTTGGTATATTTCATAGATTTATCATGGTAGGTACCTGTTTGGTAGGTAGGTACCTATACATATATTTACCTTGCTAGCAGAATTCAGAATTTTGAAATCTTGGTAATAAATTGGGGTAAGCTCGAGCGAGGTCCGGTCGGTACACAGAACACTAGGGTCTCCTAGTGTTGTAGTACTCCTAGGGTCGGTAAGTTTCTTTCTGAATACTTTTCATGCAACACGTTTGTTTCATGTTTTTTTTACTGTAGCAACACTGAACTCAACTGTGGACTCGAACCACAGAGCGTATAATTTTCTTTGCCACAGAGTATCGAACCACAACTCGAACAAACCGAACCAAACGGAACAAACAAAACAAACAAACCGGTGCGGCGAATGAAATGTAACAAAACAAAACCTTTAATTTTCCTAACAGCAATTTTATTCAAACTAAACTATAAAGTAAACTTGCTTGCATTGCGCACGATATTCTGATAGGGAATTTCCCCGACCGACAGTTGACTATCAATCCAGCCAAGACTATATATTTAGGGTATTCCCACACACTTGTGAGTGTAGTTAATTGTTTGTAAGTTGTAACATCACATTGAATCATGAAGAATAAGAAAAAGTTTCGGAACAAGGTAAGTTTAATTTGTTTCTTTTACAGTAGTTAGTTTTACTTTGTGCAACCTACCTACTCAGCTAAAACTATATTGAGTAGGTACTTAGATATGATAGAATTTAAATACCATCGTGTGACGAACGAAACAATCATGAATCAAGGGAATTATGTAGGTAGGTATTAATTACCTACACACAAACAATGCTCCACCCCAATCTCAATGGCTCCACCTCATCCTCAGTCAGACCAAATAACTTTTTCATTTACTCTGAGCCACATCCATTGTAAAATCAAATTGTGTGCCAAATTTTTCCAATTCGGCCTTTCCTCATCTCTCTCAAATCATGAGCTTTATCGTCAATATGTAGGCAGTGCCGTAGCTAGGTAGCCAAGGGCCCTGGTGCAAAAAAAAAACTGGGGAACGGCTTAGGTTTTATCAAGTCAAAATATAAATAAGCAGTGTGGCAAAATTTTGAGGGCTTTCTTTTAAAGTTAGAAGATTTGGTTCTTAGAAAACTATAAGTAGGTAAAAAAAAAGGTTTAAGTACCTATTTATTTTTTCAATTTTTTCATAAAACTCGTGAGTTCGAGGGCCCCTTGAGCTTGGGTGCCCCGGTGCACAGCACCGCCTAGCCCTCCGATAGCTACTCCACTGTATGTAGGTAGGTAGGTACCTAAGTAGGTAAGAAATTATTTGATTTGCCAATCTGCCTTTCAGTATCGTGCTCCATCTGAGACTGTTAAAAAGACCGAAGAATCAAGAGAAACCCAGAAAATGCCTGTACCAACTGAAAAGGAAGAGGCGGAAGTACCTATTGAAAGCACCAAGACTCAAGTGCAAAACGAGCCAAATAACAATGTACTGAATTCAGTTGTAGAAGAGTCGAAAATCATCGTCAAAGTGGCAGAGGAACCAAGCGATAATGTTACACAGGATTCAAGTCTGAGTCCAGTGATCTTAAAAGATGAAGCTGTCAAACATCCCTTAGAACATACATGGGGTTTCTGGCTGTACATGAATGAGTCCAAGAAGAACTGGGCTGATAATATGATAGAGTTGACCTATTTTGATACTGTGGAGGACTTTTGGTGGTATGTTAAACTTTACCTCTACCTATAGGTACCTACTACTAATTGAGTTTTGTAAAGGTCCAATCCTAGTTGGATTTCTTCCTCACAGTATCATGCATCTACCTACCCACTTAGATTTAATTAGGTATTTGTTTTTGTATAAACGAAATATCATTTGTGAGGTAGGTAGATTAGGTGATTATGGGGGAAACCTTTGCCCAGCAGTGGGACGAGATAGGTTGAAAAAAAAAGGTAGATTATCAAGTATGTACTACAGATGCATTAGATAAGTAAACAAATCTAATTCCTTTCCAGCCTCTACCATCACATGAAGCTCCCATCTGAGCTGTTCAACGGGCAGGACTATGCCATCTTCAAGAAAGGAATCAGCCCAATGTGGGAGGACCCTGTGAACAAACCGGGAGGTCGCTGGTTCATCAACATGGAGCAGCGGACCAGGGAGATGGACCGTGTCTGGCTGGATGTGGTAAGGATTTACCGACCGAAGGCCCTGCTGTTTTGGGGTTCATTAAATTAGCCACAACTCAAGTTAGCAGAGCTTCGACTTTTGACTTTTTCTAGTCAATCTCATGTTGGTGAAAATAATGAAAATAAAAGGAGCTGTTCAAGCTTAGTCATTCCATATACATTTGAATGACTAAATAAAATGGTCAGTAAGCTAGGTAAACTTGCATGTAAATAATAAATAAATAAATAATGCTAGACTTTCAAACAGCATCACCTAGCCCCAAAGTAAGCAGAGCTTGTGTTATGGGTATACTACTTATATACTTTTTGTTTATAAATACATACATATGATACATAGAAACACCCAGACCCAAGACAAATATTTGTAGATCATACAAACATTGGTCCCGGCGCGGGGATCGAACCCGCAACCTTATGCGTCGCAGGCGGGCCTTCGCCCACTGTGCTACAGAGGTCGTCTAAGAGGCATGTAACCATGTTTTGAAAACCAAAAAATGATATCTGGGACTTAGCTTTAGATGGAGTAGCCATGCCCAGTATCTACTCCACCTAATCATAAAGCATTGGATTGTGTCAGTGATTAAAACTTTGTTTCAGGTTCTGCTGATGATCGGCGAAAGTTTCGCGGGCTCCAATATCATTTGTGGCGCCGTTGTGAACGTCAGGACCAAGAAACCTAACAAAGTTTGTAAGTAACTTGAGGAAGTGGAAATATTGATACCTCTGTTGAAAAACAGACTTTAAAAGTTCCATAAGAACATAAAATTAAAACGAGATATGTTCCGTAACTTCCATAGCTAATATACTGGTAGGGGTAGGCTTGGGTTAGCATTAGAAATGAATGATTTCACTAGTCCACTTTAAAAAAAAAAAAACAGGGTCACGACTGTATCCCCAAGGCGCAGTCATTAGTCATTAGTCCACTTTTGTGAACGTCAGGACCAAGAAACCTAACAAAGTTTGTAAGTAACTTGAGGAAGTGGAAATATTGATACCTCTGTTGAAAAACAGACTTTAAAAGTTCCATAAGAACATAAAATTAAAACGAGATATGTTCCGTAACTTCCATAGCTAATATACTGGTAGGGGTAGGCTTGGGTTAGCATTAGAAATGAATGATTTCACTAGTCCACTTTTAAAAAAAAAAACAGGGTCACGACTGTATCCCCAAGGCGCAGTCATTAGTCATTAGTCCACTTTTAGTCCATAATTATTAGTTTTGCTTCCATGAACAGTTTTAAAGATTATCAAAAGCTATGTATGGTCATAAAGTTAAATATTTTTTGTAAAGTAGGTAACAGAGTAATAAATTCAATACTTTTCTCATTGCATCAGTTTATTTATTACTGTTAGGTAGGTACTTAGGTTTTTTTGATTCATCATCAGAAGGTCATACCATGAATACAAATAATTTCCTATTGAGATGTGTATAGGTAGGAATTTTAATAAATTTTCAGTAAAACTTATCCGATTTTAATGGATAAGGTGTCAATAGATTTTTTATTATAGGGTAACTACTCTTTATGTAACTTTAATGATTATATCCAATTGCCTTACTCACTCTCATCACTATTTGCAGCTATTTGGACTCGAAGCAAGGACGAGGCTGCTGTCATGTCGATTGGGAGGCAGCTGAAGCAGACACTGCAACTTCATTTCAGGCTTCAGTTCCTTGACCACAAGAACAATACTCTTTTCATAGTTTAAATGTTACCTAGATATATTTTTTATAGACCTAAGTTCACCTAATATAAATACAAAAAATTGCTGAAAGAGTAATTGAAAATTAACTTAATAGTTGAAACAAGCCGAATGCATCCCGATAGATGGGCTAAGATCGTGACGCAGTGGGTGCCTGACGCTGGACGGCGACGCCGAGGCAGGCCTCGAAGACGCTGGCGTGACGATCTCGATGCATTCCGAGCTGACTGGTGGGACGAAGCTGGCGACCGCAAGTCTTGGAAAATGATGGGGGAGACCTTTGCCCAGCAGTGGGACAGCATAGGTTAGAAAAAAAAAGTTGAAACAACATTTTGTTGTACATTTTTGTTATCCTGTTTATCTTGCCAGATAAAGAATCTTACTTTGTCATTATTACTACGTTATTTATTACTGTTACTTACTATACCCAGCAGTGGGTGATACCAGGCTGAAATGATGATGATTTGTTACTTGTTATTACTGTTTTTATGTGAACTTAGGTCCTAGAATCGCGATTACTGTGATAATTCTTATGTCACTAATTTATAGTTATTTTTAGTAGATATAGGAAGAAAGTATTGCTAGACGTATTTTGTTATGAATGGAAGAATGTTAAATTTTGTTAACTCAAGACTCAAATGATTCGATTTGATTTATATATGGTTGGAGTGAGACAGAATGATTGTCGTCACTAGTATTTTCGTATTTTCTCCCGTAGTAGTGTGTCCTAGCAATTTGCGAGGATTGCACAAATCAGCAATCGATTATCGTGGTTCAGATTATACCTACGTAGTGGTCTCACAGTATTTAACCAATGCAAACTGAACTACGAAATTGATACGATGTAGGATACACATTTTCCTGTACCTACACTAATTTCGAATTGAAAATATTTCCAAGTTAGTTTATTATTCTTTGGTTTGCTTACCGTGCAAAGATTTAAAACTTAAATTTTAAAACAAAATATTGATGCCAAATATTTACCGTAAGCAAAATCACAGAATACTTTTCGATTGTAATGCTAAGAAGAACTTTATATTTTTTTATAATGTATCTACCTACGTAAGAATTATTAATGGCTATTTTCTGTAAGTATTTATCTAAGTTTTTGCTTACTGCGGTTAAATATTTGACGCTTCATACAGAAATCAAAACAGTAACCAAAATCATAGATAACATTAAAAATGGCCGAAAAGAGTCCCATGGCTAGTTTTAGAAGTGCTTGCGTTGCCAATGAAAGAGTCCGAATTTATAGAATGCGAGTGATTTCCCTTTTAAAACTAGACACGGGCGATCAACCATACCTACAGGGTACCTACAGTACGTTAAACGGATCTAGGCATTCGTGAAGTGAGCGCATGGCGCTTTTTCATACAAAATTGTGTACTGCGCATTGAAACGGCTAACGCTTAAAATACGTTTCCAGAATGCCTAGATGCGTTGAACGTACTGTATCAAATAGTTGAAGCAGTGGGGTTCGTTTCACTGAGTAACATCACTAGTAAGCAACCCGGCAATTCAATTGAGAAGAATAGAATAGAATAGAATTTTATTTCAACTTTAGAATAGAATTCTATTTCAATTGAGAAGGAAGGTTATAGTTAGTTTAAGTTTGTTAATACGCGGGAAAATAGCTACTTACTAATTTTATCAAAGCTCTAGCGGAGTAGGTAATAAAAATCTTGGAATCTCCGAGCAGCAGTGATTGGTCATAATGTCTCGCGTATCCGGCACAGCCTCTATTTAACAACCCGTAACTTACCGAGTAACGTACTTAGGAAATGACTTATCAGCATGGAATGTGAAACGAGCCCTAAGCATCATAGTTATTTTGTATTAAAACAAGTATTGAATAATAAAAACTTTAATAGAACTTGAGTTATAAATTTATAATATCGTGCATGCTCGGGAGTTGGTTTGGTTCCGTATCTCCGTTTCTACGGTTTCCTCTACTTTATGCACCGTCTGCTCGGCGCTCTCGATGCCTTTGTGGATATCCTCTGTAAACGAAGAGCTCTTTAGAAAATATCACGTAAAAATGCATCAAATTGTCCTGGTACGAAAATACTACATACTAAAATGAAAATTATATTGTAAATATAATTGTAAGTATATTTTTGTATCTCATTATAAAAGAACTGTATTGTTTGTATGAGAATAAATGTCTTTAAACCTAAAATTGTAGGTACCTATATCGCGAACGACCGAGGTTTATTTGAATAATGAATCGCCAAACGACTGGTTTTTCCAAATCTAGCCGAGTTGGCTCTCCTATCTTAGTGCCGAACGGAACATCGTCTCAAACGCACGTCGAAATCACGCCAAATGCCTAGTAGGTAGTCCAGTACTACGTACAAATTAACCGATGCGGTAAAACTTGGATAAGGTGTAAATCAAGGCTATAATGGCTAATGGTACCAACCACGCAAACAAAGGATTATAGCTTCCAGTCAAAAAATAAACTTACCAACAACGTTTTCTTCAATAACCTTCCCTTTGCTCATACAGGAGTGCTCCTTATCTTTAATCGATTGGAAGATGCGAGAGAAACGCCCCTTTTCTTTCACCACTACCCCTTCCTCGTTCACTTCTTCGTGAGAGTCTATGTGATCCTCACTCCTCACTATCGGCATCACCGCTTGTGTCTTCGTCTTTCCTGTGTGAGGACTCGACTTGTCAGACCCACAAGGTATTGTTTCATTCTCGGATTGACCAGTTTCACTTTTTTGTCCGTCATCGCTTTGCTTGCTTAGCGCCGGACTGATGTTAGATAGGTCTGGAATGTGCAATAGCTCTGGCAGAATCGGAGTTTTAGGTGGAGGTGAGTTGCTGATATCCAATTCTTTGCCCGGCACATTCAACACCTTTAATTCTTTACCCGGTAGTTCCATACTTTTGAATTCCTTGCTTGCATCAATCACTTTTTTGTGGCCGTCGAGAATGTTCGGCCCTACCGCCATTGTTTTTTTTAAAACCTCTTCAACAACTTCTACCTTTTCATTGACTTTGTGTTCCATGTCGCTAAGAATTTCAGCTTTTTCACTCATCTTATTCTCGACGTCGCTTACAAGATTATTTACCTTCTCGTTTACTTTTTGTTCGGCGTCGGTAATGGCACTATCAAATTTATCATGCACATCGTGTGCCATAGTATCCATGCTCTCAATCACATTATTGACTTCCGCTTTCACTGGAGCGATTATAGACGTGTCTATATTTGTATCGGTGACGTCAGGCATCGGCGTCGCTCCGTGCTCGTCAAGGTCATTTATGTTTACGATGTGAGAGCCGCTCACGTTCGCCTCTAGTGAGTCAATCGATCCGACATCGCTTGCGTTTCCATTAACATTGTCCTCGGCTGATGGCTCCTTGGTGTTCGAGTTCTTCACGTCGTCGATCGAGATCTCCTCGTGTTTATTCATGCCTGGTACTTTCTGTAACGGTGGTAGCTCTGTCAGCGAGATTTGTCTAGTCTCCTCGTTGACGATACTAAAGTCGTTGTTTGTGAAATCCGCGTTAGAGCCCTTTGTTGCTGTGAGTAATGTGTGGCACCCGCCGCAAGCTACATTGTCTACGATGTGGCCATTCATAGCGGTGACCCGCTTTGGCCGGTATTGATTGGGGACCTCGTTCGAGTTGTCGGCGTCATCGATATCCTCCAGGCAAAGTTTGTTGTGCCTCGATTCGCCACACGTGTAAAGCAGTCCGTTGTCTGAAATAATATGTAAATTCGCTGCGTAAAACGGCCGCTGCCAACAAGTGGACGTATGGCACTGTTCGAAGCCTCGATAAGCATGCCGTGCTGGTGGCAATTATTAGGCAATCAAGGTAAAGCTAGTAAATCACCTACTATGTAAGTAGGTATAAAGTAAAAACAAACGATCGATAAAATGTAAATTGACCGTGTGAGCTTTGATGAATTCAATTAATCATAGCTAGAGCCGAAAAGGATTAACTTGCGAGGTTATTTTTTCCAATAAATCGGCGCTTTCTTTGCAATTCTGTAGTTACCTACTGTTGAAAAGGCTAAATTAAGAGAGGTTAAGGATTCTGAACCTCTTCTTTCTTTCCTAGTTTATCTCTGCAATCACAATCAAATTATTATTTTTATATCATTGAATAAACTCACCAGTAACAAAAGCAGTGTGCATTGCGCCGCACGCAACAAGCTTCAACTGGAACCCATCAAACATTTTCTCCATGTCGATCTCTGTGGGCGTCGTCACATATTCCACCTCTTGCGACATTCCCAACTGCCCCTTCTCATTCGAGCCAAAGGCTAGGATCTTGGCCTCGTCCATCGAGAGGAGGAAGGTGTGATTGGCTCCACAGCACGCGCTCTTTATAGGCACGTCTATGGGAAGGACCTCTGGGACGTAGACTGTGGGAGCTGTGTTTTTGATGCCCAGTTTCTGGTTCTCATTGTCACCGGTCACGAAGACCGCGCCTTTGGCTGTTAGAAAATGATTAGTAGGTATTTGTAACTATCATCCCACTTGTTTAATAAAACTGAAAGTTTGTGCGTTTGTTTAGATATTTGGATGTTTGTATGTTTGTGTATCAATCACGCCTAAACCAGTGAACCGATTTGGATGACACTTGGTACAGGCGTAGATAGTTACCTGGAACAGCATAAAGGCTATTCATAATGTTGGCGAAGCCGCGCAAAGAAGCTACATAATAATTTTTTATAACCTTCATCTATAGTCTAGACTAAAAACAATCTCAATCATAAGTATTTGCTTTCATAAGACGCTAATGAAGCCAATTTCAGGGCTACTATACTTCAACTAGGCCACTGAACTAACGTAACCTATGGAAAACAGTGCTAAATTAAATACATTCCTCAAGCGAGCAGCCAAGTAAGCAATAAAAATGCTATCGACTATTTACTCCTAAACGGAATAGAAAATCAGAAATCGACTTTTACTAGATATTCAAGGAAGGTAGACATTACCTAGATTCAGTTTGACAGTCTGGGTCTTGCTATCAGCTCTACCTAGTGAATGAGTGATTTAAAAGTGTCACCTGTTATGAAGACGGTATGGTAGTACCCGCATTCGACGAAGGCTATCTTCTCCATGAACTTGAGCTCTGTGAAGTTGACGCTAGACCGCGTGTCATCACCCAAGCCCAGTTGGCCCTCAGAGTTGGAGCCGCACACGAACACTCTTCCATCATCTGATAAAATATCAAAGACAGTCTAATTAAACAGACACACAAATTGGTGCTGAAATTCATTTTAAACAGGTTGCGGTAAAGTTACATTGCTGATGCAATACCTACCTGGAACTCCGAGCCCTCTACTTACCCGTGAGGATAGCAGTATGGTTGCTCCCAGCCGATACCTGGCGGATGGGGCCCGGTGCACCGTCCAATTCCACAGACTGGGGCACGGTGTGGTGTTCCATGTCCCCTGTGCCGAGCTGGCCCTCGTCGTTGCAGCCCACGGAGTAGATGACGTTATTATCTGTAGAAAGGGAAACTTTTGGGTCTTTTGTTATTGAAAAGATCTGAAAGAGAATCCACCCAAAGGGTTGCTTAACTTTGGGATTTTTTGCTATTGAATGAAAACATGTGAAGAACAGTATAATCACCTCGAAATAGCGACAAAAGTCCTGAAAATGATATGCAAAATTTATATTCTCACTTTGCGCCGCTCCGAAGGACTTGTAGATCTCGAAGATAGTTAAAATCAATGCTGTAGACTCGTCGTTTAGTTACTTATTTAAAGATTTTGTGCTACCAAGCTCGCTGGCTACTCACCCATCAGACGTCTCTGTCGCTGCAATCTCTGATATCTCAAAATCCTCATTGCTTGCACCAGACTGATCGTAAGTCTTGACTCTCTAACACTCCCTCTCTCTCCTACATTCATGTCCATCGTGAGAAAGAGGTGCAATACAGTTCATGATCTACCTGTGACGAAGATAGTATGCGCGCGACCACAGGCCACGAACATAGCCCGATTTGGCTTCAGCCACTTCACACAACTAGGCCTCGTGGTCTCGTCTTTGTGGCCGAGGCCCAACTGGCCCCATGCGTTGCCTCCAAACACGAATACTCGCCCATTCTCTGGAAATGTCACTCGTGCTTTAAATTCTAGTCTAGTTATGGAATTACTATTATTTGGGTGTTTTGTCAAGGTTTCTTCAAAAAACTGGGTCAAGGATTTTTCTGGAAAACTGGATTAGTGCAGTAACTCTGTAAACATGATCAGTTTCTTTATCTTTCTTGGGTAAGTAAGATTGTGAAACATAGTTGAAAGAAATACTTAGTAGGAGGGGTAGGACTAAAATATTATGATCAGTTTTCATGTAGAGTAAGTGGCCTAAAGCACACCTGAAGATTCATCATGGCAAACTCACGACAAATGACAGCGCTGTGCTCGTCTCCACAGGAGATGGCGACGACAGGATCGCTCTTGATGAAGAAGTGGCTCGGCTCATTGTCGGCGAAGTGGGACTTGCCGAAGGTGAACACGGCGCCTGTGTCTGTTCAAACAGGTTGACATTAGTTAGGAAACTTATATTAAATGCACAGATTATGCTGATATTTATGATTGGGAAGACGAACCTATCTACAAACATAGGAAGTCTTGTGTCGGTAAGGCGTTTGTAGATGATGATATTTTTCTATAACTACACTTTTATTTAGGTAGACCCTTTGCAGAAATACCTACTTACATCAGTTACCTACATCGTTAAATCATCATTTTGTCATAGAAGGTAGTGTAGAGGCGTTTTACTCATCCTACTTTAGCTGTGTGTTACCTACCACGTTGATAGCGTGACGATATTATAATTCTGGATAAACTAGCGGTGCGATATCCTATTTGCATACTTATCAAATGCTTCCAGTAGCCGGCATTTTTCCTTGAATTTCTATTAAGGCGTGTAAGAGCCTATCAATCATAGGGCATGACGTCACCAGCCAAATTACAATGCCCGCAGGTAAAGTACCTACTGGTTTTATCACAGTGGAATGTAAGATTACAGTGAAACACGAATTTCCGTTGACCTTGCCTTTTCGGGGTAACTGTATCTGATTGTAGGGTAAGGTCTGAAAATAGTTAATTACCGTACGAATTGCTGGTACTGTCATAAAAGCCTTCTGGCTAAGTTAAAAGCCTAATTATGTAGGTAAAACTGACTTGCTAAAAGATTACCTACCTACTACTTTTATTCACTTCAATTCAACCTTTATATTTTTGATTTATTACTTACCTACTTCACGTTGGTTCGGTAGGTAGGTGTGTAAATTACATACCTACTGAATCATGAGATCTTAGACCCCTCGCAGACTACAGACTTTCTATCGGACGATAGTTGAGACGGGCTATAATTCTCCATACTCATTACGAGCCGAAGTATAATCCGGCGAATAACTTAGTGCACTTAGTTATTTTTTGCTTGTTATTTTTAGTTATTTTTTGAAATGCTGCTGAAATGCTGAAAATTCTTTATTGCACACCATTAATAAAATGAAAACAAAGAAAAACCAGATTTAAATGTATAATGGGCGGCCTTATCGCTAAGAAGCGATCTCTTCCAGGCAACCTTTGGATGGAGAGGAACATCAGTGAAAAGAAGATTGGTCGGGTGAATAAAATGACAGATTATTGAATTTTAAAGGGTAGGTTCAAAGATTTCGATCGGTTATTGAGGTCAGTTTTCGGGAAAGGTTTTTTTACACCTCATTAGTTTTATTATAGATTAATTTCATAATCATAGTCAGTACCTACCTACCACTAGTGGCACCAGTAGGTAGGTACAGTACAGTCAGTCATACTACTTATAGAACCATACCTGAAACTTGAAAGCAGTGTTTAATTTTTCAGAAAAAGTCTTTTACACCCTGTCCAATGTCACTTAACTATGTTATAAACGGTGGCGAGGCCGTGCATGCGAAGCCAACATATCCGTGCAGCTCCGTTATTATGCTAATTAGGATACATGCAGGAAATAATGCATCTTCCCTGTCCAAATGCACTTTATGGCTGCTGTTCCAATTGCACTTTTAAAAGGTCGTATTAAAATAGCTGAAGCACCTAAGGAAGTTTGAAAAGTTCTCGTGTCCGTTCCTAGACTTAGTTCTTTCCGTTCTTTCAAACCGAACCGAAATGATAGAGACCACGCTACGATCCTTACACATGTCAGGATGAAGGGCGAGCGGTTTTTGCCTACCCCCTTTTTTACGGATAGAAAATCTGCTCACAGACATCCAATTACGCTGAGGGAACGTAATTGGGGTGTGGGGTTGTCGAGCACTCGACGACCCACTAAAAACTACCCCATGGCCAGCCTCTACGAGGGGCTCCGGGATCTCCTACGGAACGCACGGTGCCCCTCTCGCATTTTGCCTTGAGCAGCCAGAATTTTGCCTACCCCTACAGACAGTTTTGTTTTAACTAAAGGTACCTAAGATGTAAACAAGTACCTATCTACCTACTCAGCCATTAACGGCTTTAGAGCTCGTTGGATTGCTCGTAGACTTGAATTCCAGACTTGCACCAAGGGATATTGCTCCAGACGGTGGATGGAGAGTGGCTTCTGCCTACACACACAGAAAGTTTTGGTTTATTTTAACAACTAGATTCTTAAAGGTCATTAAGCCATAGCCTAAGAGCTGAGAGTAGTGGGTTTGAATTCCAGACGTGCATCTGGGTATCTATTGCTCCAGACGGCGGAGAACATCGTGAAGAAACTGTTTTACAGTGTTTGTAGGCTTAGAAATGGTTCGACTAAAGAAGGTTTACTTATGTCTTACTAAGCTAACTTTAAAACCGCGCTACTTTGTATTTCTTTGTTCGATAAACTTGCCCCAGTTACCTCTCATAAATTCTTGCTTATACCAGCGGTATAATCATCTACCTATAGCTAAAGTTTGCCCTAGTTAATGTTATTTAGACTTGTGGAACACATGAATAAGGTTCTACTCTCGAAAAGCAGTACAGTCTCATAAACTTACCTACCACACTGTACCTAAGCAAAAAAGTTAAGTTTTGCTTCCCCCCTACGTGTTTAAAAAACCATACCATCAAGGAATCGATTGGGTAGGGTAAACCTACCTACTGGTCCCGGTTTTAATGTTTACCTACTATACTAGTTATTATTTAGCTATTAGGCTGACCAGAAAACTGAGAAACACCGAACAAAAAGCGCTCACCTTTTCTCGACTGATCCTAAGTTTACCTGCTGAATTGCTATCTTTATGGACCATGGGATCACTTAGAATAGGTAGTCATAGGTACAAGGAAACTTTACTTGCTCCTGTTTTTCGAAAAGTTCGCGACCGCTGTGAACAACCAGCGATTAAGTAATCTAACTTTCTTCTGTGCTATCCTCTTACTAGTCAAGCTCCAGCTAACTAAATAAAGTGATGAGTCTTTGTTTATGATTGCCATTCAACGATATTGGGTAGTGGGTTTATAAAAATTATTATACTATCTACATTCCCTCTGTGACATCACCTGGTATATCGTCAGTCATGGTTCCAATCTCCAAACTAACTTGTTGACACTAAGACGATTGAAACTGCTGGACTGTTGATAATCTAGTATTTACCGCGGATGGACCGGCATGGCTACGTTCCTGCCATGGTGGTCGGCGACTGACCGCCACTCACGTGTCCACTAGCGACCCCATCGTGCCCCCTCGAGGGGTGGCTAGAAGAGCCAGGGTTGATTCATTGCATTTGAAATAAATATGGACGTGGATTCAAATTGCGTCGTTTAGCGTCAATATATAGTGAGAAGTAGCAATTTAAAATTATTAGGTACCTTTGAACACACTTTAAGAACCCAACTCAAAGTAAGAACCTCATTGAACCTAGGTAGATACCTACTAGGCTTAATAGACAGATTAAAGCATTCTATCTAATGGACTACCTACATCATGGACTCTCGGAATCCTAAAAATATTCCCTAACATTAGATATCCCTTCCATTCGTTTTACATCCAGTCCAGAATCATTGTTATTGTCTTTGAAACCATTGGTGTCCACTTTTAAAGGAAACGTTTTCTGGTTCTCCTCTCGTGTAGGTACAAAGAAAAAGCACTTCGAAATGATTTCGTTGTTTTTGATAATTACACATTTTAAACTTTCGCGACTTGAAGACATTTTAATTTAACATTTTATGTTATACCTACGCGATTAAGTCCAGTTAAAAAAAATTTAAATGTTTTTGATAATTGTTTGAGATCTACTGGGGCAAGGAAGTGCCAAACAGCCAAAAAAAAACAATGGAAATTAAGCGAGGCTCTACCATCCTTTCTCGAAGCATTTCTTCGTATTGTTTGCGTTTGTTAGCTATTCAACAACTATTATCGAAGGTTTACCTACACATGAAACTGATTGATCGGACGCCCTTGAGGCTGAGAACATCGCAATATCGCCCTTGGCCCCATCGATTGGTCAGCACTTCATCATTAGCGGGCAATTTTCTTGACGGAAAGATTACGCGAAGACGGCGAAGCGAAGCTTAAGTCATTAAATACACACTAGCCACGATTAAAATTCAAGAATAGATTGACCTAGTTTGCAGTTTTTCTTTGTATTTTCTTTTTGAAAGCTCTATCCCGCTTCCGGCTTTGTTCATGTGGTAGCAACATAGACCATAGATAGATCAATCGTTTCGAGGATTACATTACCTCCTGCATACTAACATTACCTTATTTATTACTCACTAGCTGTCCGCCGCGGTGTTACCCTTGATCCCTCGGGATAACTTCACTTTCCCGGGATAAAATATAGCCTATGTTCATAGGTAATAATGTAGGATTCTATTGGTGAAAGAATTTTTCAAATCGGTCCAGTAGTTTCGGAGCTTATTCATTTCAAACAAACAAACATACAAACATAAAAACAAACAAATCTTTCCTCTTTATAATATTATTAGTATATTAGTATTAGTATAGAAGTATAGATGATTACAGGACCTGAACCTGATAATTACCCTACTATAGATATTGTGGAGACCGCCTGCGTTTGACGACTACATTCTACAGCCTAGAGTCGGGTAAGAGACATGCAACTTAGTGTGACATGCAAAGCCCTTTCCACAAGTTCAATACCGTAAGGTAAACGACTCGGTTGGCGAGCAACTTCTGAACTAACCTGCCAGTTAAGGTTTTCTAAGATGGCCAACATTACCTCTCTTCTACTGACGTTCTTAAAAGAGACTCTAATAAGAGAGACTAAGAGAAATACTGAGTTAAGGAGTTATCAAACACTCGACAATTTTAAGGATCAATATTAACAATTTCGATCGTTGCGTTCTCAACAGTGTGGGACGTTTTATGTCTTAAAAGTATTTTAATTTCAACGGTTTTTCAGGCAGCAAGTTAGTCTCTATCTCAATTGATTCTACTTCCCACCAGAAATACTTTTCCCAAAGAAGAGCTACCTAACTAATAGAGGTGGTTTCGTATTCGCCACCGACTTTTAGGAATCCAAATGTAACGATTAACTTCACGCTTTCGTAGGTATTCTTGAAAGGTCTCGAAATGCCATTGAACTGTTTAAATATGTATCAGGGTGAGGCAGTTATTTATTAGCATGAGAGCCTACACAAACTTATGATGAGTTACAAGTTTTATTACAGACTTTCGAATAGCCCTTGCTTATAGTGAGGAAACAGCAATCATAATTCACCACGGAACGTTCTATAAATAAAGATATATATAATACAGGATGGATTTTTGAGATGGGCCATGGAGGCAGGTACCTTAACCGTTGTAGCTTCAGGAAAACATTTATGAGACCTTCCCTTAATTATTGAGAAATTTCGAACTACATTCACAGATTTTGGAAAAAAATTACAAATAGGTACCTACAGTTAGGGAAGATCTTGTAAGAGCGTTTTCACAAGAAAACGCTATACAGGTTAGATTTTTGAGATGGGCAATGGAGGGCAGGTACCTTAACGGTAAAAGTTCCTGCCCTCCATGGCCCATCTCAAAAATAAATAATAAATAAATAAATAATGCTGGACTTTTCACACAGCATCATCTAGCCCCAAAGTAAGCAGAGCTTGTGTTATGGGTACTTAGATGACTGATATACTTTTTGTTTGTAAATACATACATATTATACATAGAAACACCCAGACCCGAGACAAATATTTGTAGATCATACAAACATTGGTCCCGCCGCGGGGATCGAACCCGCAACCTTTTGCGTCGCAGGCGGGCTTTCGCCCACTGCGCTACAGAGGTCGTCTAAAAATCTAACCTGTATAAGACTAGTCTTCGCTTGCAGCTTCGTTCACGTGTGGTAGGTATACCTACGAGCATTTTGAAAGGCAAATACATACCTACCTACGATAATCAAGGCTATAAAGGTAGTTTCATCCATATCGGTCCACTGCTTGATTGAAACAAACTGATCATAAAATAATTTATCAAAATTACTTTATGGTCATTGAAACGTTTTGAATTGTGAAAACGTTATTTCTTAGAAATGCAGTCACTAAATTAGCTGTCAACTCTTCATGATTCAAATCAATTATTCAAGTAATAAGAAGCTGCTATTGAGGTTGAGTTATTTGCCAAAACAATGTGATCAAATGGGGTTAAGTAGGACTAATAACTATCGTTCTTCGTGGAAATAAAGTGTTATTTAGAGTGATAGGTGATCGACAGCATTTTGAATGTAGAAAAAGCTCGTCGCTGTAAGAAGTCGTAGGTCAGTCAGCCGGTAGATGCCAGTAGCACAGGAAGGCAGACACAAATGAGGACATTTGTTCAACAGTTGGTGGTACCTACCTACTGCCTGTCAGCATGCTTAGTATGGAGGAATTTCACTTTCGGTATCTTATTTCCTCAAATTACGTTACCACCATAAAACGGCGTCATCATTAGGTAAAGCTGTGGTAAAGCGCTCACTTCGTTTTAGAAAACAAAGGCCCTTACTAATAGACTTGACATAAAGTTATTTCATGCATAACCTATGAATCATCATCATTTCCCTTTTTCCCTGCCCTTATACCAGTTTTATGTGGGAACCTATGAATAACCATACAAATTCGTTTATGCATGACTTTATGCTATGTTTATTAGTAAGGGCCTAAGTCATTAGTTAGGGCCTTAGGTTTTCCACCTCCATCAAACTGATTTATGATAAGATAAAGTTGCCTAGCAATATTTATAGCCTAAAAATAAAAGCACGTTTATTTGCATGAGAACGTAAAAATGGCGGTCAGCAAGAGTTCAGATAGAGATCTCTCGTGCTGCTCGCTAGTGGCGATGTGTGATAGAGCCGGATCGATGACCAGCGAACAATATCAGTGCCATAAATTTTGTGAAACATGAAAACCATGTTTTATTAAATAGCAAGTAAGTTCCTTTAGAAATGGAAATTTCCATAAGAGTATATAGGTACCTAGATGTTGTTTTAGATTAGGAAAGTCAATATTTTTAGAAATGGTAGTTTCCATAGATTCTATTTATCTTTCTAAAAAAAAAACGTACTGCTGGATAGTAAAGTAAGTTCGTATGAGTCAGTGGCCAACTCTGGTGACGGAGTTTTTAGGCCGCCTTAAGGCCTCCGTCATGGCTTAACGACTTAAATGGCCGGGATCGACAATTTAACGTGCCCTCCGAAGAACGGAAGTGCTCAGATGAAAATGCCACTGGCGGTCACCCATCCACTTACAGACCGTTTCGAACGTTGCTTAACTTCGACGATCTATCAAGAACGACTAAGCAAGCACGACCACGAGCGCTTCACTCTGGATGAAACTTCATCAAAATGCATCTTCATCAAACTTCGAGTTTTAAGAGAAAATTTAACAAATATTTTATGATTGGTCACCAAAACCAACTCAAAGATGACAATTAAGTACTTGCCTAGTCTTATTTTTAGTTTAACTTTAGAATTGTTTTTGTTTTGTTTTTAATTGAGTTTATTTTTTGTTTTGATTTTAATTAACCTTTAACTTATATTAGCTTTTTAGCTGTTGTCAGTTCCTAATACTTATTGTAAATGTTGTGCATGCCTGTAATGGGTGTACATTCTATAGAGTGACTGATTTAAAATGTTCCTACAAAATGTGTATTATGTATGCTGTTGGTGTTGCCAAATAAATAAATAAATCTCGAAAAGCTGCAATGAGATTCAAATTTCGTATTCTGTAGAACTTGATAGCTTTTCGCTGAATCTGAGTTTATGTTTTAATTTTTACAGAATGCCTCTATACATTACTGAACTTCAAAAAATAGACATAGACATAGACATAGATAGACATTTATTCACTACTTTGGCACACAATACAATCACTAGAATAAAAAAAATCTAAATAAAAAAGAAGAAGCCTAATAAAAAATGAAAAGTTGAAGAATTGTGATTGTGTGTCACAGCAGCAAAAAGGCGTCGACTCAGCATTCTGCCGTCCCACTGAGAAGTGGTAAGGCGCTGGTATTCTGCCGAAACCCTCATAGTCACTGGACCCCGTGAGACTACAATCTGAGTGTTTGTGTGTGTTGTTGGAAAAAGGATGTTTCTGCATTGAAAAACTGTGCAAAATGTGAAGTTGGAATGGTGCAGGAGGTTTTTAGTTAGTAGGAATCTATCTGAATCTATTTGACCTACTACCTATATTATGACCATGCTTCTGGCAAAATAAATTTCATTTCATTTCATTTCAATTTTTAGGATCCACTGCTCTTCTACCGCCTCCACAATGTCGATTGATTAATCGTCGGGCAAGTAGTCTTCGCATCTTTTGACCACCACTCGATACAAGAGGTTACCTACCTTTAGGCTTTAGCATAATCTCTTATGCTTAGTATGCCTTATTAATTAGAAAACCCTAACTAGCTAAAGCCGAGGCTGCTCTTAAACTTGTTCTAGGAGTAGGTAACTTGATCGGCATAGGATCTTTGCTGCAATTTTTCGTATTTTTGACATGAATATTTTTTGATTTGTAACTGAGGAATTTGGTACTTAATTTGTACCTAACCTACTTACTTAGAGTCAGACAAATAAACCTTTTGGTACAAGGGTAAGGGGGGTTTACCTATTAGATGACGCCAAACGTGTGAAAATGTATTAAAATTTTACTGTTTTCCTAGCACATTTTCCCTTTCACTTTAATTACAATATCATAAGGTACATTTTTGATTGAAGATAAAACGCCCGTATGATGTGGAGGTTGTTTGGATTAGGTTTCCATGGCAACCGTATCGCCGCATCTCTGGTTGAAAATGCTGATTCGGTCAATGGTTCATTGACCCTTGCGGATTTACGATTGTTTTCAACTTTTCGGGACACGAAACTACTGGGTGTACCTAAAAAAGACTACCTACTACTTAGTAGATAAAAACCTAGTAAATGTGAGTAGGTATATTTTTATTTATTTATTTATTTATTTATTTACTTGAGTAACTACATATTTATCATAATATTGTGCCTGAAAACCTTAATAGGTTTGAGTAGGCACTCACATTCGTCTTAACTAATAGGTAGGCTTAGGTAGGTAGGTGTTTAGCTAACAATTTGTGCAACACATCACTAAAACTGTACAGCAAAGTTCGCTAACCACGCTCGCATTATTGCAATGACGGTAGTGAACTGCAGAAACTGCGAAAACAACGCGTGTAGGTATACTGTCTCAGCCACTCTCCGCGCTCGTGCACGCAGTGTGAGCGAGATGACTTTATATTGAGTCTGCGAGCGTAGTTCGTTCACTGGCTGCGTACAATATTATGTAACATAGAATGGACACTCCGCAAGAGGTGCGAGTTCGAATTTGGTGTGCAGTGCAAATGTTTATTATACTACAAACTTCACTCTCGATATAACTAACATGGCAGCTTCGATTCGTAGCTAGCAACATTTCGCGCTTTCAGATCTGTAAATCTTAAAAAAATACACAAGTATGTCCATGATAGACACGTCAATGTCATATGTCATTCTTTTCGTTTGCGCGGCAACTAAGGAACCATTCTCTGTGTGAATGCGGCTTGGACGAAGGAAACGTGGACCACATATTTTTCAGCTGCCCAAAACTAGGACGTTCCCTCTATGACTACCTCCCCCCTGATATTCCTCGCCCTACTTCCCTCAAATGTCTATTAACCCATACCTTTAACCCTGTAATAAATAATATTTTATGTAAATTTATAAATATTAATAACATAAAACTGTAAATATTATGTATATAATCTAACTATTTACTATTTAATTATATATTATTGCTTTTGTAAATAACCCCTAAACTGTGTTGTCCTCTATGTTGTGTTGTCTCTATTGTTTTAGAAAATCACTTGGATGAACCAATTCATAACACCGGCCATCTGCTAAAACCAAGGGTGGAAGTTAAAAATTTGATGACGTAGCAAGTGATTTTTATCGTTCTTTGCTTATTACTCTTATTACATTACATTAAGTTAAAGAGAGTCAAGTATATTACTACCAAGGCAGTTTTGGCCTTTCCGTACAGGGTTTCTGGTTACGTAGGTTACATAAACCTCTGTCCTATGAAACCAAATTAAAGAGGTCAGAGAAACTGAAAGTTTACCTTCTTGTTGAGTGACATTATTCCGTATCCATGGATTGTTTACATGGAAACGTCATTTTGATGAAGGCTAATAAAATTAAATTTTGTTATAATTACTAAAAGTTTTTGAGAAAAAATTGGAAACAAGTAAAATTAATGATCTAAACTATGTCTTGTGCAGTGCCATGCTGTAGGTTTCATTCATCAAGACGCCAAAATAATGATGAAATCTTACGCTACCAACGGTCAGTGTTTTTTGGTATTGTAGTATCAAAGTCTTAATTTTAATGCATTCGGGGGATAATTTCATACAAAATACTATCATGGAATCTTGTTTAATAAGGATTAATCGAATGCTATAGGCAAAATATACAAATCATATTTGTTATCATAGTGTTGTACTCGATTCTATCGACATCGATAGTTTTATGTTGGTGGTTGGTGAGGCTGAACTTATTTTAAATTTTTTTTCCGGATTTATGGAATTTAGTACAAATAATAAATACTTAATTAAATGGCTAGAAGGCTGCAAACATTCTAGTACGTTTTAAGATAAGATAATGTTTATTTAGAGACAAGTATTATACAAGCTTAAAGTAATGTAACAAACAATTAAATTTAGTTATAATAATAATAGTATAACTTAGGTATGTGATTGTACCTATATATGCTTGCGTAAACAATAATGATGTGCGCTAAGAGCCGGACTAGATTTTCTGTGTCCCGGTTCCCAGTGCCCCCTTTCGGATTAGATTTGTATGTATGTTTGAATGAATGAATAAACGTTTGTTTGTTTAGTGATTGATGAAAAAGTTATACCTACCTACCTAGTAGGTAGAACTTTATTATTAGAATCATTCATGTTTGGTTAACGCTAACGTAAATCTAAAACTGTTTCAGGAAACCGTAATAATAATATAGACGAATGGAGCTCCAAACCGCAAGAAGCGCTTTGTAAGAAGGAAATGCAAAAATTATAATTTAAACTAATGGTTGGAATGGAAGGAATCAAACTGCAAGTTTCTTGATGGTCCTTCTTGGATTGATCCAGGAATAAGGCGCTTAAATTCATCTAGCTTTAAATGATTCTAAACCTAAGTTAATAGCATTATGTAAGGCTCAATGCACATTGAATTGGGAAGCGACGCGTCAATTAGTTTTATAGCAAGCCATTATAAACCTTATGACCAATGGAACAAGATATAGAATCGCTTGCAGAATCAACGAGATCTGGCGAAGCCATCTAGCGGGCCGCGCTGGCCCGAGTGGTTCATTCTACAAGCGTTTCTATATCTTGTACCATTGTTCATAAGGTTTATAATGGCTTGCAATAAAATAATTGACGCGTCGCTTGCCAATTCAATGTGGCTTAAACCTAATAGTAGGTAGGTAAACAGAGTTATACTTTAAAGAAAATTCAATTAAACGACTGAAATATAGGCACATACATACAGGTAAGTAATAGCCAGTCCCTGCCCGTGGTCCACCACAGGTCCCGTAGTACCTACTAATCGGGTGTTAATGATATTCCTGAACACAACATACCTACTCCATACCCATCGGTGAATATTATGGAAACCCAATCAGTAGATTAGGATTGGTACCTACTTTAAAAATATTGTTACAAAATAAATACTTTTTGACTTTGTCCTCATTGATTTCAACAAAAAATAGCCCCCTAAGTAGCACTTTTTTCATGGTATTACGGAAGCTTACAGTCCCTGGAAGTTTTAGAAAATACTCAAATTTTTGGATTCCTAATTTTATGTTTAAAATTAAACGTTGACTATCTTAAACACAATATCGTAACTTTGGATCTAAACTTTTCTACTTGCACTAATGCTAGACAGCTGAGTTTTGTATGTATGAAAGTACAATTCAAGTTAATTTTTTAACAAGAAAATAAATTTGAAAATTCTCCCTTTTTTTTGATAACTAATTCGTTCCAATCGGACATTCTCATTATAAAGCTTTAAATGCGTTTAACTCGAAAACTAAAAAAAATCGTAGAACATAGGTACATGGGGTATTTCTGGATAGCCCTGGATTGGATGGATGTGAGAAACTTATTATTTTTCCTATTGACGTCACTGAGTGGACCACCCTGTATTTTAAATAATAGGTATCTGGGTAATAGCTATAATCAACTTTTAACTTACTTCTTCTTGTCTTGTCACTAGTTCTTCCGAACCAGTAATTTTAGAAAATTTTTATCGACAAACAATATTTTCGATGACACTTATGTTCACATCTCTATTAAAATCTATAATTCTCTATGGAACAAATTAGTGTGTACGGAAAGGACAAAACTGCCTTGATAGTAATATACTTGACTCTCTTTAACTTATTGCTATGAACTTATGAGCAAGAAGGAAAGTACGATAAAAAAACCTTACTACTTGAAAACATTCTATCTTTTCTAGCGGAGCGGCCGCGTTTGATCATCTAAGGCTAAAACTTATTCCCTCTAAGTTTATGACACTAGCATGAAACGGACACTGGCAGAATTGTGACAAACAAGTCGCAGTAGCCATTAAGAAGAAGTTGAAGTTGAAGTTGAACCGATAATGCGCTTTCTTGTTATGGTGTTATTTTTCAACATTTAAAAATCTTATTTTCATGTTTAGACTGTTTACAAGAGTGAAATAATAGTGTAAATATTATAACGTGATGTCGAGACGTTCGTCACAAGAGAGTATAAACTATTACATAGTGAAAATCCGGAAAATCGAGCGTCGACTAATGTGACACCAGAATACAGCGGACCAGGCCGCCTGCCGGGACGGGGCAGGCAAGGGCCGGCGCTAACACATCGTCAGGAGACGAGGACACTGATGTGTCATGTTTTTCAGGTAATTGTTGTACAAGTATATCGATACAGCACCGATTGTTATGATCGGCAAAGCTTTTGGTTAAAAAATAACCTCAGTATCGATTGACACGGGTGGAGCACGAGATGCCTCGACGTGATCATTTGTCTCGGGACATACACGTGATGTATGAACGAGCACAATCGACTCTTGGTATGCACGAGATGTATACACGAGCTCAATACTGTTATAGGCCTTACCTATACAGTGAATTTACTTGTAGTACAACATGTCTTTACCTACTTACTGTTATTTCAGACTACAATAAGTCAATCTTTTTTCCCACTGAAAGTGGAATTTATAACAGTTGTGTCCATATCAAAAGTGCCTTACATTACTAAAAGGTTTTCAACGGGGCTATAGACACCTTTCTATAGAAGAAGAAGGCTCATCCTCACCGATTGAGGACATTGCTGTAATACAACCTACCATTGACTTCGATGTCACAATGGTTTTGGGTGATCTTATGCTGGAAATAATTTAGCCCAGTCATAAATAATAATTTGGCTTGTACCTATAATATCAGCAATATTGAAAGAGGTGACCCTCATGCTTTTTGGTTGAATAATTGAACCTGTGCGCTTGTGAAAGCAACACACACAACTAATCATGCCTGGCTCTGTTACTTACTAGTAATATTACAAGCTACATCAATGCTTAACTATACGGCTACTCCACCTAAATTGATGAGTATGTTTTAATGATGCCAAAAGAGTTACACTCACTTACATTGATTACATCAAGAAGTAAAAAAGCCTTTGTTGAAACAATGCCTTTATAAAAACAATCAAGACGTTGAGTTTGTTGAGTCGGTACTCAATACCAGTGTATGGTACAAACCATATATGTGTGTATACATACATACATACATAAAGTCACGCCTCTTTCCCAAAGGGGTAGGCAGAGACCACGGATCTCCAGTCGCTACGATCCTATGTGTGTATGACATGACATAACCAAAGTATGGACACAAGGTAAGGTTTTTTCAGTCGTCAATTTATGGTTGTTTATGAACCAAACTGAACATCACAAAAACTCCATGCAGAAACTCAATTTACAGAAGAAACCTGCTCATACAGGGAGTTAAATTTTCTTCTTGTCTTCTCACAGGTTATTTCAAACCAGTGGGGTGAAAGGGTTATTAGTGCAACTCATAGCACAAGCCATGTCTTTTGTGAACAAATCATGCTGGAAGATTAGTTAATTTTCTTCCGTGAAAATATTATTCCGTGCAGGAATATATTTTTGGATTTCACATCCAATGTTTATCTGACCGTATTTAATACCAAGTTTTGAAAGGCTACCTGTCTAGTCTACTAAAGGGTCTGGAATGTTTGCTCATAATATGTTTACAACAAATAATTTCAAATAGGTATTTACTTTTAGTACCTTAAAACCTAACAAGAGATTATTTAAAATCTGTAGGTAAAAGTTTTATTTTATACCTAAAACTAATGAACAGGTTTATTTGACCTTTACAATTAATTAATTTGAGGCTATGGACACACTATAGACCATAGAAGGGTCTGAAATAAAAACTTATTATTTTATTTTATTATTTTACATGTATTAGTAACTTCCCAATGGAAGATCTTAGAACAGCAATGACTCTATTTGCAAAAAATTTGATGGCAAACTTAAGGGTACCTTACTTATCAGTTAATTAGTTAACTTATCAATATTCACTGTTATAAATATTATTGGTGAAAATTAGAAATGAGCTGTATGAATGAAATGCTGTGGAATGACTTTCTTACAATACTATTATGGAAACAGTTTTGAATCATCTGAGTAAAAAAGGTATGTACCTATGTACCTACATACAGTTATGTTAATGAGTAAATTACTTACTGTAATGTGCAAGAATATTCTAAAAAAAAAAAAAAAAATTATGCTTTAATTTTCTGTAATGTAATTGTAAAATTTTGTGATCCAAGAATTAATGTTCATGGTACACGTACGGTAATGTCTTGGCAGAGAATTCTAAAAATAAGTACTTCTCAGACAAAAGCCTTACAACGATTTGATTGCACATCTATCTATGTGAAGTTATCAGAAGGTAGAAAATTATTTAAGTTACACATAAATGAGGTAATTTTGGCAAATTACTACATTGTATAGTATTTTAGTGCCCAACACAACTTATGGTTGTCATAAATGGGAATTTTTAGTACACAATAACTACCATTAAATACACATTATTATGTACCTGAAGACAATGATGATAATGATGTTCCTTAAGGTTCATACATAGGTTTAAAATAATGATTCGAAAAGGAATTTTCACCCAAATAATATATCACATTTAATTTGGCGATCCAACAAGTCAAGTACCTAATTCATCAAGAAGTTGTATTGTAAAAATCTTAATGGTTCACTAAAATAATAATGATGCTGTCAGAGCAGGCTGGCGAGCATCATTTCATCATCATTTCCCTGCATTTGATGATAATAACAGTGCTACTTAATTGTGTTTTATTTTCACAATGACTGAGAATTACTGGCTATGGTTTAAGATTTAAATATTTTTTGGAAAGATTTTAATACTTACTTATTTCTTTTGTAGACAACATTACACAATCATCATTCCACTATCAAAATATGTGCAGGTGCATTTTCATTCGGATTATATTCAGTTCCCTTGCTTGAAATACCTTGCCAGAGCCATAACCTAGGGCAGTGGTGTGAAAAAATGCATTCGACCTATTACTAAAAGGATTTTTGCCATTTACAAAAATCAACAGATTACCAAGAATCAGTTGAGAAAATTTATGAATTTTAATAGTGTATATGTAAAATAATAATAATAATAATTATAATAAGCTTAGCAAACTTTTAACAGATTTGTTTGCATAAAGAATAATTTAATGTTTCATATCATTAAAAATTATCTTGGAAACCTGAACTGCATCCGCTGTGTTGAGGTTTAGTAGAATACTTACTTGATGAGAGACTTGATCTAGGCATTTCTAGACCATTACAAAAGATAAGTATTCATTTTCAAAACTAATATTATTTGAGCACTGGAAATCCTGTAGCACTCTGGTTTCAGAGACAAGCATTAACAGAATTTTTGCACACTTCTCTTTAATATGATTTTTTAGATTTTTGTAGTGCAAATAATCAGAATATGGATCCATCGTCGTATGAATCCACCATACCAGGCACCTAGTGCCAAAAGTCAGGTATTTGATTTAACAGATTTGTTTTCTATGTAGGTACCTACATACTTAATTTGTTTACTTATAAAGTGCTTCTTAAGGTTCTTAATCCTGATATAATTATCAACAATTTTTTTTTTTTTTTCAATAATGGCTCTAAAATTGGGGGGTGCCTGATCAGGTTATATAAAGGGTTCTATTAGTCCGAACCATGATTAGCAAATTAAAAAGCAAAACATTTTTTACCTTATGTAAAACTAGTATATAATTTATTGCCTGTATTACCTAAAGTCCAGAGATTGTAGACTCTTTCTCTAATAAAATAAATAAATGAAGCCATATAAAATAAATAACTAAATAAAATAACTATATTTTTTTAGTGATAGTTTGAATATTGTTAAGTACACTTATTATTATGAAGACTTGATCTAGGTATACCTACCTACTATTTAATATTTGAAACATCAGAAATGGTTTAGTGAAAAATTTGAAATATTATTATTTTTTACCTTGAAATATTAATATTTAATTATTGTTAAAATTAAGAATTATCATTTGATATTTACTTTGACTTAGCTATACAATAGTTTCATCAATCATCATCTACAAGTAGATGGATCAAAAATAAAATTGGTATTCCATTTATCTATATTTTTAAGATTTTTTATCTACCAATGTAATTTATAGGAGTTAAATTAGAATTGGTAAGGTAAGTTAGACCATGGGCTGGAAAAAATGAATTCAATTATTTTATTTGCTGAATTCTATAATAAACCTATTGAATACTTCAGGTTTAATTATACCCATGCTGTTTTTTGGTGTTTAATACACAGCATGATTAACACTGTCCTACTAATATTATAAATACCAAATATTATATATTTTTATTCTATCTTCTGCAATATGCTTGTTATAACATGACTTATGTATGACAAGTGAGATTCCTTTTTATGTTGCTATAAAAATGAGATGATACTCGTATAATAGTTATTTTTTTTTTGGTACATTAATTATTATGTTTACTAGAAAGTAAAATTCGATTTAATTTCATTGGGGCGAATACTAAAATGCTTTTAATTTTTGCCAATCAAACTCAACTTTACCAATATATCTCTAAACATCTGCCATGTTAGTTATATCGAGAGTGAAGTTTGTAGTATAATAAGTGATCAAACTAACTCACCTGTGACGTTCGATCATTATTATACGAAGAACTTCACTCGAAGATATAAAAACCCTACCCACCCAGCCCATTGGTAAAGTCGAGGACTAAGTTAAACTCTAAAAGAATGACATATGACATTGACGTGTCTATCATGGACATACTTGTGTATTTTTTTAAGATTTACAGATCTGAAAGCGCGAAATGTTGCTAGCTACGAATCGAAGCTGCCATGTTAGTTATATCTTCGAGTGAAGTTCTTCGTATAATAATGATCGAACGTCACAGGTGAGTTAGTTTGATCACTTATTATCTGCATTATTATGAGTGCTGCCAGGGCCCTTGAGTCGTTGCTCGTAAGTTACGTTTCGTTTCCTGAAATGTTACATTTTTGCTGCAAAAGTTACGATATTGTTATTTATGCCTGTGCAGGTATGCATGCGCAGTATTTCGCACATAGGATCCGCCATTTTGTTTGATTTTTTTAAAGGACCTATCCTATGATACTGGGTTATTAAAGACAAATCTAACGATACCCTAAATGTCGAAATCCATCCATAGTTGTTTGGAAGATACCAGGGAACAAAGAAATTGAATGCATTACATACATACAGACATACAAGATACGCGCGAAATCATAACCCTTCCTTTTTAGGTGGATGGTATGCTAGTGCCTTAGGTAGGTAGGTACTTGTGCCCAAGAAGATTATTCTTTTATAAGTATACCTAGGTACAGGGAGCGCTGCAGCGCTGCGCTGATCAAAGGTTTCCTTTATTAGTTTCCACCTGTAACAGTCCCCAGCCCCGTCCCATGTTTCTGAATTTATCTAAAACACTTTTGCTACTCGACGATAGATGGCGTTGTATTTTCAATTCGAGAAAAGGTTTAGTACTTTTTTATATTTAAAATATTGACTTAGTATAAACATAGGAAAATCACAGGTAGGTTTTAGTCTTTCTTAAACAAAAAAGGTACGCGATAAATCCCGTTTAGTTAATACGTAACAGGTAATCTTGTTATTAAGAAATGCATAAAAAGAGTCATATTTAGGGGAATTACCTAAAATAATATTACCTTTCCCTTTAATGTAGGTACTAGGTGGTTACCTAGTACCTACATTAAATCGTCGTAGGTTCAAAGTAGGTTTACTTTACTTATGTATGCTTAATAGTTATAGATGATTCAATTGACGATTTCGATGTTATACATAGAATGCTATAGAGTGGGTCATGAGGGTCATGATAAGTAAAGCATGCTGTGGTGTCCTATTAGTAGATACTCTACCTTACACTGTACATTCCATGTGATTTCTTGAATGCCTTCAATAAATAAATAAAACAATTAATTAGGATTCGTCATACTTAATTTATTAAAAAAAAAACTTATTTAAAACATGATTTTAGTAAATGCGAGGACTATTTGCCTACCTATTGGCAGTTGATTTTATATTTAAGTATAAGTTATTAACAGATTGGAAGATACTTAAAATAACTTAATATATAACACATGAAATGCCAATTAAGTTGTACGACACTGTATTTTGAATTTTTACTTAAATTATTCTGCAGAAGATAATGTTATATTAGTAATTTACCTAAGTAGATCATAGATAAGTTTTAGATTAGAGATAAGTTAAATACTTAATTTACGCTAAGTTTGGGTAATACATTTTGTTGAATACCTCTACCAAGAACTTCATTAAATTATTACCTTACTTGTAAAGTTGGTACCTAGAAAATGATGATCATGAATACAGGCATAAAAGTTTCAAATTAAGACACATTAATAATCAAGACCTAAAAAGCTAAAGGGTTAAGGTTATTCCCCCAATTTGTGGCAAAGAGGGAGTACTCCGTCATTTGTATGGGAATTCGCTTAACTGTGATCCCGGCGCCATCAAGTGGTACAAGGTCTGAAGTAGGAACATACTCTTTTTAGCTAGGTGATAGCTAGTTTTTTTGCGGATAGAGGTCGCTACAAAGCTATTATTAATAAATATGTAAATAATAATAAATCACACAGATTTCACAGTGTTATTGGTAGAGGCACTACAATTTATAGATAAATAAAAATAACAGTAAAGATAAATAAAATGATTTAAAAAATATAGTGGGATTACTTTCACTTAGAGATAAGCCTACGTCGATTAAATAGTTTCCTGAATTTATCTTACTGACTAGCACTTTATAAATACTAAATGAAAATACATTACTATACGTAAACAAACACAGCTTTGATTACACACAACATGATGCACCTATTAAGATAATTGGAATTAAAACAATCATATTTAAAACTATGTATCGTTAGGTATTATTATAGGCAGCACAACACTTTTAAGGAATCCGAACTATTTAAAAGTATTTTTCAATATCCTACTTTCAAGCTAGTGTTCTCTTAACTTTAAATTTAGAAAACAGACATTGAAGCCTGAACTAAAATCAGATCTCTAATAACTTTAGGACTTAATTCTTGTGGTAACTATAATATACCTAAGGTTTTAACAAGACTCTCACTGGATCTATTAAACGCGGACTAATAATAAAACACAAAACATAAAGTTCTGTCTACTCTAATAGAAGAAGAGAAGAAGAACAGATGCTTTTTACATAAACTCTCGTACCAGCTCAGAATTAGAATTTTCTTCCGAAACTGTTAGAGAGACTGAAATGTAAAAAGACGTCGAAAGAAGAGTTTACATCTAAGATTGAGGAATGCGATTTGAATATTCGCAATCGTTCGTACTTAAATCGGTGTCGTAGCTTCATGGTACAGACAGATTCAGAATGTCAATCTTGCACCACATAACATTCTGTCTGCATTTCAGCTTTCGTTGCGGTTATTGGTCATTATGAATTCGCGCTTATACCTTTTGGTTTACAAAATGCACCGACTCAAGTCTTCGTGAATATTAATTAATGCCTTTGATAAATTCACACTTATTACCAAAAATTATACTAGATCGCACTATTTTGTACTAAAACAGAACGACGTCGCTAATCTGCTATAAGCGTTTCTCGATAAGATGACTATAATTATGATTTCCCGCGAATGTCTAACTAACGATAAGATTGATCATTATGAATTCGCAAACCTGCCACCAGGGAGTTTATAGGTACATAAAAGGAAGAAAATGAAGTAAATCCAACATAGCAGTACGTGCAGGCTGGGAACAAATCGAACTCCTCGACGATAGTTTTAGGGTCGGTTCATATCTAACGGAAGATCCGTCGCGTATTATCGGTCGCGGAACGCCAGAACTGACAAATGTATAGAAGAACACTCGACCGTTCACACTCGACGGACTAACGTATCATCCGTCGAGTGTGAACGGTCGAGTGTTTTATTAGCGCTGATGTTATTTTCGACGATGCAGGTTCGCGCGTGGGTGACGAGTGTGAAGATGACTATTACGATATCCTACACGTGCATGATGCTTGCGAATTCATATGTTATTGATTTTAATTTGATGCTCCGAGCATCTTTCGAGTTACAAATAAAAAGACAAAAGAGGCAATTTTATTGATAATTAAATCTATCCAGCGGCACGAGCTGGCCTGACAGCGATGGGTTGAGGGAACATGTCGAACTCTTCAACGATGGTCTTGGGATGCAGCGCACTGATGTTATTATCAACGGTGTAGGTTCGGGCGTGGGTGATCTGCGGGTCGTTGACGAGCCAGTCGCGAGCGCGGAGGCGGCGGCGGCGGAGCTGGCGGTCGCGGAGGTGTTGCAAGCGAGCGAGGTGGCCGGCGACCTGTTGGGCGCTGAGGCGAGTTCGTCCGGAGCGAAGCAGTTCCGCGTTGCGTTTGTATGAGCCTTCTGGGTCGCGACGGTTCCAGGTGTAACTGGAATGAGAATGATTTATAGAATATCTATCGATGGTGATATCTGGAAGTTGGTTAAATTGCGTACAATGAGCACTATATTTCTATCTTTGAAATGTTAGTAGGTTGTAGCTGTATAAATTGTCTAGTATATGGGATGTACCCTAAAGGCCAAAGTAATTTAAAACCCTACATTAAGGAAAGCCTTTTTTTTGAAAAAAGAACCGACAAATAATAAGACAGATTAAACGCAATTTACTAAATAAATATGGCCAAGCACTGTGACCGTATGTCATCTTAATTTCAATTAAAGTGCTGTGAAGTGTGGTCAAGAACAAGGCAGACATTATTTATCTTTTAATTGGGAGCTGTATTTACATAACCATTTAGCCAGTTATCTGATGCCACCATTGTAGTCTGTTCATCTTTGCCGAAAGCAGTTTGGCTATTCACATAATGTGCATGTTATGCAAATCAAAGGACAGCTGCATTCATAAATAAGGCTGGATACTTGGAACAGATTGCAGCGTGTAACCTTTGTTCTTCTAGCTAACTCGCAGCAGATCTTTATCATTTTTGGTAAATGAATTCGGAAAATTGTATTTTGATTAATTATTTTGTTTCCATACATAAAAATCTTACACAACAGAGAAAGTATAATAAACAGTTTATTGCGCCGTTCATTATGATTTACAAAAGCCATAAAATCTCAGTTATCGTACTTCGGTCCGAACTTCCAGTGAATTTGTTTTGAGAATCTCATCAAGAGATTTGCGGTTATGAGAAAAGTTTCGCGGAAGTTGCATCTTAATTTATAAAGTTTACCGCAAACGAGTACTTTAGATACATTATGGTACCTATAGAATATGAGAAAGCCCAAATCATGTTTTCTCTGTTTATTCGGTACCCATTGATCTTAAAAGAACAGGAAAAACTCTAGCCCATAGGTGCAGTCAGTCTTAATTTACTGCGCTTTGGGGATACGGTCTGTTCGCTGCTTGTCCCCTTTCTGATTTTGTCTATTATTTCTAGCCATCCACACAGTCGTGATCTTGTTTTGTTTTTATTATAACTAACAGAATTAATCTTACCCTGGGAATGGTCTAGTGAGTCGGCTGTTCATCGTGCGCGACCGCTTCCTCAGCTCATTGGGCCTCAAGTTGTAGTTCTTTGGGTTGTTTCTCGGGTTCTGGGTGTGCCCTCTCTTTTTCGGACTTCTGTTCTGCTGCAGATCGAAAGACTTCGGGTTGAGGACTGGGTTGCTAGTGACGTCATTAAGCATGGGGTCGTTGACCTCGCGACTGACTGAGGGCGCGGTGATCTCGTTAAGTTTGCCCATGCGCTGCCAGCGACGGGAGAGGTCCTTTACTTTAGCCTTGGGGACTTTGCGAAGCTTAGTCTGGCAGATGTACTGGCGGGGCTCCATGCAATTGTGAGGAGCCCATCTGAGGAACAAGACATTTGAATTAGAACAGTCCTTTAAACTGAAATATCAAACGTATTAAGCAGCAAGGTGTTTTTATACCTGGATAATACGTTTCATGTATCTGTTTCTGTATAGATTTGAGGCTTTTGCTTGTTTTTATGATTTTCCTTGGTCTCGTTTGAGTTTTAATTAAAAAGGGAAACTTATTTCCAACATTCAAATTTAATAGTTTGCGTAGGTCTACTCGTTAGTTAAAATCTCGCAAGAATTTTCATTTCATAACATTTTTTATTATTCTACCTGACATTTTATTATGCCAATCATTTTTATCATGCAAATAAACTCACTACAAATAACAATAAATCATACGAAGAAGAGTGAGTAGTAAAAACGTCATCAAATCTCGTCAGCAAATTGGAAGTCATATATTCGATTTTATTCGCGTTTGTATTGATTTTGGTTTTAAGCCGTGGCGTAGGAAGGTCATTGTGGATTATGGTTTTATTGTAACATTTGTAACACATGTCACCATCTGGTTTATGGTGGGGCGCAGTGGAACACAATAGGTCGCCAAATCGTAAAGCTTATTGCTTTTCGCGGTATCGATCCTTGTTTGCCAATATTGGTTGTGGTGTAAATTGGAAGAATAAGCGGTTATGGTATTATTGTGATCCAGTCAGCCATTTTTCAGGGAATTTTTCACATTCATAAAATTTTACATCTGGACATTTCACACAGCTCATCTCGCCCCAAAGTAAGCAGAGCTTGTGCTTTGATAGCTTGAGTTATGCTTTTCAATCAGGACTTCCAATTTTACTCTGATACGTTCATGGGTATATTTAAATCCTTCCGACTCAGGTAACTAATTAACCATGGTCGACTGTTTCGTCTTTAAACTTCTTAACTCCGATAACGCTATCTCTTCGAACTCAAGCCAACCTCCACTCCAATAGGATTGAGACTTAGATTGAATTCCTAAGTTTAGGGTCCAAAGCCGGTCCCAACAGAATAAATAACAGTGCCTTTGGTCCCCCGACTCAGATTATGCCAGTCACGAGCACAATGTCTTCTGTGAAGTCAGATTATTTGGAAAAACCCGATTGATGACAATAATCTACTCATTCTTATTCCAGAATGTTCGGTTTCCAAGATGATGTCATATTCCGCATGGTGATTGACAATTAAGATATTAAATAGGCATTTTCATACAAATCACCCAGACTTGAAGATTTCTTAGGAAATCATACTGTGTGTAAAATTGGCAAACAACCTGTGAAATGAGGTTTTTGCTAATCTTGTAAAATTGGCCAAGCTTAGTATCGGTATCAAATCTTAACAAAGTTTTATGACTTCAATGAAAATTCATACTTAAACTTTTAAAGACTTTACAATGAATTAGAGCACTTTAAGCTAGTTCTCTGCACTTCACGATGAGATCCATGTTTTGTCAAAGGCAACAAAAACTATTGACCGATTGCTATACCCGATAGTTTGGACCAACGATGTTAATTGCCAGTTTCCTTACGCCCTGCTTTCAAGAATAGAATAGAATATTTTTTATTTAACAGGCATAAATATTACAGAATAACTTGCTTAAAACTCTCTATTATCAATAATTATTTATTTTATTTTCAGCCGTTAGTGTCCCACTGCTGGACAAAGGGCTCCCCTCACTCTCTCCAGACATCTCGGTCCCCAACAACATCCCTCCAGTCCGTCAGAAAAAAAATTAATTAAGAAATTAAAAACTCTCTATTTTGAACTCAAAAATCTCAGTCAAAAAAGTTGTAATCTACCTGTAGAGCAGTTCCGGCATCATGGCGATGCAATGAAACTGCAGCTCCACTGGCGACATCTTCTTCATCTTGGAGAAGGACTGGTAGTGCATGCGACGGAACTCGCCGCCCCAACGCCAGCCGCGAGAGCTCGAGTCGTAGATGCCTCCAATCCAGCGGCTTTCCTTCTCTGGAAAAAATAGTTATCAAGTCAATACATCAGTTTGAATCAGTAGAACATTAATCAATATTTATTGTCTCGTGTTATAGAAGACTCAAATTCGGAATTGAAAAGCTTACGACGAAAAAACATTTATTCTAGAAAATGCCTTCGTGACCCCGATAAACCATAACAGCGAATAGGTATATTGACCATACGTTCTAGTACCTACGTAGATTGCTAAAATCAAATCTTTCATCTTAACATCTGTTGTCATCATCATCATCTCAGCCATCCAGCGTCCACTGCTGAACATAGGCCTCCCCCATAGATTTCCACAGCAATCGATCTTGTGCAGCCTGCAACCAACGGCTCCCAGCATCCCTTACAAGATCGTCTTTCCATCTCGTGGGGGGCCGTCCCCTGCTGCGATTTCCGTTTGCCGTCAGTTCTACGAGCTATGTGCCCCGCCCACTGCCACTTCAACTTGCTACATCATCTGTTGTAGTCGGGTAAAAAACCAGGTAAAGTATTTTGATTCAAATTCTATAGCCCCTACACCATTGCTGTTATTTCTATTCCTCATGGCTTAATAGACTCACCAACATTGGGTTTGTTGAGATATTTCCGCAGGTTCCTGTCCTCCCATCGCGCCGGCACAGACAAATTACTGTCTCGGTCCTAAAAGAAACAACATTTATAATATCCGCACTGGGGGTTTATATTGCCTGTTAATATTTTATGAAACACATCCAGGATGGTTGGAACTGGAAGCTACACGAGCAAGCTCTTAAAGTTATAGTTACATTAGAAACTACTAATTTATAAATATAGTTATGCATAAAATAATAACGCATTTCAGTGAGTTTAAGTCTTTGCCAACTGCTAGTCTAGCAAACGCAGTAGTTATTTTGTCATATTGTTTGTAGTGTACTCGTAGTAGGTCTATTTTAATCAAAATTAAGCGTCAGTAAACTTAAACACTTGTCTTGTATTTCCGCAAGTATTCCTCTAAGTTTTGCAAGAGTCTATAGCAGCTAAAGTTGACTTTTAGTTATCTTCATCGCACTTTAAAAGATGGTAAAATTTATGTTACTCGGCCGTAAACTCTTTACGATGATTGATTAAATTTTACTGCGTATGCGGAGGCTTTCTCTTGTTTTCCATTCTCTTGGAAATTATGATAATAGATAATGACATGATTGTTAAGGTACACAATAACATACTCGTAACACACACTTCTAAAATGTGTAGGTGTGTTTTGTAAACTGATATCAACCAACTAGGTGCCTACTACTCGTATATTAATTTCTATGCAACCAACCAATGCTGTTCAAAATGAATGAAAAATTTATCGAACATAGAGGCTAGGTAGAGACCGTACCACGATACAACATTCTCAGACAATGTGGTGATATCTTCATTTGTAATAAATATACCTACGTTCAATTTGGTATGAACATTTGATACAATTCATTTATTCATTCATTTATTTAATGCTTGTGGACCTAGGTTACAGAGTAGCTGATGTTAATGCTTAAAACTAGGAATCTCTAGATCCTGCTGATTAGCATACAAACAAACATTTTAATATAAAAGTCATTCATTATTTACCTACTAAACAAAAATATGTCAAATTATAAATGATTAGAAAAATTAAATTAGCATTATGGTCAAGTTATTATTAGTAAATTATAATTAATTTAACTATTAGTAGGTACAATTATATAATATTACGGTCGTCAAGATATTCTTTCAGAGTATAATAAGCTTTATTTACTAAAATCTGATTTAGGCGAGTCTTGAATTCACCAATAGATAGGGTACGAACAGATTTAGGAATTTTATTGTAAATGGTTGGTGCCATGCAAAACACGCTCTTACGGAACAGCTGAGTTTTGCATGTTACATGACTCATATTGCCCTCGGAGCGACATCCCACTGCAAACCACTCAAACTGATCACTGTTATTTTTTACATAAATGGCTAATTCATATATGTACAGTGATGGAACCGTGAGCAGCCTGAGCCCAATAAAATGATCTTTACATGTATCTCTCTTTTGAATTTATCCAGAGCAACTTCAATTTCAGATTTTAGTTTATATCGTGCGTTTCAACATGAGTTCATTTTCCTTGTAAAGGCTTTTGTATGCAAACTCATTGCGAATTATTGGCATGAAGTCATCGGGAGCACCCGCTCCATTGACAATTGTCCCACTTGTCGCACTTGTGCTAACATGCAATTTGTATACAGTCAGTGTTTGGTCAGACAGCTGAAAGCAATTCCAAGTTCCTACTAGTTGTACGTTGTACGAATTTAATTGTTATGGCACAAATTAAATAATGAGTTTGCCTTACTTTTTCATGTGCAAATGTTGTCGGAACCGAAAGTCTAAATTGACTTTTCTATGCATTCTACCAAAATGATTTTATTCATGAAATAAGATGATTTTGAAACATACACTTTTTTTTTTAACTTGAGTTAATAGGTATAAAAGAATCGATCTTAGGTCACCCAAAAGATTCCGTCTTCGGTCTATGAGCTATTAGGAGCGACAAACTAGAGCTAGCTGCTGTAGGTATCTATAACGAAGCTCGAAAGCACTAATTTTTAACGTGTCTGAGAACGTGTCTCTGTGCTTTTGATGTGATATCATAAATTGAAAAGCGTGATACCAAGAAACAATATTGTTGGTGTTCAGCAAACATCTCAGAAATTACTCGGAAACAGCACAAGACGGATAGGCACGCAGATGCGTACCGTAGATTGCACAATAATTAGTTAGGATTGAAACAAGGAATTTGATCTGATATGGATGCGGTATCAATGTTGACAGGATGTAAAGAATTTTCTGTGTAGTTATATTTTGGCTCCTAAATTATTTTATCATCTTGGTCTAAAGGGCTCTCTGATTTTTTTCTCTGATCAAGAACGTGGCATACGATCAGTAGGTAACTAAATGTTTTAACGGAAAAGACAAAGCTTGATTTTGAACGTTGTTTTCCAAAATTTAATATCGACCTACCAATAATGGAGAGGCTTGTACCAAATTCCGAATATACAATTTTTTTTAATAAGTAACAGATTTCTTTTATTTAAAAAATACATAAGTTTAATTAGAGTTATGATGTCCATGTTCTGGAGATCGTATCGAAGGTATGAGGAACGCATTAGATGCAGGCCAAACGAAACGTCCAGGAAGCCGGCCATAAATATCATTGTCCTATTTCTGATTAGCAATTAAACTTGAAGATATTCCGAATGGGGCTTTGCTGTTTGAATGGCGCAGTCAATGCAACTGCTGATGGAAACTGAAAAGTGCCAGCAGATAATTTTAAACATTGTTTTTATTTTATCCCGCTCAGTTTTAAGGTTTTGAGAATAAATAAGCGTGTTATAAAACAATACAAAAGGTGTAAATATTTGTCACTTATCCAAGAATGCTTTAATATATTTGCGTTACGAACAATAGGCGTTCCTTTTGGTTATTTAACACCATAACGTTTTATGTGCACTCCAGTTTATCTCGAGAGGCGATGCATAAAATTACAATTGTATTGTATGTAGGCATGTTTTGCCCCGTATTTTCATTCCCGTAAACAAGTTTCAGTACCCGATCATTAGAAGAGGTGTGGTAGGATCCTTCGATTATTTGGTGGAAATAAAGTAAAAATACATTTGAATAGTGCAGGTGTGTAGGACACGGAAAGTAAAATCGAATAGTAATCCTCTTTATCAATAATGAAGTTGATTTATTTCCTATGTACGCTACAATTAGGACATAACTCAGACTAGAACTAGGTGAGCTAGAGGTGACCTACATTTGCAGGAATGCACACTAGCCAAGCGTCAGCATAATATAATATTCACAAAGAGTGGGCAGATAATGGCGTAAACAAACTGGTCGAGAGTGGTCGCAGGCGCAACCTTGGCGTCTTCAATGCATTCGCTTAGAAAATAAACAAACCTGGACGTTTTGTTTTATTTTATATTGCGTCAAAGCCAAGGCCGTGAAGTAAAACCCCGTAGACATATAAATCGTTAGCCAGACACTGTGTAAAGGAAGGAATGCATAAAATTAAGGCGAAACGAGCAATCCAGATGGAGGGACGTCTGTCGTGGTGCAAATATGCGTCGTGCTGTCTTTTAATATCATTTGTGTAATTGTAGGTATAGTTATATTAATATAATTTAAAATTATGGACATACCTACATAAACCTAGTTGTAAACTGGGCAAGCATCGGTAGAACGCGATAGAGTAGGTAACTAAACACTACACTAGCCAGGACGGGTTGATGCGTGGTGAAGTATTCTAAAGTGCGGCGTCTCACCACAATGTTATAGGAGATGTTTTATGGCAGTATGTGATAATATGTTATTTTAAAACGACGGTTTGCGCTGTCTCAAGTTCAGTCTGTGAAGTTGGACACTTGTAGACTTATTTATGAGGTAAATACAGTAATAGTCGATTTTCGAATGTAATTCTAATAAAGTTCTTGCCCTTGCCACGTTCATGTCGAAAGATACTTTTGCCATATCTTACAAAGGTTTATGTGACTATTATGAGTAAAACTGCAAATCTGAAATGTGCACAAGTGACTCATTAAATTAGGAATTTATTGTCATCGAAATGGTATAATACCCCGTCTGGTTAGAAACATTGAAACCACTTGAATCATCCATTATCTGCGCGCTATTTCATCTTGTATTGATTGATTGTTTACATTTTCAAGGTACAAACCTGTAACATAAGTATCAAACATGTGTTTGATTGAATCTCTCAGATCTTAATGATAGAAGGAACAATCGGAAACACGCTGCACGAATACAAACACGACTTCAAACTACGGTAATGGCAAACATGAGTGGCTACACCTGTTCATAACCACACTAAGCTCTTCGAATCAGATACCATAGCAACAGCAGTTTAGAAATAGTTCTTTTTACAACTGTATTAAAATCTATTTTTGAATGATGGTCGATGCACTTGCAATCGTTGCATTGCTTGGTTGAAATTGATGGGCGGCTGAGATGCATCAAAGATGACGTAATAATTGAAGTCTCTGTGATCCCTACAATCCTGGGCGTGGCTTTGTGTCTGAATTTGTTGAAAGTAAATTATGTTTTAATTCACGAGAACGTACCTACTTGCCTAGAATTATGCTTATCTATCGTCAACACTTGGTTGCAATTTTTTTTTTTATATAATATTACCTACGAACTTTATTAATGTTTATTTTAAACTACACGAAAAAAATAACGATGACAGAATCCCATCGATACACAAATGTTATAAAACTGTCTACTCCCACATTAACGTCTCAACTAAAGCTTTTTAACAAATTATTTTATGGCCGCGAAAACATTCTGATATTCATGAGAAAACTAAAATCGTTATCATCTTGTTCAATCAAATTACCTGCGTTGTTGGAAAGTGGGTCGTGACGTTTCATATTGACAGTTCAATTTTCTACGCCTTCGCACATGTGAGTTATATTGAGGTAATTGATAAAGACGAAAAATTGAGTTATGGGACTGAAGTGAATCCATTCGACTATCCTCCGACTTGTCCTGTCTTCTCTAAGAACATATTTTTAGCCAGCGTTTTTTTTTATGAAACTACCTTATTGACCTCCGCCGCGTTTCATATTAAATTACCGAACTATGTAGCCCTGTGGTTGGATCTCTTCCAGCTATAACTAGCTAATCTACAGTCGCACGTTACGCAGGCACTGCACTGGTTGGTATGGCTTTTGCCAGTACCTAAGTATGATAAAAACAATCGACGTATGACGTATCTATACACACTTCTGGCTGATCGGTCTGTATCGGTCTACGACGCAGCTCAGAGACCCATAGTGCTAGAAAGAGGTGTAGAGTATTGCGAGTTTGCGACCGGAACCCTACACTGTGCGTGGCCAGATACTCGGTCAGTTTATTGACGACTTATGACGTTGGCACTCGATTATGGTGTCTGGTGAAGATCAATGTGTTACCCAATGGAGTAACCTTCAGTTTATAGCTTGTGACTTTTCCCAAGAATTTAGATCTAATAATTTCAGTCTCTTGATGTGCGTCACTCGGAACTCAATTTGCTGGTCTATTTTCAATGTTTTACGGTTACCGGGGAGTCTTGATTGCCAGGCATGAGAGAAGTTATTAGGTTTTTTGATGAGGCAATCATCATTGCACACTCACTATTATCTGTGATAACATTCAGTTGCCTTCAAGACCAATTACTGGCCTGACCACTGACCAGGCTACTCCGTGTAGATAACGTTAAATTGTTCAGTTTTCCATATTCCGCTTTGCTGCTTCGAAGTGCTGGAATGATCTTCCCCCACCATTTCGGAACCTAAAAACAGTCTCCACCTTTAGAGCCAAGTTCAAGCAGGAACTCCTGCGCATTCAAAAATCACAATAGTGGAAGGTACCTACCAATTCACACTTACCCACTGCCTTGTTCCTTTCCTTTCATCTCCCTTAGTTTCCACCGTTTCCACTCACGTGAGTACAGTCCGTCCGTAGGGTTGTTGCAACACGAATTTTTTTTGTTTTTATGGGTTAACAAGCTTGATGACGTGTCTGGTTTGGTTTTTTTTGCAAAGGCGCACGTGTATTTGCCCTTTTTTTTTATTTCTCGCAGCATCTAGCTAGTAAAATTTTCTTTCTGTCACTGTCATTTGAAATTTTGAGAAATCTAAATTATCCAAGTTTATTATACATTACTTGATATATTATATAATTCATCTTATCTTATTCTGTAATTATTTAAATATTTATGAACTAACAGCTCTTCTTTTTAACTGTCTTTTTTTAAAGAACGTGATGTCACCCAACTAGGAGCAGTCTGAAAACCAGCGTTGCTCTGTACCTCCCCGGTGCAGAGCAGCACAAAGCTGAGACTGTTCCTTTTTGGACTGCACCAACACAGACGTCCTTCACCTGTCTCATTATTTTCTTTTTTTGGGGTGGTTTTTTTTGTTTGTTTAATATATTTTATTACTATTTTTTTTTGTATTGTGTGTAGTATAGAATAGAATAAGTTTTTTTTTATTGTAGTACCTACCTAGATCTAATTCATCTTGTTTTTTTTTTTTTTCTTGCTGTGTCAGTGTACCTAGTTATGTTCGTCTGTGTGTGTGTTTTCCCAAATAAATTTTTTATCTATCTATCTATCTATCATATTAGGAATCGTAGTGCTTTGCCAAAAGTGGAGTACTTCGAGATTATTATTTCGTGACACACCAACGTAGTTTCTTGGCAGAAAGGAATTAGAAAGCTTACCTGCAGTGAACCTCAGTTTCATGTTCAGAATGTTTATACAGAGAATGAAACAGCTTATTACAGACCCAGTTAGTATAGCTGGTTCGCTTGGAAATGGCTGAGCATTATCTTTGAAGAAAGACGATGTTTTTACAAATGAGTATTTACCTCAATTTTACCTAAACATTTTACACGGCCATAATAATGACTATGACTACGAGAGACAAAATAATTTCAATCGTAATGAAGAATAGAATGATGACTTTGCTAGGAGCCGAATTTATCGTTTAATGTTTAAAGCGGCTGTTACACAAGGAGAGTTTCTCGCATGCGAGCGGTGATTTCTTCTAGGCAATAACATGGTCGCCTAGTGTAAACAAATGCTTCGAGCCTCGCCTCTCGAATACGATTCTCGCTATCTAAGCTTTCTACTAAAAGTGTCTTTTTTACGAGTTTCTGTCAAAATGTAAATAACCGCAGGTGACACTCGAATGGCGAGTTTTGCCGAGGGATAATCGCATACGATTTTTCAGCGCTCGCGTGCGAGAAACTCTTCTTGTTTAACAGCCGCTTGAGAGTAACATTCCATGCCCATTTCTATCGATATTCTTGTAGGTTTATTACCTACAAGAAAACAAGAGTGAGTAAGCTTTCTTCACGGTCTGTGCGTATAGCGTGGGAAACTATAAATCACTGTCTGATAATAAATTGTGACACGAAAGATGCTTGCCAACTAGGTTACTGGACTGCACTGTAGGTGGTAACGTTTGTTTTTCATTTTTTACCGCATTTTTTTACATTGAAGTCAATTTTGTATTGCTAGTTGTGCTGGCATTTACATTAGCTTAGGTTTAATTAAAAGCACTAGTAGCATTCGTCTGTTTATTTATTATTTATTTATTTATTCAGAAGTCAGTAGTTAGCTTACAGTTTAGACCAAAGCACTAACTACATTAAATACATATTCAAAAAAATGTACATTAAATTAAAAATAGAATCCATTAAGTAGGTACATAGTTAAGGTTTAAAAAATAATAAAAAATACTTATAATCAAAACAAACATTAAATTAATTGAATAAATAGGATAACATAATGTTTAGGTTGTCTATAGGCTATTCTAGGCCAAGTATCTACGCTATTACAGCTACTAATAGTTTTACTCGAGTTGAGAATGCTGGAATGTTTTATCAGTGTCATTGAAACTTTCGTGTTATTTTATTTTCATACTTTACTATTTATTTTTTACAACTGAGAGCTTTCGTCCTCCGTTGATCAATACAAAGTAAGAACCTTGGATCGTATTCTGTTAAAATATTGCTTATTTTATGAAGAATTCGCGTGAGTTCGTTAGAATCATCAGCAATAATTTATATTTATTTGATCCATCAGGATTGATAGACTCCATCTAATCTCCAAAGTGGCCAGCCCATGGCGTGCCTTGGCAATCCCCACTGCGTGGCGATGTCATAAAGTACAAATTGCAATTACATCGGGTTTATGGCCCACAGCAAAATCAATATTTAGGATGTCTCGGTTACATCCTATTTCTTGTTTAACTACTTTACTATACTAACTGTGGTTTAACGGTTCCTGTATAAAGCGTTTCCTCTTTACAATCATGCATTTAATAAGCTTAATGTAGCTTCAAGGGAATTTGGACCCTAACATTAAGATACAAAATTAATATTTATTTAAATTCGCAAATGCTGCTTTTGCACACAATTTACATTTACTTACGCCTAAGTACACACCTACCGAGCATATGACTTCGAATAAAATTAATATTTGCATAAGTACACAAATCGTACAGCTTCAATTAAACATAACTTCTGTTCAATGCGACAAAAATCATTTACAAGTTGCAAAACACGTTTTAAGGAAGATTCTTGCAAAATTCGTTTATTTTATATCGTTTTCTCTTCAGCAGAATCAGCATTGTTGTTATTTTTTGCAAGCTCACAAAATTTCATGTTGTAACAATTACTTATACTTTAGGATCCGGTTTCTCAGAATTAAAATGTTGTTTTCGTGGATGTTAAACTTATTAAAGTTAGATAGAATTTTGTCAAGCACTTACACATTATTTCAGTCACGTTCCCTATCGCAATAATCCTCCGAGGTCTGGAAACTAGTTAGTAACTTTACAAACGATCACTGTTTGTTCCGTGATGGTCCCATTTACCATCTTGCAATAATAATCCCAGACTGTTCTCTAACTAAGTAAATGAAACCTCTTTAAAAACTTATAGCTTCCTTATCAAAACTCAAGTCAAAAACTACGCAAGTATTCACTATTCAAACACAGAGAAAAACTTGTCCTTACAGAAAAAAACAAAAAAAAAACAAACAATTTAAATAGAAACGAAAATGTTTATAGACTAGCGGAGCGGCCGCGTTCGTTCATCTAAGTTATAGACATAAGTTGCACCTTTTGTTTTCTTTACGGCAAATGAGTCTCTTCAAACAAAATGGCTTTCCAATCAGTCGATCGATGTCTGAATACCATCTTGTTACTATATTTAAATCGGGATTACAACGGGATGATTCACCTAATCCTGATTTAAGCGCACGACTGACAGACATCTTAAGGAGGACAGGAGAAACCGATGCTAACTTTAACAGATTAGTCACACACTAGCGTGGACTACAAGCTACTGGTTTTCGTTAACAAACTTATGACTTTAACATATGATTCGGTAAACATGGCAGGGTTTGCAAATGAAGTTACGTTGTCAGAATGCAAGACATCATTTATGTATTTTTGGTTTGGTTATGCGTTTCATGATCACATGAACTAAATAGGTGACCTATTTATCTTGAAAAAGAAATGTCAATGGCGAACAACTCTATTTAAAAGAAAACATTTAAATGAGAGCGATGTCGTGTTTAAGAGAAAATGAATTGATAGCTGGCAGACTCTTGATTGATTATTATTTAAAGGTGATTGACAGTATGTGGGTAGCATCTTTAAGCGCCTACACGTAAGCATCTAATTTTGAGATAGTTTTCTTAAAATCATTACACCGGATCTAAAAGCTCCCGTTCCGTTTGAAATCCGGTTGCTTGTAGTCTGCAACTAATTGTCTATATTAGATAGCTTTGTTTCCTTTCTTTTGTAAATAGTTCTGATCTTTGGAATCGCAAAGTGAGTGATAAAAACATAATGAGCTGGTGAGTTGGGTAATCATCGTCTTGTCAAGACTTTCAAGATGTCATGTTACCTTTCTGTGTTGTTTGCTGGCGATTGATACTCGTAGAAAGGAAAACATGATAAGTTATACGTCTATTCTAAATATAAACAATGGTGTGGTGAGTGTATCAGAGAAACCATTTGATCTAATTGAGCCTTGTGTCGTTTTTAAGACGAATCTTATTTTCATACTACTGAGTTTCAAAGTCAAAAGTTCAATAATTGAAATATTTAAATAACATCATAAAAAATAACCAAAACTTACAGGTGATAGATCATTTCTTTTAGTTAATCACAAGTGAGAAATAGTAAGTTAAATAAATATAAATCAATGATAATAAATATTATTATATCGATGAAAACAGACACAACTCTAAACTGCACCATCATACATTCCGACGCACAGTTCTTTGAAGAGAGCCTATTGAGAGCTATAAATACCGGCTTCGATCAAGGAGCGTCTTTGTGCCCCTATTTCCTACTTGCCGATTATTTATGATTTCGTGTCGGCTGATATTGAGCTGGTCATTTCTGACCTACTTCGTGAATTATCGAATTAGCATGCGAAAATCAAATCATACTTAAATGATCTTGACCCGGGAAATAGTCTATCAATTTATTGATAGATTGTGTTCTATCTATGATTCAGGTCGTTGTTTTAATAAATATTTTGAACCACCATAAGATTGCCCCGAAAAGCAAATTCATGCAATCTTATACCCCGGGTTTCACTTTAAGTTTCACTCTGTCTAAATACTTGGGATACAACTGCTTATTACTAAAGTTAGTTGCTGCGTTTCAACTAATCAAAATGCGGTCTGTAATTTGTTTCCACAGTGAGGGATATAAACAGTGACTTCATAATTGAGTAAAGACATTAGAATAAAAACGTGAAGGCATTTGTTACAGCATAAATTAGGATGATCAGTGATGATGACACTACTAATTCCGTCAATTGGTTGGAATCCGAAGACACCTCAGTATGGAGTATTCAGTGGGCGCAAGGCGGGCCATCATTTACCCAATTATATTATGGTGTGACGTGACTTATCAACCAGACGTAGGTACTATGTCATTGACCACTGTGCGCCATGGAGGATGCCGTCATCGTCAATAAGCACAAGCTATGCTTAAGCCAAAGATAATCCCCTATCGTGAATAAAATGTTAACTCTCTGACTGCTGCTCTTTTTTGGTAGTGGGGACTTTAACTAGAGTAGCTGCGTATTTTTATGTATATTGTGAAATATCATAAACTTACAAAAATATACAGTTTGTACATCTTATTTTATTCGTAATTTTACCTGTTCCACGCGGAGCTCGTGGTAGGTACAGATTGTTTAGGCGTTTTTGATCGGTACAAGAAATTAAGCGATATTCATCGGGTTTAAATACCTCCAACACTAGAGATTGTCAATAGCTGATACATTCTAATTTACTTCTAGCCATAATTCACGCAATCACAATGGTGTGACGTGCCCCATTTAGTATTATTATCAAACAGTCGTGTTGCCACAGATGGCGTCACCGGCGCCGTCCTAGAATAGGTTATGGCTATGGAGATTTCTGATAGTTTCGGTTTCATACTCGTAGTTATAGAAACAGCTACATTGTAACCTAGACAAAGAGACTATTGGATATGCCTGTTCAACGCGTGGAGATAAATAGATAGTATCATTGTTGGGTGCTTTGATTTATGCTTCGGGAATTTCATTTCCACGTAGGTATAGTTTTAGCCTTCCTAGAATTAAACAGAACTGAATGTTTCATAATATCTGTTTATCCCTAATATGACACTTATATACTTCACTTTTATAGTGAATAACAGTATAAATATAAATCAATATACCTAGTGAACTAGTGGGTACTGGTTTTGATAAAGTTGATTGATGCTGACAAGAAATTCCATTTCTCCATGTTATAAAAATTGCTTTGTCCTAGTGCCTTATAATAGTGTCAACAATTCATAAAATCAGTTCAAATAACAATCTGTTGATGTACCTATTGACACAGTGAACAAAGCAGTTAAATTGCTTGCACAAGCGAAACGGACCACCAATGACTGTGCATTTGATTAATGAAGATGGTGGACCTTTGGTTCCGATTCCGCGCCAGATGTATCCTGATTGTGACATGACTGTTAGTTTTGAGCGCAGATTTTATCTGACAGAACAGTCTCTAATTGACTTCTTAGGAATCATCTAATGTCTTTTCGACTTTTCTATGAAATCTTTTTAGGTTACGACTAATGGAAATCTAGTAATACTTAATTCTAGGCTTTTATTGACAAATCAATTACCATACGCGAACGATATAATAACAGTCGTGGTTTGAATGACAGATGTGCAAATTGCAAGCAAGCTGTTCATTGACGCCTCAGTCACGCTCGCAGCCTCCGTTTCCAGGGACCGGCTATCTGCCGCCCTAATGACATTCGACATACTGACAGACATTTCAATGAGCTGTCACTTGTCATTAATTTATACAACGACAAATTAATGCGAGTTCAAGGTTGCTTGGTATGCTCTTTTGGCGCCAGCCGGAGAAGTGGGTTTGCATACGTAGATGAAGAAACTAGAAAAACAGGGTAATTTTCTTTTACAACATTATTATTATTATAGCTAGCTTCTGTTTAATGATGCTTGTATAGATACCTACTTGTTTTGTCTTAGTTTTCACTATCTCAGCATCGGTGCTTAGGTATCTAGATTAGCCACCAAACGTCTTGTTTCCGCATCCGTTCCTCGGCAGTTAACTAAATGAATGACAAGATTATCTGTTAATACACATTTTAAACTTTCGCGACTCTACGACATTTGAAATTTTATAACGGGACTTAATCGCGTAGGTATAACATTTGTTTATTTACCTCGACGTTTCAGTAGCGTTACAGCTACCGTGGTCACGAGAAGACTCAAGTCTTCTTCATATCAAAAGATTATCTGTTGTGTGTACTAGGTGAAATAACTCAGGTGAATTTACGTCACCAACAATCCTTAATACATTATGATAATATATCGGTAAGAAAATCGCTTAACCGTTACGTAGTACTTAAACTATTCAAGAGTAAATTGCCTGTCTAACAAACAACAAATTTTATGGCATACTCGCAAAAGCTGTATATCTTCTAGATTAAACAAGATAAAACGATAAACGGTAAGCAACCGATAAAATCAATTGATTGGTTAACGTATGTGATAGTCGGAGTGGTAATCGTATCCGATTGGGATCAAGATCACGGTTGAGTTGTCTCGACATACGTGTATTTTCTAAACAATAAGGAGAAGTTTACTGGGTGCAGCCTATTCTATAATGCCGCATATATATTATGACGCCACACACAGAAGTAGATAGTTTTAGAATATAATAGATATTTGTCCATCAAGTTGATCTTGCTTGCTGATCACGAATTCACAAATTACTACATAGTAATTGGAACTTCGCAGAGTGACTAGAAAAAAATTGCGTTGACACCCGAAGGAAATGAAAATAATCTCAAGATACATGAATACAAACAGTAATATAATGCATATCCAATAAGCTTTATATTTTAAAGAGCTATTTCCTAATAGCAAAGATTCAAATGACGCAAGAAAGTACGTCTTCATATAAAATACATAAGAGGAAACAATAGCCCGGCAACGATCAATTGATCGATCCACTCATGTGATAGACATAGACGGGGTAATTGTATCCAAATGGGGGCAAGATCACGGCCAAACCAGTGAACTGTACGATGGTCACGGTCTCATAGTACAAGCGGAAAGCAAACATGAGTTTTTTTTACAAATGTCGAGTAAAAAGAAAGGAAATAATCTTGGCGAATTGGGAAATACCAAAGGCTTAATCATAGGTCAATAGACAATCATTAAAAAAGTAAGTGTATAAGATTTCTTTATTTTAAGCCCCTACTTTTTCAAATAGGATGTCTCAAGACAATTTGTCTTCATAACCATCAACAGCCCTTGTCGGTATTGTCGCCACAAGTGTAACGACCACGTCAACCACTCATCATTACCGACTTCATCAGTCAACTAATTAGAACCCTCGTTAGGGACTCACATTAACACATTCTCCAATTAATTCACTAACACGCTTTGATGGATCGCTTTCTATATGGCTCGATTCAGTTAACTTATTAAGCGAGCAATTTAATATAACTCTTAGCTAAATGACTGTTAATATTATGATCTTTATTGAGAGTAGGGCATATTACATTGCAATGTTATGTTATGCCTACATTTCGGGATTTCCCTATACCCCTTCTGTAAAGGTGCTAATGCATATTACTTTGAAAATATTGAAATTATAGGTGAAGTCGCGGTTAAAAGCTAACTATAAAACAAAGTATCAAAATGATATATCATCTGAAGGTTTTATTATAGTCAGCTAACAGCTTTCCTCCTTAACAAAATAAAGAGTGTTGACCTTTAAACATAGAAGGATCACAGACAGACACAGATAGATGCAGTCCCAAAATAACTGGTGCGTGTCCAACCAAACCGAAATAAAGTATTATAAATCAAAATATATAAGTAGAATGTTCAGAGGGGCAATTAACTAAAACAATAATTAATAATGGGGCTTCCGTACCGGGAATTAAAAGAGTGATTTATCCAATTCTGGGCTCATAACCTGATATTATGATAAATACGTTTAATTACTGACATCTGGTTCGGTGCCGCCTACCAATCAATCTGGGAAGTGTATTAAATGTCTGCAGGTATAATTAGTATGTTCTCTTTCATCTCGTTTTCATTAGATAAAATTAATGATGGGAGTTTAGTCTTTTCTGGGATGATTAAGAATTTGTCTAGTCTTAAGCCATTAAAGTGTTGATAGAAATAAACATAAACAAAGCCGAATACATCACGAACCAAGTGGGCGATATAGAGCAAGCACTCTGCCACCTCATCAATAACAGTGAGATACGTGAACTGCAATCGGAATAATTCGCAGCCAATGCCATCGGTCAAGAGAGGTGCTGGCAACGGCGCGCAGATTCGTGGAAGATTGGATGATCAAGTCAGAAGAAGTAGCGGGTTAGAATTTCATCTTTATATTTGCAAGAAGGATAAGGACTCTAAGGGCTCAGTCGCGCAAGTGAATCTTTGGCACTACTACTTTGTAAAACTCTTGAAGCGCTTAATATCCTCTCCGGTAAAGCACTTAAGAGTAGCGAAGATGTGTGAGGATGTCATATTAAAGAAGTGTACATATGTTTTAGAGAATAGAGATATTCTGATGATAGCTTTCATCTCATTTGGTACTTTTGAACTGGCCCTTTTCTAAAATGCCACCAATTTGGACCAAGATCTTAGTAGCTCCTCCAAAAAAATAACAAAACGAATTAGACAATGTTCAAGGAGATCTCTAGATAAAGCGATTCCATGCATGTTCAAAGACGACCATAATAAGAATAAGAAACAAAATTAATTATTATAATAAATAATCTCTTGGCTACCAGTGTGATATTTCGAGTCGATTCGCCAGAACGTCCGTAGTTTCATTCGTAACTAATGAGCGACTCGTGGTTACACGACTTTATAATTACATCTAAGGATAAGTGTCTCAATAATTTCTTAATTGATTAAAACATATGCTAAAATAAACAAAATATTTTCAACAAATTTTTCAACAAAACTATTGAATTTCCTTTGTAAAAAGCCTGAACAGGCCTGAACATTACCATACTGCAATTGGCCCCTGTCAATCATTCTCTTCATGCCATGGACAAATCAGGAACGATGTAAAAGTAAGTAAGTTCGTATGAGTCCGTGGCCAACTCTGGTGACGGAGTTTTTAGGCCGCCTTAAGGCCTCCGTCATGGCTTAACGACTTAAATAGCCGGGACCGACAATTTAACGTGCCCTCCGAAGCACGGAAGCGCTCAGATGAAAATGCCACTGGCGGTCACCCATCCACTTACAGACCGTTTCGAACGTTGCTTAACTTTGACGATCTATCAAGAACGACTAAGCAAGCACGACCACGAGCGCTTCAAGGAACGATGTTTTTCAAAGGTTATCATCGTTAAACCGATATCAAAAATAGATTAACGCTTGATTGTACATAAAACAGAGAATTCATGAAAATAAAAACATTTTACAATGGGCGGCCATATCGCTAAAAGCGATTTATTCCTGGCAACCATTTGTATGGACAGGATAAACGAAAACATAAATACAGCGGTGTACAGTACCTACCTATACACACACAACACACACACACAAAACAAAGGTAAAATACGAAGGTAGGTATTATGATTTCACTTGGTATTCGTGTTGTAAAACAAATTAAAAAGCTTGCCAAAATGTCGTTAAGGAAGTTGAATTTGATGATGATGAACAGTGAACGTAGGTACTTGCAAAAGCCGCCCAAGAAGCATTGTCGATCATCGCTTGCAAACATACCGTCCGAGTTTATAAAGCTTCACATGACTCATGAATAAGTAATAGTAAAAAAGACCTTGAAAACTTTTGCATCTTATCGCAAAATAGACGTACAAACAAAAATAGAGCAAAACAAAAATAGAGGCACACGACATGAAGCTCGTAAATAACGCACCGAGTGCAACTATTGTTGGCGCAGCTATGCAAGACGTCACCTACTGAGTTTTTGGTTCACATTGCAATCTGAATTCATGTTATCCAAGATTAGTCTGAGTGAAACCGCTTAGCATTGACAACATCTAAATTAACACGTTCAGTGCGAGACCTGATTTGCAAGACTTTCAGACAGTGCGTTACAAGTCATTTATGATATGTACGAGATTTACTTCTGGTGCGTTACATACCATTTTTGCCCTGTACAAAAAAAAATTTGAAGAGCCTATAATTCAGTCAATAAGTTAAAATATTGTTTTTTTTTTAATCATATGGGTAGATTACAATATTACCTTACATCATCTAAGCCAGGACGGGGATCTGGTAAATACTTTAGAAGATATACCTAAAACTAAATACCTACTATATATGTCCTGTACCGCACTGAATATAGGGGTAAAACTTTTGTCCTGTATACAAGGTTTAGTGATGTTCTAAACGTAAATGAAACTACCGATATCGATTTAGGGCATTTATTTATCTTAATGTAACATAATATAAGAAAATCACAAGTTTATAGGCCCTGGCATGGATTTACGGTATTTTTTTTTTGGTAATTGTTGATCAAATTAGTTTTTGAACATTGAATACTTATTTTCTGAGCAAGGGCTGGACATTTCATTAGTAGTAATTGGGCTACTTACTTACTTCAGTTCTTCCTTTTGTAATAGTCATGCTATCCAGGATGTTAATTTTTTTTGAGTTCGATGAACTTGGTAATGCTGTTGATTTTCCGGCTTTAATAATTTTCCGACCATCCTCATTCCTTTCATCGTTTTCAAACACCTTTGATAAGATTTTACGCGACCGCTTCATTTTGGCGCGAAAAACAATGAAATGACGTGCAAATTAGATGAATAATGACACAACACTAATTAGAAAAAACAGTGCAATACCGGGTTTCTGCATACAGGACGTTTTTGACATGTAACGCACTGAATTAACAAAATTGTTTTCTAGTGCGTTACTACCCGTAAATGTCCTGTACAATTTTTTCCAATATTTTGTTTATATTTTTAATAAGCTACAGAAAAGTATACTTGACTCTTTTCTACTCGTTGGATTTCGTATAGAAATACCCTTCGCACCCCCTGGTGCGAAGGGTATTTCTATACGAAATCCAAAAATGTAGTTTTGCCCCTGCAAAACTACATTTTTAAGCTCCGCACCAGGGGAAAGTTACGTACAGGACGTTTATGTCCTGTATCGCACTGAACGTGTTAACAATGGTTTTTTTAATAATTCCCAAAGATTTTATGAAGGGAATGCCCGGGTCCGGAATCCTCCAATAAATGATGAAGATTATTTACAGGCAGAGAAACCCAGAAAAACATACAAGCATAAACTTAAAACTGTATTAAAGGTTAGATACCTTTAAAAGCGAAAACTATAACTATGAATATTTTCTTCGAATCGTTGCAGTAAATCATGGAAAAACTACCGCTTTCACTTAGTCTAGTCGCTAATTCATCACACTTTTTAAACACTTCACCGGACACGTCGTTTGAGCGCATCTAAAGGCATTAGGCATGCAGCGCACGTTGTATACGATTCTAGAATTGGAATGGTCGAGTCAAGAAAAAACACGATTTGTAGTGTAGATAGATAGTGACTAATGGTGCACCGCTATAGCACGGAGCAAACATCCGAATTGCCAGTAATAAGTACATTTTGTAATAGATTGTTATATTATGCTGTGATGACTTAACTGTTCACTTCATTACCCTATTTCTTGCACAGGAAAAACAATAAACTTTGAAAAACTTGATAAGGCGCACGCTTTTACTTTTATGTATACCACTTCCAGAATTCTTTCAAAGTCTCACAAGATCCTATTGGGATAAGTAGTTATTTCACAATCTTTTGTCACCATAAAATTACCATAAAAGCTTTTAATCACGACAAACCTCAGCAACAAATTGATGGATTTTTATTTGAGGATCTTAGCTGAGCCAGCAGTAAAGAGTTTCTTAATAGTAGGAATGTGTTCTGTCGCCGTACAAAAGCTCAGATTCGATCAGAAGTTATTTATAAAATTAGCTCCACCACGCTCCCGCAAATCAGCAATTGCATCACCCTCATTCAAAAATGCATTAGCTTCATGCAGTAATAATATCCCATTACGCAATAATTCCCTCTACAATGGCTTCCGCTAAACGAATATTGGTTCTTTATGTCTTTATTGCTAGCACAGACATTGCAATGGGATCGACCTCGAAGTCACCAACAATATCCATTGTCGCAAACTTTATATCTTGGACAAGTGCAAGTCAATTGGAGTAATTCGATTTCATTGCGATCCAAGGATCCTAGATTGAGATCATGGTCACTTGAAAATTTAAGGCATTAAGTTAGCACTAGGGGACCGCTTCCTGATAATAAGCGCAATAACAAGAGATATCTAGGTTATCCAAGACGTGACAGTAAATTTTGCTCATGCGTCACTGAAGAATGTGTCAGACGAAAACAAAGCAGTAGAAAGCAAGAAAAATCATAGTGGATCTTAAATACAATTTAAACTATTTCACCGCAATCAAAATTTTAGACCAATGCAATAAACAGGGATATTTTGAGGTGTGTAACCTTATTTCAGTTATAATTGCTGATCGATTTCATAGCCCATGAAATGAAATCGTTAAATCCACACCATACCTGAATGTTTAGTGTGTGGTCTTCAGCTCTGGGTATGTCTTCGACCGGTTTGATATTATAAACAGAATCGGACATTAACTTTTATTTCTAGGAGTTGTAAAAATGTCCACGTGCCAGAGTTATAACAAATTAAGTATAGTTTATTTTAATGAATACCTATATATGGAAATACTTACAACTACTTTACTCGCAGCTTTGAGTGCTAGATAAATCGCGGTGACCTTACAAGAAACATAGCTATTAGGAGCTCGATGAAGATTTGTGCCTTTAATAAAGCTTATTCTTAGTAAAACAGTATTATTTTATCTGGGGTAAAACCTACTGCATATGTATGCATGTTTTTTTTTATAAAACGACGAGGCTATGAAAAGCATTCTTTTTTTTGTTAGGTATTAAATGTTTTCAATAACTTCAAAGATTAATCAATAAATCATGTAACATTTGAACTCATTAAAGTACGAGTTCGCACGACCGATCTCCCTTCATTGGCAATTGAGCCAGTTCCATTATTTCGTTGATCAATCAACACTTCATTTAATTGATCATTATTATAAGGCACTTGGTTTATTCCTCTATCACTTGAGCACTCATAAAATGTGTCGAGAGCGATTGAGATTATTTGAGATCAATTCGTAACGTCGTGCTGTTGACATCATGATGGCTTTGCTCTGGTTTTCTATAAAGCATCAAACGTAATAAATCGACCATACGACATAATTATAGCTGTAAGTTTAATTATAGATTGTTTTTTCTTCATCATTAAACCTTATTCTTCGAATTCTTCTAATATGAGCTTCTTCTAATGACGAGGGAATCGATTGGGTCAAACTACTTGTAAGTTCAATGAATTATTGTCAATTCAATAAATTACCGTCGGCCATGTCTGCAGTAGGTCACGTTCGCCGCTTCTCAGAAAATAAGGCTTAACTAAACTATTAGCAAACTTGCTACTGTTGAGGTCATCGTTTACCATCGAAAACAGAGCTTAAGTTTATCCGTTCTTGACATTAATTTCAATGGGTTATTTTTGGAAGTGATGTTTTACCGCCTAAATGTGATTTGGATTTGGTAAAGTAAAACAATTTTTCATAACCTGTCTTAAAGATGAGAGTAGCAAAATTCCTTTTTAACACACTTTTATTATTATTTTTTAGCTTTAAGACCTTATTGCTACTTTCACTGGGAAGAGTATTTGTATTAAACCAAATCAATCCTGTAATATCTCGCTCCAAATTTCTGTAGGTACATATTTGAGATAATAAGAGACAGTCGAGGTCTTTAGAACTCTCAAATATTTGCGTCATAACTGTTTGACAATCGTTAACGAAGATGTCACAGTTTTACCTTTTTATTGCACCATGTCCACAGCCCTTCTCTTGCTTACACAAGTGTTAAATGACAAACATTACGGCTGCCATCCATGGATATCGAGAACAAAACATTAGTATTCTAGTTAGCTACATTTTGAACAATATCTTAGAGGTCAAGATGGCTCTATTTATACAGATGTTCCAAAGTAGTTTGTTTATGAAATATAATTTTATTAATGTACGAATATTGTTCTTTTACATTGTTGCTTGTATAATTGGCAGCTTGCGTACGTGAAGTATTTTGAATGATTACGATTTACGATACTATTTCAAATACAATGGCACGTGAGTCATCTTATGCACCAGTTACGATTGTGCTTTGCAACGCTACCAAGGTCAATGAGTAATGACCGTAAAATAATTGTGTTATTGAACCTGCCTAAAATAGATTCTTTTAATTAAATACCTGTGAATTTAGGTAAAAAAATGTTAATAGTGGTTGTTCTCTAGCGAATAAATTGAGAATGCTAAAATCACACTCTCTACATACTAAGTAGGTACAGTGACAATGCAACTATCTCAGCTTGCTGACTGATTTGTTGAAAATCTCATGAAATTCTGAAGGCAACGAGTGAAATATCAAAAGCTTGTTTTAAACGATAATAACGACAATTACCGCTTTAAAAACATTTAAAATCTGACGAGTAGGGTTCTGTGGCCGAGCGGTAAGGCACTCCGGCTTTAGGAGGATCGTTGGATCGATGCGGATTCGAATCCCGTCGGAATTCAAAATTTTGATTAGACTTTTAATTTCTTAAAGAGCCATAGATGTCCAAATTGTCCAGTTGCTACACACTTCGCCTTATACACTCACATGTTTTTTTTTTATTTTTAATCCTATTTCTAATTATAAAGGATGCATCAATTCCTACAATATGTGGGTGGATGAGGTTATTTTCTGAGGTGATGCGATGTCAGAATTGCATATTAATGAGTTATGACATCGAATCATATAAACCAACTCATAGCGATAAACTGGTATATTATACAAACAACATTAATTGCCACGTCGCGTTTGTATGTAAGTATAGGTAATGCATGTGGTCATTGCTAAATTGCGTTAATTAATTGAAAGAGGTGACTAGAGATGGCATCATTGTCATTTATGAAAACTTCTCTAATATAATCCGGTTCAAAGGTAACCTCAATACTTTTAACATGTTAACGTCAAAACTCACGTACGGAACTCCCAAATCGAAACCTATAAATGACAAATCCATTTGTAACATGACACCTTAATGGGCCCTTTTACAGCCTGATCAAATGCCATGTCCTATGCAACTGACGTAACGTCTCCAAACCTCATATACCTGGAATTAACGTCATGGTTTTTGGCAGAATCCCTATGCCTACACCATTTTGTCGATAAAAGTTTATGTCTTCCTGTTTGTACCATGAAACTGAATCAAACCAACGTTGTAAGGGAAAGTTATGTGTTTTTAATTAGTGGTTCATTATCGATTCGTTGTGGATTTGAACGTTGTTTGCGGAGAGCGGTGTCTGCGGTGAGGTGAAGATGAAAGTTTAAACTTGGCTCACCACACATTTTCAAAGATGAGCAGTAATTAGAAAATGGTAGTTACAATCTGTTCATCGTGATTACGGTGTGTAGATTTAATATTTTTGGATATTAAGTATGTGCGAAGTACCTACATAAGTACCTCTTCGTTCACGTTTATTACTAGAAATTCAATATCACTTTCAAAAAAGGTTCTTTTTACTGGTAAAAACTGTTTTATGAAAATAATCTCCTTTACAAAATAAATTACTAAGGTGTAATAAGGTTGTAACGAAGAAATTCTTTTCACATCGATGTACAAAGAAAGTGTCGACCTAATTAACAAACATTCGCAACTGGAAATATAGCTCTTAATATAGCCGTTCCTTTTGATCGTAGTCAGAGCTTGATAATGATGGACAGAGGCTTGGCTTGGCAGTGACTGGTCTTTTATTACCGAAGAATGTGTGCGAAATCGAATGTAAAGATCAAGATCCTTAATTGGATTTATTTCATTGATGATGATGGCCAATTTACATGAAACAAATATACAAATTTGAATTTAAATAATCAATAACGTCTATAGATTTTTAGAATAATATTGATTTGAAACGAACATGGTAAGGTCGGTTGACAAGTTTTTTCAAAGTTTAAATTATTAAAAAAAAATATATAATTACTATAACGATAGTTTTTTATGTGACTGTAGTTATTTCAAGCTGATATTTTCAGAACATCATAAACGTGAACTTTGAGTGTATGTGGTTAGAATACATAAAAAATAACTTATTGAAAAGAAGAGAACAAGCAGAAGCCGAAACATTCTATCTCTTAAGATATAAAACAACCAATCAAATTCTAATTTCAATAGACGATATCAAACAAATGATGCCATAACAAAATATGGGCTATGTTATAATGTTCCCATTATAATACTCCCACAGCGCATGGTGAAAACCAGTGAACCATATGTATCGTGAAATAACTAGGAAATAACAGAAATAGTTGTATAAATAAACTAAAGCTGATTGTAGATTGAGCCTACGCGCTGACAGGGTGGTCCATATTGTAGAGGCGGAGACATGCTTTGGATCCGACGCTACGGGTTTCATCACTGCGAAATGCTAAATCCCAGATTTTACTTTCTATATTACGTCAAATTGTCCCTTGACTCTATATGAAAGTGTTATAAACTGTGAAATTGATGTAGAATTTCACAATATGGCGCTGAAAATTTTATTATTCAGTACCTACCTACTATACGATTTTATCTGACTTTCTTTAGGATTTTTTCAATACTTTCCCCGTACTATGTTTAACGGTATGAGCGACGCGCGAGAGCCGGCATGTCTCGAGTATTCAATCTTGAAATAGCTATGTGGTTCAGTTTTAGACGTCTTTGCTAGACTAGATTTTTTACGAGTCAGAAGAAAAATATTTCAAATGTTTTCTTAGTAGGTGATCAAAGTGAAGCGAAAACTAGTTTAGCTTTGTTATTACTTTAATTATGAATGATGAAATTCAATAAAAAACGTGTAGACAACAGAATACTTTTAGAAATCCTAAAGAACTTTTCAACTCGGATGACATCATACTATTATACACCACTTCAAAAACAACCTTGAACAATTGTTTCTATATTTTTGAAGGCAACTGAATTTCAATTCACAGTTACTGTATAAAATATGGTTTGCTGAAATTGTAATCGTTTTAGTTCTCACGTTGCCTGTCGGAAATAAAATGTGGCAGAAATATAGAACACAGCTTGACCTACTATGATATATTGTAAACATGACAGGAATGCAGAGCGATGTTGCTAAGGAAGAAATCAACATTTCTGTTCAAAAGTATAAAGATCGTATAGTCGTATGTGTAGGCAGGAGAACTAACAGAGTGTAATATATCTATTTCGCAATGACCGTGAAGGGTTATGAATCGGTTCAGTCTATTACCTGTCTAGCGTCTAAAGAGGAGTGCCAATTTAGCTAGCGTGAAATTAGTCTGCCGATAATACATTTAGAGAGAGGTTATTTAAGGTACATTCAAATAAACAATAACTTGTATGAAATTATTTGTTTACTCTGAGCCAGGTGTTCATGCACCATGTGAATCATCAACAGTGTCTGTTAACAGACAGCTAGGTACTTATATTTGAGAAGTGTCTCTATAATTCCTGTCGTCATCATGAACTCTTTGGTCCAATAAGCAGATTTTCCTTTTCTCTATTTTGCTCTATCACTAGTTACATACCAAATTCTAATGTTCATACTTATATCCGATTTACACAATTAACATTTTCCGGTGAATTCCTTGAAAATTTATAAAGAATTGTCGTTGTTTGAGACATGATTCTCTCAAGTAAAGGCTGTTTGAGCTTGTCGACCTCACTAGACATTCACAGCATATTTAAGTTTATTGATATCTGTTGAACAGCTCTGTATCCTTCAATTTTTAAGGAGCTTTCATGACCTTTGTAGATTTACATTTATTGAGTCATTATTTCCATAGTCCTTAGGCATATTTGATTTGTGATGCAGTTCGCAATATTGCACACCTCCGTTTTCAAGATATCGGATTGCAATGGCGCAATGTGTATTTGATATTTGTCATTCCTTATCTACATTATCTTTGCATTAACTCTGTATGATTCTGTGATTTGTGTTGTTTCTACCTAGAAATTTGTAATCATAGAATTTGCATTGCATGACGTGTCATCTTACAGGTATCGCTATCTAAATGGCATACGTGTGGCGGATAGAAACGAATTATAAATGCTATACTTATTAGATGAACTAACTTGTTTCGAAGATAGTATTAAGATTTGCAATTTAAATAAAATCTTGCTGAAAATTTATTATGAAACTAATAAGCTCCACTCATCTCCAGCAATGAAAATTTAATTAAAAAACTTAAAGTCCGGAGCTAATTTTGCAATAATAATTATGAATGTCATTGAAAAACTGAATCCTCAACATAAATAGGAAATATTTGAATGGATTGCATGTTAAAATCAGGCATAGTAAAGTAAAGTAAAGTAAAAATTTCGTTTATTGACATAATAATCGTGTACAAGAACAGGAGCCAGTGGCTTCTGAAATACAATTTTGATGCCAAAATGAGTATTAACTAAAAATGATTTATGTCTACAAAGAAAAAAAGCTGAACTGAACCCAACAAAAAGTGAAATATACAGAAATGATAATACTACCAGTAAACATGATAATTCTACAGTAAGCAATTTCCACAGTCATAGGCATGATGACAAGATGACAAATAAAATGACTAATTTCTCGATCATCCCATAATGTTCCACCTGTTAGTCGGCGCCACCCATTGCGATACAAGTGTGAAAAACTGCTTCGGATCTCTGGGTCAATTAATGCTATCTGATATTGCAGTATTTGTGGCTACTGTTAGAGGCATTGATGCAGTTGGTGAATTGAATTAGGGATGTTTGCTGAATTGCTGTTGCGTCATTTGGCTCATGTTACGTAAAAGTGGAATTAATTTTCTTGTTACCTATCTTACCGCGGTTGTTTCATAATTTTATGATCGAAGACTCATAGAAAAGGCATACTATAGTGTAGATGAATTTCTGAATGATAAATTGTAAATATTATTAAGTTATAAGTCTTATTTGTATCTAATTGTTTAAAGTTTTAATTGTTTATTCTTGTGTAAAGTTGCATGTTAAAATTGCATGTTAAAATGAATTTAAATTATATAAAAATCGTAGGTACATAATTGAAGAATTGCATGTTATAATGTAAGAGAAAATGTTTCTTAAGTAAGTACTTTTTGGGAAATAAAAGGCTATCTTATCTTATCTTATCTTATTCTTGTGTAAAGTTTAAACTGTACCTACCTATTATAGTTTCTTACTTTGTATTGTATAATGTTGCATGCTGACAAGCTGAATTTGGAGGAACCTAATTTATTATTGACATTGTTATTTGTATACCCATTTTCGCAATTAATAAATGAGATGAAGGCTTAGTCTATAAAAATTGATAAAAGATTAAATACTATAAACGGAAACTCAGTACCAACGAAGTTTAGAGAAGGGGCTAGTCAAAAACCTACTTATCTGAACCTTGTTAAGTAAGTAAGTAAGTTCGTATTGAGTCAGTGGCCAACTGAAGATTGTTGAACAATCTGTACCCGCCAGAATTAAATTTTAACTATTACCAACGAGGCATGCATACTGGTCTTTAAATATTTGTTTTTCAACTAAATTATGAATAAAATAAAACGCAAACAGGTCTAGGTTCTTTATATTGAGTTTAAATATTTAGTCGAACAATAAGCTTTATTTGACCGGTCAAGTCGGCTAAATAATAAGTGTCGGCACTTTTTATTTTTCTGTTTTGTGTGTGCATGGAATTTTTATTGATAGGTTCGGGAATCTTTGGGACCTGCTTTGAGTAATAATAAGCGGTAATCATATGCAAATATATTCGCTCTGTGAGAAATTATACATTCGGTAATGTAAGGCGATTGAAAATGCATTTCTTGTTATTTATTACTATGTTTTATTAAGCTTGCATAATACTTAAACTGTGCATAGGATATTAAATAGCAGTCAAATCATTATAAGTATTTATTTGTGAGTTTTGTGTGAAGTTTTCAAAACTAAAGTGTAAGCCGACTTCATTATTTCTTTCATCTTGGTCAACATGGTCATAAATACTTAGTTCTATTTATCGCCGTGTTGGCCAAATGTGATAGTTCCAAGGGTTCAAATCTCAGCCGCGCATCAATGGATTTCTCAGGATTATCATTCAATTTTAGCACTCTAGCGTTGTTTTTTGTTGAGGTCCCATTGAATTCCATTAAATATTCCAGCTGAATTTTTCCTAATCTAGTGCAAGTCACTGAATTGAAAATTAGCCTAAGCTAAGTCCTCTTAAACAAAAAAGTGTGTTCACCATTGCCTATTAACAGCTGGTTTCTGCCTTCTAACAAGTGACGTAATACTGATATTGTTTTACTAGCTTTTACAATTTAAATGCTCCTGCATAGTATGATACCACTCATCATAATATTCCGATCTGATGATAGTAGAGTGAAAATTAAACGAAAGAGAACTGTAGCATAATTTATTCGGTTTTAATAGGCAGTAGCATGTCCATATTATGCTAAAAGTACCATAATATACCTACTCGGAAACGTTGCCTCATTGCTGAGTAAGCACTTATTGTTTTCCTTCACAGTATAGTAAGGAGGGCAAGTCAGACTATGATAAGGTACACCTAGAACACTCGAAAACCCTCCATACTAAGTATGTAATCATAAAAAGTGCCATAAAGTACTTGTACGTTTTCTGAACGTGGAACGTCTGAGATATTCTCTGCTAAGGCTTATTTTCAAGCAGTAAAAAATACGTTTTCACACTAGACTCGTTATTCAATTAATCAAGAACTCATTGATTTATGAGGCAGGCGATAACTAGCTAGCAGATTAGCTGGAAGCTATTTTCTCTTTAGCATCGGTAAGGTTTCAAGAGGGATTCTCGTTTAGATGCAATAAGAGTTTATTTCTGTTACTATCAACTTTATATTTTATATTAAAGAAGACGCCGTTTACACAATACCATTCTTGCGTCTTGTCACAGAAACACTCTCACTCTTGCTCTCCGTTGAGTTTGAGAAAGCAAAGGCGAGAATGGTTTGCCAGAATCGTATCGTGTAAATGGTGGCTGCGTACGGACTACGCGGTCTCGCGTTCCAACTGCAGCAACGCGTATACGCTTTGACATTTTACATCGACTCGCGCGAGGCTGGAACGCGTAATCGCGTAGTCCGTACAAGGCGTGTAGCTTCCCAATAAAACGTAGATGGTTCTAGAAATGGACCTACCTTGCAGGCGAAGAGTGCGTTTTGCCAGCTAGCCTTGTTCTCGCTGAAGAAGTAGCAGCTGTGCCCGAGTCGGATGAAGAGTGGCGGGCACACGTACGACATCCGTGTGCTGTTGCGCTGCGCCTCTATGCTTTTACCTGGAATTATATACATTATTAATACAAATGGACAATTAAATTGTGCTGTATTGACTTAGATATTGTTGGTCCCGCCATTGACTCATACGAGCTTGGTTTACTTAGTTAAATCAATGAAAGCAATTTTTAAATATTTGTGCCTAGCCTACCACGTGAAAGGATTTAGTAACAGAAGTCAATATATCCCTCCTATAATAGAGACAGTGGGACAGATTCAATCGAAAAGCATTTTAGGTTTGTGGGTTCAACTAACGTCAAAGATGACAAAATCTTATGATACTCAAAATGTGTTTAGAGTGCCTCAAACTTATCTGAACCGATGAGAGAGGCACTGTTATCGCATTTCGTGTTGGCAGAAAAATATATTTTAGAGTAAATTCGTCAGTTTCACTTTAGCCATCGGTCCAGATTTGTGGCCCTGTTAGCCTTATTTTGTTTGTATAAAGTAAGTCGGAATAAGTTAGGTTCGACTCAGGTCATGGAGTTTTTAGGTCGCCTGAAGGTCTCCGTCATGACATAAACGACTTCCTTTATTTTATTTTGTTAGTGACCAAACAGGATTCTGTGTCATACATAAAGCTTAAAGAAAACATTTGAACCGTGTTTAAATCGCACAATTTTAGCATTTAGGACTCATTTTCGTCACGGTCTTTAAACCAAAACAAATCGTACATAGAATAGAATTGTTGTTTCTAGTCAAAACATTTTAAAACTTGAAGTTCAATGCCCAGGGTTACCATTCTTTACCATTTTTGGGTAACATGGTGGGACGACTGTAATATTGTCCATTGTCAACCTTATCTTGGGTTCATCGCAGAAGCTCTACTTCCTACGGCAGATGTCTTGTTTTTATGGAGACATTTTTTGTTACTGGTAACTTAAAAGCTCCGATCTCCGAGTAAAGCACTGGTTAGTTGCTACAAAAATAACGTTACTCGGCAGGTAAAGTAACCAATGTAAAAGAACCTGCTTGTTAGAAGTGAAACAAACTAAATTTTCAGCTCATAAAACTGGTGAATTTGTTGCCAAGACGTAAGTGACAAAATAAATAACCCAAAAATTTACCTATGTAACAAATTCAAATGAGAAATTAGAATTTACAAATCGAATCGCAATGATTTTGCATGAGATTGTGGATAAAAGTGTTTAGATGAAGTTCTCAGTCAAGGCCAACTAAAATCAGAGAACATCAAAAACTAGAGAATGAAATGTGCAAACATCAACAGCAAACGCATGAATGCGATCCGTCACTTATTGAATGCTTGAGAAATGAAAAGTCTTATCATTTTCGATTCCGACGGGATTCGAGCCCGCAACGATCAGACGATCCTCCTAAACCCGGAGGCTTACCGCTCGGCCACGGAACCTCAATCGCCATAATCCAAATTTTTGATAAGCTCTTTATCGGTTAAGAACCGGTAAATACCTAAGTGTGGTTAAACACTTTCAAATTACAAAATTATTGAAAGCTTATTGCGGTTAAAATGCATCGAAGGTTTGATTGACTGTCACGGAAATTCGACAGTTTCCCTATATTATTTCTAATTATGTTGCGATTACCTCAAGCAAATCAGCATGCAGCTATTGTACAGTCAGCGTCACCAATTGGTAACCCCTTGGTAAAGCACTTTGTACTGCAGGGGGGTTACCAGTTGGTGACGCTGACCGTACCTATCATATTTAAGAGTCTGGGATTACTTCACAATCTTCAAATTATCTTGAACATTCATTTATTCATTCGTCGTGTCAATGTGCTCATACATTTTAAATTTGTTTGCTCCAAAATGAAGCCACCGCCACGGCCCCATCTGAAGCCGCAACAAGGTCTTCCTGGGTGCAGCTGGTTGGGCACAAAGGGCAGGAAAGGATGCGACATATTTTGTGTTGGGGCTCCGCACTCACACTGGATTTGGGAAGGATCCCCTATACCCCATTTGGCTAGGCCATTTGCTTACTTGAACGATATGAGAGGTTTAACTTGTATTACAGTCGTGGCACGTAGGTAATCCTGTTTTTGTGCACTGACATTAAGTAAACACAAGGACCGTGTGTTTGCATAAAACGGGTCTAATCTGAATAAAATCCCGATCCAATTTGTTTTTATACTCGCGACAGATTAGATGTTACGCGTCGGTAAACGTTTAGAAATATAAATAAAAATGTAATCAAAATATAAATAAGAAAATTAACTATGACTCTTTTGACACGTAGCTTAAGATTAATGGATAATTTATGGAAAACCTTGATATCATCATCATAATGTAGCCATTTCTACGTATGCCTGGTTTGCGTAAACAGTCATGAAATTATGGCAAATGTTTGTAAGTCAGTGAAGATTTATCAATTTGTCAACCGTGTTTGTTGCCCTGATTCTTCACGGTATTGGTCGCGAAGGAACAGGAGTAAAATCACCTAGTTTTAAGAAGTTTCAAAGTGATCCCAGCGGTCCTACTGAATAAATGCTTTTTGACTTTGACTTTGTGAGTTTTTTATAGTTGGTATAAGTAAAATACTTACAGAATATACAAAGGAGAAACAGCATGCTCGCAACGAGTCGTCGCTCCGAAGCCTCCATTATGAAAATTAATGTTATATCACTGTTCACTAAAGTTCACAACACCAAACACTTTCACTGAGTCCTGTTTTTTGAATGCATTTCTAACACAAATACAAATTGAAATTAGAACTTAGAACTGATAATTTTTTGAAATACTGTCACTGGCTGGAATCACCTGAAACAAGAAAAGGTTTTATGAAAAAAACTGGCAACGTATTTCATTACAAAAGAAAAGTAAACCAAAGAGTTTCAGTTCAAATAAAAATAATTCTTACAGAAAGAAAAATATAATGTTCAAACTTTTTGAATTTCGAATACGAGCAAATAGGTCCGTAGCGAGAGCGCGAATGAGCATTGAGCGGTGTTGCACCACCGGCGTCTTTCCGCGGTATGATAATGATATCACGCCGCAGATTCGTCTCGGCCTTCGCATTGACGGTGGAAAAGCTCAAATACCGATGAGGAATGTATTCGTCATGAAGCCACAGGCAATATTTTGTGTCATACGCTAAACTTACATTACTTCTTGAAACTACGATTTAATGCTCTTCCACTTTCCACGAATTCTAATTCCCACCGCATTTTTCTTATTTCATAAAAAAGTAGACGTAATAATATCAACACTGTTCTGAAAGTTTTTTGAATTGATGTCTGCAGATCATGCAGATCTGCGTATAAACATTTGACCCGTCGCGCCGGGGCGCCGCGAGAATAGAACTGGCATCTCTTGCGTCTCATCAACCGCTACACCGCCGAGGTCATCAAATATAAATAAATTTTTAATTAACCAATCTGTATCTTAATAAAATAAAAAAATAGTTTATACTTAATTATAGCTCAGACGAACTTTGTCTATGATATTCTATAGTTGCCTGGTCTGTAAGTAGGTTTTTCACTATGTGAAAAAATGTGGAGTAAATTCGTATAATCCGATTCCTTGATATTAGATACTTATGAATTAGGGTCAGCTCACACATGTCTATGTCTACTAGCTCTGCCTAGACTCTGTTCCCATGCATAAACCATGAAATCGTAATTTCCTAAGCTTTGAGCGTGCCGCGGCTATTAGAGATAATTATTTCTATCCAGCCTTAGATTTTCTGAGCTTGTCTAATAGGACGTCTACAAAATATACCTACGCTTTATGTAGACAAAAGGGCATAGTTTTAATTATAACCTAAGTTTCTTTTGTGTATAAGAATCCTTATTGATAGACAAGTTGACTTTCTTGAAGTTTAAATATCGAACACTTTTTGCCACTAACCTTCTTCGATATTTGAAACAGGAAGACTAATGTTTCTAAATTCAAATAACAATTAAAGACGGGAAATACTAACGCGATTTGGGTTACCTTAGAAAGTCTACCTAGACTAGAGTAACCTAGATCTAGGTCGTAAAAGTATCGTTAAACGTACATAAACTATGCTTACGGAGGTTTTAGTTCATCTAATTAACTGAGAGCTTTGGGAAACAGTAATTTCGATTTTAAGAGGATAATAACGTGTATGTTTTCAAAATTTACGATTTTAAATTCTCTCTACATTTCCATTCATAGAAGGTTTAGTTACACAAGGGATTTGCAAATAAACCATTCTGACGACCTCTGTAGCGCAGTGGGCGAAAGCCCGCCTGCGACGCAAAAGGTTGCGGGTTCGATCCCCGCGGCGGGACCAATGTTTGTATGATCTACAAATATTTGTCTCGGGTCTGGGTGTTTCTATGTATAATATGTATGTATTTACAAACAAAAAGTATATAAGTAGTTTATCAGTCATCTAAGAACCCATAACACAAGCTCTGCTTACTTTGGGGCTAGATGATGCTGTGTGAAAAAAAAAAAAATATTAACACTTAAAGCTGATTTTTAGGGTTTACCTCAAAAGGAAAACGAACTCTTATAGGATCACTTTGTTGTCCGTCTGTCTGTCAAGACCCTTTATTTCGGGAACGCGTGGAGGTATCAAGTTGAAATTAAACCATATCTAATTAGTTCTAGTTGGACTAGAACGACTAATCGTGCAAAGGAAAGAAACATATTCACGAACTTTTCTACTTTTAGTAGGATGATTAGTAAAATTATGTAGGATGTTCTGTGTCCTGGCATAAGCCAGTAATGAACCGGCTAACGCTTGCGTAGTAATCTGATATAGCATGTAGAGTGCAAACCACAAGCGCACTCAACCGAGCACAATAAGGACTTTGATGGATAGCTCTAGGATAAATCGAGTTTTATCTATTTGTGATATAAAATAATCCGATCTTATACTATGCCTATATTTGTTGTAAACGAGTTATAAAGTGGATCACGAAAGTGAAAGAAAAAGAAAATACATTTATTCAACACACAAAATAAGTAACAAGAAAATAAAATTAACACAAATGAAAAATGATTTTCGAAAAGGCAACTACTCAGCCACTTGCCTAAATCCAGGGCGAAAGTGTAAAAAATATAGGTGGTGTAAAAAGACGTCTACCGAAGCCGAAAGGGGTAGGTACAGCATCCCAACACACAACCAAATCCAAAAGGATTTTCCGAAATATGCACTAAATCCGGAGAAAACAGCGTTTGAAGAGTACTGTTTGCGTATGTTTTGGGCGCGTTTTTTTACGTAGATTGCTGGATTTTGAGTTTTAAGTGTTTTTTTATTTTATAAATGAAATTATTAGGTAGGTATGGGTCTTATTATGTTGTAATAGTAGTAAATAGCCGAAAATAACACAGCATGACGAAGCTAAGTAAAAAAATATTTTTGCGTTTTTTTTCGCAAAATATGTTTAGAATCATGGTCTGATTACAACCCCTCAGTTTTCGGTAGCAGTCTTTTTACACCCTGTATATAATTATTTTTTGGATTTTAGAAAAAAATCGTAGTCGTAGGTAAGTTTCGTATCTGCTAAACTACTTTTTTAGTTAGTTAGTTTTTGTGTCCGCTCCTCATTTGTACGACACGTACAAACACGACACGTATCAACAGAGAAAATATGGAAACATCACAACAATTATTTCTGAGTGTCTCTACACTTACAGGTGAAGACGGCATGATATTGAGTTTAGCGAGTAACATAATGATAATATAACATAGCGATAACACAGAAGTAGGTATTTACAGGAATACCTACACAAAAATAAAATAATATTTTGATTCTATTTTATATATGTACAAAACATTATGAAAACACTACCTACGAACCTACTCGTACTACGCTCTAGAATAAGCTATACGAGATAAACATTGATGAATCTACATGCAAAGTTAGTCACCCATAAAGAATTTTACCGTAATAACATATTATCGAATGAATGATATAATCGTGAAGACGATTGACACGGGATTATCTTATTTCTCAATCAATGATCCATTCAATGACGGTCCGTTTCAAATGCAAGTGACAAGGGATTGAGAAAACGTGATGGTGTTTATACTTGATCATGCATCATTATTATGTATAATATGTATGTATTTACAAACAAAAAGTATATTAGTAGTATATGAGTAATGTAGTATCCATAATACAAGCTCTGCTTACTTTGGGGCTAGATGATGCTGTGTGAAAAGTCCAGCATTATTTATTTATTACTCCGTCCGTCGCGGTGTTACCCGCGATCCCTCGGGAAAACATCACTTTCAAGGGATAAAATATAGGCTAGGTTCATCAGGGATAATGCAGGGTTCTAATGGTGAAAGAATTTTTCAAATCGGTTCAGTAGTTTCGGAGCCTATTCAATTCAAACAAACAAACAAATCTTTCCTCGTATTAGTGTAGATGTAGATCATGAGCTCGCAGACTGCAGACTTTGTTCCGGCCGATATTTGAGCTCTATCAGTAAAAACAAAGATGTGCAAGACAAGTTTGTCGGCCGATACCTAACCTTACTAGCGGCCGGCAAGTATCGGCCGATAGTTTTCAGTCTGCAAAGGTTTTAATAAAAAATAGCTGTATTGGCTTAGTGTGGTGAGGTCTTCCTAATTATCGGACATTCGTGGTCATGGGATCGAATTTGGACAGGTATTACTTTTATTATCATCCCAAGCACCCTTTGCTTTAACAGAAGCACCTTTTTTTTTATACCGTCAGAAAATCCATTATGGATACCCTGCCGCGCCGTGGGGACAGCGGAAGGGGTCGGACTCTCACAGACTAAAAACTGACGTATGGCCGGCCTCCATGCATGTCAAGGGGCTCCGGGATCTCCTACGGAACGCACCGGTGCCCCTCTCGCATTTGCCTAAAGCACTGTCCACCACATTTTCTTCGCTTTAATTTAACCCAATAGAGAATTATCAAAAGTTTTCGGAAATGAACACAAATAATTAAAGCTTTTTTATTTTATGAAAACGCTAGGTTTGTAAATCAGAAGCGCTTGTTATTATAAAAAAATGCTCTGAAACGCTGTGCTCAAACTGTACTGTCCACTTGAGACGGCACTTGAAACTTGAAATTCGAACTTCGTTATTGAATGCGCTTTGAAGATGCTTTTGCGGTCAGAAAAAAAACCAGAGACAGATATGACAGCTTGTCAATTGTCTCTGGTTTGTTTTTGGTTATTTTTGTTATACTGTTTGGCGCCATTTGATATGTTTGTATTTGGAATATCATTACGACTTCATCATGATGATCATGAAAATAAATATTTTGTTATGAGGAATAACAATGTTTGCTAAAATAAATATCAGAATTACGTGTTTGTATGTAAACATTGCAGTAAAATAAATATTATGAAAATATAGTTGGGCTAAATAGGGCCGATCATAAAACTGAGAATAGATCTAAATAGCAATAGAAACACAAATTGAGATGAGTGAAGCTATAAAATATACTTTTATGACAAAAACCGAGAGCGCGATATTTTCACTTTTATTAACAACCTTACTCGAGTTGAACTTTACTCAGAAGTGATGGAATAAACGCTTAGTATCGGAGAGAAAGGTATCCAATTCCTGTTATATTCCTATGATATATCGCTTTGTAAGCAACTGGTACTGATGACCTTAGATTTCTAGACTTTAAAGGGGCCAAGCCCTAGACTGCTAAGCAACTATTATCTATATAATACAAAAGTCAAAGCTTAAGTTCATAAAGTGAGCATTCAAGTGCCTAGTAGGTATTAGATTTCACATTCCCACAAAATTAAGCCTCCACGCAGACTGCAGCTATACTTCTCCATACTAATTACGAGAAGAAGTATATTCCATCTCAACTATCGGCCGATAGAAAGTCTGTAGTCTGCGAGGGGTCTAAATGTTTGTTCTCCTATATGAACGGCTGATGCACGTAAAACCTTAAACTTAAAACACTGGCCAAAAATAACTTTGACACAAAAAAAACCGGCTGGTCAAGATTATGAAATAACATGATTATTTGTCTAATTCTTTATTTAAAAACCGAGAGTAACAAACGATTATTCTAACCAACTGTTACAAAGTCACAGTTATTTTTGGCAAGCGTTATTTTTATGAAATCGGTCGTTATCAATAAAAATTGAACAGTTTTATTTTATGCGGGATTCTATGTTAAAGCCGCTAAAGATGGTAAAATGTTGCAATTACTACAAATACTCACTTTTTATTATCGTTCAATGGGAATATGTTTCTTTTGTCGTGACTTATTATGATCTGTGTTTGCTTTTACCGTTCCAACACGTTTTCCTTGCACTTCCATAAATAATCTCGTAAATATGGCCCTTCCGGAAACTGACAGATTGCAATTCATATTGATGTATAGTTGCTAATTAATAGGTAGGTAATATAAATAAAAATAAATCAACTTTTTTGAGGCAATTTGTGTTTATTGGTTACGTGTAGTTTTTTTGCCGTGTGATTTTTAATAAAGTATAGGTACTTATTCATATGGAATTTTGAATACTTATTTTTATTAAATAAGAGCTTTTTAAGCGAGACGGCAGAATAGGGATGTGTAGTAGTTTTAAGAACTGATTGAGTGTACCACGGTTGCTGCTGGTTGAATATACATTTCAGTTTGTACGGTGTGTACCAAGATTGTAAAAATACTTATATGTTCTAAGAAAATACATTAGAACACGATATTTTTAAATATTGATCGTGAGAAATGACGCAGTTTCCCAAATATCCGCCGGAAAGTTAAATGTAAGAAGTATCAAAACTAAATTATCTATTACATAGGGATGCCTCATTTATTCATGTGTATGGAATACTTATTTCTAGAAAACATGAGCATGTGCGTATTTGAATTATTATCCAATATGTTCCAATATCTGTTAAACCAGTTGAACATATTGGACAACTTTCACACCCCTAGACATTTTCAAAAAATCTTGATCTCAGAGAATTTACCATGTAGAAATTCATAGAAACAGACGTGATCCTAATTTTTCTAATTGCTACTAATCAAAAATCTATGCTGTTAATACAATATGCTTAAACTCAGTCTCAGATCATTTGATTTATTATGATGTGAAGGTACAGTCAGCGTCACCAATTGGTAACCCCCTTAGTAAGGCGGTTTGTACTGCAGGAGGGTTACCAGATGGTAACCTGACCGTACATCAGAAAGAAAGGAGTGAGTGATGAGATGACGGCTGATAGAGGAAAATGGAATAAGAATACATAAAGACAGGATGATAAAAACTGTAACTCTGTCAACCCTGTTGCCGTTGTGTACACAACCTTTGAATGGCATGGGATATAGCGAGTGCGGTTTACGACAGTGTTCGCGCACACCCTAAAATACCCGTGATCATATGTATAGGTGACGGCCTTGATGCCTTTAAAGAAGTCTGGTGGGACGTGGTACCGAGATAAATGGAAACAATTGGAGTAGACCTTTGCCCAGTTGGAAAACATAGGTTAGAAAAAAAAACAGTCACACTCCGGGAGTGCTGATAGAAGTGAAAATTTGAAAGAGGTTTTGGTAACGGTTCTAAACTTAAAAAAAGTAAGTCCAAAAAAATATAGTGCAAAAAGTTACTGTCTTCCTATTGAGATTTGAACTCTGGGCTGTCGCACCACAAGCGCTTTATCACTTTTACCAATGAGACAAATGAGAAAAATACCTACACGTGACATTCTAGATAGATAGATACACACACAGACGAACATAACTAGGTACACTGACACAGCAAAAAAAAAACAAAATGTATTAGATCTAGGTAGGTACTACAATAAAAAAACTTATTCTATTCTATACTACACACAATACAAAAAAAAATAATAATAAAATATATTAAACAAACAAAAAAAAAACCACTACAAAAAAAGAAAATAATGAGGCAGGTGAAGGACGTCTGTGTTGGTGCAGTCCAAAAAGGAACAGTCTCAGCTTTGTGCTGCTCTGCACCGGGGAGGTACAGAGCAACGCTGGTTTTCAGACTGCTCCTAGTTGGGTGACATCACGTTCTTTAAAAAAAGACAGTTAAAAAGAAGAGCTGTTAGTTCATAAATCCTATCCTATAAATATTATAAAGGCGAAAGTTTGTAAGTATGGATGTATGGATGTATGGATGTTTGTTACTCTTTCACGCAAAAACGGCTGGACCGATTTGGTTGAAATTTGGTATGTAGATAGGTGATACCCTGGATTAACACATAGGCTACTTTTTATCCCGATATTCCCGCGGGAACGGGACTTACGCGGGTGAAACCGCGGGGCGCAGCTAGTATTTAAATAATTACAGAATAAGATAAGATGAATTATATAATATAATATGTAATGTATAATAAACTTGGATAATTTAGATTTCTCAAAATTTCAAATGACAGTGACAGAAAGAAAATTTTACTAGCTAGATGCTGCGAGAAAAAAAAAAAAAAAAAGCTTAAACATCTTGTACAATCTTCTATAAGCTCTTGAAGCGCTCATGGTGTAGCTTGCTTTACTAAGCTGTCTTTACTACAACTTACTACTAATTACTACCTACGTTACCGGAGGTGGCCACCTCATACGAACTTACAAACTTTTTTCATTTTGTACTTTTTTATTCATCTCTAGATTAGATTTTGTAAGTAGGTAGCTAGGAAATCTAGGAATACCACATTCTTCCGCCAGCTAAAACTATACTAAATCGACCTTGGCCGTATGTTTGTAGAAAACTGTCCGAGATGCATCAATAGATGATGAGAGTCTGGGTTCACTCTGCGCTCTGGTATGTTTGACGTGGGCCTAGACTTGTAATTAATATTGATAAAATGCGGCGTAAAATGTTTTTGTGTTCGCAAAAAGGTGTTTGTAGTAGTAGTTTTTCACGAAGCTAAAATATTTAAGACTTAGTGTTGCGCTATACGATAGCTAAGTAACTATATTACCTACTCAGTAAAAGTGACCAATTTTTTCTAAATTTTCGCAAAAGTCAGTCACGTGGCACCTTCATATAACACTGGCATGAGATAGACTGATTTGTTAGAATACTTTTAATTCATTCATTCATTGAACAGGTAATTCCCACTAAAAGAGAGCATCTTCTAGAATTTTCTATGAGAGACCCACACGAGTCATTGCAAATCTATGCTTTCCATGATGAATGAACCTTCTAGACTATGTAAACAAATGACTTCATAATTTACATTTAATTTGTTTTTCCAAGAAGAATTTTCAGTCGTTAATCAGCGTGACGACGTTTTACCGGCTATCTCTGTCTATTTCTTGTCTGTTTGTGCGAGACCACCCAGATTGTTTATCTGCCCACCTACCCATGACGTGTGGTCACTATTCAATAATAAAATACTTTTAATTTCGAACCGAATTGCCGGCGCCAAATATATTGAAAGTAGGGCGACCAGTTATTGTGCTCAGATGAGGACATTTTCACGTTTCTGGCGTGTTCTCGACCTCATTGATACGATCTGGAGGTGTATGTTTTATTATGTCATTGTAGTTATTTTGAATGGGTTATTAAGTTCATGGTGATTTTTTGCATTATTGTAACGAGTTGACTGATGCATATCTTAGTTTTTTTTAAAGTGGTAATAGGGTGTTATTCTTACAAACGTATTATAATTTTATGATAAAATCTGAACTAACCTCAGAATAACCTCAGATCATAGTAATACAATGCAAGTAAACGTTGACGTAAGGAACAAAATCAGCCCTAGAATAGACCCTTGAGTTACTATCATGAATTAAAATGTCAATGCCAGGTCTGGGTCATATTTGTGCCACCGATTTACCAGCGAAACGCACTTGGATGTCTCCCATAACACAAAAAGTGTAGTGATACGAGTGTAACTACTTGTGTATTTATTTCAATTAGTTTAGAAATAGTATCGAAGGCCTTGGAGAGAATCGCTTCGTACAACGCGGAAGAAGGCACCTGCTATTGTAAGCTGAAATATCGACATTAGAGTGTCATTTATCAAACAAATGCTTTCATGCAATCTTGCGGAAATTAACCGTTTTAAAGAATTATATTTGTTCGTACCTATTGAAACAAAGTCTTGTAAATCTAAGATTTATGGTGTTTGGCACTTATAAATCGAACTTATTGCTATTTTCATAAAATATCCGTTTGGCTACTGATAGAAGACTGATCATATTGTATAATCTGATCTAATATAGCGATGTTCGCTTAGTGACGGCAAAATTATTCCAGTAAATCCGGCGGTAAGAAGTAGGCAAAAAGTTTTGTAGGTTTTGTGGTATGTGGGATTTATAAACTCCAAATCGTTCCAAATATGCGAAATACTAACAGAATTTTTTAGGAGTGAGCAGTTGATAATATCGTCTACTTACAAATAGAAATATTTAAAATATAATTAATCCTTTCTTCGATCGGGATTACTTTCAAGGTTAAAAGACATGGCTTTAATCGTTACTTCGAATTGTATCCTGTCAATTAATCCGTAACCTCGTTAACCAAAGTTGGTATTGGCTGTCATGTATTGTAATCAGGCGCGGTTGTAATCCGTGAAAGTAGTTTAATTATTGGTTCAGAGTAGCCTCAATACCGAGGTGTGATTAATTAAGGCTTTACACGAACACCTTTAAGGTTGCCCAGGAAGGACTCATTCATCTACGAAGTTTGTACTATCGGCCTGCGGTGTACAGCCCGTTCACATTAGTCGTAAGTCGCATATGACTAAAAGTCGAAAGTCTGATGTACCTGTTCACACTGCGTCGCGAGAAAACACGAATGAAGTGAGCAAGGAAGCGGGGAGGGGAGAGAGGTAACAACGCGCTCGAGTCGATTAGATGCACGACTAGTGTGAACAGCAACAAGCAGGCACCTATGCGAGCACGATTCGACGCGATTTTTAGTCTTACAACGGGCGCTGGCCCGTCGGATGGTTTTTTGAGTCGTATTAGACTAAAAATCGCGTCTCATCCAATGTGAACAGCTCCATATAAAGTGTATGGTGACCAGAGCATTCGAATTTTAGTCATCTTTTATAAAGTACGACTTACGACTAGTCGTAAGTCGCATATGACTAAAAGTCGAATCCAAAAGTCCAAAAGTCTGCGATTTACAGGCCGTTCACACTAGTGTGAACGGGCTGTAAATCGCAGACTTTTGGGAATATTTATCTTTAGCTGATCGCACATTTGTCCACGCCGTATTCGCCGCAGACATATTTCAATACAAAAAATACTGATGACTGTTGTTTTGTTCGAATTCGGAATAAAACATTAAATAAAAGGTGTAGTGGACAGGACAGAGCTCGGCTGAGAGACCAAAGAAAACGTAACAGGAACTGTATTAACCATGGCGTCTGTGATGTGAACAAGAAACTCAAGAGCAAAAGTCTGCGATTTACAGCCCGTTCACACTAGTGTGAACGGGCTGTAAATCGCAGACTTTTGGGAATATTTATCTTTAGCTGATTGCACATTTGTCCACGCCGTATTCGCCGCAGACATATTTCAATACAAAAAATACTGATGACGTCAGAAAATGCGGCTCGTTTCTGACGTCTCAGCATTTTCTTCTCAGCAGTTCGGCTCGGATGGGTCGTGCGACCTTTCCTCCAGCTCTATAACCATTTGAATGTGTACAGCCGGAAAAGAATAACAAACATACATTCATGTAAGATTTACCTACAATCAAAGCCTAAAGTCAAGGTAGTTTAAAGAGAGTGATTGGCTCTTGGCTCAGGTGAGTGAGTGATCCATTGTCACTCCAGTCGACTCTCGCATAGCAATCTCAATAGCATAACAGAGAATTTATATATTTATTAGGTCTACCAACGATTGTTACTTTATAAAATTATGCAGTTATATTTTAGAAACTTGCAATTTTATTACAAGTTATTTCAGTAGCTAAATACCAGCAGATGACCCTGAAAAGCTCAAAACAAAACAAAACGCAGTAAACATGCGTATTTCAATTTTAACTTACATAAATTATTAAATGTAAATCACTGCAGTGTAGGTCATTATTTCTAGGACGTATGATGTCATTCAGAAATAAAGTTTACGCGATGCGAAATTATAGCTTTTTTTCTTCAAAAACTGAGACCGATTTATGACGCTCAAAAAAGGTAGATCCAAATACTTTTAATTTTTTTTTTTATTATTTTAGTCATTTGTGTCCCACTGCTGGGCAACCCCCTCGTTCCCTCTACACATCACGATCTTGAGCAGAATCCATCCCCTCCGGCAAGAATTGGTCGAGCTCATCCCGCCATCTCCGTCTCGGTCTGCCGCGTCGCCTTCTCGCTGGGTCGGGGCACCACTCGGTGAAAGAAAAGAAAGTGCTTTAATTATTATAAGAGGTAGGTAAAAAGGTCTCCAACTCTGGTGACAGAGTTATTAAGCTTCCTGTAAGCGAACTACATGGAAGTTTCTGTTCAACTTATCCTTCTTTCCTAAACACAATATATTAATGAAAGTTACGGGCGTCATCTGATGTTGACCGCTGTTTTAGAAACGGAAGCTTTATCAGATTATTAACGATAACGATAATTTATATTTTCCCGCAAATTAAACGTTAAATTTGCATTCATTCTGTTTATATGATGTTGAAATGATAGTAATTGGACAGTTTTATCGATAAATGGACATAATGGAGCAGTTTACTGTGTTTATGATAGCGTTTCGGGAATGTCATGGGCATAAAGCTATTATGCTAAGCTTTATTGACTAACGATACTGTGACATCGAATTATTTCACTAATTGCCTTTGGTGTGGTATAATTTTCTATGGTTATGTATTTAAAAAAAATTTATGTCAAATTCGTTTTAGGATTGCGTAACTTATACTCGTAGTTGAGGATTCTTCAAATACCAATCATTTTGGTGTCTTTAAAATGTTCATTACGTTTTGTTGACTGCACATGCATTAACTTGATCGATAGATTGTAAGAACAAGCTTACAAAATACAGTCTTGTTGAAGCTTTGTTTAATAAATATACTTCGTTTACCAAATAGTGTCACTGTTGATTGCACATACATATGTCCGCACTCCGCGCCGTACACACCGCAGTCATTTTTCTAAATAAAAATACTGATGACGTCAGAAAATGCAGCTCGCTTCTGACGTCTCACAGCGGCACGTTGGGTGAGGATGGGGCGAAAATCAGATCCAATAGGTACTCGGATAGTAGATTGCTAATGGCATTGTTTAAAACGCAGATCGAGTAGCACTAGACAGAATTCGCTGGCTAATGTAAATTGAATTTTAGTGCTATTTTTATAAAACAGCTAATTCTTTGGCGGTGTATTCATTTAGTCACAAATAAAGCTGTAAAATGTGTTAATTGCTTCCGAAACATTAAACTTATATTATGTAGCGACCTTCACATACAAATAATCACGTCAGTATTATGTTTGTGTATGTGGTTAGGGGTGTGTCATTTTCGGAGTAAATTCGGAGTGATGTGCGCTTTTGGCGTTCAACGACGCACGTTACACGTTGGACATTTCAAGTGAAAGGTAACAGTACTGTAAAATATTTATTCCAGACTTGGAATAAATGCAGATACGGCAGAATCATAATAATGACGCAAACAAAGATATATTCTTTCATGGTATTCATAAAAATATATCTCTTGCGTCACAGGATCTCGAATTTCCTAACAATGTATATTGTATCCCGTTTTAGGGATATGTACCTACAGTTTGTGATCCAGTTTTTCGTTTTCTTGAGTTTCTCTATTAAACTCTTGTTCATATCCCAGATGCCATGGGGTTGATACAGTTGTGATCCTGTTACGTTTCGTCTATCAGCCGAGCTCTTGTCCACTACACCTTTTATTCAACATTTTATTCCGAATTCGAACAAAACAATTGGCAAGCTACATCCCTACAGTATAATAGAATTTGGTGTTGGATCGTAAATTAATTTGAACAATGTTGTTGGATTTATTTGAAGCTGTTCCACGAATCGTAAAGATTAGCAGTTATAAAATTAATTAGTAGACCAATGTTGATTAAAAAGAAGGGGGAGGTGTTCCAATTCCTTAAAATATTGGTGTTCAGTGAACGAATACTGTTAGATTTCCACTGTGATGAGATATGATTGACGCGACGCAGGTTGATTTATTTTGATCTTGCTTTAGGTACTTCGCAGCTCATTGTGGAGACCAGGAGAACGGACTTCAGGAAAAATATCGAGCCCGTGACTCTTAACAGTTTTCCCCATAACGTCCCGATTTGACCCTCAGAAAACGGTCGAGATAACTCACCTGTATTCAACGACCGTCTTTTGACGGTAACCGCGTCTTGAAAATGCATGATGCTTGCTAATAGACCCAAGGTAGGAAAGCGTGGGAATCGAAAAAGACTGCAAATCGATGACTCAAATCGATCGAGCTCTATTTACTAAAAGGATTTTGCAACTTCTTCACTCGCCGTTTCTGTCTGTGACCGTGTGTGTAATCTTAGTTATTCTATGAATCACTGGAACTTCGGTGGTAATGAAACCAAGGAAATATCAAACCTACTACATACATTTCCCTGCCCTTATCCCACTTATATGTAGGGTCGGCACAACAGGTTTTCCTCTTCCACTCCGCTCTATCAGCCAACACTCATTCCTTTCTTACCCATATCATCCTTCACGCAGTCCATCCATCTTTTCTTTTGTCTGCCTCTTCCTTCATACAATTTGATTAGCTTCTGTGCGCGGCTTCGCACGCGAGGTACCAACATTTTGAATAGCCTATATGCTATTCCATGTCACTACGCCTATACCGAGTTCCAAAATCGGTTTACTGGTTTAGGCGTGATTGTTACCTCCTTGATTCGTATTCCTCAGTGCTGAGGGTCGTGACCTCCTTTAGGTATCACTTTCTCCCTTATTATATTTCTCCATCTTCCTCTGTCCCCGGCAGTATGAAGAGCATTGATTGTTACACAAACATCCCAACAAACTTTCAGCTTTATTATATAAGTGGGATTGTGATGTATCAGCACTGCCGAGAATTGTGCGGTTATTGTGCGATTTTTGTTATCACAGTTACAAAATAACCGCACTGCAATTCGTACTTCAGCGGATGTCCATATTTAGTGAAATTAGAAAGGTCAAACCACACCTCTAGCCATCACACCGTTCAGTGCCATTCAAGTTATTAGTCAATATTTGATCGACTGCTTTGTATAATGACAATATTGAACAGGTCAATAATATTTTTTTTTATTTAACTTGCAATGTATGCAGGCATGATGTTTATATTGTTTGCCTGTCTCGAAATTTGCAAGCTTAGGTACCTAATTTGTTCGATCAGCCCCTTGGGTACCTAATGTAGGTAGGTAATTAAGTTCGTACAGTTCGTGTCGAGATTAATGAAAATCGTAAGCTCTTTTAATGAATGGTTTGTTTTGTAGGTCTTCTTCTTTTAGTGCCTCTCCGACTAGCGAAGGTTGGCAGTCAATATGGCGTATTGTTCCCGGTCCTTAGCGAGTCGAAACAGTTCCGCATCACTTTTGTAGGTATAATGAAGGAAGATATTAATATATTCAGCATATAATTAATATTATATCATCAATTGTAATAAAGTCTTCATTAGTAAATTCTGATCATCCATGTATAAAATATATTATTTCTATTATAATTGGCGTGTCGAGATTCTGCGAACATATTAGACAGCGCTTCATTATGTCGGTATTTTGGTATAGCAAATATTAAACAGAGGTAGCATCAAGTTTGAACTAAATGTGTGCTCAAATTGAAAGAAAAATAAATAATAAAATAAATACCCAAGTGCCTCCTATCAAAATCCTCTTGTACCTAGTTATAATACCTACCATATACAGGTGAAACATTTAGAACTGTCGGTATGGCAAAGTCTGATACTATAAGACATACGAAGATCTGTTCTTAGGAACCATGTCCTCGATTTTAGTAACAAGGAAAACTGCATTCATACATTAAAAACTTGTAGGTACTACGATTTAAAGTGATCCCAGTGGTCCTACTGAATAAATGTATGGGAGATGATGATGATCACCCATTTTGGGGGTAGGTGTTATTCCCCCAATCTATGGCAAAGAGGTAGTACTACCTGTACTAAGGTCGACTCCATCTGTCCCACATACCTTAGGGCTTTTCAGCCGACAGTTAATGTCGGATAGTTCTATATAAGTTCATTTGCCAAGATAATCTTGCTTGCGCGATGTAGGACTTGGTACACTTTTTGTTGGTATTCATAATGTTTCATATTATTTGATCCCAACGCCATCTAGTGATAATGCCGTGAAGCTCTGCAGTAGCTAGGTTGGCAACTGTGTTACGATGCCCTTGTAGTTCAGGCGATCGCGGTTAGAGTTCGCCACATCACTCCCTTTCCAGACCGAAGGTCGATATAAGTCTTGATGCCAGCATATCCAGTGTCCAACTTAGCTCGTCGTGGTCTTCAGTGAGTCGAGACTGATGCGATGAGCAGGTTGAGGACGGGAGAGCGCTTGTCTGCGGTGAGTCGAGACGGTCCACGGTGAGACGGGACGAGGCGCGGTGCGGTGCTCCAGGTGAGGCTGCGGTGAGTCGAGCCTATTGCCCGGATGAATGCCGCGGTGCGGTGCTCCAGGTGAGTCTACGGTGAGTCGAGACTATTGCCCGGATGAATGCCGCTAGGGAACTCCACGAAGAGTTATCGAGGAGGGGAGAAGCCTGCAGATCCAGGAAGTCGGGGCGGCTGCGATGGAACTGCGGAGGCTGAGGGATGATGCTGGTGCTGGTCCGGAAGATAGCTTGAAGGGAGAGAGAGAAGAAACGAAGTTGATAGATGTCCGCTGCTGATCACGTCGGGGTCACCAATATGGGAGATGATGATGATCACCCATTTTGGGGGTAGGTGTTATTCCCCCAATCTATGGCAAAGAGGTAGAACTACCTGTACTAAGGTCGGCTCCATCTGGCCCACATACCTTAGGGCTTTTCAGCCGACAGTTAATGTCGGATAGTTCTATATAAGTTCATTTGCCAAGATAATCTTGCTTGCGCGATGTAGGACTTGGTACACTTTTTGTTGGTATTCATAATGTTTCATATTATTTGATCCCAACGCCATCTAGTGATAATGCGGTGAAGCTCTGCAGTAGCTAGGTTGGCAACTGTGTTACGATGCCCTTGTAGTTCAGGCGATCGCGGTTAGAGGTCGCCACAAATGCTTTTTGACTTTTTTGGCAGGATTGCCAGTGTCTTCTGATATGGCTTCTAGTTTGAAGGGCAAAAGGTTATTTATTTTTAAACCGCAGTCATTCTTGGATGACCTGGCAACACCGAAATAAAAATTCCGAGATCCAAATCAATGTTTCGTCGAATGCACTGAACGAACAATAAATAATGCACGGAATTAAAATAAATAACAAACGAATTTAAATAAACAAACGCGACGCGTACAATAGCGTGGGTACCTAGGTTTTTTAAATAGCTGCGCCACGCGGTTTCACTCTTCTCTATTATATAGACGCCTCGGTACCTTCAGTGCCCGTCATAGTCCTCATAGGCATAAAACGGCGTCATAGGCCATTAGTATTGGGCCCTCCGAAAAAAAAGCGATTGCACTTCACTTTTAGTTAGCCTACAGCCTAACTGGTAACCCCACTGCACGAGGCACGCCGTTCAAACCGCCTTAGACTGTGGCCCCATGTGCACGGCACCGCGCCGCCCCGTGAAAAAACTCGGCACGGCACGGCGTATATTCCGTCTCAACTATCGGCCGATAGAAAGTCTGTAGTCTGCGAGGGGTCTTAAAGGATCACTTTGTCGTCCATCTGTCTGTCTGTCTGTCAAGACCCTTTATCTCGGGAAAAATCTTGGAATGAAACAAGAAGCACCCAATGAATTGATTTCACGGCGCCGTCCCGTGCCGCAGCTCGCCATGGACGGTGACACAGCGCGGCACGGTGGCGTCGTACAACGGCACGGTGCCGTGCCGTGCTGTGCCGTGCCGCGCTGTGCCGTGCCACGCTTCGCCGTGCCGTGCCGTGGACATGGGGCCACGCTCTTATTAGGGGGTTACCCATTGATGACTCCTACTTTACAGCTACTACACTTGCCCGCCAATCCACCGAGGTCGCTTAGTTAGATGAAAACAATATGATATTTTATGTTATTCGATGAAAATGATTAAGTAAGCCCATAGAACATAAGCTTCGTTAGTACCTATAGCCACTCAGCGTCTGGGCCTAACATGGCAATGTGTGGGACGTCGGTTATGGCGGTCATTAGGCTAGTTGAGTCACAAAATAAATAATATCTAATAATTATAAGTCAATGATAAATTAAGGAAATTCGTGGGATTTAGTTACGAAACGATGATACCTAGTTTTGAATATATTTCACAAAACGCAGACAATGAATAACAATCTGCAACTACATGATACATTTAAAACCACTTGAGGCCTGTCGGGCTAAAAGTTGCATCTTGCTGGCAATTTTTATTGACCAGTATATTTGCAACTCGGGATAAATCATTTGCAATGCAATATACATTGAATATTTGCAAATAAATATCTTGACAATATCACCGGGCTAAACGAAGCGCTCGTGGTCGTGCTTGCTTAGTCGTTCTTGATAGATCGTCGAAGTTAAGCAACGTTCGAAACGGTCTGTAAGTGGATGGGTGACCGCCAGTGACATTTTCATTTTGAGCGCTTCCGTGCTTCGGAGGGCACGTTAAATTGTCGGTCCCGGCTATTTAAGTCGTTAAGCCATGACGGAGGCCTTAAGGCGGCCTAAAAACTCCGTCACCAGAGTTGGCCACTGACTCATACGAACTTACTTACTTTACCGGGCTAAACAACAATATTGCAATTATTGCAATTTGTAATCGGCAACTTGGCGGCTATACCATTGCAGCAAGAAATAGCCTAACAACTAGCTTACGAGCACCTTTAATAAAGGTCCTCTATAGCTTCCACATTCAAAAGTCATTTAATCGTTCCTTAGTAAAGCTTTTCCATAGAAAATGCGGCTAGCTTCTGACGTCTCAGCATTTCCTCTATTAAATTGACAGTTCGGCGCGTTCGGCGCGGAAGAATACTGCGATTTTCCACATAAAATCTTACTTAAGTCTCTGAATGCGACATATAAGCATTTAACTTTATAATAAAGCTTAAGACAAAGCCCCGTAAGGCCACTATCGGCGATCTGCGACCCATATAGCGGCCCTTTCACCACGAACTGACAATTTCTTATCTCTGATACATTGCACTGGAGGTGCAGTGCGACAAAAGTTCATGAACAATTTAAAATACTCTCAAATACAAGACTGTCAAGGACTTAAAGATTAATTACTTGTATCATCAGAGCGGGTGTGATATTTGTTTAATGTATTAGACCCCTCGCAGACTACAGACTTTCTATCGGCCGATAGTGGAGACGGGCTAATACTTCTCCATACTCATTAAGAGCCGAAGTATATTCCGTCCAAACTATCGGCCGATAGAAAGTCTGTAGTCTGCGAGGGGTCTTAATTGTATTGGTGCAAGGCGTATAAGCAAAGATTTTAGTAACGATTTAATCCTACGAACACGAGGAAGGGTCTACCCCTCATACTTTAAAGTATGCTTGAACTTAGGCCTCAAGATTGGCTAGATGATTTATAGAGCTTCAAGAGGCAATCCGACACTCAACGAGATGCTGTAGAGCCTGGGCCTTTAGTGGGGCATTGTTGAAATGAGGCTTGTCCAGCATTTTTCTAAAGTATCCTCTTATATTTTTCAGTGTTATTGATGACTAAGCTGCGAGTTTTCTCCGCCGTTAAAAGCTCGTGTTTACATTGAAGAAAAATCAATTAATGCACGGCATTTGAACTGAAGATTCTTGGTTCAACTCAGCCCTCACCTCATTCAGTCCATGATGTCAGTGTCATGGAGCATGTAACTGTGGAGCGTTCTCCCAAAGTATGGCACACCTACTTTCATGCCCACTTTGTCCAACCACCTGCACTTGGGAGGACTTATACAAGGCCACGGATAGGGGAGTAAGAGTCAAAATATTGGGCTAAAAAATTTAAGGTCAAGCCATTGACACGAGAGAAGAAGAAGACTCAGTCGATTGGCCGAAATGTCCACTACGGAAGAACTCGCAAGCTTCAGGTTTAAAGTCGTGATTTCACTAAGCCAACTAGGCTTATAAATGCCTGAAGATTGAAGAGATTTAACCTTAAATGCAGTCGTGAGCTTCAATAGCTGAATTTATCGGACAAACTGATAAACTACTTCTAAGTTGAACAGAAGCTGAAGATTATTGCATGATAAGAGTTGGCTATTATCCGTTGGGTATTATCAATGCCACCCAAGAAGTACAGGAACAAGAAGTACTTATACAATGACGTGTTATATTGTGCTTATAGTCCCCGATTGAGCTATTCATGCAACTCTTACTGCATAAACTAAGTTACTACAATAAGAACCTACATAAAATTACAAAATACATTAGAATCGTCAAGCTATCTAAGGATCGTCGTAAAAACGATCTATAGATAGCGCAACTGATCCCAGGTCACTCAATTCAATTTCAAAATTGAAATCGATTCAGGTCACTGCCAGAAGCGTGCCTAAAATACTGGCGGCATTGCCATGCGATGAATGGCAACGCTAATTCTCTGTGCCGCTAATTCTAAGCTTACTAAGACATGCGTTTTTTAACCGACTTCAAAAAAGGTGGAGGTTTTATGTTCGGCTGTGTCTAGTTTCTCAAAATTATTTTCGTTGACCTCTCGAGGTAGTATGGTTTTTTCCATTTTATTCCTGAGGAATTCATAATTTCCGTTCCGCTAAACAAAAGGCATCAACCTCGCTTGTAATTTTTGTCCTTCGCCCGACATTGAAATCGGTGTTCGTTTTAGTTTAAAACGTAATTAAGTACTTACCTACGGGTTTTTGATACTTGTAGGTTTTTGAGACTATTAGGTACATATACAAGCCTAACATACCTAGACTTGTTGATAAGAGTGATAAGGAAATCGATTTTACATTCCGTATTCGTTATTCCCTTGTTGCTACAACACCAATGCGATTCTAGGTTTGTATTCTAAAGGAATGGGTATAAATGTATGGAGGAAATAGTACTTTTTTTATTGTAACTTTTTGGTCCCTCTGGTTTTATTCTTCCCTTTTTTGTCAGAAATATTTAGAGCCATACCTCACTGAGATGCCATGGCGACTTCGCCGGTTACGTTTCCAAACAATTCATATTATTATTGAAATGTATGGCAGTTAACTCACTTGACAACGTCAACTGGTTTAGCGACGTCGAATATCAATATATTCAATCCCACTTCTCACTCATCAGAATTTCACACAGCATCATCTAGCCCCAAACTAAGCAAAGCTTGTAAACCAGATAACTGATATACTACTCATATACTTTTTGACGTGACAACGTCTTATAATTCGATGGAGCCGGCTGCACGCACGAAAAAACATGACGTCATGCGGCGTTACCTCGCTCTGAGGCGTTCCATGTAAGGCTTGAAGTGCAAGCGAGAGCGCGGAACGAGCGACAAAGAAGCACAATCGGCCTTTGCGTTCGGCAGCGTTCGACATCCGTCTCTCTCCTACTTGAGTGAGCGATGCGTCTGCGTTGACAGCTGCTATACTATAGATAGAAATATAATATAAGATAGAAAATACTTTATTGCACACCACATAATAAAAATAAACAAAAATGGAAAACTAAACAAAAAACACAATGACATACAATCGGCGGTCTTATCGCTAAATAGCGATCTCTACCAGACATATATATATACAGTAAATGTATCTCTAGTATCTATAGTACATGTATCTATTAAACAAACGAAATTAAAATTTTCTTTTGAAAAATGCTACCATTCCATCAGTATTTTCTTAAGACGTTGTCACGTTCAACTATCGTCAGTAAACCGACTTTACAGACAACCAATTTTTGTTAGTTAAAATGTTATTTGCACAATGATACCTTTCATACAAAATGTGACCACCTATGAAGCCTGTTTATAAATTCAATTTGTAACTATGTATAACTACTTTTATGGTCATTCGTAGAACTAAAAAAATGTGTTAGTAATGATTTGATAGATGTGCTAGTAGGTAATTTTAAGAAGCCATTTTCAAAATCTATCCTCAAACATAAATAACATTACGGCTGGTCACGTACTTAGGAGTACGTGGACATGGTTAGGGCTATTTATGTTGCTTATCATGTGAATTATAGTTTCAGATTTTCTAGGCTGAACAACGCCCACATCTAATGGTGTCAATCCATTATTCGTCATTTATATCGGCCCAACATCTCGTTTTGTTGTTGTGAGACAACTTGAGCCCTTTATTCCCAGCATACTGTACCACCGGTGGTTCTAGTGTAAAATAACATTCTCTTTAGTACCACTATCAATAGTGAGTGATATTGATTTGATTTTTTTATAAAGTAAGTAAATAAGTAAGTTCGTATGAGTCAGTGGCCAACTCTGGTGACGGAGTTTTTAGGCCGCCTAAAGGCCTCCGTCATGGCTTAACGACTTAAATAGCCGGGACCGACAATTTAACGTGCCCTCCGAAGCACGGAAGCGCTCAGATGAAAATGCCACTGGCGGTCACCCATCCACTTACAGACCGTTTTGAACGTTGCTTAACTTCGACGATCTATCAAGAACGACTAAGCAAGCACGACCACGAGCGCTTTTTTTTATAACAAGTCATTTGTGCCCCGTTTCCTCTACACATAACAATCTTGAGCTGTAGTTAAGAGTTACCCCATTATTATTTCCTTCTCAGCTTAACCCACTAGAAATATTAATCTTTCATATTTTGTTCTATAAAATGCCGACTCCACATAAAAATTAAATAGTTCTATTAAATCAGGATAATTCCATTCGTAATAAGATTGTAATCCCTAAAACATGTTATTTCAAAGTAAAACCCGTTGCAGCGTAAACATGAAAAGAAAAGAGCATGAAAGTGAAATTAGCTAGCCAAAAAGGCGTTGGCGTCTCCATGTCACTTTCTGGGTCATCTTTCATAATATTAGCATAGTGTGCACATACCTGGTCCAAGTTTGAGGTTACCTAATGTAGAGCCCTTTTTAACTTTCACGAGTTTTGTTTTTGTAGAACAAAACAAGTAAAAGCGACAAAAGATTTTTAAGATATCTTGTTGGAACGAGATAAACGTAACTACGTCGAGTCTTCTCGTCACCCATACCGCAATGTCTGAAAACGAAAGTTTTCAATCAGTGCGTCCTACCTGTCATGACCTACGGTGCCGAAACGTGGACACTCACAGTACGGCTAGTCCACCAGTTTAAAGTCGCTCAGCGAGCTATGGAACGAGCTATGCTCGGAGTTTCTCTGAAGGATAGAATCCGCAATGAGACTATCCGACATAGAACCAAAGTTGTCGACATAGCTCAGAGAATTAGCAAGCTGAAGTGGCAGTGGGCTGGCCATATCTGCCGAAGAACCGATAACCGCTGGGGTAAACGAGTTCTTGAGTGGAGACCGCGACTCGGCAAACGTAGTGTAGGACGCCCTCCGGCCAGGTGGAGTGACGATCTGCTCTGGCTGCTGGCAGAAGCTGGATGCGTCGAGCCGAGGACAGGGCGCAATGGCGCTCATTAGGGGAGGCCTATGTCCAGCAGTGGACTATTATAGGCTGATGATGATGATGATGATGATGAAACGTAACCGTTTACCTACAAGATGCAATTCTGGCATACCATTCTTGCCTCTTACTTTCTCAAACTCAACGGAGTAAGAGCTAATATTCTGTGGCAAGAGGCAACAATGGTATGCCATAATGGTATCGTGTAAACGACGTCTTATTTCGTTTCACCCGTTATGGAGCGTAGTGTAGCTGTAGCTAATCATATCTTGCAAGTAAATAACCACTGCCTGATGTACGATAGAACTGAATGTTGGCATGCCCATGATTCTAAACTAAACAGGGTCACGACTGTATCCCCAAGGCGCGGTAGACATTCTCTCAGATCTTTATATTCCAGATCCTTTGAAGATGTCTAAGGGGTAGTCAGAGGCATGTACAAATACATATTTGATACATGCCCACATCTTGCAGAAGTTAGTATTCCATACGTGACAGGTTGCCCATGATTCTTTGGTGACAAAATAAGATGATCTCATGATGGAGTCAGGAGCTGTTCAATGTAACCCCTCTGTAATTCCTCCGTAAGACTACCTCTGTGGTGCAGTGGGTGAAAGCCCGCTTGGGACGCAGAAGGTTGCAGGCTCGATCCCCGCCGCGGGATAAATGTTTGTATGATCTGCAAATATTTACCTCAGGTCTTGGTGTTTCTATGTATAATATGTATGTATTTACAAACAAAAAGTATATAAGTAGTACCTTATCAGTTATCTGGTTCCCATAGTACAAGATTTGCTTAGTTTGGGACTAGATGATGCTGTGTGAAATGGCCAGCATTATTTATTATTATTATTAATTAACAATATCCCTTTCGGTAGCGTACGAAACCGCTTGTTAATTGTATAGAATACCATTGAAGTAACTGTTCGATGATGAATGTATGTGACAAAATAAAAAAATCCACTGAGACTAAACGCCATCCAAGAATTTTCGTGCATTTTTCAGCAGACACTTATGATTGCGTTATCAGCATCCGAGTGAATCAGATAACGTTATCAGCTCTACCACCCAGTCACCTACATTCGTAAATTTGATAAGAAATAAGGAAATACCGAGGCAAATACCACGTTGGCTATGTCGAAATAGCGCGAATATCACAATTTGCTTGATAAGAAATCTTGTAGATTGTTTTTAAATAGTTTATTCAGGCTGAAAGCTGTAGTCGAGGTAAGTTATTTCAAATTACGTAAAGGTAACAATCTACCCTACTACTTTCGTCGTTATTATGTATGTAGTACCTACGTGTTTTTTATTTTTACTTATATTGCAAATTATTACCATCATATTTGACTCAAATTAGTGTCTGAACTGCCAACAGCTTTCAATTTCAATTAATGCCATTAGAGGCAGGATTTCAATTTGTTCGATTTCTATTCTATTTCAATTTGTAACAAGGCAAGAGGTAAAATAGCTGCTCAACGAGCAACGAGTGTGAGATGAGTGCCTGAGTGCGCGTCTGATCTGCATGAAGCCATGCTTTATTCATTGGATAGTGGATAAGCTATAAGTTTTGTTGTCACCGGTCTCATGATAACACCAGGTATATTACGGCACTCTATGAATAGTCTGCAAGTTTATGTGACATTGTTGGTGCCCTAGTTACCGAGATAAAGCTAGTACAGACCAGCTTACGAAATAGTCTTGTTTAGGAAGAACATATTTTTGGTGCAACATCTGATTCTACTAAGTAAGTACCTTGGAATTATATGGAATTCTGTGACTAAGTAGGTACGCACAACCGGTCTTTAGCTCTCTGAAGAAGCTGCGCAGAACCCATTTTTGATGAAGCCTGAAGACGAAGACAGCGTTGTATAGCTGCCTCGCTCGCTCGCTTAGTTTGTTGCGTCGTATCTCGCCTACTCTACCAAACCTGCGCAATCGTTTAGTGCACCTAACTTCAGAGAGCTAATGTGCGAACTGTACTGTAATACTGTTTTGATTAGATAAAACCACAGATGAAATAACTTAAAACCAACGGTAATCTTGTTTTTTTTTTCTCTGGAAAATAGGAAAATGTCTCAAAGGATCATAACTTAGATCGTTTTAGTTTGTCTGAGGATCATAATATATTTCATAATAATAGATCTCACCTAGATTATCGCATTAGACTAGAAAATGTCTGTAATGATAATTTTAGTAAAAAAAAATGACGACCTCTGTGGCGCAGTGGGTGAAAGCCTGCCTGCGACGCAAAAAGGTTGCGGGTTCGATCCCCGCGGCGGGACCAATGTTTGTATGATCTTCAAATATTTGTCTCGGGTCTGGGTGTTTCTATGTATAATATGTATGTATTTACAAACAAAAAAGTATATAAGTATCTTAGTACCCATAACACAAGCTCTGCTTACTCTGCTTACTTTTGAAAAGTCCAGCATTATTTATTTATTTATAGATTTCACAGGTACATCAGACTTATGGAATCAGCTGTCGCCAGAGGTATTTCCTGACCAATACGACTTAGGCGCATTCAAGAAAAGAGCCTATTCCTACCTCAAAGGCCGGCAACGCATCTGCAGTGCCTCTTGACGCTGCAGTTGTCTCTGGGCGGTGGCAATCACTAACTATCAGGTGTGCCACTTGCTTGTTTCTTCCATAAAAAAAACATTTTCTTATTGCAACTAAGTACTTACGCATTAAATGGTAGGTAATGCAGATGTTTAAAGTTTGTCTTGGATTTTACCTGAAACAAAAAAAGTTAGATAATTATTAATAAATAATTTTAACCGAATAACAACCCTGTAATTTTTAGACTTGTAAAATTGACTGGTAAACCACTTCCGGTTCCAATAATATTTTTACCCCTCAATTAACTTCACGCAAGCATTTCCAATTTCTAAACAATTTTAGGGGATTAAAATTATTAGTTCGTGTTATTTTATAAGTTCACACGGTTTGATGTCTCGTATTTCTAAATAGGCTTTGTTGCTCAGAATGACGTAGGTAATATAGAAGACTACTAAAATCATAACCCTTCCAAAGTCAAAGTAAAAAAGCATTTGCCGTAGTCTTGATTATTGACCGCCGGCGTCGCCTTGCTGGGCAGTAGGTTCACTCAAGTGTAAAGTTGGTAGGGCTTACCTCTGTGGGATATATTCTGTAAACGTCAAAATATGACAGAATGACATCACTTAGATAAAATAATACTATGAAGACATCTGAGATATACCAATCTCAATTTTATTTAGTTTAATGGCCATGACCTTAGCTAGGAGTGGGTTAGGGTTGGCAGGACAAAGGATATTGTGCATTATTATGGAATTTACCTACTATGTGGATCTATATTGTATACCTTTTGATGACCTCTGTAGCGCAGTGGGCGAAGGTCCACTTGCGACGCAGAAGGTTGGGGGATCGATCCCCGCGGCGGGACAAATGTTTGTATGATCTACAAGAATTTGTCTCGGGACTGGGTGTGTTCTATGTAGGTATAATATGTATGTATTTACAAAAGAAAAGTATATAAGTAGTATATCAGTCATGTAGTACCCTTATCACAAGCTCTGCTTACTTTGGGTCTAGATGATGCTGTGTGAAAAGTTCAGCATTATTTATTTATTTATATTTGGTAGATTTTGGGTTGCTGGGAGCCGTTGGGTGCAGGCTGCACAAGATCGATCGCTGTGGAAATCTATGGGGGAGGCCTATGTCCAGCAGTGGACGTAAAAAAGGCTGAGATGATGATGATGATGATGATTTGGTAGATAAGTAATGATTTGAATTGAATGTATTTGGATGAGTCTCTGACCCCCATAAACATTTTCAAATGTTTTGAATTCTATTAATCTGAGAGAGCTAATTATACCTTAGGTTACTAATAAGCTATGCTAAGAGAATACCTGATCTTGTTTCATTTCGATTCCAAGTCCGGGATTCCATCTTCTAAAAATAAATTTATTTTAATAAGAAAATATCAACAAGTTTTTGACAACCCTAATCACAAAGCAATTAAACAAGTTACGTATTCTGACGACGTTTGCCGAAACGCGATGAGTTCAATAAACTCGATTTGCATTATTTTTTATAACCGACCGATTATACAATCGGCGATCGAAATAGCTTTATCTTTTTATGATAACTTTAGGGTTTTTGGAACAAATATTTGAATATTGGATTTTGATGTAATAAACGATATAGATAACGTCTATAGATGTGGCACGTTGCGAGATTTCAGCCCGTTTTACTGCCTTAGATGCCGTTTACAGGATACCATTCCCAGAGTTCGTACAAAGCGTTTTGAGTCTACATTTTTCATCATCATCATCTCAGCCATCTAGCGTCCACTGCTGAACATAAGCCTCCCCCATCGATTTCCACAGCGATCTTGTGCAGCCTGCACCCAACGGCTCCCAGCAACCTTTACAAGATCGTCTTTCCATCTAGTGGAGGGCCTTCCTCTGCTGCAATTTCCGGTGCGTGGCCTCCACTAGAGAACTTTTTTGTTAGTTCTACGAGCTATGTGCCCGCCCACTGCCACTACAACATTTTTCATACGCACCGCCAAATTGTGGAACTCATTGTCGGGCTCTGTATTTCCCGAAAAGTACAATATAGGGGTCTTCAAATCAAGAGTAAAGTTCCTTCTAGGTAAGCATGCTCCATCTTAGATCTCACTACTGCTTAACATCAGGCCGAGTGAGGTGAAATGCTGACCTATTTAATAAAAAAAAAAACATTATGGCATACCTTCTTGCCTCTTGCTTTCTCAAGGCAAGAATGGTATGACAGAATGATATTGTGTGAATGGCTTCTTATTCTCAGGCACTTTTCTAGAAGAAGCGATAAGGGATTTCCATAGTATCTTTCTTACTAATATTATAAATGCGAAAGTCTGTGTGTGCGAATGTTTGTCTTCACGTATCTTCATGACGACTTAACTGATTGTGATGAAATTTGGAATGTAGATAGTTTGTGTTAGATTTTCTGGGTTAGATTTTCCCTCCCTCTATCTACTATGGCATCCTTAAGAGAAACATAACGCAATAATAGTTAATCAGATTATGTATAATGGAAAGTCAAAACCATACAGTTCTTGCTATAAAAAAAAATGTTTTGAGTTATGTTTCTTCAAAAAAATTGCCGCTCATTGGTAATTTCGATTTACTCAAAACTCCTGCACTTTGTTCCTAATAATGCGCAGACGAAGTCGCGCGGGTCAGCTAGTACCTAATAAATAAATGTTCCATTCATTTGATTGACAGCGCTTCCATCTTATGGATATAAAACATGAATTTGAAAAATTGCGAATGAAAATTTTGTGTGTTGTGTATTTTAGAGTAAATCTATTCACTGTAGCCTTGAGTAAAAATTGCATTTATGTGGACACATCTCTGACTATAAACTACAATTTACCTATAGGTCTTTCATTTTAAACTACACAAACTGACAAGGCCTCATTTTTCGGTAGTAAATAGACGTTTGACCGCATCCATTTAATTCCTTTTTAGCCGACTTCAAAAAAAGGAGGAGGTTCTCAATTCGCCTGTATGTTTTTTTTTTATTATTTTTTTGTAGTTTTTACGCGATTACTCCGCCAATTGTGGACCGATTTTCAAAATTATTTTTTTGTTTGAAAGGGTATACTCCAGAGGTGGTCCCATATAAATTTTATTCCTGAGGGTTTGATAGTTTGCCCGTAAAACTCTAAAAACCTTCTCTCCTAGCCATTGTAAATCGAATCGACAGATAAGTCTAAGACTCTATATGCAATATGTCAAATTGACAATTTACTAATGCCAGGAACTCACGTGTCGCGAGACTTGACATAAAATGTATGCAGTTTTGGTAATTAATGCCTTTAGACGCCGGTGGAGCCTAAGCATTATCTGTTTAGCATTATTTCTTTCTTTCTTTCAAGCTGATCTGATGATGGAGTCAAGAGCTGTTCCAGGGAACTCCTCAGAAAATAAGCTGATTGAGTTGAAACTCGGTTCGTAGATTAAGTATCATATAAAATTTTCTAAAATGGTGACAACAAGCTGATCTGATGATGGAGTCAAGAGCTGTTCCAGGGAACTCCTCAGACAATAGGCCGATTGAGTTGAAACTCGGTTCGTAGATTGAGTATCATCTAAAATTTTCAAAAATGGTGACAGCTAGATGATCTGATGATTGAGGGAACTCCTCAGATAATCGACCGATATAGTTGAAACTCGGTTTGTAGATCAAGTATCATCTAAAATTTTAAAATGTAGTGACAGTGAGCTGATCTGATGATGGAGAACGAAACTCCTCAGTTAATAGGCCGATAGAGTTGAAACTCGGTTTGAAGATCAAGTATCATCTAAAATTTAAAAATATAGTGACAGCGAGCTGATCTGATGATGGAGAACGGAACTCCTCAGTTAATAGGTTGATTGAGTTGGAACTCACTACATCGGTCAAGTTTCATCTACTAATTTGAAATATGATGACAGAGTTGATCCGATGATGGAGAACGGAACTCCTCAGAAAATAGGTTGATTGAAATGAAATTTTGCAGAGTTCAATCAGATCACGGTAATCCATTAAAAGCTTGTACTTGTTGATATTAAAAAAAAAACTTATTCTTATTTAGATTTTTATGGATGACTTATTGATTCCCTGAGTCACGCCGTGTGTAGTGTCGAACATTGAAGTCGGTTTTTCTTTTAGTTTTAAAACGTAATTATTAAGTGTTCTCTTCAAAATGTACCTTTTATATTATTTTTAGGACATGTTGCATAATGATTTTCCAGGAGAACAGACGTTCCACCAATCGCAGCTGCACTGCGTTCGAGCACACACACTTGCACGCACGTATGGACTAAGTTATACAAGAAGCAACAATCAATTGAAAGGATAGTCTTTATAGATTTTCTAGAGATTTTCATAACAAAACAAAAGAAAATCATTACATAAATATTTTTTTATTTATTTGTTGAACCAATTCCTGAATTAAGTTAGTTTCAAATGAAAGACCCTATAGATACCTACCTAGTGTTTTCAGGAAAGGAGGATGGCAGAGAGTTCCATTCATGGGCCATCCCTACACAATAGTACTTATAACATAACGGTACCGTAAGTACTTATAAGTGATTAAATTATTTTAGACTTCAATTTGTAGAATTCTATTTTAAGCAATGTGTTGCAATTATAAAATAGCACGTTTAATAGTCTGGTTTAAGAGTCTATCTAGATTGGAGCATTTTAGCCGTGACATTTAGATGAAGCTGTGGACAAGCTCTTATTATTTAATTAGATAATGGTGACGACATTCTTTTGAAGGTGATCCTCAGTTCGCACAACGACCTTCGAATATAACTGAAATTGTAGCTTCCCTGGATAAAAGTATCCTGGCTTTATCCCGTGAAATAAAAGTATTTTCGAGAGCCGTGACTAACACTGTTGACACAACTGGAGTGCAAAAATCTCTTCTTCTTCTTCCTGCCCTTATCCCACTAAGTGGGGTCGGCACAACATGTTTCTTTCTTCCATTTCCCTCTATCACTCGTCATAACAGAACTCACTCCTTTCACAAACATATCCGCATTCACACAGTCCATCCGTCATTTCTTAAGCCTACCCCTACCGGTAGATCTATACTCGTATTAGTCTTTTTAGACGATTATTTATACTGTATCTATAGATAGGTAGGCCAGCAGTGGGTGAAGTCAAGTTGTGGATGATCTTTTTATCCTAGTGTGCCAACGTGGTGAATAAATGTCTGTCTATGTCTATGAGTTAGGCGCTGTCTCCACGAGCGAGAGAATCGCGACGATATTATCGTCGTGCCACGTATTTCTATACACTCTCTAGAAGCCGTCTCCACACGGCGATATTATCGCCGCGAAACGTCGTTACATCGTCGCTAGCCCGTCGCGACTAGCAGCGGGCGCGCTGTCAAACGCAGCGTCATTTCAGCGTTGCCAGGACATTTTGACAAGGAAACGCGGCGATACCGTTACGAGTCGCCGCGGAAACGCTGCGATTCCGTTACGACTCGCGACGATACGCGGCGAGATTATCGCTCTTTCGTGGAGATTCTCCGACGATATGAGGGCGGACTCGTCGCGATTCTCTCGCTCGTGGAGACAGCGCCTTAAAATGGTTCCTATCATTCCGATTCCATAAAAGTTGATTCCCGCAACGTTGAGCTATTTAACGCAGAGCCGTCTGTTTACCGGCACGTCAACCACGCTTCAACTTTTGGCGACGGGTTCTTCGACATCGAGATTCTTGATAGCGAGCTTTATAACGTGGGTCCCCTCGCAGACTACAGACTTTCTATCGGCCGATAGTTGAGACGGAATATACTTCGGCTCGTAATGGTGAAGTATAGCCCGTCTCAACTATCGGCCGATAGAAAGTCTGCAGTCTGCGAGGGGTCTTAGCATACAGTTTGTGGTTTGTTTGCTTACCCGATCGGTTAGATCATGTGTGTAATCAATTCCGAAGCGTGTAGTGCAAGAGTTCGTTAATGCTAGTGCAGAAAACCTGTTAGTATTCTTGTAAGAACTGGAAATGTAATATAACATGGAATAAGCTAAGCTAACAAGGAACTACGAATAACGTAAAGATACTTCGATTCCAACTACCCTCCTAAATTATTTTCTAAAGTCAAACAAATATTTTATTTGTTAGGACTACTGGGATCACATAGTTTCGTGGAGCATGGTGATTCTACTTTTGTCTTTGGTGACAGGTGACAGACTAACAAACATTAGTTTTCTTGTCAATTTGAGAATATAAATGAGATTGGTAGAACGAACTTTGAAATGAATCTAATTCATCGTCATAATCTAAATTGCAAGAAGGATTGTCTCTTAGACTATAATGTCCTAGTCTGTAATTTGGAGCCAGCTGCACACAGTTCCAGGTAGCAATGTTCCTGCTTATTTGCAAGTCCCGCTAAGTCTAGGTATATTTTACCTATATAAGTATAAAGGTCTTGCTTCTATCCCGGTATAACACGTTCAGCAATTATAATAACTTAATGGACACTGACGCTATATTATAGTCGTTTTATAAAATCCAGACATCTGATCAAATCAGCCCTAAGAATTTGGGAGGTGCTCTTCGAAGTCTAATTACTCCTATTATTCGTAACCAATAACGTGAAGAAACAAATGACAAAAACGGGATTAGGCGTCTCTCTGCAAAAAGTCCTAATAGTGCAAAATACCCCATAAAAGATCTAGTGGGGAATCTATTGAAAAATTGTTTTAAATGTGTCATTCATTATGCCTATCACGTCACTTGAGTACTCGTACTAAGTCTTTCACGGTGTGTTGTGACTTGCGTGGGCGGGACTCACTCTAGTGTCTATACAATAATTATGCAGATCGGCGCCTCTTCAAGTCACATTTAAGAAGAAAACAGGACAGTACGAGTACTGGAAAGTCCTTAAAACAATCTAAGATGCTCTCTTTGAAATAACGCAAAATACAACTACAAGCAAAAAGTTACTGTCCTACTGTGATTGAACTTCCGGTTTACTCACTCAGTACCAGAACTGTTTACACTTCGGCCATTCTGACGATACAATGTGGTGAAATTAAGGCATAGTGAGAGATGGTGTCGGTATTTTGGTAGCAATCACGTGACCCGCGACTCGAGTTTGATGGTTTTTTCCTATCTCAAAAATGCCCAACATACCTAAAGAAGATCACTTCAAAAATCACGATTTCAATCTAAGTGTCTACTCGTAGATTCATCCGCTAGAATCCATTTCACGTGACGGAACCATTATTTCAAACTATTATAATAATTTGGGAGTTATATTTGCTGTCTATCACAACAAGTAAGGCAAAGATGCCTGATTTCGTTCCAAATGCGCCAGCTACAGTGAATATTAGCAATTATTCGCACTCCTACGCAAACCTGCCTTTGTATTCCGAAGTGGGCTTGATGCGAGCAAAAAATGGTTTACATAGAGTTCAATAGAGCCTCTCTAGTTGATATTTTATGGACACTTTGTACAAACCGTTATACAGGACATGTCGTGGATGAGGCGTGGTTTGAATAAATAAATTAGATCGCTTCTAGGTTTGTATTTGGAGATATGTTATTTATCTCAGTAACTAAAACGCCATTTACACAATACCATTGTTGCCTCTTGCCACAGAATATTATCTCTTGCTCCGTTAAGTTTGTGAAAGCAAGCGAGAATAGTATGCCAGTATGGTATCGTGTAAATGGCGTTGAAGAATGTTTATCTAAAAGAATAATGGGTGATGGATTACACGAGTCAAAGTAGACCAAAGAAAAGATGGATTTTGTTAATTTTGACATGAGTAAGAAAGAAGCAAATGCTGTGTTGCCCTCATAATGTGGAACATAAGATGGATTTTGTTAATGTTGACGAAAAAAGGAGCAAGTGATGTGATGCCCTCATAATGTGGAACATAAACAAAGAAATGTTGATAGAAGATGGACTTAGAGATTGTTTGGTCCTGACTGAGTTTTAATAGATTAGAAATTCGTTTCGGAATTCTTGTAGAGCCTACGTAAGCAAATTACCTTTAAGAGTAATTCCTAAATGAGCTTTGCTGATTACTTTGTCGATTCTTATCTTTCCACTATCAAAGATTGTGCTGATTTACGGCTCTATCTAGTACTTATCTTACATGCCCTAAACTGGCAGTTGCCCCACATCGAAGTCTGGAGCACTAGATTCTATTTCAGCCGCAACGTTAGAAATTACTGCTAATATTTATTGTTTCTGTCTAGACGAGACTAGAGTCAGCAAACCAGAATTATACAAGTTTGAAAGCAAATCGAAAATTGTTGGTAAACTGCGCTTGAGTGGAATCCATATTATATCTGAATTACGAATATGAAGAATCGCATGTTAATTTAAAACAAAACAATCTGAAAATTATCCATTGATGGTTTAGGTACGTTACGGTTTTTAAAAAGTTTTTGAATCCCTAGAATTCCGCATACAAACTTTGAAGTAGGTAATTGTAAACCTGATTGCACACTTGTCCGCGCCGTCCGCAGTCATTTTTCATACAAAAAATTCTGATGACATCAGAAAATGCGGCTCGCTTCTGACGTCAGCAGCATTTTCTCTATTAAATAAAAAATAAATAAATAAATAAATAATATTGAATTGACAGTACGACGCGTTCGGCTCTGTGGCCCTTAAGCCTTGTACGGACTACGCGAGGCTCGCGCGAGTCAATGTACAATGTCAAAATGTATACGCGTTGCTGCAGGCTACGCGTTTATTTGGAACGCCTGAATGCGTAACTTGGGACGCGTAGTCCCAGCTTTATAAACGTAGATACTTAGATTACTTTGATTATCTACTATATAAAAATAAGTCGGGTTTTCCTTCCTGACGCTATGACTCCAGAACGCACGAACCGATTTCCACGGTTTTGCATTCGTTGGAAAGGTCTCGGGCTCCGTGAGGTTTATAGCAAAGGAAATTCAGGAAAAATCTGGTGGCGAAACGGAGTTCGCTGGGTTATTTATAGGAATTAATATAATAAGACTTGATATCTGACTTCAAGTGGTACAGATTATAGGGCTCAATACGTATAGAAAATGCGATAGCTCATAAGGAGCTTAAACATTAAGTGCTCTCAGGATATTATCTTCGAATTGAAACTCAATATCAATCCTTCGGCAAAAAAAGTCTTAAGTGGTACCCTCAGGTTAAGCTGACAGGGCGGTGAGCGAATACATGCTGGTACCTGCGGCTAGTGATAAAAAAACATTATAAAATATAATTACCTACCTATAAATAAATAAATAATGCTGGACTTTTCACACAGCATCATTAGCCCCAAAGTAAGCAGAGCTTGTGTTATGGGTATTAAGATGACTGATATACTTACTACTTATATACTTTTTGTTTGTAAATACATACATATTATACATAGAAACACCCAGACCCGAGACAAATATTTGTAGATCATACAAACATTGGTTCCGCCGCGGGGATCGAACCCGCAACCTTTTGCGTCGCAGGCAGGCTATGTGGGAATAGACGAGCTCGACTCTCACCTAAGAACATGACCTGTAACAGCGTTGGATCGCGAAGACCACTCTTCGCGATCCAACGCTGTTACAGGTCAAGAAGGGAGGGGAGGCCTTTGCCCTGCAGTGGAACGAGAATGGCTAAATAATAATAATAATGTAGGAATAGTTCGATTGAGTTGAAGAGATGGACTTCTGGAGGGGTATTTGAATTCTCTAGAAAGACTGTCCGAATTGATATCGGAAACTAACACATAAGTATTAAAACTTTCATCTAAATCGACTGATTTATACTACCTATGACCTGAAACTAGACTTTAGTTTCAGCGTAGATGACTATAAAACATAGGTAGTACACCAACTTTTACATTAATATTATACACAGTGTGATCATACGAGTATATGTTGTAATAGGTATAGGTACCATGTTTATTATGTATTAATACTGCAGCCTTGTAATTAGAAATTGGTAATTTATCAATACCCGTTTTAGATAGGCATTGAACAAGTAGGCATAATGTTATGTACCTACATGTATGTGTAGGTAAATACAAAATAAGCTTTAGGTACCTTCTCAGTATATTTTCCGTTATTAATATTCAAAGTCGTCATTTTAATAACCAATATACCTATAAGATTGTAAGCAATTTTATTTTATCACTTGAACTTTAAGCTGATAGGCTCTTATCGATGAATAATGCATCTTAATGCATCCTGCCGCTATAGGCAGCCAAATGTCTTGGATTAAAAAGACCTCATTCATGTAAGACGTATATTGGTTTTAAAGATGTACAGCGGGGTACAGCTTTATAGGTAGGTATAGATAAGTAGGTTAGACGGGACGCGCGCGTATGTCGTCATCCAGGCCCGTAGCTGTAATGCACTTCAAAAATGGCAGGGTACAAGTTAAAAGACTACACACCAACAAGCAGATCTACAGATAGTAACTTCTTCTTCTTTTCGTGTTAGAGTGCCACAAACTTATCTGAACTCGTGAGAGAGGCGCTGTTTAACTTTGGCAGACAAATACATTTCAGTAGGTATTAAATTCGTTAAGAAATGAAAAGTTTTATCAAAATGTTGGATTCCGACGGGATTTGTACCCGCATCGAACAGACGAACCTCCTAAAGCCGGAGTGCCTTACCGCTCGGCCACAGAACTCTAGTTGTCGGCATCCAAATCTTTGATATGCTCATAATTATCGGTTAAGCACCGATTAAATTCGTTAGTTCCTCTTTTGGCCACCGGTGTGGCACTGTATTTCAAACCAGTGTGCAGTGCAATGTGGTCAAAGCATTTTGAGTTCGCTTCAAAGAGGTTCCCTCCTCCTTGCGAGCCTCAAAGAGGTTCCTTGGTGCACTATCCATGACGTAGGTATTTAAAGTGCAATATAAATTCATTCACCAATGTTGTGAAACTAAGTTGAAACGAAAGTTGATTTCGTTCCAATTTATAAGCCAATTCAACCCTTTGCCCTTTTGAAAGCTTAAGTAGGTACCTACGTGGATTTCATAAATCGGCCTGGGCTCAATGCACATTGAATTGGCAAGCGACGCGACAATTACTTTTATAATAAGCCATTATAGACCTTATGAACAAGGTCTGGCGAAGCCATCTGCTCGGCTCGAGCACTTCCGTGCGGTTCATTCTACAAGCGTTTCTATATCTTGTACCATTGTTCATAAGGTTTATAATGGCTTGCTATAAAACTAATTGTCGCGTCGCTTGCCAATTTAATGTGCATTGAGCCTAAGTAAAGCTTAAGTACCTACCTACCTACGAATCAAACCAGTTGTGATCGGAAGCGCTCGTAATCGTGCTTGATGAGACGTTCTTGATAGAGCAACGTTCTAAACGGTCCGTAAGTGGATGGGTGACCGCCAGTGGCATTTTCATCAGAGGGCACCTTGTCGGTCCTGGCCTGTGGTCCCAGCTATTTCAGTCGTTAAGCCATGACGGAGGCCTTAAGGCGGTCTAAAAACTCCATCACCAGAGTTAGCCACTGACTCGTATTTACTTTACTTACTTCAGGACCCAAAGCTACTTTCAGCAACAAAATGGTTGAAACAATTCACGATCATTTTCGTATTGAATAATGAAAATATTGCTCAAGGCAATAAAATCCGCAGTCGAAGTTTCAATCAAAAGTATTTTCATTCCAAAGTCATTTAAGTTAACATAAAAAATGTAGGACCACCGATGTGGCATCATAATAATCATAACAATCGATCAAAATGATCTCAACATCATTACGAAACATCAAACAATGCCGTAAATAGCTTCACAAAGGAGAGTCCACACTACACTTGATTGACAACGGATTGACAAGACTCAACTTAGATGAACGCACATCTCAATTATTCATTCATTTCGATAGGGATGTCACATAAAATTTTAAAAATGCGTCGTATTTAAATTATAATTTTTATATTTTTCTAACAACGATTTATCTACCTACATTTTTCAAATTATGCTAATAACTAGTAGATTTCCGTGTAGAAGAAGTTAATTAGATATTTTATTATTATGGAAAATTTGAATCAAATATGTAAAAAAATAATATAAAAAAGACACCTAATTATTTGAAATTATGATATATTTTTTTTTTCAATTATCTTTTGCGTTTAAAACAGAAAACAACCATGCCCAAAATATCGCATCCCTGAATGAACAATGCCAATGACACGACATAATTACGTCCGATTGACTTGATTGATCACTCACGGCGGGTTTCATACAAACCTGTTTGTTTTCACTCGTTTATTAGGTTAATCGTCTGCTTTGAATGAACTTGACTTTTTGTGATACATCATCTATTTTGAGACATTAGATGACATTCCGTAACGACGGATTCAACGCGTTTTTAACTTTTAAATTTAATAATTGGTTGTGTTTTAAATTAAATAATTGACTCTACCATATTTAAATCATCGCATTTAGCATATGCATTATATTAAAGTTTTTTTTTATTGATTTACAGGTTTTGTGAGCTAGATAGTTTAAATTAAAAAATAAATGATATACGACCTCGAAGACCTCTGTGGCACAGTGGGTGAAAGTCTGTTTGTGACGCAGAAGGTTGCGGGTTCGATCCCCGCCGCGGGATAAATGTTTTTATGATCTGCAAATATTTATCTCGGGTCTGGGTGTTACTATGTTGTGTGTAATTACAAACTAAAAGTATATAAGTAGTAATCAGTTATCTAGTGCCCATAGTACAAGCTATGCTTAGTTTGGGGCTAGATGATGCTGTGTGAAAATGTCCAGAATTATTTATTATTTATTTATACTCCAATAAAGAGCTTTTGATATTTCTATTTACATAAAGCAATAGGTTACTGGGTCCCAATTTATTAATGTAGTATTAGTCTCGATTGATTAAATAAGCAACAAGAGTAAAAATAATACTTAATAACCCTTTTGGACATAAAATCTGCTTTCGTCTTGTGAAACTAAAGGTACGCACCTACTATTCATAGTGAATCAAGGAGTCGATTACATCACGGGCATAAATGCATCGTGGCCCGATTCTGTATTTATAAAACACTTCAGTCGATATTAATATTGTGATTAGTCGGCCAGTTGCATCCGAAACCGCCTTGTGGTGTTTCCTGTCAGTTAAGCCCCGGTCTTCTATAATACGGTGATTATATCGTTTTAAGCTGATTGCACATACCTACATATATGTCCGTGCCGTACGCGCCGCAGTCATTTTTCAAAATACTGATGACGTCAGAAAATGCGGCTAGCCTGGCGTCTCAGCAATTAGGTTTAAAGAACTTTATTCTCATAAAAACACAATGGTTTACTTAAAATGAGATACATAATAGCTTAATCTTAAGGTAATTTTTATCTAGCCTCTGGGACTTATTATGACGTACTAAACTATACACTAGAAATTTTAGCAGATTTAATTAATTTATAACACTTATGGTATTTTTTTTGTATTCCTCCAATTCCTCTATTGAATTGATAGTTCGGCGTGGATGTATTTATTTGCCGCTATAACAACAAACACTATAAAATAGAATAAAATGAATATTTAATACAACTAACGTGTTTTTTTTTGCCGTTTTTAATAATGGTACGGAACCTTTCGTGCGAGAATCCGGCTTGCACTTGGCCGGTTTTAAAGATTATCATGTAATTGATTTTTTGAACAAAGCGAGAACGTTGCCCGAGTTACATTACATATTTAACAATTGATATTTACTTTATTACGACCGTCTTATTAAAGTCCGCTGCTTTAGAAACTAGAGCTTAAAAAGTAATATCAAGTCTATTAGTTGAAATTAATATTTGTTTAGTATCAAATTGTATTTATGAAACTTAAAACTTGATTCTTTGGAATGTAGAACTGTTAGCAGAATTGTTTAACTAAATATACAGTACCTGCTGCTCTCCCGCGGTGTGACCCGCGGTCCTACGGGATTTTTCAGTTTTTCGGGATAAAAAGTAGCCTATATAGTAGCCCTGGGATACAACCTTTATCCATGCCAATTTTCAGCCTAATCTGTTCAGTAGTTTGGGCGTGAAAAGGTCACAAGCAGACAGACAGACAGATTTACTTTCAGTCAGTTTTAGTATGGATATGGATTTCTATAATGACCGTCCAAGTATTGATTGTTCTTATTTATCGGTCGATTTCAAAAAAAATATCTTGTTAATGTTTTTTTCACTTTTGTATTTTAAACTAGTGAGGTGGAAAAATTTTAAGTGCGACTCAAAAGGCTTCACTGAGAAAACTGACAATCATAAAAGAGGTGAATTCAGCTTAAAGTATGATGAATTCACTAAAAGGACGGAGCATAGTGATTCACCAAAAAGAACGATGATAATACTGATGTTGATGATAACAGTATTTAAGATGATGTGTCACCATGGATTTAGTTTTAGTTACCTACTATTTTTCGATGCCTTCCTCATATATCCAGTTATATCCTATTAGTTTTCCTACAATTTTTCGGTGACTTCCTCACATATTCAGTTATGTCATACAATTTTTCCTACTATTTTTCGGTGCCTTCCTCATATATCCAGTTATGTCATACAATTTTTCCTACTATTTTTAGGTGCCTTCCTCATATATCCAGTTATATCCTATTATTTTTCCTACTATTTTTCGGTGACTTCCTCATATATCCAGTTATATCCTATTATTTTTCCTACTATTTTTCGGTGACTTCCTCATATATCCAGTTATATCCTATTATTTTTCCTACTATTTTTCGGTAACCTCCTCGTATTTTAGGTTAGGTCCTCTTACTTTTCCTACTATTTCCTCATATCTCTGGTTATAGCCTATTATCTTACGGCGGTCGCCCTCAATAGGAGGATTGTGTTTTTTAATAAACCAATTAATATCTCTATAATACACCAGTGATTAGTTGTAGTTCTACTCATTCTCCATCAGTAGGACTACAACTAAATACTGGTGGATGACACAGAAATTGTTTGGATTATTAGAAATCACAATCCTCCTATAATTGAGGGCGCCACTGGACTTACAGGATCCCCTTATTTTTAAGTATCCAATATTGGTTCTTTCCTTTTAAATATTATTAGGTGTGAGCTCAATATTAAAAAAAACTGAAGAACCCTAAACTTGAACCTTAAAAAAATGGGGAGCAAGTAAAAAAATAGCAAAAAGTACCTTGGCAAGAATGGTAAGAAGGTAAGAAGGGATGTATGTATAAATTAAACAGAAAATTGAATGGTATTTTTATTTCCATAGTATGAATGAATAATTATTATATACTCTAAACATTTATTCAGTATAAAAGAAGACTGTTTTGTTTATAAACATCCTCGCCTTAATGATTACAGTATCTATTCGTCGGTCATTATAAAGAATCATTATATACATTCTGTTCAATAATTCTAGTATTTATAAATTAAAATAAAGGTTGAGACGAGTAGAAATTTAGGATACTTATTGAAGTACTCCTGTAATGTCCCTTCCTCGTAGTACAAGTACCGGAGGCGAGCTCGCACCGTCTCCCGCCACAGGGCACTGACCTCTTGCCACGGACCAGCTGAAGGACTTGACAGCTGCTCTAATGCTGACGCTACGTCCTCCACTTCACCTGCACACAAAAATTAAAACGATTAATAATTAGTACAATAACAATAACGGTTCTTAGATTCAGATATTTTGTAATTTGTAACGAAAATTTATACTAATTCAGATATTTTTCTCAATAATTTTGTTCTTGATAATTTAATTCAATCTGAAAACATAAAATTTCTTGAAAAGGAGTTACCTTCTTAAAGTCCGGGTAGGTCGATTCCAGCGAGTGGGGGGGTGTCTAGCCTAGGACTGGACTTGGAGCGAGAACGTCACTTGGGCTTTTCAATAAAGCCCAACGAAACTAAATGCTGCCGTCGAGCCCTTCTGGCGGTGACTAACCAGCCAGAGATATTGCGCTTAGCCTGGTAAGCATCAGCCGGCAGGTACGGCGCGTAGTATAGGGGTGGTGACTCCTCTTTAAATAATCTGCCAATGTCGTAGGATAGAGCAAGCAGCTGCGAATCTGTCAGAAGTACCGGGTTTTCGGCCGTAATGAGCTTCTCCATAAGCAGCTTGCATAAACGCCCACGCACGTTTGAGGGTAAGGCGCCCGTTTTCTGCCCAATTGCTATTATTTGTTTTCCCTCGACTGATGAATTCAGTGTGACATTCACCTGAAACACAAATAGTATAAGTATGGCATTAAAGTAAAAAAAAAAAAAAAAATTAAGTAAATTTTTTACTTTTTTTTTTAGTATGGCATTAAAAACTAAATATGCAAGGTAAAAGTAAAAAAAAAATGTCACTAAAATGTTGAAAATACAGGTTCAATACCTACCTTTCATTCAGTATAATGATCAGTTGGATATACTGTCACAAAGATCAGTAATATATTTGGAGTCGGTGCCAGTCTAGGCATCATGAATTTAGTTGTTAGTTATAGCTGTCACCAACTCCAAATATATTACTGATCTTTGTGACAGTATAGCTCCTAAACGGCCGTCCGTACACACATACAGGACAGGACAGGTACAGACGTTAAACTTATCTGTTTACGCCGGGGGTTAAAAATATTGAATGTCAATTTAAATTCCTTATCAGTATCGTACAGGATAATAGGCAATAACTTACTAAATTGCTCCCGGTGGACTCTTGTCTAACTGCTTCACCCACTGACGACGACGAGTCCAGTGGTATCACCAGTATGTCACCATCCTAAAATAATATTTACTTTGAGACAATGTTATAATAGTACATGTAACAAAAAGGTGTGATAATATGAGTATGTACGGTCAATTAACCTCAATAATCGTTGAAATAATCACTAAATGTGTCCGAGTGCGACCGTTAACTAACAGGCTATAGCTAGCCCTAGCCGGAGTTAACTCAAGGGAAGTGTTATATTTTTTTACTAGTAATCGGTTCAGCATTGCAGGTGTGAACGGTCCTGCCCTCGTCCCTTGATCCGGCCCTGATAAAAACTAATCGATCAAGATCAGGACTGATCCTGGTCTCAAAGAATGTCTATACCAAATTTTGCATCGGTTTAGTGTCTTAGGTATGAAAATGTGAAAAGGTCCTGCCCCAGCCGACAGATAGACAGACAGACTTACTTTCGCATTTATAATATTAGTATGGATGTAATTACAAATTAATACATATTGCTCTTGAACCAAAAAACAGTAAGTACGAGTACTTTTCTACAATTTTGCATAACTTACCAAATTTTCCTTGTTAAGTCCTGCTTCGCAGTCTTGGTTGAGGATTGAGCTTTGCAGTCCTTCACACGGTGGCAGAGGCTCTAAGTTACAAGGTAGACTAGTTAACAAGTCATTCCTCAGGACCTCTTCAAAGAGTGATGAATTGTAGGAGTTATCCTGAAATTTAACAAGAAATTTAAAAAGGTAATAATAATGTTCTTAGTTGGTAAACTAACAAGACTGATGAAAAGTTAGGATTTTATTCCACTTTTTAAATAAATACTGCACCGGTTAAATTGTTAGGTATCTTAAGAAGACTTTAAATAAAAGTTAATAAGTAGGTACCTACCTACATGCAAGTAGGAGAATGTGCATTTAAGCGACGCAGGGCATGTGTAAGCAAAAAGTTTAAAACAAAATTAACTTTTATTAAATAAAATTTAACATGAAAACAAACCATATCTTTTGGTTGGTCGCTTTTTAACATGGCCAGAGCTGCTTCAAACCGGAGTCCCCTATTTGAGGGAACATACTATGTATGTCTTGTTTACTAAGCATCTGCATTGTTGCGATATCAATTCTTTCAGCTGAAAAAAAAGGTAAATTTACCTAAACGCGCCCTGATTGCAGCTGTGAAATGCACTACGTCGCATCGACTTTATAAAATGTAGGTTGGTACCTATTTGTTTTTTTTTGGGTTGCAGTTGCACATCGAATCTAGTGTATAATATAAATATGAACGTATATCTAGGTAGGTGGGTAGGTACCATACGACAAGACTATTCTTGGTTGGAGTGTACAGCGGCCAAAAAAGTGTTATTTTCGCAAATTGTTTATTTTCTCGATTCTATAGTATGTAACACCTAGAAAGGCTAAAAGTGTCTTGGTCTTTGTCTCCGACCAACCGTTTGTCGTAAAAACGATGTCGAAGGGATCCATAGGTTAGGTTATGTTAGAACTGTGACCTTGAAATTGGTCGCGAATTTTTTTTAAGTATTTTTTCATAGTGCCCCTAAGACGACACTCTGACCCTATTCTTGCTAGAAATTAGAATGTGTGAATGTAATGTGTGAGCTCATGCTAGCAACTTACTAGGTAGGTTTGTCAACTTACTTTCAAAACGATCGATGTAGCGTTCCAAATTCCACTTCTTCAAAAGATCACGCGTAGCCATATCCATTTTTGCACTGATCAAACACGTTCACTGGCACTAATGGAATTGTTATTGCTAATAATTAAACGAGTGACTTGCCGGCATGCAAATGGAAATGCAAATGGCCGACCTGACGCGGGCGGCCGAATGAAGTGAGAGGGAGACCTCATTATATAATGCCGTCACCTTAAATTTGTAGGACATCATTCAAATGCTACTCATAAATGGGTCTCTGTAATAATAATTTAGTAGGATACACATAAAATAATATGACTGTAATATTAAAAAATGATGCGCGTACATTAGGGGGAGGTCATCGTATTTTTAGAGATACTTCTTCATATTAAACTATGAAATCTATTTATATTACGGTGACTGTCATTGTGTTTTTTAATTAGAATCTTATTTATAATTATCATACCATTTTACCATTACATTGTGTTATTATTTGAAGAAGACAATGTTATTTCATAATTACAATTTTTTACGATGACAATTAACATAATATTGCATTATTTACCCAAAAAATTCGATTCCATCTTAACACATTTCAGTTCTAGCGTAATATTTACTTATTATCAACATATTATTAGACAACGCATCCTATTTTAAACCAACGTCACGATATTTTAAGATTATGCCAAAATGACATTTTTCTCAGTGTTCTTTCATCTGCGTAAGATCAATGCGATTACGATTTACTTACGATAATACTATAACTGAAGATACATTTTGATGATGAATGATATTGAATTTCAGCGAATTGAAGCTCATTCTGAATGTTATTTTCGAAGCTTATTTATGAAGCAGTTATTTTTAGCTCTCCAGGGTGTCAAGGTAATATTGCAAACTCTTATCAAGGAATCGTCCTCAATACAGGACTTGACGCATTTCAGACTCCGTGACTCACGCTTAGTGTCATGTTACACCGACAGTTAATCGGCTGTTTAACTTTTGACTGGATTCTTGAAAGGAAACGCTTAACTCCTTTAAGTCAAAGGTAAAAGAGCACTATTTGTCATTATGAATCCATTTTTCTTGAATTATATATTATATTATGTGTGTAAGTATATATATTATATGTATTGTATGTATATATTGTATAGGTATTTAATGAAAATGGTATTTTTTTGACAGCCATGACTAAATAGCAAGAACTTTCGATATACGTGTGCGTTGAAAATTGCGCCGTGTTACATTATACATGCGTAGATTTTTAAAGGAATTTATATTATTCCTACATACATGAGTCCATACATACGGAATCAAAACTAAGCTTATTGTACCTACCTGTGGTACCTACGTACGGTCAGCGACAGAAGTTCATGAACATTTGATGTTTTTAAATCTTCGAAGTTCGAAGTTCGTTGGGTTTTAGATGCAATTATAAGGTATATAATGGTTGCTTTACCTTGTACCAGTACTATTTGTGAAAAAATAGGCAATTTTCCCACACACAATGAAGAAAATGGATCTTTAAAATCTCCAATTGTTCATGAACTTGACACTGAATGTACGCAAAACAAACTTGTAGGTGAGTTTTCATCTACATTCGTTCAAGTTCTTTTAACCAATGGTTTATAGCTTGGTGGATATTGGTTCAGATAGTTTGGTATTCACAACGAAGCTCGCCCATTCTGCTCTCACAGAATACCGCGCTGAATTTTAAATTTATTTCGAAATTGCATCAGAAAAATCTGTGCAATAATAGACTTTATTACAAAGACCAAAAAAACCATTCCGTACTTAAAGTTTTCGAAGAGAACTAGACTAATTAATTATAATAATTTTGCATAATATGGCACAATTTTGTCATCCGAGAGTGTTTTTATTTTCCAACATCTATTATTAAATTTAACGCGTTTGCTCCAATAGGTACTTACCTAAAATAAAAAAATGGCACTCCGGGAATGCCAAGGAGGAGTTCAAAATTAAATGGCGCTGACAGTGGTGTCGGTAACACTGTCAGTCTGAGTTCAATAGATTTTTCCCATCTCAAAAATGCCCAACGTCCCTAAACAAGTTTTCACTTCAAAAATCTTTAGCATGAACATAGCTACACTATTTCCTCAAGGATCCTCACTTTTTGTGACTCATAGATAACCCCAATTGCAAAAATACCTTCAAGTTTCCAAAGACCATGCAAGACACGTATTCTGATCTCACTAGATGCATTAAACTCAGTAGTTTACCTATTACATCCATTTATCAAGAAACCACAAAGTACGCCAAGCAATAAGTAAATCGTCATCTAATAGACAGTCTCTATACAGTGGTCGCACAGTCCAGCCTAACTTCGTTGTTATTTCTGTTGCTATGGTATGGTTACGGCGCGAACTTTTCAATGCTTTTGGGCGTTGTTGTGACATATTTTTAATTTTCTACCATGTCAACTGTCAGTGAGCTAACCGGCCGCCGACCAACGATTACATTTAGCGGCTTGTTAGTGAAGATTTCCTTTGGAAAGAACACAAAACATCGTTACGGTCTGTTAAAATCTTAATCCGTTGTTATTTCTCTTACTAAATGTGATGATTAACTAACGCTCTGTTAGACAGAGTTTCGTGAAACCAGCCCTAAAGGTGTTACTAAAGAGTTGATTTTCGGCAACTTATTGAAGAGTAATAGAAACAAAATTTGACAGCGATATTGGAGATAAATCAAAAATTTACTAATTTAAATATTATCGGCGGTCTTATCGATACATCAACATTCAAGCCTATTCCATCTCGAACAATTTTTGTGACAATGTCCCAGGCACTACAGCGTCCCGTTGAGTGTAGGCATAGGTTGTCTCCTGATTCTGTATAAATCATATAATATAGATGTAAAGGCCTAAGTTTTATCGATACATCCCTACCAGAAAGCCTGCAGCTTGTGGATATTAATTTTCTAAATAATTCAGCGAATTTAAACTACAATGGTCATTTGAAAAAATATTGAAAGAAAATTGATAACAATATCAATGCAAAAGCGTTGCACTCTGTCTGTAGATAAGATATTTTTTATAAATCTGGTTTATCATTACATCAACTGATTTGGCTAATCTTACAAAAAGTGATAAGTATTCAATTTGTATTTTTTCACTTGCTAGAGATGACTCAAACGTCGTTTAAGGCATTTTTTACGGACTTTTTTTGCGAGTGGCAATAAAATTCTATTACCACTGAACTGTTTATTACAAAGCAACTTGAACGTAAAGAAAAGGATGGAGCGATTCAGACACATTTTAGTCGGAGAGAGACAGATTAAGACACAAAAATAAGTATAAAATTCAACCATTAATAAGGAGGTAAGTATTCTTTACCCTCTAACTACGCCGCTGAGGCGACTTCATATTAGAAAAGAATAGTTAGGTATATAACAGTAGTGTAGAAAATAAGTATTAGTGATACTTTAAGTTTAAGTAAATTACCCAAGTTAAAAAGTGTCTAAAATGGTATAATATGTAGAATAAAGGCTTTTTTATTTTATTTATTTTAATTATTCTTAAACCGAGGTCGTAGATGTAGGTAGGAGGATTAACCAGTTAAAGTGGAGATGGGCAGGACACTTGGCAAGGCGGGAAGACGGTAGATGGACAAAGGCGGTTACCGAGTGGTGGCCACGCGAGGGTCATAGAACACCAGGCAGACCACCAGCCAGATGGTGTGATGATATTGTTGCGGTAGCGGGAAGGCAATGGATTCGACTGGCGCAGGATCGGAAAGGGTGGCGTGAAAATGAGGAGGCCTATACTCAGCAGTGGGTAGATGTAGGCTGATTAGATAGATAGATAGAATTATTCTTCAAGATTAATTAAGTAACAGCCTAAAATGTTCAGAGTCGTTACTTTTTCGAGCAGGTGGCGTGGAACAATGTTTAACCCTTTCTTGTTTTGTCGTTTGAGTAGCCCTAAAGAAACAAATCTCAAATTCTAATGTAATAAACGTCAATTTCTGGCACCTGCGCTACGCTGTAGCTGCAGAGATAGGGTTGTCGCATTTTACTTTATCCTTAAAAAAATATACGTTACGCTCGTAAAAGCTAGCAAACTTTATTAAGTTACTTGATATGTTACTGTTTTTCTCTTACAGACTTTAATACAAATTACTTATTATTGATCTTCTCTACACTACATGCCTTATTCATCTCAACAACATCTGTATAGTTATGTCCACACTTACAAGTAAGTTTGATTTTTGTGATTAAAATTGTAATTGTTCTGTATTTCCGCTGAGACCCTGTTGTTTTTAAGAAGAGAGTTAATAGGCACCCTCTGGGTAGACTTGCTCCATCGTAGACATCATTCTTGCCTATGTAAGTTTCGAGGTCAAGAGCCGATACATTCATCATTAAAAAAAAACATAAAGACCTACAAACAAGTCATTCCGAACCTCATGGCTGTTAAATTTCACAAATTATACATTAAATTGAAATAATAATTATAGATAGATAGATAGAAAATACTTTAATTGTACACCACATGGACATTACAAAATATAAAGTAAGATACAAGAAAACATTTAAAGCGAAGTACAAAGGGCGGTCAAAATCGCTGTGAGCGATTTCTTATCTTAGTTGTTAATTCTAAAATAATAATTATCTTAGTTGTTAATTCTAAATTCCTAGCGCGTGACATCCCTATTACATTTGACATGAAACTATACAAAAAAGGGACCTTGTTTTTGTATAAACACGTGCGCAAACGCTCCTATTCAATTCATGAGGATTATGTTACAGAACGTGTTGAAATGTTTAGTTTACCTAATAGGGCTGTTGCCATCGATAAAAAATAATAAATAAATATTGGTCATTTCACACAGCATCATCTAGCCCCAAACTAAGCAAAGCTTTTGTAATATGGGAACCAGATAACTGGTATGAAATACATACATACAATTTTATTTTGTACAAAATATTATTTGATTTGAACCCGCGACTTTCGCCGATCCGTGGTGTCGGTCTCCCAACTGATGCTATTGTTGTCTTGACTCAGACCAATGATCTTTTTTGACTCTGGTCATCTCTCTCCATTTATTTCAAAAACATTCTTCATTTATTTCAAAAACTCGTTTCGTATATTTTTTTGTATGATGAATGCTCTTGACCTCGAAACTTACCTAGGCAAGAATGAGGTCTACGATGGAGCGAGCCTACCCAGAAGGTAAAAACTATGAAAAAAACATCAGATTAAAGATTCAAGTGCCTGATTTGAGGGAATGTCTACCGTACTCTAGAAACAGTAGTATAGTCCAACAATTTGCACACGTGCATAGCTGCGGGCCTCAGACAATCATAAATCCACGCATTTGCGAATTACACGCCATTTTGTAACCATTACAATAAATGCTTAAACATTTATTTCTAGTAAATACGTTACTATAAATAAATGATTAATAGCATTTAAGGTCAGCTCATGAGACACGTTACGGCCCTTTAACCGACTTCTAAAAAGAAGCTGGTTCTATGTTTTTGTAGGTAAGTGTAAACCTTAGTAATGTTCAACGATATTTTTTGTCAATGGTCGAATGATTATGAATGAATGAATGAATAAATGTTTTTTTGGCACTTACAAACTGGAAATATCTTAAAAACTAAAATACACAAGTAAATCGAGAAAGATAAAAAAAATTGTGCATATATAAAGGTTAGTACCAAAAAGGCGTCCAGCTCAGCATGTGTTGGATGCTTACACCCAACGCTGATTTTCAACTGTAACCTGGGGGAAAGGAGGAAAAGATTAGGAGAGGGATGAATGGAGGGAGAGGTGGAATTCTTGTCATGTCACTAGTTCTATCAAACAAGTGTGGCAAAAGGATTTTATAAGCTCCTCAAACCTCCTATCGTGTAGGTAGCTTAGGTAGGTAATGTGGGACTTCAGGGCTCTAGATTGTAACGAGCTTCGTGTTCGTGTGAGCTGACTCTGCTGCGTCACCTGCAAGAACTTCCGAAAGAAAAACAGTTTGATCGACAGCTGCAGGATGCTGTTGCACAGACTGTCGAATTCACGGAAGATTTCTTGCATACGCGGCTTTACTTCAATTAAATTCTAGTAAATATACATTCAATTCAAGTAAATACTACTATACCGATTTACACATGACACTCACGGCTAAAGAATGTTGATAACATAATAAATTGTTCGCCTTATTTGTAAAACGAGTCCCTATATGGGCTGGTGCTCAGAAATTAGCAAGCTATTGATGAGAAACATGATTTATGTGATACACAGGATCACGACTGATGTAAAGTAGAAATCTTCAATAGATTGTTTCAATTTCTAAATCTTTAATGAGGGAGGATCTATAACCTCCATCGAGTCTAAAGCACAAAATGCGGCTAAAAAGCTGGGCATCCTAAATAAGGTCAAGCGATATTTCACACCTGATCCACTTTTGACTTTATATAAAGCTCAAGTTCGATCTTGTATGGAGTATTGCAGCCACCTTTGGGATGGATCTGCTAAGTATCAACTTGCTGCACTTGACTCGGTGGAGCGCAGAGCCAAGAGGCTCATTGGTGAAGACTGTCTCTCGACAGTCTGAGCCATCGTCGTGAGGTAGCGTGTTTGTCGGTCTTCTACAGATTGTACTACGGTGAGTGTGCCGAGGCGCTACACGACCTTATTCCGCCTTCACCGTTCTTTTACAGGGACTTCTGACGCACAGCTCATTATCATCCACACCTGGATGATATTCCACTTATTAGAACTAAGCGCTTTCAAAGTTCTTTTATTATGCGTAGGTACTGCAAAAATGTGGAATCAGCTTCCCGCGTCTGTATTTCCGCTTAGCTACGACCCTGTTGTTTTTAAGAAGAGACTTAATAGGCACCTTCTGGGTAGGCTCGCTCCATCTTAGACGTCATTCTTGCCTATGTAAGTTTCGAGGTCAAGAGTCGACCCATTCATTATGAAAAAAACAAAAAAAAAGAGGGAGAAATAATTAAGGAGTTAATTGTATCCCCAAGGCGCGGTAGACATTCTCTCAGATCTTTTATATTCCAGATCCTTTGAAGATGTCTAAGGGGGTAGTCAGAGGCAGTACAAATACATTTGATACATGCCCACATCTTGCAGAATTTCATACATGTCAGGTTGCAAGCCCATCGCCGCCAATAAGAATACAAAATACGAGATTGGATTCGAATAAAATAATCCTATAAATATTATAAAGGCGAAAGTTTGTAAGTATGGATGTATGGATGTATGGATGTTTGTTACTCTTTCACGCAAAAACGGCTGGACCGATTTGGTTGAAATTTGGTATGTAGATAGGTGATACCCTGGATTAACACATAGGCTACTTTTTATCCCGATATTCCCGCGGGAACGGGACTTACGCGGGTGAAACCGCGGGGCGCAGCTAGTAATGATAATAAAAAAGGCTCTACCTACCTTTTCACACAGCATCATCTAGCTTCAAAGTAAGCAGAACTTGTGTTATGTCTAAAAGCATTTATTCAGTAGGACCGCTGGGATCACATTTTCCTGTTCTTTTACGACCAATACCGTCAAGAATTAGGGCAACAAACACGGTTTTGGGCCTAGCATTCTTTTAGGTGATCCATCTTAAAACTAAAAAGTCAAGCTCCAGTGGTTATCAGTTAGATCACTCATAAGTACGAGTATACATACTAGTGCAATCGCGTACAGACTCTCATTCAAACTATGTTCTCGTATCATCCCCAGTCAGTAAAACCGCATAGTAATCATAAATCCATGTCTGACTCGTCTCGTCTCCTTTTGAGGTTATAATTTTTTTTCTCTTTTTTCGAGTTTTAACTACACAAATGTGATCAGAAACAGACACCGAGACCATTTTTAATTTTTTTTTGGTAATTTTAAAAAATAGGAGTGTATAAACAAACATACAAACATACAAAACTCGCCACTAACAGAAGTTAATTCAATAAAAAAACTTTCTTTTAATTATGTTACCTACAGACACCAAAAAACCTGATACCCTCTGTATTAACCGTTAACTCCAAAAATCCGGAACATATCCTTCTTGGTAGGTACAGTCAGCGACAAAATGGAATAAAATATTTCAGTTTTGCTCATTCCCAGTTACTTTTATGGCACAATTTTTTGAGTGACATGGAGTTATGTACTTCGATATATTATTGATTCGGTCGGTGAGATGGTGCTAGGGAGTATGTCATGATATTTTTTTAACTTTTGCGATTAAAACTAAAAATTTAGTACATACAAACCACAAAGTAAATAATAGGAGAGAAATAAATGGAAGACATCATACAACATTGGCCATTGGAACTGACATTGGTCACGCGCATATTGGAAAATCAATAAAAGTATATGAAATTAGTCAAAAATATTATTATGAAAATCTGTTTTAGTCAGCTTGTATCGTCGACTGTACCGAATGAAACAGGTGATTACGGAGAAGACAGGTGTCTCGTTTGCGTAAAAAATAATTTATTCGCGGCGAGCGGCTCTGTAGGCGCTGTATTGAAACTTTTTTAGATTTTACAAACTTTTTTTTAGTTCCAAGAAACTGATTGGATGAGTTTATTTTGGTGGTATGAATACGTGTTTTTGATGTTTGGTATTTTTAGAACATCGTTTTCTACACCGTAGACTTCTGATTTTTTGACTTTTGTGTACCTTCTGTGTACCAAAGATTTATTATGACATATTTACACAGAATAATTTTAACCAATACGTTATCGTATGTACCTACCTAAAGCACTGCATTATTTTTACGTGTAAATGCTGCTAAAAATCTTAGGTGCGACGGTCGCTCGTCTAAACCGAGCCAAAAATAGTCTTATTTGAAACAGAATTCTTAGAATCAAAATTATGTATTTAAAGAAATACACAATAATTATTTCGCAAAAGGAAAATCGAAAGTTCAATTAAACTTTCTCTGTACATTCAGCAGTTAATGTGACAATGAAATCGTCAGCTCGATGACTCAGACGGCCGTGTGTGGTGGTGACGTCACCGTTTGTAGGTCATGGTCTGGTGGACCGGGTGTATGAATATTTTATAACGAGTCTTATTATGAAGACTGAAGGAAATAGACTATAAAGTAAGTAAGTTCGTATGAGTCAGTGACTAACTCTGGTGACGGAGTTTTTAGGTGACCTTATGGCCTCCGTCATGGCTTAACGACTTAAATAGCCGGGACCGACAATTTAACGTGCCCTCCGAAGCACGGAAGCGCTCAGATGAAAATGCCACTGGCGGTCACCCATCCACTTACAGACCGTTTCAAACGTTGCTTAACTTCGACGATCTATCAAGAACGACTAAGCAAGCACGACCACGAGCGCTTCGATAACCAGGACTATAATAACCAGGGATTTAAGGAACTAACCAACGATCTCCGATTCGGTCCGATCTCTTTTGATCTTCAATAGTTATGAAAATGAGGGTCATTGTGCAATGTGGTTATTAGTTTACGTAGGTAGTAGTATTATAGGCACAATAATTTGTGTGTCATCTGTGTACCAACGTAATAACGTCCAAAGCTAAAAGTTTTTTGTTTTTTCTTGTAACCTAAACCGTAATTGAGTCAAACATTCAACCAAACAACAGATTTCCATCATCAACTTTCCACGGAAAGTTTATAATTGCCGTGAACGAAACCGCGGGCAGACTGATAGTTCAATAACAAGCCACAATAAATAAATAATGCTGGACATTTCACACAGCATCATCTAGCCCCAAACTAAGCAAAGCTATGGGAACCAGATAACTGATATACTACTTATATACTTTTTGTTTGTAAATACATACATATTATACATAGAAACACCCAGACCCGAGATAAATATTTGCAGATCATACAAACATTTATCCCGCCGCGGGGATCGAACCCGCAACCTTCTGCGTACCAAGCGGACTTTCACCTACTGCGCCACAGAGGTCGTCAAATAATCAAAGAGCAAAAATGTAACGAACATACCAAAAATATCTTATAATTGAATTTTTACTCCTCCTCCAAAACTGAATTAAAATTCCAAGGCATTGGAACCGCCAACCCAAGCTCATAAATATTAATAAGTTGGAACAAATTTACAGAACCATATCACACGTCCACTCTGAAATTCGCATTGACGTGATTTTGATAACATCCACAAAATGATGTAAGTTCCTAAAGGTCATGGCTCTTTCTGGGCTTTTAATATTAAAGTTCATAATAGCTATAAAGTTACGCGTAGCCTGGAACGCGTAAGTCCGTACACAGCATAAGAGGTATAACTGATTGTCACATATACGCTGTTTAACACGTTCGCTGCGTGAACTAATTTGCCAATTTTTCAGGCAGTGTAATAGGACGCTGATAAACCTTAAACTCTCTCTCATTGAGCTTTGAATCGATTCTCAAGCAGACTGTCACAAAGTCCTCAAACTGCTCTCAGCTAAGACCCCTCGCAGACTGCAGACTTTCTATCGGCCGATAGTTGAGATGGAATATACTTCGACCTACTTCTCCATACTCATTACGAGCCGAAGTATGTTCCGTCTCAACTATCGGCCGATAGAAAGTCTGCAGTCTGCGAGGAGGCTAACTCACAAAACAAGTGCCTACAATACCTACGTATTATACATAAATCATGGAAAGCGTGATCTTCTAGGCTTTACAAAACTAAAAATCAAGGTAATTGATAATAATACTTTATGTTTAGAGTTTTGATAGCTAAATCTATTTAGGTACACCTTCTCAAGCAACGGTCGTCTACCTGGTGAATCGTATGAAAATCTAGTCGGTGATTTTTAAAATAAGTAAATATTGTATTTTGCTTTCAGACAGACATTGTAGCGATAATAAGAATGTCATGAATTTCAATTAGTATGTCAACTCATGAATTCAAAGAATTTTGACACTTCGTAATGATCATAGGCGGATCCAGGGGGGGGGGGGGGCACGGGGGCACGTGCCCCCCCCAGACGATATTTTTGTGTACCTACTAACTACGAAAAATTCATAAATTGTGAAATTTTTGACAGTTTTTGTTTCTTGTGCCCCCCCCCCTCCAGAAAAAAATCCTGGATCCGCCCATGGTAATGATGACAACATGAACAAATATTTGCACGCATATTTTGATAAAACGTTACCAGGATTTGACACTTTATGATCTAAACAATAAGGCTGTAATTGATCTGACAATTGCCTGAAGTTAAAGCTAAGGTATACATAACCTTCAAAGTTGTCCTTGGAAGGTGTGATACCATAATGGGTACATAGTGGAATTTTTAATGGCTTTTAAAATGGATAAAACCTTAAAAATAGTGTGGGATGAGTAATTTCGTGGGTAGAACAATGATTTTTATTATATGATTGTTTTAAACTGCTAATTGGCTCAAAATATTGCTATGATCGGTATTGTGACATTGACACTGTTTTGAAGAGATCTTGTGTAACTTTGAGGATTGTTAGCCCCACTTGTGTCAAGAAAAAAAACCGTGGCACAAACAATTTAAAATCTTACATTTGATTTTGCCTACAAAATGTATAGACAAATGTATCGTTTGCCTTGCCTGGCCGCGATACATTTTTTATGAAAACCAAAATTTTGGAATTTTAATTGTTCCAACAACAATAGGCACATAGTTAATTCGAAGTATTTTTTACTTTCTTAAACAGACAAATCAGCCTTTATAAAATAACGAAGATCTGCCGGTCGTAGGCATATTCTGTACAGACAGACACATTGTCTTACCAAGCATTATAGAATGTTGACACAGATGCGAAACTAACAGTGTCTGGTAAAAGTTAAATAAAATTGTTGCATTGCTGAGCTGAGACAGAATAGGTCTGCCAGTCGTAGGCTATTTACCCTATTATTCTGTACAGTACCTACAGACACATTGTCTTATCAAGCATTACAGAGTGTTGACACAGATGCACAACTAACAGTGTCTGGTAAAAAGCTAAATAAAATTGTTCCGCTGCTGAGCTGAGACAGAATACAGATAGCCTACGGCCGGCAGACCTTCGTCATTTTGTAAGGATGATAGTACCTATAACTCCAGTACTAGCTCCAGAACAGTCAAGAATGTACTGAAGCTATAGTACTTACACAGACAAACTTTCAGCCCTTATAAAATGACGAAGGTCAATTTTATTAAACTTTTACCAGACAATGTGAGTTGCGCATCTGCGTCAACACTCAGTGATGCTTATACAATGTGGTGTGAAAAAGTACGTAATATTATAAATGTGCAAGTCTCTGTCTGTCTATCTGTTGTTACCTTTTCACGCCCAAACCACAGAACAGATAAGGCTGAAAATTGGCATGGATAAAGGTTGTAACCCAGGAAAGAACATAGGCTACTTTTTATCCTGAAAAATCCCGAGAGACCGCAGGTTACACCACGGGCGCGCAGCTAGTATTTTATATGTGAAAGTAACTCTGTCTGTCTGTTTGTTACCTTTTCACACCCTAACAGATTAAGCTGAAACTTGGAACTTACCAAGGAAGGACATACTTTTTATCCCAAAAAATGGAGTTATATCCCGAGGGACCCGCGGGTTACACCGCGGGAGCGCAGCTAGTAACGTATTTACAGACTTCAATATTTACAGGAATTTCTATTAAGCGTGGGGAATCAGGAATTTGGACGTTTGTTTGCTCCTAAAACACTGTTATGTGACTTAACCTCCGAGTGTCTCTATCGTAATTCCCTTACCCTGACTGCGACTAAAACAAAATATATGTATGTAGCTTTTGCTCTACGTAAACCTGGGCTTCCAAACTCCAGCATTAACTACATCAAAGACCACTCACTCTAAATTAGCTGTAGGACAACATTTGCTCAAAAAACTCCTTTTTCTAGGTAGAATAAAACTACCTACAAATAAATTTTCACATCGGTTTCCAGAATTTATAGCCAAAGTAGTTTAAGTATAATTATTCAAACCATTTTAGAAATTTGCAATTCGAATGTTCCCTTTCTAATGTTCCCGTTTTCGTTTAACTGCATTGCCAGTTACATTGAATTATTGCAGTGAGGTCGTTAACAATACAAACATCTATTAAAAGGCCGCTCGTAAAATCTGCGTGACATAGTTTTGGTGACACTATTATTCTCACAACGTGACTGGGACTGTGTGACAGGATACTGGTTCCAGCGACATCAACGTGGAAATTAAAAAAGAGAACTCAAAATTAAAAAAAAACTGCTCAACGGAAGAAGTCCACGCGGCATGGACAAAATTCTTGTTGGTCATTAGTTCTAATTGGACATTTTTGATTTTGGACATTATTCGTGCAAAGGGTTGGTGACCGTACAAGGTACATGGTCAAAGTCAAAGTCAAAAAGCATTTATTCAGTACCGCTGGGATCGATAGTCATAGAACTAATTTTACTCCTGTTCTTTCATGGTATACCTACTTCACGCTTTGGTCCACACTTCACGCTTTGGTGGCAGGAAACGCGTTAAACCCTCGCTCTCAACTTGCACCAAGCCTTACTTTCACGCATTTTCGCCACATGATCTCATGCAACCTTGGGGATGCATCGCATCGCATCGTTACAGTAATGCGACCGCCGTTTTGATAATGGCGCAGACGTGTTACTTATTGATTATACGAGCGAGTTGAATTGCGTAGATTCATAATGAAGTAACTTATCATTTAACAGACTTTTTTCATTACTTAAAAATCTACCTAACACTTACTTTTTGAATGAATGAATGAACACTTTATTGTACACCAAGAAATTAACAAAAACAAAACAATTACAAGTTCTTAGTACAATGGGCGGCCTTATCGCTGAACGTGATTTCTTCCAGGAAACCCATTTTTTACGCAGAAAGACGCTTAACACGTTTCCTGTTTGTCTGGGGCGTCCCTTTCTTCTACGGGTTACGGGGGCTATTAGTGGTAGCCCCAAGAAAATTTTACGTTACCAACACTAAATCAAGCTATTAAAAAAACATAAAACCAGTGTGGCTTATTTCCAATTCACTTCCTCAAACTCGAGATAGGAATAGAAACGAATTTTCAAAAAAACATTTTTTTAAAACATCAACGGGGTTCCTTTTCCAAACGCTAATTATAAAAGGCGGTGAAGATCAAAGACGCACCAGTAACACAATTCCAAGATACAAATAGATAGCACAATATAATGAAAACAGTAATCCAACTTTAAATTTTTTATTATGGGAATCAGATAACTGCCGGAATGCATAATACTAATAGTAGGTGTGTAATAAGGTTAAGGTAGGTAATACTTAAGTTGTAAAATAATATAATATTATTATACTTTTTATTGTAAATATTGTATTATCATCTTTTAAATTCAACTGCAATTGAAACAATCGCATAATAACTGCAATTGAAGCCTTCGGATAAACAATACCAACTGGGTATCAGTTCGGCGAAAAAAAAACCATCTCTGTAAATAAGAGCGCACTTGAGACGTGAACTCTCATTTTGTAATTCGAAGAAGCAACAGAAACAACAAAAAGGATGAAAAAAGTATGACATGTACTTTATTTGTTTCCACTTACAGACGTAAAGAACCAGTTCTTAAAACACAATTTACTCTGATGTAAAATAAATAAATAAATAATGCTGGACATTTCACACAGCATCATCTAGCCCCAAACTAAGCAAAGCTTGTACTTACTATGGGAACCAGATAACTGATATTAATACTACTTATATACTATTTGTTTGTAAATACATACATATTAAACATAGAAACACCCAGACCCGAGATAATGATTTGCAGATCATACAAACATTTATCCCGCGGCGGGGATCGAACCCGCAACCTTCTGCGTCCCCAGTGGGCTTTCACCCACTGCGCCACAGAGTTCGTCATTATTAAAAACAAGCTTGTATTTTTTCATTTTTCTAAAGTTGAGCTTCTGTGTTATTTACTGTGCCGTATAACAAGCATCACTATGTCATGAATGAACTCCGTTACCCAGACGTGGCTACCAAGAAATGTTATTATAAGATTAATTATTGTAAACAAATATGGATAAACAAAAAATAAACTTTCTATGCTATTTATTGTGATTGAGAGTTTCTAAGAAGCTCTTGTTTCAGATTTGGGGCACATTCCAAACTCTTAAGGGTCGGTTCATATCTAACGGAATATCGGTCGCGTATTATCGGTCGCGGAACGCCAGAACTGACAAATCGCACCTCACAACTAATATAGTCGTAACTCAAAATTTTGCACTTTTGAGTTAAGTATGCCACCAAGAAGAAGAATTCTTTCTCTACAGACTGGTGAGACCCTTACATTTCTACCTATTTTTATCGCAAATCGGTAGTACTATAAAACTTTATTGACTGTCAATCTCGTTTATTCTTTCGACAAGTAACACTGTCACAACTTAGTCCAGACGTGTTTAACCTGTCTCATGTTAATATAAGACATAGTGATTGTCAGCTTTTATACAAAAACAACACAAGTGAGCAGTCAATATAGTCTTATTATCTAGTTGTGACACTTTTGCCTGTCAATAAAATATAAATATGAGGGTTACATCACAAGTTGAGACTTTATTGCTTGTCAATAATTTCCTTTCGTGGATTATTACGAAAAATATTTCGACTTAGGACTATATTGCCACTGTTTTGTTTGAGTTATTACTGTATGACCTGTTAAAATCATCGCGAAAGTTATTCGATATTTTGGGTTAACTATAAATACGACGGTTCCGCCTGTTCAGTTTTGCTAAATATCTATTTATTTACAGAAAGAGTCCACAGTCGATTCTACATAACTGAGGGTAGTGAACCCTAATCAAGGTTTTTTTCTTTCTCATTAAGTATGTTGAAAACCATTGGTAAGTGGATGCAGCCTTGCCTTACTCCTGAACTAAAATGGTTGATAAAAAGTCTTATCGACCCTTATACTACCCCCCGACTCATGGCATTTAGCGATCTGATGAGGGAGATAAGTTGTTGTGGTACTCCAAAATCAGTCAAAAAAAGGGAACAGTTAACGCAGTCGAACGCCTAAAAACAAAAAAACTCCAGCTTCTTTGATAAAGCAAAATTACTCCAGGAGTGTCGAATATTCATAGCACTTCTCGATAATCTGCTTTATATTCAGAATGTATCCTTTCAACAAATCCCGGTTGTTTCGGAGATATCTGCCAGTACAATAAATGCCACAATCTGCTGTTAATTATAATCAGTAGTTTTCGCTTGCGTGAATAATATAACAGAGAGGGATAAATTTCAAAATTCTTAGTATAACCCTTTCGGTGCATCGATATATTAGTAGAATCCGACCAGTCCTGAGGCCATACACCCGTCCGAAAGACAGTATTACAGATTCCGTTTAACACGTCCACCGCAGCGTCACCTAGAGCTTTCAAGACTTCAGCCACAATCATATCAGGTCCTGATGCTTTGTTTAAGCTTCTTAATCTCAGCATACACTTCCCTTTTGAGACTTATTATCCTCTTTATTCGTGGTCATGTGAATTGGCTAAAATATGTGAGGTAAGCTGACAATTGACGTGTCTTTGTACAGGTCTTCGCAGTTTTCACACCATCTATGCTATCATGCTATCGGTTCTAGTCTTAAGATAGTGCTTACCTTATGCATCTTAACCTAAAGCATAGGACTTTGGTTTGATTTGAACTTTCTTCAAAGGAGTCTTATTTTAACAGGTCTGCTGTTTGTAGTCTGTGAGCGTGCTTTGTGGAGAGTAGTGGGTTGTCCCTACCCTAAGATTAATATCCACGGCTTGGCTGCTGACTGATAGATAGCTCTGTTTTGTTGATTTTTTTGGAACCTATAATAGTGCATTACACTGTTGCCTTCAGATGCATGGAGAACCACGTTAAGCTAGGAATAATGGGTGGTCTATGCCGCAATCTTTTCATGGGAAAGGTTTTGCATTGGTGGTGGACGATCTCCAGCGGGTATTGATCATGATGTAGGAAAGTAGTCAATTTGGTTGCGGTATCTGTCGCCTGGAGATATCCAGGTGAACAATCTTCTTATATCTTCTTATAATATAAGTAGATTGTACCTTCAACTGGATATTATGATGTAAGTCTCATACATATTCATTTAAATAAAACGCCCGTCAAAACGCATTTTTCTTAGTTTTTGAACAGGCCTTACAGTCGTAATTCAAAATTGATTTTTTACTGATAGGCAATATAGTCTTAACTCAAAGTACTAGTAAAATAAAATTTATTTCTCAGAATGTATTAGCTGTATATAATCAAAAATATAAAATTATTAAAGCCAGATAATATATCTACAATTGTGCATTTAAGAAAAAGCATAATATTTAATATTCTGGGCGGTATGATTTTTCAAAACTTCAAAACGCTGTATCTCAAAGTGGGGTGCGAAATGTATAGAAAAACACTCGACCGTTCACACTCAACCGATGATACGTTAGTCCGTCGAGTGTGAACGGTATTCCGATAGATATGAACCGACCCTAAAAGAGCAACTGTTTATAAAGACGGACCATATAAATATTCAATTGGTAACTATTTTTGTTGTATGACTTCAAAAAGGAAGATGTTTCGATTTGACAACAGTAGGTATGTTTACTGTGCACTGGTGAGTTCCGTAGGAGAGCCCGGAGCCCCTTGACATGCATGGAGGCCGGCCATACGTCAGTTTTTAGTCGGTGAGAGTCCGACTGTCCCCACGGCGGCAGGGTATCCATAATGGATTTTCTGACGGTATAAAAAAAAAAAAAAAAAAAAAGGTATGTTTACTGTAAATTGTGGACCGATTTTATAAATAAAGGGAGACACTACACTCGACGTGTTAATTTTGTACAACATTGAACTCGATTTTTTTCAGTTTACAAATCGTAATAAAACGACATTCTAGTAGAAGTACCTAGGTACCTACTTTTATAAGTCCAATGGAACTAAACATGTCTTGAAATTATTTTGTACTAGCTGCGCTCCCGCGGTGTAACCCGCGGTCCCTCGGGATTTTTCCGGGATAAAAAGTAGCCTATGTCCTTCCCTGGGATACAACCTTTATCCATGCCAATTTTCAGCCTAATCTGTTTAGTGGTTTGGGCGTGAAAAGGTAACAAACAGACAGACAGACAGACAGCAGATAGACAGACAGACAGACAGAGTTACTTTCACATTTATAATATTAAGTATGGATTTTCGTTCCATATTTAGGTATGCTAATAAGTTTAGCCGAGTATAAAGCAAGCGAGCTAGGCAGAAATGAGCACATTGTATGGTATTTAGTTTTTGACGTGACAACGTCTTATAATTCGATAGAGCCGGCTGCACGCACGAAAAAATGCGGCGTTACCTCGCTCTGAGGCGTTCCATGTAAGGCTTGAAGTGCAAGCGAGAGCGCGGAACGAGCGACAAAGAAGCACAAACGTTGTCACGTTCAACTATCGTCAGTAAACCGACTTTACAGACAACTAATTTTTTGTAATGTCCGAGTTTGATAAAGTATCGTATAGAACAACATAGATAAAAGTTTAATCCTCCTCGGATTATGATGTAAGATGGCGGTTGGTTTCCGCTTCCTGCTAAACTGTCACCTGTCACTTTAGATATCTCTTGCGTCTGAAGTTAGTCGAATAAAACTTGAGAAGATATTTAATTAAATTCTATACAAGTATATTAACTAGAAACCTAATATGTAATTCTTATGTTTGTTAGATTCAAGGTAAACCTATTTCGAAAATTATTTAAGTATTTATTTAAAAAGTACTGTTCATTACATTATTTCTAGTGGCTTCGTTTTCAAAGAGAACTTTACTTCAGAATTCAAAATTGTGGTCTCTATATAGTCGTACTGTGGTCGTACACTAGAGAATATTAGTTACTAGTAAACAACCACATAGCTATTACAGTGACCACTAAACTTTTTTTATAATACAGGCCAGGTTATTTGCGGTTTTGGGCTGTTCCCTTTAGAAAACTAGTGTTGTGTTTACGAGCTTCCGTTGTTAAAGCTTTTTAGAGCTTGTAGTAAAACTGACGGCCGTTGGGACAGAAAAGTTCTCGAGTGGAGACCACGCACTGGAAATCGCAGTAGAGGAGGGCCCCTACTGGTGGAAAGACGATATTGTAAAGGTTGCTGGGAGCCGTTGGGTGCAGGCTGCACAAGATCGATCGCTGTGGAAATCTATGGGGGAGGCTAGATGACTGAGATGATGATGATTATGAAACATTTATAGTCAAAGTTTTGTTATTTGGCTTGGCTATGATTGTAATCACTTTTAGACCCCTCGCAGACTACAGGCTTTCTATCGGCCGATAGTTGAGACGGGCTATACTTCTCCATACTCATTACGAGCCGAAGTATATTCCGTCTCAACTATCGGCCGATGGAAAGTCTGTAGTCTGCGAGGGGTACATACTTACCTAAAATAGTGAGCTTGTTATTTATTTATGTTATTATATCGTCGAATTACTTGGAAATTACAACATTAGGTATGTGAACTATAAACTTTCAAGCATAGTTACTAGTTTACTTATAGTAAAAAATAAACCCGTAGAGAAATCATTTTAATAAAATGTGTAAAGTTCTGTGAAGAATCTGATGCATCACGCGCATTTCACACCAAGTTTTTGCAGCGCATTCCATTCCATTTGACAGTGACAGATGTCAGCTTCGCATTATTGTCATGCAATTTCTCTTTGACGTGAGCTTTCTTTGTGATTTATGGAAATGTGTGATGCAGCGTGCACAGAGGAATATTATAGTTCTGTGGTGCACATTCTTGCAGGTAAACAGATACAGTTCCAAGTTAAAAATAACTTTGGCACGTAGGATGGAAAACAAATAATGTAAACAAGTTGTTGTGGAGGAAAATATGAATACTTTGGTGAAAACGTGGAACAAACAATGCCTAACTATAATCCTTTAAATAAATCTGAGTTTTCGATTTAGATGAAACTTGGAATAGTTGTAGCATTTATGTTAATATAATCATAGCAAATAGGTTATTCAAAATGTTGGTACCACGCGAGCAAAGCTGCGAGCAGAAGCTAGTAAAAAATATTTACAAATCAATACTGACATGAATTCTTACTTACGCCATAAAAATATGTAAAAAAATAATGCGTTCCAATTATGAAAAATGGAACTAATTTTTATTTCAGAAATAAATCGAATATCTGACAACCCAGAAAATACATCTTTGGAGAACTTCGGAGAAGAACGATTAGGAGAGCCGACCCCAAACAAAGATGGGAAAAGGCCTGAAGAAGAATAATAAATAAATCAATTATTTCAGGAGGAGAAATTAAACTAGAAGTATGGTGTGTATACAGGTGTTAATATAATTTTATGTCTCGCAGCATTCGAATTTTAAATAGTTTAAGGCGTGAAAGAGGTTGATTTCATTATTTCGATCAAGTTATGTAAACTGATAAAAGTATTCATGATTTGTTTAAAGAGTATTGATATCATTATTCAAGCCTTTTGTTATTTATGTTCTAGCTCACATTGGACTTAGAAGGGTAAGGTATTTCAGCTATCAAGCTAGAACAATGGCTCGCTTTGATAGTTAGAAAGCTTTGATATTTACTGAATACCTCCGACGTGACAATATCAAGCTAACGGTCCATTGTATCTCAAGTTACAACATCTTGGTCCTCCTACATCGTTTAAGTCATGATCATCACCATTCATTGCTTATATTTATTGCTAGGTGTAGCCTCTGTTTACGTCATCAATTCATGTGCCTCACTCATTTAATCGTTTTGAAGTGAAAACTTCTTTCGGCGCGTTGGGCAGTTTTGAGATGAGAAAAAATTCTTGGACTCGCCTCGAAAAGGTGACTGCTCACCGACACCCACCAGTAGCGCCATCTAGTTCTGTACTCGGTAAACTTTTACGGCAATATTTTTACACGGTAGAGTCTTTCGATTTCCTAACGATTCGAAAAATACACTAGGCACATAATTGTCCAAGTTTTCACTTCTCAGCACTCCTGGGAGTGCCACGGTTTTTTTTTCTTAATATTGAGAATTAGGTACTTACCTACTAGTACTTAGGTAATTAAAGATAAAGATAAAAATATATTCAGAACTTATAACAGTTATTATTAATATTTAAACTCGGTTATTTTCCTATTTAGTGTAAGTCTAGAATCAGAATCAGAATAATTTTATTGCATAACTGTTGTACAAAGGAAGGTCTTATTTTAAATAGGTACAGGTTTCTACAGTCTATCCATTTCGGATGTGCAACATCAATGGCTAGTAACCTAAACACAAGCACAGGTAGTTAGGTAGGTTAAAAGGTAGTTATACCTTTTAAACCAAAATTAAAAGAAACAATAGGTAGTACTCAAATGCGAACAAATACAATTACTTACTGAAATTAAAAATATATAATATGTAGCTATACTTGTATATACTTATATACATTACCTGTTGTAATACTCGTCTAGACTATAAAATACACTATTAATTAGCCAATTTCTAGATATACCAGTTATGATTCTATGCCTTATGCTACCTACTGAAAAGGCAGTGATGATTAAACTAATTAGTTAATAAGATCTTTTTTATCAGTTAAGGTGAAGAAAACTGAAATGAGAAAAAAATGACTTCTTTTATAAATATTTAGTTTTACAAATAGCGGACCAGAGCTAAGTGACATCGTGACATCACTAAAAACTATTGATAAAGGAAGTGACATCATACATGTCATGTGTGACAGGTCATTGATATTTTTACAAGTGACAAAATAGCTCGATGACGTGTATAATTGCCGCGCTTTTATTGACCTGTCAGATTTGAGGTTCTTATTGTGTCATCGACGATTAAAAACACGATAGGACATTATTTTTTTATGTGTTGTAAATCAACGAAGTGATTATGTGATGAGTGTGAAGAAGGGTAAAATAAATGTTGTTGTGACTTGAAGAAGAGTGTAAGATAAATGTGAATAGTTGTAGAAAGGGGGACCTAATGAACGAAAGATCGACTGAGTGAACAAGAAAGGAGTTATTATGCTCAGAGATGCCGAGGCTTTTAAAGAGTGAAGAAGTAAGAATAGGGCAAGAAGATTATGATGATATCTGTAAGAGTAGCTTATTAAAGATTTATGGTAAGTATTTCGAAAAATAAAAAAAAACAGTTGCACCCCAGGAGTGAAAACTTGAACGGTTCTAAACTTGACAAATAACCCGATGTCGGTGAGCAGTCACGTGACTCACATGTGACCTATTCGAGGCGAACCCAAGAATATACATAAAATATTATTATTATAAGTTAGTGCAGTGTTGTCCTACAGAGCAAAGGCTTTCCTTCCCTTCTTCCACTCTTCGCGATTCAACGCAGCAACAGGTAAAGCTCTCAATATTAAATACAGTAAACAATAATCATTGTTTTATTTATGGATGGGTAAATCCGTACACAACATACTTAGATCATTATTTTTATATACATTTAGAACACAATATAGATTCGTTATTTCACCTTTTAATATAAATATGTTATTGTTTGTGAAGAGGATGATTATTTTTGGACTTGGCAGGAAAAAAAAATTGTTTTTCAACTAAATTTTTGGTCACCAATGACACGCAGGACACGGCTTTGTAAAAAAAAACCTCAAAAAATTGTCATCTACACTAATCGTTTTCCCGAGAGAACGCGCTGTAACACCGTGACGGACAGCTAGTAATAGGTACTTATCTTTTTTTATGCCTGGTCTGGTGTTTCTTCAACGATACGATTGTCCTCAATATCATCATAATGTACCCTCTGAGGTTCAGAAGTCAATCGTCTCGACCGTTTGTAACGGCCATTGGCAATGAAGGCTATTTAAATTTTTATTATCACCAAATTGACTTTTACGATCATATCTCTCAGTTTTTAATTTTTATTTCAGTTTCAGGGTCAATTTGACAGTTTTTGCACTTTGTATCATTTGCTTGAGTCAATAATCAGTGTTTTATCTTCCGCCTACTGTGTCCCTCTGGCATAATATTTTTATGGTGGATTTTTCTATTAGAATAAAACTAAGTATCTCTGTCTTTCTCTCTAATTCTAAATCATTAATTAACCATCTCGCTCTTTCAAGTCAGACGCGACGCGTGGTCTGTGAACACCCGTCAATCGTAATTCAACACCTCAGTCCGGCACACCCCATTATCTACACACAATAAATCAATCGCATCTATTTGTCTGCAAACACGTTGCGCTAATGTCATGTTGACAGTGACAGCTGGCGTTTTGTCTCGAAATGAGCTTGATTCATTCATTCATACCGAGTCAATGGGTAATGTAATATGGGGTGCGTAGTTCTAGTTTTTTTTTGCATGACTAGAAGTTTATTGTTACTGTACATTGTAAGTAGAGTCACCGGTATAAAATGATATAGAATGGATTGTTTAATAGGTGTGCGTACATTACGTATATGCGTCTAATGGCGCTAATTAACGCAATATTTTTGACATAAAAATATGTACTTACCTACAAAAAACATAACTTAGGCATTATGTCCTCATAAAACCTCAAAAACCGCGCTATAATTAATCGCAATGAGCCAGCATTACAAAATTCAAAAATGAATAGTTATGGGTAGGCACTTGAAGAACATTAGCATCATAATTTTATGTAGAGTTCGAGTACTTATTACCAGTTACTGGTTCCTATAATACAAGCTTCGCTAATTTGGGGCTGATGATGCTGTGTCAAATGTCCAGCGTTATTTATATAGAATGCGGAAGAATCTACGATAGCGTCATTCCCAAAACCTTTCTCCGATCAGACCACTACTGCACTGCACTGGCAACTGTCAAAATCAATTGATTTATAGCCCTTTGTTGCTTTATCCAATTTAAGCATATCTTTTCATGGTCAACATCATCTTCTGGCCTTCCTTTATCCCACGCTTAGCAGGGTCAGCACAACATGTCTCTTTACTCCTATCACTTGTCAACTGTGTATTTTATTTAATATGGTGTTATTGTTTATTTACTGGCCTACATCAGTTTTTGAAAAAGGAATTATAAGTCTTAATCCTAGCTTGTTCCACAGGAAAAACATGGTAATGCGGGCTAGCAATAGAATAGAATTAACTGTAAGAGCTTCTAACTTGCAAACTTGAGCGCAATTGCTGAATATCTACAAGTATGGATTACTTCTGATTACGCCCTTATTTTCAAGTGATATTGAAAAGGATGGACCGAGGAAAATGGGCCAACAAAGTCACGCCATGGATGCCAGAAGGACGGCGGCGTGGAGGTCGCCCTCGGAAACGTTGGCAAGATGACATCGATGCCTTTGAGGACGATTGGTGGAACGTGGCAGAGGATAGAGACCATTGGAGGAGTTTGGGGGAGACCTTTGCCCAGCTGTGGGACGAGATAGGTTGATTAAATAAAAATTGAAAATTTGTTAACCTGCCTTCCCTCTTATCTTAAGAAGATCTTCAATTTTTAGTTACGGATACAGTCATCATTATTTCCCAGACCTTATCCCACTTTTACCGCCCTTACTGGTCTCCCTGTTGTTACTGCTCTAAGAGAAGCCGAAAACCGGACTAAGTGGAAGCAGCTTATCCACAAGGCTACGAAAACCTTTCAGGGACCCGACCTTCAGCAATGAAGAACACGACCAGGAAGAAGATCCCACTTTTATGCGGGGACGGCACAACAGGTTTTCCTCTTCCACTCCGCTCTATCAGCCGTCATCTCACTCACTCCTTTCTTACCCATATCATCCTTCACACAGTCCATCCATCTTTTCTTTGGCCTGGCTCTTCTGCTACATCCCTCCACAGTCAAACCTAACATTCATCTCGTTACATGATTACGGATACAGTACCTAATGATCCAGTATTTACTCAGCTACTAACCGTCCTTCATTCATTCTCGATGTTCATTCATAATCATAAATGCGTTATTACAGTTTTATGGCCAAACTGAGATTATCAAGTTACGCCGATGACATCATTGGTACCTATAATTTAAACCTTTATCTAAAGCTTATGAATGCGAATGGATCGTCGTTTGCAGGTTCAATTGGGGGTAATAAAACGCGATTTTTCAGGAGAGCCATTTAAAGTTTTGTTTTAACACTAAATTGAACATAACTTTTTTCGTGACGGATATTATTTACAGATACACCAAATTTTTTTCATACTCATGTCAGTTACAATACTTTGCAGTCCAGATTCAGAGATTAGGTTGAGAGCAACGATGGTTTGCCAAGACACTTACGTTAATTGTTTTTTTTCCAGATAAGTATACATTACACCAGACTCTCTACGCATTTTGTCAAACTGACGATTTACTAATGCCAGGAACTCACGTGCCGCGAAACTTGACATAAAATATAAGCAGTTTTGGTAATTAATGCCCTTAGACGCCGGTGGAGCATTATCTGTCGATTTTATTTCTTTTCTTATTTCGATTTTTATGGTTAGCTTATTGATTCCGTGAGTCACGCCAAATGTAGAGTCGAACATTGAAGTCGGTTTTTCTTTTAGTTTTAAAACGTAACTCACTTCTAATAAGTTAGACCTACGTTTTGAAGGAAATCTGAAAAGTTCACACCTATGTGTAGCGTAACTGACTTTTTTTACAAGATAGATTTTTTTTTATGCCATTCTAAAGAGTAGAAAATTATAAGAAAAAATGTATATTCAACTCATTTTACGTGTTTTGTCAGCTACCCCAATTGAACCTGCAAGATGTTTGTGTCGATAGTAACAAGCTTTTATATGACATCATAATCTTGAGTCAGGTTTGAGAACAAGCCAAGTCATAAAACTTACCATGTTTATGTAGGTAGGAGAACAATTAGTGCTCTTTTATATATACTTGAAGGCATTATTTTAAATTAGTTTTGGCAGATTGGACTCTGTAATTATGACTCAAAATAAAACCAAAAATCAAAATATACCAAAAATAAGTTTTAAAAGACGAATAATCACTAACATCACACACATGAGACTCGGTTTCTCGAAAAATCTTCACTTTTCCAAAATAAAAAGCTATATGCTAATAAGTATGCTACCTCTTCAACCAATTCCATCAAAATCTGCTCACCCATTTCAATGTGCAGCTGTGCAAACTTTTAATATATAAAATTTTGATAAACGATAAAACGATAAATAAAATAAAATTTTGATCCATGTCTGCAAAGTTTTCGACTGATTGACATTGACTGAAAAAAATGGGTCAAAACGCACAGGGTTAGGCGAAACTGTTATTTTTACTGTGATTTTTGATATAGGCCTGGAGGGCAGGTACACGAAAACGCTTTTACAAGACCTCCCCTTATTTTTTGAGATATTTTGAACTGAATTCACAGATTTTGGACAAAAGTTACAGTCAGCGACAAAAATGCTAAAAGTAAAAAAAATGTATACTAACCGACTCAATTTCATGTAGGGATCAAAATACTTTTGGACCATTTAAGGTTTGATTACAAGAAAAGTCAGATATTGACAAAAACTTTCCCCATACATTTTGTATTAAAATCCATGAATGGACTTTTATAAAAAACTTGCCAAACGCTCCTGTATAAAAAAAAAGTTTGTGTTACTAAGATGATTAATAGAGTGGAAAAAAACACCTGTTATGCTAAAATGATGATGATTTATAACGTGAAATGTAAACAATAGGTTTAAGCGTCATCAGCCTTTCAACTAAATGCCTAGCCATTTCATCAAACGGCGCCGATAATAAACCTTTAAGTATTTGATAATAATAAAATTCACACGCAACCTGAGAAGGCACTATCTCCCCACTTCAGTAACTTCACCTGAAAACAACTACTCAAATTACATTACGTCTACAAAAATTACCTAATTCTTTATCAAAAACTCACCTTAAAACGCCACCGGTATCACTGTTATCACAAACTCGATATATTAGTGTTTTTTATTATTTAAGGCGATGGAGCGAGGCGCGTGCGTTCTCCTCGACGGTTGGTGCAAGACTGCCGGCCGGCGAATTTGAACAATCAACAGGCAACGCTGATAGCAGATGTTATCTTGCTATCTAGTAAGGTGTGCATGCTCATGAAAACAACGCATCATTATTAGTTTCATTTTCAGTTGAAGTTTTTTCAGAGATGGCTAAACTAGCGTAACTTTTTTAGTTGTGAGTCGGTAAACGCTGCATCGTCACTACATAGAATAAAACAAAGTCGCTTTCTCTGTCCCTATATCCCTATGTCCCTATGTATGCTTAAATCTTTAAAACTACGCAACGGATTTTGATGCAGTTTTTTTTAATAGATAGAGTGATTCAAGAGGAAGGTTTATATGCATAATACATGCATAATATTACGCGAAAACCTGTACCGTTCAAATTTGATTACATACTACGTAGCTCTATATTATCAAGAGTTGAGTCCATCAAAGATTTAGGTATAACATTCGATAGTAAATTATTATTCGATGAACATATCAATAACGTTATTAAAAAGGCATCGCGGGCATTAGGATTTGTATTGAGAATGTCATCTGAATTTTCCTGCATAAAAACTTTTAAGATTTTGTATTGTGCTTATGTCCGTAGTCATTTGGAATATGCTTCACAGGTATGGAATCCCCGCTATGATGTTTACTCAACCAGGTTGGAACGTATTCAGAAAAGATTTTTATATTACTTACAGTTTCGAGCGAGGATATTTTTACCAGACTACTTAGCGAGGTGTCGCAAATTTCACTTTCTCCCATTATTCGAACGAAGGGCAATGGCTGATATGGCGTATCTGTTAAGCATTGCTAATGGCACAGTGGACTGCGCGGAGCTATTGTCTTTAATTGGACTACGCTGTAACACAGCCTCCTTAAGAAGGCCTAATATCATTTATATTCCCTCAGCTAAAACAAACTACAGGCAAAATGCATTTATGATAAGATCAAGTAGTGAGTTTAATGCTTTGGTTAAGTCGGGTATGGACATTGATCCATTTAATACGTCAATACCTACGCTTAAGCGTTTATTAAGTGATAAGTTCTTCAATAACGATTAGAACATACATGAACAATGGTAAATAGGTATTTATAGAAAAAAAAAAAAAAAAAAAAAAACTTCATAACTATATTTAAGTACTTATTCTATTTATTGTCTATCTTTTATTTGTCGTCTTCATTAGAACTTTTGTCTTTAAACACACCTTTTCTATAAGTGGAAACTTGTAATTGGCTTTAAGTAAACATGCACCTACGTCAAGTAGGTGTGTGTTCTATAATCTTAGTACCTACGTTTTTTCCTAGCTGTAAGTTTTCCAAAAATTTGAAAAATAAAATAAATAAAATATAGTAGAGAAACACTGATAATTTTAGAGGTTTCTAATGTGATGTTGTGATGTCGTAAATAAAAATTTTTTTTGCGCTTACGTTGCAAACGGCTGAACCCTAGTATTTAGTATCAGCATTGCACCCGTGCGAAGCCGGGGCGGGTCGCTAGTTTTTTTCGCTTTTGACACTCTGTTGAACGTTACTCGGTCATTTTTATAACAATAAAAAATTACTAAGAAACGTATGACCTGTTCAAAATCAAAATCAAAAAATCAAAAATCATTTATTCAGTAGGACCACAGGGATCACTTAGAATAGTCCTAAAACTAATTTTACTCCTGTTCTTTCGCGACCAATACCGTGAAGAATCAGGGCAACAAACATGGTCTGGGGCCTATCATTTTTTTAGGTGATCCATGGATCCATTGAGTTGGAGCAAGTCCCAAGCTTTTTTGTCATCCAAATAATCAGATATCTTATAGTAGGCTTTTTTACAGAGATGACGTTTAATTGTATTTTTAAATTTAGTGATTGATAAATTTTGCAATTCGCTTGGGACTTGTTGATTTTATAGGGGAGATAACGTCATATGTGTTGGAAAACATCGTGAGGAAACCCGCAGCTTAGTCACTCCACACGTATAGAGGTTGTCTTTCCTGTGGACAAGGCCGACTAAGCTGAGAGCATGGTTTAGGTGCTGGGCAAGCCTATACCATCTCAAACAATGTCCCAGGGACTACAGCGTCCCGTTGAGTGTAGGCATAGGTTGCCTCCTGACGCTGTATAAATCATCTAAGTATAGATGTAAGGCCGCGAACGCACAGGCAGGCGGCTTGCTTAGCGCCTAAGGCCTAGCGAGTCACCTAGCGAGTAGCTTAGTAAAACGAATGTTCTAAAATGTTCGCAACCGGCCGCACTGCGCGCTTGGCATCTAGCTAGCAAGTAGCCAGGATCCACGCTACTAGGCTCTAGGCGCTAAGCAAGCCGCCTGCCTGTGCGTTCGTGGCCTAAAGGCCTATTTTTTTATGCGATTGATAACCATACTGATGTTTTTCCTACATTGACAACAAGATTGGAAATCTTATCAGTTCACTTGTACTTACTAAGCACTAAGCAGTGAATTTTATAATATTTATTTTCATTCGATAGTGAAATTCTCAGAAAAACGATCTATTGCATTACAATGCGATAAAGCCGAAACCGGGGCCAGATAGCTAGTGATATTTTGTCTACACTAATAAATAATAATAAATAATGCTGGACTATGAACATAGGCTATATTTTATCCCGGGAAAGTGAAGTTTTACCGAGGGACCACGGGTAACACCGCGACGGACAGCTAGTGAATAAATATTTTAAGAAGATTTAACTATTGAATAAAGATCTTAGAAATAGTAGAGAAAATAGTAGAGATAAAATGAACCGCCTAGTTATTTTTCTTTTTTGCCTCTGACTACCTCCTGAGAATGAACCCTTCAATGAATGTTAAATAAAAACATAAAAATCTCAGGCATGATCCTGCTGTGATATGTATGTACATTATGTAAGTATATGAACTTCAGACTTTTTCTATTGGATTTTCTGTTTTTTAGTCACTTCTAAATCCGTGTTGAACGAGTAAGGTTTTCGGTGCCTTCGGCCCGGTCAAAGATTGAAATTCTGGTTTAAAAACAGGGTCACGACTGTATCCCCAAGGCGCGGTAAACATTCTCTAAGATCTTTTAGTATTCAAGATCCTTTGAAGATGTCAAGTAGTCAGAGGCATGTCCAAATACATATTTGATACATGCGCACATCTTGCAGAAGTTAGTATTCTATACGTGACAAGTTGCAAGCTCATCGCCGCATATAAGAATACTAACTGGTTTCCTCACGATGTTTTCCTTCACCGTACAGAGCACGTGTTAAAGCGCATATGAATTTTACTAAACGCAAAACCATTGGGGTAAAATCACCTAGTTTTAAGACGTTTCAAAGTGATCCCAGCGGTTCTACTGAATAAATGCTTTTTGACTTTGAATTTGACTTTGACTTTGACATTGAGAGAGAGAGAGCAGATGCGCTGCCGGGATTCGAACCCACGACCTTCGGATTGAAAGTCGAGGTACAACTCCATTCGGCCAACACGGCTCTTTATTTGGTTTAATTATCCATTACATTTTAGAATCTAAAATAAATCATAAAACGCTCATCAACTTGTTTACAAGCTGATTATAATTATAACTAGGCAAACAGAAGATCTATTATAGTGTCATCTAAACTAGGACAAGTTCTTAGTCATAGAGTAAGATTGTATGAGTGAGTCGCCAACTCCGATGACGTAGCTTGTTCGCCTGAAAAGCCTGCGTCATGGCTGTGCCACAAACTTATCTGGACCGGTGGCCAAAAGTGGAACTAACGAATTTTACTGTATTAGTTTTCTGCCAACACCAAATGTGATAACAGCGTCTCTCTCATCGGTTTATCTGACCAGTGAGAGACTGAATGTCGCCAGTCCCGACTAGTGCTAAACTTATCTAAGTTGAGCACTAGTCGGAACTGGCGACATTACGTGCCCTCCAAAGCACGGAAGCGGTCAGTTGATGATGTTAATAATCTTCGCCAACTAATATTTTGATATCCTTACAACCCCTTAATGAGCCAATGACTCATGCCCAAAAAAAATTATTCCCGTTAAAGTCTGTAAATGATCGCGAATAAATGTGCATTTACATAATGCGATTTTTCGTACGATTTCCTAAGCCCCGCACATTGAACGTGCCGACGAGTGTCGCACAACAAATCGCATACGATGAGCGTTTACACCTAAAAAATTGTTTGAAATTGCATCGTGTAAATGCACCTTAAGTAAATTAAAAACAAAAAACTATTAGGTAAGTAGTAAACTTCCTACATAATTATCGAAGGGAGCGCGTTTAAGTCTTTTGTATGTAATAATTTTGTTCGTAGCATAAGCTCAAAACTTGCAATATTTTGCCGACTCTTATAAAGTGAGATATAATGAAAGTTTGCAGATCATGAAAACATCCTGTCACATAGCTATCTCCGCCGTCGAGATTACCTTTTTTATAAATAATCAAACCTGGTACATGACTGTAAAATAAAATCATGATATTTCATTGATCGGACGGAAACCCATCGTTATTTACTTCATTTTATTTTTCCGGCGTTTTCTTTATGAAGAAATCAATGGTTTCTACAGGTTGTAGAAATTAATGGTGTCTGACGACTACTCTACGGGAAAGTAGCGTGATTTTATGTGCATATGTAATTGATGACCTCCGTAGCGCAATGTGCGTAGGTCCAAATGTTTGTATGATCTGCAAATATTTGTATCTGGTCTGTGTTTTCTATGTACCTCTGCGTACTTCGGGACTAGATGCTGCTGTGTGCACTCTGCTTAGCCCCCTAGTCAAATTCGAAAAGTGGCGATTAGGTGCGTACAATGACAAGCGGTTGCATACTAACACTGGAATAGCGGCCCGCCACGTACTAGCCGCCCCACGGTTCAACCGCTAGTGCGTAAGAGTGCTTACTGCGAGCATTTTTATTATTTACTAGCTGCCCTCCCGCGGTGTGACCCGCAGTCCCTTGGGATTTTTTCATTTTCGTGATAAAAAGTAGCCTATGTCCTTCCCTGGAATACAACTTTTATCCATGCCAATTTTCAGCCTATTCTGTACAGTGGTATGGACGTGACGTAGTATGGATTGGACAACAGACACAGCCGAATGCAGCCAGGTCGTATCGCGAACGACTATGAAAGTAAAACTTGAGTGTTCCTATTTACATACCTTGCTGAAGACGTCATAATAATTGCTTCATCGTTTACAATCAGCCAGTGACAACAAACAATGATACCCATTAGTGTCGTGATGCGCGAATCAATTCTCCAGACATATAAATCATTGTGAAAAAATAGGTCGCTAATGGAATGTGATGACAATATGGAGTGGGTGGTCTTTAAACGCTGAATTGATAGACAAATGATATGCAATAATATTTTAAAGAGCCATGTTGGCTACATAGCCAATAGATTAGAGACATACAGGCTTACCATAGAACGTGACATAAAGTTATTCCGGAGTGTAAACTGTCAAAATGTATGGTTATTCTTGATTTATAATGTAGGATTCAAATGGTGAAGGAATGTTTCAAATTGGTCCAGTAGTTTTGGAGCCTATTCAATTCAAACAAACAAATCTTTCCTCTTTATAATATTAGGGTAGATAAGGACGCAGTCCAGATGGTCGCACCATCCGCGCTGAACTGCCAATTCAATAGAGGAAATACTGAGATAGAATAGAATAGAATAGAATAGAATATTATTTATTTAAGAAGCACAAACAACACAGAGCGGAACTTAAAAATAAAACAACTTAAAAAAAAGGTACACAATTAAATGGAAAGAAAAGACAGAAGAATAAACGAAAACACATAATACAATAATAGATGTCAGAAGCTAGCCGTATTTTCGACGTCAGTATTTTTTCTATAGAAAAATGACTGCGGCGCGTACGGCGCGGACGTGTGCGATCACCTTAAAACCAAAACTAAAACGTCATTTACTCGATACAATTCTGGCATACAATTCTTGCATCTTGCCACTGAAAATGTTCGCTTGCTCCGTTGAGTTTTGGAAAGCAAAAGGCAAATGATAAATATATATCGTGTAAATGGTGTTGTAGTTTCTGTTTTCTAGACGAAGAAGGCAAGTGGAGACACCAGCTAGCATCTCTACACATTCACCAAACTATTCGCCAAGCTATTATTTAAATAGAAGATGACGAGGCGAATAGACCCTCTACACGTTCGTTAACGTTCGGCATCTTCGCCGAATATGTAGAGAGCGTGCAAAGTTGCAACCTATCACGTACCTACCTACCGAATGGAACGGTTAGTTCCGCTATGCTCGGATTCTAGAATACTAACTTCTTGCAAAATATGGGTGTGTACCAAATATGTATTTGGACATGCATCTGGCATCTTGGACAACTTCAAGCGATTTTGAATGCTTTAAGATCTGAGTCATCATTTGCCTGCCCTTATCCCGCTTATGCGGGGTCGGCACAACATATTCTCTTCCGCTCTCCCCTATCACTCGCCATCTTCGTATCCACTTCCTTCTTATCCATATCTTCTTTCACACAACCCATCCATCTATTCTTTGGTCTACCTCTACTCACAAAACCACATCATTTCCAATTTGCCTTAAGATCTGAGTGTGTACCAAAAACAGGGAATAAGAATAAGAGATAAAAAACTTGAAGTAGTTGAAGAACGAACCGACCTGATCGTTCAGATTTTAAAGCAGTGGTTTGAAACGAATGGGATTGTTTTAAATGCTAATAAAACCACTATTATGAACTACTCTAGTAAACGGATGTGTAAAAGTGATTTGATTAAAGAAGTGAATTTTCTAGGATGTACTATAGATTCAACGCTCTGCTATGATAGCCATATAGATAAAATATGTAACGATTAAATAGTGCAAACTACGTTCTATTTAAACTAAAGCCTATAATTGACCAAAAAACCCTCAAATCGGTTTACTACGCCTACTGTCATTCTATCATCCGTTACGCGATAACGATCTGGGGAAATGCCTCCAAGATTGAGAGGGTTCTAATTTGTCAAAAAAGATCTATACGAATAATACATGGTTTACATAGGTTAACTTCAGCCAGAGCTTACTTTAAAAAAACTAAAATATTCACAGTGATTTCTTTATATATATTTACTTCACTTATCGAAGTACATCTAAGTAAGGATAATTTACTTACGAAAATGCAAATACACGGTCGTAACACTCGAAACAAAGAAAAACTACATATACCCAAAACACGACTTGTAAAAACTACAAATCAAGGTCTTTGCATTAAGCTTAAAATGTATAATAAATTGCCATCACAAATAACTTGTCTGCCTATGAGCAAATTTAAAAATGAATTAAAAAAGTTTTTTGAATCACATCCATTTTACCATATCGATGAATATATGAACTGTTCATTTTCTGATTTGTACTCTGAATCCTAAGTCTAATAATATGTATTGTACCTTTACCTACCACCTATCTTTAAATTAATTTTACCTACTATATAATTGTTAAGTGTACCAATGTAATTTGACGTGCCAATGTTATGTTATGTAACTTCATGGTCAATAAATGAAATCTGAAATCTGAATTCTGAAAACGTATTCGGACGTGTCACTAATTACCCTCTCAGACATTGACACAAGAATTGTGTGATTTGATCTGAGAAAATGTCTATCGTGCCTTGGGGCTACGAACGTTTTACTTATATTACTAACTGCTACTGTACTTCGTTATTATCGTAAGAATGTTCGTTCATTAAGATAAAACTTTATTATAGTTTTATGGCTAACTGAGATAATCAAGTGCCGTACGCCATTGAATGGAATGATACCATGATATTAAGAATAACATTATTTTATCTGTGGTATTATACAGGGTGTAAAAAAAGTCTACCGAAGCCGAAAGGGGTAGGTACAGCATCCCAACACACAACCAAATCCAAAAAGGATTTTCTGAAAAAAGCATTAGATCCGGAGAAAACAGCGTTTGAAGATTACTGGTTGCGTATGTTATTTTACGTAGATTGCTGGTATGGTCTTAATACGTTGTAATAGATAAATAACCGAAAATAAAATAAAATGACTAAGCTAAGCCAATTTTTTTTGCATTTTTTTTTCGCTAAATATGTTTAGAATCATGACCTCATTGCAACCCCTCAGTTTTCGGTAGTTGTCTTTTTACACCGTGTATAGGAAATCAAATAATTATATCTTTATTAGATAATGAATTTTAAAATTAATGCTGCTTAGTTTTTTTTTGTTTTAAATGAAAACAGCTGATATAATGCTGGGTGTACCAGGGTGCTGATGATGCCACCCAAGATGTCTATTAGTGAAGCAAAAGTCATGTTCAATCATAATGAGGGCTACAGTTCCCAGAACATTTGATTGTAGTTGACACACAATCAGCTCAATTACAGTTTTATCAATCGAGTCATACTTCCAGTATTCGTTGTTTCAGCTTCAGTCATGATTGTTTATAACCAGCGCATGAGTGATGCCATCGTTGAAAGGGCATTTACACGATGCGATTTCAACCCATACGATATCGTATCGCACGGCAATTTTCACGTGTATACGCTCATCGTATGCGATTTCTCATATAGCGCGACGACGCCACGTTCAATGGGCGGGGCTTAACAAATCGTACGAAAAATCGGATCGTAAAAATGCCCTCTGAGGGCTGAGTGGTAGCGGGGAGCGATTTTTTAAACTTGAAAAGTTGTTCTACCATTTTTCTATTTTAAAAGCAACGCAACGTTTGTTATTTTAACTTTGTTTCATTGTAAGATTTTGATAATTCAAAATATTTACTGATTTTTCAAGGTAGGTACAGTCAACAACGAAAGTCGCTTAACATTTTGATGTTTGACAAATCACAATATTTTAAAATCTGTTACATTAAGACCAATATTTTGACAAATATTTGAAGAATAAGTGTAAGCCCTTTTTCTGAGAAATCGAAAACAAATGACGTTTTAAAAAATCTGTACCAACGTACGTCGCAAAGGTAGGTAGGTAGGTACATAGACTTTAAAGACTTGAAGTGCTTATTATCGCTAGCAAAGGCACCACACCCTGAACAGTTATTTATGATACTAAAAATCCATGAATGAAACCCAATGTCAACAGAGATGACGTGATCGGATAATTATTCGATAAATCTTAATTTGCTTGAAATGGAGGCTAACTAGCATTTAATTATGAATAAGTTATATATAAAAATAATAAAGATAAGTTAGGTACATACTTTATTTAATAACGATCTCATTAAAATCTGTTAGAGAAGGATCGCACATAATGTTCGCGCCGTACGCGCCGCTGTCATTTTTCATTTCATTAACAATTGGAGATTTGAAAGCATAATTTTCATCATTGTTTATGAGAAAATTGCCTTTTTTTCACAAATTAGTAATGATGCAAAGTAAAGCATCCATTTAGCTAAACTTGTACTTATCTAAAACTCTACGAACTTCGAAGATAATGAAGATTCAAAAATATCAAATGTTCATAAACTTCTGTCGCTGACCGTACCTATACCATCAATATTGTGAGAGTCTCTCATATCAAGCCATTTAGTATGTTACATACCTAGTTGGTTCAAAAAGAGGAGGTGGTCAGACAGAGGCACGTCGAAATCACTGCTTGTTAGCAAACAAGCTTATTTTGCAGTAGCAAACATCTAATAAGTGTGCAGGGTCATCGCCTATCATAAAATGTGTTACTATTCTAAGTGATCCCTGCGGTCCTACTGAATAAATGATTTTTGACTTAGACTTTGTTAGACTAGGTAAAGGTTTTCCATAAATTTTTTTTAAAAGCTAATTTTTTGTTTCGACATGTACACGCCATCTAGCAGTGAATTTATATAGCTCTGATCTTGCTACTCAGCACTAGATGGCGCTGTCACTTAAATTTAGTTTTCGCTAGATGGCGGTTTATTAGGAAGCTTTTGTCCCATGGATTAAATCTTCGTTGCTGAAGAGGATTTGTGACTTAATTAGGTAAGTACCAATGCTCCCATAAACTTTGTAAGTAGTATCCCATTTCTCTGGTAAGTACTCAGTAGGTAGGTGTAATTTGGTTAAACTTAAAACTTTATCGTCACGCGGCGCGAACTGAATTTAGCTGTGATTTTTTACGTCACCCTATATTTATAATATTATACATCTATCTGAAAACATATACTTAAGATAACCTGCACAAGTATCTACTTGCCTATAATACCTATTATTTTATCTGTGCACACAATACATAGTAGCCTATGTATTGTGTGCACAGCCTGTACCTACCTATGTAGGTGGTGTAATTACTTTAACAAAATCTAATAAATCAACTTATATTGCGTAGGTGCCAATAATCTCTGTGATTGATGACAAAATGAATCTGCTGTGGCAGATTTGTTGTAGGTATATTGTAGCCTTTTTTGTAAACAGACCAGATAAAATCTTAGAAATAGACGATTTGGAGTTTTATTTCTTTGTTTTAAAGATGTTTTTCCCTAAACTCATATGTAATTTTACTTTAGGCTACCGTAGAGGTGGCTGGTTGTAGAGCATGGTAGAGTTAAGAGCGCTTTCTGTCTTCGGAGCTTCTTGTAGATAAACACCTCCTCCTCCTCGCGTCGGTATCCTCATTGCTGAGGGTCGTGATTCCCTGAACATGGCGTAGTACTTCTCCTGACTATGTCGCGCCACCTGTTCCTGTCTTTGGCATCGTGGAGCGCATCGTGAAGCTTGGTGTTCAGCGTAGAGTGGATCTGATCCGACCATCTGATAGTAGATAAACACATGTAAGCACTATAAAATCCTAATCCTGATATCCTTATATCCTAATCCTATCCTAATCCCTAATATAATATAATAAATCTGAAAGTTTGTGAGTATGTTTGGATGTTTGTATGTTTGTGTATCAATCACGCCGAAACCAGTGAACCGATTTGGATGAAACTTGGTATACGCGTAGATAGTGACCTGGAATAGCAAATAGGCTATTCAAAATGTTGGTACCACGCGGGCGAAGCCACGCGCAGAAGCTAGTACTGTCTATTTCCTGTTTCTGCAGATCAATAATTTTTATCAAAATCTGCATAGCCATGTAGGCTTGCAAGGGTCACGAACACAGACATAGTTCATGATCAAGTGGTTACTTTCTCATTAACCTACGAGTTATTAAGCTATGGCATTTTCAAAGCCAAAAATATCCCTTAGATTTTGGCGGCTCTCGTACCCACTGACCTAAAAAAATTATTACCTAACCTTGCTTAAGTTTATATGAACGTACCTGCTTGCATTGTTTTCACGGCCAAAAATCTCCGTCACTATAGTCGTATGAGCATAAGTTCGTATGAACTTGCATTATCGCATACCTCGTGAAGGCTGGTTGAGGAATCCCGTAGGCTCGCCTACGCGGGTCAACGAACGGCCTCGCCCCCTCCCTCCCCCCTCTAATCTCTGTGTGGCGGTTACACCTAGAACTAAAGTGCCACTTAAGCCTTTTCATCTTCGGTAGATTTATCTTGGGCTACTATTAGGTCTGCTAGACGTAGTGTTTTTATTTATGTGATACTTTCATAGCCATAGTCATTATAATAACATTAGAGTACGATAGAAGATTCAACTACAACAGTCGCTATCATCATTGTCGTGAGGGTCGTGAGGTAGCGAGTTTGTCGGTCTTCTACAGATTGTACTACGGTGAGTGTGCCCAGGAGCTACACGACCTTATTCCGCCTTCACCATTCTTTTACAGGGACTTCAGACGCACAGCTGATTATCATCCACACCTGGTTGATATTCCACTTATTAGAACTAAGCGCTTTCAAAGTTATTTTATTACGCGCACTGCAAAAATTTGGAATCAACTTGGAGCGTGTGTATTTCCGCTGAGCTACGACCCTGTTGTTTTAAGATGAAAGTTAATGCACCTTCTGGGTAGGCTCGCTCCATCGTATACCTCATTCTTGCCTATGTAAGTTTCGAGATCCAGAGTCGACCCATTCATCATAAAAAAACAACATGTATAGATGTACCCTAACGCAGGGAGGGTTGGCAAGAGTGAATAGAGGCCTATGCCCAGCAGTGGGTTGAAACAGGCTGCGGGTGATAATGGAGATGATGATAGATTTAGACTATGCAGAGGCATTTTTCAGCAGACCTATAGATACGGTGAAATATCTAAGCGTGTACAAGTAAATAAATAAATAAATAATGCTGGACATTTCACACAGCATCATCTAGCCTCAAACTAAGCAAAGTTTGTACTATGGGAACCAGATAACTCATATACTACTTATATACTTTTTGTTTGTAAATACATACATATTATACTTAGAAACACCCAGACCCGAGATAGGATATTGTATTGTCGGTACTCAGAGTCGCTAACGTCTACTTAAATTCCTTAGCAGAGGTAGGAAAGGCTTGCGTAAAAAACGTTTTCCCAACATTTCTATATGGGAATATTTACTAAGGAACGAATTTAAGTAGCTTAACGACTCTGAGTGCGGGTATAAAGTCACTGTAACATAAAATCCAGTCGATCGCTGTTGCCAGACCATTCCAGTAACAGGCATCTCGTTAGGAACGCTATCCGCATGCAAATTAACTAGGCACTTGAGCATAATCTAGACAAATCTTATATTATGTTTCGTTTTCGCAAAAGCTTCGTGAGGTTCTCGTTTACAGGTTATTCTGTTTAATCGGTAGGTAGATATAGAAAGGAAACAATGTTTTTTTCACCTTACTAGCTCAAAAAGGGCGCTTTTGCCGCGTAAAAACAGTGAGCAAAACTCTACTTTGCTCACACTATGAGGAAAAGTGATTTGAATTTAGAATGCAGCAACCAATGAGAATCGAATATTACAGGCCGCAGCGTGCACCCGGCGAGGCGGCGGCGGCCAGGGGGTCTGGTGGCAGGACTGTAGCCTGCCACTTGAGGGGCAAAAAAATAATAATGGCGGGAATCGGTTTTCCTTACATCTTGTATTTTTTCGCTAGTAAGGTGAAAAGTTGTATGTATCACACGAGAGCAAAATATTTTGTTGCTTGTGCTTTTGAATCCCTCACTACACTCAGGATCCTAACTTAGAATCACTCGCTACGCTCGTGATTCAAATATAGAATCCCTCGTTTGTTCGGGATTCAAACTCTGCACTCGCAGCAAAAACTAATTTTGCTCTCTTGTGGTACAATGTACTATTTCACCTTACTAGCTCAAAAAGGGCGCTTTTGCCGCGTAAAAGCAGTGAGCAAAACTCTACTTTGCTCACACTATGAGGAAAAGTGATTTGAATTTAGAATGCTACGAGCAACCAATGAGAATCGAATATTACAGGCCGCAGCGTGCGCACTGGCCAAGTGGCGGCGGCCAGGGGGTCTGGTTGTTGGACTTTAGCCTGCCACAGGGGCAAAAAAATAATAATAGCGGGAATTATTGACGTCCTCTGTAGCGCAGTGGGCGAAGGCCCGCCTGCGACGCAAAAGGTTGCGGGTTCGATCCCCGCGGCGGGACCAATGTTTGTATGATCTACAAATATTTGTCTCGGGTCTGGGTGTTTCTATATATAATATGTATGTATTTACAAACAAAAAGTATATAAGTAGTATATCAGTCATCTTAGTACCCATAACACAGGCTTTGCTTATTTTGGGGCTAGATGATGCTGAGTGAAAAAGTCCAGCATTATATTATTTATTATATACGAGTACAATTGGTTTTCCTTTACAGCTTGTATTTTTTCGCTAGTAAGGTGAAAAGTTGTATGTATCACACGAGAGCAAAATATTTTGTTGCTTATGCTTTTGAATCTCTCACTACACTCAGGATTCTAACATAGAATCCTTCGTTTGTTCGAGATTCAAACTCAGCACTCGCAACAAAAACGAATTTTGCTCTCTTGTGGTACAATGTACTATTTACCAGCTCAACGTCGTTGAAGCCGTGGATTAGTATAATGCTGTCGAGATGCTGAGACGGCCTATATTCTTCTCCATACTAATTACGAGCCGAAGTATATTCCGTCTCAACTATCAGCCGATAGAAAGTCTGTAGTCTGCGAGGGGTCTAACCCACGGCTTCAATGACGCTGAGCTGGTAAACAAAACAGTGGCATTCAGAGAGTGCTGACAGAAGTGAAAACTTGAACGAGGCTTCGGTATCGGTTCTAAGCTCAAAAAAAAGTACAAAAAAATTAAGTGCAAAAAGTTACTGTTCCACTAAGATTCGAACTTGGGACTGTCTCACCAGTGGCGGTCACTAAATTACCTTGTCTGCGAGGGGTCTTAAAGATATCGCAACACTTTTCGTTTTCGCTTACCACTCGCAAAGTAAATTATCTAGAAACAGACTTGCAGACATGTTTATTCGACGCAAAGCAATCTTGTAGGTTGTAACGTAAAATCTAAATTCTTTGTCTTTACTCTAATCTCTGTCTCTGAGATTAGGCACTAGGATATTACGACCTCTGTAGCGCATTGGGCGAAGGCCGCCTGCGACGCAAAGACGGTTGCGGGTTCGGTCCCCGCTGCGGGACAGATGTTTGTCTCGGGTCTGGGCATATCACGATATGCCCAAGTATCGTTAGCCAAATCGTCAAACGAACGACATGGCGGTTCTAAGTTAGGCAGATCGTGAAATGGCATCGTTGAACGTTATGCCTAGGCATATCATGAAATGGCAAATTCAACGATCTGCCGACGACATACACAAACAGAATGTATGTACCTACCTATTTACATAATATAAAGGTTATCATCGTACCGTGAAAACTAGCGCACGAGTGAACAGCTAAATTAATTAATTATATATGACTATCAGAACGGTAGATAATTAATTAAGTACATGCCATAGAATGTTATTTTGTTATATACGTGAAAGGTATGTAAATGTACCATAATGTGTTATTACAAGGGCGCACAAAATTATCATTTAGAAGGAAATTCAGACATAATGATGTAAGACAGCTCTCTGATTATTTTATATTATCGATATCCATACTTATATATTACTTATTTACTTATATTGTGATATTACTTATAAAATATTATAAATGTGAAAGTAACTTTGTCTGTCTGTCTGTCTGTCTGTTTGTTACCTTTTCACGCCCAAACCACTGAACAGATTAGGCTGAAAATTGGTAAGGATAAAGGTTGTATCCTAGGGAAGGACATAGGCTACTTTTTATCCCGAAACATAAAAAAACCCGAGGGACCGGGGTCACACCGCAGGGACGCATCTAGTACATAATATAGCGTAAGACTCCGAGCTTATTTAGTATGTACTCTACATAAATGTTAAATCAAGTATATAAAGCAGAAACCTTTGAAGGTCTTATTTATAAGTTTTAACTAAATCATATAAAATAATTCAATTTACTTACTTAAATTCCACTTTTTGAAATTTAAAATTATATTTCGTATAATTTGATGTGGGCGTTTCATTTGATTACAGAAACCTTAATAATTAGAGGGCACTGAATTTCTGTAGATTAAAAGTTTACAAAAGTTTCTAAAAAGACAAAACCGCCATTTTTCATAATATCATACGAGCTCCTAACGGTGGAGGAAAATATCGTGAGGAAAAGTTTAGTCAGCTCTACAAGTCCATACGTTGTCTTTCAAAGTGATCCCAGCGGTCCTATTAAATAAATAAATAAATAGTGCTGGTCTTTTCACACAGAATCATCTAGCCCCGAAGTAATCAGAGCTTATGTTATGGGTACTACATGACTGATATACTACTTATATACTTTTTGTTTGTAAATACATACATATTATACATAGAAACACCCAGACCCGAGACAAATATTTGTAGATCATACAAACATTGCTCCAGCCGCGGGGATCGAACCCGCAACCTTTTGCGTCGCAGGCGGGCTTTCACCCACTGCGCTACAGAGGTCGTCAAAAAGAATAAATGCTTTTTGACTTTGACTTTCATTTCTGTGGATAAGGCGGAGACACTGAGAGGATGATTTAAGTGATCCGAAGATCCTGAGTTCCAATCCAGACCGTGCATCAAGGGATGTGTGGTACCATTGTTACCTACCCGTAGTTTCATGATACCCATGACAGGAAATCCTAGTGCAGGGTCAGGACTAAATTATCTGACAGTCAAATGTTATTTATTTATATTTACAGCCGTATATACGATCGTCATAATACGTTCACCGTTGTTTGGGAACGACTTTAAATTAGTTATTGGTCGGTCAGTGCCATTAAATTTGCACTTGGCAATAAGAGTGACCTGTCATTACGCTGATCAGTTGAACTGGATAATAAAGTTTGTTTCTATCTTTATGTAAGGTTGCGGGTTCGATCCCCGCCGCGGGACAAATGTTTGTATGATCTCCAAATATTTATCTCGGGTCTGGGTGTTTCTATGTATAATATGTATTTACAAACAAAAATTATGCAAGTAGTATATCCAGTTATCTGGTTTCCATAGTACAAGCTATGCTTAGTTTGGGGCTAGATGATGCTGTGTGAAATGTCCAGCATTATTTATTATTGAAGCACTGCGGGCCAGCTTGTCAATATTATTAATCAGCTATGAACTAGATTGTGCTTAGTTGATAAGTAAGTAAGTTAATGAGTCTAGGTCATATCTTGACTAAGTCTGTATAGCACAAGACAGGTTTGTAGTGAAAGCGGAAATGGCTTTCTAACTTGTATATTGAAAAGTTCCTTGCTAAAGCTTTTACCGCAGATTATATATTATGTATCTACTTAAATATTATACAGGGTGTAAAAAGACGTCTACCGAAGCCGAAAGGGATAGGTACAGCATCCCAACACAAAACCAAATCCAAAAAGATTTTCCGAAATAATGATTATATCCAAAGAAAACAGCGTGTTTGAAGATTACTATTTGCGTATGTTCTGGGCGCGTATTTTTACGTAGGTTGCTGGATTTTGAGTGTAAACTGTTTTTTTCTTTTATAAATTAAATTATTACTAGTTGTACTATTAGTAAATAACCAAAAATAACATAAAAGGTCTAAGCTAAGTAAAAAAATTTTTTTTTTTTCGCTAAATATGTTTAGAATCATGGTCTGATTGCAACCCCTCAGTTTTCGGTAGTTGTCTTTTTACACCCTGTATACATTGGATGTTTCGCAAACCATGCGGTAAGTGGGTCATCTGCAGATTATATTAGTACACGTAAATTTTTCAAATACAGGGTGTTCCGTAATGAGTAGATAATTCAACTACGGGTAGAGGGAATCATAACGAACCAGAAAAATCAAAAGTTGTACCCAGTAGAAGTCTCACGGTTTTCGAGTTTTCTGACATTTAAGATATTCAAGGTTTGTTGATGCCCTCTACCGATAGTTAAAGGATTAATTCATTATTATTGACGACCTCTGTGGCGCAGTGGGTGAAATCCGCTTGTGACACAGAGGTTGCGGGTTTTATCCCCGCTGCGGGTTAAATGTTTGATCTGCAAATATTTATCTCGGGTCTGGGTGCTTCCAATATGTATGTATTTACAAACAAAAAGTATATTAGTAGTATTTCAGTTATCTGGTTCCTGGGTACAAGTTAGTTTGGGGCTAGATGATGCTGTGTGAAATGTCCAGCATTATTTATATATTTATTGGAGTTTGGAACCGCTGGTCGAGTGGTCGCTGACCTAACATACCCAGTCGATAACATCACCAAGTAGACTTATTTATTCATAGAACGAGACAAACAGGTAAATGAGACAATTATTATTTATTTATGTAACTATACTTGCGCATGCGCAATGGTTCTGTTTACTAAATAAAGCCCTAAACCTCGGTAGACATTCTCGTAGACTAGATATACCAACAAAGTCAATCAGGACAACAAACACGAAGCTAGATCTAGGTCACTTAGTACATGGTTTATGTGATTCATTATCTATAGGTTTTTTTACTGCAAGTAGTTTAAACGCATGTAATCGCAGCGTCTGCCGCGCGCTCGCATCTGGTGCCACATAATACCAGCGCTTGTGCAGGGGAGGTATCCTTCTCTGCACTTGCACGATGCTGAGTGGTAACCTTTTTTGCTAATAACATGAATGTAACTTGTACCTTGTAACTTGTACCTACCACAAATTTAGCAAAATAAACTTTTACTTTACTTTACTTTACTTTACTTTTAATTATTTTCTAATAAATCTTTTCCTACTTTGAATTTTATCTATAAAAAAATTTATAATGAAATTGATTTCAATGGATGAGACCTATAAAAACACAAATTAAAACATTTTGTACCTTCTAGCTGCACTCCCGCGGTGTGACCCGCGGTCCATCGGGGTTTTTTCGGGATAAAAAGTAGCCTATGTCCTTTCCTGGGATACAACCTTCATCCATGCCAATATTCAGCCTAACCTTATCAGTGGTTTGGGCGTAAAAAGGTAACAAACAGACAGTTAGACAGATAGAGTTACTTTCACATTTTTAAGTATGGATATTTTACTTTTATAATGATACTTAGTTTTAGTATTTAGGCTGCCTAAAAGCCTTCACAATGGAGACTTAAATAGAATATAGAATAGAATAGAATATAGTTCCAGATCCTTTGAAGATGTCTAAGGGGGTAGTCAGAGGCATGTACAAACAATACCTATTTGATACATGCCCACATCTTGCAGAAGTTAGTATTCCATACGTGACGGGTTGCAAGGTTCAAAGGATCTGGAATATAAAGATCTGAGAGAATGTCTACCGCGCCTTGGGGATACAGTCGTGACCCTGTTTTGTGTAGAATATAGTTTATAATCCAGATAGACGACAAAGTATCCGTCTAGTCTAGACAGCGTATCCTAGTTCAAGATTTAATAATTTAAAATAGCGTGACGTCACAGAACTATATATAGAGTGTAAACAAGTTAATCACATGTCCAAGCGATCGCTCACATTGAACTCAATGAAGGACTGTTTGAGAAAGAGTATATCCAAGTACAAGTATACCTACTTATATACATTTTGTTTACAAAGTCAACCATTCTCGACTGTATCAGATATTTTATACGTATATTACCTACTATAGGTTCAGTTGACCAATCTTTAGATCGTTTGCAACGATCTGCGATAGATAAAGCTGCCCCGCAAAGTTTAATACTGTCTTATAGGTTTGTTAAAAATTCAATATAGATAAAAATTAACCTGGAGTTTCCTAGGGGCAGCTTTATCTATTGCTCGATTCCCTAACTAGGAATCAATACCACTCATATAATAAAGCTATAAATAAAATTTAAATGAAACTATAAAATACACAGAAACATGAATAAGTTAAAAAAAAACAAAAAAAAACTTTTTAAATAGAATTCGAAAATGTAGAACTTAGTTACGCATATTCATACAAAAACTTAGTGCTTCTACAATTTTATCAAGAGTCTTTTGATCTAAGTAAGGTCATTAAAGGAAGACGTTTTTATTTGACCCAACATTCTAGCGTCAATTTACAAAAACATTCCACCGGCCGGCATATTAGACGCGCGTTCCAAAACCTAACCTTCAAATCAGACCGCTGCCGCCGCAAAAAATGCAGGTCTGAGAAACCAGTACCCCGCGAGCCGCCAAGCCGGTCTCTCGTGTCGCGTTCCTCCGATAACTTATCACTACATGAAGTCATCGATTAAAGTGAAATATTTTAAGTGTTTGTGAAAGTTCTGTGTTGTTTACACCATGAATGGAACACCGGCGAGGAGGCCTAAGAGCGCGTTTTCTGAAACGGTGAGTTCTTGATTCCTGATTTGGTAACTTAAACTTTGTTATTGCAAAGATTCATATTAGAAATGAGATATCGAACTTATAAAACGAAGTAACACTAACTTAAAACTATACTTCGATAAAGAATTAAACAAAAGTACAAACTGTGTCCTTTAATAAAATATTAAATAAAGGATATGAAAACATCGGAAATAACCTTGTAATTGAAACCTCAAAACTTGAAGATATATATTATATATATAAGATATATACATGCATATAGAGATATTTGTACCAATTGGAATCACAAATTTAGAAGGGTCAAGAAAAAGTTAAATCAAGCATGTGTCGTTTCTCCATCGCCAGAAACCGGTATAGATCAAGCTAACAAGTTTCAAAGTGATCCTGACATTGAACTGTAAAAGGACCAGTGTGGAGACAAGCAGTGCACATTTCATGCTCTAAATTCCCCCAGCGGCGAGTGCAACTTTCACTTAGCTCTCTAGATGATGGCCGATAGAGATAAGTGTATCACCGATGCTTCAATTTATGGGAGAAAGATTACAGACATGCATTTCATACTTTTATAGGTACATTTTCTATTTCATACCCATACATCAAAGTCAAGAGAGGATGGATGACAGTCGTTTGCAAAGCAAGTGAATGAGGCGAGTGTTTATGGGACAGCTGGAATGGGAAGGCCTAGGCGAACCTTCGTGGATCAAATTGACGACATTTTGGATAAGGGCCAGGTCAAAAGTACTCTAAACCGACGAGAAGAATGTAATGGCGAAAGTTGTGTGTCAGGATCGCAGTAAGTGGAAATCCGTGGTCTCTGTCTACCCCTTTGGGAAAGAGGCGTGATTTTATGTATGTATGTATGTATATGTAAGGTAAACATTCGGAGAAGTAAACTAAATAGATGGTCGCCAATTTCCTGTGGTAAACAAACCAGGTAAATAGGTAAAATAAACCCATTTTTGTACGAGAATGTCATATTTGTCTCGGGTCTGGGTGTTTCTGTGTATAATATGTATGTATTTACAAACAAAAATTAAATAAGTAGTATATCAGTCATCTTAGTACCCATAACACAAGCTCTGCTTACTTTGGGGCAGATGATGCTGTGTGAAAAAGTCCAGCATTATTTATTTATTTATTTATATTTATGTAAACGTAAACACAATGGTATTGTTTGTAAACAATCTACGCTTATTTTAGATATTCTTTTAGATTTTGCCTAATTTGTAATAAAAGTATGAAATCCAAGAAAATAGCCGTATCTATTACGTTGAGTATGATAGTCCAGCTACCATAAAATGACCAATGTGCTTAATATTGAATATACATCTAAGTAAAATATTAACGTATTAATATATGGACCACTTAATAAGTCAGAAGACAGATGACTGTCGAAGTCAGAGATAAATCACTATTGGCTATCTATTCAACATAAATGGCAACACACCAACAATCAGCCTACGTGTTTGTTGAGTTAGTCAAGAAAACAGTTTCAAATTAAATGAAATAACCAGATCGTCGATCTTTGAGTAAGAATAACATAAAATATGATGAGTGATCGAAAAAGTTCAAGAAAGTGGTAATATTCCTTTGTTTTACCTAACCTATCATGTCCCACTGCTGGGCAAAGGTCTCCCCCTTCAACTTCCTCTCCTTGCGCTCCAAGGTCACGGTTTGCCAGTCTAGCTCGAATGCATCCAGATCGTCTCGCCACCTCTTCCTGGGTCTTCGACTGTCTTCAGGCACCCACTGAGTGACGAGCTCCGCCCAATGTTCTGGGTGCATTCGAGTCACATGTACTGCCCAGTTCCACTTCAAACCACCTACAAAGTAGCCTATGTCCTTCCCTGGGATACAACTTTTATCCATGCCTTTCAGTCTAATCTGTTAAGCGGTTTCGGCGTCAAAAGGTAACCAGACAGACAGAGCTACTTTCGCATTTATAATATTAGTATGGATTAACGACATAAGACTTGTTAGGCGGCTGTAACACAATGAGAGTATCTCGCATGCGAGCGGCGATTCCTTCTAGGCAATAATATGGTCTCCTATTCATTTTTCATTTTCAGCCCACATAGTCCCACTGCAGGGCAAAGGCCTCCCTCCTCATTTTCCAGGCTTTTCTGTCTTTAGCTATAGTTGGCCAGTCTGGTCACATCCAAATCGTCCCGCCATCTCCGTGGTGGTCTGCCGCGCGGACGTCTTCTAGTGTAAACAAATTCTTCGAGGCTCGCCTCTCGAACACAATTCTCGCTATCTAAGTTTTCTACTAAAAGTAGTCTTTTTTACGAGTTTCTCTTCTTGTGCAACAGCCGCTTTAGTCGCTAGCTTCACAGTAAGTTCAATTGATCGAAGTTTAGAACGCTATTCATTAGAGAATTGAACTAAGTAGTCCAGTAACATGTTACTTAGTTCAACAGAACTCGTTTGACCAATAAAGTCTCCGTTGATTTATAGCTTTGTTTGTCAGTCGTTGCATCTGTTCCTTGAGGTTTACGATAACATTTGTATATATTTAGCTAGTTGTATACTATGACCCTACATAGTTGTTCTACTAAAAAAAAATTGCGGACATAAAATAATATAAACAAAACAAACCAAAATAAAACATACTAAACACTGACCTTCAGGTCTATAAATTGTATAAATAAAGATGAATTTAAACTTTTTTAAATTTTGTAACTAAAGCCAGTTTACACGCATAGCACACATACGAAAACTAACTTATCTTTAAATAGATTCAATTCTAGCAAAACTATAAGATTCTTAGGTAGAAAGTTAAGTCAAAGTCAAAAAGCATTGAATTTTATTCAGTGGGACAGCTGACTTAGAATAGTCTTAGAACTAATTTTACTCCTGTTCTTGCGCGACCAATACCGTGAAGAATCAGGGCAACAAACACGGTTTGGCCTAGCATTCTTTTAGGTGATCCATCTTTAACTTTGTTAACATGACCAATGCCAAAATCCTAATACAAATTACATTAACACATATTTTTAGTAGACCAGTAGAAATTTGTACAAGGAAACATATGACAAAAAGAAGAAGTGTTCGCCCGCGACCACGCCTGTAAAGAATAAAATAAGGTACGCGATAAATCCCGTTAAATTCATACGTAATTATAAAAAGAAGAAAGACTAACCAACCAGTGACTGGTCTGACACTTAACTTCAAAACAGATCCCAGAATTGACACAAACTGTAATGACTTGTTTATGCTTACTATTATCTGTCGCAGTTTTTCTACCTAGGTATATCTGTGCTGTTTTTATCTACAAGTCAAGGTTCTTCACCTTGGGTTCTAAGAACCAGAAAACTGACTCACTAGGGGACTTGTAATGAAAAAGGTACTCTATCAAATGACTCTCGAAATATAATATATAAAACTCTTTTATATTGTTGTTGTTGTGTCTAGCCCGCACTTTTATATTGAATAGCGTATTTTCTTTTCGTAACTAGATACATTCTGAATTCAATACAGAAAATAACAAAAGGGAATTTAGTGTAGCATCGCTGCGATGATGCAATATTAATTCCCATTTAGCTACAAAACAGCAGATGCGTGAAATAAACCAATCCGATTGCAGGAAAATGACGTGATATTTTGTCACAATTTTTGGTATCGTTCTCTTTGCTCATCTTTGGTGCACTTCTACATACATATATGTTAAATGCCATTTAGATTCCAGAGATGATTGCTATTGACCTTGGGTCTGTGCATAGTATCGCACGTCATGAGGTCTTAAACTTGGACGAATTTCTGACTGCCCTTAGACATCTTGACGACGACCTCTGTGGCAGTGGGCGAAGGCCCGCCTGCGACGCAAAAGGTAGTGGGTTCGACCGATGTTTGTATGATCTACAAAAATTTGTCTCGGGTCTGGGTGTTTCTATGTATAATATGCATGTATTTACAAAATAAAAGTATATAAGTCGTATATCAGTCATCTTAGTACCCATAACACAAGATCTGCTTACTTTTGGGCTAGATGGTGCTGTATGAAAAGTCCAGCATTATTTATTTATTTATCCTCAAAGGATTTTGAACTAACTTTCTCTGAAAGAACGTGCCGAAATCACTTCTTTCATGACTTGAACTAGTCAACATGTTCGTCGTCATATATTTCATAATGTATTTATGGTATTCACCTCTATCTCAATGATCGAATCCGTGGCGTATCTTATCTTATCTGTGAACGCTTTCTTTTTATCAATAGCGTACGGTTTATCAGTTGCAACGTGTTCACTATTTATATGTAATTTAATGTTTTTCTCCTTTGGACAAACCGTAAACGCAGCTTATTCAGCTCCAGGCAACCTTTAAATTCAATGTCAATTCGTGTGGAATTGACATTGAATTTAAAGGTTGCCTGGAAGAAATCGCTTTCAGCGATAAGGCCGCCCATTGTACTAATGAACTTGTAAATGTTTCTAATGTATTGTTTTCGTTATTGTTTTGGTGTACAATAAAGTGTTCATTCATTCATTCATTCAATTGACGTTGTCATTTCTCTGGACAAGGCCGGTTAAGCTGAGATGGTTTAGGTGCTGACTAAGCATATTCCATTAAACAGTACAGCAGTACAGCATCCCGTGTGTAGGCCTCCTGACGCTGATAGTAATGAAAAATAAAAAAAGTCCTAAGACCAAACCATCGCTGGCTATCAGTTCTGGCAACATTAGATAGAAAAGACCACGCATAGAACGCGTTGAAACAAGTGACCAAATTGCAAAATTCTGTTGTTGAGCAGGAAGGGTAACGCGGTTTCAAGCCGGAAAAAATCACGCTAGTGTGAACGCAACCCCAGCCACATTAAACAGTGCTAAAGGTTCTGGAATGCGTCAATAACGCCCGGCTAAGCGTGTGATATGAATAAAGGGATACTTACACCACCGCACGTTGCCCTGGACAAGGTATAGCCCTTTTACAGTAAAAGTTTGTAAGTTTGTGTTAATACGATCAGCCCCCCTAGCCATGTTACAAATAGAAATGGAATGAAAATTGAATCGACAGATAGATAGATAGATAGAAGCTTTATTTGCCAACACACAGACACAGGTACATTACACATACAGAGAACAGGTACAAAAAAGAAAAATACAAAAGTAGGTATGAGGTAAGTAGGTGACAGAGCTATGAAGTTAGGAACCTCTGTGCCTATCCCTACTCACCTACATGCAATCTACAAGCAATACACAAAACAAGAAAAGACCTAAACAGCAAAACGAAATAATATTAAGTACAAAAAAATAAATAAAAAGAGTTATCAGTAGGTAAGAAGTACGGTCTGCGCTGGTGTTAGTCAAAAAGGAGTAGTCTCAGCTTTATGTTGCTCTGCACCGGGGTACAGGGCAACGCTGATTTTCAGACTACTCCTGGTAGATGGACAGATAACGCTGAGACTAATCCTGCGCCTAATGGCATTAATAGCAAAAATTGCATACATTTTATGTCAAGTGTCTGGGCACGTGAATTCTCGGCATAATGTCAAACTGACGATTTACATAGAGCCAGGAACTCATGTGCCGCCATAACTATGATAAAATATATGCAATTTTGGCAATAAAATGCCGTAAGACGCAGGTGAAGTCTCAGCGTTATCTGTCGATTCGATTTCTATTATATTGCGATTTGTAACATGGCTAGGGAGGCAGATTTAGCCTCTTGGGTGGCCATACCATACCACCCTCATACTTTATTAGTACGCTCAAAGATCATCTTTCTGAAGATCCATAGGAAGTTAAAATGTCGCCCGCATATTTTTTTGCATTTCAACTTAACAATACGCTCTCACTTTATTTATTTTAATCTGGGCATATAATGGCCGCGACTCGGCAAACGTAGTGTAGGACGCCCTCCGGCCAGGTGGAGTGACGATCTGCGAAAGGCTGCTGGCAGAAGCTGGATGCGTCGAGCCGAGGACAGGGCGCAATGGCGCTCATTAGGGGAGGCCTATGTCCAGCAGTGGACTATTATAGGCTGATGATGATGATGATGATGATATAATGGCTATACAGGGTGTAAAAAGGGTGTAATAATTTCATTTAAAAAAGAAAAAAACAATTAAAACTCAAAATCCAGCAATCTACGTAAAACAACGCGCCCAGAACATTCGCAAACAGTACTCTTCAAACGCTGTTTTCTCCGGATATACCGATTTTCTCGGAAAATCCTTTTGGATTTGGTTTTGTGTTAGGATGCTGTACCTACCCCTTTCGGCTTCGGTAGACGTCTTTTTACGCCCTGTAAAGGCTTTATAGTACTTGGTATGAATGTTGATGGATTTACTAGTAGAGGTAGGCTAAAGATGGATGGATTGTGTGAAGGATGACATGAGTAAGAAAGGAGTGAGTGTTGAGATGACGGCTGATAGAGGAGAATGGAAGAAGAACACATGTTGTGCCGACCCCACATAATGTGAGATGATGAATCTGGGCATATAATGTTCGCTAAACTATTCTTTAATCACACACCTAGATCTCTAATATAATAATCCCTAGCTGCTGGTTTATTTTTTCATAAAAAAAATAGAGCTGATCGCTGATATGTCCACGTCATACGCGCCACAGTCATTTTTCTATAGGAAAAATACTGATGACATCAGAAAATGCGGCTAGCTTCTGACGTCTCATTTCCTCGATTGAATTGACAGTTCGACGCGGATGGGTCGTCCGACCACCTTCAAAAAATCAATCGAACGTTGCTGGTGTTTGTCACCACAGATAAAATAATACTGCGCAAGGTAACACTGAATTTCATTTCAGTTTTTAACGAAGCCCTGCTCAGGTGACCTACCTATTGTTTCTGTGAGTACTACCTATTGTTTCTTTTAATTTTGGTTCGAAAGGTATAACTACCTTTTTACCTACTTACCTATTTGTGCTTGTATTTAGGTTACTAACCATTGATGTTGCACATCCGAAATGGATAGACTGTAGAAACCTGTACCTATTTAAAATAAGACCTTAACATGTACAACAGTTATGCAATAAAATTATTCTGATTCTGATTCTGATTCCATAAACTGATTATCAACTAGCATCACCCGTCTATTAGATTTGCACGGGCATCGTTTCTCTTACTAGCTTTCTTATGTATTACCTCGTGTTAGGTTACGGTTAATATTATCATTGAATATTTTAAAAAAAGCTAGTTTTTAGCACATTATCACAGTTATTTGAAATCTATGTTTCTGCTTCTGCTACGTCCGATCCGAATCAAATCCGTATCCGTGAAAATATTTAGAAGAAATCGGATGATCTAGTGCGTAAACTACCATAGAAATAGATAGATAAACTCTTTATTGTACACAAGCACATGATACACGGAAAACATAAAAATAAAAACATTGTACAATGGGCGGCCATATCGCTAAAAGCGATTTCTTCCTGGCAACCATTTGCATGGACAGGATAGTCGAAACAGAAATACAGCGGTGTACAAAATAAAAGCGACAACCTAAGCACCTACCTATATACACACAACACACAGATTATACATAGATTATAAAAATAAAAATGAAACTACAAATAACTTACCTACAATTAAACACAACGAACAGTTAGCAGTAACCAGACATGGAAAGATAGTGTTCAAAGACACGGGATTTAAAAATATGAGGAGATTTAGACAGTCGAATAGAGACGGGTAAAGAGTTCCATAGCTGCACAGCTTAGAAATAGTTCTACGACTACTGTGTTCGCATCGGATTTGGATCGGACGAAGTGCGAAACCGGTCCAACACCATTTTTTGAACATAAGGTTTTACGATAATAAAAAGAACGGTAATAATGTGTCTGTGGCCCAAAATAAAAAAGTTTCTATTTCTAATGTGATCAGGAAAACCACAAAAACTAAAAAACTTTCAACGATCCTGCTCGAAGGATCATTCTCGTAAAATGATAAAAAGGTAAGTAATAAAAAGTGTATCATTCATGATTAACCTTGAAAGTTCAGTTTATGCTCTATTCATAAACCGTTAAACAATCCAATTACAATACCAATTACCTCACCCATTGAGTCACAGGGACCGACCTGCAGGCGCGGTCCGAGGGGGGACACGGGACATGACCCCTCCCCCCAAATCGTACACGTCTCATAGTAAAATCTTGTGTATTGTGCAATAAAGCCTAATTTTAGTGTAGTGACCCCCCCCCCTTTCAGTAGTGACCCCCACCAAATTTCTGGCTGCGACCGCGCCTGCCGACCTGTACCCCGATTATAGCGATCCAGCTGACTTACTCCCTGCATGGTACTGATGAAGTGATGACGAAATTTGTACTTAGTATTTTTGATGTCCAAACTAAGCTAAGATGAATTGAATCGTTTCTCGTTGGCACGGCAATGAATACTCCACTATTTCCGTATCAACATAGCCTACTATTTCCAGTCCACAATCTACATCTAAATATCTAATTTTCATCCAAATCTGTCCAGTAACTGGAGGCTTGATTGAAACACAAACATCTTTCATATTTATAATATACTAGCTTCTGCGCGCGGCTTCGCCCGCGTGGTACCAACATTTTGAATAGCCTATATAATATTCCAGGTCACTATCTACGATTATTCCAAGTTTCATCCTAATCGGTTCTCTGGTTTAGGCGTGATTGATACACAAACATACAAACAAACTCACAAACTTTCAGCTTTATTATATGAGTGGGATATGTGTGGGAAGTAGGACAAAACAATATAAATACGATCTGTAGTGCCTCTTGATGCTGCAGCTGTCTGTGGGCGGTGGTATTCCCTTACCATCAGGTGTGACACTTGCTCGCTTGCTCCCTCTTCCATAAATAATCACATAGTGATAGTAGGATAAAAAGTAATTGGGTAGAAAAGGTCGAAAGAGTATTCGTTACCGAGTTATTGTTAAATAGGTAGCCACAGGGTTCTGATGCCTTGTGGACACATATTTTATGAATATCTCTGGAACTAGGCCAGCACAAATGAAAAGAAGCATAATATCATTCGTCACCTAAAAGTCACTAAAGTTGAAAATCATCCAGGTCGTGCTAGGCCACAGGCTATAGATAAGTTTTGTCAAACATGAATCGAATTGTTCCCAATCCAAACTAACCTGTCTCACGTTCATCCAATGCATCTCCGGTCATAGGCCGCTAAGCGTGACCCCTGCAGGTGGTCCACATGACTGATCGGGGAACCAATGTGCCCTAATTGTTCTAACTGTATTCATCCAACCAAGCTACGCATTGACCATGTTCGAGACGACGTAATTAGTAGATGAATTGTTAGATGCTGGACAAACTTGGCTTGCTGTAAACTTTTCAATATGACTTTTATCGGCGATGATGCACCATCGCGGGCTCGATTCACGCCGGATAAATGTTTGCATGTTATGATATCATTCATGTGGTTCCCATAACACAAGATCTGCTTACTTTGGAGCTAGATGATGCTGTGCAATTTCCAGCAATATTTATGTACCTATATAACCATCCATTTATCGACAATGTCTGAAACACGGTCAAAAGCAATCTCAAAAATCGAATCAACGATAAATACAACACAAACCATTTTCATTACCGACTGTAGTTTGTTCAAAAACAGTGTATGTCTAGGGAAATTATATAACAAAATAGAAAAAGAAACACCGAATTGTTTGTTATGCATTGAAATAAGAATTATTAACGCGTTTTCTAGATAGAGTTCCACCGCAAATTCACAGAAAGGAAACCTATTATATCCTACCACAGCCTTTACGTATTTAAATGTTACAATAGAGAGTTTGAATAGTAAAAGTAAACGAAAGGAAACTGGGTTATCTTGAGAGCCGTGTTGGCTTTTTTACCCTTTTGTTTAATAAAATATGAACTATGGAGATCATACATCATCTAGCCCCAAACAACAATGAAAGTCAATTACCAAACATTTAATATTACCATGTCCAATATTTTGACAAAAAAAATATTTTAAATAAATTCAATTTATTTCAATAAACATAACACAATTATGAATATTAAATCATTTCATAGAGAAAGTTATTTTTTCTTAGAAATAGAAAATTAAAAAAAAATCACTGCTAAATCGTCTTCCAGTACATGTAAATTTTACATACATCTCTCAAATTCAAATTCAAATCATTTATTTGTGATACACAGTTTTAAAAGGTGTTGGTCTTTTATAAAGAGCCACTGTGATCTACCCACTGGGTGTACAAATTAGGTACCTATTATATCTAGCTAGTCTTTCGCTTGACAGTTATTCCTCCACCCTGTAAATTTGCAATTATAAATGTATTATTACATAGTACAGCATTATGTAGTAGTTTTACTTGAAGTCAGTAAAATGTCCAATTCGTACCCATCTTTTGTTCCATAGCCGTGTTGGCCGTGTTGGCCTGAGCCGTGTTGGCCGAATGGGGTTGTACCTCGACTTTCAATCCGAAGGTCGTGGGATCGAATCCCGGCCGTGCATCAATGGATTTTGCGTTTCGTAAAATTTATATGCGCTTTAACACGAGCTCTGAACGGTGAAGGAAAACATCGTGAGGAAACCAGTTAGTATTCTTACAGGCGGCGATGGGCTTGCAACCTGTCACGTATGGAATACTAACTTCTGCAAAATGTGGGCATGTATCAAATATGTATTTGTACATGCCTCTGACTACCCCCTTAGACATCTTCAAAGGATCTGGAATATAAAGATCTGAGAGAATGTCTACCGCGCCTTGGGGATACAGTCGTGACCCTGTTCTATTGTTCCATGGCTTTCACGTCTATCTACGGATGATGCCGGTCCATGTCGGGCTAACTGGGCCGTCTCATGGAAAGCCAGAAGCCACCTGTAACGGGAAGGACCGGTTCACATGGCTCAGACGTGCAGGATATCAGGTCATCGGCTTAGGAACAACTTATCAATGTTTGACAGTGTCAATCGTTCGAATCTCACAACTTACAAACAAACAAACATAATAACAACACCCTGTTGAATGCGATAAAATATTTTTCAAGATTTTATATTTTGATCTCTTTCTCGGTGTATTTAAGTTTATAATTTGATAAATTAGGTACTGCTTTCTAGGTACTGCGTGGTCTCTGAGCTAAGCCAAGTGACAGACAGACGGATGGTAATAGTAATGTTTCCTTATTTCCCTTAAAAGAAAAACCCTTATTTTCAGAAGTCGGTTTTCTGGATTTCAAAATTCGGTGTTCCATTTTTCTAAAGATAGGTTACCATGCCCACATTATGCAGAAGACTCGTCTCATCATGCATGTTTTTTCCTGCTACCATCATCGTTATAAATACATATGTACCTATTATTATTTTTGAGAATTAGCTTAGTTTTGAATTCCTCGAACTAGGTTCACAATTTTCCTCGTGAACTAACGTTTTTAGAACTCATTTAATTCTATGAATCACCGTAAACAATTAAAATTGGAATGAATGGGACGCTACAGCGTGCAAGATTACGTTTTTTTTGTTAAAAAAAAAGACACAAAAGCGCTCTTTTAAAAATAACTTTTGCGTTGTTACTTCTCGCCAATCATACGTACAGTCAATATTTAATTGCAATTATGAACCTTAATTGGAGGCAAATTGGCAGAAACAATACAAACATTGCAATGCAAAACAGAATCATGACCGAATATGACGTGTGCGTAATATTGACACCTTCAATAGGTACCTACTAGCCCCTACTAGTATAACAATTCACTGGTACCTAATGACCTCATCTAGACATACCTATGTAACAAAACACAATACCTATAACGAAAGAAATTCGACTCTACATAAGCTCACGGTGAATAATCGGTTAACTCCTTTGAAATATCAAACATCATTTGTATATAAGTACTTTTTACTTACAAATGCCCAATTTTTTCGCCAAATTTGCTTCGAAAAAGCCATTGAGCATTGCCGGTATACAAACCCACAAAATTTTGATCCTTAGAAACCTTAAAAAAAATCAAATACATACTAGAAATAAATTGAAATTGAATTGCAAATTGAAATTAAAGTAAGTTCGTATGAGTCAGTGGCCAACTCGAAATTCAAAATTGAAATATAAATTTTTCAGTGGTATTTTCTGAAAAATTTGTCAGTTAGCTTTTCGGTCTTCTATGAACGTACGAATCTTAGTGAATGTAAAAACAGGGTCACGACTGTATCCCCGAGGCGCAGTAGACATTCTCTCAGATCTTTTATATTCCAGGTCCTTTGATGATGTCTAAGGGGGTAGTCAGAGGCATGTACAAATACATATTTAATACATGCCCACATCTTGCAGAAGTTAGTATTCCATACGTGACAGGTTGCACGCCCATCGCCGCCGCATTAGTGAATGTTTCATCGAAAAAATCACTAAGACCCCTCGCAGACCGCAGACTTTCTATCGGCCGATAGTTGAGACGGAACATACTTAGGCTTACTTCTCCATATTCATTATGAGCCGAAGTATGTTCCGTCTCAACTATCGGCCGATAGAAAGTCTGCAGTCTGCGAGGAGGCTTAAAGCAATAACAACGTGACGTGACGAATTGCGTATAATCGTGATCGTGATATCGTGACCCCTCGGTCATTCCATTCGGCAATCCTTTATGATCAGACAGGGTTCTTTCAATGGACGGCCCCACATGGACGTATCAACTAGTTTGGATAATTGAGGGTAGCTCGTACCAATTACTTTGAATTTTCAAGGAATCTATTATCGAGAAAGTACTCAAAATCATACGAGCTTTCATTCAGACTATAGATTAAGTGTATTTCTATAGTGTTTTGTTTACCACACACGGTGCATTTACACGATACGATTTTTCGTACGATTTGCTAAGCTCCGCCCATTGAACGTGCCGACGACCGCTAATTATGGGAAATCGCATACGATGAGCGTTTACACGTGAAAAATTGCCGTGCGATACGATATCGTATGGGTTGAAATCGTATCGTGTAAATGCATCTTAAACTTGATCCCAGCAAAGTTAATATTACCGAGGGAGCGTTTGCAAAACCAGAGCGTTACTAGTCCTCAATAAAATAAAAAGGTTCAGTTAAATTACAACTTTTTTCAAAGAATTTTTGCAATTCTTATAAAAAATACAAAGATAAGAAAAACCTAGAAGCTAGTGCTCGATAAACAACTAGGAGGATAGGTATTGAAAGCGAAGAGAAAAGTATTAGCATACATTAGCATTGCTAAAGTTTAGGAGAAGATATTATTACTAGAACAAGGCTAGGTACTAGACTAGATTGTGGTAATAAGTATCAATAAATGATTAATGTAAGACGCCATTTACACGCCTTTCTGGCATACCATTCTTGCCTCTTGCTCTCTTAAAGTCAACGGAGCAAGAGCTAGTATTCTGTGGCAAAAACAAAAATGGTATGCCATAATGGTATCGTGTAAACGGCGTGTAAGGAGAGGAAATTACTGAAGATACTGTATTTATTTTATACTGTATGTATTTGGACATGCCTCTGAGACACTCTACCCGCTTAGACATCTTCAAAGGATCTGGAAAACATAAAAGATGTGAGAGAATGTCTACCGCGCCTTGGGGATACAGTTGTAACCCTTTTTGACGTTTAAAACACATGGACTGCCATGGTTTAAGGCTGCCAACAATGTTCATGGTTTTATTTTTGGTTAAATCCCTTGTTTTCTGATAGGACTGTCTGTCGTTAACAGCTGATACGATCTCCGGCAATTGTGGACCGATTTACAAAATTCTTTTTATGTTTGAAAGGGTATAATCTCGATGTCCCATATTTTATTCACGAGGGACTTAGTACTTATACTCGTAAGTTTCCTGATAATCTCAAAAAACCTCAGTCTACACGAACACGAAACAGCCTTGTACGAACTAGGCGTTCCAATACAGGACGCGCAGCAACTGGAGTACCACAACCGACTGCGTGTTACTGTGTACGCGTACATCGGAACGCCTAAACCATACAAGGCTTTAAACGACCAGTCCAACATCTGTATTCTATGGTCCAACATTGAAGACGGTTTTCGATGTTGTCAAACGACTATCGCCAACTTCGATCACTTTGTGATTCATTTTTTTTTTTATGATTAATGGGTCGGCTCTTGACCTCGAAACTAACATAAGCAAGAATGAGGTCTACGATGGAGCGAGCCTACTCAGAAGGTACCTATTAACTCTCTTCTTGAAAACAACAGGGTCATAGCTCAGCGGAAATACAGACGCGGGAAGCTCATTCATTCATTCATCGTGTCAATGTGCTCATATGCTCTCTATGTTAAATATGCTTGCTCCAAAATGAAGCCACCGTTATGGCCCTATCTGAAGCTGCAACAAGGTCTTCCTGGGTGCAGCTGGTTGGGCACAAAAGGAAAGGAGATGCGACATATTTTGTGTTGGGGCTCCGCACTCACACTGGATTGAAGATCGTCAAAGTAATTTACTTAGTTGATGGTTTAAAGTTCAATTTATCAAGTTCTTACAACTTGATCATCATGTTTGCGCATCGCGTTATCCATATTCGGAACTGTATTCAAATAGTGTTGTGTAAAACCAATATTGACACCTCAATTGGCCTTCATAGTTTTATGGAGCGTACTGTCGGGGAACAAGCTGTGAAAATAAAGGCTAGCTAACTTCATTCATCGCTATCCACCGGTGTGAGCACACGTTACTGTTTAATCATAAGCTTTTACTCAAAATTAGAGTTGTTTTATAAGCCAAATTATCAATACAGTATTATAAACGTTGTCTCGCCTCATTTATAACACCGTGCTTTGGAGGGCACGTTAAATTGTCGGTCCCGGCTATTTAAGTCGTCAAGCCATGACGGAGGCCTTAAGGCGGCCTAAAAACTCCGTCACCAGAGTTGGCCACTGACTCATACGAACTTACTTTTTTTTTATTTATAACAGTTAGTGTTTTTATAGCAGGTGTAACGGCTTACGGTTACGGCCACTCTACACATTCGCCGAATTATTTGCCGAACTTTGCGCAACTATTATTTAGATAAAAGATGACAGAATATAGGCAATAAGGCTCTCTACGTTCGTCACCGTCGGCATTCGTCTATCTTCGCCGAATATGTAGAGAGCCCATTACACGAAAGCATAGTTTGTTGAACGTTTGATCTCATCGTTATTTTTCATCGCAATTTTTCTCAACCCTATTAGCAAGAGCTTGCTAATAGGGTTGAGAAAAATTGCGAAGTTTCAGCAGGTCCACATTTTTTGTTCTTGTTTGGTGTACCTACGTACCAGTAAGCGTCATCAATTGGAAATCCCCTGGAATAGGCGGTTTTAACGCCATGCGACAGCCTCATGCAGGGGAGATAACAGTTAGCGACGCTGGTAATCACAAGAAGATTAAAAAAATGTTAGGATTGTGTATCCAGCCATCATCGTCCAAACGGTTTTTTTCTTTGCCCAAACCTGTTGCTACCATTTGGTGTCCGACTTAACAGAATCATAATTCATACTCTGACCTCATAAAATTGGCCAAATTCAACATTTCCTATTCAAAAACTCATTCCACTTTTTCCTCGACAGTATTTAAACTCCTACACTTATAATTTCGTATGAAGTCATCGGTACTGTACACTCGGGCACAGAATAGCGAACAGTCATTCAGCCCACATTGTAGCGATTTTGTTTAATCAGATGCTGTGATCATGACTGTACCTGTTCATAAATAATAAACGGTATTGATCTTTGAGTCTGTGTCGTTAGATTCTATTCTTGCTTGCGTAGTGAGTCCCTTACCTTAAATCTGGAAAAATCGTATTACCTAAATCAGAAAAAAAAATTGTATTCACGTGCAAAAATGGTAGCCAAGTGAATGGTTATTCACTTGCCTGTTATAAGAAGTTAATCAGTAGCACCCCAGATAATATACATACGAGTACATTAAGTACGTGGAGCGAAACTTGTACCACATAAAATCAAGGGTAAAGTAAAGGGTTAGTTAAGTATGTCACTTTCAACGACATGCCGTTTTCGACTTTAGAGAGAACAAAATAAGAGTGCAAGTTTTCGTTTAGTTAAGTTTAGTCAGAGAACAACAGAATCGACGCCAATATACATTTTTCCTACTTAACTACCAACCTAAAGGCAAAAATGATCTTAAGCATGATTTCACCATGGAATATGACAACAAAGTCGTTTTATTTGTGATTTAAGTTTCTAGGCGTGTGCTCAGTGATCGCGTCTCTTGAGAGCAACTGTAATGGAAACCCTGATAGTTCAGTTCCGTTGAATTTATCTGCTCTATTTTGTTCAAGTTTACATTGCACATTTTAAAGAAATATTTTATCATGTCAATACTTTTTTGTTCTCCGTGAGATGGCCCCTTATAATTATTCTTGGGGAATTTAACTTTTCCTGGAAAACTTGAAAAACTTCATCGTTGCTTGTTGGTTTTTAGATTTTTTACGTCTAAAAAACGAACCTCACCTGTCTATGCATCAAGAAGCGCTCGTGGTCGTGCTTGCTTCTTGATAAATTGCCGAAGTATAGCAACATTCGAAATGGTCTGTAAGTGGATGGGTGACTGCCAGTGGCATTTTCATCAGAGTGCTTCCGTGCTTCGGAGAGTACGGCTATTTAAGTCGTTAAGCCATGACGGAGGCTTTAAAACGGCTTAAAAACTCCGTCATGATGGTTGGCCACCACTCAATCATCTTATACCCTAACCCAAGCTACGTACCTAAGGACTTTCTTTCACAAAACACGCCAGCTCGATCTATTATGATACTTATGAGCACAATAGTGTGACCAAACATTATACTGATTGTTCAAACCAAGCGCGATCATCACAAAGCGTGTGGGTTCCGCACAAAATTGTCGTCTTATGACGCGAATGAATAAGAATGTTTTAACAAAACGATTCCGGTTAAAGTGGGTGAGCAATTACTTGACGGGAATGCTGGAATGATGTCATAGTGTTTTTCATTGCTGTTACGAATGATTGGATTGTTAATTGAATGGTTTATTGAACTTTACTTTACTTTTAAACAAGTTTTACTTAGTTCAAACGAAAATAGAAAGGCATGTCAATTTTATAATTTACCTTATCTCTTATGTTTATCTTTACGTATTTATTAAAAACAGTTGGTCACACTTCCATACTATAATATTATAAATGTGAAAGTAACTCTGTCTGTTTGTTACCTTTACACGCCCAAACCACTGAACAGATTAGGCTGAAAATTGGCATGGATAAAGGTTGTATTCCAGGGAAGGACATAAGTTTTTTATCCCGAAAAATCCCGAGGGGCCGCGGGTTACACCGCGGGAGCGCAGCTAGTAGTCTATAAAAACATTGATGTTGAACTTTTTAACAAAGCTAATTTAAACAATCATCATACCAACACATCACCTAAGTTTCAAGCAAACTCCACATTTCTTACGCCAACCACCATTTACGCTTTATCTATACTACAGTTTAATTTACGATTATCACCCAATCGCTTTTACATTTAAAGCCGCTTTTCAATTTTCATAAATAACGAATGCAATAATGTCCACTGTAATTGCGCTGACCTCGAACTGGTTGGGAAGGTGTCTTTGCATACGAGCGATAAAAGTTGCCCCTTTCTGGGCAACGACCTGATATAAAAACGATCACGTCCATTATCACATCGACTTTTAGTTTGAAATTAGACATCGTGGATATTAACTTATTATAATATTATAGGTACAAGTATATTACCCTCTTGGACCAACTTGAAAAGATCTGAAGTAGTTACATAAAAGATCTTAGGAATAATAGTGTTCGTGATAATATTTGTTTCTTTGTTTTGGGTAAGATTTATCACATGCAGATTGTGTGAAAGATGACGTAAGTAAGAAAGAAATGAGTGCTACTAATGACGGATGATAGAGAAAAATGTTACCTATGCACCCCATAAAATGTGACATGGACGGCTTGGGCACTTTTATTTAGGTATTCTAGAATCCGAGCATAGCGGAACTAACCGGAAAATATGATGATGATGACAATTTTGTCAAGGTACCCTGAGCGATAATATTTAGAAAGTTATTAGTTTCGTTTATCGTCATTTAATTTCATTCGTCAATAATATTTATTTATAAACGCCGTGTTTTCTCCAAGTTCTCCAACTCATGAATGTTTTTCTAATTTCCATTTGAGACGGAACTCTAAAACTTGTCACGGCTACCGGACAACGTGCTCTGAATGGCTCGACTTTCATTGCTACCGATTAAAATTATATCGGTGGACTATTAATGTCTTTGAATTAGTCCCTACGGTCTTGTGGGAAATAAAAGTAAGTATGAGTCAGTGGCCAACTCTGGTGACGGAGTTTTTAAGCCGCCTTGGCCTCTGTCATGGCTTAACGACTGTGGGAAATGACAACCTTGAAAAATATGAAAATAAAAGTTTCCATTCATCATGCTATGTGGAATTTCTATTTTGTTTAAAAATATAGCAACTAGGTAATAGTGCAAGTCAACGCTACTACCTACAATAATGGTACTTACATAAGTACATGTAAGTCGAGAGTTATACCTACGGAATCGGAAGATTTGTAACGTAAGGTGGATTTACACGATACGATTTCCTCCCATACCTACGATATCGTATCGCAATCATCGTATGCGATTTTTCATAGCGCGATGCTCGTCGGCACATTCAATGGGCGGGGCTTAGTAAATCGTACGATAAATCGTAATGTGTAAATGCACTTTTAAGGTAAAGACGTAAGTGAAGGTTTAAGTTTATGAGTTAAATTGACACTTATATTTATAGATAACGTTATGAGTGACATCTTACATTAAAGAAGACCTTCATCTAATCTGAGATCTGTAACGCATCCGGTGCCATACATTAATATAACGTCATACTATATTTTATAGCGCATAATAAACTATTTTCATATTTTATTGAACTGCAAATTCAAATAGTCGGATTATTTCAATAAATTCAGTGTCAACAGATTATGAAATTCGTTTGATATTTAAATCTGGTATTTTCAATTTACACGAGCAGTAGCTAGGTAGCCAAGGGCACTGGTGCAAAACTGGCGCCCTAACTGAACGGTTTAGGTTTTATCAAGTCAAAATATGAATAGTATGCAGAGTGAGGCAAAATTTTGAAAACATTGAGGGCAGCTCCTTTCCTTTGTAGTAAGAATATTTCGTTCTTACTGTTGTGTGACGACCTCTGTAGCGCAGTGGGCGAAGGCCCGCCTGCGACGCAAAAGGTTGCGGGTTCGATCCCCGCGGCGGGACCAATGTTTGTATGATCTACATAGTTTGTCTCGGGTCTGGGTGTTTCTATGTATAATAGGTATGTATTTACAAATAAAAAGTATATAAGTAGTATATCAGTCATCTTAGTACCTACCCATAACACAAGCTCTGCTTACTTTGGGGCTAGATGATGCTGTGTGAAGTCCAGCATTATTTATTTATTTTATTTGTTCTCAGAAAAGTATATGTATTTCTTTTTTCACATTTTTTTATAAAACTCAGAGTCCAAGGGCCCCTTGAGCTTGGGGGCCTCGGTGCACAGCACCGCCTAGCCCTCCGGTAGCTACGCCACTGCGGATATAGGTCAAATCAAATCAAAAATACTTTATTTCATTAACCAAGGGTTACAATTTCAACCAGGGTTGGAACCTTCTTTTAAGTACGAAGTACTTGTGCCGGATGGTTCCGCTCTTGCATATTTATTTATTTTTATTTCTTAGGAAAACAAACAGTACTTAATAACTACACAAAAAATCAAGTTGAATATCTAGTTGACCATTTAACAGTTTTCACATTTAGATGCTAATTAGCTTACTTGTATATCCATATTATTATTTGTAAAAATATATAAATAGGTAAATCTTAGGACTAATTTTTTCTACAAAATGTTGGCCAGGACAAACCATGTTAGATTAGCTAGTATTATATTCACTTCTAGACCATGTGATTTAACTATATACAAACATAGGTTTACTTGTATATTTATCAATTACATAGAAAGAAAGAAAGAAAATATTTTTTATTTACTTAAACACTACTTACATAACTAAGTATTATATGCATCGTATAATCTTATCAATGTAGGTCACTTTATATCAACCAACAACATAAATTGGTTAACTGAATAATGTATTGATAGGTACATAATTATTATATGAGGAACTAATTAGCTAGTTTTTATTATTAATTAGAAATTGATGAGGCGAACCAAATTAACTATTCAGTGACAGCTGTTCTGAGGTTTAATCGAATTTGTCCAAAATTCCCGTCCTATTAACGACCTCTGTGGTGCAATGGGTAAACCCTCAGGAGACACAGAAGGTTGCGGGTTCGATCCCCGCGGAATAAAATGTTTGTATGATCCGCAAATTATCTCGGGTCTGGGTGTTTCTATGTATAATATGTATGTATTTACAAACAAAAAAGTAGGTATATAAGTGGTATACAGTTACCTGGTTCCCTAAGTACAAGCTTTGCTTAGTTTGGAGCTAGATGATATGGCGAGCATTATTTATTTATTTAAACAGTTACGTCAGTAGGTGATGTTTGCAAGATGCCAACAATGGGTTTCCTGCACCATGTATGGGCAAGACCCGCGGAGGTCGTCCAACTAGCCGTCAGCGAGCAACGGTAGACGATCTTGTTCTGATATTATTATCTTGACTAAAATAAAAAAATGGTTTATGGAGTAATGTAATTTTTAAAAAAATCGCTTTTACTCGTAGTGTGATGGGGTTTTTATAGAACATGACTAATTATGTATGACCTGGATCAGTTGAGCTATCTATAGATCGTTTTTACGACGATCCTTAGATAGCTTGACTGATTCTATTGTATTATGTGATTTTATGTACATATTGTAGTAGGTAGCTTAGTTTCTGTAAATAAATTGTCGTGTAAAAAAAAAAAAAATGTAGTGTTAAAATTTGACAAAGACAAGCCTGCAGTATCTTGTGACCACGGTCGGTGCAACTCGATGAAAACGTCGAATTAAAACATAAGTACAAAATATTTAACAAGATTTCGTCCCATTTATCAAACAATGGTTTTATTACATATACCTAATGTACAATACGCACAACCAATCTTTAGCTCTCTGAAGTAGCTGCGCAGAACCCATTTTTGATGACGCCTAAAAAACAGACAACGCCTAGAAGACAGCGTTGGGTAGCTGCTTCGCTCACTCGCTTACCTAGTTTGTTGCATCGTGCTATCTAGCCTACTCGCGGAAACCTGCGCAATCGTTTAATGCACCTACATACAGACAAACACACATCGGTTGTGCGCACTGTACCTATTGTTTGCCTTTCAAACGTCATTCACAAGGAAAAATGTCTTCATCTGAAATGCAAATGGAACCACGACGTTGCCCTTTCAATGGCTCGGATAACTGCATAAATGTAGTCATTTCTCATTTTAAATGAGAGTATTTAAAAATAAGCAATGGCTTTGAAGAAATAAAAGACAAGTTGGAGAAAGAAGATCGCACACTTGTCCGCGCCGTACGCGCCGCAGTCATTTTTCTATACAAAAAATGCTGATGACGTCAAATAATGCGTCTCGCTTCTGACCAGCATTTTCTCTATTGAAATGACAGTTCGGCTGGACTGTGCGACCACCTAGAGAGATCAAAAGAGACTACATTACGACATCTTCGTCTTATTAGGAACGGGAGTAAAATCACCTAGTTTGATGACGATTCAAAGTGATCCCAGCGGTCGGACGGAATAAGGCACGCACGATTAAACTCCAGCGTTTAAACGCAAGTCTAAAACCGCAGAAAAATGTAGCAATAGGTTTTCTATACAACCGCATTAGTGTGCACGCACTTGTCATGTATACTCAGTTGATGTTTCATACCATGGAGGTTTCATACAGATAGCAGTGCCGAATCTCCAATCACAAATCAATACTTTACGTGAAGTAGTGTTGACTAATCCGTACTGTAGTTTCGTAAGTCAGTTCTATGCAAATGTACTTTACTGTGTGATTTAGCATTTGGAGATTCATACATTGCTTCGGGTATAAATGGACGTAGATAAAGGAATGAGCATCAAAATTCCTTACGGCAGACAGTCTCTCAGATCAAGCCATTCAAGCTGTGATTCCAGTTCCTGTGATGATATCTAAGAGGTCAGACAAAGGACCGTCCAATTACATACATATTTGGCTCATGCCTACATTAGTTTTTTTTTAAATAAAATATTTCAGCATTTGACCTCTCTCTGCCTGATGTTATGCAGTAGTGAGGTCTAAGATGGAGCATGCTTACCTAGAATGAACCTATTTACTCTTGATTTGAAGACTCCTATATTGTACTTTTCGGAAAATACAGAGCCCGGCAATGAGTTCCATAATTTGGCGGTGCGTATGAAAAATGTAGACTCAAAACGCTTTGTACGAACTCTGGGAATGTCGACCATGTACAAGTGGCGTAGTTACACAGAAATAAGCATAGGTACTTACAAATCCATCGCTACCTTTTAGAAACTACCTACCTGTTTTCTTACGACATTTTCCTTTACCGCTTAGAGCAGTCCATCTTAAAGCCGAAAGAAAAACCCTCTCTCTCAACACTAAACATCAAAAAATGAAAACCTAGCCAGGTGGGGATTTCGGGACCCTGCACTTATCCAGTGCGATTGTGGGGCTGCCGTTCAGGATATGGAACATCTGCTCTCATGTCCTCTGTGCCCTACAACCTGCACCCAAGAGGTTCAACGCCAGAGAGAAAGCAGTTGGGGTGGCCTCATACTGGCAAAAAATGGTTTAAAACATTGATACGAAAGAAGAACACTAAACACATGCATGATGGATTCTACGTGTTACCCACGACTCTTCCAAGTAATGCTATATTTATAAGAACCTATATGATAAAGGGGGTAAAACAGAAATAGCTGTAAGGTGATAGGATGCCTGACATTTAAGAGACCAGTGTAAACGGAATATCACGCTGGCTGCGTGACCTAACCTTTAAAATGCCGCAAGCATTTTTAACGCCTTCGTCCTACTTTAGCATGTAGTGAGAGCTTTTTCAAGACACAATGAGACAAATAATAATTACAAAGAGATAATGAGATCAAGAGTGCTAGAAGCCGAGGCAGACCAGCAGCCAGGTGGGTGGATGATATAGAGGCCATTGAGGGAAAGACATGGATGAGAACCGCACAGGGCCGATTAGAGTGGCGTTTGAGGGAGGAGGCTTATGTCCAGCAGTGGGCTATCATTTGAGCTGCCAATGATGATGATGACGAAGGAGATCAAAGAGGCTACCCTGAAGACAACTAAGTAGAGGAGGGTGCATCTTATGCGAAGTAGAAGAAGAAAAATAAATTGAAACATTATCAACAATGGAATTCACTATTCGATACCAACATGGCTGTGTGTTTTGTGTTCAAATTACTGTCTATATCACCTGTCCCAATACAAATATTTGCAGTGCCAGCATTGCTCCTTGGGGATTGAATGAATCAGTTCCGAATGGCCCAACACAATCAAGTCATTTGCCCGTTCAAAAAATAAACTGAATCAAGAATAAATACGAGACCTGCATAGTCTATTGTGATTGGAGATAGAATCATGACTGCTTTCACTTGTCTTGTGCTCAGCACTTATAAATGATAGGTACATGAGCCAAAATTGGCACAGACTAGATGGCAGATGCGAAGAGAGAACTACCTAGGGCTAGTAGGTAGAGGAATGAGAAAGGCTGAAAATGATGAGGCCAATGAAACAATGGATTTTGTGAAATAATGACATGAAAGTGACGAGTGTTGCTGAGATCCTGGCAGATAAAAAAAAATGCACGCACGCACCGGAAACCGCAGCAGAGGACGGCCTCCCACTAGATGGAAAGACGATCTTGTAAAGGTTGCTAGGAGCCGTTTGGTGCAGGCTGCACAAGATCGATAACTGTGGAAATCGATGGGGGAGGCATAGGAACATAGGTTCTGCTGTGGACGCTAAATGGCTGAGATGATGATGATGATGAAATAAAAATGGGAGAAGAATACTAACACCCTAACTGTTATTGACACAAAGAAAATAGTTACATAAAAAAAAGACATCAATGTCACAGCCCTTTCTCCCCTAAAACCAATGCAATATGAAGAGACTGCAAACTGTTTGTAACACGTAACTGAACGGACCATAAACAAAGCAACGAGGTGAAGTTCATTCCCCGCACTGTTCTATAAAAAGCTTTTGCAGACAGGGCCGGCGGTAGGCTCAGCGATTGGGCTCTTTCGAAATTGTTGAATTAAGTTTGTTAGGCCAATTCTTGTGGAGTATTTTTTTATCAAAAAGGACTAAGCACGCTATATCACTAGGTCTTCAATTGGTGAGTCATAATCACCTCTTCAGACCGTTCCAATGGTCCTGCTTTTTTGACTCTATTCGCATAAAACCACACTCAAAATGTTGGTACGATAAGCGACAAAAATTATTGATGTGTTTATTAACTATATCTTTGTAGGATTGCAATGCAACAAAAAATGCTTAAATTACCGCCACTCTCTCTACACATTCGTTGAACTATTCGCTGAACTATTATTTGGATAGAAGATGACAGGCGAATAGGTACAGGCGATGAGGCCCTCTACACGTTCGTCACCGTCGGCGTCGGCATTTGTCTATCTTCGCCAAATATGTAGAGGGCCCAATAGATACTATATTTTGCATCATTACTGTTTTGTAAAGAAAATATAAAATTTTAAGAAAAATAACACTGCAACCCCCATTCATCTCCCTGGATCCAACCCTGGTGTCGCTCATCTTTTGACGATATTTCGAGTAACTTTCCGAGTTGCTTTTCTTTTAGTGAAATTCCGATGTAGTAGTTTGTTTTTATCTGAAATAGCTTCAGAATATGTTTAGCCTAATGCGGAATGAGTAAGAGCAGCTAACAGTATTTGAAGTTGGTAGGATAAATTAACGTTATCATTTATCATCAGTATTTATTTACATATTCCATTCATAACTGGTCACGCTATATGATATGAGTAAGAAAGGAGTGAGTGCTGAGATGACGGCTGATAGAGGGAAATGGAAGAGGAATACATGTTGTGCCAACCCCACATAGAGTGGGACAAGGGCAAGAAGATGATGATGAATTGATCACGCTATCAGACTAAACTAAACGTGATCAGAGGCGAATACAATCTGATAGCGTGATCACGGGACAAAGACCAGTATCTCTAGGTATAGGTACACATGTCATGTCACAGCAGAGTCAATGGTCTGATGTATGTGCTTGCACTACGAATTGATTGCTTAGTATCCCTATTATTCACAGACACGCACAGTTTACTCTCAACACTCACTTGATTCCAATCCTTATATGTGTTGAGTGCCGGCGCATATTCGTCATATTTCTAGTCTTTCTTGTGAGGATGTAATTGATGTTTGGTACTCTTTCATCCCACAGCATCGGTTTATAAGTGGATGGGTAACCGCCAGTGGCATTTTCATCTGACCGCTGTGCGCATTTTTACGCACACTCTTGCAAATTTCGTATAAACTAAAGCAAGAGTGTGCGTAAAAATAGGGGTGTATTGGTATTGTCAGTTTTTATGCATAAGTGTGTGTTATGTGTTCGGCCTCCGCAAAAATCGGTAGAAAATTTAGTAAGAGGAATTTCGTCAATAGGCACAACCCTACTTTTTTGTCTGAGCCATACCTACCCATTGCATAAATCAATCAATCGTTATTTATTTATTCAGACAAAATGATCCAATTTATAAAAAAGATACCACAATCTGCGCTCTCTGACCCAAACTTGGTTGAAAAGAGAAAAGATGTTATACATCTAAAAGATGTTATCTATCTATCAAAAGATGTTATATATACATCTTTATTGTAAAACATAAAACAAACAATAACAAAGAAAAAAAATAACTATAGGCACAGAAAAAAAAAATTACAAGATGTTCTCTATGAAAGGCCAACAATTTTGTTCTAAAACTTAAAACAAGTCAAGTTGTTTTGCACTAATTACTGCAAATATTGTGTTACATCATTAAAACTGTAAGATTTTCGAAAGTTTTGACGAAGATCACATTGTAAATGGGGCAAGAAAACCTTTTTGAAACGTGGGTAAGGCATCTTTGTTTTCGAGAAACTTACTTTTTGTTCGTAATTTGAGACTCGATTATAATAAACTTCATTATTATTGAAGTGAAAACTTCCTTAGGCGCGTTTGGCAGTTTTAAGATGAGATAAAATTCTTGGATTCGCCTCGAAAAGGTCACGTGCGAGTCACGTGACTGCTCACCGACACCGGGTTATTTGTCAAGTTTAGAACCGTTCTCACTTCTGCCAGCACTGTTGTTTTATTTAATTTAAATTAATGAACGGTGAAGGAAAACATCGTGAGGAAACCATTTAGTATTCTTATAGGCGGTGATGGGCTTGCAACCTGTCACGTATGGAATACTAACTTCTGCAAGATGGGCATGTATCAAACATGTATTTGGACATGCCTCTGACTACCCTTAGACATCTACAAAGGATCTGGAATATAAAGATCTGAGAGAATGTCTAACGCGCCTTGGGGATACAGTTGTGACCCTGTCTTTTTTTAATTAATAAACTCATAAGGGCGAAGATTTGCAATGTCATCGACCCAAAGCGTTTTTAGACAACCCTGATTTCTATGCATCCTCTTGGCTACCACTCCGCCGGTTTTACTCCAGCGGCCATCACCACGTCTAGCCAGGTGTCCTGCCCAATTCCATTTGAGGTCCACAACACGGTCCCCTATATCGAACTCTTTTGTCCGTCGACGAATTTCCGTGTTCCGGATTCTGTCGAGGAGTGTGATACCGAGCATGGCGCGCTCCATGGCCCATTGAGCAACTCGTATTTGGTACACGTACAAAGTTTCCTTAGCGCCCTCGCAGACTGCAGACTTTCTATCGGCCGATAGTTGAGACGGAACATACTTCGTAATGAGAAGTAAGCCGAAGTATGTTCCGTCTCAACTATCGGCCGATAGAAAGTCTGCAGTCTGCGAGGGGTCTTAGTAAGCGTCCATGTCTCGGATCAAAAGGCCTACATAAAGGTACTAAAGTAGCACACTAAACTACACTCATCCATCATCTATCATGAGATGTTACGTGTACCTAAAACTGTTCTGCTGACTAGGCAGGCATTAAGCCTACTTATTTTAAGTTGTTGTTTTACGCATGTTGTGATACCCTGTAATTATGGGAACACTAGAGTTAAGACACTTTGTTTTTGTTTTGGAATGTGAAGTGTATACCCGTGTTGGGTGTCCTTTTTAAAAATAAATAAATCACTAATAGTCCATGGCTTGGTATGATTCATGGTATCTGGAATTCATCATCTTCATTAGCCTATAGCAGTCCACTGCTGGACATAGGCCTCCCCTAATGAGCGCCATTGCGCCCGACGCATCCAGGGTCTGCCAGCAGCCAGAGCAGATCGTCACTCCACCTGGCCGGAGGGCCAGGAATAAAAGCAAATTAAATTCCATTAAGTACCTACTCCGAAACTTTAATTATAATTATGTTCAGCAGTGGACGCTAGATGGCTGAGATGATGATGATGATGACTCCGATTTACCTATACCCTATGACATCATTTTGAATTTACTACCTCCAAATGCCTATTATAACTAAAGACAATAGAATCAACATCAAAGCTCCAAATTACATGAAGGAAATGAAATAAGCCAGTACGTAACAGATTTACGTAGGTGTTCACTTAATTCGGTGAATAATAACTAAATGTTGTGCAACAAAAACAGCTGATCGCACACATGTCCGCGCCGTAGTCATTTTTCTATAGAAAAAATACTGATGACGTCAGAAAATGCGGCTGGCTTCTGATGTCTCAGCATTTCTCTATTGAAGTGACAGTTTGGCACGGATGGCTCGTGCGACCAGCTTGAAGCCTTTTTATGCCTACTATTAACTGGACTCTGTAGTGCCTGGGATTGTTTGAGATGGAATAGGATTGTCCAACACCTTTTTTTATTTTTTTGTCGCTGGGTAAAATGCGCATCCCCTCCGCCGGGGGGCGAGAGAGGTATGTGGGACTCCCCGGGGACTCCCGGTATACGTCCCAGCGCCTTTCCGGCGTCGCCTGGAATAGAGGGGGTCCGGGAAACTGGCAGAGCCTCTACATCCAGACCCCCTCCGGCGATCCCCGCCCTTACGGCGGGCCCCTCGTCGTAGTGAGCAGTGCAAGGCGGACGAAGGTGCCCCCGCACCTAGCGTCCGTTACTCACCACCAGAGCTCTCCGGAATAGGATTGTCCAACACCTAAACCTCTCAGCTTAACGTCCTTCGGCCTTAACCACGGTACATGATGAAGGCGTGTGGAGTTGACTAACTTACGGCGTCCCTCACGATGTTATCCTTCACCATTTTGCTTTTGTTAATGCGCATACGTAGAGGTTAACTTTTACAACATCTAAGTACCTACTTACTTAATTTTTGAGCAAATGAAATTACCATTTGATATTAATGCCCTTACTAAAAAACGTTGCATAAAGTTATGTAATGCATAAACTAGTTTGTATGGTTATTCTTAGGTTATGCATTACATAGCTTTATGCAACGTTTATTAGTAATAGGTATTTAATTTAGCAATAAAATCTACGAAAATCTTTTAGCATAAATAAATAAATAAATAATGCTGGACATTTCACACAGCATCATCTAGCCCCAAACTAAGCAAAGCTTGTACTATGGGAACCATGATATATTACTTATATACTTTTTTTTACATTTTTTTTTTGCATGTAGGAAGGATTGGAAACTGCGGTTCGAAAAGAGCTAGGTTTCATTATTAAATAAATAATAATCGCTTTAAAGTCTAACCTTAGTAACTAAAAGCTTATCACAAAAAACTAGCAGAACTGTGCAGTGACCTGTAAACCATAACCGCGCCTCGTAATTAAGTAAACGCTTTTCATCACGCCACGAATAGTCCTCGGCACTCACTGTGGCTCGAAGCACTCGCGGTCGTGCTTGCTTAGTCGTTCTTGATAGATCGTCTAACATAAGCAAAACAACGTTCTAAACCTCTGTGGCGCAGTGGGTGAAAGCCCGCTTGAGACGCAGCAGGTTGCGGGTTCGATCCCCGTCGCGGGATAAATATTTGTATGATCTGCAAATATTTATCTCGGGTCTGGGTGTTTCTATGTATAATATGTATGTATTTACAAACAAAAAGTATATAAGTAGTGTATCAGTTATCTGGTTCCCATAGTACAAGCTATGCTTAGTTTGGGGCTAGATGATGCTGTGTGAAATTGTCCAGCATTATTTATTTATTTAAACGATCCGTAGGTATGGGTGACCGCCAGTGGCATTTTCATCTGAGCGCTTCCGTGCTTCGGAGGGCACGTTAAATTGTCAGTCCCGGGTAATCGTTAAGCCATGACAAAGGTCTTAAAGTGGCCTAAAAACTCCGTCACCAGAGTTGGCAACTGACTCATACGAACTTACTTACTGTGGCACAATGTGAACAAAATCACCCTCTGTGCTTACACACATTACTGTGAACTGTTTATCTTATACTAGCGACCCGCCCCGGCTTCGCACGGGTGTAATGCTGATGCTAAATATTAGGGTTTAGCCAACGTTTGCAATGTAATCGCAAAAAATGTATTAGTAATTCACGACATCACATTAGATACCTTTTAAATTATCAGTTTTCCTCTACTATATTATGCATGTATTATACATATAAAACTTCCTCTTGAATCACTCTATCTATGGAAAAAACTGCACCAAAATCCGTTGCGTAGTTTTACCTAAAGATTTAAGCATACATAGGGATATAGGGACAGAGAAAGCGACTTTGTTTTATACTATGTAGTGATAAGTTTTAATTTAACTCCTCACGCAAAACCCGCTAAACTGATTTCAATAAAATTTGGCATGATATTGACAAAAAAATCACGGCGTGGCTGAAATACGATATGAAAAGTAGCTAAGTAAATGAAATAACAGCATGTAAAGCGGATGATGTCGCTGAGAAACAACTACTTACTTCATTGTAAAAAGAAATAGAAAGCGAAACGTGCCAACTTTTGTTCAACTGGTTGAACAGATAGTTAGTTTAACATATTGGAGTAAACGACTTCGTGCCAGATCAAAAACCGCGATTTGTAGATACCGTGACAACATTAATTATTGCAAGGCATTTTTGTTTCGGTACTTGAATTGTTATTAACTAATTTAGGGTGCAGACTGGGTTAAAAGACTGAGGTTGATAATGTCACTAATCATGGTCACCCATCTTACTGACCGATCAAACCGTTGCTTAAGTTCGTCGATCTATCAAGAAGCAAGCTACACCACAAGCGCTTCTGTTATTTACTTATTTCATCATCATCATTTCAGCCATATAGCGTCCACTGCTGAACATAGGCCTCCCCATAGTTTTTTTTATGATAAATGGGGAGACTCTTGACCTCGAAACTTACATAGACAAGAATTAGGTCTACGATGAAGCGAGCCTACCCAGAAGGTGCATATTAACTCTCTTCTTAAAAACAACAGGGTCGTAGCTCAGCGCAAATACAGACGCGGGAAGCTGATTCCATATTTTTGCAGTGCGCATAATAAAAGAGCTTTGAAAGCGCTTGTATTTCCGCTGAGCTACCTACGACCCTGTTGCTTTTAAGAAGAGAGTGAATGTACCTTCTGGGTAGGCTCGCTCCATCGTAGACCTCATTCTTGCCTGTGTAAGTTTCGAGGTCAAGAGCCGACCCATTCATCATAAAAAAATAACAAACAACAGTGGCTCTCCAGGAGTGCCAGCAGAAGTTAAAACTTGAACAAATAACCCGGTGTCGGTGAGCAGTCACACTTGCACGTGACCTTTTCGAGGCAAATCCATGAATTTTTTCTCAACTCCAAACTGCCAAACGCGCCTAAAGAAGTGTTCACTCCAAAAATATATTTTCTAGGTAATCAAACTTGGTCGCTGACTGTACATCGATCACCAATCTGTGGTTAAACTGTGCCAGTCTGTTTGGATATGATTTTACAAATAACTATGTTACTGATTCATTGCGCGTGTAACTTTATTAGTGTGGTGCGAGTTATGAGCGAAGCGGGCAGCGGAGAGCAGAGCGGTTTTAACTCGCACACTCATCCGCGCCGTACGCGCCGCAGTCATTTTTCTAAACAAAAAATGCTGATGACGTCAGAAAATGCGGCTCGCTTCTGACGTCAATAGCATTCTCTCTATTGAATTGACAGTTTTGGACTGTGCGACCACCCTAAACTCTATAAGCTCTACAAATACAAACTACTGAAATTCTTATCTTACATTATGCCGCAGAACCTATTGTCATAATTTATGCATATAATATTTTTTAAGCATAAAGCTTCATTTTTAAGCCGATAGCTTAAAAATATTGTTAAAGTGCGGAGCATCGAGTTGCCTCTCTCAAAATTATTTACCTATTTATTTATTATGGAAAACCAACAGCTAAAAATATCTTAATTGAGTGAATTTATAAAAACAGAAATTAGGTACAGGTTTTCACGTGTAGCTTAATTAATTTTCAATTTCAAATCGCTACAGCTTGTGGTCTAGGCCGGCAGGTAACTCCAGCCATATTCGGTGGCAAGGCCGAAGGACGTAATCGAATATTTTGAGAGGTGATCCGATGTCGACGACAGATGGCTTCCATCAACAATTACCTAATGATTAATGTTTTATATCTAATTACTTTAGGTACCTAGTTACCTTTAATCTATATGTAAAAACAATGGAAGGAGACGTTATCAGAAAACAGTGGGACTCCTGGAGTGCCGACTAAAGTGAAAACTTTAACAATTACGTGTGTGTTTTTTGAATCGTCAGGAAATATTTTTGAATTGTCACCGGGCGCGCGGTGGGCAACGCTGTGATAAAGGTTCTTTACCGTTTTTAGTTACAGAGAACAAAACTAGATGGCGCTGGCGGTGGTGTCGGTAACACTGTCAGTCTGAATTCAATAAATCTTAAAAATGTCCAACGCGCCTAATAAAGTTTTCACTATAAAAATGGATTTCGATTAGCACTGTTAAGTGTGGACAAAAAACAAAAATCAATACAAGGTTTTTTAGCGCTTTTAAAGGTATCTATAATTATGGTAGGTACCTACTTAATTAAAATTGAATTGGTCAAGAAATAGGAGAATTTACGAACAGACAAACCAATTATGATAGGATTAGAACAAGGAAGAAACTCATTGTTATGAATCATCAATGCAATTATTAGTCATCTCTAAACGTTTTACAGCAATTTTATAAAAGTACGCCACATTTCATAATTTTAATATTGCTACTCCCTACTAGATGGCAGCACTAAAAAGTGCGATGCTCACGCCACTCCATCAAATTGGTAACATTTGGAAACTCTTCCAGTTGTGGTGTAAAAATTCTAGATGGCGTTAGAAGCAAAAATCTTAGCTCATTTTAAAATAATTCATAATAAGTTTTTAGTTGGTGCATACCTAGGTGGTGTTGGATGGCAAAAATGAGGTAAGACGTAAGGGAAAAGGAGGTGTAGTACCTGCTTAATTGTTAAGGAAAATTAATTTTGCCCTTTACTCGTCTTCAACCGTCAAATCAAATAGGGTAGGTAGGTTATACAAAATACAAAATCGTTTATTACTTAGTAAAATGTGTTTACAAAGTGGAGTTGAGACTCTGTTTTCTGTATTAGTTTAAGTTTAAACTGTGTTACAGATAATTTATTTATTTATTTATTTATTTATTTATTGGAAAACCAACAGCTATTACATGGTGTCCTTAGTAACTACAATAGAAATAGTGAGCCAATTACAGGTCTTCGCTAATAGTAGTAGTATAGCTAGAAAAAATGTGAACACTAATACTTGTATACATACTTATCTATCTTTTTATAGATACTTAGAATAAAAATATATAATGAAATTAAACAATTAAACTTCCGGATTAAAAAAATGTAATGCTAGGCATCGCCTTGCCTTGGGAACACTGGTATTAAACATATCAATGTTCAATAGCCGGGTAAAGTCATTGACAGTTCTACTCGCTCGCAACATATATGAATTCTGCCTATAGTTAGTAGAGGACGTAGGCACACTTAAAAGAGGCATGAACCGAAGAATTCTGCTTGGAATATTGAATTTCAACTTGTTTAGGAGGTCAGGGCAGTCAACATCATTGTTCATAATTTTTAGCATATAAAGGAAATCAGCTATATCACGCCTAATTTTTAATGGTATGAAATGGAATTTTTTGCAAAGAGTAACATAATTATCAGAATGATATGGTATCTTTGTTCTGAAACAAAGGTACCTTAGAAAACGCCTTTGGATACTTTCTATTCGATCTGAATATACAAAATAGCACGGGTTCCATATTTGAGAACCATACTCAAGGTGACTTCTGACATATGAACAATACAATAATTTAATGGTTTTAATATTACTAAAATTTTTTGAAAGTCGCATTATGAAACCCAATGACCTTGAAGCTTTACTGACAATTTTAGCAGTATGGATGTCAAACAGCAACTTCGAGTCATGGTGTACACCAAGATCACGCATACAATTAGTATATGAGAGAGCTTGGCCTTGTAAAGTGTAGGTGGTAGGGATAATGTTTAATTTACGGGTAAAAGTTGAAACAAAACATTTAGAGGGATTCAGTTCCAGCTTATTAATAAGACAATAATCTTCCAACCGACATAGGTCAGCCTGTAGGGCGACCATATCAAGATTGGATGATATTGTGGAGAAGATTTTCATGTCATCAGCAAAACATAAAAGGTTAGATGATGTAAAACAGGAGTCAATATCACCAACATAAATAATAAATAAAAGGGGACCCAGTAGGGAACCCTGAGGAACCCCACTGGGGACCGGAACCCAACTAGAAATATAATTATTTAGGACGACAGCCTGAGATCTATTGTCAATGTAAGATGCAAACCATCTTAGCAAATCACCGCGTATACCTGCCTTAATAAGTTTGCAGATCAAGATACTGTGATCAATTTTATCGAACGCTTTACTATAATCAGTATACACAACATCAACTTGATGACCACTATCCATAGCCTCAGTAATGTAGTCATTAAGTAGTATGAGATTTGAGACCGTAGATTTACCTCTCAAGAATCCGTGCTGACAAGGGCTAAAAGTATTCTTCAAGCTAGCATATACCTGCTTATATACTATTCTTTCAAAAACCTTTGCTATTATACAAAGCTTTGATATTGGTCTATAATTAGTTATTTCAGTTTTAGGTCCCTTTTTATGGACAGGGGTTATAAACGCAGATTTCCATATGTTAGGTACTGTGTTACTTGAGATTGATTTTCTGAACAAGATAGCAAGAGGATATGAAATTGATGAGGCGCACTTGGTTAGAAACTTGGCTGAGATATCGTCTGGACCAGGCGCTTTAGATAAATCTAAGTTACTTAAAAGGATTTCAATTTCTACTGGGTTAATTTCGATATTACCAATATCAGAGGCACTTGTATCTAAAGTTAATGAAGGGTGTGCGTTGTTTTGGCTAAGGGCAACCGATGAGTTATTAAAAGTAGATTGAAAGAAGTTTGAGAAGGCATTACAAATAGATTCGCCGCTAGAAACGCTAGAGTTGTTATAAAACATAGAACTAGGTATAGATACTGATCGCGATTTCTGTTTGACGAAAGTCCAAAAATGTTTAGGATTACTTATAATTAAATCTTCAGTTGCCTGAATGTAGTTATTGTAACAACTTGATTCTAACCGGTTAACTCGATCACGTAATAATTTAAAAGAAATCTCATCTGATTTATTACCGTATTTTTTAAGTTTAATGAAGTACTTATGTTTCTCCTTAATAGCTTTTTTCAAGGCAGAAGTGTACCATACGGGGTATGACTGATTACAGGTAGTTTTAGTAGGTATAAACTTATAATGGAGATCATGTATAAACTCATTAAATAATGTTACGCATTCATTCATAGAAACACACTCAAACATACTGTCCCAGTCAGTGGCGTCTATAGCATTATTAATTGATACAAAATCAGCCTTGTAATATAAGTAACGAGTACGCGGCGCATAGTCCAACTTAGGGGTCTCAAACGACCTTATATCAACCAACAAAGGCGGGTGGTGGGGATCAACAGTCGAAAGCGGGTCCTCAGATTTCGATACAGATATAAATTGGTTAGAAAACACAAGGTCAAGTATTTTACCGTGATTGTTCAAGATCCCGTTGTACTGATTTAAACTTAGGGCGATCATTTCATCAGTTAGCAAAAATTCATCATTTCTGTGTATGTTAGTTGGATAGTAAACATCATTTTTAGGTAGCCATAAAATACTACTTAAATTAAAATCACCGACAACAACAAGAGCATCGGAGGGGTTAATTACTGATGATACATAATTAAGTTTAGCAAGAAAGTTAGCAAGTTGAGAACTGAATGACAAACCATTATTTTGTTCGCAAAGGTAAATAACACTTAGGTACATGTCTACCCACTGACGTGTATTAGATTGCTTTATGCGTACACATACCCATAGATCTTCCGCCGACGAATTAAACTGGGATAGTAATCTGACTTGTAATTCCTTACGCGTAGCTATTAGGACCCCACCCCCCTTTGATTGTTCAGTCAAGGCGTAGTCACGGTCACGGCGCCACACTAAGTACCTGTCATCAAATAACTCGGTATTGGAAATACCATCCAATAACCAAGTCTCAGTAAATATTATTACGTCAAAAGAAGCCTGACATATTTTACGATATACCTCGTTAACTTTCGTCCTTAATCCACGCACGTTCTGATAATAAATAGACAGATTTTGCAGATTTGCAGACAGATAAACAGTGCTCTTCCCAGTACATTGCTTACATTTTTTATCTAAAAGCAGATTTGTTAGTAAAACTTAGCTAAAGAATAAAATAAAAAAACGCAAAATAAAAATAAAAGTTTTTGTTAAATTAAAATAAGTAGGTTTATATGAAATGTTAGGGTTGGTTAGGTACCTAATTTTCGGCAAGTAGGCATGTTCCCCAAAAGACGCCTAGGTAGGTAGGTACCTACTAAGTAAATTGGTGAAACAATTAGAATTACAAGTACCAACCTACCTTCTACGTATGTGTTCCCCGAATATAAACAAAGCTCTTTGTCTCATCTATTTTTATCCCCGAATAAGGTCAGCGCCCTCAACAATACAACTAATAAGCCCAAGATTCAACACGGAACGAAAGGTGATGCCATTTGTCCCCTCATTTGCGGCCATATAGCCTGTTTGCATGGCTTTATAGCACCACACCTTCGAAACACCCCACCAGAACACCACCCTACCCAGATCCCCAGCTCCATAAACCCTCTGGTGACTCAGAGGTCATGTCAATCTGGACAGTTAGTTGTCCAGCTATTGGCAGGCTAGATAGACGTATTGAATCGTATAATTTAGTGTCCACTGTCCTTTTTCCTTAACATAAAACACGATGGTTTGGAAATGAACATTTTGAGAGCAATCAGGAAGTATCTTCATCGCCCAAAATCGAACAAGATGAGACGAAGGCGAGAATCAATGGTTACAGTCTATAAAAAAACAACTAAGTTCTTCACATCCAATACAACTAGCTTATTGAAGAAGATACCGAATAAGAAATACCAGTTGCTAAAAAAAATGGTTGAAGTTGAAGAGAAGGTTGAAGAGAAAAAATCAGCAGTGACTTCAGACGAAGACGATTTGGGAGAAAGAGACCTCGATTACTATCTCGGTGTGAGGAAGAAAGAGAACTTTTGGCGGGACCCGGTCAGTAAAGAACAGATTCGCAAAGACTTCCTTCTCTACCATTGCGGTGTGTCCGAGGAAGATTACGAGAAAAACTTCAAGATATCAGCTCCGAAAGTGTCTTGTGTCGTGCAACCAAGGCTCAAACAAGTGCCTTTCAAAATCCATAAAAAGAGGAAGATACGGGCTGTGAAGGATGACTCATGGAGGGAGAAGAGTTTGTTCAAACTCTTCGCGAAAAGAGAGAGTGATTCGGTGTCGTCTGATAGTTACAGCGAGTATGATTCGAATGAGGATGGTAAATCCAACTTTAATTCGGATGAAAATGAAGAGGTTCGTAAAATTATAATGATAAACATGGTTACGTTACGGAATTACTCCTTGATTTCTCCAACTACAGGCGTCCTTATTTGTATGAATCTGAATCAAGGAAATAGGTATGGGAGGTAAGAGAGCCAATGCTCTCTTACCTGAACCTTACTACTGCCCAATGGCAGTAGTAAGGTTTGGACACCCACGTGTTATGCCGGCCAGAATTGACCGTGTATGGGAGTGGATTGGCTTGATCCACCCTCTTACGGACAATTCTAGGTGATCAAATTGGTAGCATCATGCGGATTAGATGATAGGCATGATGATTGATGGTGTGTGGCCGGCATAACACGGGGGTGTCGAAACCACTGCACAATGCTCTCCTACCTCCCATACCTATAGTAAAGAAAATCTTTGATGTGAATCTCAATCTACCTACCACTAATTTACTTATTCTACCATAGAAATAGGGTGATGATGAGCAGGCAAGTTTAAATTTAGATTTAGCGTAATTTATAAGATTTTTTATGGGGAATTCTGTATTTTACAATTTTACATAATTGTGAATCGGTCGATGATGAGTTTTGCCTTTTGTTTACCTACATACAAATATAACCAAGGATTTATTAGTAGGTATTGTTAATTCATCATTGCCACGACAGAGCTCCGATCTAGGAAAATATTATGTTGCACCGAATCATTTTGTTTAAAAGCAATGGATATTCCAACAACTCATACAATTTTGATGAATGAGGTGTCAAATGATTCATTATTATGGTATGTTCCATTATGATGCTTTATTTTTTTTTTTATCTCAACGTTTTCAGGTCTCTGTCCTTTGTGATCGTGGCTTTTTATGCCCGAATAAAGTCAAAGTCAAAGTAAAAAATCATTTATTCAGTAGGACCGCAGGGATCACTTAATACAATACAATTAAACGTCATCTCTGTAAAAAAGCCTATTATAAGATATCTGATTATTTGGATGACAAAAAAGCTTGGGACTTGCTCCAACTCAATGGATCCATGGATCACCTAAAAGAATGATAGGCCCCAGACCGTGTTTGTTGCCCTGATTCTTCACGGTATTGGTCGCGAAAGAACAGGAGTAAAATTAGTTTTAAGACTATTCTAAGTGATCCCAGCGGTCCCACTGAATAAATGCTTTTTGATTTTGACTTGACCTAACCCATAGACTTGATTTCTTCGGTGTGGCCCCAGGATGTGACCTTATGCCTAAACCACTGGACATTTGCCAAAAAATTATACATGCTATGGAGACGCATAAAGAAACATTAGTACCTGCGCAATTATTTCAAAAATAGCTGATCATAATGTGGTTCAAGTTAACATTCAATGCGGACAAAGTAGCGGGAGGCTAGAAATATAGCTTTTTAAACTATCATGGTTGACACTATAAACACAATTAACGGGATATTAGGATGTAATCATGGTAAATATCCCGTTAATTGTGTTTATAGAAATATAGCTACCTAGGGAAAGACCAACCAAACTGAGGATGCATATAATTTTTGACTTTGCTATTAAATATTATTTCATTTTGTTTCAGGGAGTCCGGATAAAGGAGGTGTCGGAGGGCAGGCCCTGCGACAACTGCCCCGAGCTCTGCCCAGGGTTCATCGCTCATGCATGGAGGTAAGAAGTCAATCCATTACCCATTGACAACAAACAAACATAGGTACTGCATAAAGACAAAGTTGAACAAAAGCGATGAACGAAAATATAGCAGGTAGGTAGGTATGACAGAGTGCCAGTCAGCCAAGTTTGGGTGACTGGCACTCTGAGAGCCTTTTAGAGTTTCTGAGATAGGGGCTCAGGCTAAGCAGGCAGGGTGCTGCCTGCTTAGTGCTTAGCATGAGCTCCTTTTTCTACGTAGAGTAGAGAAAAATGACGTTAAAGTTTAGTCAACGCAACTTGCGTGACGGAGTTTTTAGGCCACCTAAAGCTTGCAATCTCAATCGAGCTTTTTATTTCCTTTAATAAAGACAACCTTCTGCGCGCGGCATCGGCCGCGTGGTACATTTTGAATAGCCTATATGCTATTCCACGTCACTATCTATGCCTATACCAAGTTTCATCCAAATCGGTTCACTGGTTTAGGCGTGATTGATACACAAACATCTAAACATCCAAATATCCAAACATCTAAACAAACTCACAAACTTTCAGCTTTATTATATGAGTGGGATATTCTCCATAGAGTAGTTTACGTTTAAGTATAATAGGTAGGTATAATATCCTCTATTAGAGGTCATAATGCGGAAATTGTGATTTCAATGAGCCTTGATATTTGCAACTTGTTGCTTAGCTTCAACGACTTGCATGTTAATATGCAAACAAACATGTCTGTCTACTTACCTACCTATTCCTATTGCCTACCTACTGGGTAAATTATTAAACATGGATAAACATCAAGGGTCAAACAACCATCCTCCGACGACCTCTGTGGCGCAGTGGGTGAAAGCCCGCTTGAGACGCAGAAGGTTGCGGGTTCGATCCCCGCCGCGGGATAAATGTTTGTATGATCTGCAAATATTTATCTCGGGTCTGGGTGTTTCTTTGTAATAATATGTATGTATTTACTAAACAAAAAGTATATGTAAGTAGTATATCAGTTACCTGGTTCCCATAGTACAAGCTTTGCTTAGTTTGGGGCTAGATGATGCTGTATGAAATGTCCAGCATTATTTATTTATATAATTTACCTATCTATAAGTTATGTACAACAATATAGGTAGAGAATACGTAGGTACCTGGCACAAAATTGGCACAGAATTTGGCATGGCGTCGATTCTGTTGTTCACTGACTAAACTTAGACGAAAATTTGACATTGAAAGTGACATTACTTAAAGTATACTACCGTGAGCAATCTTTGGGTAGTGCTAATATTAATTGCCTCTGACTACCACTCAGACATTTTCACAGGAATTACCTTTAAATCTGACCCTACCGTGAGACTTTAGATTTGTGATTAATTCCTCAACAAACGAAAATAAGACCATAATAGTAGATTATTCACCAAGGGGATAAAGCAGTGTATTATGTCACGGGCGTCATATTGAATCCCAAGCGCATCGAAGGATTCTTTAGTTAACTCCCGAGCGACAGCGAGGGTGTTTATAGTTAACTCCCGAGTGCAACGAGGGAGTTAATGATTAGAATCCTGAGACAGCGAGGGATTCAAGAGCGCCCAAGACTAAGACAGCTTTAACCCCGAGGTGAATACTCTGCTTTTCATACATAGGTACTGCGAGAAAACTAGTGAATACTTACACCCAGAAAATAGCAAGCAAGTCAGGTTTTATAGGTAGAATAATAATAATCAATTCGTATTTTTTTATTAAACCTATACTGTCCCACTGCTGGGCAAAGGTCTCCCCCAATTCTTTCCAACCATCTCTCTCCTTCGATAGCTCCCACCACCCGCTATCGAAGGAGTCGAGGTCGTCCGTTTATTCTCAAAAAATATTTTATTGAGGTCGTCCTTTCGTTCTCAAAAAATATTTTAGCATTAATATGCAACAACATTAGATCGCTCTATAGTTTGGAGGCATTAGCCACACTTTTTCCTTATATTTGAATAAATTCTACTTGGTGCAGGTCTCTATGGTAACATTTTCATAGAAGCATCAAAAATAAATTCGGAAGAAAAAGATTAGTTGCCACATTTTTTCTTTTTTTTTCGTATAAGTTCTATTGGGTGTGGACTCAATAGTAAAAATTTTAATAGAAATGTTGAAGTTCGAAATTCAAATCTCATTACTTATCTGTTCACATGACGTTCAGAGGGAGAAGTGAAATCCCATACAACTTTACCTCCCTCCGGCCATTTTGTTTTTTAGGAGGGAGAAATGGTTTACTTTCTGTTAAGAATGTGAGACGAAAAAATGTATGGTTTTCGAGGACCAGGTGTGAAAAAATAATAAAATACGCATGTTAGGTAATTGAATTAGCTCCAACAATTTGATGGATATGCTAACATAATTTAATTAAACATTGTGATTGCCAAAATTGTGTGACGTGCGAGGAGGCATTTTAAGTCTCTTTTCAAATAAGTAAAACAATCAACAAAAGTAACTAAGTAGGTAATCATTTCAAAGAATCCTTTAACGTGCACACTACATACAAACAGATAACGTAACAAACAATGTAGAACTACGTAAACACTAATATCTTAATAGTAGCAAAGTGAGTATTATGTAAACATTTTACAATCAGCTGACCCGGTCAATGATAACATATCGACTGGTTGCACCATAGTCACCGATAAATTATACCTCCACAGTAGTGCTATGTTTACACGGGCTTAGTATTTGTCATTAGTTACTAACCGCCTAATACCCCCGCGTAAGTAATATACAAAGCCATACTTACAAAAGCTGCTGCATAAATAAATATTAAATCTATCTTTCGTTACTCAAGATCCTTAAAAAAAAAGGAAGTAAGTTCGTTCAAGTTTCGTTCGTCAGTGGCCAACTCTGGTGACTGAGTTTTTAGGCCGCCTTAAGGCCTCCGTCATGGCTTAACGGCTTAAATAGCCGGGACCGACAATTTAACGTGCCCTCCGAAGCACGGAATCGCTCAGATGAAAATGCCACTGGCGGTCACCCATCCACTCACAGACCGTTTCGAACGTTGCTTAACTTTGACGATCTATCAAGAACGACTAAGCAAGCACGACCACGAGCGCTTTTCAAGATCCTTTGAAGGTGTCGAAGGGGGCAGTCAGAGCATCTATGCGTAAACACACAGATCATTTTGAGAAACACGCTCCACAAGGTGTCCATTTTCCAATGAATTGTTTATATACAAATAACGAAAAAGTTATGTTTATGATTTTCTTACACTAGATTTACTGCGTCATCCCTTGACTAGCGCACGTGCGCTTCCACTAAGCATTAGCACGCATTAGTTACTTCGTTCGTGTAAACTAAGCATAAAGCCTTGTGAAGCCCGTCACGGCGCGCATACGCCTATACCTTATTGTCATACAACGCGTGGCACTCGACGGACGCGCGATAATGTGCCTTCAACTAAAACGTTTCGAACTTTCCGACGTTTATCGCAAAATGACGACAGACAAGCCAGAAAGAGAGAGAAGGATCCAGAAGTTCCCGTCAAGAGAGAGAAACTTCGCAGTGAGAAGAAAACAAGCGAATAACAACTTCAGACCTCACGTGAATTGCGAGAGCTGTGAGAAGGTTGCGGAAAGAGAAAAAACTAATAATGGTTGAAGTGAATTGACATTGTGTGCTAGTGTTAATGGACTTGTGTAATGGACGCCAATTTATATCTGGAGGATTTAGGGCTAGTTTTACCATCTGAGTGTTTGAGTGTTAATGGACTTATGCTAATAGACGCCAATATGTTTGATTCAGGACCTTGTTTAACCATATCCGAGTCCAAATTTTGATTAGTTACTTCCTAATTAAGGTTATTTGTAAAAACTGGTGCAAGTCGGACACCCGTCACTGCAACTGCTCTGTACAATAATGCAGATTTTACACAATATTCGGAGATAGTGAAACAAGTTCTAATGCAGTGTTGCAAGTGTTAGGCAACTTATGCTAACGTGTTAAAGTTACTCAAGTGTAAAGCTATTTATGAACTGTGGTGCTGAAAATGATGATATTATCTTGCATTTATCAATTATTATAAAATATGATTATCATTGCTCCTTTAATGTGTGATATTTTTCTAGAAATTAAGCCACAAAATGTAGCTAAACTTTGTTTTAATGTAGGTACTTGGTTGAGCATATATTAATACTCCATTATAAAAACTTATCCAGTGCGATTGTGGGGCTCCCGTTCAGGATATGGAACATCTGCTCTCATGTCCTCTGTGCCCTACAACCTGCACCCAAGAGGACCTGCTGAACGCCAGAGAGAAAGCAGTTGGGGTGGCCTCATACTGGGCAGAATTTTTTTGAAACATTGACACGCACGAAGAAGAAGATTATAAATTGGGGAATACATAACTCATGTAAAAATACTATGTTCTAATGTGTAGTACCTACTTATTTACAATTTTTGCGTAAAATTAGCCAACTATTAATTATTTTGGTGATGTGAAGAGACAAAGACACTGAGCCAAGTCTTTGTGAAATTATACATACAAATAAAATATACATTGTAACATTGTTTTTGTTAATTTATTTATTTACTACAGGGACAGAGTGACGTAGTAAATGATAATTACTCATACAGGTTGAAGTACCTACCTAATAATAACATTGGAGTAGAATAATATTTACCTCCTTAGGTAGGTAAGGTACCTACAAGTTTTTTTATACCTCACATTCATAGTAGGTACTTAATGTCCGTACCTCCCTGTAAGAGACGCTAACGAGTACCAACATACCTAAATCCGTTTGTTAGTAAAGAAACAACCTTAAAAAAATACTTAAATCTGTTCCTTCATAAAGAATTTCCTTATAAAATATTTACTAAACAAGTGATTGTGGCCGTTATTGTTTCTGAGTGCGGCCATCTGTTTATTGAACCCTAGGTGTCCGTGACGGTGTTACCTGCGGTCCCTCGGGAAAACTTCACTTCCCCGGGATAAAATATAGCCTATGTTCATCGGGGATAATGTAGGATTCTATTGGTGAAAGAATTTTTCAAATCGGTCCAGTAGTTTCGGAGCCTATTCAATTCAAACAAACAAACAAATCTTTCCTCTTTATAACGTACGAAGCCAGGGCGTATTGCTAGTAGGTATTTTACTTCAAAAATATTTTGCAAAGGTAGTTTAAATGATTTTTGTAAATATGATGTAGGTATGTATAAAACTTGTTTCCGATCTCCTTGAACTGTTATTGATTTGCATTTAAAACTTGAATAACATCATGTAGACTGGTATGGTCATATAGTGCCGCCAGCTAAACTGTCATTATGAAGTTTAAGGCTGTAGAGTCCACGAAATAAATCCTGTGGAATGTAGAAATACGAAGGTATTATAATTATCTTTGAAATTAGGTGCCACTGATGAATTCTAATTAGTTTAAATATTAAGCACGAATATAAGAAGAAAGTTAATAGGCACCTTCTGGGTAGACTCGCAGGCTCGCTCCATCGTAAACCTCATTCTTGCCTATGTAAGTTTCGAGGTCAAGAGCCGACATCATAAAAAAGGCATGATTTTATGTAGGACCTATGCATTTTGTAAATAAGTAGGAGGTACTTATGTCAAAAAAGGCTGTCAAAACCTAGGGTGGCACTATAGAGCAGAGCACTATACATGTAGTGCCACAAACTTATCTGGACCGGTGAGAGAGGCGCTGTTATCGCATTGGTGTTGGCAGAAAAAAAAATTACAGCAAAATTCGTTAATTCCTGTTTTGGTCACCGGTTCAGATAAGTTTGTGGCACTGTACGTATAAATTGCCTAACACAAATGTTTAGGTAATAGCAATAGTCACGTTGTATAATGTCGTTCAATCTTTCGCAAGTAAAATTGACTGTGACTCTTGTAGCAGGAGGCCTTCGATATCTACCAGACAGACCTATTAAATAACTTTTAGACTAAAGTGTAGGTAAAGAATAAAATCAATACTTTAACAATGTTTTTATTCGCAGCATATGATGGCTAATATAAATAAATAAATAAAATATTTTTATTTCAGACAACCAGAATGAGGTCCATATTTGGGTATACACTGCCCCCAATTCTGTGTGTAACATAACTAGCTAAAGCTAATCGTAATAAAAATAAAATTAAAAACTAAAACTATGGACTGCATTGAGTCAGGAGATGATCAATCAGGGACAAAGATCCATTCATTGATCACCCTCTGCACAAAGCACCTCCAGGGCGGAGATAATAGGCTCTCAGCCACAGTCCTCAGGATGCTGTTGACTGTCCCTCTGAGAATATGTGGACATGCCTCTGACTACCCCCTTAGACATCTTCAAAGGATCTGGAATACGTAAAATGATCTGAAAGAATGCCTGCCATGCCTTGGGGTCGTGACGTGAATCGTGTGATCCTGTTTTTATAGTTGGGTGGTTTTAAACCATTTATCTGGTTTTGACGACCTCTGTGGCGCAGTGGGTGAAAGCCTGCTTGGGACGCAGAAGGTTGCGGGTTCGATCCCCGCCGCGGGATAAATGTTTGTATGATCTGCAAATATTTATCTCGGGTCTGGGTGTTTCTATGTATAATATGTATGTATTTACAAACAAAAAGTATATAAGTAGTATATCAGTTATCTGGTTCCCATAATACAAGCTTTGCTTAGTTTGGGGCTAGATGATGCTGTGTGAAATGTCCAGCATTATTTATTTATTATTTATTTATTTATTTAATAACTTACCTACAAGATATTGTAAACAAATAAATTCAGGTAATTCTCTGCGTAACAAAGAACGTCGCGACGTGGCATAATGCGTCTCCACTATTGGACACTACTGATTCACGACTAAGTATTATTTTTGTATGTATCTGACTCACACATAAACACATCAAAACCACATGTAGGCAACCAGAAAGTAAACAGAGGGACCCAATAGTATTGTAGGGTAGGATACACTAGACATAAATACCAGTAAAAACCAGTAATGTCAAACAAGCATCTTTTTAGGATGTAGGGTCATAATACAAAAGCTTTAACCCCAAGCGCATCGAAGGATACCTACTAAAAATCCCTCGCGTCACTTGGAAGTTATAACACTGTATTTCTGTGGTTATAATTAGAATACTTAGACAGCGAGGGATTCAATCTCGCCCATAACTAAAATAAAATAGCCTTTTGTCCAACTCGAGTGAGTTCACTCTACTATAATATTTACACATGTAGGTTATGTAGGAGTATTTTATTATCTGGGCTACAGGTATATCTCACACTAGGTACCTAACTCTTTTTGAATGATAACACCCGGATTTGAAATCATATCAGGTAGGTGTATTTACCTAGTTGAAAACTGATATCTATAGATAGAAAGATAATTATTACTAAATTCAATACACTCAGATACAATAATACTAGGTACGTTCCGTTTTTCGACGTCCTTTTTAACGCCATCTAGCGTACAGTAGTGGAACCATAATAAAGAAACTACTACTCGACGCTAGATGGCACTGCAAGGTCAAAAGTTTTGAGTTTCATAATTTTGATTTTTTTTAGTACCTAGGGTACCTAGGTAAGTTTGTAGTGCCTGAAATCATGAGCTATACCTATCTATCTAGGTTATCTAGACATTTTGGGCAAGCCGATATTTTTCAAGTTTCTTTTTCTCATTTTCTTGTTCAGAATGTCCACCTTATATCTTCACGTTTTACCTATATTTTAGTTATTCTAAGTGGAAACTTGTGTTTTCCCAAATAAATAAATAAAGTTAGCTATATAGGTATAATTTTTGGTGATAAAGAAGTAAGTAAGTACCTACATAGGTAATATGCTATTACCCTCCCTACTAGGTTGTAGTAATCTAATAGGTAGAGAACAGTGTAATCTGTGTAATGTACCTTACCTACCTACCTACTACCTAAAAGTAAGTAAGTTCGTATGAGTCAGTGGCCAACTCTGGTGACGGAGTTTTTAGGCCGCCTAAAGGCCTCCGTCATGGCTTAACGACTTAAATAACCGGGACCGACAATTTAACGTGCCCTCCGAAGCACGGAAGCGCTCAGATGAAAATGCCACTGGCGGTCACCCATCCACTTACAGACCGTTTCGAACGTCGCTTAACTTCGACGATCTATCAAGAACGACTAAGCAAGCACGACCACGAGCGCTTCCTAGAACTCAATGGATGTCAGCGATAAGATAATGTAGGTAGTAACCTACCTGTGTGTGATACAAACTCTACTTTCAATCAGTTCCCTATTATTAGGTAGGTACAAACTGTCACAATGAATAGAACGTCGGTTGTAAAAGATTATGCTAGGTAGATACCAACCTACTTTCGTAGGAGGTACCTTACCTACCTAGGTATAATTTCAATTAATTAGGTACCACCTTCCTACTTACGTACCTAACAGTAAGGTATAACTTATTGTCTACAACACTAAACCAATCCCTTACCTTATCATCATAAATCTTAACAATGACATCATCAAACACCTCACCTGCCTAGATATCGCATACAAACATCACCACCATTACCAGGCATGCATCACCGTACAAAAATGTAAACAGTGAAAGGTCACGCTTCGCTGGCCGGCGCGTTCCGAAACCTTAGCGAATCCCTTGAACTTGACAGAGAGGTAAACAAACCGGCCAACCCGTTGACGCTTGACGCTCATTTGTCATTCGGAACGCACGCGATTCGCCAGCGCTGTCGCGCGCTCTGCGATTTCCGAACACAACGTAAACTGTCAAACGCAAAGCAAAACAAAAACAAACCATTTCTTTTTCGAAATTCAAACGCGGTGGAGTTGTTAGTTGGCCAGTGATAAGGATTTTCCAGTGTGTTTGGTGCGTGATTGTGATTGTTCTAGTGTTCTAATTTCAAATGAAGTGGTTCGTGAAGGATGTGATGCGAATTGACTGTTATCAGGCAACAGCTGATAGGGATGTGTTGACTAACAAAATAATATTTTCGGAATCGGATTAATTATTCGGGCATTTCATGAGATAAGGTTAGTTTTTTCTAATTTTTAGGTAAGAGTTGGTACTTACAGCCTACGTTATCTATGTTAGGAAAAGTGATATGAATAGCAATGATTCCTAGTACCTAGGTAAATAGCAAGCATGACAAAGCCTTGTCGGTGATAATTTAATATTCGGTGATATGATCATATTAATATTAGGTAATCATTATTGTAACAGGAAATCCGTAGGTTAGTCCTATGTAACAGTACCTACCTACAAATGTACTTATGTAAGTAAATTAACGTTATTTACCTTATATTCCTAATGGGCAAAACCATTTTTTTTTCATACTTAGGTAAGTAACAAATATTTTTATGATATTTCCTTCTTACAACTAATTTAGTAGGTAGGTAAGGTACCTATTTACCTAACTTACCATAAAGGTAGGTAAATTTTAATTTTACCTACCTACCTGTAAACGAATTGTAGGTACCTTACCTACCTATAAGTACTTACCTAGTTCATAATGGTATTCAATAAGTTCTAAGAGATAGCTAGCTAGGTAGGTACCTACCTACCTAGGTACTGTTTATTGTGAACTTTTAATTCAATAAGGTAAGTTCCTAAGTAACCTACCTATTCAATTATTAAGGTATCTAGCCGTCTGAGATTACTAATACCTACCTACCTGAACTTTTTGCACTAGGTACATACCTACCGGTCAGTGCTCGAATTTCAAAAGCGTATCGAATGCCCGTCATAACAATCGAAAATGAGAATCGAATAGCCGTGTGCCTGTCGTTAAATGCGGTATGTGCTCCAATATTATTAACCGTAAAATCCTTACTTTACGGACTTTTGAAAAGCTTTGGATGCAGGTGGGTACATTGTTGGTAGCTTTCAGAACATTTTATAAAATTCAGTGGAAGAGCGGTTAACGTACAATTACTAGGTAGGTAGAGCTGTTGAGTTGAGGTACCTACTTAGGTGTGGGTACGGCGTTCAGTTCAGTGTTTCTGGTTCGAAACTTAGGTAACTATGTCCTTATCAGTTAGCTATAAGCATAATTCTTTCCATTAACTTTTTTTATCTCGTAGGTACTTGTTTCATAGATTTTCAGTCATAAGTAGGTCATAGGTAGTACTTATTTGGTTCTAATTGATTACTTAGATATCTAATTATATAAGTATTCGTACTGTCCAAATTACAAATTTACTATCTCTGCAACATATTTTATTGTCTCTGGCAAGTGAAGGCGATGTCAGTGGCCAGAGTTGGCCACTGACTCATACGAACTTACTTACTTAGTGAAGGCGAAATTCACGTCTCACTCAAGCACCGTAGTTCTACTAACAGAGTTCTACTACCTACGTACGAGCTCATAAATATCCCTAGCCACATAAAACATAACCTGGTCAAATAGTTTAAAAAAACTGTTCCTCATTATCGTAAAACTGAGTCATCCTTTCTCGGGGTGACTCAGTATCTTGTTTTGGTGAAAAATACACTGTTTGGTCGTAGATTATTGGAATACCTCTGCGCCTACTAAATTGTCATAGTTTTAGCAGAAAACTTTTAGGAGACTAAGTACGAGTTGAATCATTATTTTGGTCACGGTTCTCAGTTTTCCTTATTTTGGATAAAACATCAGCCAAGTTGCTTGCGTGTAGTTTATGGTGCGTGAATAATTCAAAAGTTGAGAATATACAACCAATCTACAAGTTTTTAACATTCTATTGAACTAAATATACTTACATACGTATTAGAACGGTTACGGTTTAAAATATTATCGTCTTAAGAGCCCTCCACATATTCGCCGATGATAGACGAATGCCGATGGTCACGAACGGCCTCATCGCCTGTATTCGCCTGTCATCTTCTATACAAATAATAGTTCGGCGAATGTGTAGAGTTGCCGTTATTGTATCAAATATGATACGAAATATTTGCCAGTTACCGCAGTTCTGTTTGAACACTGAATATTATCACAGAAATAGTAAAAATAACCAATAACATATTCCTGCATTCATTTTAAAAGTAAACATCACGGTTAGGTTTCTCATGTTAATTGGCGTCAAAGCAAATTGTTCTAGGAACCATACCATTTACAAAACAAATAATAAAACCATCTACTTGATGCCGCTAGAGAAGTTGATCTCATTATGTAAGGAAATTTCCTGCTTAATAACCACATTCAAGTGGTTTATACAAATTAAATTGAAATAAGAAGCACATTGTACTTCGCTTTAAATGTTTTCTTGTATCTTTGTTTGTATTTTGTAATGTCCATGTGGTGTACAATAAAGTATTTTCTATCTATCTATCTATTGGTTCAATTAAATAAATAATTGGCTTTACATTTCACGCAGCATCATCTAGCCCCAAACTAAGCAAAGCTTGTATTATGGGGACCAGATAACTGATATACTACTTATATACTTTTTGTTTGTACATACATACATATTATACATAGAAACACCCGCAGATCATACAATCATTTATCACAATATTTGGTGGGGATCGAACCCGCAACCTCCTGCGTCCCAAGCGGGCTTTCAGTTTCACCCAATGCGCCACAGAGGTCGTCTAATTAAATGCTGGTTATACTATTTTGTTATATTTTAACTAGCATGACACTATTTTGGCCTGGCCTGGCTTGAGCAAGAATCTAATACTCTACCTACAGTCAGTACCTTACCTACACTATAGAGACACCCATTATTGACAAAACTCCAAACCGTAGTCGTGTTTGGTAATTTGTCAGTAATATGCAAATATTAAACCACAATTGAATGATGAAATTGTTGATAAAACATGCTGTATTTGCGAAAAATATTTACGTTTCCAAATTGTGTGATGCACAGCTCATTCACTGTAGCAGAAATATTAGGTCTTGAGAAAATTCTTTATATTCTGGTAAAAAACGTACGCTAGCGGTTCCATTCCGTATTCTTCATACAGTTTTATGATTCTTTTCCGCTTATTGATCTAGAGAATTTGTTAGTTAGTGTAGAGTTCTAGTGCAGCATTTAATTTTTCACAGAACTCATAAAACTATAGTGAATCTATAATATTATCTGCAACTGCTGTAGTACGTTCATTGTATCCGTTCACTCTAAGCATCATTGGCATCACCTCGATCGCATGACAGCACAATGGATTGCGGCCGTTTTAAAACCAGCATTATTCCACTGTTATCTTATTAGCATAAATATTTCAACTTTCAACGGTTTTGGTGAAACGGGAATTAATTAGAAATCTTATTGAAAAACTTCAGTCGCTCTTCATATTTTTTTCATCAAGCCGTTCCACAACAAGGTTATTGGGCCACATTTTCATTATGTTGGTTTTCCCAATTTTCATTATAATAACGTGACTTTTGAAAGCAGTAGGTATTATACCTACGTTACATTACAATACATTCATTGTAATTATGATCCAGTACCTAATAAATGTCGTCATCATCATTTCACCCATTTCACCATTATTATGTAGGCCTACTCTCCAATACACCAAACTCTTCTCCCAGCCAACCGCACCCATTATCGTCCAACCACGCTGACGTTGTCGTCTGACCAAGGAGCTGATGGCTGGTGGTCTACCCCGTGACCGTTTGTGGCTCTAATGCTGGCCACTATAAATCATACCAAACATAATCAGCCAGCAGTCAGTTACGCAATAATCGAAGATGCATAGAAAATGCAAAGCGAAATAGCATTGAAAGCATTCAAATGCATAAGTTATCTGTCTTTCACGTTGATCAATGCCATCGTCAGATGCCAATTCTATAGCAGTTTGTTTAATATTATTGTTACCTAGCCTCTAATCTTGTATTAGGCATTGTCTCATTGAATAGAAATGTTAATAAACAACTGGGTGGCTATGAAGGTACCAACACCCTGTCACGAAACCTATACCTTCTCTGCTAACCATTGTTTATAAGACGCTGTAGTTTAATTCGAGAAAACAATTCAACATCTCTGCCTTATATCCATCAAGCGTTGGCTCGATTTTGACAGCCTATCATCGCTTATTGCCCTCATCACTGAATAATCAACTTATTGCTTTAAAACCATTTTTAAAGCAAAATTTCAATTTTGTAAACATCAGAAACCGGTACAAATACTTTACATTGTTTTTCGGAGGGCCTAATTCTGATGGCCTATGAGGCCGTTTTAGTGTTACCAGACTATGTTTCTGCATTGGTACATTTGACAGGTTTGTCGGTGTATCCTAAGGTACCTAACGTAGCAGAGCAGTTATAAAACTAATGAATATCATTATGATTGAGCTAAATGTTGTTTTCAAAAAATACCAACAACACATTGAATACAGAAGTTCGAGCATTTGTAACATAAATTAAATGAAGTCATCAGTTGACTGTTGAAGTAAAAAGTAGGATGTTTAGTCCTTATCTCGCATTGCAGCTGTAATAGATAAATAAAAGCGTCCGGTTTTTATAATGTTCATAATTGTATCAAACATCGGCTATAGAATATTTGCTAAACTGCTGTCTGCTACAAAAGAACTTAACCATTACTTTCATTCATTCATTTTTTAACCTTAAGTTTCATATCTGACAAGAGAGTTTTCAAAATTCGAAATAAAGCAGGATATTATTAGAAGTTTCGTTATACAGAGTGAGCTTATTTTCAGGGCCACTGAGGGAAACTCTGAAACCGTGAAAGTAATCGAAAAGTCATGTTAGGAGTTACGCGCTCGTACGCGTAGCCCTGAAAAAAAAACTCACCCGGTCGGTATACATACTTTAGCATACTGTTGACGGTATACCATATCTATTTCAAATCTGACAGCTCTAACCAAAAATAATTATGACATTACACATGCATTTACTTACTGTTATAAATAATGAAATAATTCGCGCCTGTCTCATATTCATATTCCGGGATTATCCCAGGCCAAGGTTGGCCCCTCCCTTGCTTGTGACATAAAAAGTATTTTTGTTTTATGAAGTCGTAATAACACTTACCTGTTATTTTATTGTTATTATATACCTATTATTATTGTTGCATCTTCATTATTGTTTTTACCTAGCTCCGCTTCGCGGTGTTACCCGTTGTCCCTTAGTAATTATACTGTCTGTAGGTAAGGTATTCGTCCAGGATGAAAAGTAGCCTAAGTACTATTCTTGACTATAATCTAGGTCCTTGGTAATAGGTATCTCTGTTCCTTTCATCCAAATCCATTTAGAAGTTGCGTGAACGAGAAACAAACATTCACACGTCCATCCTCACGAACTTTTTGATTTATAAAATTAGTAGGATAAAAGATAAGCAAGGTATGTCTATGCGGATGTCGCCTTTCATCGAGTGTATTGAAAATCGCAGATGTTCTTAAAAATATCACCGCGGAAAATAAAAAATAATGAGGAAGAAAGACATCACAGACGCAAATTGTGATCATAAATCAAAGTGATCCAAGGTGGACACTGTGGACAGTGAGTCTAAACACAGACGGCGATTTGCTACTCAAAATATGCGTAAGTAAGTTCGTATGAGTCAGTGGCCAACTCTGGTGACGGAGTTTTTAGGCCGCCTTAGGGCCTCCGTCATGGCTTAACGACTTAAATAGCCGGGACCGACAATTTAACGTGCCCTCCGAAGCACGGAAGCGCTCAGATGAAAATGCCACTGGTGGTCACCCATCCACTTACAGACCGTTACGAACGTTGCTTAACTTCGACGATCTATCAAGAACGACTAAGCAAGCACGACCACGAGCGCTTCAAAATATGCGTATGATAACCTAGATCTATTTAATGAAAGATTTAAAAAAAAACCTAGATCTATTTGATATGCTTTCTCAAAGCAGGCTGCGGTTTACTGAAAGTAAACATTGTTTATTTGTTGCGCGAAAACGTATTGCTAACAATGGCAATGAAAATGAACACATGGTATGGCACTGTGTTTTATTGTTCACTTTCAGGAACTGTATATAAAATGACGCAAGCACTCATTTATTTGTGTAATACCTAGATAGGTACCTATATACATACCTACTTGTAAGTAAGTAGGTAAGTAAAGTACTTACGTTATTTTATATGACATCAGCTGTGTAAAAATAGTAGGTTCTTAGGTATTAGATCATTAGGAAAAGGGTTCCAACTAAAAGAAAGATAAATATCTAAGTTCATGAAATCTTCCAAAATAAAATTATGTCGGAGCACGAAACCTAGATGCAAAAATTTTTCAACAAACAAAAATAAATATTCGCCGCAATTTTTACGGATCTATTGAAATCCCTACCCTCAAAAGAAGACAATGACCATTTTTTGCGCCATCTTGGAATTCGTTCAGAACTCGAATCACAGACATTTCAATGAAAATAAATCGATTCATTTGCGGCTAATAAAAGTTTGTGCCAAATTAAATATTTCTCTAGTTTTTTCCGTATTTTCAAAAAAAATTTTTCATGACCTTTGATCACACCTTTGATCATCATATCGAGTTAAAATCACATTTTATTTATATGTTATGTGAAAGGTGTAAAAAGTACCTACCTATGTATATTTATCAGAGCTTTATTTAAATACTTAGTTCACTATGGTAGTACCTACACTACCTACTTACATTCCATTACTTAGCTAGGTTTATTCATAGACTAAAATTGATCTTTGATTTTTTTTTTAAACCTACTAGTCTAATTTATATTGTCATTATAATTTTGAATCCATGGCATTTCACCCAAATATTCAGACATTTTATAGCCCAATGCTATTTCAATCCAGACGACAAACAACGCTATTCCGGGCAAATGCTATACAAACTTCACGGTATTCTGTGTTCATGTCATAGAAACTGTCACATATTCTATGGATACTAAAACCCTGCTCTATGTAGAAAATATCGCGAAGAATTAAGAGTGATTTTCACAAAAGGTAGCACGCGGAATTTCGTGGAACTAACAAAAAACCTATGAGAATTTATAATAACACGTAGATGCTAGCGCCGCGTCTGCGTGCCGTCTTTTATGGAAAGGACTCTATGTTTATTAGCGAAGGGCCTGTCACTAATGGAATTTTACTTGTAGAAAATGTTAGCATTTGCTTTGGACATGTTTCGGTAGGTAAATGGGCTTCTCAACCAGGGGAAACCACTGGCTCCTGAAACAGTTTTGAGCTAGTTCGGGAGCCTATGGATTTTATAAAAACTGGCCAAGTGCGAGTTAGTATTTTTTAGTAGTATTTTTATAGCGGCAACAGAAATACAATCATCTGTGAAAATTTCAACTGTCTAACTATCACGGTTCATGAGATACAGCCTGGTGACAGACAGACATACACCGCGAAGTCTTAGTAATAGCCCAGATAATAGTAGTATTACCAATTCATTGGGTTCCCGTTTAACCCTTTGGGTACGGAGCCCTAAAAATTGTAACCTATAAAAGTCAATACCCAAAACATTTTATACTTTACTTTAACCCTTAAATATCTTCAAGGAATCTTGCACTGAAATAATCTCTGAAAGATCTGAATGTTCGTATAAATGTACGGTCCGCGTCACCAACTGGTAACCCTGCAGTACAAACCGCCTTACTAAGGGGGTTGGTTACCAATTGGTGACGCTGACTGTTTCTACTACAGTCTGCTCTTGTGTTGTGTTATGTATCCATTTTATTTTATTCCCGTGTGAAATAACCGTTTTATTTTACCGTTTAGTTTAAAGAGCATTGTTGTTTTTCATACTTAGGTACATAATCTCAAAATAAGCTACATATCAGATAGCACATCTGAGAAATATTTGTTTTAGAATATAGTCGTTGATAAACTGCATTTTTCTTGGAAATTTTGATGTTTTCATCTTAGGCTTTGGCCCAGATACCTAGCTAGTTTTTAGGGTTCCGTACCCAAAGGGTAAAACGGGAACCTTATTAATAAGACTTCGCTGTCTGTCTGTCCGTCTGTCACCAGGCTGTATCACATAAACCGTGATAGTTAGACAGTTGAAATTTTCATTGATGATGTATTTCTATTGCCGCTATAAGAACAAAATACTAAAAAATAGAATAAAATAAATTTATTTAAGAGGGCTCCCATACAACAAACGTGATTTTTTTGCCGTTTTTAGGGTTTTATCGATAAATGGCACGGACCTCCGACTCGCACTTGGCTGGGTTTTTTTTCTAGAACTTTTCACTTACTGTACTTACTTACCTACTTTGATACGTACACTGATGCACATAGAACATATTGGCATTACACCTACAGGGTGTATGAGACCACACCCTATACCGTGTAACCCCAAAACGGTGTATAAAAGTTAAGTTAGATAAGCTAAACATACAAACTTTAACCTTGTATCTAATACCCGCTATCTTTGATCTAATCTTCCAATCTCCAATCACTTTACCAACAGACGTAGTACAGTTCACATCGTGTCTGTTTGTAAGCGTGGGGCTAATATACAATTATGGTTGGTTACCAGTTGGGCACGCTGACCGTACCTACATATTTTGCCTTTGTTTTCAAGCTATTATTTTAAATTTTCTGGGTCTGGGTCTGGTAGATTGGTAATGTTTCCTATTTTAAGGACGTGGTGTGGTCGTGGACTCGAATCCAGTCTTGCATCGATGACTTTTTCTGTCCAAAATGTATGCACTTTGCCAGAAGGTATTCTTGAACGTTAAAGGAAAAGATTGGAGGAAACAGAAGAATAAGTATCATTTGTTATTAAAAAAAATGCTGGACTTTTCACACAGTACTAAGTGACTGATATACTACTTATACATATTAAGTACCTAATTTTTGTACATATTATACTTACATAGAAACACTCTGACCAGAGACAAATATCAGTACCTACTTACCTAGATCATACAAACAATGTCACCCACTATGCTACAGAGGTCGTTATTTCCAAGCTATGGCAACGAGAGCAACTTTTAAGATTTGGACCGTGCAAAGCAAGGGAATATCGCTAGTTTTATACTAAGGCTGTGTCCCCAGTAGGCAAACTGTTAGCGGCCGAGTACTGAGATAGTCGATACGCGGCAAACTCAGTCGGCCGCTAACAGTTTGCCTACTGGGGACACAGCCTAAACCACTATCAGAGTAGAGCTTACCAAATACGTCACTGTTGCTATTAGTGCATACTGCATGTGTGCGAGTGCTGCCACTTTGCCACAGAACCGACAACAGTTGCTGCAGTAAATTGCTCTTTAATTTATAGTCAGTACCAACAGTATGTCTAGTATAGATAAAATGGCTTGAAACACGAAAGCAAACAAACACAAGTAAATATTGTGAATATCTCTTGGCGGAACAACATTTATTCTAAGCGGTAAAGTGCGGTACTGACAGTACACTTACTAAATCAAGCCATTTAACAAGCAAGACAATTTTAAATTTTGTATTTTTTAAATATATTTTTTAATTCACATTCGCGATGCCGTAATATTGTTCGATATTTAATCTATTAATATTTAATTTGTTAATATTATAAATATTTAATTTGCTATCATAACTTTGCAAATACTAAAATAATAGTTATAAGTACCTACCTACTTCCTGAGTAGGTAGGTAGGTACTTTCCTATATTAATAAATTAAATAGGATTTAGGTTAACATGTAAAAACACTGTTTATTATTTATATTTCTAATTAGTCATCTCTAAATCATGCGTCCTAAAAACACAAATTACGGTAGTTAAACAAAGATAAGTAGGTACCGTGCGACAAGAAAACAGACAATCGCATAACGGAATTGTCTAAACAAGGCGCTTCCTCTCAAGGACTAACTATTCAATCATCTGTCGAAGTACCAATACCAACTCTTTGTGCATCTATGGCTATCATACTAACTAATATACGATCTGTGGTCGAGGTCATACCAACTCCTATGCACTCTGTGGCAAAGGTCATAGTGACTATGCAAGTTCTGTCATCATTAATACAAACTACTTTATCATCTGTGGCCGAGGTCATAAGATTCTCAGACACATGGCTGGCTGAATTTACTGTGTGCTTCCTGTTTTATTCAATTTACTATTAATTAGTTGGTACTCGCGTAAATAATACTCACAGAGTCAATAACTTATTGGCAATTTATTGCGTGTGTCGTACACAGGTCCATTAGCTTTGATCAATGGTGTTCGCGCCTTCGTTTATATTTTCCGGTCAATTTTTTTTATAAGTAGGTACCTACCTAGGTAGGTACTAGTTAGGTAGGGAAGGTACCTAAACATAGTTTGTAAAATATTTGTATAATCATTGTAATATATTTGACTATAAAGCTGTAAAGCCTATGTTGGATGAGATAGATAGAAAGAGGAAATTTGTGGTGCCTTTCCTACCTGCCTACACCGGGAAAGAGATCAAAAACATTACCAACCGAATTAAGTCCTATTTGGGTTTTCATTCCTTCACCAGCAGTTCTATGTGTGTGTTGGAGTGATGACAAATGCTGGAAACCAGTTTTTGTGATTGAAGCCAAATTGGGCCCGAGCCCGACCTTCGACCTCTGACAAGTTGCTATATTTGAATGGATGCAAAAACTGAATCCGTCTAGGTATTGCCAAGTTTCTGTGCAAATCGATAAAGCTAAATACGCTGTAATCGTTGTAAGTGGGGAATTAGGAGCTGATGATTAGATTGATATGGAAATAGATAGAAAATGTTTTTGGAGTACGTCTAATACAATGAATTTGAAGCTAACCCATTATAATAATAACAAACTCATTACCTACTAAATCAGATAAAACAAATTGATGAATAATGATAAGACTACTGTGTAATTACCTTCACGAACCACTTCTCAAGATAAGTTTGACAAAACCAAAGAAACCTTCACCAATCCAAAGGCAATAAATAGTACCTAGTGCAACATTAAGTGCTAGACTAGAAAGCGAAGGTATATAATAAAAAGTGAATGAAAATACTAAATTTTCAACTTCAAAATTGTGCATAACAAGAGAGTGAGTGAAGTAAATGAAAATTCAAAGAGCATTTCCGAGTCCAAGCGGCATCCGCGCGAATTCATAAATGCCTCCGACGGAAATAGTGACAGAAGGCATGCTTTGCCTCTCTCGACACGACGACTGCCCCTGGCAAGATGCACTGAAGACAGCTGAGCTGACATGGACGGGGCTGGAGTACACGTGCTTGAAAATCCTCCATCTGTACTGCAAGGTCTTCGAGCGGGAAGATGTCATTGAGATGATTATACGGTCAGTAGTCTTAGTAATCTTTTATAAAAAAATCGCAAATTAAAGAAATATACTTCTTGAAATGACTCGTGAATGAATATAAAATTTAAGATCGTAAGAATTTTATGAAATAGAGTAATGTCACGTTATTTTTTATCTAGTTTGGAGTCACGCCAAATATCCTAAAATATAAATTCTAATTATTCAATTCATACCATACTAATTGGGTGCTAGCGGTTATAGTTTTATAAAAAAAACGTAATTTATGAACGAAGCAACCACATGAGATGAACTCATAAAGTAATTCTAATTACATTTATAACAGAACATTTTAAGGACAATAATATTGTTGACCATGACATCAGTTCCTTGTCCATGTGTTCCACTTCCATGTGTGTCATTTATGCGCGCATGCATATCTTAATAGTAGGGGAGAGTATGCTATTACCGCGCGGTTGATAATTTCGCGCCCCTTGGTTTCTCTAAAACTATCAACAATACGCGCCCGCAATGTTAGTAAAATCATAGCTCTACACCCCCCCAACCCCCCCGAGCACTGTCAATTTCCACCGAGCAAGCAGAGAGGAAGGCCGCGCTCTTTTATTTTTCCCGCGCAATCAATCTATTTTTTCGGGAGATTTGAATAAGAGGTGAGTCAATGAATATTTCACATTTAGTTATATATTATACGCAATTTTAGGGGGGGAATTGTGTAGATCTTATGTGTAAAATAAATTTTAATTAATCCTTTGAGTTTGTTTTAGTTTTTAAGATTACAAAATAAAACTACCTTGTTTGATAATTTCGCGCGTAGGGCGCGGTATTATCTAACCACGCGCGAAATTAACGAGTATGAAAATATCTATGGCAAATTTGTTTATTTACAGGAACGACTTTCTTGACACGGTAGGTCACTGTCGAAGGAAACACAGAACTGAGAAGTATAATGTTGAGACTGAGTTGATTTTATAATAATAAATATATAAGTAAAGTACTTTAGTATATTTTATTTTTTTCCATCCTAAAAGATTTCTTTTCTTGTCTTAAACTTGTTAATAATTTTGGCTAATACTAAACATTTGTGAATGCTGGAGTCTGTATGTATCAGGCTTCAGGCTTCTACTCTTTGAATGACTTATTGCGTAGTGATGATTTCATTGTCATTTGTGCAGGCTCGGTGACAGCGCGAAATTACCAACCTGGGGCACGATATTTGCAGACCAGTTTGATAATACCGCGCTTTCCCAAATTTTAGTTTTTTGCTTGTATTATTTTTGTGTGTTTGTTTTTTATGAATTTGAAGTTTTGTAATTGTAACCAGATAAATTCTCCACTTATTAAACTATTTAGAATTTATTTTAACCTAACCTGAGCTGAGTTATAGAATAATTCCCTTAGGGGCACGGTATTTGCCAACTCTCCCCTATTATGTCATTTTGTAAATAAAAAATTATAAAAGAATAAAAAAGTACTTAACTAAATAAATAAATGCTTGTAAAACAGGTACATAACTCAATAAATTCTATAAAGTCCGATCTTATTCTATTTTCCACACCTAGGTGTTCGTTTAATGGAAAATATTCCTAAACTGCATATTTAGATTTCAATATTTGGCGTCATCGTTGTAATACACCAATAAACTGTACAGCTATTTCTACTAATTCGTGAAGAGTGAAGACTTATTAGTTTATTTTTAAGAAGCGGTGACTGCTATTTCATAGTCTTTCTTGTTTTCGAGAATCAGCATTGCAATTCAGCGTGGCAATGCTGCCAGTATTTTGGGCACGCTTCCGACTGGTAGTGACCTGGATCAGTTGAGCTATAGATCGTTTTTACGACGATCCTTAGATAGCTTGACTGATTCTATTGTATTTTGTAATCTTATGTACATATTGTAGTTGCTTAGTTTCTATAAATAAATTTTCTTTAATTTAAAGACTATATTAAAATACAAACAATAAAACATCACTGATATGTAGAGGTATAATACCTAACATATACTATTGTATTGAGATTGGGAATGAATAAAGCAAAAAATGCTAACGGAAAAAGCATTGTTATATTTATATATGTAGCATGTTTTCATTCTACTGTCGAATTTACAAAGATGTCTTCTACCAAATATGATGTAAAGACCCTGCACAGATTTGTTTGTCACGTTTATTTCGGTATCTTGATCCTTACCAATTTCTATCAGGCATGAGGCACCAAGTAGTGCATCGTAATTTTGCAGACTGTAAGATGACGGTCGTGACTTTTTGAGAACCAAAAGCATTAACCCTTTACGACCTGACCACAGGTTTAGTACTCACAAAATCTTTAATAACCGTTATCAGACTGATTTTGATGTTATTCTGAGTTGGCTTGAAAAATAACTGCACACTGTGGTTTTTTCTCGAAGCTCCGATTACCCAATCGGAGTTTTCAGAAAAAATCACATCATCATCCACAGGCTGACTTCACCCAGGCTATAAGAAGAACCACACTATTGAATTTGAAAGTTTTTAAGTCTGTAACTTTCATCATCATTATCATTTTATTTATATACTTTTTTTACATAACCTATCATCAGAATCCAATAATTTTTTCTCATCACGCGCCTAAGAAGACATCACTTCAAAAAAACACGTGTCTTGAAATTCGCGATTCGCAGAAAAACCTATTCTTATTGTATAGAATTCTTGCTTATTCAGTAGGTAAAGGTACCATTCTGGTATTTCGGTTTCTCGACCTTCCCCATTTGTTCCACATGTCACTGGTTTATTCCTTGTCACTCTGCTGGGTCAGTGCCAGCTGACGTAGCTACGTGAACAGTGATGCAAACTAGCGTGTGGAACAAGTATGTGGATCTTGAATCATCATCGTCATCAAAGTAACTATCACCGTTTTCATCAGTTAATTGCTTGTCAGTGATTGCATGCGGAAATACACAAAAATTAAAAATAATTAAACATGTCTGAGATATTCTCCATGGTCCGTATACTTAGCTTCTGTATAATGAAAGCCCTTGCCATATATTATACTTATAGCTATTACCCCAAAACTGAATGCTATATCTAATCTTTGATTTGACTAACGCATGGTATACCATTTCTAATTTCTCCATACCATTTTCATCACGCAGGCTTCTCCAAATCTACGTACTTTATAGTCCGAATGATTCAATCATTGATACTAGCTCATTATGCAGGTATGAATTTAAAATCTCATTAAGTATATAATTCAAAACCAATGGGTACATTTCGATGAATCAATTTTAGATTCTAAATCACGAGCATGAAGGTATAGGTTCCAATACTCTTTACAAGAAAACTTTGCAGCAATCAGCTAACTAGGTATTTTTTCGATGAATCTTTCAATATTAAAACTCTACTTTAAACTATGTTTGTATGACAATAATGGTCCAAAAGCTTCTTTTAGAAAATACGTCTACGCTGTTATTTTTATAACTTGGCGTTTTGGTATGCGATATTCTTAGAGCTTTTTTGCAGAGTCAATTTCATTACTCAAATGGAAAGGGTTAGTTCTTAGGGGTTGGGAAAGGTCAGCCTTTTATAGTTTAACCGTCTTGAAATTCTTTCATCGCAGCTTTTGTTTAGTAGGTTACCTATACCTATACCTGTGTCATAACGATAATATGATATATGTATGTACATACAATAAACAAACGGTACGTCACATTATTGGTCTGAACACTGCTACTGCTACTAAAAACACTGTCAGTACTGAAAAACTGATCTTCCACTGACTTAGACCGGCGGCACTCCTCCCGAATCCTGCTGGACTTATCCTGTGCCTAGAATCCGGCATCCCACGTTTGGCTGGCGGACGGGATTGATTTCTAGGGGAGTGCGGTATTCTTGGATACAAACCGTTGCTTGTTTACTAAATTATTTCTTATTATTCTTGTTTCTTTACTCTTCACATTTCGTTGCTCGCTATCCCTACTGGGATAGGTAAGGAACTCACTGAACAACACTGAAAGTGATCATAGCGAGAATGAGATTGAGCAACTGTGCCTGAGACAGACACATTGTGATCTGATCACCTTTAGGCGCCCAATTTAAATAGCAAATAGTTTATCCCAGACATTTCAATCACGCGTCATGGAACACACGGCCCTGCCCTGTCTGTCAGCCATGACTTCAACCACGATTCCAAGTACCTTAACCATAGTTTTGTGAACAAAAATATAGAGAAAAGTATGTTTTTTTAAACTGTAGCGCCGGGTCTACACTTCTACAGCGCCGAATAGGCGCGTGCCATTGGTGGAAAACAATGATAACATGTAAGAAAACACAAAAACACGGCGCTGTTGACCCGGCTTTATGCTTAATTCCTCTTTATCTACATCTTTACTTAAATAGATGACTTGAATTGGATTTTTCAGCAAGACTACATCGTCATAGGATTTGGAATACTAAACGATGTGACAAACTGTTTACCTACACTCCACAACGTCCGACCGAACTCCGAAGGTATTGATACTGGTTGCACAATTGACATGTGCACGTGGTATATTCGATACATGGTTGTAATTCTAACACCATTTGATCGCAAATCGATAATTCATGCCAAGGTCTATACTTCTTGTCCTGCTGCTACCATTCTCTCTAATAAATAATATCATTAAATAAATAATGCTGGACATTTCGCACAATTTCAAAATAAAAGCGAACTACTTATAATAGAAACAAAAAAAAAATTAACTACCTGCTCACACACACACGACTTTTAGCTCTCTGAAGTAGCTGCGCAAAAGCCATTTTTAATGAAGCCTAAAAGACGAAGACAGCGTTGTATAGCTGCCTCTCTCACTCGCTTAGTTTGTTGCATCGTCCTATCTCTCCTACTCTACCAAACTTGCGCAATCGTTTAGTGCACCTAACTTCAGAGAGCTAACCTCTAAAAAGTAGGTTAGCTTGTATTAAAATCAACCCTACCTAGTGGTAGGGTTGATTTTATTACAATTATACGCGACTTTTTATGGATTTTAGCGCGACTCACGCGGATCACGTTCAGGACGACGCCGACGCCTCAAAAAGCAAAAAAAGCTAACTATGAATAAGTTCACAAATGCCTAGATTCGTTGATCGTCCTATACATGGTTGTTTTGCCTTTATTATAGTGCGTAATCTCTGTATTTGATTCTAAAAATCTGCTCCATTGAGTCCACTTTCCTTGGCAGATGTGTGTCAAAGGAATGTATTAGCGGTACAATAACACGGCCCCGGCCCGCACTTATCCAATTATCTGCGTCCGTCGCTATGATCCACTTTGCATAGCAATGCATGTCTTGTTCTTCACCTTATTCTTCGCTGGAAAACCTATCCTATTGTCCTGATAGTTCTATTAAGATTACTATGTGTGGGGAGGAATGGATGTTACTCTTCCTCGCAAAAACTACAGACTAGACTTTGATAAAAGTAAGAATAGATTTAAAGACATTTATTCTCATACAAATAATAAAGTTCTTTTTTATAAGATACAACAATATACTTAAAATTAATTATCAGTTATGATTTCTCACTTCTGGGATCCGGAGCTTTTCGTATGCCGCATCGCAGATAGATAAGATTGAATCAAAAATCATATATTCAGTAGGACCGCTCCGCTGCTCTACTTAACGAAGTAAGAGCTCTCCATTTTATACAACTCAAATAATTTGGAAGTATAGCAGATATTAACAAGCAAAGACATAGATGGGAGGAACCACATGTTTGGACAACCGCCAGCGAATCGTATTTGAATAATGTCTGGCTAATACACAAAAATAAACTACGCAGAGTTTACGGTAATGGATAGTTCTAGGTTACAAAGCAAATTGACTGGAGCATGACTATTTAAATAAAATAATAGTCTGTTAGTCCATCCCACACCAGCTAGCCGGTTTTTCATGACTATAACCCTCTCTTTTATTATGGTAGATAGAGTAAAACTACGTTTGAGCACCAAAAGATTTTTACAACTCAAAATTGTCTAACTCCAATGCCATTTTAGCATATTCTACCGTAGAGATAAGAAGGTAAGGGTTGATTACCTAATGTCAACAACGTCTACAGTTCTTTTTTCTTCTTGGTCAAAGTATTTTGTCGTACCATAAAACAATATTTGGGTTACAAGTTTGTTTATTTCCCGAGTTGCGTCGTCCGGCCGTTTCACAAACATTCTTTGATAACTAATATTTGAAAATAAATAAACAATCGTTGATAGTTCTGTTCGATATTAGAGTAATGGCTTATTTATGTTTTTCATTCAACTTACTCTAGTAACTACCGAATATGATGAGCGTATATTCAAGATATTGATACTTATTGAAAATGTCTGAGGGGGTAGAAAGATTTACGGTTTTGGTCATGAGCTCTAGTGATACAAGCTGTCTATAATAAAATGCTTTTGGACTTTGAAATTCACCACACTAGTTCGAACTAATGACACGACAAGAAGATCAAGGTTAGGATGTCATGATGCTACCATAAAACCATCTTAAAAGAAATACCTCACATCAATCAGTTGTTTTAACGACCTTTCCGCAGTAAATCTTCAGACAAAGCCGCGCACCTGACTAGTTAATTAATACATCACAAAGTCATCGTAAAGATCAGAGGTATATTATTCTATATCACAAAGGCGGCCAGCCTTAGTTATTCAGACTTCATTCGGTTCGGAATAGGTTAGCTGTTCAACCATCAACCAATCACAGTGCAGGAATTGATATAAAACTGACGTTTCTTGCACTTTGATTGGTTGCGGTTGGTTGAACTGACCTATTCCGAACCGAATGCATTCCACTGAAGTCTGTATCGCTGGTCTAGCAAGCTGGTAAGCGACACTGAGCGCTCATACGTCCATGTGTTCCACAGTTTTCGCACACAACATGCATTTATGAAACAACGTGCATATTATGCATCCACACACAAAGCCAAGCCGCCTTCGTGAAATAGAATAACTGTATTGGTAACTGCAGTGGGCATGTGTCAAATTTTTTAACTGACTCTCTTATGGGCCCTCTACATATTCGCCGATGATAGACGAATGCCGACGGTCACGAACGTGTAGAGGGCCTCATTGCCTGTATTCGCCTGTCATCTTCTATCCAAATAATAGTTCGGTGAATGTGCAGTGTGACTAGTGTGGCCGTTAGATATTAGAACTAAAAGATCTAAAAGAACGTCAGTCAACCATCCACCATGCCTTGAGCCGTGATTCTTTTTGTTTCAGTTTTTACGTTTCCGTTTCAGAAATTGAATTAAGAAACTCGCAAATAAAATAAATACTTAAATGAATTAGGTATGCTGGACTTTTCACACAGCATCATCTAGCCCCAAAGTAAGCAGAGCTTGTGTTATGGGTACTACATAACTGATATATACTATTAATAAATAATTGACTTGTTTGACCTCACCCCTATCTTGATTGACTTTAACTTTCTCAAATGACTCATTACAATTAGAGCACACGTAGAATCCATTTGCAGCGCTGCAAAGTAATGGGCTCGGCTCCATTAGACTTGCGACTTGCCAAAGGTCGACAACGTCTCATGTTCCATGGAATTGTCTGGAAAACAGTTTCCAAGGTGAGGTATCAACGATGTCTGTTTTCAGGAAGTCTTAGACAAGTTTCCGACAGGTGGGCTGGCGCTGGCGTGGCACAGCGTCACCAACTTGTAACCCCAGTAATATGGATGGTTTGATCTTGACTGTCGAAGCAGTAACGCTGACTGCAACTAGTCCTAGATAATGCCGATTATGACACCTATTCCATATCTGTACGTTTGATCGCGAATTCGTCCGACTAAAAATCTCGAGAACTTGCGATGAACGCTTAGTCGCGTTCTATTAGGACGATGCCTGATGCTTTCCGTGCGAGAGCATTGCGATCCACGTCCGTTTTCCAGACGGCAGCAGTCCGGCACCAGAAGCGCCCTAAAAGTCAGTTAAAAATAGTCAATATCCTTTAAACAGCTACATTTTATAAGTATAGAAAGCATTTCCATCAATATAATTTTATAGCTTGGAGCACTAAATCCGTCATTTAACGAGGCACCTGACATCGTCATCGTGTCATAAAAATTTTACTGCGATCCAAGTGAAAGATTTGACGACCACTGACTAACAAAAGAACTAAACGACCCTCATTAATCGTTTGCCCACAGTTACAAAATCAAAAAAAAATTTGATTGGATGGGAACGATGAAGTATTTATTAACAGAAACTATACTACAATATGTACATACACATAAAATTACAAAATACAATAGAATTAGTCAAGCTATCTAAGGATTGTCATAAAAACGATCTATAGATAGCTCAACTGATCCAGGTCACTGCCAGTCGGAAGCGTGCCCAAAATACTGACGGCATTGCCACGCTGAATGGCAATGCTTGATTCTCTGTACCAAAAAATCTAAATAGGAACTACTAACATCACTTATTTCTACATAAAATGTGTAGGTACTAGGTACTTGTAAATAACTAACCTAACCTACAGGTAGGTAAACAGAAAACACCTAAACTCAAAAATATTTACAGATCATTAAACATTTGTCCCGCAACGGGGATCAAACCAGCAACCTTCTAGCAGACCTTCAATCTCTGCGCTCTGGTCGTCAATCTTTATTGTCTTATCTTCAGCCCATCACGGCCTTGAGTCCAGCTTATCAGAACCTTAATCGTGGCCGATCCACAAATAGAGATATTGGATTGGACGTTTGTTTGAAAGCTCACCGATGTTTGAGGAACTGGAAATAGCTTCATTTGAGCAGTAAAGGAAAACGTGTGGAGATTATCGGCCATGTTGGGTGTCGTCAGCTTACCAAAAGCAGTTTCAATTTCAAGGCTATACTCGTATATAACTGCAGTCTATTCAATTTAGTTTCTTTCACAAGAGTTCGAAAAGAACTAGTGTCATAAGAGTTCAAGATCTTTTGATTGAAAAATGTTCTTTTATGTCTAACGACCAGTTCACACGAGGCACTGCATGTTACTTACTCACACCTCAACTTCACCTCAAGCATGTTCAAAGGTATCTTGCCGAGAACCTGTCAAAAATTGTGTCTTAATGAATGAAGTCCCTTGTGTTTTTATAAATATTAAAATGGGGTTGTACCTCGACTTTCAATCCGAAGGTCGTGGGATCGAATCCCGGCCGTGCATCAATGGATTTTGCGTTTCGTAAAATTTATATGCGCTTTAACACGAGCTCTGAACGGTGAAGGAAAACATCGTGAGGAAACCAGTTAGTATTCTTATAGGCGGCGATGGGCTTGCAACCTGTCACATATGGAATACTAACTTCTGCAAGATGTGGGCATGTATCAAATATGTATCTGTACATGCCTCTGACTACCCCCATAGACATCTTCAAAGGATCTGGAATATCTGAGAGAATGTCTACCGCGCCCTGGGGATACAGTCGTGACCCTGTTTACGTTTTGCTGTAAGAAGAATATAGGTCCAGCCAGAGGTCGTTCGTTGGAAGTGAACGCTATAGGGGTAGAATTAGAAGCACGAATTAAACATTTCCCAATAGGTACACCGTTTATTTCCACGACCTCAAAGCTATTTAGCCAGCTAGGTTTATTTTCTTACTTGAAATTACCAATTAGAAGCAATGTACCTACGCCAAAGACAACAAGAGCCGTTTTCCGACGACGCTCGTAAATGTCAGTTCGTAATAAACCGAAATATTTTCATTTGTACAGTGCTGCAGGATTCGTCGGTTTCGGAAGCTTAAATAAGATCCATCGACAAATCCAGCAGGCATCGTCGATTGTCACGCTGAGACTCGAAAGGGGCAGGGGCCATATTCCCGCTCTTGTTTTTGTTCGTTTGATGAATACTCGGATGTTTCTTACTACGATTTCTGACTTCATAGGCCAATATTTGGCCCTAGGTTAGGACCGTGTTTTATCGTTGATCTTAACGACAGAATATAATGTAACTCGTAGTAGAATATGCAACAAACGTACGGGAATACGACCCCTGAATTCACTTTTTAAACTCACACGATTTAAACTCATTTTTGTTTTAATAAAAAAAACCTTTACGCGATCTCGTCCCGTTATTAAAACAAAAACGGCCCCTGAAGTTCGTAATATAATCTAATACGTACACCACGTAATATCACCAGAAGTGGTGGGAGGTTTATCAAAAATTTATAAAAATGGTCACTGGTAAACTAGGTGCCTATGCCTACCACCTATGTGTATGTAAAAGTGTGTATGTGTATGTAAAAGTTATTTGATTGTGTATTTATTGTCGTTTTTGATCCACTGCGTGATTCTGATAAACAACAACGTCAACAACATGATGAAAAATTATTGATAGGAAACATTTTATAGTAAATAAAATATGAGGTGTCGACACCTCTAAGCTGCGCTGCCCTGTACAACAGAACAATGTGTAGAGAAATTGAATTGCAATGAGATCATTGTATTGATGGACTGCAATTATTTTTGATGTTCGCGAAACGATCTGTTAGTTCGTCACGCTTCTAGACACGGTAAAAAACTCATGTGTAAAGTTAATATTCTAAGAAATAACAGACAAATAGATTGACAGGTTTAAAAGTGGACTAAAGTACAGTCAGCAGTGAAAGTCGAATGAAAAAAATAAAATAAATAAATAATAAATAATGCTGGACTTTTAACACATCATCATCTAGCCCCAAAGTAAGCAAAGCCTACCCTTATATACCTACTTTCTTTTTTGGAAGCACCCAGACCCGAGACAAATATTTGTAGATCATACAAACATTGGCCCCGCATCGGGGATCGAACCCGCAACCTTTTGCGGTTATAACGGTTAACTAACAATTAACAATGCCAATGCCGCCAGTGTTTTGGGCACGCTTCCGACTGGCAGTGACCTGGATCAGTTGAGCTATCTATAGATCGTTTTTACGACGATCCTTAGATAGCTTGACTGATTCTATTGTATTATGTAATTTTATGTACATATTGTGGTAGTTTAGTTTCTGTAAATAAATTAACAATTAGTTAGTTAATTAACAGTTTGATGTTCTAAAACACCATTTCTTTTCGATTTCTAAGAAAAAAAAATACTTTGAGCAAATACCTAGTACCTATGGCCTGAGACTTCATCCCATCTCACTCATATAATAAAGCTTGTGAAAGTTTGTGAGTTTGTTTAGTTAGATGTTTGTGTATCAATCACGCCTAAACCGATTTGGATGAAACTTGGTATAGGCATAGATACCTGGAATAGCATCTAAGCTATTCAAAATGTTGGTCTTCAAATATTTGTCAAAATGGGACAAAAGCACAGAATACAGAATTTTGCATACCCAGGGGGGGGGTCTTCAACTGCGTGCCTCGTGCAGGGGGTTAGCTTTTGTGATGTCATGTTACAAACTGGTGGGTTACCATAAAACTCGTAATACTCTACCCTTGGTCCAAGATCTGGCTAATTGGCATTGCCACGCTAAAATATATTTTACTACCATGGAGCAAGGTCTGTCACGCTCGAGTTACGGAAATGATTCGTCTCTAGTGTTCTTTAACCTAGAATTTATTGCAGAAGGTTGACTGGTAGAAAGTGCTTTGGCAGATAGCCCACCTGTTTCATCATCATTTGCTGTCCTTATCTCACTTACGGGGTCAGCACAACATGTTCTCTTGTTGGCTGTTGCGCTCTCCCCTATCATTCTTCATCTCCCGAGTTTTTTTTAGTTCCATCTGTATGAAACGTAATGTAGGTACCTACTTACTTACCTTAATTTTGCTAAGTAGGTTAGGTAGTAGGTACCTTTGTTCCAAAAAGTATACTTAAGGCGCGTCTACATAGAACGTACACAGGATCCTTTTTATCGGATCCATCGCTAGTCGCTACTGAATTTACATTTTTTACTGATCCGGAATAGCCTAATCTGTGTGTGTGAACTTGCTAATACAACTACATACACTATCAAATAACGGATCATCGCTATGCGAACGCGCCCTTACCTGATGAAATAAGATGGAACAACCTGTGTTCTTTTTTTTCTTTTTCTTTCTGTGTATACCACGCTTTTAGGATGACTCAACTCTCTCATTCAATAAAATGCTAAGCGATTGCAGGGGCAATGACCTCCAGTTGCAACGTCATTCCAACGCATACCAATTAAGGGAATTAAACATTCCATGGGAACCCTTGATTGTACCTATCTTTGTTGTCTCTGAGGCGCATCCTATCACAGCACTACCCCGAGTTGGTCTCACTCTCAAGTAAGTTCGTATTAATAGAAGCCAACTCTGGTGCCGGAGTTTTAGGCCTCCGTCACACAAGAGCCGTGTTGGCCGAATGGGGTCGTACCTCGACTTTCAATATGAAGGTCGTGGGATCGAATCCTAGCCATGCATCAATGGATTTTGCGTTTCGTAAAATTTATATGCGCTTTTTATATTCCCAAGTACGGAAGCGTTCAGTTGATAATGCCACTGGTCAGTGGTCACCCGTTCAGTGGAACGATGCATTACTTCGACGGTCTATCAAGACGGACTAATCTGCACCACGAGCGTGTGGTCTCTTGGTTGAGATCTTCTAATGAAGAAAATATTCTTTAAATGTCTTTTCTATTTCCAGAAAGACCTGCAAGTCGTGTGGTTGCGACCGGTTGCAGCACTCCGTGTACCATGAGGAGCTGGGCTCAGTACGCGATCGACTCGGACTGCGCGAGTCGAGAATCAACCACAACTCGTACGATGCCCCGCCTGGACTCACTGCCAAGCAAGTAAGAGTCGTTACTGTCTCTAAATAGTACGAGTAGTAGCACAGAATACAGTAGTAGGTACCTATTAGATAGAGTTGGGCTGAGTCAGTAGCCGACTCGATCTGTGCGAGTCGTAACTCAACCAAAACTCGTACGGCTCTCCGCCCGGACTCACTGCCAAGCCGATTAGACTCGTCTCTAGATCGTAGGAGTCAGCTGAAACTGGGTATAACCAAAAAAAATAATGTTTGATTATGACTGAGTAGACTCAACCCATGCCACTCTACATAATTTGGTCGCTAAAAAATTATGAAATTACCTACTATAATGTACTTAAGTACCTAGTTTATTCTCTCCTTTCATAGCTCTAATCGAACTCTTCTTTACAACATGACCTTGAAGGTAGGTTCTTAAATATTCTTTAGTATGAAGAGTACGGCACAGAACGGCTAGTCCACCAGTTTAAAGTCGCTCAGCGAGCTATGGAACGAGCTATGCTCGGAGTTTCTCTGAAGGATTAGAATCCGTAATGAGACTATCCAACATTTTCATTCTGAGCTATGTCGACAACTTTGTTGTCGAGAATTAGCAAGCTGAAGTGGCAGTGGGCTGGCCATATCTGCCGAAGAACCGGTAACCGCTGAGTTAAACGAGTTCTTGAGTGGAGACCGCGACTCGGCAAACGTAGTGTAGGACGCCCTCCGGCCAGGTGGAGTGACGATCTGCTCTGGCTGCTGGCAGAAGCTGGATGCGTCGAGCTGAGAACAGGGCGCAATGGTGCTCATTAGGGGAGGCCTATGTCCAGCAGTGGACTACTATAGGCTGATGATGATGATGATGAAGAGTAAAATATATAAAAGTGTTGCAATACAAATTCTACTATCTAAATGAGTAATTACTACTTATTTGTCCTTATTTAACACATAATTTATGTTTCCTTCCAGTCCGAGCTATATTGGTCGTCGCTAGCAGAACGAGCGCCGAACACAGGTGGCGCCACTGGTCACGCGGCTTGGCGCGCTTGGCGAACCAGGGCCTTGGCCTCTCAGCTGCCCAAACAAGACCTTTCATTGGCGCACTGCCGACACATCGACCCGGTACACCATAAGCAGTATGAAGACTTTGTGGCTGCTAGGAATGAGATTGCACTTGACATTGGTGAGCGCCATCTGTTGATCAGTTTCAAAAGCTTTTGTTTTTTGTAGTAGAACCTAGGTCATCTAAAAAAACTGGCATTTAATTTCTATATTTTTTTATATTAGTGTGTTTGCATGCATTTGTAATGCTGAATTTAAATAGTAAGCAAAACCATAGAAAGGTTGTATTGAAACGAAATTAAAAAGATCGCACTAAATATAAATGAGTAGCGCCATCTGTTATTGAGTAGCAACAACTATTCGTTACACTGTACAGTATTATTTTGTGACTGTACAAAAGCTTTGTTTAGGCTACATACAGAAAAAACCAAATAATACACAGGTTACACATTTATTTATTGATTTCAGGCCTGGCTGGTCAACATCACGGTGCGTCGATAGAATGCATGGGATGCAATAAATCAATTCGAAACGGTAGCGTTACAGTGCAAGCTCCACGGATAGGAGAAGATGTAAGACATTTTTTTTATAATAAAGCTTCTATGTTTGCTTGTGTAATTTTGCGATCCATAGTAGTTAAAACCACTATTTAAAAACACTACATTTTCTAGCAAGAGTAACTAATTTTTTTGGTTTCATATATTTCCGTAAGATGGCATTGTTCTAAATTTTTAGATACCATTTACGACTCCTACTGCAAAAGTTCTTCTACTCACCGCAAGATGGCGCTGTTACAAACTTTAGTTATTCAAATAGTTATCCTTTTCAGTCATTTTTCCACCCATCATGCTTCGCGTGCGCGGAATGCGATGAGTTGCTGGTGGAACTAGCGTATTGCGCGCTGGACGGCAGACTCTACTGTGTCAGGCATTATGCGGAGCGGCTCAAGCCTAGGTGTCATGCTTGTGATGAGGTAAGCTTTATGTATTACAGAATAACGCCTAATTTCGTTGTGATGGGCTTTTACACTAATGGTTTGTTCACATTGACATTTATTTTGTACTCTATACCTATTGTAGTCGAACAAGGCATAGAGTATGTCTAGGTACTTAGTTCATCAAAGATCTGTCTGACGAACTATTCTTGGCATAGGCATTAACTACGTCTCTACTGACTTATGTAGGTACAGTGTTTAAGGATCTTTGCACGTTTTCTCGCCATTATAGTGCATACAAAAAAGTACCTTTCCATAATGTTCAATTATCAATATCCAAGCCAAGTAGGTACCCATCGCGTTTTACCTTCCAATCGCAAGCAACCCGCCTAATAGAACAGCAGAGATTTGGTTAAAGTGTACCTACCTACCTACCTACCCACCGCTATGCAGACAACTAAAAAACTTCCTAACACTTCCACATTGGCAGTGAACGCGTTAATAGTCATTTGAATGTATTTGACTATAATTCTTACATCGGCGCTACTTCAGACGCATAGATCACAAATTTATTTCCGTGCGCTGTTGACGGCTGACATTTCGCAGGAATCTAATCAGGTACTACGATAAATAGCATACTGTCTATGAGAAGATTGCCTACTTCTGCATACTACGTACCTATTTAGACAATAGCCTGGGGCCTTACCTAGGACCAAATATTCCAAACCGAAAAATTTGCCCTTGAAGTCAGAAATTGTGGTGGGAACCATCCGAATATTCATCAAACGAACGAATAAAGGAAGGCGAATACGGCCCCAGGGGAACAGGGTTCGAAAGACCACAGTGTCATGTCATGAAAGGATTATTGCCTCAAGGAGGCTCCTTTCGTGAACATGACCTACTGTAGTATAATTTTGACTGGACCCATGTTTTCGAACTTCTTAGCTTCTACGATATTATTGTCAGTTTCATCACGATGTTTTCTTTCGTCGTTTGAGACTATTTAATTTAGTTTCTACGATATGAATGTCAGTTTCCTCATCACGATGTTTTCTTTCGTTTGAGAATACTGGCATAGTGCACTGCAATTTTCGGCAGAAAAACTTATTGGGCACGACCGGATTCGATCCCACGACCTTAGGATACCTATGAAGCCGCGAGTAGTAGTTAGCTAGTCTATAAAATCTATTGAAAATACTTTTAGCACAAATATTTGAAGCGGGTTGCGTTTTCGCCACACATTATAGTTCATAAAATTATGTTCGGTGAAGATCGTCACCGTCTCTCAGATGAATGCAAACAGTTGCGCCCCATCAATTCCTGGTGCATTATGACACAATTTCGATATATTTAGAACACTGTTGTACGGCTGTTTGTCACTGCACAGCCATGTTTAATTAGAAAAGTTATTAATAATTTTAATCTTCGATATAACGGCGCTGAGATTTCAATAGCGGAATAAGATTTAAACTGGCAATATTATAACATAGTGAATGATAGTAGGTCTATTGAAGTGAAAAGTCTTAGGCGCGTTGGGCATTTTTGAGATGGGAAAAAACTATCAAACTCGAGTCGCGAGTCACGTGACTGTTACCGAAATACCAACACCATATCTCACTATAGGTACTATAATTTCGTCACACATTTCAGAATGGCCGAAGTGTAAAGAGCTTTGAGTAAGACAACCGAAGTTCAAATCCCAATTAGGACAGTAACTTTTTGCAAGTTTTTTTTTATTTCTTTTGTAAGTAAGTACTTTTTTTTATTTTAGAACCGTCACCGAAACCTCGTTCAAGTTTTCACGGTTGGCACTCTTGGAGTGCCACTGTTTTTTTGCTTTTTAAAGTGTTTAATTAGGTAATTCCTTGGTCAAATTTTCATTAAAACATAAAAACCTATTGAATCTTGTAACAAGATTATAATATAATGTTTACATTTGCTCAAATCCAAACTTCATCGATTGCTGATTTGGTAAACATTATCCGAGTGTAGTACGCGAATAACGAACAAAAATAGTTCTGGAATACATAAGGGGTGCGTTGTTTCACACCTTACCGGCCAGTTTTATAAAACACGTCGCGATATTTGAACGCAAACTCTTTTGATTTGAAATTCGAAGTGTTCCATTTTTAAATTCAGTTTGAGTGACTTTTTAATTTGGAAAAGGTATGATTTGAATTATCTAATAGAATTGTAACCAAATTGATAAAAATGTTAGATATAGCATGTACACAGAACTAAAAATTAGATTTTAACAAAATAAATAATTAAAATAATTTAGACTAGTAGCAGAAGATTTAGAACGCTGGCCTATTTCTTCATTACGAATTATTACTAATGTTGCTATCGTATTGCTAATGCGTTCGGTCCATTACTATGTATTAGTGTTCATCATAGAAATCGAGGTTGCCAGAATTTAACCTAAAAATAAAATAACCTAGATTTAAATGAAAAAGCGAAGAAGATCTGGAGGTCTTGGAGTGAAATCAGGCAAAGCCTTAGACCGATCGAGATAGACTTTACACTCTCTGCTCATCGAGGGAATATTAGGAACATGAAAAAGAGAAATGAACTGAGTTATAATGGTTCACGTCATCACGTCGTTGCAAATATAATCTGTAGTAGGATTTAAATCCATAAGTTTGGATAGATTTAAACCCAGCAATGGATAGGTAGTACGTACCTACCTAAGTGATTAAAATGATAATTATGGTGAATCACTATCTTGATAACAGAAAGAAAAAACACAATCAAGAGTAAATTCCTTCTAGGTATTCGACCAGAGTGAGGTAAAAAAAACCCGTATTCTCGCTAATAGGAAATACGAAAACTGAAATCTAAACAATAGTTAGGACTTCTAGAAATAGTTTCCTAGTATTGTTTATAGATGTTCCTACGCGTTTGATTCAGAATGCGTAGGATACGACCACCCACGAAGATAGAAATCATATCTTTTGTATTCCGTGTTGATGGACAGACAACTAACAGATTTCTAAAAGCTTCCAGAAGTCATAAAAATAAAAGTTAAGTATAAAAATATTGTGAAATATACCTAACATTTAGGAGGTTATACATTATATTAATGTACCTATTTCCAGTTCATGCCTAATAAATCAAGTTGATGGTGACACCGTGGGTGTTACTGAAAAATCCAAAGGGCGATGGGCTGTGTGCAAAATTCTAAATAAAAACAGTATCGCCTGTCGATACGGGTATGCGGCATCGAACCCAACGAATACCGATTGATCGCTTTGAAGTGCCTGTCGCACGCTTGTTTATAACCACACACTGTAATAAATATAATTGAAGCGAACGACAACGAAAGCTAAAACTACCCGTTCAGTTCGCCAACTGAACTCAATACTCATTCGACGGCTATCGGACGTGTCCCAGCCTTTGCTTCCAGCGAAATTAATTTAAAAAGTATAAAAAAGTTATTCGAATTTTGAAAGTTTTAACGACGCGTGTGTCTGTGCGTTCCGTTCGATTTTTGAATATTCAGCGCGAAAGCTTACCGCGTTTTGGATTGTGTGTAACTGGCAGATAAGAAAAAGTTTATTGTAAGTGGATGAAAAATTATTGTGCTCTAAAAAGTTTTTATTTTATTTCAATTTAACCTTCATGTAAGCATGCTCCCAAAATTACTCGTTATAATTTTTTATAATATGAAATTGCATCCAGGTTTTACATTTTATCCGTAATTTTTTTATTATTGCAATTTTTACTTATATCCTAATCCACACATCGTGATAAGTACATTGATCTTTTTCTCTGGTAATTTTGAAAACCGGAGAAAGGACAGGCCTAACTAAAGGGGATTAACTTCATAATAATTTAAAAATATTTTTCTGTTTCTGATTTTACATAAATTAAAAAGTATGTTAATGGTTTAAAAAGTATTGTAAGAAGTATTTGATAATTTAAGACTTGGAACTGTGCGATTAGGTAAATAAATATTGAGGAAAACAAAAATTGTTGCTACCGTAACATAACATTGAAGCATAACTTAATTTTCAGCGAAAAAAGTTCATATTTTCTTTGAGTGATGCCATCTTTTGACTTTATTCTGCAACAGGAATAAGCTGACAAAAGTAAATTTTATGAATCGGACTTTGGAAGCTTTTGATAGTTCTGCTACTCCCCAGTAGATGGCGTTGATGTCACCAAACTTGTGAAAATTGTAACTTCCTAAAATAAACTACTGTTTAGTACGTACATTTTAGTAGTGCAAATAAGTAGTCTATTTTATTTTATTTAACTTGCCTTAATTTTTAATTTATGTGTTTATTTTCATAAAAATATCCTATTCGGAACCTAAAACCTAATAAGCTTAAAATTACTATTAATAGACAATTATTTTTATCATTATAAAAAAGTAGTTTGTAAGGACACGTATCCGACACCTACTGACTTTGAACAGTCTAGGGTTTTTATCTCGGTCTGAAACCAAAATGCCAAATAAATGTTTTCTTTTATATCGTATCCCGGAGATAGGTAATAAACCTAGTTTTTATCTGTGATAATACCAACAAAAGAATAAAATTACCATCCGGATATAGATGGCTCGTACAATCCCGTAGCAATAACCTGCTACGACGTAGAAGTCACCTACGCCGTAGAGGTCACTCATTCCATTTTTGAACAAATTATCAGCGCCAAAACTTTTGTTTCTTTTTAAATCTTGGCACAAGTCAGGTGCAAAAAAGCAAGTGTCAGTAAACTTTGGAACATGACATTTTACCAATAGCTAATTTACAAATATTATTTTTAGATTTGAGATAATATTTGAGCTTTGATGTGTAGACGGTGGACACTTTGTTGATACATTGTTGACTACAATTTTAGTTTTCAAATTGCATTGCTAGAGTATGTAAACCACTTTAAAAAGAAAACAATAAATCACTAAAAATGATTTTTTTTAATTTGGAATTATTTTGTTTCAATGCAAGTATCTGTAGGTCTAAGTAAAAAAAATCAGTAAGCGATTTTGTAAAAAGCATGTTTTCTTTTTACTCTGTGCAATTAAATGAGAAATTGTAATAAATAACATTTTGACAGATGCACGTCTTGCTGGCTATAAAAAATATATATATATACATTCTCTCAGATCTTTTATATTCCAGATCCTTTGAAGATGTCTAAGGGGGTAGTCAGTTGCTGGATATCAATAAAAAAATCTTTTGTTAATGATTTTGAAAACATTTTAGTTTTTTTTCCTAAATTTATATTGAAGTTTTTCGAAGACGCAGCTTTCGCCATTGAAATATTTGATTCAATTTATTTACGACGTTTCGGTATCAGTCTGAAGAATCGCGCCACTCGCCAACGCGAATAAATAAAAAAACAAACGAGGAAGGTGTCATGCAACCTCGCTCTATGAATAAAACACTATTTTTTCATTCATAGAACTTGAATGAGTTGTCTGTACGGCCTAGAACTAAGCATTAGGAATCTTTTATCTTATTCCGTTGGAATAAAGTTGAAAATCACGTGGCGCTTTATTTGTTGACGGTACGTCTGTCGTAAGCTTTCGATTTTTCTTGACCTAGAGGCAATTCACGAGTTTTTTTATGTTTGACGTAGAATCGAAAATACGCGAGGTCTTTTTTGTTGACGGTACTTTGTCTATCGTAGCCTTTAAATGCGAATGTCTGACAAGATTTTTCAGACTTTTATTTTTCTATTTAAATATATTGGTTAATTCATGCCTCAGACTACCCCCCTGTATCTACAGCAGGAATTAGTGTAGCGTCACATCTACGGAACGTACGGCGCCGATCGTTATGTTGAATACCCTAGCAGTGTTTTTCAAGTTCCCTGACACATCAGCCGAAAATTATGTCGCGTTTTCGCGTTCGAAACTACGGCCGAAACTTCAGCTGCTGAACTTTCGGAGCCGAACCTTCTAATTTAGATGATTTGAGTTGGACGGTGGTACACGGCTGGAAAAAATTCTCTACCTCAATAAAATATCACTTTATTCTACCATAATGTAACTCTATTCTACGGCAATAAATGATCACCGTAAGCAGGCCAAAGAGTAATCACCGCGCCATAATCTTGCTTCATATTTTTCAAAATTCGAACTCTCATCTCCTGTTGCCATCCCGCGCAATACTATCCACTCTTGCGCACGGCCCGCGCGTGACGTCACGGGCTATCGGGTTACGCTTTCCCCGACCTTGCCTTTGACACCATTACGCCCAGACTGGGCATTTTCACTTTTTGTTTATGAACGGATTTAGAACGCCCATTTTAGATTTTCCAGTTTGAACTTGGTCTAGTTAGGATTGGATATGTCAGTTGCGCGCTTACATAATAATGTACTGTACATACGTAAAATCTGGCCTCTTTCCCGTAGGGTTAGGCAGAGATCACAGATTTCCACTTCCAACGATTCTAACATACATCTCTCACTTTATTCACTCTCATTACTTTTACATATAAGCTCGTCAGTCGGAGCTCTTTTTACAGATAATTTAAGTTTGATAACAGAGCGTCGATAGGCGATCGATCATAAAATGAATGGATGACCGCTAGTAAAAAACAAGACCATGCCTGTATCTCGAAGGCACTGTAAATATTCTAGATGGAATCCCTCCGAAAGTGTCTAAGAAGATTAAACGTAATGAGCTATATTCGCCGATGATAGACGAATGACGTTCACGAAGGTTTAGAGGGCCTTATCGTCTGTATTCGCCTGTCATCGTTTTTCCAAATAATAGTTCGGCGAATGTGTAGAGTGCCGGTAACAGGTTGCAAGCCGATCGCCGCCTATTAGATTACTAAATAGTAAGAAGGCACTTTGTAGTTATACATTCGTCAATACGAATTACAGACACAATTGTCTGTAAGCAAAATAAACTACTTACTAATAAACTTGTAAGCATTATGTCATGCTTAAACTAAAAAGTATGGTTAGTTATAGGTTTTGCATGACATAACTTTATTTCAAGTTTATTAATAAGGGACTTATTTACTAGCTTTGTTTACGATAGAATTCGTTTATTTTTAGATTTAGTGAGTAAAGTGAGTGGACATAGCGATGAGATGATGAAATTCCGTTTAAATGGCGCGTAACATCGTTTTACACATCATTTACAAATGTAATGGCCGACTACAAACGACTGAAGTCCATGAAGACTCCAGTCAACCGGACAAGTTTTAATTATCCTTGAATTTCCATTTTTAAAAGATATCGTAGACTTTAATTTCAGGTCCACCTTTCAGATCCCAATAAGAAAATAATTGTAAGGGTAGTCAAGTAACACGTTTGTAATATTCATGTAAGTACCTATTATTTTGGTATAGTTTTCAAACTTAACCTCAAAATCTCCATAATGATAAAAAGCTTGAAAAATTTAAAATTATATCTCAGTTCATTGAATACGCCAATTTTGAAAATAATTACCAAATTTTGAGAAGTGTCCGACGTCTGATGGATCTATGACACAGCAAAATCCATAGACAAGATTGACATGAAGTAGAGGCGAATGGCAGAAAAAGCAGCAGTAGAAAAGGACTGATTTTGATTTTAAGATAGCATTTAAAAATCAAGTCTTATAAATGGTTTCTTTTTGACATATTGGAAATGTCTTCTGACGTAGCGTAGGTAGGTATACTTTAGGGCTTCACACGGCTCTTCAGCGTCATTCGTGACGCTGTTCCATTTTTAAATCAGTGTGTATTGTACTACGCGGGAGCCACCAGGATATCCGGGAATAAGAAACCATTCGTTCACTCCATTCACTGTCATTCCATATTTAAAACAAATAAGTTTTTAATACAATTTCAAACTCACTTGATGAAAGCTTTCCATATTTGAAATCGGTATTTCTTACATTCACTAAGATGAGATTAAGTAATCATTCATTTTTTAATTAGGTATTTTTTTTTATATCATAAAAGTTAAACGAATGCATAGTATTTTTTCTGTATATTATTTTAACATACGTTTCTTTGATAGAAACGTATTTTTTACCTTTATGATGCTACGCTGTCTACAACTGCACGATTAAGAGCTAAAATATGAAATATAAAAATGTCATACAAAAATTCCACCTTGCATATAATTTATTTGCTCGATTTCCCACACGGCCATCACATCACATCACAAAGTCGAACGAACTCATAACCTGATATAATACTCATGGCTGATTGGCTTGTTTGTTTGTTTTATTAAGGTTTAAATTTTAAAAAACTATTCCGCTGAATTCGAAATTCATATCTTTCGATTCGAATTTTGAGTTTGGTTTTTATGTCAGTGTAGAAAAGATTCAAGCAGGGTTCGACAACGCTATGGTTGTCTATGGTGCTGGCCATCCTTCTCATGAGAAAACAGTAGGCAGATTAAGTTAAGTTTTAACTAACTAATAAAATAAATTGGTTGTCTGTAAAGTCGGTTTACTGACGATAGTTGAACGTGACAACGTTTGTGCTTCTTTGTCGCTCGTTCCGCGCTCTCGCTTGCACTTCAATCCTTACAACGCCTCAGAGCGAGGTAACGCCGCATTTTTTCGTGCGTGCAGCCGGCTCTATCGAATTATAAGACGTTGTCACGTCAAAAATAAACCATTTTCGTATTTCGAATAGTAGATGTGTGATGTCTTGGCTACTATGTCCGGTTACTTTTTGGTTGAGACTTTTTGGTTTTACGATACAAACGAAACCACGGGTGTTTGCTAAAACATATCAGCCGGGACTCAGTGAAATTACTTGGCAGACTGACAGCATTTTCAGCCCAAAATCTAGTGTAATCGCGTTTTGATTCAATTGGTTACGTGTGCAACAATGTACTCGTAGTGTGTACTGAGATATGAAACTATGATTGATTATCTGTGGATTGATATATCCTGCAGCTGTTCTGCGGTTAGACTTATTATTTGCAAAGGCGCTCTTAGCACTTGCAATAATTCCTTCTAGAAAACTTTGAGGCTCTGAAATCAGCTGTTTAAATAAGTACCTACTTCATCATCATCATCCACAACCCGACTTCACCCACTGCTGGGTATAGGCCTCCCTAAGTTTGTGCCATCCACCACGATCCTGCTCTAATCGGACCCAGTGACGGCCCGCGACGTGTACAATATCGTCTACCCATCTGGCCGCCGGTCGTCCTACGTTTCTGTACCCAGATCTGGGCCACCATTCAGTCAATACTAGTAGTCTACTCCACCTGTCATCACCGCGCCTCGCTATGTGTCCCGCCCAGCTCCATTTTAGGTCCATTATCCTATTCCCGACATCCTGGACTTTTGAGTACCTACTTACTTAGATAATATAATAAAAAAAAACAAAGTAAGTAGCTTATTCCTACCATTTATATAAATGATTAAAGCTTATAATTTTACATAACCTTGCTATTATTGAAATATTTTGCGCTATTTTCGCGTTGCGAACTCAAGTTCATTGCCCCCTCGGCTTTTGCTATAAATCTAAATAAATGTCATGAAAAAAGCATGAAAAATTTTTTTTTATCGAGAAGAAATGAACAGGAGATAGTAAAAATCTTAGCCGCTAGAAACAACAAATGATGATAATGATCAAAAGATGTTTTTCTCCTTTCTATTACAGCGTTTTGTCGTTAATTTTTGATTCATTATTTCATTATAATATTTTTCCCAATCACATGCTTGAGTCATGACTCATAATATTTTATAATTCTGCTTACCTACTAGTAGAACTTGTTAATTCTGCTATGTTAATGAAGGAAGGAAAACTTAATCAAAATAGGATATAAAATTATTTTACGGCGACTTAAACATAAGATTCTATGGAAAGTAGACGCAATCAGTGATGTAAGCCATAGGACACAAAGGTAATTAACGAACATAAATTCATCCATTAACATACTTACCGACGATAAACCACGACCTTCGAACCATTCGATGAGACCTATCTCCCTGGCCACATCGCCAAACCGTAATCTAAATGTAGACACAAAAGTTTGGCAAGAATTACACTTTAATTTCAGTTGTTCAAATCTTGTGCCGGCGCAATATCGCCGATCGAAAAACCCTCCCCAGAAAAACCCTACCAGACCTTCCGCTCCTTGAGTGTTTCACCATGGGACTCGTGCTCTCCGCCGTCATCGCGTACGCCGGGGTCAATGACGCGCTCGAGTGTCTCAGGCACCTGATCAGTGGAGTCCTGCCCGACACCGACCCCAACTTTGAAGACCTCGTCCAATACTACAGCGCTCTACTGCGCAAAGCCCAGACCACCGAACCAGACTGGACCACAGCATGCGGCCAGGGATATCTCAACCTCATTGAGAACAACGACGGACATCTCAAATCCGCAGCCATCAAGTACTACCACGGCTACGCCCCTGACTCTACCGCCATTCTCTTCTCCACCAAAATCTCCAGCTTTGGCGACTCCGTCGACGATACCCTGAACGGCGTCGCCGACAGCAGAAACGAAAGGTACTCACCCGCGAAAACGAAAACAATAGTAACCAACACATCGAACTCGTTCAGCATCAATAACAGAAAATCCCCCGGCGCAGATCGAAGCACTCCTGCCGAATCCATTGACCGGGAGCCCGAGGAGAGAGTTACCGACACTGACACACACAAAGACTCAGAGCCGGAGGAAAAACTAACGTGGAACTACACCCCTCTAAGCCCCACCCCTGAGATTCAATTCCAAACGTACGAAGACGAGAAACCCAGCTACATCACCGAAGACTACCTCAGGTTACTAGCACCCTTTACTAGCAGAGCACGTCTCCATCCCTCCACGCTTGCCGTAGAAGTAGCTCTTGCATTCTCATGAACATGAACCATGCACGCTCACTGTACGATATCACGATACCAATCCCGTGTTGTTTTGTAGATCTCTTGACGGGATCAAGTATCGTCCTCTGCAACGCAGCGACCCCAGTAACCGGCGGCGTAGCTTCAAAATGCGGCGCTCGTCCTCGTCGACGTCGTCGAAAGACTCGCGAGCGTCGCGCGACGAGGAGCTAAAGATGTTCACATCGCTCGAAGAAGCTGAAATGTCGCATGGAGAGGCGCTCGGCAGTGCTCCTAATCTATCAGCGCATTCTTATTCCAGAAGTCGGTCGCGGACGCCAAAGCTCGACCACTGGAGCGTGGAGGCCGACAGTGACGCGACAAAAGAGGCCAAGAAACTGGACTCCTTCGACGAAGATGTCAAAGAGGAGGTAATTGACGATGAGGAAGATTTCTGGGGTAACTCTGGAGACTAGCGACTAACGCACGACTGCTGCGCATGACTGAATTGAGATTAAAGTATTGTACCCTGTTTTTGAGTGTTTTCTTTACCTCCCTAGACGGATCGGTAACGCTTTGGTTTCCTAAGAAACTGCAATCATTACTCTACATACTTTTACGGACGGCAAATGACGTGCATTGCTTTTTAGTAAACCATAGCTTCTTGCTCTGTGAAGGATTTAGGCTATAGTGGAATTGGCTTTTAGGATCCAAGTGTTTCATTAGAAAAATGTAAATGCAATAGTAGCATTGTGTTGAATTTGATATGCATTTGTCGTAGTCACTTATCTATCACATTCGATGTGGCCTTGAAATTTCGTACTTATAAATAGACCATCTTTGAAGCTTTAAATTACTGTACGATACGTACTATAATTTTATTCTTTATTTTTTTTTATAATTTTAATTTGTTTTTGTCATTGTAGTTCCTCACGAAAAGTATCATAAAACCTTCAAAAACCTCTGTGTCTAGTATTAAGTCTTAAAAAAACAGCACAATGGCTCTCCAGGAGTGCCGGCAGAAGTGAAAACTTGAACGGTTCTAAACTTGACAAATAACCCGGTGTCGGTGAGCAGTCACGTGACTCGCACGTGACCTTTTCAAGGCGAATCCAAGAATTTTTCTCAACTCAAAACTACCAAACGCGCCTAAAGGAGTTTTCACTTCAAAAAGTCTTCAGTGAACCTAGATAATCTTATAACTACAATGAAAAGCAACAACAAAAATAATATTCATGCAACATAAACATTTTTGATAATAATTATCGTCTTAAATCAACATAACTCGATGAACTTGCCTGTAGATCAAAAACCTTGCACAATGTGTCCAAAAATACTGAACCTCGACCCAGTTGTGTGACGCAGACACGACCTTTTGAGATACTATGTCAGCAGGATTTGTAGCACTACCAACTGCTCAACATAATCACCCTATCTGGTCGGAAGAATAGAGGGAAATGACATTTGAGTTTGTTGTAGAAATTGCCTTTGCAGGAAACGTATATCCTCAGACAAAAATGTAGAGACTCGCTATTGACAGAATTCCTCTGCCGATTTTTGCGGGGGACGAGGTAGCACACGAACGCATTCTACACACACTTATGCATAAAAACTGACAATACACCCTCATTTTTACGCACACTCCTGCAAATTTCATAAATGACGTACGTAATAATACAAGACGTACATGATTCGCAATCATGTACATTTTGGTAGAGGGGAAATAATTATTAGGTAAGGCGCATCCCGTCTAAATGATCTAAGAGTTTATCTAAGTATGTAAATTTTAATTACTCCAGACTCTTGGGTATCGAAATGCTTTGTTTATCTAAAGAATGGAAGAACTTCAGCAAAAAAACTATACTTACAGTGCAACAAAGTTATCTGAACCTGCTGTTACCGCTGTTATCGTATTTGGTGTAAAATTCCTTAGCTCCTCTTTTGGTCACCGGTCCAAGTTTGTGGCACTGAACTTTTTGTCAAACTGCCTAGTATTTACCTAGCAACTCGTAGATTGCTCGTATATCAAAAACAACTTTTCAAAAGGAGGTTTATATGCACAATTTGCGAGGGAAAGTTCTCGTACAATCAAAGCATAATGACGCCTATTCATGAAACTCGCCTGTGACGTTTCATTTATTTGTAGCTTTTCAGCTCTTTCATCTTGAATGAGAGGGTTTAATGAAGAATGAGCGTGCACCATTTGTTGACACTTGTAAGGGACATGTAAAAGCAAATAAATATATGTATAAATAATGCTGGACTTTTCACACAGCATCATCTAGCCCCAAAGTAAGCAGAGCTTGTATTATGGGTACTTAGATGACTGATATACTACTTATATACTTTTTGTTTGTAAACATACATATTATACATAGAAACACGAAGACCCGAGACAAATATTTATAGATCATACAAACGTTGGTCCCGCCGCGGCGAGCGAACCCGCAACCTTTTGCGTCGCAGGCGGGCCTTAGCACACTGCGCTACAGAGGTCGTCAAATATTCGATAAAGACTGGTCTTGTATGTATTTGAAAACTAAAACGGATTTATCTGATCTCATCCCACTTTTATTCGACGCATGAGTTTCCTTTCGTACTCAGCTCTATCAGCCGCCATCTTTACATTCTTTCGACTGCCTCCGCAACATGCCACCACCAAAAAAACAAGTCATAAGTCAAAAAGTATTTATTCAGTAGGACCGCTGGGATCACTTTGAATCGTCTTAAAGCTATTTTACTCCTGTGCTCCTGATTGTACCCTCAATGCGCGTTAGACATACTCTCAGATCTTCTATATATTCCAGATCCTGTGACGGTTTAAGGGTGTAGTCAGAGCCATGTTCTTTTAAAAAAAGTAAAAGTAAAAAGTGATTTATTACTAGTTATAAACTGTGTTTCAGGAGCCAGTGGTTATGTTCAAATATATATTTGCCGCATGCCCACATAAAATCATGCTAAAATACTTAGCTGCAATAAAGACGTCACGCGTCTATCGTTCTGTCTCTCTCTAATGAGAGTACTAATGTACTACTAATGAGAGAGACTTACTTACTTACCAGTATTCACAAATATTACTTTGACGTTTCCAAGTGCGCGCGGACGCACAGGGTCCCAAAATCAGTAGGGTTTTTGGACACTGCGACCGCGCGCACTGTGAGACCTCATAGTAATGTTTGTGAATACCGATATTAATAGCCGGGGACATTTAACGTGTTCTCCGAAGCACGGAAACACTCAGTTGAGAATCCCACTAGCACCCACTGGCCGGTCTGAGAGTTGCTTAACTTCGACGATCTGTCAAGAACGACTGCTCCACGGCACTTCGTCTCATGAAGACTCATCGAATTTCGACTCGTGCGCCTAGTAAACCGTATCTGAACCTTTTTGCTCAGACAGAACAATCAGACACAAGCGCATCGTTAATCATAATGAAAGAATCATTAAACTGTTTGATCTAATTAGAGCTTAGTGCTGCGTGCAATAACCTTCGTTTCCTAATCATAGATGATAAAATCAGTCCCGGGAACAATATCTTCTTAGAAGAGGATTGTTCTATTTTATAAGTTTCTATGAAAAACTGTCAATTCAATAGATGAAATGCTGAGACGTCTGAAGCGAGCCGCATTTTCTGACGTCATCAGTATTTTCTGTATAGAAAAATTATTTCGGCGCGTACGGTGGCGTGGACAAATGTGCGATCAGCTATAAACGCCATTTACACTAAGTATACCGGTATAACCGGTGTTTAACCGGTAAATATGAGCTTATCAAGAATTTCGAATCCGACGTATGTGGTTCTGTGGCCGAGGATCGGCTGATCATCGCGGGTTCGAATGCCGTTGGAATCGAAAATTTTGATAAGACTTTTCATTTCTTAAAGGTATACCATTCTTGCCGCCCCAGAATAATAGCTCTTGCTCCGTTCAGTTTGAGAAATCAAGAGGCTAGAATGATGTGCCAGAATAGTATCGTGTAAATGCCGATTTATTTGTACCTACAAGTTATAAATCTAAGAAGAATGATAGACTTGCAGATCCGCTAGTTTTAAAAGCAGTTAGGCGGATGATGATGTATTTATTACGGATTAACTACAAAGGGATCTTTTGATCTATAGGGCAAAACACATGTAGAAATTAATATGAACTCAGCGGTTAGACTCAACCGCAGTAATATGAACCGACACTGACAAAAGAAGTGGCCACTAGCTTCCGCCCATAGGTAGTTTCGCTCTTATGTAGGTTCGTACGGTCAGCGTCACCAACTGGCACAGACCAGAAGAAATAACCCAACTGGTAAACCCCCTTTTTTTATACCGTCAGAAAATCCACCGGACTCTCACCGACTAAAAACTGACGTATGGCCGGCCTCCATGCATGTCAAGGGGCTCCGGGATCTCGTCCGGAACGCACCGGTGCCCCTCTCGCATTTGCCTAAAGCACAGTCCCGGGAATGACACCCACAGTCACGCCCAACACCCTCGCGGTGCTTACGACGGCGCTCGCCACAGAGCGCCGCCGCCCTCCCGGGGTCCGCATCATGGACAGCCGAAGTCCCCACTTCGACCACCCGCGGACCCGGAAACTGGTAACCCCCCTGCAGTTCAAACCGCGCCTGGGGATTACCAAATAGTGTTCTGCGATTTCCGGTGCGTGGCCTCCACTCGAGAACTTTTCTGCCCCAACGGCCGTCAGTCTATGAGCTATGTGCCCCGCCCACTGCCACTTCAACTTGCTAATCCTGTGGGCTATGTCGGTTAAGATGTCTAATTTTCAGAAAATTCTCAGAAATAATAAACAGTATTTATAGTTCACCAATCCACTGAGTTCTGATGAAGCCGTAAAAAGATAATAAATCATTCTAAAAACAAAACAACTTGGTCAACCAAACCCCAAAGGAAAAACTTTATCTTAAATTGTATTGTTTTCTTAGCGTACCAAAATAATGTTTTAATTCAAGTCGGCCACAAAATTGTGGTAGAGTTTGTGAGCTACCAACTCTAAGACCCCTCGCAGACTGCAGACTTTCTATCGGCCGAAAGTTGAGACGGAACATACTTCGGCTCGTAATGAGTATGGAGAAGTTAGCCGAAGTATGTTCCGTCTCAACTATCGGCCGATAGAAAGTCTGCAGTCTGCGAAGGGTCTAAGACTTCGCCGTCTGTTTGTCCGTCCGTCTGTCACCAGGTTGTATCTCATGAACCGTGATAGTTAAAATTTTCACAGATGATGAATTTTTGTTGCCGCTATAACAAAAAATACTAAAACACAGAATAAAATAAATATTGAACTCCCATACAACAAACGTGATTTTTTTTGCCGTTTTTATAGATAACTAGCTGCGCTCCCGCGGTGTAACCCGCGGTCCCGCGGGATTTTTTTGGGATAAAAAGTAGCCTATGTCCTTCCCTAGGATACAACCTTTATCCATGCCAATTTTCAGCCTAATCTGTTTAGTGGTTTGGGCGTGAAAAGGTAACAAACAGACAGACAGAGTTAACAGAGTTAATAAAGAACGTGTGATGCTGAGCAATGAAACGATCTATCAACTGAGGTAATTTTTCAAGTCCCACGAGATATTTCAACTGAAAAATACTTCACATAACCTTTTCTATTTATTTTGAAGCTATACATATAACTGTGAAGATGACATGCAGGAGAATGCAACTTTTCCAAGAATTTTCTTGGAAAATTTTACGTAAAGTCAGATGCCAAATTTTCCTTTTCTTTTAGCTTTGTATAATCGTAAAAGATTGTATCACCCTTTTTTACCCACTATTGTGGTGACTGAATGTTTTTTGAATATTATAAATGTGAATATACTTCGGCTCGTAATGAGTATGGAGAAGTATAGCGTGTCTCAACTATCGGCCGATAGAAAGTCTGTAGTCTGCGAGGGGTCTACCTAAATCTCTGTGTTGGTTATGTACTTAATGCCCCAACTTGCAATCCGTAGATCGTGGGCACTCGTGGGTTCGAATCTTAGTTTTCGGTCCATATCAGAAAGACAATCTAGCATAACGCCCTTGTGGGAAGATTTAATTTTTTTTTCAATAATCATCTTCATACTTTGATGTTGTCCACTAAAATCGAGAAAATCGAATCGATTTATCAAACTGTCAAATGATTAATATTCAGCCTTATTGAATAATATGTGGGTAGGTAATTAAAGGACGATCGTCTTTCCAAAATGTTATTCATACTAGGGTTTGATACCTCCTACTTTATATTAATATGAGAGTATTAACAAATACATTCTGATTAAATGTAGCGGCTTTCACACGCACAATCTTGCGCAAGTGAGCGAAAGAACGCGTAGCTTCAAGCATCAAAAAAATATCACGCGCGATTGCGCGTACAGGCTTTCCCGCACGCAATCATGTACGCTCAATCCTGCGCGGTTGTGCGTGTGAAGGCCGCTATTACCTACCACTTTATAAACTCCTTTTATTAAAGCTTAGTATAAGATAACATAGCTTCCAGAAAACTCAAACGGTATAAAATGGAGCGGTTCCGTTATTGCTATAAAAATAAACAAATTGAACAACTATGTTTTATTGTTCAACAAATTGTTTTATCACTAAGCGAGCATTCATTTAAAATGGTTACTTTTATCTTTGTCTAAACTTGACCTCGTATTGATTTATCAGATCATCGCTGCCAATCTAGTAAGGTGTATCAACACGTTCGAGAGTAAGAATAAACATTCTGTCAACGTATTTAAATATTATAAAAAAACAGCGGCACTCGAGAGTGCGGTCAAAAATTTTAATTACACTGAGAAAACTGACAATCATAAAAGAGGTGAATTCAGCTTAAAGTATGATGAATTCACTAAAAGGACGGAGCATAGTGATTCACCAAAAAGAACGATGATAATACTGATGTTGATGATAACAGTATTTAAGATGATGTGTCACCATGGATTTAGTTTTAGTTACCTACTATTTTTCGATGCCTTCCTCATATATCCAGTTATATCCTATTAGTTTTCCTACAATTTTTCGGTGACTTCCTCACATATTCAGTTATGTCATACAATTTTTCCTACTATTTTTCGGTGCCTTCCTCATATATCCAGTTATGTCATACAATTTTTCCTACTATTTTTAGGTGCCTTCCTCATATATCCAGTTATATCCTATTATTTTTCCTACTATTTTTCGGTGACTTCCTCATATATCCAGTTATATCCTATTATTTTTCCTACTATTTTTCGGTAACTTCCTCATATATCCAGTTATATCCTATTATTTTTCCTACTATTTTTCGGTAACCTCCTCGTATTTTAGGTTAGGTCCTCTTACTTTTCCTACTACTTCCTCATATCTCTGGTTATAGCCTATTATCTTACGGCGGTCGCCCTCAATAGGAGGATTGTGTTTTTTAATAAACCAATTAATATCTCTATAATACACCAGTGATTAGTTGTAGTTCTACTCATTCTCCATCAGTAGGACTACAACTAAATACTGGTGGATGACACAGAAATTGTTTGGATTATTAGAAATCACAATCCTCCTATAATTGAGGGCGCCACTGGACTTACATGATCCCCTTATTTTTAAGTATCCAATATTGGTTCTTTCCTTTTAAATATTATTAGGTGTGAGCTCAATATTAAAAAAAACTGAAGAACCCTAAACTTGAACCTTAAAAAAATGGGGAGCAAGTAAAAAAATAGCAAAAAGTACCTTGGCAAGAATGGTAAGAAGGTAAGAAGGGATGTATGTATAAATTAAACAGAAAATTGAATGGTATTTTTATTTCCATAGTATGAATGAATAATTATTATATACTCTAAACATTTATTCAGTATAAAAGAAGACTGTTTGGTTTATAAACATCCTCGCCTTAATGATTACAGTATCTATTTGTCGGTCATTATAAAGAATCATTATATACATTCTGTTCAATAATTCTAGTATTTATAAATTAAAATAAAGGTTGAGACGAGTAGAAATTTAGGATACTTATTGAAGTACTCCTGTAATGTCCCTTCCTCGTAGTACAAGTACCGGAGGCGAGCTCGCACCGTCTCCCGCCACAGGGCACTGACCTCTTGCCACGGACCAGCTGAAGGACTTGACAGCTGCTCTAATGCTGACGCTACGTCCTCCACTTCACCTGCACACAAAAATTAAAACGATTAATAATTAGTACAATAACAATAACGGTTCTTAGATTCAGATATTTTGTAATTTGTAACGAAAATTTATACTAATTCAGATATTTTTCTCAATAATTTTGTTCTTGATAATTTAAGTCAATCTGAAAACATAAAATTTCTTGAAAAGGAGTTACCTTCTTAAAGTCCGGGTAGGTCGATTCCAGCGAGTGGAGGGGTGTCTAGCCTAGGACTGGACTTGGAGCGAGAACGTGACTTGGGCTTTTCAATAAAGCCCAACGAAACTAAATGCTGCCGTCGAGCCCTTCTGGCGGTGACTAACCAGCCAGAGATATTGCGCTTAGCCTGGTAAGCATCAGCCGGCAGGTACGGCGCGTAGTATAGGGGTGGTGACTCCTCTTTAAATAATCTGCCAATGTCGTAGGATAGAGCAAGCAGCTGCGAATCTGTCAGAAGTACCGGGTTTTCGGCCGTAATGAGCTTCTCCATAAGCAGCTTGCATAAACGCCCACGCACGTTTGAGGGTAAGGCGCCCGTTTTCTGCCCAATTGCTATTATTTGTTTTCCCTCGACTGATGAATTCAGTGTGACATTCACCTGAAACACAAATAGTATAAGTATGGCATTAAAGTAAAAAAAAAAAAAAAAATTTAAGTAAATTTTTTTTAAAGTAATTTTTTTACTTTTTTTTTTAGTATGGCATTAAAAACTAAATATGCAAGGTAAAAGTAAAAAAAAAATGTCACTAAAATGTTGAAAATACAGGTTCAATACCTACCTTTCATTCAGATGATCAGTTGGATATACTGTCACAAAGATCAGTAATATATTTGGAGTCGGTGCCAGTCTAGGCATCATGAATTTAGTTGTTAGTTATAGCTGTCACCAACTCCAAATATATTACTGATCTTTGTGACAGTATAGCTCCTAAACGGCCGTCCGTACACACATACAGGACAGGACAGGTACAGACGTTAAACTTATCTGTTTACGCCGGGGGTTAAAAATATTGAATGTCAATTTAAATTCCTTATCAAAAGTACAGGATAATAGGCAATAACTTACTAAATTGCTCCCGGTGGACTCTTGTCTAACTGCTTCACCCACTGACGACGACGAGTCCAGTGGTATCACCAGTATGTCACCATCCTAAAATAATATTTACTTTGAGACAATGTTATAATAGTACATGTAACAAAAAGGTGTGATAATATGAGTATGTACGGTCAATTAACCTCAATAATCGTTGAAATAATCACTAAATGTGTCCGAGTGCGACCGTTAACTAACAGGCTATAGCTAGCCCTAGCCGGAGTTAACTCAAGGGAAGTGTTATATTTTTTTACTAGTAATCGGTTCAGCATTGCAGGTGTGAACGGTCCTGCCCTCGTCCCTTGATCCGGCCCTGATAAAAACTAATCGATCAAGATCAGGACTGATCCTGGTCTCAAAGAATGTCTATACCAAATTTTGCATCGGTTTAGTGTCTTAGGTATGAAAATGTGAAAAGGTCCTGCCCCAGCCGACAGATAGACAGACAGACTTACTTTCGCATTTATAATATTAGTATGGATGTAATTACAAATTAATACATATTGCTCTTGAACCAAAAAACAGTAAGTACGAGTACTTTTCTACATTTTTGCATAACTTACCAAATTTTCCTTGTTAAGTCCTGCTTCGCAGTCTTGGTTGAGGATTGAGCTTTGCAGTCCTTCACACGGTGGCAGAGGCTCTAAGTTACAAGGTAGACTAGTTAACAAGTCATTCCTCAGGACCTCTTCAAAAAGTGATGAATTGTAGGAGTTATCCTGAAATTTAACAAGAAATTTAAAAAGGTAATAATAATGTTCTTAGTTGGTAAACTAACAAGACTGATGAAAAGTTAGGATTTTATTCCACTTTTTAAATAAATACTGCACCGGTTAAATTGTTAGGTATCTTAAGAAGACTTTAAATAAAAGTTAATAAGTAGGTACCTACCTACATGCAAGTAGGAGAATGTGCATTTAAGCGACGCAGGGCATGTGTAAGCAAAAAGTTTAAAACAAAATTAACTTTTATTAAATAAAATTTAACATGAAAACAAACCATATCTTTTGGTTGGTCGCTTTTTAACATGGCCAGAGCTGCTTCAAACCGGAGTCTGTCCCCTATTTGAGGGAACATACTATGTATGTCTTGTTTACTAAGCATCTGCATTGTTGCGATATCAATTCTTTCAGCTGAAAAAAAAGGTAAATTTACCTAAACGCGCCCTGATTGCAGCTGTGAAATGCACTACGTCGCATCGACTTTATAAAATGTAGGTTGGTACCTATTTGTTTTTTTTTGGGTTGCAGTTGCACATCGAATCTAGTGTATAATATAAATATGAACGTATATCTAGGTAGGTGGGTAGGTACCATACGACAAGACTATTCTTGGTTGGAGTGTACAGCGGCCAAAAAAGTGTTATTTTCGCAAATTGTTTATTTTCTCGATTCTATAGTATGTAACACCTAGAAAGGCTAAAAGTGTCTTGGTGTTTTTTGTCTCCGACCAACCGTTTGTCGTAAAAACGATGTCGAAGGGATCCATAGGTTAGGTTATGTTAGAACTGTGACCTTGAAATTGGTCGCGAATTTTTTTTAAGTATTTTTTCATAGTGCCCCTAAGACGACACTCTGACCCTATTCTTGCTAGAAATTAGAATGTGTGAATGTAATGTGTGAGCTCATGCTAGCAACTTACTAGGTAGGTTTGTCAACTTACTTTCAAAACGATCGATGTAGCGTTCCAAATTCCACTTCTTCAAAAGATCACGCGTAGCCATATCCATTTTTGCACTGATCAAACACGTTCACTGGCACTAATGGAATTGTTATTGCTAATAATTAAACGAGTGACTTGCCGGCATGCAAATGGAAATGCAAATGGCCGACCTGACGCGGGCGGCCGAATGAAGTGAGAGGGAGACCTCATTATATAATGCCGTCACCTTAAATTTGTAGGACATCATTCAAATGCTACTCATAAATGGGTCTCTGTAATAATAATTTAGTAGGATACACATAAAATAATATGACTGTAATATTAAAAAATGATGCGCGTACATTAGGGGGAGGTCATCGTATTTTTAGAGATACTTCTTCATATTAAACTATGAAATCTATTTATATTACGGTGACTGTCATTGTGTTTTTTAATTAGAATCTTATTTATAATTATCATACCATTTTACCATTACATTGTGTTATTATTTGAAGAAGACAATGTTATTTCATAATTACAATTTTTTACGATGACAATTAACATAATATTGCATTATTTACCCAAAAAATTCGATTCCATCTTAACACATTTCAGTTCTAGCGTAATATTTACTTATTATCAACATATTATTAGACAACGCATCCTATTTTAAACCAACGTCACGATATTTTAAGATTATGCCAAAATGACATTTTTCTCAGTGTACGGAGTTCAAAACTAGATGGTGCTGACGGTGGTGTCGATAACACTGTCAGTCTGAGTTTAGATTTTTTCCATCTCAAAAATGCCCAACGCGCCTAAAGATGTTTTCAGTTCAAAAATACAACTAATTATTAAATCAAAACATCGTACATTAACAGTATTTCTTCACAACGTTTGCGTGAAGTTTAGTTTGCTTCGTGCGTATGGCTCTATCCCTTTCTGATAGTTTAATTCGAGTTTCCAAGGCGTTCATACATAAATTCTGCTTACAGCTATTTTGTTCACACCTAAGCTCTACATGTAACCTTTCGTCTCTTAGAGAAGATGAATGGGCTAGCCAAAACCTTGACGAGGTCCGTGTCTAGACGAAAAAACACAAAGAAAAACACGATTGACGGATATTGTTTGTTAAACTAATGGCGATGTGTCGATTTTAACGAAACTAGATATTTTAAACAGGAAAGACTGGATTGCTGTTTATTTGAAATGTAGCAACGTTAAATGCTTTACTTCTTCTTCTTCTTCTTTATTTTAATGGCAATCTACACAACTAGGTGTAATTCTGCCAATGTCAAGTTTTAAATAATGATATAAAGTCATGTCAGTCAGTCAAGTCATGTCGATGGTTTGAAAAAAAACATGGCGGCTTGTTTCTTCAAAACTCGTAACGGAAATTTTTCGTCAAATGAGAAATCTGCTTCAATACATTTTGTAAGCTACGTTAAAAAAAAATCATATGACATCGACATCTTTGACAGAATGATCTGAATAATCCTACTAATATAATAAATCTGTTAGTAAAGTTAGTGACTTGAGTGCCTATGTTTGGATGTTTGTGTTTCAATCACTAAACTTGGATTAAGTTACCCACTTGGCCTGTAATTAAATTGGTTAAGCAATAGTTTTGATTGAATGAATTTGGAATAAGTGTAGATAGTATAGCATATAGGCTATTCAGAATGTTGGTACTAGGCGAGCGAAGCCGCGTGCAGCAGCTAGTAATATATTACCTATGTATATAATAAGGATATAATTTAAATAAGTACATAATTAGGATATTATAATAATATTGAGCTTGATTATGCATGTACCTATCAAAATTAAATTTAATCTAAAATTAGCATAATATTGGTTGATCAAACTTACCCAATTTATTGTTATAGATGATGGCTACGAAATTTATAAATACTAGAAGGAAAGCAGGAACTACAACACAAGTTGCATAAACTTAGTGTAGGTCCTGACTGTAACCTATAAATGTACAAGCCTAAAATAAATGTATACTTAGTTTCAAAAAATAAATAAATGTATACTTAGTTTCAATATTTCAAAAAAAAAAAAAAATAATAATAAATATACATAGGTAATATATTATAACACAAGATCTGCTTACTTCGGCCATACCAGCCTGGATCCAAACGTCCTCCCCACTCAGAAATGTTTGCCGTCTATTTCTACCCTTTCTCATTACCGTTCCAACGTTCTGAAACTTTTGTCAACAAGTGAATCACGTCATATCCTATATATCGGGAAATTTTCCGATATTTAGGATGTACATTTCATGTGTAAAAGCATTAAAATTCCATCATTTATACCTAAACACTCGCGATATAACGTCTTTTGAAGTCTTAACTATTTATTATTTCTACTGAAACACCTTTTGTTTGCATACTTTTAGGAAGTTTTTATGAAACAAAACTTCTTATACCTATACCTACATAACATCCATCTGGCGGAAACGGACGGCCTCACTACTAAGCAGGGTGCGCGCGAGTGGCAACAGTATTCTAAAAGAAATTTCCAATAATTATGCATGTCCTCTTGTCTGGAAGCTCTCTCAGAAGACGAAATCTCTTTTAGTTATTAAGTACTAACCCCTATTGTGTATAATCTTTACTAACCAACATGCTGTGGACTCTTATTGTCTGAATAAATAACTTAAATTATTATTATTATAACTTCGTTGGTATTATGCTGTAGTGAAGATTGATGTTTGTAAATACACCACTATTTTATAACTACCAAAAAAAATTAAGGGCAGTTGCAGCAGATGCAGAAAATGATAATGGCATGGTCAGATTTTTTTTTATATTGAACTATCACATAACGAGGATTGTAGTCAACCAACACCTAACAAAATTGTATGAAAACTGTGCAAAGTACTACAGCAAATACAACAATTGCGTACGCTTTCGTATTTGATCTATGCTCTCGTATCCCCGGTCAGTAAAACTGCAGTAGCTATCACAAATCCATGTCTGGTTCGTCTCGTCTCCTTTTTAGGTTATAATTTTTTTCTCTCTTTTTTGAGTTTTAACTACTTAACGATCAGTAGACACCGGGATCATGTTTTTTTTGGTAATTAAATAATAGGGGTGTATCTATGGGTATTTATCTAAGGATATAACTTTTATGTCGCTCAAATATAAAAAATATAAAAAATAACTAGGTACCTACCTACTTTTTGAAAACTGAAAAAAAACTAAACTATTACATAGAAAAATCCAAGGGAGAATGAGGTTTGACGTTTCACGGGAAATGTATCAATTCCTTAGGAATCAATTTATAAACTCTTTGGAACCAAAACATAAATATTGAAATCGGTCCGAAATTGACAAAAAGTTCTATGAACATACAAAAAAAAAGACGGTCATGAACCTCCTTTTATTTTGAAGTCGGTCAGAAATACATACCATATGACCAGTGATATAGCGGTAACACTAACACCTAGTGAAATAACACAGAAACTAGACAAGAACACTAGCCATATCTTACCAAAATTACGAGTATTCGAACTAAATATAAACATTCGGCGTTCATTCAAGAATGCAGCACCAAAATAACTTGCAATGAACCAAAATAAGGGTTAATTAGACTATTGTAAATGTCAGCCTACAAAATTAGTTCTTCTCTGTGAATTATCGACTGCAGTCCCGCATGACTTAGATCCAAAGCATCGCTGTCACGCCCATAAATGCAACTTTATCACAATGAAATAAGGATACTAATTGCTCAGCAGAATTGTCATTGTTGGTGACTCTGCTGAGCAATCAGCATTCTTACTGCAGTGTAATAAAGATCACTTTCAACGCTGATCGTCAGCAAACAACAGACTAAGAATGACGCTCGAAATCGTATCGGATGAAATTCTTCTAGATCATCATCATGATCATCCGCAGCTTGTCTTTATCCACGGTTGTGTACATCCTTTTGCTCTCAGGTCCACCTCTTGCTTCCTCATCCAAAGTCAAAGTCAAAAATTATTTATTCAGTATGACCGCTGGGATCACTTAGAATATTAGTGATTCTACTCCTGTTTCATCGGACAGGACAACTAAATAACCACCATGAATTTTAATGTGTAAATCGGAATTACTCGCGAGTTTTAGATGATCACGCGCCGCTGTAGCAGATAACTTCAATGAGTTTATTTCGGCGTGCGATTTTGATACATTGCAGTCGAATAACCCGTTTATAGGTCAGGTACTAGAGTGCAGTAGTAAATCATTGATGCCAATTATCCATCGGAATCGAATCTCGGCCAGCGATAACACAAGAGGTTACGTCTAAATGGTTTACGGAATCAAATAAGCGATATCCGTGGAAAATTAGGGTTTTTATGAATATTACACTCATGCGGGATTAGCCATGACCTTCGCCAAACCGTGGCACCATCAGAGTCAATCGACGCGATGGTTGATTCTGTGGCGAAGGTCGTAGCGGTAGTTTCAAGTCGAACCCGTAAGGGTGCAATTTTTGAATGCATCTAAAATGAAAGTTCGAGGTTAACATTTAAAACTATTAAATATAGAGTCTCTATTAAAGGAACAATTTCGCAGTGACGCGTTGGAGTACGTTGCAATTTGCATTTCGGATCGGATCATTTTCAATACGTAGACGGCTGGGAAAAGCTAAAAGCTCGCCGCCCGCGCACCTGCCCTCTCCGTCACTCTTCCAAATTTAAACCCCAACTCCCCCCCCCCTCCACAACAAGCATTCTGGAATAATTCCCGCTATTCTGCTCATTCGCCATTCGAATTCGGGTCGCGACCGTGTCTTACCGAACTAAAAAACACAAAAATGGCTGACGTCGACGTCCAAGTACAGTATACCACCACGGAGAGAAAGACCAGGAAGGTCAAGAAGACCTCGAAGCGCCGCGAGTCGAAGGACGGCGAGGTCACTGTGACGGAAGTGGAACAGACAAACACCACGACCAACGCCGACGATGGGTATGTGAGGGGCTGTGCAGTGATTGTGTAGTGACGAGTGAATGCACCGATGTTTGCACTATGGCCATCCTCACATACCCGACATAATCTAAGGTAATTTGCTTTGTTACGCAAATATTTGGTGACCCAGAATCCGAATACCATTGAAGGATATTGAACACTGATGGTTTGTCTCATAAAAAGTTAGGGTCGACAGGTCTTAATTTTGTAATTCAATATGTTTACTCTCAACTTTTTATCACAAATGTACAAAATAGGGTTCCAATATGTCTGTTGCACTTTGGGATTGTATTTTTTTGAAGGTCTCATAAATAACACCAAAAGACATAAATCCCAAACTGACGCTTTTAAAGTCATAATAACAGTTTTTTGTCTCGTGATTATGGCGCATTCAACTGAAACTCAAAAACAACAAAACTCAAAAATCATGGTAAATAGCCAATTGATAACAAATGTTCGTAACCATAATTCCTGAACTGAGCCCTGTCTCTGAGTAATAAAATAGTTTCTAAAGTTTTGTTGATATCGGATGCCAAATAAGCTTCGGGCAGAACGCGTTCATGATAATAAACCATACATGTTTACCTTAAGAAAACTCCACCAAGTTTTCAAACACGATCAACACGTTATATGACATTTCCTTCCTCAGTAAACACTTCTAAGAAATGCTTGTTTGTGCCACATAACTAACTATATTTCATCTGAAATTCAAACTGAGTGACGACCTATTCCCATTTTAGATTAGCATCACTGCTCCAGTACATTACGAAATCGTACATTTTCATCATTTTCAACCCGCAAGAGAAAATTCGAAACTTCTAGAACTTATTGATACCAATTTGAATTATTAAGATGCTCGAAGTTTCGTAATCGATAAGACATTTTATTTCAGGAAAAAAATCCTCATTTGTAGAATGACTATGGTATTTGAACACCACTTTTGGGTTTTTTAATTTGCTATCAAAGAAACAATTTCGTCAACTACCCGCATTCGTGATTCTTCAACCGTTTAAATCATTCTCTTGTCATGTTGACTGAGACATTATAATAATGATCAAGCATTCCATCAAAGTGTCATCTTATAAATTGTTATTACAATAATAACTGTCCAGAAAAAGATTGCTGCCAAATCGTTGGATAACCATGCACCTCTTTAATGACTATGACTAAACTCTTTGCCAAGCACTTAAAATACCAATAATAATGTGTTTGACAGAAATCTTTTGAAATTCACTCTGAAAGGTTGTTAATAAATCTTACCATCCTCAAAAGAGTCTAGACCAGCTTATAAAATTTCATCATTTTCAATCTTCCCAGCTTCAACAGTAACTAAGTATAGGTTACCTTTGTCCTATGTCCTAATCCATAAAGTCTTGCGTAGATCAATTACAGAGACTATAAGCATATAATTTCCACCAACTTTGTTATTCTCATACTAAACAGCATTATCTCTTGTCCCCAGCTTATTTTCAGTGGCGAATACACCAAAGCCATGAACAAGGACTGGCACAGCGGCCACTTCTGCTGCTGGCAGTGCGATGAGTCGCTGACCGGCCAGCGCTACGTGCTGCGCGATGAGCACCCTTACTGCATCAAGTGCTACGAGAGCGTCTTCGCCAACGGCTGCGAAGAGTGCAGCAAGACCATCGGCATCGATTCTAAGGTAAATAGGCTCTTTGCTTGCATCGTTTTTAGACTCAATTTGCAGCTTCAGTAGAATTGACAAAGACAAACTCATATACGAGTACCTGCATATTTATTTTTTGTTTGATTCTGCCATGTCTAGAACGTTTCTTATGTAGGTCTGGTTGATAGATACCTAACGTTTATATTAATGTAGTAGTAAGCGTAAGCCGATATTTTATAATATTTGTTGTTGTCGATGGAAATTATCATAATCTTCCTGTCTTCAACGTCAACGGTTACCTTTATTATCGATATTATGATGAAGAATCATCATAATATCGATACGTAAACGTAAGTCTGTGTCGAATTCTTTGACCTTATGTTACAAGCCGGTGATCAGGTCGTCAACATTGTTGTCAATATTTTGGTTGAAGGTTAGGAAATCCCTGCAGTTAAAATTACATGTGTCAATATGTCACATGATCGGCAGTGTCGCGTTTTGTTTATTTACATCTGTTATAATGGGACTACAATTTAACTCTGGCGTTTCAGAACACAACTAAATTTTTCCATTTGAACTAAATGATTGATAAATGTAATTTATCAACTTTACTAAAGCGATTGATAAAAGAGAATATAGATGAGGCTGATTTATTTTATTTGGCATAGGTCCCGCATAATATCGTTTGATAAACGCGTCTTGTCTATTGTAAACATGACGCCTGTCTATTGTTGTATGAACTTGGAATAGGATCCAAAATTATTTATAGTCCATCCCAACATCTGTTATCCGTGAGCAGAGTCATAGACAACAAAATTTAAGTGTGTTTCTTTGAGTAAACAGTTTTTTTTCTGATTTTAAAATAGCTTTGCGTCAGATTCTTGTCTTAGCGATTCATCTTTTTGAAATCAATCCTACATTTAGTCAAAGCTTTGTAAAGTTCTGATAGACTTCCTCATACACCTATACAAAACCTCCAGGTATGCCAAAACAATAAAAAAGTCTATTAACCTATTGTGCAACAGCGATGCGAGCGTTGCTTTGTTTCTGAGATCAAATTTAGTAATGTCACTCCAGCCGGCCTAGATTCCCTCACCTCTGCGCACGGCACCATCGAGCCGCTGCCAAGAGTCGCCCATTTATCTAAACTTTCAACCAAACAGCTGCATAAAATTGTAATTGTCTAAACTTGCCGCAGAACACAATAAACGACACTTGATTCGTAATAATCAACGAAAACCTCACTTTCCAGATGTTTCCGAAATCGACAAGAAAAACACGAATTGACATTTGAAAATAGAATTAAAAAAACCAGCGATAAATCTAATGTGATTCATAAGATTGTTTACAAAACTTTTGAGCAATATTGTTATTTCAGAATGTTTCGCTATAGCCGGGAGGTTAGTAAAAACAAAACGCTAGAAGCTTAGGAACTATTTTTGAGTCGGATACAAAAGCTATTTCGAATTTTCTGTGTTCACGCGAACTAACCTTGGAGATGCTGTCAGATGATTCTTTGAGATTTATTCTGTACAGAGCGAAGAGTTTCGTAATCAGCCAAAATAAACATTCATATTTTATTGACATTACGACATTGGGTTTAAAATTTCGACGACGGGAATAGAAATGAGAAGGGGAGTTATTTCCATGCAGCGCTGGCGGCAAAAGGAGAAATTTCATGTATTGTGCATTTTTGGATGAAACTAGTTAGAGGGAGACGAACAGATATCAAGAAGGGAACGAGTAGAGGGCTAAAATGGCTTCATCATAGCAATTTTCAAAGAGGTCACATAATTTGAATTTAGAACCCAATTTCTTTTATTCCAATCCGATTGTTTGGAACTCTTTGCTCGTAGTAAAAGTATTTTTGAATGATATAATTATTTGAATTTGGAACACACATGTTTAAATTCGTGTTCAATAGACCTTTCTGGACGTAGTGTTCGAATTTTGAATGATTCGGGAACGTTTGCACATGCTATTTGCAAAGCTCGTTATCCGACCACCGAACCGCTACAAGAAACATTGAAGTGCTATCAATACTGAGTCATAGATTGAAATACAACGTGACGTGAACGATTTTAGTAAATCTGTGCAATTTATTATGTTAAACGATACGCCTAAATGCTGTTTTGATTATATAAGATGAACGTATTTATTGGAAAAGTCAAAACGTATTATGCTATTGTTGTGATTCCATTAAATTTCGTACCACGCCTCTCTCATTATCTTTCAAGCTATTTTGAAAGCTCAAACGATTTCAAACGAATAAAAATCGATGCCAATTTATTAAATAAGTACTTACCTTCAATTTTATGACTACCTAAGTATTGTAAGACATCCTTGGTCTGTCTCTCTTGTTTACATTAGACAGACTGTGATAATGTCTTGGCACTGTTTTTCAGGCGACAGTTACAGAAACTTTTCACGTTCTATTATTTCTTTTAAAACCCTACACTCGCGAAGTTGACGATAGTAAAGGGCACTTCGTTTCGTTTCGTACAACCTCGGGTCGTCTCGGGTGACTTCCGTGATTTTCCTTGTCGGTTTTTAAGGGACTCGAACTCGAAGCGTCCTTGCGAGATTTCACGAGTTACTTCGGACGAACTTCGACCAACTTCGCGTATAGCTTAGTGGCTTTGCATTAGTTTCTGTCATTTATAAACTAGAACGCACTAAACTCACTGCATATTGTTTCCAGTTGCGTACAACTAAAAAGGCCGTTTTCTTAACAAATCTTTTATCCGACGACCTCTGTAGCGCAGTGGGTGAAAGCTCACTTGAGACGCAGAAGGCTGCGGGTTCGATCCCCGCCACGGGATAAATGTTTGTTTGATCTGCAAACATTTATCTCTGGTCTGGGTGTTTCTATGTATAATATGTATGTATTTATAAACAAAAAGTATATAAGTAGCATATCAGTTATCTAGTTCACATAGTACAAGCTATGCTTAGTTTGGGGCTTGATGTGTGAAATTGTCCAGCTTATTTATTTATCCTCTTATTCTTGTTCCAGGATCTGTCGTACAAAGACAAGCACTGGCACGAAGCTTGCTTCCTTTGCGCGAAGTGTCGCGTGTCGCTAGTCGACAAACAGTTCGGCTCGAAGCTCGACAAGATCTACTGCGGCAATTGCTATGACGCGCAGTTCGCTAGCCGCTGCGATGGCTGCAGCGAGGTGTTCCGTGCTGGTGAGTAATAGAGATAAAAGATGTGTAAGATGGAGCGAGATAAAGATAAGACGCACAGCTTGGGCTGCGATTTCTGTTGGTTAGTAAACTAGAGAAAAGTTTTGAATGGGTCAGATCATGAAACTACTACCTACAAAGTAAATACTTGCTAGTATTTGCTTTTCTGCTTACTTTGGGGCTAGATGATGCTGTGTGAAAAGTGCAGCATTATTTATTTATTATTTATTTATTTATTCAGCAACTCTTGCTTGGATCACTTTGAACCTGATCGCACACTCATCTGTGCCGAAAGCGCCGCAGTCATTTTTCTATACAAAAAAGGCTGATGACGTCCGAAACTGCGGCTCGCTTCTGACGTCAGTAGCATTTTCTCATTCATCATAAATTTCCCGCGCTGCAAGCCTGTGTAAACGTAGGTAGTTCTATTTTTGAATTTGTGGTTTTTTTTGGAGCAATTCAAAAATGGAACAGTTTTCTTTGCTAAGGAGGTTTTTATCTTCATTAGTGATGACGAAAAGTTACTTATGGATCGTTCATTGAAAAGGTAGTTGAAGGTGTAAAGAATGCCGATGACATTGTCATTTGCCAAATAGAGCAGTTTCATACATTTATTTTATTTATCGCCCTTTTAATGAAACCTTTTAAGAAACACTTGGCCATACGTCACGACTGTATCCCCAAGGCGCGGTACACATTCTCTCAGATCTTTTTATATTCCAGATCCTTTTTGAAAATGTCTAAGGGGGTAGTCAGAGGCATGTACAAATACATATTTGATACATGCCCACATCTTGCAGAAGTTAGTATTCCATACGTGACAGGTTGCAAGCCCATCGCCGCCCATAAGAATACTAACTGGTTTCCTCACGATGTTTTCCTTCACCGTTCAGAGCTCGTGTTAAAGCGCATATAAATTTTACGAAACGCAAAATCCATTGATGCACGGCCGGGATTAGATCCCACGACCTTCGGATTGAAAGTCGAGGTACAACCCCATTCGACCAACACGGCTCTATTAGGTAGGTAAGTACTTACCTACCTAATACTTCATGCAACTTTAAACCTCGTTTTAAAAGCTTTTAACATTATTCTTTTTAACATCAGTGTGTGACATTACACTATTTTAAACGTGATAGTTTGTGTGTTTATTTCACAATTTACTCGAAAACGCCTAACGTATTATCAGAGATCACAGATTCCGAATTGGTAATAGGTACAGCCCTTGCATAAATCCTAGGTGCATTTACACGATACGATTTCAAACTATACGATATCGTATCGCACGGCAATTTTTCACGTGTAAATCGTATGCGATTTGTCATAGATAAGCGCCCTCGTCGGCACGTTCAATAGGCGGGGCTTAGCAAATCGTACGAAAAATCGCATCGTGTAAATGCACCTTAATTCACATTAGATACATTTACTTATTCAAGTTTGCTGGCTTAGGGTACTTTTGACTTGACTTTTCTCTTTTTAAATTAATTAATAGTTAAAACTGCATAACCTTTGCCCGAGACAAATACATCAAGAAAAACACGTAAGTCCGCTGACTACAGCTAGTTCACTACGCGATACCAAATAAGGGCAGTCTCACACGTACCGCATATGGTAACGGAAGGTAAGGTAACCATTGCCACAGCCTTGCTATGCAGTTTCGACTTTTAAAGCTCTGATAAAACTTGGGCTATTTTTGACTGCATTTTTGTTGAATCGAAACCTTAAAGGGTAAATAAAGTTGAATGTGTCATCTTTGTTTGGCTTAAAAGCTTTTTACATGTTACTAGCTGTCCGTCACGGTGTTACCTGCGTTCCCTCGGGAAAACTTCACTTTCCCGGGATAAAATATAGCCTATGTTCATCGGGGATAATGTGGGATTCTATTGGTGAAAGAATTTTTCAAATCAGTCCAGTAGTTTCGGAGCCAATCATTTCAAACAAACAAATCTTTCCTCTTTATAATATTAGTATAGACTAGTGCTATCTCTTTTACAAGAAAGAGAAAGTCTCTGAAAATTTACTTATCATTTAAATACGTTTGGAAACTTAATATTTGCGGCAACAAAGTAACTTCATTATTTTTAAATAACATATGACTGTATCGCTGACGCATGGTAGACATTCTCAGATATTTTTTTATGTATTCCAGATATAAAGGGGTAGTCCAAAGCATGTCCAAGGAGTCATCTAATGTTAAATAAATATTCTCTGCTACACTGCACAGTTACCCAAAAAGTAATCGAGTATAGAAATTAGGGTAAACAATGAACAAATTGTCGCCGATTGGACATTTGCTCATGAAAGGTTTCTGTTACTGAACAACGATTGAGGAACAAATTGGTTTCATTTCTTAATGAAATTTATTGTTCTTCGTGTCGTGATTTCTTTGGCATGCATGATAGATCATTTTTCGGCAGAAAAACTCAGTAGCCTTTAGCCCCGTCGCAGGGCTATACTTCTCCATACTCATTACGAGCCGAAGTATATTCCGTCTCAACTATCGGCCGATAGAAATTCTGCTGTCTGCGAGGGGGCTAAAACCTTATGGCTATTGATGCACGACTGAATTTGAACCTTAAAACCTTAGGATCAGAAGGCAGTACCACTAGACAATTAGCGCTCTAAAAAAGAGGTTCTCGTCTGTAGGTATCCTTAAAGGCAGAAAAATTGGTTTGATTTTGATTGAGCACGAACGGAAACTTGAGACTTCCCTTACTTTATAGTGCTTGAGACTCTTGTTTCATAGACAATAATTGTAAACGAAATAAAACAGTAATAACTTCACCCCCAAGGCACGGTAGACATTAGCTAGCTTTACGAGTAATAGAATAGAATAGAAAAACACTTTATTGTACGCAAAAGAAACACATAAGAGGAAACACAAAGACAAGTAAGTAGGTACAATGGGCGGCCTTATCGCTAAAAGCGATCTCTTCCGGACAACCTTCAACCTCAGATCAAGCTACTCAATATCCATTGAAGATGTCAAAAATGGTAATCAGAAGCACTTCCAAATAAAATGAAATAAAAATAAATAAATAATGCTGGACATTTCACACAGCATCATCTAGCCCCAAACTAAGCAAAGCTTGTACTATGGGAACCAGATGACTGATATACTACTTATATACTTTTTGTTTGTAAATACATACATATTATACATAGAAACACCCAGACCCGAGATAAATATTTGCAGATCATACAAACATTTATCCCGCCGCGGGGATCGAACCCGCAACCTTCTGCGTCCCAAGCGGGCTTTCACCCACTGCGCCACAGAGGTCGTCATATATTTTTTTTAATTATAAAATAAAGTGAAATAGTATGAATGGAGTAATTAAACCTCTTTAAAATAAACTCATTAATTTTAATCTCGTTCGTTATCTGAAAAATGGCGACTTTTTGTAGTAATTACAGGATTCGCAGAACATTTATTTAGCAGTTTTGTCTGTTTGGAGGTTATTCAAATTAACTGTTATTTGCCGAAATTAATGGAAGTTGATTGGTTGGATGAAATCAAAGAAATTATGTTTTAAATGTACCTATAATGTGGAATGATGATGATGACTATTAAAATGTATGGATAAATATATACTAATATAATAAAGCTGAAAGTTTGTCAGTTTGTTTACATGTTTGGATGTTTGTATGTTTGTGTTTCAATCACGCCTAAGGTAAATCTTGGAATAGGCGTAGATAGTGACCTGGAATAGCATATAGGCTATTCAAAATGTTGGTATCACGCGGGCGAAGCCACGCGCAGAAGCTAGTTGGAAAAAAAAAGTCTTTTGTTACTTATTTCTTGAAATGTAAAGGGTGTCCAATTAGATACTTACTAAAATCAAATAACGAGCGCCGTAAGAAAAGTGACGAGTTCTTATTTTAAATATATTTTGTCGCGTTCATTCTAAATAATTACACGTTAATCATAGACCATCAATCACCATAATTACAAAGTCACGATCTATGGTTCTTTATATAAATAAACGTAAAACTAGCACCCACACATTCTTAACGTACAGATGACACAGATTGGCATAAAAACTAACTATAAGTAGCTGATGAATCACTCCATACTTCTCAAATTACCCAAGTATTTTTATGAATAGTTAGGATTTCGTTGCGATCATGTGTTTTGATTTTGACATATAAAAGATGACAGTTTATTTTGCAAAACTGCGCGGGAAAACCTTGTATCAGGACGCAGTACCGTTTTAAATGAAGAAAATCACTTACAGTTATTCCGAACCATAGATTAAAGATATCTTTCAATTCTGAACTCTATTGCTTTGTAATAAAGTTTTAGGTTAGAAACGGTACTTTTGAAGTACTTATGATTGGCTCATAAATCATTCATTAGGCCAACAGTCGATCACTGTGTAGGTAGTTTAGATGACCTCATTGAGGTCTAAAAATACCAAAGAGTTAAAAAAATTATGGTTAAAAAGAGAACTGCTTTGACCGAGTGGGATGAGTAATGAGTATCTTGTAGGTTTGAATCCTGGACGTGCATTGGAAGTTGGAACGTATTTCAAAGAATATATAACGTTTATAAGTATTTACTAAGTGCGGTCATGGCTGCCACTCCCGGATAGGCTTATTTAGTCACGCTCACGAACGAAAGTGTTAAAATCTTAATAAATGCAGTGTGACCTCCTGAGTGACTGACGTCGCCTAAATCATCTGTAATATATACATAAAGAGACTAACCGATGGACATGAGCTTATCAAGAATTTTGAAGTCTGACTTAGGGTTCCGTGGCCGAGCGGTTGAAGGCACTCCGGTTTTAGGAGGATCGTCTAATCGTCGCGGGTTTGAATCCCGTCGGTATCGAAAATTTTGATAAGACTTTTCATTTCTTAATGCATAAAGAGGCCAATAATGATAAGTTTTAAGACAAGTCTTGACGATCTGTGCCTTTTTTATTTAACTGTAAATTAATGTTTTAAAAAGGTTATTTCGGTCTTTATCATCTCCATATACCATCTTGACTTTACATTTAAATGTCAACAACTTTGACCTTACTTTGTACGGTGCCTTATTTGGCTATTTATTTACAATGATTAATTTTAGTGTATTTCTAAAATTAATGACCGACACACCGACACGCCTTTTCTATTTGCCGCGGTGACAAAGTTTTGAATCATCCACGTGGGTTGAAAAAAAAACATTATAACATATGAATATCCTATTCTACTATTATTGTACAGTCAGTAACAAAAGACGACACCTTTGATGTGTCACAAATCTGGATATTTCTGGATAACCAAAAACCATTTTGACAAACTTTTTTGTGAGAATTATTTTCTCTCACAAACAAATTTATCAATACCTAAATAAATAAACTATGATAAAACTTAACTTAAAAAGTACCCAATTATTATCATTGTATAGGTACTTACCAAACAAACATCTCAAACAACGTCCCAGGCACTACAGCGTCCCGTTGAGTGTAAGCATGGATTGCCTCCTGACGCTGTATAAATCATCTAATATAGATGAAAAAGGCCTAAGACAATACTTACCAAGTGAAAAATTGCATGCGGATCACGCTGAGTATGGCTGCACTAATTAGTATCACTAAAGAACTGTTACAAACACATATTCCGCAATAAATGACTTTGATTTGAAACATTTAACCTGTTGTTTTTAAGAAGAGAGTTAATAGGCACCTTCTGTAGGCTCGCTCCATCGTAGACCTCATTCTTGCCTATATAAGTTTTGAGGTCAAGAGTCGTCTCATTCATCATAAAAAAATCTTTTGTTGCTGACTGTACATCATATTACATTATTATTGTAAATGCGAAAGTTTGTATGTTTGTGATTACCGTAAGCCATTACGGTAAAGCTTGGCTTATAATAACATCGTATACTCAGATTACATGCAAACGAAGTCACTAGCACAGGTTGAACTTTTGAACTAACTGAACATTTTTGAAGAAAAGTTTGTGCATTTATTTCTGGATCAATTTGACAGACATAATTTATATTCATATTTAATTTATTGCGGAACATAGGTTAATAACAGATATTAAGTACATAATTACTAGCTCTCTGTGCTACCATTACAGGTATATTAAGATATAAACTAAAATACTTACAATCAAAAATCAAATACAATTATAAAAATAAAAATGTCATTTTTGAATACTTATACTAATAGATTTACCTTAGTTTATAAATTCAGATAAGTCATACAAACATTTTTCATGTAACCAGTACTTGAGTTCCTTAATAAAATTTAATGGCAATTTTTTATAGACTTTGCCACATATTGCATAGCTATTACCTAGATACATACATACTCGTCACTGGAACGTTAGGCAATACAATTCTGTCCTGACATATTGTACCTCTATATCTAGCCTTTTACATACTAAGGATACGTAAGTATGATAGAACATTGCTAAATCTATATCTCACGTATGCATATAAAATAAGACTGCAATATTAAAATGGAATAATAATATGCAATTAATGCAAAGCTCTCTTCCGAGTTAAATCAATAACGCTATGCAAATCCTCTATTTTCCAACGCTGTCATTTAACAATCGTAGCAAATTAATATGCATCATTTATATTCAAAGATTAAATCAGTCCATTTGGTTGATAAATGGCGTCAAAAAAGATCTCTTTAGTTTTTTTGATGTTGTTTATATGTATAGGGTTGGTCAGTAGCTATTATTTGTGTAGTTTATGTTCGATGATACTTTTGATAGCGTTAACACTATCAGTGCCTAGGACGCACAATGCTGTAGGTACCTACTTTTTACTCGAAAACTTTCGAAATACTAAATATTCCTGAGACACCTTGTATTTTTTTTTAATTATCCTAAACTGTCCCGCTGCTGGGCAAAGGCCTCCCCCGTCACCTTCCACACCTCGCGATCTTCTGCGATTGCCCCAATCCTTCTCAAAGGCGTCCAGGTCTTCGCGCCATCGCTTTTTAGGCCTGCCCCGGAGTCGCCTGCCATCCACCATTTTAGTATTATAGGTCAAATATTAATGAGGTTCATAACAATCAACTCTAGCATGTGCAACTGATAGTAAGTACCTACTATTTCCAAGAAATATGACTTTATAAATACCTACCGGATAGCATAAAAAATATTGGTTTAAAAAAAAAAAAACAGGGTCACGACTGTATCCCCAAGGCGCGGTAGACATTCTCTCAGATCTTTATATTACAGATCCTTTGAAGATGTTTAAGGGGGTAGTCAGAGGCATGTACAAATACATATTTGATACATACCCACATCTTGCAGAAGTTAGTATTCCATACGTGACAGGTTGCAAGCCCATCGCCGCTTATAAGAATACTAACTGGTTTCCTCACGATGTTTTCCTTCACCGTTCAGAGCTCGTGTTTAAGCGCATATAAATTTTACGAAACGCAAAATCCATTAATGCACGGCCGGGATTCGATCCCACGACCTTCGGATTGAAAGTCGAGGTACAACCCCATTCGGCCAACACGGCTCTTGGTAAAGATTGGTTTGTTGTCATTAAATGGTCATTTTTGCAACAAACGAAAGCTCTTCTGAAGTCTTAATATTATGCACTACATTATATCTAAGCACTTCCTTTATAAATATTAAAACAACACTTTCACGTACTTCATTTAAATATTGTCCAATTTCAGAGAATAGTATTGAGTGAGACAGATTGCGTAATTCAATGTTCATTCGATGACCATGTTCCAAATTCGAATTTCTCGTAGACGAAAAGTTTGAATTGCAAAAGCTCTTAATTCAAAAAGTGTTTCAAATTCGAATTTCTCGTAGACAAAAAGTTTGAATTGTAAAAGTTCTTAATTTAAAAAATGTGTGTTCCAACTTCGAATTCTTAAAATTCTAAGTACAGACTTCTTATTAGTTACGTTTTCTCAGTATTCCGTACGTCTGTTTCAAATGTACATTTCTTCTTAGCATTATCGCAGATCTAGACAAATTAATGGTCGAGATGATCTTGACAACGTCCTATTGAACCTAGAAGCGGCATTGAGCCTGCCTACGATATCCTACTTATTTTATAAACATAGAACAAAGGTTAGCTGTTTGTATTGTGTTGTAGGTTTATTATAGAATCTAGACACAATAAATAAATGAATGAATGAATGAACACTTTATTTTACACCAAGAAATTAACAAAAACAAAACATTTAAAACAATTACAAGTTCTTAGTACAATGGGCGGCCTTATCGCTGAAAGCGATTTCTTCCGGGCAACCTCTAACTAAAAAAAATAACAAAAATAGGGTCACGACTGTATCCCCAAGGCGCGGTAGACATTCTCTCAGATCTTTTTATTCCAGATCATTTGAAGATGTCTAAGGGGGTAGTCAGAGGCATGTACTAAATACATGTTTGATACATGCCCACATTAAACTAAAAATACTTTACTAAAATACTTTTATTTAATTATTTCTTTGAAGGAATAAAGGAACACAGAAGACGGGCAGCAGCGTCTCTGAACCGTTTGACATCTTACTGCGATCGCCAACCCGCCTGCCAAGCGTGGCGATTATGGCAATTCCTCCCAAATGTTTGGGAGAGGCCCTTGCCCAGCAGTGGGATCCCTACGGGCTACTAAAAAAAAAAAAAAATTTCTTTGAAATTTGAGATGGGAAATTGAATGATAGTGTTGATTCTACCTTTAGTCAATTCAATTCAAATTACGCAAAAAGGTCTCAAACGAGAAACGAGACTCGATAATTTGTATTTTGTTATAAAGGACACTGAGCAAAAGCGGTCTATGAACCAATATCTATACTGTAATGGTATTTCTGTAGAGATGCCTCATCTACCTCTTTGTGTAAAGGGACATCAAAATCTGACCCGTCAGTTTTTACCAACAAGGGTGATTTTTTCTAACAACTAAATTCGTCCTACATTATATTACTACACACAAAATCTAGGTTAGCCTAGGCACATTCCAAGTTAGATGTGCGCAATAAAACTAAATGGAGTCGTTTACGATAGCAATTCGATTCGTTGCCCCTAGACGGAACTTTATCTATGTTGTGGGTGTTTTATGTCAATGCTTGTATACAAACTTGAAATTAATATGTACGTAAAATATTTCACAATACTTACCTACCTACATAGTTTACCTGTCAGCTTATCAATTCATAAGGTTCTGGCTTTCTGTACGAACTAAAACTTTCTGTTGTCTATGCTAATACTTATAATAAAGAGGAAAGATTTGTTTGTTTGTATGTTTGTTTGTTTGAAATGAATAGGCTCCGCAACTACTGAACCGTTTTGAAAAATTATTTCATAAACTAGCTGTCCGTCGCGGTGTTACCCGCGTTCCGTCGGGAAAACATCACTTTCCCGGGATAAAATATAGCCTATGTTCATCGGGGATAATGTAGGATTCTATTGGTGAAAGAATTTTTCAAATCGGTCCAGTAGTTTCGGAGTGTATTCATTTCAAACAAATATACAAACAAACAAATCTTTCCTCTTTATAATATTAGTATATGTAGATATTAGTATAGATAAATAAATAATGCTGGATATTTTCACACAGCATCATCTAGCCCCAAACTAAGCATTGCTTGTACTATGTGACAGGTAATTGATATATCTACTTATATACTTTTTGTTTGTAAATACATACAGATTATACATAGAAACACCCAGACTCGAGATAAATATATGCAGAACATACAAACATTTATCCCGCCGCGGGGATCGAACCCGCAACCTTCTGCGTCTAAAGCAGGCTTTCACCCACTGCGCCACAGAGGTCGTCAAGTTGTTGGAATGTTTGTGTTTCAATCAGGCCTTTGTGATCGACTGATTTGGATGAAACTTTGTATATTGATGTTGAACTGGAATAGCAACGACGCGACGAATTGTTTTCATTCATAATTACACCACCTACTTATCTTATTTTAATTTGTTATTATTAATACGTGATTCAAACCTAAACACCTGTAGTTAAAGTCATCGATCACGTCAGAGGCAAATGAAACTTTTTGCTTATCAACTATTTCAATTGATGGCATGAGCCTCGCAACATTTATCTCACATCTTCATTTGTTGCGCGATCAAGCAGAATCGACAGCCTGAGCCCACTCACTCCCTCGCATTGAACTTGGCGTCAGTACCGCGACGCGAGCCGTAAAGCCTGCGCGTACCGTAGCCTAAAATAAAAAAAAAACAAACGTCAATTTTACCGCGCTTTTGTTTTCAATTTTTTTTTAATAAAAATGTCGGCTGACGTGTTGAGTGAAGACCTAAAGTCCCGTTTACACTTGACGACGAAAACAGTTGGCCAGGATAGGATACGAAGGGCGCGGGAGAATAATGAGGATGTTGCGATACTGTCCATGTTTCTGCCGAATGCGACCGCTGAGAGGGAAAACAAGAAGTTCTGTTGTGCTTTGCGGGATAATTGCCAGCTGGGTGACCCGAGGAAAACAATAGCAGGTGGATATACTTCCGGCTTTTCCATGTTTTATTGCAGGTTGCGCCTGAAAATTGAGAAGTTCAATCTGATCCTCATTTAGTTGCGTTTGGCAGTTTGATTATTTCGATTCTTTAGGGATTTTGGAACTTCTTTAGGTGCGTTGGGCATTTTTGAGATGGGAAAAAACCATCAAACTCGAGTCGCGAGTCACGTGATTCGATTACCGACACCATCTCTATAAACGTTAATTTCGTCACACCTTGTATCGTCAGGATGGCCGGAAAGCTATGCTTCTTAGTGAGACAACCGCGAGTTCAAGTCCCGGACAATAACTTTTTTGAGTTACTTAAAAATTTATTAAAAAAAAAACAATAAATAAAGTAAAATTAGATTTATTATTTACTTTGAATAAGTAAAAGTTACAATACGTAGGAGATAGGTTGATTACCATTTCAAAAGTTTGCTTTGTGAGATTTGAAAGATCATTATGACTATTTAAAATCCATTTAAACGAAAACCAACGTAATAAAAATATCTGATAGTATTCCTGAGATGAATAAAATTAAAATAATAATATTTTCCTTTAAGCGCTTTCTAAAAACAGGTCTATTAATTAAGATGTGGGAGTTGTCTTGTCTAGATTATAACTAAAAGCTAGCACATAAATTATGTCGGAGCTACGCTAAGTAAACAGATAATTGTATTATGTATTTCAATCGCAATTTCAGAGAAAATAAAGTTACTTTTCCTCTTTGGCTTTATTATCTTGTAAAGTTGGATGTTCCAAGAGCTTTCCCAAAACTTATTTTCCTCATTTACGCGAAAAAAATTGTTGATACATAAATAAATAAATACACTACTTATACATTTTAAACTTTCGTGATTTGGTGACATAATTATTATTTTAAACCGGGTATTTATCACGTACCTATTGTTATTCTTTCTTTTTTCCGACGTTTCGGACGCATTGCAGCGCCCGTGGTCACGGAATACAATACCTAGGTACATGATAAATACCCGGTTTAAAATAATAATGAATACACTACTTAGTATGTAACGTATAAATGTCTACGACGCGAAACCAAATCATATAGCATTCTGGTCATTCTCCTTTAACACATCTAGCCTATTTTGGTCATTCTCCTTTAATAATCCTCTTTGAGTTTTTGCTATTATTTGACTGTTTTTTTTTATTCTATATAGCTAAGTTCTACATTGCTTGGTAGAATGTAGGTATGCATTCTACCAAGCAATGTAGAATTTTATTAAATATGTAGCCTGAGCAATACAAATCCCACTCATACAAAGCTGAAAGTTTGTGTGTTTGTTTAGATGTTTGCGTTTCAATCACGACTAAACCAGTAAACCGATTTGGATGAAACTTAGAAAAGGCGTAGATAAGTGACCTGGAGTAGCATTAGGCTGTTCAAAATGTTGGTACCACGCGGGCGAAGCCGCGAGCAGAAGCTAGTACGAAATAATACTAATTAAACTCGATACTGGCACCCACGTTGCTATGAATATTAATAAAATGGTAGAATAATTAAAACTTCATCCCAACGCAAAATGAATTTTGCAAACATTAATTCTTAGCAAACTAATTGAATGAGTAACGCTGACACCGTTCATTCATTCTAAATTGACCAAATTAACATCGACTTTAATTAATTCATTTCGTTTTCATTAAGTCTATTGGCAGTTAAATTAATGATCCGTATTAGTTGGTCTATTTAAACGAATTTAATCGATAGTTAATATTAAGTAATTTATACTTAATTTGTCGTAGTAGGTATATATATGAAATATATAAATGAAATGTTGTCATAATATAAAACAGTTACCTAAGTCATGTGTGAAATCTTGAAAACATAGCAATAATTATGTTATTTGAACAATTAAAATAATGTTGTATTATTTGCTTGTAAAAACATGTAGCACCTATATTAAACAAACTGTCGTACCTTTTTACAAAATATTTACATTAAGTCTTTGCGAGTACTTACTTAAGAACAGCGTACTTAATTTATTTACTCAAGTTTATTTACGTAAGCGCTTGATCCTTTAAAAAAACATGGCACTCCGGGAGTGCCGACAGAAGTGAAAACTTGAACGTTTGTATTTTTTTTAATAGTCATCATAAAGGTTCTTTACCATGTTTAATTACGGAGTTCAAAACTAGATGGCGCTGACGATGGTGTCGGTCACTGTCAGTCTGTATTCAATAGATTTTCGCATCTCAAAAATACCCAGCGTGTCTAAAGTTTTCATTTCAAAAATCACTTAGAGAAAAACAACTTTTACTTGACAAGTTAGGCACCTAGTTCCTAGAAAGCTAACTTCTGCATAATATGGACATGTGCCATCTAGGTATTTGGACCAGCTTCTGACTGCCATAGGTAGAAGTCTTCATAGGTTCTTGAATGATTTGATCTGAGAGAACATCAACCTCGAATCGTTACACTGTCTCAATAACTAAGACCAGTTTTAAACATTACAGAATTCATAATCGTTTGAGCTGTTCAAAGTCTTCAGAATCTATTAAATCAAAGAAAGCATTGACCTAACCCCAACTACCAATAAACTTTTCTATTTAAACATCAAAGAAATAAAAGAAACCGATAAAATTGAATCAGCCGACGCATTCGAAATAGATTCAAATCGAAAGAGTTCGAAATTCAAATACTATTCTGATTCAACAGTTTTAAATTTCGAACTCTCGTGATATGAATGTATTTGAATAATGTTGGCCAAATTATGCAATTCAGATTGCAAGCTTTTAGTATAAAAGTTAATAAAACAAAAGATAACGAGTTAGTTGATGATAGAATACCCAGGAAACTTTAGATAAATCTCTATTTTATTTAAAACGGTTTCAGTGCCTACAAACGCTTAATATCCGTTTGTAAATTTAATATCCCCGAGGTGCTTACGTCTGGGCCCCGTCTGTGCCTCTTCATTACCTTTCAACCGTATAAAAATTACAAACGCGAACTCTATGGTAAAAGCTCGTTGCGTATTCCTATTTCAAAAATAGTAAGTACTTGGAACTTGTTTTTTATCATAGCACCGTTTTCGCTAGACTACTATAAGCCAGCTTTCATGCTCTTATTTTGAAGTTATGAAAGAGTTTTACCTGAATAGTTTATAGTCTAAATAGCATGTTTGTTTGCTTCGGGTGTTGATAAAACTTTTCTATACTTACCCGGGGTCAGATGTTCAGATTATCGTAAAAATACTTCAGATTAATTTAAATGGTTAAAAATAAAATTGATTGGCTATGGATATCATGATATTAATTACACAGATGTATGAGTTACCATGGACTCGATTGACGTAATTATATGATGATATGATCAGAAACAGATGGTTGATTACCTTCACTGAGTGAAAATAAAAATAGTGTTGTACACAACAATAAAATAAAAAAAGGACTTCCTTACCTAAAAATAAAACAATAATTTCGTATAGAAAATACATTTCTAAAAATAGCTATCGGAGAAAATGAGAAAACTAGTTATACCTAATAATAAGACATTCCAATCAAAATACAAGAATAGGTACATACATAGGTACGTATAACAAAAATAGAAAAAATATGAATAAAATGACTACAGAATCGACTAAAATAAAAGAATTATATCTACCGAAGTGAAAGTTACACACGCACGCCAGTTATAATAATTGCTATTTTTCTAATTACTTATCTCAGTTACATCAAACTAATGGATATAATGGTGTTATTTTTACATGAGACATACTTTTCTTTTCCCAATAATTACGTCTTATTATGTACAAACTTACTTAATATGTATTTTTTTAATTAAACTAAAAAGTTCGAAAACATGTCAAATCATCAAATGCAGGAGGCCACACTAGTTCGAGAGAAGTAGATAGTACCTAATGATACGACAAGAAGAGCCTACTCAAATAAGCGGACCCGGTAGAGTATAATAAATTGCACTGCCCCAAATTGTCCCCTAAATGAAAATCTGAATCGACAACAGAGTCGCATGGGGCATATCTAGGAACCATAAAGTAGGTAAAAAAATTGGTTGTCTGTAAAGTCGGTTTACTGACGATAGTTGAACGTGACAACGTTTGTGCTTCTTTGTCGCTCGTTCCGCGCTCTCGCTTGCACTTCAAGCCTTACATGGAACGCCTCAGAGCGAGGTAACGCCGCATTTTTTCGTGCGTGCAGCCGGCTCTATCGAATTATAAGACGTTGTCACGTCAAAAATTTGGTCAAGCCGTCTAGAATTTAGGTCACATCGGTTTTTATAGCTAGCTTCGAATATAATATAATACAATAGGCTAACCTAATAATATCTAAGGTGGTCATAACCCCGTTTTATGTTATTGGGACGAGGTGTGACTTGGCTGAGCACTGGGGTAATAGGGTAAGATAGGGTCGACCTTGTTCTACCTTTCGTTCCTTGTTCGACCTTATTCTTCACAATATTGGTCGCGAAGGAACAGGAGTAAAATCACCTAGTTTTAAGACCATTCAAAGTGATCCCAGCGGTCCTACTGAATAAATTCTTTTTGACTTTTTGAATATTCACAAACAAACTTTTGCGTTAATGTGTGATATTAATAAGTAATTTATTTCGTAATGGTATCTTGAATATTTTATGCATAATAAACAAATACTAATTGTCTTTAATTATTTAATTTATATTCGCATAATATTATAAGTGGCATATAAATAATAATTTACGATCGATATGTTCACAGAAACATTGGTTTCAATCGCCTTCACAATTTAAGTTACTTTCATTCAACCTTAATTTAAAAATACTATAGTTCAAGGAGTATTTAATCATCAATTAAAATAAAATATAATAAAACTACAGAATATTTACAATGACATCATCTTAATATGGAAAAATAGGTAGGTAATTGAGATAAAATTAAATAAGAATAGACACTTAATTTATCCTTTAAAATTATAAAACTCAATTAAAACATATTACATTCTGTGCACTAAATCAACATCAATATTTTCATAGACCATCCGTTGTCCTACAATGACGTCATCTATCATAATCCATCGATTCATGTCACAAGAACACGTGCTCATTCCGTCATCATTGATTGATGCGAGGTTGATCAAGCAGGGTCAAGCAAGGGTCAAGGCGGTATAACATCTGGTGCTCTCCATACACGGTGATGAACTGTCATTTCCTATAATGTATACCTTGAGGAATGAGTTACTGACTATCCATACAATGTCTACTGGTAGCGGCAAAGCCGATATTTTTTCAATAAAGATAAAGGTGATTTATACCTAAGTAGGTACACACTTGATTTTAAATTTGGGCCTTGTAGACTAGGGTTTATTGCAGCACTTACATGTTTCAGCAAGTATTTTTCACATCATCATTCATCTCCCTGCCTTGCCCTTATCCCACTTATAAATATGGGGTCGGTACAACACGTCTTCCACTCCGCTCTATCAGCCGTCATCTCAACACTCACTCCTTTCTTACCCATATCATCCTTCACACGGTCCAGCCATCTCAGCCAAGTATTTTACCCATACCTACGTAGAATTATTAGATGATTTACAGAGTTAGGAGGCAACTTTGCCTTTGCCAACGCTGTAGTGCTTGGAACATTGTTTGAGATGGAATAGGCTTCGCCGTGCCCAACTTCTGCAATGCAACAAAGTTCATACTTAGCATTGCAAAAGTTGGGCTCGGAGAAGAAATTATTCCGTTCTCTAATCGATTTGCAACAATAGCGAATGTTTTAGTTCTGCCGGAGTATGGCGACGTGCATTGCACGCGGGGGAACACGTGCCCGATAACAAGAAACATTTCTCGGAAAATTATGAAAATACGAAGTTAAACGAAAACTGTTTGCATATCTCGAAATTGAGTTTCATAAAATGAGTTTTTGTTGCCCAAGAAGGTATGATTGTGTGAGAGAAGATATGAAAATTAAAGGAGTGGATGAACAGTTGACGAGTGATAGGAGTGAATGGAGGAAGAATACATGCTGTGCCCACACCACCTAGCGTGGGATAAGGGCCAGGGAATTATGATGAAAATGAGTTTTTGTTGCGAAGTTAAAAAATATCCTTTAGGTACATAGGTACTTATTCAGATTATTATAACAGTTAACAAAAACCGTACCGTTTGTAGGTAGGTACCTAAGTAGGTACCTACCTACAAACTGTTTTTGTTAACTTAAGTAGATATAGTGCGCACAACCAATCTTTAGTTCCTGAAGTTAGGTGCACTAAGCGATTGCGCAGGTTTGGTAGAGTAGGAGAGATAGTACGACAAACTAAGCGAGTGAGCGAAGCAGCTATACAACGCTGTCTTTTAGGCGTCATCAAAAATGGTTTCTGCGCAGCTACTTCAGAATGCTAAAAATCTATGTAATTTTATAAATAAGGTTTGAAATATTTTTAACTTTTTTACTTGACTCTTTTAAAAGCAAAAATTAACAATCATCCTACTTAAGAAGGTCATGCATTTGTACATCAGATAATAAAATATCAGCATTTTCCATCATTACGTATTTTCAAGTTAACAAATGAGTATGAGGTCAAGATTATTTAAATTGTTCATTTTGTATGTCGCCCACAGATCACTGCTAATTTTATCATAGAGTACAAAACTAGTATTTACGCAGTGACCGCCTAACATTATTCTTGGCCTTGAAAATTAATGCATAGGTAAATTTACTTAGTAAAATAAACAGGTAGGTAGATCGCTTCGCTCGCCGGTAAAATTTACGCGTCAAACATGACACGTCTTTAAGCAATAAAGTAAATTTCGCCGAAGTTTACTTTTAAATCTCATAGAAAACGCTTTAACACGAGCTCTGAACGGAGGAAGAAAACATCGTGAGGAAACCAGTTAGTATGCTTATAGGCGGCGATGGGCTTGCAACCTGTCATACTAACTTCTGAAATATGTGGGCATGTATCAAATATGTATTTGTACATGCCTCTGACTACCCCCTTAGACATCTTCAAAGGAATATAAAAGATCTGAGAGAATGTCTACAGACGGAGATACGGTCGTGACCCTGTTTTTAGAAAACTATGGGGGCTTGTTCGGTGTAAGATAAAAAAACTTATAATATGTATGTATTTACGAACAAAAAAGTATATAAATAGTATATCAGTCATGTAGTACCCATAACACAAGCTCTGCTTACTTTGTAATGAAAAGTCCATAAATAATGCTGGACATTTCACACAGCATCATCTAGCCCCAAACTAAGCAAAGCTTGTACTATGGGAACCTGATAACTGATGTACTTTTTACTTTTAGATTAATCACGCAACAACAGTATTAATAGTAACAGTACCTATTAATATCAGATAATCACACTGTGACCTTTCATTTTTTGTATCACATTTCATCTGTCACTGTTCGTCTATACATTTTTAGTCTATGCTATCTACGCATCAGCCAAGACATTTACATAACCTAGTATCCCAAACAATGCCACCAACACACTCCACTAAGCTAAACAATCTGAATAGTACCATTTGAATCCAAATCCAGCAATGGCCCCATATTGAGACGCAAATGACCAATATTTGTGCGCCCACGCGGCTGACATCACCACCCAGGCTGAATTTACTTAGAAAACCTTTGCCAAGATATCTATGGTTTTGAAATAAACCAGAGGGGCTATTGTGTAACTCAACTAATGGAAATCGGCTTCATTTTGACATTTGAAACCTAGCCTGGACTTCAAATGTCATTTTCGTATTGTGTTGGTTGAGCTCTATGGGATGACCGGGAATGGATTCCAAGTTAGACAATAATAGCCTTACCATCAAACGTGACATAAAGTTATTTCTCGGAACAAACCAAGAATAACCATACATTTTGACAGTTTACATTCAGGAATAACTTTATACCAGGTTTATTAGTAGGCAACTAAGGCTGCTGGTTAGATCTGGTTAGATAATATTCAAATCAAACATCTACTTTTGACGACCTCTGTAGCGCATTGGGCGAAGGCCCGCCTGCGACGCAAAAGGTTACGGGTTCGATCCCCGCGGCGGGACCAATGTTTGTATGATCTACAAATATTTGTCTCGGGTCTGGGTGTTTCTATGTATAATATGTATGTCAAACAAAAAGTATATAAGTAGTAAGGTCATCTTAGTACCCACAACACAAGCTCTGCTTACTTTGGGGCTAGATGATGCTGTGTGAAAAAAAAGAAAAAAAAAACTTGAAATAGCTGCCAAATAAAAAAATCATGGCTTTTGTTGAGGAAAAATATGAAATTGGATCATGACTGTATCCCATGGAGGATCAGATCACATGGGAGATGTATCCTAAGACATGGTAGTGATCTTCTGAGATCTTTAAGGACCTAGAGATAGACATTTTTCAAAACTTAAAATAATTAATTCACGGACGGACAGATATGAACCCACAACTAATAGGGTCAAAAATTGAGACGTAAAAATCTGTCGTTCTACAGCCCTGTTTAATATGAAAATGTGTCAACACCAGCTTCAAGCTTTCATGGCCTTGTACTGCTTTTCGATGCGCTAATACCTGCACACACAATGATGCCACAAACTTGCGAGATTATGAAGATTATGTGCATATGCGTTATGCACATTAATTAGCTGGTGCATGCAAAAACCCTAAGTGACGTAAGCCACCCAACCCAAATGATATTCTGAATTCTTTATTTAAATTTTGTTCGATGTTTAAATTATTATTACCGTCTTGAAGTTCAAATCCCGTGCGATTTTCAGTTCCAGATAATCTCAATATTGAAGTCCACCATATTACCCATAGAATTCCGACATAGAGGGATCCAAATAATGACGTCCGCAATACCTTCCGGTTCGGAACCAACCCTTTTCAGAACAGAATGTCTTTGAAATCCATACAATTATATGGTCAAAATATGTAGCCAGTATTTCTGCACCAGTATAGCTACAAGTACCCTCGCATTTTACTTTCCACTGCCCCACTTGTGCAATAAAAGTTATTGACTTGACAACGTCCCTGCTTATATTGAGGAGGTAATTCAATTTTCCTCATTCGATTTTCAAATTCATTTGACTATGGCCAGATTGGCGGGTCGGGCTCATATTGAGAATCAAATTTGAAAATCGAATCAGGAAATTACATGCCTGTATGCAAATCTTTGAAACAATAAACAAATGAGTTTTGTATATCTATTGATTGATAGCCATACAAGGAGCTCCTACTTTCCCAGCTTAGTTGCCTGTGACCTTAATCGCAGCTTTGTGATTAATTTAATAAACCTGGCGCCCACGCGGGTAAATTAAAGCTTAACTGTAATTTACTTTACCTATCTGAACCAGCTTGTGTTGTAGCACAGTTTGTACAACACAAATGAGTTCGCACAATAGGCATGATGACAGTAATCAAGTTTCGCCAAAATATTTACGTAGTTTTTGCTGTTGCAGTGGTGAGCTGTGACGTCAAAACAGCCGCCATGACACCGACGTGCGTTTTGGCGTGAATTTCAAATTTGATTTTTATGTTTGAAAAGCTTAATTGTTTACTGAAATATGATATTTTTTTCACTTAACAAATCATTCTGAACAACATAGAACAGATTTTGAAAAATTGTCATCATGCCTATTGAGTAAGCTGCAACGTTCTTCTTCGTTTTTCTAAACAACAAACAAAATATGGAAAAGTCTACAAGTACACAGTAACGAGTTTCCGACAGAAAAACTTAGGTCTCATTTCTTTTGTTTTAGCCTAAAGCACGCTATATTAATATCATTAGTATTTGCAATAGCTATGTAAATTACAGTTGTAACTGTCTGCCTTCATTTTGCATGAAAAGTGGTCCGTTGTATTGTACGATCGATAGTGTGAACGTTTGTGAACACGTTTGCTATCTTTCTATGGTTTTTATTACTTGGATGTCGGCGACAGGCTTGCAACCTATCAAGTATGTTAAATACTGCGACTTCTAAGCTTGTTACTTGATCCGACTACCTTACATAACCTCAAATTAAATTTGTTATTTTAAAATAACGTATAGTTTTCAAAACCAACCGCAAGATTGACATTCTCAAAGTGCTTGTTCTCAAATGATAACTCGTAATAACAATGAACACAGAACAAAGCAATCACGAAGTAAAGTCCATAAGGATTGTCCTCAAAAATGTGGAAAATCATGACAGATGGTAACCCTACGTCCAGTTATCATAGACAAGTGGGAAGCGTGCCGTAGACAATGGATGTGCGCTACCGGGTAACAATGGATCCTATGTGGGCTGTTACCGTTTGTTACACATCAAAATGACCTACATATGTGTGCCTAGCCTACTTACTCATAAATGGTGGTTAAAGGACTAGGTAGAGTCTTTTGGACATGCAGTAGATACACTCAATGGATGTCAGTATTGGTGAAGTTAGTTTGAATGTGCAAATGAAGCTTTTTAATACAAAAATTGCCTGGAGCCTACGTTGTTTTTTTATTTTGGCAACACCAAATGCCATAGACATTTACTTTCTCTATGCCTAATGCGATAGCAGCGCCTCCCTCACCGGAACAGATATCCCTATACCTTGAGATGACAGTTCATTTCTCCATCTTTCTATGGAAAATAAGGCAAGAATGAGTGGAGGATTTCTTTACGACCAAGCTTACCGAAATACATTTGGAGGTTGGGTAGAAGTTGACTCGAGATCGAGATAACGACTAAAGATATGGGTGTTGAGTCTGATTAAAAACCTCAGTAAAGAAATGCAGGAAAATAACCTAAAAGCTATGCAAATATTTTCCCTTGTTTTGTAGTCATGCAAGCTGCATCGTATCCTATTACAGTTCAGAGACCTGGCGACAAAACACGATATCATGGCATGCGATGTTTTGTAATAAATGAAAATGCCAAATCTATTATCAAGCGTTAGCAAAAGTGATTCTTTTGCTAACTCAAAAAATCTCCTGATACTCTCGTACGACCTCATTGTAATAATAATCAAAGCACCATCCCTAAAGACGTCCAGTTAAACGACCTCTTTCGGCCAAAAGTCCCACTGAAAAAAGAATAAGTAGGTACAATACGCACACACAGCCAATCTTTAGCTCTCTGAAGTAGCTGCGTAGAACCCATTTTTGATGAATGAATGAAAATTCTTTAGTGCAATTAATACAATTAAAACAAACAAAAACCAGATAAAAATGTACAATGGGTGGCCTGATGGAGCTTAAAGGACGAAGACAGCGTTGGATAGCTGCCTCGCTCACTCGCTTAGTTTGTTGCATCATGCTATCTCGCCTACTAGCGGAAACCTGCGCAATCGTTTTTGCGCCTAACAAAACAAAAACAAAGTTCGGTTGTGCGTATTGTCTACATTCCCCAAAGTTCATTAAAACTTTTTCATAAAGTCTAAATTCTGTAAGCGGAACATTAACAGACAAATCGATCCAGTCGTTATCAATTGAATCTCTTAAAATATTTCATTCATTTAAGTTATTTGCCGTACTATCTGTATTCTGTGCCGTAAGTTCAGAAGTCCTTTGTCATTTGCGGCTAAAGTTTTCCAATTTAAAGTTGCCAGTATTCGCGATTCCCGTGGTATTCGTGTCTCTTCGCTAATGATGATGATGATCGCTATATCTTTGAAATTATTACGCATTTTATTAGGATAGTAGTTTATTTATCTCCTCATTGTTACAACTCGCAACATAAACTAGGTTTGGGATCTCTTCTTTTAAGTTAAACACCCTAAGACTTAGAAAAGTCCCCCATTATTCCCGTTAATCCCGTTGTCATAAGTATGTACCTAGGTAAAAAATAACCTAGGTATATAGGTATAAATACTATGTACCTAGGTATAAATACATTTAGAAGTTCGTATCAAAGATTTGAATTGAAAAGATTTGATTATGAATTGGGACCCCATAAACAAAAAACGAAGGAAAGGAAGACCTACTAAGAGATGGGACGATGATATCGTAAAAATAGCTGGTATTAACATGGAGCAGAGTCGCTAGAGAGCGAGATAAATGGAAAGAGTTGGAGGAGGCTTTTACCGCTGAAGGCGATCCTCACACATAACACACCTCTATGTAGATTTAATATAAACTAAGTACCTATTTTTTTAACAATTTTTTTTATCTCTTCTTTTTTTATTGTTTTTATACAGTAATTAATTTTTGTTCCCCGTCTCGTTCTTTATTATCTATGCCTGTATGTGTGTTGTCTTTATTGCCTGTAACCGTGTTGTGTGTGTCAAATAAATATATTCTTATTCTACATATATTTAATAACAATTTAGATTTACCTAAGCTTCTTTTAGATTCAAATACTGTGTAAGGAAAATAAAAGTTTTTTTATTTTATTTTTATCAAAGATTTGATCAGTAGGGTAGGTAGGTACAATTTGTTATACCTACACACAGATTTCATAGGATGTACATACTGCCTGGTAGAATAGAGATGTAGTAGACAGAATAGAATCTACACCACTGCTGAAGAAAAAATTACCTTCAACGTGGAAGTAATGAGAAAGCATCTATTCACAAAAACTATTATCGTTTTAAGAACACTAAAATTGTATTGCTAATCGAAATAGCCTCAGTTCGTTTCGTTCGTGAAACTTCTCAGAAAATAATCAACGAACCACTTAGTTACCTAGTTGGAGTAGGTAAATAGGCAAGCATTTATCACGGAAACCATTACCTATGTACTTTCAACTGATAAACAAGAAACTGGTTAGAAAGGACTGATTACTTGTGGTGTACAATTTACTTAATGTGCCAGACAGACTGTTGAGGATATTTTCTTGTTTACTTCGAACTTATCTACAGACATTAATTGATTTCAACGATTCGTAAAAATATTGAAAAATATTCCATGTTTTTTAAAGTCTATGTAGGTACTTATGTAACAAATACGTACATACTTAATAGAAGCTAAACTTAACAATAGAGGGAATTGGTCCAATCCCTCTAAAATAATGCTAAAAAACTCAAAAAGCATAAATATGGATTTCTCCGCTAGGTTCACTTATTTTGTTTTAGATTTATAGGCAACTAGCAAACCCAGCGAACTCCGTTTCGCCACCAGATGCCACCAGATTTTTCCTGAATTTTCTTTGCTATAAACCTCACGGAGCCCGAGACCTTTCCAACGAATGCAAAACCGTGGAAATCGGTTCGTGCGTTCTGGAGTTATAGCGTCAGGAAGGAAAACCCGACTTATTTTTATATAGTGGATATGGAATCATTGAAATATACCTAATGTAATTACTTAATTGAGAAGTGGAAGCCATTGACATAAAATGTACATTATAACTCAATGGTGGAAGGTTGGCGTGGTATGGGCATGTCATGAGGGATGAGAGTCATATAACACGACGACTGATGAGTATGAAGGTGGATGGATATACTGGTAGGGGTAACCCTAAGAAAAGATGGATGGACTGTGTGCGGATGTTTATGAAAGGAGTGAGTTCTGATATGACGAGTGATAGAGGGAATTGGAAGAAAGAAACATGTTGTGCCGACCCCACTTAGGATAAGGGCAGGAAGACGATAAGAGTAATTACTTACATACTTAGTACTTATGCATTATACAAATGAAAAACAGCACTCGTATTGAGGAATTCGACTTCCCAGTTCATCAAACCAGACCTTGAATGCACAGAATCTAGCGTGCATCAATCAAATACCATTACGATTCATGCAATTTCAAGGACAATACCTAAAACATAAAGTTATATCGGAGGTATACAAACTCATTGGTGCCATAAAAACTCTTCTTTTATCTATGGTCCGGGCACGCAATGCAATTTATGAGAACATAAAATGAACTTCAATTCTTCGGTATCAGTTGAAGGAATTGAAAAACAAAATAGATTTGTCCGCGATATTTTATGATGACTTCGTTTTCCTAATTTTTGTAAAAAAACATGTAAAATGGCGAATGTAAAAGAGTGCGCCAAGAAAGAAAAAGATTTAAGTAACCATATTTTCGGAACTTCATGGAGTTCTGTAATCTTTTCAGATGAAATAAAATTAATTTACCAAAAATACTAGATTTCTATAACACAAATCAAATAGGTAGTTAAAAATTATTTTAGCTCCAAAATAACTCTTTTGGGTCGAATTACAACGTGAATGAAAGAATAAAATAAAAAATTATGGGCTCTGGTTTTTGTCCGATCTCGTCATAAAAAACTGTTGAAGTAGTAATCTTCAAGCAATAAATTATGAACTAATGGCCAATATTAAACCGTTCTATGTAATTTACTAAGTTCATCGGCAATTATTTATTTTATAAAACCGGAATCAATCTACAAAACAACAGGTCAGAGGTCAAAAAAAGAAAATCTGTGCCCATTGTACCTACTTGTTATTTTGTGTTCCTGTGTTTCTTCTGTGTACAATAAAGTGTTTATCTATCTATCTGAAGATGTAGTATTTAAACAATCTAAATATAGGCTTTTGTGATAAAATATTATTATGTTAGTAACTAAATAAACAAGATTTCTGTGATAGGATATCTATAGGTACCTACCTATAGACAGAGAGTCTAATAGTAGGTCATTTTGAACTCGTAATTGGTAAATACGAGTTCAAAATTATCCCTGTAGCTTTAGTTAAGTATATTGATACAAGAGATATGGTAAAGAGGTATTTACTCAAATGCCTATGAAACTTACAACTTCGTCACTATCACAAATTTTCCGTAACTTGCAGAGTTATCGCATACGGAACTCAAACCTTCATAAACCAAGCTGACACTGAACAGTTATGGAATTCGTTCGTCGCTTGCTAACCTTGTCGGAAGTATAGTAATGTATCATTTAAACGCAAGGCAACATGCATCGCATTGATCTATTGTAGGTGGCGTATTATGCTTTTATTGGAAGTTATCACGTACAAAATAACTTATTTACCGAATGGAATCATCGATACAACTACTTTACAAAATACGTTAGAAGAATGAGTTCAAAATCTGAGGATGTCGTTGGAAAATTATCGTTCAAGTTAGGCTTGCTACTGCAATGCCACCAGGGTTTTGGGCACACTTCCGGACAATGATTGAGCTATCTAAAGATCGTGCTAAATGATCCCTATATACTCTACTGGTTCTTGAGTTTAATCCTATTTGATTACCGAATTGGGACTGGCTCTCACCCAATTCGGTAACGACCGGCAAATCTTCGTCTTTTTCGCAAACTGAAACTTATCTATTAAAGCAATACCTATAGCTATGAACGATCCCCGAATATACACAAACTCAGACTTTAAGAAATGACGAAGGTCTGCCGGTCGCTGGCTCTTATGCTAACTTATAGCAATAGTAGGTAGTAGCTTAATTTCTGTAAATAAATTCATTAAAATTTGTTATTCCCCATCAGGCACCAAGAAGATGGAGTACAAGACGAGGCAGTGGCACGAGAAGTGTTTCTGCTGCGTGGTCTGCAAGAACCCCATCGGCACTAAGAGCTTCATCCCGCGCGAGCAGGAGATCTACTGCGCTGGATGTTACGAAGACAAGTTCGCTACCCGCTGCGTCAAGTGCAACAAGGTAACTTACATACTCCTACCGAACTGATAGTAAGAAATAGATTTGATCATCCCTTGTACAGTATGCTCAATGTCTTTGCTATCTTGTTTTTTTTTCTTGTATTATACAATTGGTAGGTACCAAAGAAAGCATAAGTTTAGATTTACGATGGATCATCTAAAAGAAAGCTAGGCCCCAAACCGTGTTTGTTGCCCTGATTCTTCACGGTATTGGTCGCGAAGGAACAGGAGTAAAATCACCTAGACGATTCAAAGTGATCCCAGCGGTCCTACTGAATAAATGCTTTTTGACTTTGACTTTGCGATTAGGACTTTACGTATTAGTTCAAGAGCGTAATGGTCCAATAATATGCCGGGAATACACAATTACACATGCAAGTAAAACGGAGCAGTACCGTGCATGCCATGTAAAGGCATTAGAAGTCCTAACTGGCACACGGTGAATACACATGCCTGTAAAACTTGCACCTGTCTGCGTCCTGGCATGCCAGTTGTAGAGACTTGTACCTGCGTGTATGGTTTCCGCAAATACAAGTTCTGTGAAGTTAATGGTATTGGTAATGGTTTTGTTGTAAAGTTAAAAGTCAATAATAGCAAGTAGAGGAATTATAATATAAAAACACTTAGAACGATAGACTTATAGTAACTTTAAATGGTTAGATGGTATTGAGCGCGCGCTCTCGATGGTATGATAAGTCGCGATCTGACGAATTCAGACGAAACCGCGTAAGGTGAGCTTGATTGCTGACGCTGCCAAACTGCACATTTGCAGCGTGTTCGATATTACTTCGAACACCAGTATTAGGAAGAAGCCGAGAAATAAAAACGGATTTTCACTTACTACGATCCTAACACACATCTTTTGCCTCAATCACTCATCACATTATTCGTTGTTCAACTGAAGTGGCAGTGGGCTTGCCATATCTGTCGAAGAATCGATAACCGTTGGGGTAGACGAGTTGTTGAGTGTAGGGCGCTCTTACGGCCAGAATGAGGATCAGCGAACGGCTGCTTTTAAAAGCTGGATGCGTCGAGCTGAGGACGGCGGGGAGGCCTATGTTCAGCAGTGGACTGCTATAGGCTGATGATGATGAGATTCTTGATTGTAATCAATCGTTTTTCTAAATACTCTTCCAGATTATCACACAAGGCGGCGTAACCTACAAGAACGAGCCGTGGCACCGCGAGTGCTTCACTTGCAGCAACTGCAGCACTTCGCTGGCCGGACAGCGCTTCACATCGCGCGATGAGAAGCCATACTGCGCTGACTGCTTCGGAGAGCTGTTCGCTAAGCGATGCACGTCCTGTGTCAAGCCTATCACTGGTAAGTTCGGCATCTTAGCTTTCTAGAGCACTACCAGTTAGTATGCTACAAAGGGCGGCACTCAAAGTGCGTAAAAGATTCCCCTTGGAGGACGACGGTTAGACGCAAAGCTTTAATCAACAAGTGAAGCGTGTTTTATCTAAGTATACCTGGCCCTACTATTTTCACATATTGATCAAAATGGTCAAACTCTGTGCATCAGTTTATTTGACCATTTTGAGTAATGTGTGACGACTCACACAAGATTGCGATCCTTTAATTCCTTGGTCATTGACCCTACTAACATAACAAAAGGTTAACTACTAACATAATTAGATAACTCGCCTTATTATTTACAAGTTATTGATCAATATGGTCTTATTCCAGGCATTGGCGGCACCCGCTTCATCTCTTTCGAGGACCGTCACTGGCACAACGACTGCTTCATCTGCGCTCAGTGCAAGACATCTCTCGTTGGCAAGGGCTTCATCACTGACGGACAGGACATTATCTGCCCAGAGTGCGCCAGGCAGAAGCTCATGTAAATAAGGACCACTTGAGCAATTCCCTTGCGATTCAAATTGATCAGAATGGCCTTGATGATAAGACCATTTTGATCAGTTTAACTATGGATTTAATTTACCATCAGCTTGCAATCAATATTGATAATCTGCGATCAGTTTTCAAATTATTGTATTTAACTGATATCACGATCAGATTCAGCATCTATCGATGTATTTAATCATCAGTCAATTTGATCGTTTTTGATCAGTAAAACGTATCGCGGGCGATCGGTTTTAACATCGATGTTGATGAAAATAACATTTGATCGCATTAACTAACTTAGTATTGATACCTACGCAAGTAAACCCATACAAATCGCAGGAGGAATTATACTAAGCGTCGCAGACTAACGCCCAGTCGTCTAACTACCCTCCCTCCATATCCATGGCTTGTGACGTAAGGACGCCATTGTAACTAACTTTTTTTTGTGCGCAGCGAAAAAACCATTCTACCGGTAGTCGCTAACGCTCGAGACTGGTGCGCGTTCAAAAAGGACACGACCGACGACCTAGTCGACCTCATTGATAATATCAAAATACGCAAATTCAATGTAAAATGATATTTTTACACAAAAACGAAAAATCACAAAAAAAATGTCATGCACAAAATGTTTCGCTTTTACTCGATTATTTATATATTTTGGTTACAAGTGCGATTTTCTGTAACTTCGCGTATTTATTGAACTATATTTATTTGCTAATCGCCATATTATTTCGCTTTGGCTGTTGTATTAGTCCTAGGATGGATTGTCAATTTCTAGTGCGATTCACACGTTGCCTTATTAACATATCTAAGTCAATCGAGGGTATATATTATTTTGTGTTGTAATGTAAATAATACCACGTTATTTATAAATGTTGTGCTAACAAATCTTGCCTTCCTTTCTAACGATTCGAGAAGCGAAGTGATAGAAAAGGACAATCGGTATTCTACACTACAATATTTATAAATAGAACGGTCTTACAACCTCTGGTGTTGCCAGTTAGTGGGAACCTCCTGGTTTCTTTTAAGTGCTTGTATAACATAGTCGGTAAGATATATTATTGACAGAGTAATGTAATTATGTGTTTTACTTAATTAAGTATTTATAACGGTACGCACTCAGCGGCCGATGGTGTTGCCGTCACATGAAAATTGAGATTTTTAGCTGTAGTGTTGCCATCGGTTAACCTAACCTAAAGTAAGCGACATCTAGTTTTTACTAATAAAAAATAATAAAAATATTTTTGTTCTCGAATAAGAATTGTTACAACTTGTAATTGAATGTTATCGATATTTTTATTACCTACTTGATAATACTTGTTAGTGTAGATTGTATGTAAGAGTAACATCTGAAGCTTGTGAGCCGACCACGAATGGGGGAACATTTTAAAAGGTTACTTGTTAAGAGTTAAATTATTCAGATTGAAGTAATTTATATTAATGTACACTTGAAATGCTTAGCTGTGTGATCTGATTAAAATATTTGTATCTATCTGTCTACCCATAGATTGTAAACTATGAAACTGAAATAAACTATTAAAAATATTAAATTGGTCGTTATTTATTTAATACCCACCTAGAAATCTATTATGGAACTAGATAAAACGTGGCATAATATTTCGGATTTTATTCCAAAATTTAGATAGTTGGTATACACCAACTTAACCCAAATGCCATTTGGGTTAAGAAATGCACTATTACATTCATCTTAATATTGTTAATAAAACAGTTTCATCATCTTGACAGCAGTTTATTTAGATTATTCCTTAGATTATCACAATTTTATTTCAAGATTTTAATAAATATTTTTTTCTTACATCTAACTACCATAAAAAGCGTATAATCTGAATTGTTTATAAATACACATTCGTATAAATTTAAATGCATTAAAGAAACGATATTTTTAAATATACTTTAACTTTAACTTTTACTTGAATACTTTTTTAAATATTTGTGCAAACTAACTGTTTTTCGCTCTTAGACCATTTTGATTAAATAAAGCAAGTAATAATAAGATAAGTACCTGGTTTTGAGAGCCGAAAATTATTTTATTTCTTTTCAACATTTCATTTGTTAGTAAGGACCAAAATATTTTTTTATCCTAATTTATTTGGTAAAAAGATCTCTGTATTCACTTACATCAAATATTTTGGTACCTTCTTTATGTTATATAAACAAAAATTGTTTGAATTAAAATATTCTAAATACCAAAGTACTTTTAACAAAAATCTGTTGGTACCAAAGTAATTTTGAACAAGATTAGTTGGTTCCAAACTAGTTTTAACTAAAATCAACTGGTACAGTCACGGACAATAAGATGTATACACTCCATACTTTTAAAATTAAATCACACTAAAACTAATAGATGTAGGTTAAAAACAAAAAGCGGAAATTGATTTAACATTAAACTAGTGGCGAAATCAATAAAAATACCAGAACATTGTTGGACATGTTGACCTGTACATGGGTTGAAAGATTATGGAGTGTATACATCTTATTGTCCGTGACTGTACCAAATTGTTTTTAGTAAAAATTAGTCTGTACCGAAATACTTTTGTCCGAAGTGGTTTGGAGCTACGGGGTGAAGTTCAGCAGTGAGTATCTTCATCTTGGGGACGTAGTCGACGACTGCTTGTACCGCTGCTGGTGTTGAGAAGAGGTTAGAGAGGATGATACGTTCTTCTTTGACGCCGTGTTGTGTTAGGACATTTACTGCCTGAAATAAAAAAGAAAGAAATCATTATTGGAGTAGGTAGGTAGGTACTTTTGACTTTAAGGATTTCTAACTATCTTTGGTAATAAAAAAACAGGGTCACGACTGTATCCGCAAGGCGCAGTAGACATTCTCTCAGATCCTTTGAAGATGTCTTACTTTGCTTTTCCTGGATAAAAAATAGCCTTTGTGTTATTGTGTGCCTTTCATCCATTGAGTGGTTTTTGCATGGAAATGTAACAACCATCCACACAACCAAACATTCTCACAAACTTTCGCACTTTTATAATAATAGTAGGATATTCCCCTCTGTGCTCGGTATAACATACCTACTAGAAATAAAGAGTGCGAAATAAGGTAGGTACCTACTTATCATATAGGTACTATCAACTACTCGGATTTTCTGTTATTTAAGATCTTCCTTAGATCTTGATTGTGACTAAGGGTCGGTTCATATCTAACGGAAGATCCGTCGCGTATTATCGGTCGCGGAACGCCAGAACTGACAAATGTCGAGTGTTTTTCTATACATTTGTCAGTTCTGGCGTTCCGCGACCGATAATACGCGACGGATCTTCCGTTAGATATGAACCGACCCCAAAATGCTTTTGTTTAAATTAAACTGACCTGTTTAACGGTGTTTCCAGTAGACATGATAGGGTACATCAGCAGCACTTGTCTCCGAGCGATGTCTTCAGGGAATTTGGCATACACAACATGTGCTTCATGTGTGTCTGTGTCACTCTCTACCAGGATCTTGCCAATGCGGATAGAGCGACAGCAATCTCGGAGGCCCTAGAATATTATTTTATAATTGAGTTTTGTTTAGCTCTAAATTGAAGTGTTACTTTTTGGCTTTCATTTTTAATATGAACTTCATGCATTGAGCACTTAGTGCTTCAGAGGAAATTTTACATATTACAGTTTCAGAGATAGATGACATGAGTTTTTGGTTTAAGATTGATCTAAATAACATCATTCAGTACCTCATCATCAGCAGCCTTTCTCATTCTTCTGCTCGGTATAGGTCTCGCTTCACTTCTGCCATTGGCCTCTTTTCCGAGCCTATTTTGCCCTTTGTTCAGGTATAACCTGAATCTAAACTACATTACATATACTTGATTATTTTGTTACCAACCTGTTCCATGGCTTCTCCAGACCTAACGATAGACACCCCACAGTTCCCCGCGCCATACTTGAGCCCTTTATACAGAGCCCCAGTCGGAGTGATCACCTCACAGTCGGTGAAAGGAAGCTTATTTAAGCTCTCTTCTATCACGAGGCGGATCAGACGGTCAGCGTAGAACTTGAAGTCATTTCTTGATGTGTTTCTGAAAAATTTTAGTAGAATTTCTTAGTCACAGACAATTTTTGGTAGGTAGGTAGTAAGTAATAGTTGCATATTCAGTGGTGCTTACCTAAATGTTATTAAATGTTATATATGTACTAAATTAATAATTTATTTACTAGGAAACGTTATAGGAGACATGTAGGAAACCTTATAATAGGTAACGAAATATGTAAAATTTTATAATATGCTACCAATGGTATAGATAGAAGATGTTTATAAACACCATATTAGGCAATTCAGTAATAGTTGAACTAATAATAACTTATCGATGGAAAATGAAAACCTTTCGATGAAATCTTTGGGTGGTGTTTCTAAGATACTCCTCAGGGTATCTAAGCTTGAGCCATGGTGACACGTCCATTACCAAATTCTATGGAAAGCTAAAATGTAATACGAGGATTGCCACAAGGTCCTAACCTGTCTCGGAGTATAGACTGCAGTTCTTTGATGTTGTCGTTCGACGGTAGAAGAGTCAGACTGTCTCCAAACTGTTCTTTCACTTCCTCAACAGACCACGGCCGTATATCGTCGTCAATCAGTTCCATTATTTAGAAATAAAAGCGTGAATTTTGCAAAAGTGCAAACCAGAAAAACGTCGTAAACACAACAACACAACAGCTGATGAGCTGAGTGGCTGACACTGACATTTGATTTGACGTTACAGCGTTCGTTCAGAAATTTTGTAAAGTTTTGGTTTTTAATCAGAGAAATGGAAAAAAATTGTTAGAGATCGGCTCGAGTACAGAGATGGATTTCGTTTTCATCAATTTAGACTAGACCGGAATATTTTTTCCGGTATTCCTGAGTGTAAACTGTCAAAATGTATGGTTATTCTTGGTTTATTCCGAAAAATAACTAACACGTTTGATGGTAGATCTATTACACTTTAGCTCTGCCGTCGGCGCGTGTTTAGGCTAGGCGTTTAGTACCTATACAGAGATTACGAGTACCTTGTAGATACTCGTAAAGGTTCAATGCTAAATCCATGATACTCGTAATCTCTAGGTAATGTCTATGTATTTTATGACCTTTTCATACAAGGTAAGACATATTTAAAGGATGTACAAGAGGTACCATGCTAAATCTATGAGGTAGGATGCTAATAAAGTAGGATTTCTATCCATTGCGTATACAGAATGTGGCAAAATTTTACAACATTATGGGCAGCTACCTTTTGTAGTTAGAAGGTTTTGTTCTTAGAAAACTATAGGTATATTTTGAAAATAAAAATATCTGCATTTTTGGAGTTTTGAAAAAATGTACAGTCAGCCCAAAAAATGACATTTCTCAAAAAAAAAAACAAGTAGGTCTCAATCGACGCTATTTTTATTTGGTTTAAGTGTTCCTAATGGAACACTTTTCCCAAAGTAACTTAGCCAATCAAATCGTAAGATTTTGCCTTACAAATTCGGCCTATAAGATTTTAATTATAGGTAAACGGTGTTACTATTAAACGTGACATAAAGTTTTTCCATAGTTCAACTTATGAATAAGCAAAATGGCTACCAGTAAACCAATTAGAAAGTTATACCTTGCATAACTTTGACATTTCTTTCATACAAACGCTATTCCGAAGATCCACCACCTTGCACCCTTGTTTAAATCTAGTGTAACCACAGAATACATGTTAGTAGGTACTGTAAAAATATTTTCATAGTTACCACCAAAGAGTACGTATATATTTTACTCACACCAAGGAGTTTTTGTCTAAGTACGGATGCCCGCCAAAATAAAAATAAAAAATCGAAATCAAAAAGAAGAGTCTAATTTGACAAATATACACAGCTGTCATAGACAAATTGATACTTATTTTGAGGTTTCTCGTTGGATGCGATGTTGCCGATTTGTGCATCTTCACTTATCAGAAGGATAGTTACATCAGAGTTCCACCTTGTTTAATGGTAAGAAGTTATTCCTGACATATTCTGAATTTACGCAAGGTAAAGCTATGCAATGCGTAAATCTGATAGAACTTCGGAATAAATAGTTTTTATTGGTGAGACTGTAAGTAGATGTCTTAGTCATATTTTCAGTTTTCTTAATTTAAAAATGAAACCAACAAAATGATTACAATTATCGCTTTATTCGCCCAGAAAATACAAAGTAATGATTGCAAGAATATCTTCACTTTTAAAAGTTGTAGATTAATGTTACTATAATACTCGATTCAAGTATAATGTTGCTAACCACAAAACTTTGTTCACAAAAATATAGGTATTCTTTTACTCTATTGAACATGGAACTGCGACCGCCTACATAAGATTAATGAACAACTCCGAGAACAGATACGACACAATCAACAGGCACTAATAGTATTGTTACCTACGATAAGTAAAAAAGTATATCCACTACATTATAATTACAAACCGATTGTGGCAACACTTAAGCCGAAAGCATCACCCCTGTAGCCAAACCTGTCTTTAGTAAGTTTTTGTTTCTAAGAATTGGAGGGGGTGATTGGTGTAGGGTAGGTAACCACTAAATTAAAAGCTTAGTATCGCATCTGCCGCTCTATTTCTTAATCTTATGTCTAACGCTCTAGAAATTTCAACAATTTGTAAATGCGAGACGTTTTGGGACCTCTTCTACCACCGAACCCTCATTTGCTACCTTTCCATACAATCCTGTCATTGAACTACACTATTTTTATTCGTGAAACAAATGAAATGAAGCACTGCGATTGGTGGAAGAGGCAATACACAACTTTAATATTAAAATAAATAGTAAATGCCGATGAAAACCATCTGAATGTGGATGCGACAACTCATTTCTTAGAAATGAACCAATGGAGACAATAAACAAGGGTTTATATTGTTCAAATACTTAAGTATATAACAAAACGCTTCAAAGCTAAAAAATAAGTAGTACTTAAATGATACTAAAAATTCGAAAAAAAAGTACAACTGATTATTATTTTGTCAGTAGTACATTTTGTTCGTCGAATTCATATCTTCGTGATAATTTTGCAAATAAAATCAACAAAACCTGGCACTTAATATATTGCAAATAAAAAAACTTATCAAAATATGTGATCACAAATGTACTTTTCGGCGACACGGTGTGATTGTATAGCTACTTACAGCCCTTAACCCGTGGTTTACATCTAACCTCAGCTCTCAGGCCCGTATGAAAAAAACGCTACTTGAGTTCAAATCGCGACAAAAGCATAGACATGTTATTCCCGACAAAACACTTCGACTACACTTCCGAGACAAATATAATCGTGATAAGTTTATACAGGGTGTAAAAGACGTCTACCGAAGCCGCAAGGTAGGTGCAGCATCCCAACACACAACCAAATCCAAAAGGATTTTCCGAAAAGATCATTATATCCGGAGAAAACAGCATTTGAAGAGTACTGTTTGCGTATGTACTTTCGTAGATTGCTGGATTTTGAGTTTTAACTGTTTTTTTTTCTTTTATAAATGAAATTCTTAGGTAGGTATGGTCTTATTATGTTGTAATAGTAGTAAATAACCGAAAATAACTAAGCTGCGTTTTTTTTCTCGCTAAATATGTTTAGAATCATGGTCTGATTGTAACCTCTCAGTTTTCGAGATAGTTGTCTTTTTACACCCTGTATGTTTTTATGAGGTAGTGACCCGAGACGATGTTTTTAGGCCGACTGAAGGCCATCGATGCACGAAAAGTACAACATTATCACAATTTATCGTTTTTACCTAAAAATATGAATGCATAAGGCACTCAAAGTTGAGTACGGTTCTTTCATACGAGCCTTAATGGTAGTGATAAAATTATTTACAAATACAACGACCTTAAAGTCAATAATGCAACAGACTGGACAACAATGCCTGGACCAGACCACAAGCATGATCGCTCATAATCAAACGATTACTTTACAAGAGAGAATTCTTGATAAAACTGCATTTTCAAATAAAAATGGCGACTTCTTTCAGCAACATTTTCATCCGGAGATATTCTTTCAGAAATAGTTTGACAGAGCAGTCACGCTTTTGGAATCTCAAAACTCATTTTCACTAAAACAATTCACACAAGACCATTAAATCATAAAACGTGGTCCATGGCGTAACAGGCTATCAATTAACTAACTTCTATTGTTTCTACTGAAAATTGACTTCAGCTAAGATTACCTATTCTAAGCACACTGACTACTGCATCCGATAATAAAATCTCCGTAAATTAGTAATGCTTAGTTAGAGCGAGAGAAACTGATAGTCTGTCTCAATATCCAGTGGTGAAAAGGAAAATCATTCTCTCTCACTCCGCGCGCTAAAGTTTGCGGAGACTATACTGTGCGCTAGAGTCGACCCACAACAAAACGCTTAATGGCGGCTTACATTATATATTTCACAGTCTGTTTTGATACATTTAAATTAGCACCACATAGTTGAATTCATGTACATCCAGGCACCAAAGTCTCATAAGATTTCTCTGTCGTCTCTAGCTCACAGTATCTTTAGAGATGCAACGAATATTTGTTTATCCGTACGTCCGGTATCCGGCCTATCCGGCTATTTTATAGATAGCTATAAAATAGCCGGTTAGGCCGGATACCAGTATCCACCTGCAATGGACTTACCTAGGCCTAATAGACCTATATGGGGAGTCCAAAGCTACACGAGAAACCGGTCGTGGCAGGGCCCCTGTCATCTGATAATGTCGTCTGGATAGATGTCATGTATGGATATTGTAATCCAGCTAAAAAGCGCGATATTTAACATAAATCGCATTTTTATTGGCATTAAACGTAGGTTAGCCCTAGGGTTTCAATTATAAAATGTTCGTGTAAGATTAAGACGCTCCGGCGCGCGGCGGTCCGGCCTAAACCAACGCCGGTTATCCGGCATCCGGCCAATGTATTTGTTGCATCTCTAACTTCAATGTACTGTTAGGTCTGGGTCTATGCTAGTTTGGAAGTTAGAACGCTTAGCCAAGCCTTACAGAGTCTAATATGAATCACAAAGAGACTGATGTCGCCGTTATCTGCGTCTGAGACATTTTCTACAAACATAATTTATGTAAACAAAATATAAAAGAGAAAATTGCAAATTACCATGATATTTGCTCATTTTCTTTTTGTTTAGAATTTCAATTTTTTTTTTAATAATTATTACTTTATTCTTGTAACTTACAAGGTATAGATGAATAAAGAAATAACTATTTTTTTCATGGTAGATATTTAAAAAGTTACTCTTACATAAATACTTAAAAAAACTAAGTATAAAAATTAAAATTTGATTTTATGTCACATTGGTGTAGATTCGGATGTTCATAAAATTTAAATTTTAAACTTATTGTAGTCAGTAAATACCCGAATCTGACGCTATGTTGGACAAAAATGTCTTAAAACAGTTCACGCAACACCAGTAATTGGACAAAGAGTTGACTTAATCATAATTTGTATGCGTCCAATGGTCTCCCTACACTAATTATTAAGTCTATGCTCACACTCGTCGGGTCTGCGTATTGCCAACTAATTTCACCTAAAACTGGCTACATTTTCAACAATTCAACAGTTAATAAACCTACATTTCTCTAAAAAAATGCCACTTCTTTAATAATAAAGTACAATGGTTGATTGCTTTTATAAAATTTAATATGTGCTTAAAATTCATATAAGAAATAAATAACATAAAATTGGAAATGACAACGCCAAAGTGAGAAAGTGGTTAGATTTAGCCAAAGTTGTCACAGGCAACATCGGTACATTGGTTTGGCGGTAACTCGTTTATTTTCGATTCACGAAACGAAAATTTCACTTTGTCGGGTTCCCTTTTCACGTAAAGTAAAACAAAGTTTATGAGAAGTCGAGTCTATTAACCCATTCAGTGCCAGTTCGCTATTCGGCAATTGAAGCCAAGCTGAGCGTGGCAGGAAATTTTATAAAATTATAATTCGCCATAGAATGTTGCAATATCTTGTATTATATAATTTAAGCAATTGGTAGGTAGGTACCACCTAAGTTATCATAAGTTTAGATTTAAGATGGATCACCTAAAAGAAAGCTAGGCCCCAAACCGTGTTTGTTGCCCTGATTCTTCACGGTATTGGTCGCGAAGGAACAGGAGTAAAATCACCTAGTTTTAAGACGTTTCAAAGTGATCCCAGCGGTCCTACTGAATAAATGCTTTTTGACTTTGACTTTGAATGTTTGTAACCTCTAAGTTTAAAAACTGGTTTAGTTTTAAAAGTTACTTGAACTCATTTTAATTCTAAAACTGTTAAAATGCATAGCTTCAACTATTAGGTATATGTTCGAGAAAATTATAAATTATATTAATACGTAAGAAAATGACGTGATAAAAACCCGATTCTGCTTACTTTTGTTTTTCATATCACATACCTTGTTTTAGTGTAGCGACACATCTGCCGTACGCCAATCGTTCGGTTCAATGCAGTGTTTTTCAAGTTCCCTAGACACATCAGCCGAAAGTTAGCGCGTTTTCGCATTCGAAATTACGACAGAATCTTCGGCTAATGTGTAGATATGCATGCATGTATAGCATGTCACATTTCTAAAACAATACACGTTAACCCGAGGTGAAGTTAGACAATAAGGTATTATACACCGTAACCTTATGTACTTACATAAAAAAAAATGCGCTTGCACAACTGGTTTTCAGAGAAACAAGGATATTCGAGCTCAACGCAGAAATAGTCTAGGCGTCTTACCATAGAACGTGACATAAAGTTATTCCACCGAATAAATCAAGAATAACCATACATTTTGACAGTTTACACTCCGGAATAACTTTATGTCACGTTCTATGGTAAGACGCTAGGTTTTCTAAACTTTACTAGCTGCGCTCCCGCGGTGTGACCGGTCCCTCGGGATTTTTTCGGAATAAAAAGTAGCATATGTCCCTCGGATACAACCTTTATCCATGCCAATTTTAAGCCTTATCTGTTGTGGTTTGGGCGTGAAAAGGTAACAAACAGACAGACAAGAGTTACTTTCACATTTATAATTCTGGGTGTTTTCTATGTATAATATGTATGTATTTACGAAACAAAAAGTATATAAGTAGTATATCAGTCATGTAGTACCCATAACACAAGCTCTGCTTACTTTGGGGCTAGATGACGCTGTGTGAAAAGTCCAGCATTATATATTATTTATTAAGTATGTTTTTGGGCAAGTGCCGCTGTCTACCCTGTTAGACATAGATCTGAGATGTTTACCCTGCTTTGGGGATATTATTTGTTTTTTATTTTATGATTTATAAGGTTAAAAAGAACCCAAAAATGATTTAATATAGTTGTCGGGTTATACCAGCTCTCTGATTCACCTAGTAAAATGTCATCTTGTTTGAACTTTTAAATGAATAATTTTAAATTAAGTGACTGTAAGTTGAACTATCGATATCGATATTTGAAATAAATAGTGTTGTCACTACTATGCAGTGACTATATTTTTATCGATATTGCAAGTAATGATCAAATATCGATAAAAGTTTTTAGTGTTGTATGACTGCGGCATGATTTATCGATTAAGTAATCTCTGAAAACCATTTGTACATAATATAACTTATTTAAACTAGCGGGTAATACTTTGTGCGCTTGTCTCACAAGCATATACAAAGTAGCGAACGGATTAAAAGCAACTTAAAATATTAATAAAACTACCCTCTTTACAAATAAATTATAAAAAAATCACTCATCTATGCAATAAATACGATAACAACATGATTCGCTTTGCTTTTATACAGGTTGGTATTAAATCAGTGGCATATAATTACATAATCAAAGTGTAAATTATGTACAAACAATGTACATGTATAATTAATATCCTAATTTACTGACTGTTTAAATTAACACACTCAACTTTGAATCAAATTACTTAATGTATTATGTAACTAACTTTGCATTTGTATTTAATTGCATTATAATACTTACAAATGATGTACAATTTTGGCATTACTGTGACGTAAACGAACATACGCTTTGATTATTCGATTTTGAAATGCAATAGTTGAACATAATTTCCTTACGATTATTGTAAGATGTCGGATTTGTTTATATCTACCCGTTTCACGCAACGAAAGTTTCAATTACAAAGTCTCAAATTCGATTAAACCCATATAAAAGCATGCACCATTATATCGGTTACGATTAAGGGATTCTGAATCATCGATACTTTTATCGATAGTCGATAAATGTCTAATCGCCAATAAACCGTTGGATAGTCGATGTCATTTATCGATTGTCGATAAATCTTTTTTTATCGATAAGTCGATGAATCCTTCTATCGATAGTCGATAGTGCTAGTGCGGACAGCGTCGTCGCCACAGCTGTTTAAGCAAACAAAAGCCGTGGGCCAGCACGCCAACATTTCTATCATGGAATGTATCCTGTGGGCGACGATGCGTTGTCTACAGATGTAACCATCATTTGCCGGATAAATAATTACTTTAATTTAACTACTGGATTGAAAAATATTCAAATTTTGAAAATATTGTTTTACTCAAATTGGTTGGAAATAGAGATTTTAAGGATAGACAATTGATTATTCTAGATTATTGTACTATCGAACGTCAATTATTACATAAACTCAACTGAGCCAAAACATTAAAAGTCTAAAAACGTCTTCCCACAAAACAGACTATTAAATTCCTGTTACATAAATGAATTGTCTGCTGAACAATAGACTATTGAATATCTAACCGACGTAATAGACAACTGATTATCAATTAATCAAAAAAGACAATTATCTCAGCAAAGTAGATATTAATCGGTCATCTACCAATCAAAATAGACAATTCTCTCAGCAAAATAGACAATCATCTTATAAAAATAGACAACAATCTCAACCAAATAGACAATCATCTCACAAAAATAGACAACAATCTCACCAAAATAGTTAATTATCCTGACAAAGTGGTTACAGCTGGTCGCAAACTATATTAACAGCTTGTACACTAAGTATCACATAGCGACTAGTGGGCTAAGACGCCGTTCCTTTGCCGCGGGTAGCCGTTGGCGTAGGCCTTCGTCTCGGGCTTCTGGACTGATTGCGGAGGCTCCACCTTGGCCTTCTTGCCCGGTTTCGATGATAGGTATGCTTTGTAGAAGAACTGAAAAAGAGAGAGAGGTGTTAAAATAGTAGATGCGCTGGAGTGTATCGTTGTTTACTAAAGTTTCAATAGATTTAGAGTTTATGTCAAAGTCAAAAAGCATTTATTCAGTAGGACCGCTGGGATCACTTTGAAACGTCTTAAAACTAGGTGATTTTACTCCTGTTCCTTCGCGACTATGTCAAAGATGGAAAAAGTCACGCGAGAACTAGATCCAAGATTTAATAAATGTCTATTACATTCAATATGACTTGATGGCCCATAAGACGAAAGTCTCTCAGTCTGTCAGTTTTCTCCAGCCCCTTTACCATGGCGTTTGTCTAGGTACCAGAGAATAGAAATAAATGACAGTAATGACATTAGAGTGTGGATAAAACGGGTAGAAAAGTAACTTTTTTCCACTTTCTACCCGTTTTATCCACACTCTAATGTCATTACTGTCATTTCTTTCTATTCTCTGGTACCTAGACAAACGCCATGGTACGGGGGCTGGCATTAACATGTTTCATGACCAGATTTTGAACGTCGGTAACTATAAACGTAACGTATATCTAGAGTACAAAATATCATTAATCCTTTTAAAGTCAAAAGAAATGGTCAAAAAATATCCAAAGTTCACTCACCTGCGCAAAAAGCACAAAGTACGAGAAGTACATGGCCATAGACAGTTTAATGTTGATATTGCTGATGTGGCAGGAATGCTGTGAGGCGCCGGTCATATGATTGTACGCCCATAGATTGATTGCGCAGCCGACAATCATCTGCGTGAGTTGGAGCCCCGTGATTGTCATCGCGAGGAACTTGGGTGGGTACTTGCCCATGCTCACTAGAGCGTAGTACGAGTACATTACACTGGAAGAGAAAATACAAGTCTTTACATTAAATAATAGTCACATACATATGTATAGTCCTGAAGCCTGATCACCTCTTTGCGTCTGAGCGACCATTCCAACGCTACGCCGAGGTAGAAAGGAGTGATGTTTTTTGAGGAAAAGAAATTACAACCGTTACTGATGCCTAGGTTCATAGAACATCATATTTGGTTTTAATCATACAGTATGTATTTGATAAAAGCCAAAGAGAACTACAAAACTGGTGTTTAAGTGTTGCTGAGCAAGCCTAGTAACTCCTGGAGAGCGATCTCATTCTAATGCATTCTAATAAAAGTAAGTTCATATGAGTCAGTGGCCAACTCTGGTGACGGAGTTTTTAGGTCGCATTAAGGCCTCCGTCACGAAGTGATGGAAATGAAACCGTCCTGCAAGCGTGATTCTATGTTTTTCAAAGTTAAATACATTAGCTATGATTGATCATAACGCAAGATTCATTGTATTTTTTTATACGATTGATTTTAGATTATTAAAGCACTCAAACGCCCTTGAACTATCCACGCGCGAGCCATATAAAAAGCTCTTAACCTCATTTCGAAAATGGCTATCATCTATCCAGAGAAACTTGAATTATTTATAGATCTCTTAGGAGTTCGTCTGAAGTAAGCACATTGGAAAATGTTTAATCATACCGAATATAGGCAAGAATAATAGAGGATGAGGGGATTTTTATAATCTCAGTAAGTACTTGTGGGTATTTCATAGATTGTTTTTGACATCCTGTTTTTTTAGATATCAGTTACAACGATGTTTTCCTTCGTTCTAACTGATATCTAAACCGTTAAAACTGAAATCAGTCATATTTTTTATTTCGATACTTATTTACTATTCTGCATGTTGAATTGAAATTGTAATGACGATATTTATTTATTTATTTGGCAACACCAACAGCATACATAATACACATTTTGTAGGAACATTTTAAATCAGTCACTCTATAGAATGTACACCCATTACAGGCATGCACAACATTTACAATAAGTATTAGGAACTGACAACAGCTAAAAAGCTAATATAAGTTAAAGGTTAATTAAAATCAAAACAAAAAAAAAACCCAATTAAAAACAAAACAAAAACAATATTAATGACGATATTTATTTTTTAATTATTTAATAATGATGTAACTTACTAAAAATTTGTATACCGTATTAATACGGTGGAGAATGTGACACTTATCTACAAATTTTAAAACTTATGTAACCATTCTTCGAACAAATAATTTCATTTCATTTCTTAGTGCCCATAACACAAGCTCTGCTTACTTTGGAGCTGGATGATGCTGTGTAAATAGTCCAGCATTATATATTTATGTGTATTATTACTTTTGTAAAGTTTTATCGAAAAAATAATGGGTTCCTTATACTCGTATTATATTTTTATTCAGTTTCCGCGTTCATCTATTATGGTAAATTTTTATTTACTAACTGCCGTGGGAGGCTTTCAGTCGGTTGAATTCCGTCATTATGGTTGATCACTAGCTTTGACGAACACTGGCGCAGTGGGCGAAGACCCGCCAGCGACGCAAAAGGTTGCGGGTTCGATCCCCGCGGGACAAATGTTTTCATTCTACAGATATTTGTCTCGGGTCTGGGTGTTACTATGTATAATGTGTATGTATTTACAAACAAAAAAGTATTTTAGTAGTATGTCAGTCATGTAGTACCCGTAACACAAACTTTGCTTACTTTGGGGCTAGATGATGCTGTGTGAAAAGTCCAGCATTATCTATACTTCTATACTAATATTATAAAGAGGAAAGATTTGTTTGTTTGTTTGTTTGTTTGTATGTATGTTTTTTGTTTGTTTGTTTGAAATGAATAGGCTCCGAAACTACTGGACCGATTTGAAAGGAGAATGGGCATCCCCGCCCAAATCAAAAAACTATCGCCCGCAGAGTGGGCGTATGGTGGAATGGGTAGACCTTGAAAAACACTCCATTTCATTGTATGACAGCTAAAAAATCCATCCTACAGAAATCGAGATATTTGCAGTTAAATGTGGTGACTCTTACCAACATGTTTTTTGACTTACAGGCTTCCCGCAGATAAGCCACTATGGGCATTCGATAGAACTTTAGAAGCACTACATTTCATTGTATGACAGCTAAAAAATCCATCCTGCAGAAATCGAGTTATTTGCAGTTAAAGGTGGTGACCATCATGTTTTTTGACTTGCAGGCTTCCCGCAGATAAGCCACTATGGGCATTCGATAGAACTTTAGAAGCACTACATTTCATTGTATGACAGCTAAAAAATCCATCCTGCAGAAATCGAGTTATTTGCAGTTAAAGGTGGTGACCATCATGTTTTTTGACTTACAGGCTTCCCGCAGATAAGCCACTATAGGCATTCGATAGAACTTTAGAAGCACTACATTTCATTGTATGACAGCTAAAAAATCCATCCTGCAGAAGTCAAGATATTTGCAGTTAAAGGTGGTGACTTTTACCATCATCTTTTTTAACTAACAGGCTTCCCGCAGATAAGCCACTATGGGCATTCGATAGAACTTTAGAAGCACTACATTTCATTGTATGACAGCTAAAAAATCCATCCTGCAGAAGTCGAGATATTTGCAGTTAAAGGTGGTGACTTTTACCATCATCTTTTTTAACTAACTGAAAACCAGCGTTGCTCTGCACCTAGCGATAGGTACAGGGTAACAAAAAAGCTGAGACTGGTCCTATTTGGCACACTATATCACAGACCTTGCACCTACCTACCTTTAGCTGTTTTGTGTTTTTATTTTTTTTATGCTTTAGGTTAGTTAAGCAGTTTTATCTTGTGTTAGTTTAAGTACCTGTCTATGTTTTTGTTTGTTTCATTATTAAGTGTGTCTGTGAATCTGTGCCAATAAAGTATCTATCTATCTATCTATCTAACTAACAGGCTTCCCGCAGATAAGCCACTATGGGCATTCGATAGAACTTTAAAAGCACTACATTTCATTGTATGACAGCTAAAAAATCCATCCTGCAGAAATCGAGTTATTTGCAGTTAAAGGTGGTGACCATCATGTTTTTTGACTTACAGGCTTCCCGCAGATAAGCCACTATAGGCATTCGATAGAACTTTAGAAGCACTACATTTCATTGTATGACAGCTAAAAAATCCATCCTGCAGAAGTCGAGATATTTGCAGTTAAAGGTGGTGACTTTTACCATCATCTTTTTTAACTAACAGGCTTCCCGCAGATAAGCCACTATGGGCATTTGATAGAACTTTAAAAGCACTACATTCGATTGTATGACAGCTAAGAAATCCATCCTGCAGAAATCGAGATATTTGCAGTCAAAAGGTGGTGACTTTTACCATCATCTTCTTTAACTTACAGGCTTCCCGCAGATAAGCCACTATGGGCATTCGATAGAACTTTAAAAGCACTACATTTCATTGTATGACAGCTAAAAAATCCATCCAGCAGAAATCGAGTTATTTGCAGCTAAAGGTGGTGACCATCATGTTTTTTGACTAACAGGCTTCCCGCAGATAAGCCACTATGGGCATTCGATAGAACTTTAGAAGCACTACATTTCATTGTATGACAGCTAAAAAAATCCATCCTGCAGTAATCGAGTAATTTGCAGTTAAAGGTGGTGACCATCATATATTCGAGATATTTGCAGTTAAAGGTGGTGACTTTTACCATCATCTTTTTTAACTTACAGGCTTCCCGCAGATAAGCCACTATGGGCATTCGATAGAACTTTAAAAGCACTACATTTCATTGTATGACAGCTAAAAAATCCATCCTGCAGAAATCGAGATATCTTACAATCAAATGTAGTGCTTCTAAAGTTCTATCGAATGCCCATAGTAGCTTGTCTGCGGGAAGCCTGTAAGTCAAAAAACATGATGGTCACCACCTTTAACTGCAAATAACTCGATTTCTGCTGGATGGATTTTTTTAGCTGTTTTACAATGAAATGTAGTGCTTCTAAAGTTCTATCGAATGCCCATAGTGGCTTATCTGCGGGAAGGCTGTAAGTCAAAAAACATGATGGTAAAAGTCATCACATTTAACTGCAAATATCTCGATTTCTGCAGAATGGATTTTTTAGCTGTCATACAATGAAATGTAGTGCTTCTAAAGTTCTATCGAATGCCTATAGTGGCTTATCTGCGGGAAGCCTGTAAGTCAAAAAACATGATGGTCACCACCTTTAACTGCAAATAACTCGATTTCTGCAGGATGGATTTTTTAGCTGTCATACAATGAAATGTAGTGCTTTTAAAGTTCTATCGAATGCCCATAGTGGCTTATCTGCGGGAAGCCTGTAAGTCAATAAATATGATTGTAAAAGTCACCACCTTTAACTGCAAATATCTCGACTTCTGCAGGATGGATTTTTTAGCTGTCATACAATCGAATGTAGTGCTTTTAAAGTTCTATCGAATGCCCATAATGGCTTATCTGCGGGAAGCCTGTAAGTTAAAAAAGATGATGGTTAAAGTCACCACATTTAACTGCAAATATCTCGACTTCTGCAGGATGGATTTTTTAGCTGTCATACAATGAAATGTTGTGCTTCTAAAGTTCTATCGAATGCCCATAGTGGCTTATCTGCGGGAATCCTGTAAGTCAATAAATATGATTGTAAAAGTCACCACCTTTAACTGCAAATATCTCGACTTCTGCAGGATGGATTTTTTAGCTGTCATACAATCGAATGTAGTGCTTTTAAAGTTCTATCGAATGCCCATAATGGCTTATCTGCGGGAAGCCTGTAAGTTAAAAAAGATGATGGTTAAAGTCACCACCTTTAACTGCAAATATCTCGACTTCTGCAGGATGGATTTTTTAGCTGTCATACAATGAAATGTTGTGCTTCTAAAGTTCTATCGAATGCCCATAATGGCTTAGCTGCGGGAAGCCTGTAAGTTAAAAAAGATGATGGTAAAAGTCACCACCTTTAACTGCAAATATCTCGACTTCTGCAGGATGGATTTTTTAGCTGTCATACAATGAAATGTAGTGCTTCTAAAGTTCTATCGAATGCCCATAGTGGCTTGTCTGCGGGAAGCCTGTAAGTCAATAAATATGATTGTAAAAGTCACCACCTTTAACTGCAAATATCTCGATTTCTGTAGGATGGATTTTTTTGCTGTCATACAATCAAATGTAGTGTTTTAGAAGGTCTACTTATTCCACTATACGTCCACTCTGCGGGCGATCGTTTTTTGACTTGGGCGGCGCTTCATACATGCCTGCCCGTTCTCCTTTGAAAATTCTTTCCCTATAGAATACTACATTATCCCCGATGAACATAGGCTATATTTTATCCTGGGGAAGTGAAGTTTTCCCGAGGGATCGCGGGTAACACCGCGGCGGACAGCTAGTTTATTATATTATTATCACACGAACTTAGCAGGTAGCTCGTCTGTTGAACTCTATTCCAACCGAAATGACGTAAGTGAGACCACATAATAAAATAACAATGCTTTAAACTTATTTAATTGTTATCATAATTCAAACGTCCTTGAATGAAACAGTTACAGTTCACCGTTACGAGTTAATGACCAAACTGAGCGTGGTTGAATGCGCATGAGTGCTGTGTTAATCAGTGTGATCTGATTCTGAGAACAGATCTTATGCCAGAACTATTACTGGATTCGTAATTTGATATACGATGCGAGCAACAAACATTTTTGGGAAAAATCTGTAGTTTTTAAAAAAATTACACATGCGAGATATTAGATACCTAGTGGAAGTATTTCAGGGCCGCTTAAGAACATCATAATTAGAATTGATTACCAGCTCAGCTCATACTTATATTACTTCATACAACTTAAATCGTCATCTCAGGCAGGATTGATACAACAAATGACTTTTCTCAAATTTCCCCATCACTCATCATCGTAATACTGCTTTTAACTTTGATATTCGTGATCAGTCCATACTTTCTTAAGCCTCACTCTTTTAAATCCATCCCTAATCATCTTCCAATATAAAAAGCACGATCGCTACCAAAAACTAACAGGGCACCATAAAAAAAAGAGACTCACCTATGCACACAATAGTTCATAACAACGAACCACCTCGCGGAGGAAGTGTACTCCGTGAACGAGTACCAGGTGTACAGCAACACGGTGATGTGGTGGTACCAGTGGAGGAAGATGAGCGGCTTCTTGCGCAGAACTATGAACACCGTGTCCCCGAGCTCAGGTAGCTTGGAGAGGACGAACATCCACGTCCAGAAACCGGAGACTTTGTCTTGCTCGATGAAACTGGAAGTAGAAATGGTAAGTTGTTAATAAGGTAAGTATCTAAGGGAAACAAAACGGTATACCAGAGTGCGAGAGACATTTTCTCTGATATTTAGGATATTAAGGGTGGTCGCACAGTCCAGCCGAGCCAAACGCGCAGAACTGTCAATTCAATAGAGAAAATGCTGCTGACGTCAGAAGCGAGCCGCATTTTCTGACGTCATCAGCATTTTTTGTATAGAAAAATTACAGCGGCGCGTACGTTGCGGGCAGTGTGCGATCAGGTTAAACATGCGGTTTCTTACATTGACTTGTGTGAAATTCATTTTGCACTGGAGAAGATTAATAAGATGTTTGCCACCAGCTGATTCAAACAAGCCTAATCATGGTACTATTGATTTTAATATAAAAGTTCCAACATGAAGCTCTTAAAAAGTAGGCAAATTCGTATGATGAAGTGGCCAAATCTGGTGACGGAGTAGAGCGTAGAGCTCCTGAATCCGTAATCAGATCAGCTCATTTACTTTCATTACGACAAAGAATAAATTCATTTTCAAATTCGCGACACGGAGATTCAACAAATAATGTGCATTTATCATTATTAGAAACAATCACTGTAGAATCTTATTGTGTATTGTTTGAAGACAACAAAAATTCAAAATATTCCAGGGCCATCAAAATCTCGGATCGTAAATCGGTACGATACGAGGACAATCGCGGCCTATGTGATTATTAGGTACCATAACTATTATAACATGGTGAGACGTTGCAAAAACCGATGAAAACAATACGTTGCGTGCAAATCCGAGGAACACGCGACAATGGCCAATAAACTGATAAAGCAGGGTCTACACTTGCGAGAATTTCGATGCATTAGTAAAGCTAGCTTAGCTTACAGTACACGAAGGCAGATAGGACATTGTGTGTGTGTAGAATGTAGATTAATATGCACGTTGTTTCTGTGTAATCACCATGTTCCAATCAGAAAACTGTTTCGACAATTGAAGTAATTATGAATCAATGAATGCGACAGACTTGTTCTTCATTCGATCTTAAGGGCTTACCATACGGCGCTAAAACACTTTTTAGCTAATTACAAGTACAAAAACAAAATAAGTTCAAAATTCGGAACAACGAGATCACGTAGTGTACTAAGCTGATGGAAGTTTGTGATTATTTTATATCGAGAAAATATTTAGTTATCGTGTTTTCACTACAATGGAGCAACAGTTTATATCCTCAACTATAATATATATTTTTTTCAATAATATTGGTTCAATAATTTTATAGATATGATCCAGAGTGGAAGCAGTTTTGAGGTAGTACGCGCCCTTAACCTATGAATCGTATTACAACATTTTACTTTGTAAATAAATTGATGTGTCGAACTCAATAAAAGAAAGTTAGTCGGATATTTTATTGTATAACAGAGGGTTGAGTAACAAAAGTTCGTGCGATTGTATGTCGTGTACCTATTACTAGTGAAATTTGAATACCACTTACATTATTTTATTATTATCATAAAAGGCTAATATATTTTAATAGCCCTAAAGTTTAATAGCCCTGCGATTTACATGAATCACATGCCTCTTAAGACAATTCTATGTGATCTAAGTCTTACTCTAAGTCCTCCTTTTTCTTTTACCAACCAACATGTGATATTACATTTAAATTCTATAAAGTGGCATGCAAGTGTCGACCTCTGTGGCGCAGTGGCTGAAAGCTCGCTTGGGACGCAGAAGGTTGCGGGTTCGATCCCCGCCGCGGGATATATGTTTGTATGATCTGCATATATTTATCTCGGGTCTGGGTGTTTCTATGTATAATATGTATGTATTTACAAACAAAAAGTATATAAGTAGTATATCAGTTATCTGGTTCCCATAGTACAAGCTTTGCTTAGTTTGGGGCTAAATGATGCTGTGTGAAATGTCCAGCATTACTTACTTACTTAAGTGTATACCCAAACCTTTTAAATTCCTTATGGTGTTATAGTGGCAAATGTATAACCCGCTTAACATAATAAGAGTCTCTTAGCATTACTGATTATTATTGACACACAATTTCCTAATTGTCTTTTTATTGTTATTTAATGCGTCGATGCGGAAGCTCATCTTAAGAAAAAAAATATCTCACGACTTTTTATATTCCATAAAAAACTAATCATTTTTTGTAAAAGTCGTAAAATAAGAGACCATGTTTTATTCTTAATTATTACATAATTTATTCTTAACTCAAAATATTAGCAATAATAATATTCTGCTTTGTATTTTTTACTAGTTAAAATCCGTATACCTACTAAAACTTTGTGATTACGTTTGTTTGTTTCACATTCTATGAAGTAGGCTGATTTATAAACGTCGCTGAAACAGATGTAGATCGTAATCTGAAAAAGACCTTATTCGCTTATTACTAGGATACATTTTGTATTAGAAAACTAAAACCTCATTTCACAGCTAGGAACATTTTGTAGAAAGAGATCGGACCTCATCTGCTAGGAACATTTTGTATTGACTCTTATTTTATTTATTTCTTTCAAGTGACTTGAGAATAAGTAACAAGATCTTAAATTACTGTATGTATTTAGAATTTAGATAAGTTAAGTACACGTTTTTTGCCGCAGGCGGAATCTAGTAAACAATGTTCTTAAGAGACTCGTTAAGTTACGAGATGATTGTTTTATTGAACATAAAAAACTCATAATTAGCTTACAAAAGTTCATTTACATTTGACGGTTCGGGTTGGGTCATCATAAATGAATAATAGTTCCAAATATTTTGAAACATTGTGCCCAATTAATTTTTATTTTATTTTTTTATTAAGTATTTATTTATCAAATACAAGAAATAATACAACAAAAATACGTTTTATAATAGCACTGTAAACCACTTGAGATTTGTCTTAATGCTATTGAGTCATTTTATATAGGTATATTACACATTTTATTAAGATGGTAGTTAGGTATGTATCTCCTCATTGTTTCAACTCGTAAGTTAAAAAGTATTTTTTTAAACTTATTTTTAACATTTGCTTGTGTCAATCTGTCCCGAAAATCGAGTGGCAAACTGTTTATAATTCGCGGAATCATAAAAGATGTTGTTTGCTCACCGTATGCATTGTTCGCCCGCTTCGTGCTAACAATAACTGATATCCTACTTTATCTTCCAGGTAAAGTCCCATTAAAATCGGTTTAGCCGTTCCAGAGATTAGTCCGGACAAACAGGAAAACATAGATAAGTGTCCTAAAACAGAACTAGATGGCGCCACATGTAAAGTTACGGCGCGCTGTCGAAGCGTTTTTGCTCCAAGGGTATTCCCGCGGGAAAAATGAATTCACGCTAAAGAAGTCGCGGGTCGCGGCCTCACAGGCACAGCTAGTCGTAACTAACAGAGAATTATCTCTCAAATCTCATGTAACAAAAGTTCATGTAGTGTGAATAAAGCTACTACAATATGTACATAAAATTACAAAATACAATAGAATCAGTCAAGTTATCTAAGGATCGTCGTAAAAACGATCTATAGATAGCTCAACTGATCCAGGTCACTGCCAGTCGGAAGCGTGCCCAAAACACTGGCGGCGTTGCCACGCTGAATGGCAATGCTGATTCTTTGTGCCAAAAATTCGCCAGCTCTTGAATCACGCGACGCTTCGACCAGACGCCCTGAAAGATTTTTGAAGACGCGATGGGCCCCGGAAAAAACTGTGTGAATAAACTGCTTTGGAGATATCAATTAATATTTCACGAATTCACGATACAATCCTTTTAGCTTTGTTGATTGGGGATCGTGTGCGTACATGCACTACCTTTTTGGATTGACGTCAATGATGTCTTTGCTTTTTTGCAAATAACAATAAAAAAACAAGCAGGAGTCGATATCCTGTATCCCCATTCCCCAGGCACGGAAAATACTATATTGTTTTGGTCCATAACATAAAATATTTTTTCAGTACCATGATATTTTTTAAAGTTGTATTTCACAAAATTATTTTTGATATCAGAAGACTGTCAAAATACAATTGACTTACGGACTGCATAAATTATATATTTTATAAAAAATAATCAATCACAGAGGTTAATATCCTATGAATCAGGCAATGCACCATAAATCACCCTTTTTTTGTGAATTATTATAGAATTTATTTTAAGATCCATTTAAGTTTTTGTCTTATCCTTTTATTCTAAAAACACTAACTATTTATATCAGATGCAAAAACTCGGAAACATTGTACCGAAAATAGCTTTACGTTGTTCAATATTTGTTATTTACCATCGGAAGGCTCTAGCAATCCTACATCTGGACAATAAGTATCAATTTATAGGGATCTAGGCAATTTGCTGAGTAGTTGTCGATTGTTAATTTTTTCAACAGTCATTTTTCATTTGTGTAAATTTTATTATTGGTTTATTTTCTTACCTACTTTGTTGATTTGTTGAATAAATGTATTATCTTTCTTTCTTTTAATTAAGTAAAGACAATTTTACTAAGTTCAATCGTATCGTATACTTAACTTTGTGTAAAAAATCGGATAAGCCTTGCTTCGTATTTCTCTAGCCGTTTAACCGATATTAATGCTATCTTTTTCAGATTTAGTTCAAATTCCTGATCAAGGCCGGACAAGCAACGTCTGTCAACCGGATAAGCTAATTTCTTGTACAATAAAACCCTGCAAACAACTTTCAACCCAATTCTATCCACGTAAGATCCATTAGGCGTAACTCGTCTAGCCGAGTCCTTACGCACATATTTTATCACCTTGTTTAAATATACACCCTCTATTCAGCAAATAAAGGTACATTTTTATTATGAGTAGGTAATCGTAAATTTCTAGTAAGATCTTGAGACAGTACAGATAAAACGGAACCTTGTTCAGAATACATTTTCCTAACAAATCATAAACCCGTACCACAGTGAGAATGTAGCCCAGCTCAGTAGGTCAATTAAATGTGTCCGCCACGGCCACTACGGCATAGTAATCGAACGCATAATTTCCTCCACATTGCATAACATCACACTTTCTATTTTCTCGACTGTTGACCAGACACAGCTGAGGGCCAGCCAGCTGGTTCACGTGAACTTCAGAAATAACCTTGACTAATATGAATGAGGAAAGAGCGTTTACACGATGCAATTTAGCGGCCGAACAAGTGTCGAAGCCGATTACCGTTTTCACGCAAATTGCGGTGCGATACGATATCGTTTGAAATTCTTCTGTGTACTCTTTATTATGTGATGAAGTGTTTGCCATTTGAAGGCTTTGGTCATAGTTAACCTAATGTCCTATCAGTTATTGAATCACTTTGTTAATGTCGCTAGCGGTAACTTTTTTAACCGCAGACCGACTACGCAAGTTACACTACGAAAGATTTTTATTTTTTATGGAAGGCGGGGCAAACGAGCATTGACATTGCATTGAAGATGCTAAGGTTGAGGATAGTGTTCCTCTCTTTGAGACGACGCAAGTTATTTTAGGAGGTCTAAGGGAGATCTAAACGGAGTTCGAGACACGTCCAAATACATATTTGGCGCATAAATCCAGATCGATGTTTTCTCACAACAACAATGAGTGTAATGTTTCTGAACCAGTTGTTTTACTCGCGCTATGACAAGCGAGTCACAGTCAGACTGATGTAATTTTCGCGACAAAAATGTTAATGCACAACAAACTCTGACATACTATTTAAATAAAGCCATTGATCTATATTTTGACTCAATTTATAGTTTGTTTACGAACATAAATTGATCCTATGAATACAAATTACTACTGTCAGCCAGAAAGACGAAGGGTCAGATTCGCCCAGGATCGTGGTGGATGGCACACGCTTAGGGAGGCCTATACCTAACAGTGGATGAAGTCAGACTGTAGATGGTGTGAGTAAACTTAAAATCCAAGAATGAATGAAATTGCACAACTAACAATAACACTAACTAGGTGCTTAACCGATAAATATGAGCTTATATATATATATTATATATATGTATCCTTCTCTGCACTTGCACGATGCTGAGTGGTAACCTTTTTTGCTAATAACATGAATGTAACTTGTACCTTGTAACTTGTACCTACCACAAATTTAGCAAAATAAACTTTTACTTTACTTTACTTTTACTTTACTTATCAAAAATTTAGAATCTGACGTCAGTGGGTTCCGTGGCCGAGCGGTTCAAGGCGCTCCGGCTTTAGGAGGATCGTCTGATCGTCGCGGGTTCGAATCCCGTCGGAATCGAAAATGTTGATATGAATTTTTATTTCTCAATGAAATTGCACAAATCAACCAAATTCTTGAATGCACAAAGATCTGAGTGAATAAGAAACCACTTAGGGTCGATTCACATTTGACGGAAGATCCGTCGCGGATTATCGGTCGCGGAACGCCAGAACTGACAAATGTATAGAAAAACACTCGACCGTTCACACTCGACGGACTAACGTATCATCGTCGAGTGTGAACGGTCGAGTGTTTTTAACCGACTTCAAAAAAAGGAGGAGGTTCTATGTTCGGGTGTATGTATGTTTTTTTTTTCTATACATTTGTCAGTTCTGGCGTTCCGCGACCGATAATCCGCGACGGATCTTCCGTCAGATGTGAATCGACCCTTAGGGGATACAGTCATGTACCTGTTTCTGTATTTCTTTCTACGTCATTCGGAAATGGTCTTGTTGTCAAAGAATTTTGCCAAGGAAAACCCAAATCAAAACATTCGAACAGGTACTCTTTTATGGAGCAGGTTTACGCACGTCATGCCGGTTCAATATGCTTTCCTGAACTGCTCATTTTAATATCCATAAATAATCATTGGTTATGTCTGTGCTCTTAGTTTTATTTACACAAGTATCACCATATCACCATTGAAATAAATCACCAATTCACCATTCATTAATCTATTGAAAGAGGAACGCAATTCCTTTTGTTTTAAGATTCCAAGATTATTGGAACAAATCTGAATTGTTTCAATGAAATATACATTGAAACAACTCAGATTTGTTCCAATAATCTTTTCTTTCCCTAGGTAAACTCCCAAAGCGAAATACATCTCTTGAAAAATACTTTTATATCGAGCAATAAATCAACAAAAGGGATTTCCATAGTCGGAATACCTTAATAAATCATAAGTGTTTCGAAAACAATAAGAAATAGGTGGGAAGGTTATCTTAGCCTGTTATTCATAAACTTTATAAGCTCTCTCTTTCTCTCTCTCTACAGCTTGAACAGCTGAAGCCATCTCTTTTCATGAGTGATAAAAAACAGTATAAAAGCCTTGATAAATGAGCAATGGGGTTAGCATCGAAAAAGGGATAGCAATGTAGACGAATTTTCTGTGAACGTAGAAATATACAAATCAATCTAGCGGAAATACTGAAAGGAAGACTATTTTTTCCTGTTGGAAACTAGATTTAATCTTTACGCGGGTAAAAGCAATAGAAAACATTTAATAATAGACATTCTCTCAGATCTTTTATATTCCAGATCCTTTGAAGATGTCTAAGGGGGTAGTCAGAGGTAGAAAACATTTAATCGAGAGATAAACCTACACTGTGCCCTACACTAAAGAAAGAAAGAAAGAAAATATTTTGTATGTAGTTAAACACTACAAAAACATACATGATAAACCTAAGATTACGATTTTTAACTAGTTGTGCGCAGCAGAGTCCAAGCAAACACGGCCTTAACTCAGCATTGTGCTGGATAAGCACACACTGGTGTGCCCAATGATGTTCAAAAATATAGATACGTTACAAGATTTTGGAAATTAAAACATCGAGACGGCCTTATTGGCACAGTTTTCACTTCAGTTGGAGTCAAACAGACCGACGTTTTTGTCACATGTTCCAAGCTGTCTGTTTTTGTCACACCGGCATCGAATCTTACATTTTCAATTCAATTTTTTTACCAAGTGTGCATTGAGCTCCTAAGGCGAATAAATGCGTATGAGTACAGAAAAGCAGTGGGTTATACAATCACATGTCTATTCGTAGTTATCACGTAACATGTATTTGATTGCGAAATGGGACAAAAAACAAACTTTAAAATGCATTAGCTCTCGTTTTCGGTACTTAAGTTACCCGTGGTACTACCGGTAGTGGTACTACCATCCTGTTTGGTAACCACGGAGGATTGACTTTAAATTACCCGTACTACTCATAATAGAACATTTGAGCTTAAAGGGACTTAAAGATTTTACAACATCAGTTACACTTATTGAGAGAAGTTTTCTGGTCTACCAGAATAGTGTCTTCTGTACTGAAGCATCAACCTTTAGTTCTATGGTTGTGAATTCTACTAATATTATAATCCGAAAGATTGTGAGGATTTGTGGATGTATGGATGTTTATTACTCATTCAAACAAAAACTACTGAATGGATTCGTATGAAAGGCACATACATAGATAGATTATAGTGTGGAACCCGAAGACCGCGGGTAAAGCGTCACAGTTCAGCTAGTATTAGATATTTTGTGTCTCTCCGTCATGAGCTGGCTTGAAGACTTTACAGCCGTGACAATCTAACGAGCTATTCGAAACACGGAAGCGCTTAGTTGATGCCAATAATATTTACTTATTCCATAAACAGGCCGTTCAAAGCATGATGAGAAATGACTTGTTCAAGGACTACCGCTTTTTCAAGATGATATGTCGTTTCTATGAAAGATGGCAATTTAGATCCATTAGAAAATTGCGCACGTGCTCTCATAAGAACCAAATAATACCGACATTTTCAACTAGTTTAAAGGCACGTGCTTCGCTGCCTTTGTTTGAAGATAATGGAAGCTATTGAGACAGCTATGTGTATGACAACCAGGCAGTCGGAATTTCAACCAGTTTTGATCGGAATTATGATATTTATTGGTGTAATATTTTTTTTTTTTGTAGACAATATGCCTTGAACGTACGGATGTAACAGTAAAAAAATCTACTGAGTACTACTACTATTAGTAAAAGTACATATTATCTCAATGCTCTACATGCATATTACGCATATCAAGACCTTTGAAAACAAGATTATAGAAATCGAAACATTAACGAGTAAAAAATAATCCCCGCATATATTTTTATTGCGTACTGCTTTTGTAGAGGATGTTTAAAGTCATTACTAAGCTAACCACTCTAAAGGTTTGTATCGGTAGCTTTCCACTCGATAAAAACTTGGTGCCTGACGTCAATGGAGATCAGATGAACTAATAACCACAATGCAGAATTCGATAACTTAAAAATAAACTTGATTTGAAAGGAAAACTACCCGGAAAGAGTATTAAAATTATACTGGTATTACAGGTTAATGGCATTTGGAGTAATCATTTTTATAGATACTAGTGGTAAAGGGCCTTCAGAGCCAAGCATACTTCGCACCCAAGTTGGCCACTGACGGGCGAACATGGGGGTTTAGAGACTCTGGCTTAATATAATGTGAATGCGGTGCTCCAGCACAATCTATGCCGCACCTACTGGTGTGCCCCTTGTGCCCTGCACACAGAAAGACCTCAACGCAGCCACAGATAGCGCAGTTGAGGTGGCCACCTTTTATTCAAAATAAATTTAACCGAGTGGGCATCGACACGATAAGAAGAAAGACTTTCAGATAATATACTCGGCTTTGTTTAGTAATTTAGTGTCCATGCATATTCTTCTCAGTCGTTTCTCTCTTGACAGAGTGGTCGTGGTCGTATGGTCAGGAGTTCTGTGGCTCGCTTCACAATTCTGCGCCATTCGTCTCTGATGGTGGTCTTTCTGGTGCACTCATTTAAGGGTCTGTCCAGCGCTTCCTTGACTTGGTCCGTCCATCTCATTGGAGATCTACCTCTTGGCCTTGCACCGTCAATCTTTCCCTGAACCACAAGACGTTCTATGGATAGTTCTCCACGCCGCGACACGTGCCCAAAGAACGTGAGGAAGCGAGACTGTACGAGAGATGATAGACGCTGCTTCATGCCGAGTTCGTCGAGTATGGATTGATTGGTACGGAACTCTGTCCATGATACTCTAAGCATCCTCCTCCAGAGCATGAACGGACTTATTATGGCACCTTTTATAATTGTGGGGTTTTTTAACACTCTTCCAATACTCGGCGATTACGGGTAATAAGTAATAATAATAAGTAATAATTTATTTCATAAACATTGTTAAATTACATAGGACACTTAAGTATAATTATAGGAACAAATTACAATGGACCCCACACTAGGCAAAGCCTGTGTCGTGGGCGTCTATGTGATTTTTTTATAATAAAAATAAATGTACAATATTAATACCGCGGAGAGCAGCTTTAAAGCTCATTCCTTTCCTCTCCAAATAAACATTTTGGCCCTTACTTATAAACTCATGTATAACCTATGAATAACCATACAAATTTTTAGTTTATGCATGACATAACTTTACGTCAAGTTTATTAGTACGGGCCTTAGTTGTTTGTACCTATATCAAAGCTTCTTTCTGAAGTATTACAGTAGAAAAGGTATGACACGGTTATTTTCCGACATTGATCGTGAGCCGTGACCGCAGCTGGAGTCTGCGGTGGAAACTCGGCCCGAATCGATACCTGAATCTAATCAGATACTCTGGGAATTGGGCCTCTCTCCAAACATATTGGCAGAATGTCTACTAGTTTTATCCATCAATTGTTAGCTAAATAATATTATTAATATACTTTGCTCTAATAATTGGCCTCACTTTCTTCGATATGCATCCTACCAAAGATTGGATTACCTACATAGACTGAAGATAGATCACTGAAAGGAAGCCATAGGCTGCATACCGTTTTGTTGCTCTGATTCTTCACGGTATTAAGAAGGAAGAGGTATAGATAGAATCTATTAGCTTATTTTTTGACTTTGAGGTACAGTCGGACGTGAGCACCTCAGGTATTTTTTTATACTAACTATAAAATATTGTGTGTGGTTGTTATTGTTAGAGATTAAAAACATCCCGGAACTAATTTGCATGTAACAAATGAAACACTTCTTAGGATTATCAGCGTTTTTTGAGAAGATAAAATACAAAGTCATGAACACAAGATGGATTGAAAAAAAACCTTGGATGACCGCGAGTTGGGGTAAAGACAAATTAAAAAAGCCAAATCTTGAACTCGGCCTTGAGAACAGACAAAACACATACATATACTCGTGTGTTCGTATTGTTTAATAGTAAGTAAGTTATTTGTAGGTTTGCTTTTACAGTGCTCTATGTGTAGTTTGTGTGTTGTGTTGTGTGTGTATAGGTAGTTACTTAGTTTGTTACTGTTTTCTTGTGAGATTAACTTTTGTACACCGCTGTATTTCTGTATTCGACTATCCTGTCCATACAAATGGTTGCCAGGAAGAAATCGCTTTTAGCGATATGGCCGCCCATTGTACAATGTCTATTTTTATGTATTCTCTGTATTATGTTTTTGTGTACAATAAAGCGTTTATCTATCTATCTATCTATCTATACTATTCCCTAATTCTAGTTAGAAGTTCCTTCCAGAATTGTTATTGTTCGTCTAAAAACAAACCCGCGGGGCAACCGTCTGGCCAGAACCAATAACCACGTATTATAAGGCAAAGGAAAACATCTGATTCGACTAGATTATGGTGTTTACTCTTCTACCGCCATCCCCGTTCTTTTATCGAGCCAACAGGTTCCTGGAAAGACGCCACTTGATGGTCGACATTACCAAAGTTCGTACAAAGCATTTTGAGTCTACATTTTTTATACGCACCGCCAAATTGTAGAACTCATTACCGGGCTCTGTATTTCACGAAAAGTACAATATCTCTCAAGTCTTCAAATCAAGAATGAATAGGTTCTTCAAATCAAGAATGAATAGGTTTCTTCTAAGAAAGCACGCTTCATCTTACAAGTCACTATTGCTTAACATCAGCCAGAGTGAGGTCAAAATGTTCACTTATTTAATTTAAAAAAAAAACTCTGCTGAGACGGTATCTTTACTGTTGTGTCTAGTTTGAATCTGGATTGATCATTCGATGCCCTATAAGTAGTGTCTTCTTTGATCTTGAAATCCTCCGATATAACTTTATATTATAATCCCATTCGAAGGTTAATTTGGATTGTCCTGCGCTATTTTTCCTTATTAAACGGTGTTATTTAAGAATAATACTGAATTTATCAAATAAATATTATGGCAAGAATTTTTAAAATCAAAATCAGCTCTTATGGAATAAAATTCAACTTTATTATAATAAATCCCTGCGTTCAGCGAAAATATATTTCAACTCGAAATTTATTTTCACGAAAACTCGTTTTATTTTTAAATTACTTTTGAATTTATAGCATTTTCATAAACCTGAGTCGAGAAGTAAATAAATATTGGGGACATGTAACACTAACAGATCATCATCTATCTATAAGTCAGCTGAAAGGAAGGTAATACCGAAATTGACGACCTCTGTAGCGCAGTGGGCGGAGGTTCGCTTGCGACGCAGTAGTACGGGTTCGATCCCCGCCGCGGGACATATGAAAATCTACAAATATTTGTCTCGGGTTCATAGAAATGATATTTTACAAACAAAATAAGTAATTTAACAGTCATGTAGTACCCATAACACAAGCTCTGCTTACTTTAAGGCTAGATGATCCTGTGTGAAAAAGTGCAGCATTATCTATTTATTTAAGTAATTAAATGTATTTACTGTCAAAACAAACGCACGTAAAGATTTTTTATTATATAGGTAACTGATTTTGATCTTTGTTTTTTTGTTTTGTTTTTTGTTTCTGCTTTGTTCAATTAATTTTTTTTTATTTGTTTGTCCTGTCACAATGGTATAAATTAACTTATTGTCAAATTCTTTGTTCCCGGTTTCCCGCGACACAGGCTTGCCTAGTGCGGGGACCATAAGTAACTACCCATGTACATTTTCTTAATGTTGTAACTATCTTAGTAAATAAACTATTTTGTATTTTGTAAAACGTGAGATGACCGATCTTGCATAAGCACAGAGAACGGATCTAAAGGAACACGAGTCGGTAATTATTGACCTACGTGGTCAAATGTCAATATTTATACAGATTTCAAAGATCTACGCAGATACATCACAAATGGAAACTTTATTTGTCTTGTGAATAATAAATCTGCAAATACCTGATGAGCTAACGTTTTAGACAAATACAGTGAATAGAATAGAAGTTTAAGTGCTCCACGACACAATTGCGGAACATCTCAATGGAAAAAATAATAATTTATTATTTAGATTGTAGCTATGTAAAGTTGGTTTTTAGGGTTTGGCTCGTTTTACTCTTTGGGTACGGCCGAAGAGTCCGTACAACAAACGTAATTTTTTGCTGTTTTATCGATAATGGTACGGAACCCTTCTTGCGCAAGTCCGATTTGCACTTGGCCGGTTTATTATATTTATTTTATAGTATAACATATAATTTATATTTATTTATCTTCATAATAAATATCAATTATAACAAACAAAAGAATTAACTAGAACGAGTTATTTTATTCAAGACCTTTATAATTTTATAAGCATGATTGCAATTCAATCAATCAAAGTTTTTTCGTGATGTTCATATTTCTAAAAGATTTTGTTGATATATAGTTTTTATTAATTTATCAACAAAATCCACAGCTCTATCTATGCTTAAACTTATTTATATTCCATACAGCCAATTACGGATTTACATTTTATAGGTAACACATGCATGGCGACCGTTTTAAAGGTAGGTACATTTCGGTACAGTAAGTAGATGAAGATGATTAAATGACGAAGATATACATAAATATCAGAACAAACTAAATGCAGAAACTGGCACAATTTAAGAGTCTAATTTAAATAGATTTGCTTTTAGAAATGCAGACAGAGTAACCTACTTACTGAATAGACTATTCTAATATGAACTTTCGAACATCACAGTACACAATATATGTATTATTACATATCTATACATACAATAATATATATAAATATATTCTAAAGAGGAAAGATTTGTTTGTTTGTTTGAATTGGCTCCGAAACTACTGGACTGATTTGAAAAATTCTTTCACCATTAGAATCCTACATTATCCCTGATGAACATAGGCTATATTTTATCCCGGGAAAGTGAAGTTTTCTCGAGGGAACGCGGGTAACACCGCGACGAACAGCTAGTATATTATAAAGATGAGGGTTTATGTCTGTTGGTAGATATCTAAAAAAAAGTATATAAGTAGTTTATCAGGCATTTGGTACCCATAACACAAAATTTGCTTACTGTGGGCCTTCGATCAAATCGAAGCTGGGCCAAATGATGCTGTATGAGATGTCCAGCATTCTTTATTTATTTATCTAGAACTTTTTCAAAAAACTTATTATTAAAAGATAAGACCTGTTCCTATTGCCTTACAGATTTTATTCCAAAATATATCGTATAGGGATCGTACGGGGTGAAACAGCAAGACACAACTAGTGGAAGAAGTCGGGGGGGATTACCGTAAGAGGCTTATATCATTGTTATGCCCGTGGAGATCAGCCGCAGACGACATGCTATTTATCTTTCTTATTTCATCACTACCAACTTTCAAAGAGATGAAAATTTGCAAACACTTATACAAAATTGAGGTGGTGTTCATATTATGTAGAAACATTTTTGTCGCAGTTGCTGATCTTGATAATGTAACAAATGGCCCAGAAGTACGAAGAACCAAGGCATAATGTGCCTTTTCCTATCCAATTATTGTATCCGTTTCATCGGTACCGAGAATAGCAACGCTCGTCTCGCCCATTGTTCTGTTATCTCCAATTTCACAATACCATCGCTAGGCGTCTACAGCCCTACAGCTGAAAGTACCCCGAAGAGTGCCGGAGTTTCGGCAATTTTCGACTCTTTTCCCTTCCTCTTAACTTACCTTATAATAAGTTTCGAGGTTCTAAAATGTATTCATTTTCCGCCCTTCGTTTTACATAACAGATATTGAGTTCCGACAATTTTCCTATTGCGATATCATAAAGGTATCAAAGTAGCATTTTCGCAAGAGCCTAAATAAAAAAGTACTACTTGTAAACAAATCGAGCCACTATCTAAAATTTAGATGTTTGCTCTCTTTTATTTCGATTATTTATTATAGATGAATGAAAATTAGACAAAAAATTACTACATAGCCCTTGAAAAACATCTCTGTTTTTCAGGACATTGTTTCTTCCCCAAGTTATATTGTTTCTGTGGCTCTGTGGTCAGTTTATGTAAACCAAAGGTTCCGAAACTGTAAACGCTTTGAAGAGTTTCGTTATTTGCCTAACAAGTTTACCATAGTTATTCTCGTTATTACAACCAGACCAGAGGTTCTCAAAGGTAATTTGATAAGTTAAACTACCGCTTCACGTAAAAGCGAATCAGTAGGGTCAGGCGTTTAATTTTATATAAGGGGATAAGTGGGAACCAGCGGTGCTTTTATGAATTTTTTACCTGAGGCTTGCCGCTTCTGAGAATTATGTAAAATTTTGGACTTTCAAGGTTTCAACATCTACTAAAAATTCATATTTCGAGGTCAGAGTGCTTTTGATTTTCGTTTCTTACGTCATAAGGGTACCATCACAGACAACTAGTACCATGTAAAGCTCAAAGCTGTGATATATTCTATTTTTATATATTTTGCCGCCATTGTAGGTACCACCTACCAGCAAACCTCGAACATTTTTTTAATACAAATTGTAAAATAATTTTGAAATGGAGTGATTAGTTTCGAGTTCTCCTTCACACATCTATTATTAAAAAATTGATCATTGTATAAATTAATTATGTTCTGTGATGCCTGAAATAAATTATTATTCATTTTAGAAATATTTAGAGGAAACTATTAAATAAATGCGATCCACACAAACGTAAACATCTTGATTCATGTCGATCTTACTTGTAAGTAACTTGGCCAGAAATTTAGACAACTTTTTACTACAAGTAACAAGTACAACTTGTTCAATATTCTTCAAGGTTGTTATTTCATTGTTTTTGTAAATGGACAAAAAGTTGTTGACACGGATCGAAAAGCAAGGTGTTTTCTGCTTGCGAAAAAAATTAACTACAATTATTACATTTTTGTTAGTTCCTCTTACGTTATTTACTTATTGGCGCTTATTGGTGACCCCTCGGCTTTCGGATAAAAATTACGTGGGACCAGCATCAGTTGAACAGTGGCTGAGACGGAATCAAAATGTAGATTACTATCGAACAAACTACTCGATAGGTTGTCGGTTAAGAAAAATAATTACTATCAGTCCAACTGGGTGGACAACGTGCTTGGGCGGTTGATAATAGGCGGAATCAGGCACGTGATGGTACGACGTAAAAAAACATGATCAACACAACTGTATCCCAAAGGCGCAGTAGACATTCCTTTACAAAATATTGAATTGATTCAGGCGTGACTTTGCGGAAGTCCATTGTAAGATATTAAAAATAGTAAGGAAATTAGGTTTGAGAATAGATTAGCGGATTGGTACTATAATTAAAAATAGTAAGGAAATACCTTACTATTTTTAATTCCTTTACAAGTAAAATAGGTGTTGCTATGAGTAAAGTATTTTGAATTTGGACGTACCTCTTTTTGCTGAACGTTATGTTCGGATAAACATGCGTACATTGGAACGCCTAGTCCGGACAGGGCTAACTCAAATTAGGGTACCCACTACAATTTTGTTTGTTCCTTGATTACGTCGTTTAACATAAGTACCTACATGACCAACGCAATGTTTTTGGGTGTTAATTATTCAAACTATTAACACTTAGCCTTTAGAATCAAAAGTCAACCACAATTTGCACATAATAATATTTGGTATCCAAATGAGAGGATCTTTAGTAAATAGGAAGGGTTAGGTAGACATTATAATTACACTATTAAACTTTTTAAACTTTCGTGATTTGGTGACATAATTATTATTTTAAACCGGGTATTTATCACGTATCTATTATTTTTTCCGACGTTTCGGACGCATTGCAGCGCCCGTGGTTTAAACACTAGTTGTCCGTCGCGGTGTTACCCGCGGTCCCTCGGGAAAACTTCATTTTCCCTACATCTAAACATAGTCAACGAAATATAGTCTATGTTCATAAGGGATAATGCAGGACACCAATGGTGAAAAATTGTTTCATTTCGGTCCAGTAGTTTCGGAGTCTAATTCAATTTCATTTCATTTGCTCTTTATAACAGTAGTGTAGCCATAGAAGATATGGGTAAGAAAGGAGTGGATACGGAGATGACGAGTGATAGAGGAGAGTGGAGGAAGAGAACATGTTGTGCCGACCCCATGATAAGGGCAGGCCAATGATGAATACACATAGGTATAACTATGTGTCCATCAAACCAAAGTCAACGATAATCAAGAACCAACTTTATGACAAAATAAACAAACAATTATTTAAATCGTCTATTTAATAGCATTTAGTTGTAAGAAGTGGCAGATCTTCAACTGGTTTACATATACCGGTTTCCAACATAATAATTTACGGTAATATAGACAAATTATGTCAATCTTCACGGAAAGGGCTAATTGCGGAAACTGTCATACTTTATTCCATCCATATCGGCCATGGCAGGTTCAAGAATGCTACGATACTACTAGTTCGCCTTGTGTTATACGAGTATGAATCCCATTAAGTAAGTAAGTAAGTTCATATGAGGCCAACTCTGGTGACGGAGTTTTTAGGCCGCCTTAAGGCCTCCGTCATGGCTTAACGACTTAAATAGCCGGGACCGACAATTTAACGTGCCCTCCGAAGCACGGAAGCGCTTAGATGAAAATGTCACCATCCACTTACAGACCGTTTCGAACGTTGCTTAACTTCGACGATCTATCAAGAACGACTAAGCAAGCACGACCACGAGCGCATTAATTAATAAAGCTGAAAGTTTGTTTAGATGTTTGAATGTTTGTGTTCAATCACGCCAAAACCAGTAAACCGATTTGGGTGATACTTGGAATAGGCGTAGATGACCTGGAATAGCATAATAGGCTATTCAAAATGTTGGTACCACATGGGCGCAGTAGCTAATGGCACTTTTAAATTCAAAAACATTCATGTTTTCTCTCGTGAGTCGCTTTTGAATAAGGCGTCCAAACCAAAGTTATTATATTTTTTGATAGCCTTGACAAAAATATTCACAGATCCAATAAAAAAACATCAGACAAAAATATAAAAATAATTGCTTTGGTCACCCACAATTGATTACAATAGAAAATAAACGTAATGAAATATCCACATTTAAACAAATAACTGAGTGTTTTTCCTCAATCAGTACCTAGGTAATGTTAACTCAGACGACAAGGTGCGAGATCATTGGAACTGTATGTAAACTTTTTATCGCGATTTTTTGCAATGAACTTGAGTACAGGCTGCACAAGATCGATCGCTGTGGATATCTATGGGGGAGGTCTATGTTCAGCAGGGGACGCTAGATGGCTGCGATGATGATGATGATTGCAATGAAGCGCTCGTGATCGTGCTTGCTTAGTCGTTCTTGATATATCATCGAAGTTAAGCAACATTCTAAACGGTCCGTATGGATGGGTGACCGCCAGTGGCATTTTCATCTGAGCGCTTCCGTGCTTCGGGCACGTTGTCGGTCCCGGCTAATTATCGGAGGCCTTACGGCAGCCTAAAAACTTCATCACCAGAGTTGGCCGATAAAGTAGCGATAAAGTAAGTTTGTTTCGTATGAGTCAAAACTCATACGAAACAAACTTACTTTATCGCTATTTATTCAATTTGTTATTATGTAGTTATCATTATCACTTCGGAGTTTAATGGAAAATTTCACGAATCATGACTCATTTCTGAAGAGTTTACAAGTCTGTAGGTCTGTACTATACAACATCTAGAAAAATGATGATATTTACTAAACAGATTTTCAGAATTCAAAGCAAATAATATTCTAGAGTAAGTCAAAACAATCGAAATCGGTCCATTCGTTTAGGAGCTAAAATGCTACAGACGACTGAAAATAGCTAAAAACACCGATTTTTGCAGGTGTGTTTTTTCAAATATTATACACTAAAATTCTTCCAAAAAGGCTTCTAAAGCCCTTTGACCTCTCAAATGAAAGGCAAAGAAAGAAACCATGTGGGCATTTCACCAACCCTGTGGGCATTAAATTTTTTTTTTAGAGCTCCATAGTCCATACAATTCTACCCATTTTCTTTTCGTTATTATTACATGAAACATCGACAAGCGCCGGCCGGTGTTTTATTTATATAAAATGCCAATAAAATCTAAAATGAGTGATGGACGATACAAAATGAATAAGAACACGTTGATTCATTGACAAGTCTATTCATTTTCAATATCCCTCGATGTCAGTTTTAAAATACCCGTGGGTCGGGCGCCTTTTACAAATCAGTTTACTTTGATTAATGATATTGAAAACAATTGACTTATAATAATTGTAACAAGCCCAGCAGTGGGACTTTTAGTTTTAAGATGGATCACCTAAAATAATGATAGGCCCCAAACCGTGTTTGTTGCCCTGATTCTTCACGGTATTGGTCGGTAAAGAACAGGAGTAAAATTAGTCCTACTGAATAAATGATTTTAGACTTTGGCTTTACATCAATGTACAAGGTGGCACTGAAAAGACATTAGTAAAATAATAAAAAAGTATATAATAAAGAATTAAATCTAATTTTGTTTGATGTTATCATCACAATAAACATACAATTCACGATAGAATGAATTACATGTTTATAGCATAAAATACACGTTTAATCATTTATCATAATTTATTCACTCTATTCACTCACTTCGAATCAACAAGGTGTTTTAGTCTGTTATCTGAATGATTGGTCTATTTCTGATTAATAATGCCACAACAATGATTAATTCTGTATCTTAGATATTATTATAATAGAACAAAATAAACGATAAATGTATGTCACAGTACATTCAGCGACAACACTTCATGAACATTTGGTGTTTTGAAATCCATACTTAATATTATAAATGTAAAAGTAACTCTGTCTCTTTTTTTACCTTTTCTCGCCCAAACCACTGAACGGATTAGACTGAAAATTGGCATGAATAAAGGTTGTATTCCAGGGAAGGACATAGGCTACAAAAAAATCTCGAGGGACCGCGGGTCACACCGCGGGAGCGCAGCTAGTAACTTTATAACTTACTAGCTGTCAGCCGCGGTGTTACTCGCGATCCCTCGGGAAAACTTCACTTCCCCGGGATAAAATATAGACTTTGTCCATCGGGGATAATGTGGGATTCTATTGGTGAAAGAATTTTTCAAATCGATTGAGTAGTTTCGAAGCCTATTCATTTCAAACAAACAAACAAATCTTTCCTCTTTATAATATTAAGTATAGATTAAGGGCATGACAGAGGCCATTATTCAGGTTTCAGTGATAATGTAGCATTATTGGCGAAATAATTTTTAAAATCTGTACTAAATTTTTCGAGTTTATTCAGTAAGCATAACTTCAAATATTTTCTTTTTACTATTTAGTATAGATATCATTGGACTAATAACAATAAACAAGATAATAATTATCTTAAAAAAATAAGTTATAAAATGCATAACTTTTGAAAACAAAAACGAGCTGCTTTATCTATCAACATGATGCAATATAATGTAAGTAATTTATGTAATCAGCTTATATCCACCAACTTAGTACAGTTTTCCCAGTTTCCACGGCACTTTTTCGTTCCTATGCCAGGCAAACCCAATGCTTTTGTCTTTAATAATCATCTGGCCATTGTGAAATTATTATTATTTGGCTGTCTGTGTCTAGTCTATGGTACCTCAGACCTTCGACAGACAGATTAGACACCCACAGCATACATTTTGACACAACGTATAAACCCACTGCAGGAGAATTGCCTTTTCATCTCTCTTTACTTTAACCCTTTCGGTCTTGCGCAATTGAAGACAAATCCATACTTCCACACTAATAATAAAAATGTGAAAGTCAGAACTCTGTCTGTCTGTTTGTTACCTTTTCAAGCCCTAACCGCTGAACTGATTAAGCTGAAATTTGGCATAGATAAAGGTTGTTTACCAGAGAAGGACATAGGCTACTTTTTATCCCGAAAAAATCCTGAAGGACCGCGGGTTACACCGCGGGAGCGCAGCTAGTCATCCATAAATAAGTCTAGGTCATGTTAGATACAAATAACATTTACGAACAGAGAGAAATGTCGAAGGAAATAAAACCAGAGACACGTGGATAATAACTTGTAAAGTCTATCATTGGAGTAATTGTTTTAAATTAGCATACAATTTAGAGATGCATTTACTAAGTACTTTTTATTATGCATGACTTCGAACTAACATAATACACATTTTAAACTTTCGAGACTCGAAGACATTTTTTTATTTTTTTTTTTATTCTTCTCGTGACCACGGTAGCTGTAACGCTACTGAAACGTCGAGGTAAATAAACAAATGTTATACCTACGCGATTAAGTCCCGTTATAAAATTTAAAATAACATAATACAATCAAATCTTTAACTCGAAACTTTGTTTGTACAAAAATACCAGAACGACTTACGATTTACTAAAGGATAAAGTAATATAAACATTCCATACGAAATATTTGACATCGTTTCGTATAATTAAGATATTGTGGCAGCAAGATAAGATTTTCAAACTTTTTTTTTTATAGCAAAGAAATTTTAAACTCTATAGAGAATTCTGTGAATGAATAAGATCTTAACAAACACGACTTTGTTTTATAGATATAGATTTTCTTTTCAGTCAGACTTTTCCCGTTTACCGAACCATGCCACCGAGGTTGCATGAAAGTACTCAATGATATTTTATAATGGCAAGTACTTGATAACATTGATTTTATTTTATAGCTTCATTTTCATGTTCAGTCACTTTAGCCATTAAAAGCATATAAATGCGACGGTAAAGTTCAATTCTCAAGGCAATTTGTTATCAACAGAACGATTTGTTCACATTCAATTCATTCGCTACTTTCAATTGGTAGATATATTCCAAGTCCAAATCAATAAGCTGAGAATTTCAGATTAATTGTATACGATAACTTAAATACCTATTTCTCGTATGCATCTACATGCAGACTATGTACAATCCTATCCCACTCATATAATAAAGCTGAAAGTTTGTGAGTTTGTTTGGATGTTTGTGTTTCAATCAGGCCTAAACCAGTGAAACGATTTGGATGAAACTTGGAATAGGTGTAGATAGGGACCTGGAATAGCATATAGGCTATTCAAAACGTTGGTACTACGCGAGCGAAGCCGCGCGCTGGAGTGTAGTATACAATACAAAGTAGTGACCAAACTCATGCCAAAATCCAAGCGCTCCTTCGGCCAAAAGGGTCTAGTCTCGATTCGGCATTTGAGCACGTGCCGTGCGTCTACCGTTCTAACTTCACCGTCACGAATGGTCATTATTTATAGACAAATGTATAACAAAAGCGCTGTAACGCTCTGCAGCGATTAACAGTAGTATACATTGTAATCCGGTTCCTTGTGATAACAAACATTTTAAAACAGTTGCAACAAAAACTTTCTTTAATTCTTTACACACAATAGAACACAGAGAAAAAGATGTTACTAAGTACATGTGCGGAGGAGAGCTTAACCCTAAAATAGTTTTCTCCCAGCAAACCTTTGAGTATAGGAAAAAGCCATAAAAAAAGTGGACTAAAATCATTATAACTTTCCGAAAATAATTATGCTGTAACGAAATGTTCGGAAATGAAAATGAGTGACACATTCTCTCCCACAAATAATGTATAAATGTTTTATTGAGAGTGTACCTTTAGAATATAAGATAAAAATACTTATAGGATTACGATAATGTTGTCAATAAATGCAATAAATTGCTTGTTATCGCGACTATCAGATACGTTAATTGTTCTCTAATACTTTGTTTTTTTAATATAGAGAACACGATGGGCAGTGCTCGATTGGTACGGAGAAATGTCAACTCACTAGTATTATTGGAATCTATAGCTTCGTTTTGCGAAATACGTTTGTCTATGCTCTGTTATTAGCTAATAAAATTCGGTCCGACATCACGTAGGAATTCTTACGTATTCTAAGCGCGTAAAATAGTCGGACATCATTGTTTTGTCAAAGCGAAAGTTACGCATTAATTATGAGCGTGGACCCTTGATTCGTCGACTTTTTAATTTACGTGCGGACCTAGGACATTACGATTACGTGAATGAGTGAAAGGAACTAAAATGACTGGATAGAGGACGGTAATATACATGTAGAAAACATGTTTTGTAGCTTGGTGTGAACAGGGGTTCGATCATAGAATTCATAGATTAGCTTTGTGGATGGCGTGACAGACCCTTCATTCTAACGCAAGGGTTAGGCTTCGTGTTTTCGGAAATAATTTAAGTTCAGTAAATTTTTATAAGCCCAATATGGAATTGTAGGAAGTACAACATTACTTATTTTATTTTATTTATAAAGATCACTAAACAGATTACAATCATATAAAGTTCATACAATAAGGTAGCAACTTGATCAGTTCTAGATTCGTAATCAAAATATGTGAACACAAAAGAGTTAAATGTTGCAAGCGCTAAAACTAAATTACCCTAAAAACTAGAACTTGAGTGTAGAAAACATTATTCATTACAAAAATAATTCATTATCAGAATTTGATGGATACATCTCTTGAAACTGCCTTCATGCGAGTCAAAAATATCCAAATCATGTTTGGACGCCACATTCGCGGGATAAGACCATAAAACGACACATTGTTTTTGAAAATTGACAGTGCAATGCAAAAGTCGATTTACACAAATATAGATGAAATACGGTTTCGTTGTACTTTTGGATCAACAAACGAAAAGTACTTATTTATGATGAAATGATTGATAAAGCTGGATCTCATCTCGATGAAACAAGAACATTTCGAGAAGAATCGCAAGGTCGGATCGCACGTTACCGCAACTGTTGCCGGCGAGCAGCAAGATAAACAAGTATATTATATTTCGATGAACGATAAAAAGTTCAAAAGGACAACCTTGTATTACATACTTCCTAATCCTAATTGTAATGAAATAATAAAAGAAGAGCCGTGTTGACTATCTAAAGTATAAAGTATATCTAAACTACATCACATCACAAAGATAGTAATAAGAATGACAAATGTCTGATGATAACGAACTTACACTTAACTTTAAAATACAACGATGTCCAAGAACATCTAGCTGAGATAATAAATGCAGAAAACATCAAAATTGGTGAAGCTGTTTAGGCGAATAAAAACTAACACAAGCATCATCATCATCACCCGCAGCCTTTTTCATCCCACTGCTGGGCATAGGCCTCTCTTCGCTCTTGCCAACCCTCCCTATCTTGCGCTAGTCTGACCCATGTTCGACCTGTTGTTTTTATTATAACGTCGACCCATCTAGCTGCCGGACGACCTACTCGTCTGTAGCCCTCCCGGGGGCACCACTCGGTAATCACTCTGCTCCACCGGTCATCACCGCGTCTGGCCAAGTGTCCTGCCCAACTCCACTTGAGCCCCAATATTCGCTTGCTGACATCGCTTACTTTACTCTGCTTGCGAATTTCGGTATTGGGGATATGGTCTAAAAGAGTGATGCCGAGCATGGCACGGCATACCGAAATGTATAAGGTATAACAAAATGGTTTAACTGCTTAATTTTTACAGCATCAAAACTGCGTGTAGATTGCGTCTATCTCCAAGGTCACTTTTCTTGGCAAAAGATTGTCCAGATAAATGTTATCCGCTCCTAAAAACCATGACCATCTCAATAAAACTGTGCCAGAAATGACATAACGTGGACTATTTTGAGAAACAGCGTCATCCGGCCCACGTTGCGAGGAAGTTGGATATGAATTCTAAACTGAATCGTCATTTACCGAAAGAATCGGAACCAGAAGCTCTTCTGTAGCTTGCTTAGTTGTTCTTGATAGATCGGCGATTTTACATACTGAAAAATACTCGGATTGACATTCCAAAAAAAGTGGTGAGGCCTTTATTTTCATTGGCCGGCTTTTTTGACTTTTGGGCCCAACCTTGTATGGACCCTGAATTACCTCCTTATCCGTGCCTCATGTACTTTTGGTTACCAATAGCCAATGCAGCCAATTGATTCAATGAAATCAATAACCAGTCGAAGCTTTTAAGTGTTGTTCTGTCTGCGAGAACACAGAAAAAAATATTTGGAAATGATAGTTGGAGACAACTTGGGTGATAGTTTGAGCCTATTTGTCTATTAAGTCTATTACCTCAACTATCCGGCTATTTGAAGAGTAGGTAAACCAACAGATGATAGCAGAGTAGGACCACCAGTTTTTCAGGGGGGATCCACAAATAATACCAGTTGACTAGTTCATCTAGGAAAGGAATCAGAATATCTACGAAATACGCAAATATTAGTTTGAATCGTGAAGCAAGTTCTTGAGTCTTCAACGAGTTCTTGAGTGAAGACCGCGACTCGGCAAACGTAGTGGACACCCTCCGGCCAGGTGGATCTGCGAAAGGCTGCTGGCAGAAGCTGGATGCGTCGAGCTGAGGACAGGGCGCAATGGCGCGCATTATTGGAAGCCTATGTCCAGCAGTGGACTGCTATAGGCTGATAATGATGATTATGATGTGAAGCAAGGACTACAGCAGGCAGAAATCAATCAGAATCCACACAAAGATGTCCAAAGCGCAAGTTACAAAACAATAACTGCACAGTCGTGTGGATCCACTAAATTCAAATCGATGGTTATAATAAAAAACAACACAGAGTTGGTACAGTCGTTATCAGCTCTCGTGCCAAACCGGCTATAAATCAAACGACAATGGCCTGACGTAATACGAAACTCTATTCTGAAAACTATTAAGTGACGAGTCCACTACTCTACTATACAAAATGACACACCTTTGAAGAAATGACAGCTGTTCTATTAATAACAGAGATGAGGCAAGATTTGCAACGAGATATACTGCACGAGATAACGAGATACACTGCATGGGACATTATTAAGATAAAGAATGCTTGGATACTTGCCCTCAAACTATCATGGCAGCTTAATAAGCCTTATATACAAATATTTATGGTAAAACTAACTAAACCGCAGGTAACCTTAATGTTATTCTTCCTTAGCTTCTGCGCGCGGCCTGAATAGCCTATATGCTATTCCAGGTCACTATCTACGCCTGTTCCAAGTTTCATCCAAATCGGTTTACTGGTTTAGGCGTGATTGAAACACAAACATCTAAAAAGAAACTTGCAACTCAGCTTCAGCTTTATTATATGAGTGGGATTTATAGCTGGCACAAGTTTCGTGGGCATGTATCAATATGTATTTGTACATGCCTCTGACTACCCCCTTAGACATCTTCAAAGGATCTGGAATATAAAAGATCTGAGAGAATGTCTACAGTCGTGACCCTGTTTACGTTTACAAGTATCGTAACAAAAAAATGGAACCCTCATTAGAACCGAAGGTTGTGTTGTTGTGGAGTTGATAATTTCACTTTGAGTTCCGTCTGTTGAGTTATTTCACGTCCAAAGGCAAAAGGTATACAACCACAAGGATGACTAAAAAGGTTCACTCAGGCTGACGCCCTTTACTTTGACCCGTCAAACTATACACGCATAAGTGTGCGTGAGTAGACGCCGTTTGTATTACAAAATGATTTACTGCATTACCTATACAATGTCAGCCGAGTGTCGATGACTCAGAACTCAGGGTGTTACTCAAATTAAGTAGATACTAACGTGTCTATCTAAGAATAGCAATTGATAGAGATCGATATGATTGATCTATCAATTAGCGACTGATAAAAAAAATGATAATGATGTTTGAAAAGTAGAATATAATGTTAGGGCAAGATTGTCGGGGTTCGTATTGTGAGACTTTCACTCCTATGATAAATTATATGGCTGCACTTGTCGCACAACGGGAAAAGTTCTCATGTGTTTTTAAAACCGATTTTCATATTATTTAGTATTTTTTTATAATACTTTTACAGATCTTATCAGAATCTCCGTAAAATCTTGTGTAATCTTATCAATATCAATATTACGAATTTAGACAAAACAATCTGAGTATTTTATTTCATCAAATTCTTTAGTAAGCGCAAGACTTAAAACCGCTGGACCGTCGTTGTACCTGTTTGTAATAAATGCGAATAGTTCTAAAGGGAAAATGATGGAAGTATTATTTTTATTGAATTTTGGTCATGATAACGCTATCAGTAAATAGGTACCTAATAAGTTGAACATGCTTGCTAAAGGCTGGGCCGCCACGCCAAGCCCATAATGGCTGACGCTATCAATCTAATTAATAAGCACTGGCCTCCCGTAACTAGCGTCCGTATAGTTTTATTTGAATCATTCAGCTAGTAAAGCGTAATTAAAAAAAAAGCAGAATTAATATAAAATAGTAGAATTGAAAATTGAAACATTGACGATCTCTGTGGCGCAGTGAAAGCCCGCTTGGGACGCAGAAGGTTGCGGGTTCGATCCCCGCCGCGGGATAAATAAATGTTTGTTTGTATGATCTGCAAATATTTATCTCGGGTCTGGGTGTTTCCATGTATAAAATGTATGTATTTACAAACAAAAAAGTATATAAGCAGTATATCTTTTATCTGGTTCCTTACGTAAATGCATTAGGTACTCTGTTTTATCTTGATTATCATTGTGTCGTTTTGTTCGTGCTAAATAAACATATTTTCTTTCTTCTTCTGGTTCCCATAGACAATCTTTGCTTAGTTTGGGGCTAGATGATATCTGTTTGTAATGTTTATACCTACAAAACAAACCAACAAAAATCGTATCAACACATACTTGTTTTTATTAAGTAGGCAAAAATAGCTAGATAGCTACAGATTAGCATTATTACATCAATTTACGTCATACATAGTTTCCTAATTACTCATTCACTATCTTTATTATATACTCTAAGATATCGTTTAATATTCATAAAAAATATTATTCTCAAGAAGCGTTTTGTTCGCGTAATTTTGACGTAACAGAATCGAAAATATATACCGTTTCGCAATTACCTGACGCAACGTTTTAACGTCTGAGAGGAAACAAAAGTTTAAAATATCATCTTTATTCATCAATCATTTTGGAACAGGCTAGTCCACCTCAAATGATATCCGTTCCGTTAAGGTTGTCCCTTGACATGCAAGGCCAAGTTTTGAAGTTCCAAGATTCACACGATGCAATTTTTGGCTCGTTTTGCTGAACCGATGCCATTGGACGGTCGAGCGAGCTTAGCACTTACTAAGTATTTTAGCTAAGATTTACACAAAAACATTTGCATTTGCTTCAGAGTAAATGTTCAAGAGTGTGTCTGACTAACCTTGGCACACAGATAGAGTGGTAGATCCCGTAGTTCCTCAGCACATGGACGAACTCTGGTAGCGTGCGGCAAGCGCCCATGATGCTGAACGCAGCCAGGCCGCAGTTCCATAACTGCAGCGTTCGGCGGAGCTCAAACCTGGTGGACAAAGGCATTTCATCAGCATCATATATATTAGTATGAGAATTTTTTTATGCAATCTACTAATCAGCCCACATTTTCAAGCCACTTTTTCCGGTCCTGCGCTAGTCGAATCCAATATCTTCCTGCCACCGCCACAATATCATCAGACCATCTGGCTGGTGTTCAATGTGTGACCCCCGCGTTGCCAACACATAACTTACAAAAAACATAATTATGCCCAATGTGTAAGGCATTAAGAACATTTTGTTACACATTTCTATTGGGATATAGATTGGGGGGACACGGCCAAATATTTTTTTCATATTATCTTTGGAAAGTTATCTAACAAGGACGAATATTATAAAGATGTGATAACTGAAAACCTTGATGACAATTCAATTTTTGATAAGCATATCGAGTAGGGAATTATCTAACAAACAAGATTACTAATTTTAATAATTGATTACGAACCAACACCCACTTTTACTGATTACTTGTCTAGTTGATGATAATGAAATAATTAAAAGGTCAAGTGCGGGCAGATATAAAAATAAACAATACATTTTATGATAACGAAAAACAATCAACAAATACGGCGGTAGCAATCCAATCCAATACACTGATAATAAATAATGCCAAAATCGGTGTCAAAGCAAAACTTTTTGCTTCGACTAGCAAATAATGTTTTGCGAACCGAAAAATTTGGCTAGGAAAATGGCGCCTAAGTGCCTGGAATACTATACCCCCTGTGCTCAGCAGTGGGTAGACATTTAGACAACTTGAAGGTACTAGAACGTCTTCCAATCAGTTAAAATGACTACCATGCCTTGGGGAGAAGATCGTGATTTCGGTTTTCAATGCAAAACATGCTTTAAAGACAATTAATTTAAAAAAAAGTCAGTAGTAGAATTTTGTTCCAAAGCTCTTTAGTCACCAAGGTGATAAGGGTTTGAACTTGACCCTAAATTAACATCAAAAGGTTAGTAGAATAACTATTCACCTATTTAACTGACCTTACAGATCATCGCATTGAACTAGGAAGTCATTTAATTGATATTAAAACAAATAAATTAACAAATTAGTTTTAATATAACCAAAAACACATTTAATTTAATCTATGACTGATACGAAAAAACAAAACGAAATAGATCAGAATTGGACCTCTGGAAAAATAGGTGCAACTTCTGTGCTGTGGTGGATCAAAAAGTCCAATCGCAGTATAGGTACACTTCCTACCTGCAGTACCTACATATTTTGTTCCCACTTAAAGCCTTTTAAAGTTTATTTATTTATTTAGCCGGTGTTGTCCCACTGCAGGGCAAAGGCCTCTCCTCTCTTCTTACACTCTTCGCGATTAGTTTCAAAGTACTCAAGTTTTGTGTGAATAGGTTTTATACTAATCTTGCAGATTAAAAAAAAAATTTTTGCTGATATAAAACAGGTTATAATGGAGTGCTTTAAAGCCAAGGTATACAACATGCCACGGGCCGTCAATGGGTCACATTAGCGCAGGATCGTGGTGGATGGCTGGCACAAGCTTAGGGCGCTATAGACCCAACAGTTTGACGACCTGTGTAGCGCAGTGGGCGAAGGCCCGCCTGCGACGCAAAAGGTTGCGAGTTCGATCCCAGCGGCGGGACCAATGTTTGTATGATCTACAAATATTTGTCTCGGGTCTGGGTGTTTCTATGTATAATATGTATGTATTTACAAACAAAAAGTATATAAGTAGTATATCAGTCATCTTAGTACCCATAACACAAGCTCTGCTTACTTTGGGGCTAGATGATGCTGTGTGAAAAAGTCCAGCATTATTTATTTATTTTAACAGTGGGTGAAGTCAGGCTGTGGAATTGTGGATAATTATGATGACAACTTGTTATTGGTGAGCGTGTAGGAAGCAATATAAAAGTTCTCTAAGTAACAAGACAAATAAAATCTAAATGAATAAAGCACTTTTAGCAGACTGAACTAGAAACAAGATACTATTGGAGCGTGCAAAAGAAAACGTAATAAACCCCAATGTTTTTATCCGTAAAAGCTATTAGAGCTCAGCTAAACGGACTCCATTATGCAACAGCTGATGCTGATTCACGTCACAGTGGTCCGATGAAATAAGACATGCCATTGGCGGAAATGCTATCATATTGAACCAGTTATCAATTTTTGTTTACCTTTAATTATTATTGGCAGCGATAGCAGTTGCGAATTTCAGGGAATTTTGTCTGCTTTTAGGCACTTAGCATTGCACTATCATCATCATCTCCCTACACTTATCACTTATGTTAGTACAACAGGTTTTACTCTTCCAATCTGCTTTATCATCCGGCATCTCAACATCCATTCCTTTTCAGGAATAAAAATGTCCTATGCGTTAATCTATTTTTCTACCTGCATAACTTTCAATACAATTCCTTTCATCCATGGAAACTTTCACATTTATAAAAGTAAGTAGTAAGATTACTCATTCTACTGAATCAACAAATAAGTAATAAACTAGCCATCAAATGGAAAAAAAATATACGCATTGAACATGATAATTACTGCAATAATGACAGCTCAGCACGACAACCATGACATTGATGACCAGGGTCTCAGGATGACGAACTCAACAAATTGCACATCGGCGTCGTGATCAAAACAGCGTTATCAAATTCACAACAGGCGATGAAAACAAAATGGAACTAATCATACAATGAAGACAAGTTACGTAATCAATCTTAGCTGCATAAGTTTTCTGATCAAGGCAGATCTGCTGTTATTGTCGTTATTATAATAAGCCAAAGAGATACTGACACGGAAGGCTGTACACTACAGTACAATCAGCCATCCACAATACATCACATCAGACAATCTCCGTAAAGGCCGTTCACAAAATATGCAAAAAGATGAATAACTGGAAATAGCACTGAACGCAGTCTAGAAACACGATTGACCAAGAACAGGTCGTTGACACGAAGCTTTTCGAATGGCAATGAAAAAACATCGCTTGAAATATGTTGACCCTAACAAGGTCACAGCATAAAGTGGAACGTTTCCTGCTACCCTTGCCACTCTGGCCATGCCGATTAAAACAAAGAGGAAAACAAGAATACCACCATAATTACATCTGTTCAACGTAGTTATTGACTAGATTTATGTTTTAAACCAGCGACGAATCCAGTTTGTAACGCATCGAGTTATACAATTGGTGAGAGGCGTCCAAAGTCCAAGAAGAACGATTATTTATGAAAGAAATATTCACGCCAGTGAAGGAGTCTCGAAGATTGGGCTTCAAAATGTATTTTATACTATAACATGCAGACAGAACAGGTTACATCAGGCCAATGCTTTGTAAATTGATCAAAGAACGTTCTGAAATAGTTCAGCTTCATATACGAAGGTCAAATCATGTAAATATAGTTCAATCGCTTGTAACATTCCCATTGCTATGTCCAAAGTCCAGCAGTTGAATTGCTTTGCATAAAAGAGGTCAGATGGGTGCCTATGCTGTAATTTAGTATTTAATTTTAAACTAGTGGCCCCGAACTGAGACCTCGTGGCGTCAATAAATTATAGTTATACAATTGATATTTACCTTAGCAGCGAGAAAAAAACAGTATTAAATGCAGATAGCGTAAGGTGCAAAGTCCAAAATGTTATGCAAGATAAACGTGAAAAGAAATCAGAAGGTGGAAGGTGAGTTCAAATCTTAATACATTTGTGTATTGTGCTAGTCGCGTGGAAGATTTTGTAAATGCAATATCGGGAAGATAAGAGTTTAGCGAAAGAAATAATCACGTTTCTTTCAGGCGTGAATTCATGTATTCGTGGACTCGAAAAATGAAGCATCCTTTAAAGGAACAAGGAACTAGACGTTAGGGGAAGTTTCAAAATGGAACTTCACTGTTTCACATAAATGATGCAAATTATAATACTTTCTAGGAGTTTCTGGTTTCCCCGTTGGTAAGCCCTGCCCACTACAAACGACTCTACTTTTTGGGTCACTTTTTAGACAGATGCTTTAACTTTTTGCATGCACCGGTTATTTACAGCAACTGCTGTAGTGAAATTCTCTGTAAGAATTTGTGAACCGCTGATTATGTCGTATAATTCGGACAGTAAAAAAAATATATTACATATAAGGATAAACCAATGCCATAAATATGCCTATAGTTGAGCCTTTTAGTTTCGTTATCGCGCGAGCATTGATAGCGCGTGATAAGAGTTTGATAAGAGATTCTAGTAATATTATAAAATCAGGAACTATGTGTTCATACATCACGCCATTGGACCGATTTGGATGAAACTTAAAACAGATGTAGATATTCACATGGTAGCATAGATTGTATTGTTTTCGTACTTAAATTGTTGGTACAATGCGAGCCCCGGGCGCAAGCTTGTAAAACGTAATCATATGATTTAGAGGGCGAAGTCAATATCTTATTTCTATGGTATGTGCTTGAGTTTGTGATAATATTAGAATATTAACAAGTTTAATGATAAGGTCTATTGTTGGTTGGTATTCCCTTGACATTGACCAGATACCTAATAATACTAGGACGGCCTCTAAAACCCTTGTATCTGTTTAAATTTATTGTATACAGCTTAATTCATTTACTTACAGCTATAATGCCGCTGTTTTACATAATACCTTCATAATATTCAGTTAGTATTCTTATAGGCGGCGATGGGCTTGCAACCTGTCACGTATGGAATATTAACTTCTGCAAGATGTGGGCATGTATCAAATATGTATTTGTACATGCCTCTGACTACCCCCTTAGACATCTTCAAAGGATCTGGAATATAAAGATCTGAGAGAATGTCTACCGCACCTTGGGGATACAGTCGTGACCCTGTTTACGTGTTTACGTTTACCTTCATAATGTAAGGAGTAACGTTTGTCTACATTTTATCTTTGAATACTTTCTTATCGCGTCGACGGCTAGACTTACATTCTAGTCTTAGGTATATTTCTGTTGCCGGGAATCTTGGTGAAAATAATGCATTTTATTTAAATACTAGAGAGGTTCCTTACTAGAAGACTGTACTTCACTATGCCAATGCCGTCGAAACTTGAAGTAGTTGATCTTATGCTATACCCGCTCCAATCCATCTATATCGAAGAACACAGGAGTACTCATAGATACTGAGATAAATCACAAATTCAAACTACAAAAATACCTACTACTAATTCCCAACATAAGCAAGAATTTTCTACCCATTGCTCAATACAGACAAAGAGCAAGCAAAGTTTGTTTGTTTACCTGATACGTAGTTGACATAACCTCACGGACGGCCATTTGCGGACATACGCAATGCTGTCAATGTCATATCCTGCCTTATGTAAATCCCATCCTAACTCAATAGAACCGAGTTTAATTAAGGTTTTTTATCGCCATTTTAGGAAGAAGCACTGCTCTGCTATTTTATTTTCTTTTGTTTTACTAAGTTTTATTATATAATTTCGGTGGCATTTTACTAATGAAGCCTTGGATTTGAAACAGGAGATCTGGAAAATGGAATGGGGGAGTATTGAAGCAGATTTCTCATTTGACGAAAAATTTCCGTTTTGAAGAAAACAAGCCGCCATGTTTTGTTCAAACCATCGACAGGACTTGACTGACTGACATGACTATAAATCAATATTAAAAACTGACATTGGCAGAATTACACCTAGTTGTGTAGATTGCCACTAAATAAAAAAGAAGAAGAAGAAGAAGAGTTTGATTAAGGCCGGATTCGACCATAACTATCTATACTGCAAATAAAATCAATAAAAATATATAGATTTTATTCGCAGTTTGTATATATCATACTGCGACTTACTAGTTTGGTGGAATTTGGCCTTAAACGTGTAATAAGTCACCGTTTAAAACTATGTTGTCCTCTTAGTCATCTATGTCTTAAAACTAATCTAGCGTGGGTTTTGGCGATTTTCATTGCCAAACAACCGCGGAAATACATTAAATTCTAAAATAGGGTAATGGGCACATAATATGGCAATGACACCATCACATTAGACATAGACATAAACATTGACATTCGTTTATTTACTGCATAAGCACACATACACATCAATACACAGAAAAAAATCAATACAGCAATCAATAAAAAGGAAGGTACACGTTTTAGACAGATGTAAAAAAACATAAATATAGGTAAAGTAAAAACAATAAGGGGAAAGTTTCCTAACAGTGCTGTGTGCTACAGCAGCAAAAAGATCTCGACTCAGCGTTATGCTGCCCTATCAGATGACAGGTCAGTGCTGTTATTCTGCCGAGACCTTCGATCCAGTCACTCCTCCTTACGAAGCGCATAATTACGCAAAAAGACAACGAGCAAAACTTACAATAGTATGTTACGTTACGTGTCGATTATCAAAGGCCTCCGTCATGGCTTAATGACTTAAATAGCCGGGACCGAAGCACGGAAGCGCTCAGATGAAAATGCCACTGGCGACCGCCAGTGGCATTTTCAAGTGGATGGGTGACTACCCATCCACTTACAGCCGTTTCGAATGTTGCTTAACTTTGAGGATCTATCAAGAACGATTTAGCAAGCACGACCACGAGCGGTACCACGCGCGCGAAGCCGCGCGCAGAAACTAGTAAATAATTAATATCTAAGAAACAACGCAGGAGTTACATAACAACATTCAGAAGTTGGTACCTAGTAAAAACATAATAGTAAATGTTTTTTGACATTGATAAAGATCAAACAAGAGATCATTAGGTATGTTTTACCTAATCTAATACAACGATCTGCAAAATATGTTTAAATTTATATTTAAAACTAGCAAACCCAGCGAACTCCGTTTCGCCACCAGATGCCACCAGATTTTTCAGGAGCCCAAGACCTTTCCAACGAATGCAAAACCGTGGAAATTGGTTCGTGCGTTCTGGAGTTATAGCGTCAGTAAGGAAAACCCGACTTATTTTTATATAGTAGATATACAAACAACGTGTATATAAGATCACGCAGTTCCCTAGCTAGGTAATGCTGTGTAATTATTATATTTTAGCTATAGTCCATTTCTATTAGCATGAGCGCTGACAGATTTGCTAAATTTTAAGTTTCTAGATTATCGATCACAATTAGTACAATATCCAACTAAGTTTTACTTGTAAAAGAATCGATTTTCTCTGTCGAAATGAGTGAAACGAAACAGTGAAAGTGTCAGCATTCATGCTATATGTAATAGACTATAACCACTATAACTAAATGTTTTTGGATATCAACGAAGATGAACAAGCAAAGATCACCAAAAGCATAATTAATTATCGCGGGATGAATGTTTGTATGATCTGCAAATATTTATCTCGGATCTGGGTGTTCCTATGTATAATATGTATGTATTTACAAACAAAAAGTATATAAGTAGTATATCAGTTTCTGGTTCCCATAGTACAAGATATGCTTAGTTTGGGGCTAGATGATGCTGTGTGAAAAGTCTAGCATTATTTATTTATATTTATGAGACGAGCAAAGATCACCAAAAGGATAATGAATTATACTAATTATCTTATCGCGGTAGAGTTTTATCGTACTCGGTAGAATACAATGACTAACCATGTCAAAATTAGCACAGAATCCATATCCATATTTCCATATTAATATTATAAATGTGAAAGTAACTCTGTCTGTCTGTCTGTCTATCTGTCTGTCTGTCTATTTGTCTGTTTGTTACCTTTTCACGCCCAAACTACTGAACAGATTAGGCTGAAAATTGGCATGGATAAAGGTTGTATCCCAGGGACGGACATGGGCTACTTTTTATCCCGAAAAAATCCCAAGGGACCGCGGGTTACACCGCGGGTGCGCAGCTAGTCAATACTATATTGATTGCATGACCTACATCAACGCATGGAAACCAACCGCTTTATTGCAGCTAAATAGGCATATTTTTTTAAATTATTTAAATTGCTTCAACCGCGAGCATAGCACTTACGGAAAATTTTCTGTACCTACTTATAATTTTGATTTAGTACTTTTCTCAATACTAATACGAAAAAATCCGTTGATACTCGGCCAGTATTCGGACTGAAGAGACCTTAAAATCTATAATAGATTTTTTTTTCGGATGGCCTATGAGGCCGTTTTAGTATTACCGGACTATGGCGGGCACTGAAGGTGCCGAGGCGCCTAGAGAGAAGTTACGACAACATGCGCAAGGGCACCTCTAAATGGTACAAGCCTCGGCTTGGGCTGTTGCCGGAGTGAAGTTACCTACCTAACTATCATGACTAGACGATATCACTTCGCCAAAAAAGATATAATCGATGCAAAACGCTAGTCCTCTTAAAAGGCCCTTTTATTCAAGCAAAGCCTGTGGTTATACGCACTAGTCAATATATAATCTTTCACCATACTGGTTCGACAGAGTGACACGACAAGAGGAATAATAACGACCAAATAATTACGTCACTCTGGTGTATTATACTTTTTTTTCTTTGAATCCATTATGGTCGACTGCAGCCAGCGAAAGTTCTCATGAATGTCTGGCGGCAAGTTGCACACTTTTCGATTAAGCACAAAAATGTCAGTGGGTCGATGCTTGCGCCCGTGAAAGGGAGTTTTTTTGCAATGAAATGAATACCACATTTAGGCTCATTGGTAGCGACGCGATCTTATGAACAATGTTATAAGATATAGAAACGCTTGACAGAATGAAAGACGCGCGTCAGCTAACGACCCCGCGAGACTGCTCGAGCCCGTGCGAAGCTTCGCCGCACCTAGTTCATTCTATATCTTGTAATATTGTTCATAAGATTAATGTCTTGTAACGCGTCGCGTCGGTCTCGCTGCCAATTCAGTGTGCACTGAGCCTAAGGACTACTTACCAGATGGTACGAGTTGGAAACTCTAATAAATAAATCGTAACTTGTACGAGATATTTAGAATGAAAACAACTGACATTGACCGAACACAAAGTAGCGTAACGGCGAAACTTAAATTGTATGTCCCGGCTTTAAAGTCGTCAAGCTATGACGACCTTTGGATGGTCGAAAACTCTGAGCGGAGATAACTAAACTAGGTCATTCGACCTGTAGCTCGCTAGCTCATACACATAGATACAGCCTTAGAATAAAAAAAACTTAGGCCTTTACATCTAACGAGTATATTAGATGATTTATACGTCAGGAGGCAATCCATGCCTACACCCAACGCTGTAATGCCTAGGACATTGTTTGAGATGGAATAGGCTTGCCCAGCACGTAAACCATCCTCTCAGCTTAATCAGCCTGGCCCACAGGAAAGACAACGCCAATACGTGTGCTGATTAAGCTGCGGGTTACCTCACGACATTTTAGAATATAGCAAGGGATATTCTTGTTTTCAAGACAACCTTGAGATATTGTAAAAAAAACAGGGTCACGACTGTATCCCCAAGGCGCAGTAGACATTCTCTCAGATCTTTATATTCCAGATCCTTTGAAGATGTCTAAGGGGGTAGTCAGAGGCATGTACAAATACAAATTTGATACATGCCCACATCTTGCAGAAGTTAGTATTCCATACGTGACAGGTTGCAAGCCCATCGCCGCCTATAAGAATACTAACTGGTTTCCTCACGATGTTTTCCTTCACCGTTTAGAGCTCGTATTAAAGCGCATATAAATTTTACGAATCGCCAAATCCATTGATGCACGGCCGGGATTCGATCCCACGACCTTCGGATTGAAAGTCGAGGTTCAACCCCATTCGGCCAACACGGCTCTTCTCTTCTTGATTTTCTTCTTGAGATTCTTGAGATATTGTGTAGACAGGTAATTCTGTAGCATACCTAAGTGCCTAGCCTAACGATCCTTGATGACATTTGCGTTTCCGCTAATTAAGAACACTGGATGCACGGTCATGGTCAATGGATTGCGTTTAAAGTTAGCTGCCTAACGTCATGCGCTTTCGCTCCTATGGTTGGTACAGTCACGGACAATAAGATGTATACACTCCATACTTTTAAAATTAATATAACACTGAAACTAATAGATGTAGGTTAAAAATAAAAAGCGGAAATTGATTTCACATTGAACTAGTGGCGAAATCAATAAAAATACTAAGATAAGATAAGATAAGATAAGATAAGATAAGATAATTTATTTCATAAACATTGTTAAATTACATAGGACACTTAAGTATAATTATAGGAACAAATTACAATGGACCCCACACTAGGCAAAGCCTGTGTCGTGGGCGTCTATGTGAATTACATACTAGAACATTGTTGGACATGTTGACCTGTACATGGGTTGAAACATTATGGAGTGTATACTTCTTTTATCTTATTGTCCGTGACTGTACCAACATTATTTTATGTTAGTGATAATATAATTTCTAATGGTGAAGTAATAATGAAATAGGCAAACAAATTAGCCTAATGCCTCATATTTCTATGCCGAATTTCATTCAAAAATAGGAACAGGGTATCCTAGTATCAGGTGTATACAATGTAGGCTGTTGATAATATTAATTACGGAAAAATTGTCAGAGAGATAAAACGTACCCAGCGACAATCAGTCAGACACATTATAAACCATACAGATAAAGTTAATTTGTTTAGTGAAAACACTGATAAAGTTTCATTCTTGATATTCTGTATGACATAACACAAGATTCACAAAAAGGGGTATTCGAGCACCCCTTCACTTTGTCGAGTTCTCGTCCACAAAGCGAAGAGCTGGCGAAGAATTTTCCGCTGCGTATTCAGAATTTCAAGGTGAAAATATTACAGAGATTCCCGCAGCATCCCGTTATGAACGACCTTGAGCTAACAAATACTCGGAAAATAGGCTTTCAGTAATGGATTATACAACTTACATTAAAATAAGTTCTGTACAAGAAGATAATATTAAAATTAGACCTGTAATTGGCTCACTATTTCTATTGTAGTTACTAAGGACACCATGTAATAGCTGTTAGTTTTCCAATAAATAAATAAATAAATAAAAAAAAATAGACAAGCATAAACCTCTACAGCTTACTGAAGCTTAAAAACAGACGCATAACAATAATTTATTTTGTAGCAAGGAGTTTCCAGAATACCACTAATAAATAAATAAAATAAAAAAATAATGCTGGACTTTTCACACAGCATCATCTAGCCCCAAAGTAAGCAGAGCTTGTGTTATGGGTACTACATGACTGATATACTACTTGTATACCTTTTTGTTTATACATCATCATCATCATCATCCGCAGCCCGACTTCACCCACTGCTGGGTATAGGCCTCCCTCTGCTTTTGCCATTCTTCCCGGTCCTGTGCCAGCCTGAGCCACTGTCGACCTACGACGTTAATAATATCGTCCGCCCATCTCGCTGCCGGACGTCCGACACTTCTCTTGCCAGTTCTAAGCCACCATTCTGTCATCCTTTTACACCACCTATCGTCACCACGTCTTGCCAGGTGTCCTGCCCAGCTCCACTTGAGTTCCATTACCCGCATACCTACGTCACACATACATATTACGTAATACATACATATATTATATTTTTTTCTGTGCCTATACTTATTTTTTTCTTTGTTATTGAGAAAAACCATCTAAAATTCAACAAAAACTCATCGAAAACTCGTTGATAATGGTGTAATCATAAGCAATTAGTTCCATTTTCCTAAGTCAAACACAAATCGCCTGATTGAAATGCAAACTGTACAGTACACAACCTTACAAATCACTTTAGGAAAACAACCGTTAATATCAACTCGGTATACTGTTTCGGCATTAGAGTAATCAATCAGTTCGAGATATCATTGAGAATGCCATTCTGCCATAATTTAGCATTAAGTGGACCTAACCGGTACTGAGTAGTGTCGAACCGCGAATCGGCCCACGTTACTATATGTATGTATTACGTCAGCTCTACAACTGGTTATGTATATGTCATTATGCTGACTGAATTGACACGTGCAAAACTCTTATATGAGTGAATATCTGAATAAAACCAGGAATTTTATTCGACAGAATCAGAAACCGAAGATATTATTCAGGAGTTTAAAATTTACCCTTTATAGCAGATTTAAGATGGGTCACCTAAAAGAATGATAGGCCCCAAACCGTGTTTGTTGCGGTATTGGTCGCGCAAGAACCGGAGTAAAATTAGTTTTAATACTATTCTAAGTGATCCCAGCGGTCCTACTGAATAAATGCTTTTTGACTTTGACTTTGATAGCAGAGCGATTCAAGTTTCATTCGTTAACTGAACACATAAGTTTAATTGTTAAAACACGTTAAGTTGTAGATAGAATAAAATAGCCGCATTCTATTCAATTCAACGTTATCGCAAAAAACTTGCAAAATAAAATGATTCAGCAGTAAAAGTAAGTAAGGTCGCATGAGTCAGTGGTTTTCTACACTAATATCATAAAGAGGAAAGATTTGTTTGTTTGAAATGAATAGGCTCCGAAACTACAGGACCGATTTGAAAAATTCTTTCACCATTAGAATCCTGCATTATCCCCGATGAAGATAGGCTATATTTTATTCCGGGAAAGTGAAGTTTTCCCGAGTGAACACGGGTAACACTGCGGCGGACAGCTAGTATCATATATTCAGCAGCTGATTCATAGGAATACCTCGAAGGAAAATAAGTTATTTTTATTCGTATTGTATAACAAAGTTTTGTTGAAATCGCAACCCTACAAGACATTTTCCTCTTTTCTCATAACAGCAGTTACAAATTGAATCTGAAGAAACAAATCTTTTGCGGGAAACAATATTAACGGAAGTTTGTATAAATAAAGGACACTCCAACTTTTTATAATTTTTAACAATTATATATTAAAAACTGCATAATTTAGATTGTATTTTAATGAAATTCTGCAACTTTTAAATTGGAAAGTTCGTGAATTTGCGCACGCCAAAATGTAGCCGATGAATGCTTTTCTGAATGAATATTTAACGCCTATTCATATTCCGGGCACTTCACCTTTCTATTCATCGCCAGTTTCAGCAAAAATTTGCGGGTTTCGGTCGAGTATTACTTTTTAAGTTTTTATACAGGTTTTTTCATGGAAATATTATGAAGAATACTTAAACTATAACCATTTTATTTGTATTCCACTTAAAAACAGTCTGTATTGTTACGTTCTCAGTGTTTTTGTCTGCTGTTTTGCTACCTCAAACTGCACTCAAGCGCGAATCGTGTCTCAAGTGATTAAATTACCTGCTCATTTTCGGTAACAGTCTAAGCATCGACTATTAAATTTAGTCTCAAATTCGCTAAGAACACGATTCATAGACTATACACTAAAATAACGAAGCTTATGCTTACTCCTAGCCTGTCTATCTATTTCTTCGCCCATACAAAAATGTACAAAAAACCACCTGACACACTGACCCATCGCAAAGTGTATCTCTTCCTCCTGCCCTGAAATGCCCCAGTATGCCCAGACAGAGCGTGCCAACACGATTACGTAATATTGCAGTGGCTACGGCGGCGCTTCATTCATAAGTACCACCCACCTAAATCTGCCCACAGTCGTCCCCCCAAGAGGGTAGGCGGCAGGAGTATTGAAATCTTTAGACTAAGGATTTATGCAAGTTGGTAAACATCATTAAGAGACATGTATTGTTGGCTTGGCTTTTTATAAGTATCGTCATCATCCTCAGCCCGAGTTCACCCACTGCTGGGTATAGGCCTCCCTTTGCTTCTGCCATTCTTCCCAGTCCTGTGCCAGCCTTTATTATAAGTATAAGTAATCTTTTATAGCTACAACAAATATGTAGAGTCCTGATCACTGTAGAAACAAAGAACTTTATTCTTGATCACTAGGGAATTAAATCAATTTATTGAAAAAGCGTCGAGATAAATTTAAAGTGTTCATTACGCTAAGTTCCATGAATAAACATGTCAACTCGCTCGCGAAAGTTGATATACATTATATACCTAGTATGCGTAAAGTAGGTAGACGGTAGAACTATTTATTTTGCCTATCTATCTAAAAACTGTTTACAGGCCCAGATGCCTACTAATAAATCTGGTATAAAGTTATTCCTGAGTGTAAACAGTCAAATATATGGTTATTCTTGGTTTATTCCGAGAAATAACTTTGTCACGTTTGATGGTAGGGCTACAAGAGTATAATAGACCATCTAAATGTACTCGTTAAGTGGAAGCTCTGCTTTGTTCGTGCCCGTTCTTATGTATGTTGACAAACATCCAGTGAGTTCAATTGAAAATAAGCATTATGAAATTTCAACTTTGTAATTTACTTTATTACTACTTCAAAGGGGAATTTTCTTGAAAGATTTGTGGATGGAGAAGTTAAAGAGTGCATTCAACTTTTTGTGTGTTTACGGCTTATCTCCGAAAATGCTAGACCGATTTAGAAAGGACTTTCACTGGCAATAGCTGTTGTTCTAAGGAGTACTTTACGGTTCTTCAAATAAACTGAAACTTATAGTCCTATATGAGCGAAACCGCGGGCTGTCTTACATAAAAGATAATTTCTATTATAATCATACTTGCTAGGCACCTACCTAGGTTAGGTTAGATCAGGTTATGGGCTCAACTATAATAACCCATAATTAGATGGCTTTCAAAGTCCGGCATCATGTGACCGGCATATTATTTCATCAACACACGTCAGGAAATGTATGTACATTATTTGTTTTTCCTGTAGATAACACCGAATAGTAGTGTTGGTATTATACAGGCCTAATTCACATACATGTTTTCCCTGATATAACGAAAATGTATACATTGGTTATTTTTCGAGTTGACAACATCGAGGCTGAGGAGCAGAGCAGCGAAAGTTAGAAGACGATGGTAGACGTTTGCTGAGTGTTAATCATGAGAAAAGGGGCTATTGCGGTGTGTTGCCAGTGGTTGCTAGCTAGGTTCAATCCCCGCCGCGGGACAAATGTTTGAATTGTTCTACTGCCCCCTTACCATGGCGTTTCTCTAGGTACCAGAGAATAGAAAAAAATGACAGTAATGACATTAGAGTGTGGATAAAACGGGTAGAAAAGTAACTTTTTTCCACTTTCTACGCGTTTTATCCACACTCTAATGTCATTACTGTCATTTCTTTCTATTCTCTGGTACCTAGACAAACACCATGGTAAGGGGGCTGATATTGGCTCGGGTGATTTCTAAGTATAATATGTATATGTATTTATTTACAAACAAAAAGTATACATACATATAAGTAGTTAGTACCCATAACACAAGCTCTGCTTACTTTGGGGCTAGATGATGCTGTGTGAAAGTCCAGCATTATGTTTATTATTTTATTATAATTTATCATTAGTAGCTAAAAAAAATCTTGTTGATATAGTACATAAGAACTAAAACTCATTTGATGCATGTACTACTTATTACTGTGATTGTTAATTGTTTCTCATGACAAGGTGAAGTTCAAGTTGAGACCACAATCACAGTAATTATAGTTTAAAACGCCGGTAAAGATCAACTGGAATTGTATGTTAGTATGGGCAACACATAGAGCAGCATTCAGAGATTTAATATTGTTCATCATCCACAGCCTGACTTCACCCACTGCTGGGTATAGGCCTCCCTAAGTTTGTGCCATCCACCACAATCCTGCGCTAATCTGACATATTATATCGTTACATAGATAAAATAAATAAATAATGATGGACACTTCACATAGCATGAGTCACTGGCCAATTCTAATGATGGAGTTCTTAGGCCGCCGTTAGGCCTCTGTCGTGGCTTAACAACTTAAATAGCCATGACTGACAATTGAATGTGCCCTCCGAAGGGCAGAAGCGCTAAGATAAAAATGCCATTGGCAGGCACCCATCCACTTACAGACCATTTCGAATGTTGCTTTTAACTTTGACAATCTATCAAGAATGACAGCAAGCACGTCCACAAGCACTTCAGATAGGATAGTGAACATAACAAGACACTATGATTCATTTCAGGGATTTCTTGACACTTGATGTCACTATAGGCTTTAACAGCGCTGAATAGTGTTTCGTTTGATATAAGAGTACATAAACTCACTACACTCACTACAGTTGTAGGTATATAATAATGTGATGTCTATACTAATATTATACCTAAAGAGGAAAGATTTATTTACGTATGTTTGTTTGAATTGAATAGGCTCCGAAACTACTGGACCGATTTGAAAAATTCTTTCAACAGTAGAATCCTACATTATCCCTGATGAGCATAGGCTATATTTTATCCCGGGAAAGTGAAGTTTTCACGAATGACCGCAGGTAACACCGCGGCGGATAGCTAGTATATAAATAAAGTCAATAGCCCTTGATAATCTACTAATTGTAACAATAAATTAAATGGTCTTATGTCAAAGGTGAGTGTTGGAAATGAATTAAATCGCAGTGCATTTTGTTAAATGTGCCTGCATATGCTTAAAATAATATTATATAAACATGCTCACAGCTGAAACTCTTAAATAACTTAAATTTTGAGTTATACAGAAAAATATTATTATGAATCCCAATGAAGTATGATATACATAGAGGCCATAGAGGGAAAGACTTGGATAAGATCCGCACAGGGCTGATTGGAGTGGCGTCTGAGGGAGGAGGCTTATGTCCAGCAGTGGGCTAACATTTGAGCTGCTAATGATGATGATGAAGTATGGGTCACAGGTAAAGTATCTTGTTTATTTCATAGCAGTTTTTCTCAAGTATGTTAAGAAATTCTAAAGAATTTAAATTTTGTGTTCAATATGAAGTTTGTGTATACATGAAAAATTTTAACACATCAAAGTAACTGTTTCATGAATGGTCTGTGTATTTTATTTTGTAGATATAAAGTCAATATGTTAATTTATGTGTATAATAATATAATATTTATTGTAGGTAGGTAATACATTATCAATAAATTTAGTGATGAGCATTCTGTATATTATTCAATATCACATTTTCAAGTTCTCAAGTGTTTGTAAGTCTATAGATGTAATATAAAATTATTAAATTCAGCATATTCTTAGTTCTTATTCAAAATTGCAATAGAGACAGAATAACGTGAGTAAAGTTTTTTACTGTTTTTACACTTGTCTTAAAACTTTCACAATTAGTTTTTTTGTAGCAGTATTACTTTCTCTAGTCTGTATTTGTTGGCTTCTAAAGAGTATTTATCTAAGAAACTGTTTGTTTGTAAATAAGTGCCTGTTTCTATTCAAGTTTATGTGCCTACTTTAGAGGATATTTTGAGCGAATGTTTACAAGACAGCCGGAACTGGAGGGCAGCATTATATAGCCGAATTTATGAGGAATTCGAGAGGAAAGGAAGCCACCAAAAAGTAGTAATAAACTAATTATTATTAGATAAATAAGACTCACCTTGGCCGGTTCTGCATGTAGTACTGTCCGCCAAAAATAAACGCCATATAAACCCCAACATAGTAAAAAGCCACAGTCCAATTCTCCGTCATCCATTTCCGATAATCGTGATGAATAAATTCGCTCTCAAAATCGAAAATGTACGAATAATTCGGAGTAATGTCCAAGTTGTATGTTATCTTCGAAGCCTCCATTTCCAAGTCCTAATTACCGGTCACTGGGGAACAGCCTAGCTACAACGTAACACTGATCATCACAGGAATTTAACCTAAAAAGCTAACAGGATACCCGCCGTAACGTTTTATCACAGATGACTGCTATGTCAATATTCGCAGGGCGGCGCGGCAAGGCGTGCTATCTACGAGATACTAATTTGAGTAATGACCGCGCGAAGTGGTCACGTTGACTATTTATTCGCGGTGACGATGCGACGTCGACTCGAGCCTGATTTACTTCGTCCGTCAGCAGCAAGAGAGAAAGATGAATGAACTTGTTTGAAGAATCACGCCACGCCGCCGTGTCTCGCCTTCATTTTCTTTTGACAGATAGAATCCCCCGCCCGCTTGCCGCTCCTTTCCCCCGCCCCCGACCCGGCCATCTCTCCCCTCTAACAGTCACCCGAACGAAATCCGGGATCTTGTGTTGCCAGCAACTCAACATTGTGTTCCCCAAAATCATTCATGCCTCATTCATTGAATTTTTTATCTTCACGTTAGCATGAGCAAGTTTAAGATGAAAAAAATATATTGAACTCAGACTGACAGTGTTACCGACATCACTGTCAGCGCCATCTAGTTTTGAACTCCGTAACTAAACACGGTAACAAATCTATACGTACGACGCGTTGCCCACCACGCGCCCTGTCACGATTCAAAAATATTTTCTGACGGTCCAAAATATACACAAGTAATTGTTCAAGTTTCTATTTCTGTCGGCACTTCTGGAGTGCCACTGTTTTTTGAAGTGAAAACTTCTTTAGGCACGTTTGGCAGTTTTGAGATGAGAAAAAATCTTGGATTTGCCTCGAAAAAGTCACTTACGAGTCACGTACGAGTCACGTGACTGCTCACCGACACCGGGTTATTTGTCAAGTAAACAACCGTTCAAGTTAGTTAGTTCAAGGTACTACCTTTTTTACTTATTATGCCATACCTAAATGTAACTGACTAACCTAGTAACCTACTCACCTTCATTCGTTTTTAAACAGATAGGGCACTAGGTATTATCATTTTAAGTAGGTACCTAATTATTTATAGGTAGGTTTACCTACTAATAAAATAGAAATGCTTAATGATTCGATTTTTATAGCCAACCTAGCAACCACCTCTTGTATTAGTAGTTTGTGTAACGTCCTATACGCGAAAACCTATACGCGATCTCGTCCCGTTAATAAAACAAAAATGTAGTTTGTGTAACGTGTATGGGATGTGGTATAAAAACATCATGTTGTTAGTATAACAGCATTATTTTCCATCATTTATCATCAGGTAAGCAGTCGTGTAGCTTGGGATATTTTTTTATATTCTTACTTTTTCACTTTACGTGAATCCAATAGGAACAAGCCAGTAATTATGAATGCATTCAAAACTAAAGGGGATCTAAGTTAGCATCACCCTAATAAACTGGATATCTTTTGTTGTTGGCAGCTCGAAAGAAGATCGGATGGTGACATTTCTTATTTCGTTCAAAAACTCAATTTGGGTTTTGATTATAGTGGAATTTAGACTTGCTTGACCGAAATAAATTAAAAAAAAAAAAAAAAAAAAAAAAGACTTGCTTGACCGAATTTATTATTATTGGATAAATTACATAATAATTAGATTAATTGATTTCCAGGAAACCATAAAAATACCTACATTATTTTGGCGAGGTAAAATAATAAAAAAATGAATACTAGAATATTGTTGTGAATTTAATTTATACCATGAAACCTTTGTGATTAGAATACATTGTGCCAGCCAGGCAGGTGATCTCTATGGTGCCAGGTAACCTTATCGTGCGTTGCTGATCCAAAATAGGTATTGCACCTAAAGTACCTACCTAGGTAGGTGTGCCTGCCTTTACATAAGTAGGTACTAATGTTAGGCAGGCACACCTAATTCAAAGATTAACTTGATTATACTAAGTACCTACCTACCCTACCTGCCTATATAGAATGTAGACAAGTCAATAAAATAGGATCCTACTTACCTACCTACACGTTGCCTACATGATACATACCCACTGATACCTACCCACCCACTAGAAATGTTAGTGTTCCTGGGTAGTAGACCTATAATATTGAGATCAATATTTCCGGTAGTGGCAGGTGTAGAGTGTAGTGGAAGGGGTTGGGTGGGAGAACCTAAATGTTGCTATAGGTGGGTACCTACTACCTACACAGTATAGTAGAAACAGTAGTACCTACCTACGTATCTGTATTCTGTAGCACAAGTACAGTCTGCGTACCCAAATTGTAACCTTTAATAGCGGTTTGAACTGCCATGCGTGCTTTGTGTGGTTACCAGTTGGTGACGCTGACCGTACCTAGGTAGATACCCATAATTATAATAATAATCTACTTACTATACAAGGCCAGGCCAAGACTTATTGACATTTTGAAAAACTAAAAAATATCTTAAACAAACTTTTCACCATAATTTTACCAAATGCAATCATTTTATAGAATCTGATGGACAATTCTGTTGCCACGGGTAACTTAGCAACTTCTTTTTTCCCCTCTAACTCTGTGCTATTGTAGAATGTGTACATATAGAATGCCGGCGTTTGGCCTATATTCAGGACATTATGAAAAATCCCGCGATCAACACTAACATGGTCACCGGAAGTCAATAATACTGAAAATCCGTTGAAGAACTCCTTCACATCCGGTTGGTAGACTACATCTCCTTCTAGAACAGTCAGGGTCACGTTTTGTAAATCTTCTGAGATGTATTTTTCTTGTTCGTAACCTGTGGAAGATTAGCATTGGAATCACTATCATCATAGCTTTTTTTATTTAAAATTTTATCAAAGGTAGGTAGGTTATTATTTGAATGCTGGAAACTTTAAAATGTTCATCAAATTTGGTACCAACCCAGCTAATAATACATGTGACCCACCTGGAAAATCAGCCAAAAATATAACGTCACTATGGTTATTCCACGAGTGGACATCCTTCTTCATCCTCTCCAGTTCCTCCCTCCAGTCCAGACCCTCATCCAACAACGGCATCAGATACGGAACTTCCTCAAATGGCTCCCAATCAGCTCTGAGGATATCTGTCTTAGAATCGAAGATACGTTGCGTAAACCTTCCATTTAACGAACACCACACATCAATATAAATAGAGATATTGTTAGAGATCACTCTTTCACGATTAACTCTGTAAATTTCAGCATCTTTCAACAGCATATCGTTCAAACATCTTGCGTATTGATAAACCATGTCTCCATGTCTGGTCCAACGTTCGTTAGGTGCGTATGAGTGGGGGTCTATGTAGAAGTCTTTGTGATTGTCGTTGTCTACGATTTGAAGGACGACTGAGTGGGTGTCCCAGGTGTGGACCATCATGTCCCAGGAGTAGCCGTATAGGCCGTTCGTCCAGTTGTTGAAGCCCTGGAAATATAGAGAAGATATAGTAGTATACAAAATCTAGATAAGCACCTACCTAAATTGAAGGGTACCCTAGGGTATCCTACTTACTTTTGTAATAAAATGTGAGTAAGGTAAGAAGGCTTGGCTTATCACATGAAATATAATAAAAGAAACAGTTACTTTTTTCTTATAGCAATCAGATTGCTTTTGAAATACTTTTCCTTCAATGTTCATTTCAGCTGCATCTATTTTCTTTTCTTTGTCATCACCAATTTCATCAAAAACTTGGTCTTGAACATTTTCATCATTAAATTCATCAAGTTTATCATTATCGTCTTTAGTCATCACATCATCATAAACTTGATCTTGAACATTTTCATCATTAAATTCATCAAGTTTATCATTTTCGTCCATAAAAATTAAATCATCAGCTTCATCAATTTCTTCAAGTTTGGCCTTAGCAAAGTTTACCTCATCCTCAACATCGTTACCAAACCCCTTTTTCAATTTCGATATTGTTTTGCAAATGCTGGATTTCATTTCTATTAATTTCTCTAGTATTTTCTTGGGCCAGTCAAATGGGTAGAAAAGAGGCATAGTAGCCAAACACACCCATGGAAACATACCTAAAAGTAAATATTTGTACAAAAAATATGGTTTTCTAAACTTTCCTGTCACCATTAGATTTCAGTACAATGCGTAGGTACGAGTTATTCTGACAAAAACATAATGCTTGTCTGTGAAATGTGAAAAAAAGTTCATTATTATTCTTAGCTACATAGGTTAAATTAAACTACGTCAACGGAATTGGCCATCATCTTATACCAAACTTACTTTTAATATGACAGTTTGTAGGTACAGCACCAAAGCATTAGAAACGTTCCTATCTGTATTCTGTGACCTGTGCCTTTGTATATAACTGGTTTCTTCACGGTGTTTTCCTTCACATTTTGTTGAGCAAAAAGATCCGGGCAAATCACGGCGTAGTCATGTTTTTTTGTTGTTAATATACAAACCGATCCTGAAAAGCCTGCTGTTCATGAGATGGAACATCGCGCAGAAGACCATAGCCAAGTGTCTGGTGCGGGCACACATCATCCAAACAGCCACCGTCAGGTCGAACATGAAGACGAACCAGTGGACTATTATGTAGTCCGTCTGAGGCACCGTCAGGAACAGCCTGGAGAAAGAGCTGGTGTTTTTTAATACGAAAGCATTCAACAAGCAAGTTATAACAAAAATGACATTGGCATTATACCGATGAATACCGCAGCTTAGTCAGCTCCACACGTATTGTCTTTCCTGTGTATGAGCCGATGTGCTGAGAAGTTGGTGGTGCTAAGCAATTTGAGAATACCTTCAGTCTGTATTTCCTCTGAGTTACGACCCTGTTGTTTTTAAGAAGAGAGTTAATAGGCACCTTCTGGGTAGGCTCGCTCCACCGTAGACCTCATTCTTGCCTATGTAAGTTTCAAGGCCAAGAGCCGACCCATTCATCATAAAAAAGCTTAAAATCGTAAAAATAGACAGGTGTATTAAATTAATGATACACATACACATACGTACGACTAAGGACCTATGTCAGGACCCTATATCAACACAGATCAAAGGTCAATCGCCCCCCTCTCGGTAGGTAAATAATTTGCAAAAAACGTTGTTGGAATCAGATGAGATTTTATTTAATCTTCACTATTATATTCAAATCTCATGAACGTGTGATGGGAACGTTGATATCTAAGAAGATTTATGTTTACGTCACCTGCATCTATTCAATCTATACATATAAAATTCAAAAGTCAAAAATCATTTATTCAGTAGGACCGCAGGGATCACTTAGAATAGTCTTAAAACTAATTTTACTCCTGTTCTTTCGCGACCAATACCGTGAAGAATCAGGGCAACAAACACGGTCTGGGGCCTAGCATTCTTTTAGGTGATCCATGGATCCATTGAGTTGGAGCAAGTCCCAAGCTTTTTTGTCATCCAATAATATAAATATCTAACGAGTACCTACCTACCTACATTAGAATCGTGCAGACCATTCAAAGTCTTATACCTATGCCTTAGCCTATACTTCTAAGAATCTCATCTGACTGCCTGTCCAGTTCATGTGGATCCTAGGAGCATGACAAGTGCGCGAAAGGAGTCATTCTGAGGCGTTCCTCCCCTCCCCTTCACAGGTATACCTCTCCCTAGGGACACAAGAAGAATGTGTGGCGACCTCTAACTACGATCGCCTGAAATACAAGGGAATCGTAATAGTCGCCAATTACAGTGACCTAGCTACTTCAGAGCTTCACCGCTAGATGGCCCTGGCACGCTACCAACCGACGCGTTTTGTATCCTAGATCGCGCTTACGATGTTTGCAAGCACATCTAACGTATATAGTTACGTATACGTATATAGCTATCCGACATTAACTGTCGGTCGGCTGAAAGGCCCTAAGGTATATGGACCAGTTGGCGTCGACCTCAGTGAGGTGAGATCTCCCTCTTTGCCATAGATTGGGGGAATACCACCTATCCCCAAAAATGCTAGCTTTTAATGGCTATAACCTCAAGGTTCTTCTAAGTTCTTACCTAAATGGTTCAAACACCCAATGCTCGCTCAAGTTCTGTACTGAATATCCCGTCAGCCATTCAGCGGTGCCCTTCTTCAGGCCTGCCATGAAGTACAAGATGAAGAACTGGTACTTCAGGATGAAGTAGTTCCAGTAGGGGACGGTGTGTTTCAGCCTGGCTGGGTCGAGGAGAACGTCTATGGACCTGGAATATCTCGTTAGAATTAACAGGAGACAACGACAGGAGACGATGGACCCATCCCAAGACCCAAGACTTTCTTCATCCTGTTGTTGTCTTCTAAGCATAGAGCCAATAGAGAGCAAATTATGTCATTTATTTTATTCGACAAAAATTACGCCAAATGACAGCGGCGACCGACACTGAACTCCGATTGGCCGACTCAATGTGCTCTCTCGCTCACTCTCGAACATTCGAGCGAGCGAGACTTAGTATTTATTAGACAAACCACTGATGTGTTCCGGAATTTAATGGACCAAATTGCCACTCTCTTTGGTTATGTGCTCTATGCTTCTATCATAGACGACTCGTCTGTGGCTTCTATACAACCAATTTCCCCTAGTTGACTCCTAGTCTTATGCTTTTTGCATCCATTTACTATTAGGTAGGTACCCATAGGTCATAGTAGGTATTATCCCAGTGTGTAAAGGCCTCCTTTCATTTCCATGCATCCAGTTATCGATGGTAATGATAATTATCTCATCATCATAGTCATGGTTAGTTTGCTCTTTACCTTGAACGTTTTTTTGTAGGTTAAGTTTGAAATTTTTAATGTTATTTTAACGAAGATGTTTTTGTTGACAGACGACTAGTATAATTTATTCAACAATGTATAACTACAGTATAAATAATACCTACTTGTATCTTCATTAACATAAAATGATTTAGTGATGGATGGATTGTGTGAAGGATGACATGAGTAAGAAAGGAGTGAGTGTTGAGATGACGGCTGATAGAGGAGAATGGAAGAAGAACACATGTTGTGCCGACCCCACGTAATGTGGGAAAAGGGCAGGGAGATGATGATTAAGTGATGGGCCACTGTGGTTCCAATCGAAATTTACTGCCGAACTACGTTCTTCTTGCTTCTCTTGATAAATTGAGATAAACTCACCAGTAGCAATTAGCGTCAGTAAAGGTGAGTAGAAGAGCCACAAGCCCGAAGAGGTAGCTGTGGTTGTTCCAGTAGCTCTTCTCAATGAGGAGCAGGTACCAGTAGCAGAGAGTGAAGGTGGCCGCGCTGTACTGGAACTTGTAGCCCAGCATTATGCCAAGAGCTCCTGGTAGGTGATTAGAAGATAATACTATGGTGGAAAATGGATTAGGTACCTAGACCACACAAAGGCATCGCCATCTCCACTAGAATTATGGAGATCGAGATAATAAAATGAATATTTATAGACCAAGTCTAATTGATAAAATACAAGTGTAACGGGAGCCTAATTTTCGTGCTTGAACGCGTCCCTATTAATTTGCTCTGAACGCTCCCTCTGCCGAGTTTCCGAACGCTACTTTTTTTCAGAGAGACTCCCCGCCACCCCCGCGCGAGAGACGCGCGGAGATTTTCATTTGTTTCGGATTTATATTGTTTTACTCTTGTACCTTTACCTGTTTCGCTATTTCTGTGTTTTCTTATACTTATTATACCGGAGTTACCTGAGTCAAATCGTGTTTTTATTTACACCCAAGACCCTGAGGAGAACTATTCCCTTACAGTGACGCCCAACTCGCGGGCACGATTGAACTCAGTGAAAAGTTGTGAAAAGTTCTGAAAAGTGACTAAAAACTCCCAAAAGTGCAGTGAAATATACAACACAATAGTGTCTATCTTCTCCTATATTTCACATCACGGAAATATCTTTCAAAACAGTGCAAAACTAGAAAATCCGAACACTTGGGCGAGTCCATTATTCGCACGTACGCCATTTCTCGTCAACCGAAGAGAAGTAAACGGACGAATCGACCGAGCAGGCAATTCTTCTGTGCACGCGGCTTCTAAACGCGTCCTCCCTCACAGAGAGACCTACCTACCTATCTCCGGCTGAGTAGTTACGTCCCTACCTACTTCGACGAGCTACCTACGACGAAAGCGTGTAGCTACGTAGCGAATACCTACCTACCTACTCGCGACGAGTGATCGCGTCTCCACTTCACATTACGGATACATACCTCCCCTCACCGTCCATTCTTACCATGCCGCTGAAGAAACGCATCGGAAGGGACGAGGATTCCGGTTCTGACACCGAAGAAGTAAACAGAACCGTGATATCATCACAGAACGTCACCATGTCGGAGGAGATGCTTCAGTCGTTGGTTTCGAATATAACCCGGAGCCAAATAGAAGCAAACCGAACCCTGATTGAGAGCATGCTGGCTGCTAACAGAGAGCACTACACACCGTCGCCGTCCAGATCAGAGACGCATAGTTCTGGAAACTTTGCGAAGTGCACGGCGCGCTTTGATGGAGCATCCAAGAAAGCGGACGAACTCGAGGCATTCATCGACGCCGTCGAGATTTACCGAGACTGCACCAACGTCAGCGACGATCACGCGTTACGAGGTTTGCCGATGTTGCTGACCGGCGAGGCCGCCGTCTGGTGGCAAGGCGTCAAGTCATCGGTGACATCGTGGACCGACGCGCTGCAGCGGCTTCGAGGAATGTACGGAGTGCCGCGACCTGCTTACAAAATCTTCCGCGAGATTTTCGCCGCCGAACAAAGTGACGAACGGGCCGATGTGTTCATATGCAAAGTGCGCGCTTTGTTAGCAAAGTTACCGTATGTTGTGACGGAAGTGATGCAATTAGATATAGTTTACGGGTTACTCGATCGTAGGATAAGGAAGCGAGTAACTCGCGACGCGGTGGACGGGCTCGAACAGCTGATCACGGAGGTCAGGTTAGTGGAGGAATCCTTGGCAGAGGTGAGTACATCCCATCTTTCTAACACCAGTTCCGGGATTAACCCTTTAGCGGCCGCGCGTGACCGTTCGAGCACGAATCTTAGCGTTAACCCTGCAGTGGCTGCAGATGATTCCCCGAACTCTACAAAACCTACAGTGAGGTCAATGACCCACTCGCGAAGTCCGACCGCGACGCGTAGAGATAGTGAGGGGCTACTAAAGCGTGTACGACCGAAATGCGCGTATTGTAAACTTTTCGGCCACACGATCGACGAGTGTCGCAATAAAGAAAAGAAAGATTTGAACAAACTAGATAGTAATAGAGTTTCGAATAAATCGAGTAATAATACTCAGTTGCGTTGTTACGGGTGCGGGCAACTAGGGGTAGTGCGGTCAGAGTGCGAAACTTGTAAAAACGCGACCGGCACTAGTAAATCGGATTTTTGCGGTGCTTATATCGACAATAGTGACTCGCTCCCATTGTTAGAGATCCAAGTAGCAAATCGAAAGGGCGTGGCTATCTTGGACACTGGGGCGACTCATTCCATTGCAGGTCCTATGCTGTACGATTTACTTGTAGACGCGGGCGTAGAATTTAGAGAAACGTCGAGAGACATAGGGTTGGCTGACGGTTCGCGGCAACTATGTACTGCTCTCGAGTGCGAAGCCGACGTCATATTGCAAGGTCGCGCGATATCTACCACGTTCCTAGTTTTACCAAACGCATCGACGCGAACGCTTTTAGGTAGGGACTTTATCAAGAACGCTCGTATCCTGTTGGACTTACCACAGAGCAGCTGGTGTTTCAACGATGAGCCGCGACGCTGGTATCCGTTCATCACCAGTTTTGAGTTAACGACCTCCGGCGATACAAACCCGAGGAAGATGGGCCACTCTAACACGTCGTTGAGGAATGAAGAGGGCACGAAGCTGATGGTAGACCAGCGGGCCCAGCTGAACTCGATGATGGTGAGGAGAGCTGACCGCATCAGGGAGCGACGTCCGCCAACGAGAGCCATCTCCTTGAAGAACGGCGCGAGCCAAGATCCAATCGCGGCGCCGCCTTACCGATGGTCTACCGGAAGGAAGACAGTCCTGGAGTTGGAACTGCAGAAACCTCTGTATTCGGGCGGCGACTTATCGTCTAGAAACCTTAAGAATACTCGCATAGGCCGACTTAAGAACCCCGAAGTACGCAAGATCTTTAGAGATCTCGAACCAGATGACGTTAGGTTCAGGGGGAGGAGTCGGTGCGATAGGGGTTTTATGTTGTCAGACAGCATACCACATAGGTACAGACCAGAGAACGGCGAGGAGAAAACCGCCTGCCTGAATGTACCCGAACGCACACGCCAAGGTAAACTTATACCTCGCCGAGACGGCCCTTACCGTGCTAAGGAGGCGGCGAGTGATACCACCTACGTCTTAGATAAGAGAGGTGAGGGGGAGATTTTAGGTAGGTACCACGTATCGCAGCTGACCCCATTTGTAGGCGATGTTCAGCCGCCAGGCAGCGAGAAGAGAAGAAGTGGTAGGTCTAAACATTATTAATTGTACTGACTCAGACGCGAGGGCGCTTGTCTGGATCAGAGGGGGAGGTTGTAACGGGAGCCTAATTTTCGTGCTTGAACGCGTCCCTATTAATTTGCTCTGAACGCTCCCTCTGCCGAGTTTCCGAACGCTACTTTTTTTCAGAGAGACTCCCCGCCACCCCCGCGCGAGAGACACGCGGAGATTTTCATTTGTTTCGGATTTATATTGTTTTACTCTTGTACCTTTACCTGTTTCGCTATTTCTGTGTTTTCTTATACTTATTATACCGGAGTTACCTGAGTCAAATCGTGTTTCGAACCTTTATTTACACCCAAGACCCTGAGGAGAACTATTCCCTTACACAAGCCCTTTTTGTTGTGCCTTATAAATTCGAATTAACTCGGTGAGTTTGCTGGAAGTCGAAGTGCTTCCGTCACAGATGATTTCAAGATCTGCTGAATCACCATGCTGGTCTCAAACCAGTTGGCTTTCATTCGCACTTGGGACAAAGTGTCCACGCCAAGAGAAGAGTCATTTCAGAAGGCTTCTTCCTGATAAGTGCACGAAAGGAGCCTATTTGAGGCGCATTTTCATCACTGTTTCGAAATAACTAGTGAACACGACAAGAAGAGGACTTCTCTTGTGACACGTCACCAAAGCGTACGCAGTCACGTGCATAGATGCTTACCAAGCCACAAGCCAGCGTACACAGCAGCCATGTAAGGCATGCCCATGTTCTGGATGAAAGGGAACAGAGGGAAGTGGCAGGTCTTCAGATCCCCCCATCTCTGCTCCATCATGGCGCCTCCTCGCTCGTCGGGGATGTCGAAAAGCATTGCTAGACCTGGATTATAAACGCAATTGAATACGATTTTTAGGTAGCTCCAAAGCGGATGACGATTTTTTTAGGCATGAAATATTCTTGTCTAAAATGGTGACTAACCAGAGGCATGTCCAAGTAGAACAAGTAGAAGTAGTAAGCATCACCAACTGGGAACCCAAATCCCCCTGGATCCGCCTATGAGTACGGGGCACGCCGTTCAATTCAAAACGTCTTGTTGGTGGGGGGTTACCAATTGGTGACGCTGACTGTAGGCATACTATAGGTTGGCAAAATATTGTGAGTGATGTCGCAGAAGATTGGCTTTACCTTCACTGCTAAGAGCTCAATCAATGCAATACTCACCAAACAATATCCTCGTCACTGCCAAACTAGAGGAATCTCTAGGCGTGTGCAGGTAATCCACGATTTTGTCGAACGTAACATCTCCAATCCTGAAGTCAAACTGATCGTAGAACTTGTTGTTGGTTCTGTGGTACAGTGATGACAGTTTTTCTTTTATTTGCATGTTTCTGAAAGTGGTTTGGAGCTCAGTCTTCCTCTTTTGTGGATGTTTTAACTGTGAAAATAGAGCACCTACATAACTATGTAGGAAAAACGACTTAGCCTTACACTTACATAGATGGTTTAATCCTACTGCGTCAGACAGGAGTCAAATATACGTTAGGTACACTCAACAGGACACCGCCCGGAACCCTCAATATGCTAAGATAAATCTCTTCCCTACACATTTCATCCACAACCCGACTTCACCCTCTGCTGGGTATAGGCCTCCCTAAGTTTGTGCTATCCACCACGATCCTGCGCTAATCGGACCCATTGACGGCCCGCGACGTGTACAATATCGTCTACCCATCTAGCCGCCGGTCGTCCTACGTTTCTGAACCCACATTCCATTTAGTTTCACTCAATTATTACCGAACAGCTGAAGTCATGAATTTATTATCAACTTGTCTCTGAAGATACTCACCTGAAAGTTCCTTCTCTAAGTTTCCCAACGTATCGACTGACTGATTTCGAAACTGAAACCGAGCAGGTAAAGTTTCCGCGTGTTTTCACTGAATAATGCGATTATGTTAATATAGGTTAGTGTTAGATGATGTGTGAAGATGCTTAGTGAGTTTTCCATATCGATGAATCTTGGAGAAATTGTTCGGTAAATTCATGTATGCCCGCACTCAGAGTCGTTAACAGCTACTTAAATCCGGTCTTAGTAAAGGTTTCACATGGAAGAATGTGAAAAGATCATGATTTAATAATAGCTGCATGTATACCATAGGTTTCGTTACAAGTAAACGATAAACGTCGATATTTATTCATAAAAATGCAATAAACATTTTATAATTCAATTTTTAAAATCGTAATTTTTCTTCTATCTTCAAGCCACCAAAAACGCCTTCTGCCATTTTGTGACGTCACTGTGTTCAGTTACGAACAAAAAGTTTATCTTTTACAGTCGTATTATCGGCTCGCGTTTTCGTGCGTAACTAAAAATCATAAATCAAAATGAATTTTTAAACTATTTACGGTTTTAAAAACTTTTATAAAAATGTTTAATGGTTTATTACCCCAGGATTGATTTAAAACAGTTTTCAAAAAAGTCTAAAATAGCCTATTCTCATCTTATTAAAAGATTATATTTATAGGAGGTAATAAACAAAAACAAAGTTTATGTGCTGCAATTTATTTCTCCAATACTACATACAATATCCAATACATTTACACATATAACATTTAATTATTGTCAATCATACATATAAAGAATTTTTCAACTGCTAAATATTAATACCAACATGTTATTATCTGGAACATTCGACTACTAAATGTAGAAAAAAAAACCTGTACCCCAAGGCGCGGTATACATTCTCTCAGATCTTTTTTATGTATTCCAGATCCTTTGAAGATGTTTAAGGGGGGTGAGAGGCATGTCCAAATACATATTTGATACATACCTAATGTCCATAGACAATTTATTTAGAGAAAGAGAGTGAATTTTTTTATAACTGCTAACGGAGTTAAAAGACTCTAGAAGAGGCTGTTTGAGTGTGAATTTACAAGTTAATACTCGTATCAATTGGATACTCTATCTCATGTCGACTTTAAGAACGAAGCACATTCTATAGGTTTCTACGTTGCTATGGTAACGGCCCACGAACATCCGTTTTCCACATTATTTCTGTCCTTGTTTTAATCTTTTTTATCGCGCTTCTTTACTCTTGCTGCTTTATTTTCTGTCTTGCTCGCACTCGGAGCTTTTCTCATAAAAGCGAGACAAATATTATACAAAAAGATTTAAGATCAGAAACTCAGATAATAACAAACGAAGTGTAGTCGAATAACCAGATAAAAAGTATAATTTAAATTTTATAATATTTCATAGAACGAGCTACTCAGTACATCATACTAATTAAGCTTTTAAATACGATTTAAATTATTGTATTTGCACTAAGTAAAGCCATGTACCTATTCACTGAGAAACATCACTACATAGTATAAAACAAAGTCGCTTTCTCTGTCCCTACGGTCATGTCCCATAAGCATTTGTTTCGTTTCTGTAAACATCTACGTTTTGTGTCAGAAACTTTGTAGAAACATGTTTCTCAGTGAATACATGGCTTAACAAGTATGGCGTCAAACTACATGACCGCACTTTGCATAGAATTATAATTATAATGATAGCAGATAATAGTAACAGTAGCTCAAGTAATTTCCCATCAGAAAAACTATAATTGACATACGTAAAATATCGTGATTTTATAAATACTTACGTTATTATGTGTTAAATATTTTGGTTTAATTACGTAGTTGTTGTCTTTTTGTGCACATTTTTAAAATACCTATTACATTGGTATTGTTTGACACGTTACAATCTTAAAACTAAATAATAACTTAAAATATATAGTTTGGTACACAAGTATTCTCTTCAGCATTCGTTTTTGTTTTTTGTTGTTTTTTTTTTGTATAAGTTGAGGTAACCTGTTACACTATAAATGTCATCGTTTTTTTGTTCAGTTTAAAATTGACAAAGTATTTTTTTGCATAACCAAAGATTTTGTAAGATTATCTCTGTTTTAAACTGAACAAAAGCAGAATTTATAAGTTCAAATTATAATTGATATTATTTTTTCCAGTCACTTTAAGGTCAGTGGCCAGAGACCAGTGAGGTGAGAGTTTAACTTGAATACCATGACACAATCATGCATTAGGAACTTCTAAATACGTAAATATGAATTTTATTCTTAAATAATATAATCTTACTGTAACATAAATCTTACATCACAGTTAAAAACTAGAAATACAAAATATTGATTGAAATTAAATGTTTTTACTGTGTAAAGGATACAAAATGAAAATGCCTACAAAATGTACGTTAATTTAAGAATGAATAACATCTATGACAAATGGATAGTTTTATTACTTTGTACTGATTTCGGAATAAATACTTTTTCAACAATAACGTTAACATCAACTATACTTTATATGAATCAAGTTCAACAATTTTCAGGATTAATTTAGCATTATTTATACGTTTCGATTTCTATACAAAATACTGACTACACGTCATAAATCACTATCTAAAGAATAACATTAAAAACAGTTAACTAACAATGATAATGGCTCTCCAGAGATCACTGTTAACCAAAGCGGTTCGCGATATGCCTCAGATTACAGTCAAATTCTCTACACAACTTATTTATAGATAGAGAATTATGCATAAACTAAAAAAAGTGCATGGTTATTTATAGGTTATGCATGACATAAATTTATGTCAAGTTTATTAGTAAGGGGCTGTCCGTCGCAGTGTTACCAGATAAAATGAAGCCTATAACTGAGTAGCAAGTTGTTGTTTATGATGATAGTAATACAGTCCTGAGAGGTTACCGGTGTTTTACCAATAACCCTGCATACTGGACGCATAGGAGAGCTGTGTAGAGACTTTGTAAATCTTGAAAAATTTGAAGTTAAACAAAGTTGATTGCACAACGTGGACGCCACGTGTTTGATAATTATGTATTAGACTTTACTCAAGATCTTATTATGAGAATACATAAGAATCATGCCCTATGATTCTATGCCTTCAAATAATTCAAGACAGATCTGTAGTTTTTACAAATCGGAATGTGATAAAATTATATTACATGATTATGTATAAAGTAAATAAGATTACAATTAAATTGATTATATGATACATGATTTCAAAAACTTGGGTAGTCACGTGTGAGGCCAGCTTATCTTATTTATTCAAATATATTATTAAATTATATTTCAGACCTTATCATGATATCTACTGTTAAGTTATAATAATATAGTATGGCAATATCAACAGCCATACATTACATCAAATTAAATAATAAAAAAAACATATAATTTCATAAACAGATGAACGTTTTCAGTAAGATTTAGTTCAATTTGTACGAAGTTTTTTTTTTTTTAAAGCGTCTAGTTTTTATTAAGAAATGAAAAGTCTTATCAAAATTTTCGATTCCGACGCGATTCGAACCCGCGACGTTCGAAGCCGGAGTGCCTTCAACCGCTCGGCCACGGAACCACTGACGTCAGAATCGAATATGATAAGCTCATATTTCCCCATCTACACGTTTCACTCAGTGAACTCATGCTCATTGTCCGAAGTTACATTCAGAATCAAATGACGGACAGATGGCGCTCTAAAAGGCTTTTCATTTCTTAATGTAATACCAAGTGTGGATTAATACTTTAAAAATTACAAAAAAAATATTTTTTTGTTTTTGTAGTTTTTCACTGTAAAATAACGCGGTACAGTGATGCGAGTTTATTATTAAACAAATTTGAATACTTTTAAAGATATTTGATAAATAGAGAATTTTTGATTAACGTTGAATATTTTTCTATAAAAACTAGGTACTGTAAACTTTCGTACGTTATATTTTAATTGAGGATACGCAGATACAGAACGTTTTAAGACCGGTGCTTAACCGATAAATATGAGCTTATCAAAAATTTCAATTGCGACAATTAGGGTTCCGTGGCCGAGCGGTCGGCACTCCGGCTTTAGGAGGATCGTCTGATCGTTGCGGGTTCGATTCAAATCCCGACGGAATCGAAAATTTTGTTAAGTTGTTTACCCAACGCTCGAAGAACCGAGCGCAACAGAATTTCTTCAAAATAACCTTTGTTATGGTCAAACACTAACTGATTATTTAATTTAAATTCTATATAACTATTAAATATTCGTAGCAGATATAAAGCTTTTTTCTAATAACTAATCAATGATTTTCACCATTCTACGCCAACATTTTTCACAATTCAATGCAATGGTATTTTATTCTATAGATACGTTACGTTCATAGCTACCGACGTTTCAAATCCGGTGACAACATGCGACTGTCACTGACTAAACCTGATCGCACACTGCCCGCGCCGTACGCGCCGCAGTCATTTTTCTACACAAAAAACGCTGACGACGTGAGAAAATGCGGCTCGCCTCTGACGTCAGCAGCATTTTCTCTGTTGAATAGGCATGATGACAATATTTCAAAATCTGTTCTATGTTGTTCAGAATGATTTATTATGTGAAAAAAATATTATATTTCAGTACAAAATAAAGGTTTTCAAGCATAAAAATCAAATTTAAAATTAAAATTTGAAATCCACGCCAAAACGCTCGTTGGTGTCATGGCGGCTGTTTTGACGTCACAGCTCACCACTGCAAAGCAAAAACTACGTGCATAGCTAAAGCTGAAAGGAAACAAAAGGCGCAGTTTTGGTCTATTGTAATGAGTATTGACGTCACGCGCTCTGATTGGCGTACAGCTATCATGGCGGATTGTTTTATTTTGTAGATTTATTTTATTCAATAATTTAATAATTAGGACAATAAATACATTTTTCTCAATGCTGGAATCCTATTTAATTAGATCAGTTAAATATTTTGGCGAAACTTGATTACTGTCATCATGCCTGTTCGGCTCGGCTGCCTGTTCGGCATGCCTGTTCGGCATGCCTGTTCGGCTCGACTCGTTTTAGGGTGCTCGCACAGCGAGCACCCTAAAACGCTCCAAAAAGAAAACACGTCCCAATTGGACGGACGCGCTAGTAACATATTCTATATGATTGTCACTGATGAAGTCGCCCTGAAAATCGCCCAATTGGTTCGCGATTGACTTTCTGTACGCTAGTAACATATCTATATCTAATATCATCGCTTCAATGTCATAAAGACAACATACAGGATCCAGTTCAATGGTCATAGATAACTCCTCCAGGGCCTGGGAGCGAGGATTTGCCAGCGAGGAAGGTGTCCACCGCCCTTGCCGCCTGCCTACCCTCTGATATCGCCCACACGACTAGTGACTGGCCGCGACGGCAATCTGTATGGAGGATATATTAATTAACCCCACTAATATAATAAAGCTGAAAGTTTGTGAGTTTGTTTAGATGTTTGTGTTTCAATCTGTCTTTGTTTGGTCGTATGTAGGTGATAAAAAATAATAATAATAATGCTGGACTTTTCACACAGCATCATCTAGCCCCAAAGTAAGCAGAGCTTGTGTTATGTGTACTAAGATGACTGATATACTACTTATATACTTTTTGTTTGTAAAATACATACATATTATACCCGAGACAAATATATGTAGATCATACAAACATTGGTCCCGCCGCGGGGATCGAACCCGCAACCTTTTGCGTCGCAGGCGGGCCCGCTACAGAGATCGTCAAACCTAAATCAATACCTAATTCAAGTTTGTTTTTTTCTTCTATTGTAATAATGTAGGCTCGTCTGTGTGTTTGTTTTTCCAAATAAATTATCTATCAATCACGCCTAAACCAGTGAACCGATTTGGATGAAACTTGGAATAAGTGTAGATAGTGATCTAGAATAGCCTATTCAAAATGTTGGTACCACGCGAGAAATGCCGCGCGCAGTAGCTAGTGTTAAATAAAGGTTGAAAAAGAAGAATGTTACCTCCAGCGGCGAAGACATTGCTGATCGGCGTCTTGTATAGATTAGACTTTTCAGTTTCCACGTTACTGCGAGCGTCCAATGGCAGATCTGCAAACAAAACATTTATTTCTGTTTAAAAAAAATCATTATAATAAGAAATGATCAAAAAAAGTCAAAGTCAAAAAGCATTTATTCAGTAGGACCGCTGGGATCACTTAGAATAGTCTTAGAACTAATTTTACTCCTGTACTTTCGCGACCAATACCGTGAAGAATCAGGACAACAAACACGGTTTGGCCTATCATTCTTTTAGGTGATCCATCTTATAACTAAAAGTCAAGCTCCAGTGGGGAGCCAGTCAAAGAGAATTGAGGCTCGTCAAAGTAAGTTTAGATGCTCATATAGTACAAAAAATTTACACCTCAACAAAGTACTTTGCCTGGCATCACTGATGATAAACCTTAGTATAGGTATACCGGAATCTCATGGCCTAAACAAATTAAATAAAATGTGATTTGCATATGGCAATGACAATTGTCACCTTTCAAATCAAAGTACGAGATCTGTCAACCGCTGCTGAGATTTTGTGATTTCTTCTGTGAAAATGTCGAAAAAGCCACTTCGATCTCAAGCGAGAATTATTGTTTTCAATGTGTATCGTAAAATAAGAGAAGAAGAAGGCGTAAATAAAACTCAATCTTTGATTTTAAAGCGCGTCGTAGAGTTGACCGGTAAGTTGGACCGAGTTGTTTTGATACTTTTAGTTTATTTTATATTTTTGTTACTTAATTGTAGCTTCTTTATAGGGGTTTCCAGTACTACCATACGACGAATTGTAGGTGAGGGCACATCGAATAATGGTGTATTTTCCACGCCTGGTAAAAAGCGGAGAGGGGGGAAGAAGAAAATCAACTTGGACAGCTTCGATTTAGAGTTGATTAGGAATAAAGTAAAAGAATTCTATACAGTTCGGAAGGAAATTCCAACTGTAATGAAACTGTTACAAATTCTTCGACAGTTTCGGAGCCTATTCATTACAAACAAACAAATCTTTCCTCTTTATAATATTAGTATAGATTTTAGCATAATCTGTCAAGCATTTTTCACTATCATCGGATTTAGACGTATCTTTTGGCCCTCTTTATCGACTCATGTAGTTGGTTGGCGACATATTCTTGCCCCCTTTTCACCGACTTACTTAGCTAGATAGATACTTATCTTTTAGGCCCCTTTCATTGACTTACCCAGTTGATTGGCATCATTTCATCTTGGAAAGTATCTTTTAGCCCCTTTTCACGACTTACTGAGCTAGTTGGGGGCCTAACTTTAGCCCCTTTTTATCGACTTACCTAGTTGCTATTTTAGCCCCCTTTCATCGATTTACCCGGTTGATTGGCATCATTTCAACTTGGAATGTATCTTTTGGCCCCTTTTTATGACTTACTGAGCTAGCTGGGGCCTATCTTTTAGCCCCTTTTTGACTTACCTAGTTGCTATTTTAGCCCCCTTTCACCAACTTACCCAGTTGATTGGCGACATATCTCTCTGGCCCCAGGAAGCCCATAGCCAGGAGAACCAGTTCCGCCTTGTATATCTTCTCAGTGCCGGGCAACTCTTTCATCTCCCATCTCCCTCCAGCGCCTCGAGTCCACTCCACTTCTACAGCTGATACTCCGCATACGTTGCCTTCGCCTGTAATACAGTTATAATAAGTACTTCGAATTCGTGGTCGGTTTACATTGGACAAGGTCACCAGAACTAGGGGGGTTAAACATGAACTATTATATCTTGGCAGTGAACTGCATGTCAATTGAGAAATGAAAAGTCTTATAAAAATTTTCGATACCGACGGGATTTGAAACCGCAACTAAAGCATAAAAAAAGAAAAACACAAAAAGTACATATTACAGATTCCTTTTCCTTTAAAACCTTATTGTAATACATTTAGCTAATATTTTAGCTAAATTTTTAGCTTACCATCGTCTAAGAACTCCTTGGTGAGTGTAGAGAACTTTCTCGGATCATTGCCGAACTTGACTTTGACTTCTTCGTGACCATAGTCCACCCTGGAAATATGGAAAGATATTAACCCAATAATAACTATAATTACTTTTTAAAAACTAAAAAGAAAACCAACCAGTCATACATGATGATGTTTTGGATTTTTGCGGATAAAGTATCAATCTCTTAGGAATAAAATTCATAATGACCCTTTCAAACTCGGTCCGGCATAGCGATTCGCCAGCGGAACGCATCAGAACCTCCTCCTTTTTGTATGTTAAAAATAAAATAAGTAGACTATTTTAATTTTTTTCTGTACATACCTGAAAACTCTAGGCCACTGCGGCCAAGGGTTGTCGTTCCCACGAGACGTCTTCGGCTCTGGAAGGATCTCGAAGGTTGTAATACTCTTCGCGCCTTGACGAAGCGATGTCGCTATGCAGTCACATCTGTTCAAAAGAAAAAAATATATCTATAACATTATAAATGTGAAAGTAACTCTGTGTTTCTGTCTGTTTGTTACCTTTTCATACCCAAACCACTGAACAGATTAGGCTGAAAATTGGTATGAATAATGGTTGTATCCCAGGGAAGGCCATAGGCTACTGTATATCCCGAAAAATCCCGAGAGATCGCGGGTTACACCGCGGGAGCGTAGCTAGTATTTATACAGGGTGTAAAAAGACGTCTACCGAAGCCGAAAGGGGTAGGTACAGCATCCCAACACACAACCAAATCCAAAAGGATTTTCCGAAAAAATCATTATATCCGGAGAAAACAGCGTTTGAAGAGTGCTGTTTGCGTATGTTCTGGGCGCGTTTTTTTACGTAGTTTGCTGGATTTTGAGTTTTAATTGTTTTTTTCTTTTTTTAAAGAAATTATTAGGTAGGTTGGTCTTATTAAGTTGTAATAATAGTAAATAAACGAAAATAACATAAAATGACTAAACCAAGTCAAAAAAAAATTGCGTATTTTTTTCACTAAATATGTTTAGAATCTAGGTCTGATTGCAACCCCTCAGTTTTCGGTAGTTGTCTTTTTACACCCTGTATTCATGAAGAGACAATTTGTTTATGTGATGGCTTGCTATGAACTTTATCCGCATCAAAATATGGTATAGAATTGCTTACCTAATGACCAGACCACTTATAACTAAATATCATTCTTGACACAGAGTTTCGATAAAACTTTCTGCAAGTTCTCTGAATCTTATCAACATGACATTACAGTCTATAATCGGTTACCCAATTTCTTCTCCATCCTCAGCACTACGTTCTGGCGCGACCGATTATCTGATTTCTTTCTTCGGCCAACTTTATTTTGAACCTTATCTACATGACAATAGAGTATACAATCGCTTACCCAGTATCACCACCTCCAATGACCAATACATTCTTGTCCTTAGCACTGAGTTCTGGTCTGTCTTTCTGTCTTGCGGAGCCGACTTGCTTCTTCTGCCAACTCTCGAGGAACTCCATCGCGAAGTGAATGCCGTTGAGTTGTCGGCCTTTGAGGGGTAAGTCTCTTGGCCAGGTCGCTCCCATGCAGAGTACTAGGGCGTCGTATCTGTGAATGGAAGGTATTTTTAAACTATAGGTTCGCTCGCAAAGCACTAATGTTTTGGATAGCCTTCGATTTGTATTTATTCCAAGTATTTCAAAATATGTTTGGACGCGAGAGGCGCAAGATACGAGTAGAGGAGACTGGCATAAAAGAAGGGAGGCCTATACCCAGCAGTGGGTGATACCAGGCTGAGATGATGATGATGATGATGATTTCAAAGCATCTAATATGTCGAAATTTTGGTAAACGTGCTAGTTTCGAAGATATACAGTATGTTCATGAACTCTCATCACACATTATCAGCATTAACTGTGCTGCAAGGCCAGTTAATATTATTTAATCGCCATTTTGTCTCCATTATCGCCATTTTGTCAAACAACTCGTTTTGCGAGGATACAAAATGGCGAAGGCATACAGACATCAGATGAATGAACATTCCTCCCCCGGGGTATACATTGTTTTTTTTTATTTTACATTTAAAAATTATATGAAAAAATTACACTTATTTCACAAATAGCGTTTACTTAGTTTTTTTTTATTATTTTCACTTACTCTGTAGCCAAGTCAGCGGCGGATATATCCTTGCCCACGTCGACGTTACACTTGAAGACGATGCCTTCATCGGTGAGAAGTTTCACACGGCGCATCACCACTTCTTTACTGAGCTTCATCGTGGGTATGCCGTATTGAAGCAAGCCGCCCGGTCGGTCGTTACGTTCGAACACTGTCACTGTGTAGCCAGCCTGGATAAGATAAGATAATATTCAATATAACAACAAAAAAAACATACAATTACGACTACCTATATCACCAAGGCGCAGTAGATATCCGCTGAATGTCTAAAGGTAGTTGAGACATGTCAGACACTATTATTATTATTTGGCAGAAGTTGGATGCGTCGAGCCGAGGACAGGGCGCAATGAAGCTCATTAGGAGGCCTATGTCCAGCAGTGGACTGCTATAGGCTGATGATGATGATGAGACACTATTAGCACGGTATGACTAGGTTTTGTAGCAATGTCTAGCAATACTTAGTTAAAACCAAAGTGTGGGTAAAAGGGTGTCATTGAAGAATCCCGATAAAGTCTACAACAAAAATTTTCCCATCTGTTATTTTTTTTATTTTAGAAAATCATCATCATCATCATCATCCACAACCTGACTTTGCCCACTGCTGGGTATAGGCCTCTCTTTCTATATGCCACTTTTTACGGTCTCGTGCTAACCTCATCCAGGTGCGGCCCGCAACGGATACCAGATCGTCTGCCCATCTCGCAGCCGGACGACCAACGTTTCTATAACCGGTTCTTGGACGCCATTCAGTTATCGCTTGACTCCACCTGTCGTCACCTCGCCTGGCCAGGTGTCCTGCCCAACTCCATTTTAGTTCCGCGATACGATTCCCTACGTCTTTGACCTTTGTTCGACTTCGGATCTCGACGTTGGGAACACGGTCTATAATATTTTAGAAAATATTACTAAGTTATTACCTTGTTGAGTTGATGAGCACACGCTAAGCCGGCCGGACCGGCGCCTACAACGCCCACTGTCTTGCCATTTCTGAACTTTGGTATCTGAAAGGAAATATATAATATTGAAAACATCATACAGAATGTAATGAGAGTGAATGAGGCGAAAGTTGTGTGTCAGGATCGTAGCGGAGATCCGTGGTCTCTGCCTACCCCTTTGGGAAAGAGGCGTGATTTTATGTATGTATGTTAGCCGATATACAATATCATCATCTCCCTACCCTTTTCCCACATTATGTGGGGTCGGCACAACATGTGTTCCTCTTCCATTCTCCTCTATCAGCCGTCATCTCAACACTCACTCCTTTCTTACTCATTATATTATTATATTAATATACAATAGCTATCGATAATAGCTGCTGTAGTATTAAATTACCTCCGGCAGTATCCAGCCGCTTTCAAACGCGTTGTCAATAATAGCGCACTCTATGTTCTTGATGGTGACGGGAGGCTCCGAGATGCCGAGCACGCAGGCGCCCTCGCACGGAGCCGGGCAAACTCTGCCCGTGAACTCTGATCAAAATAGCTCTTATTAACAAGGGTACAAGGCATAATGTCAATAACAAAGATTAGCTAAATGCAAAATAGTCTAAGTAATGGCTGGTTTATGGCTATTTACACGGGCTTCGTAGCAAGTGCTTAGTACTTGTCACAACATTAAGCCCTCATATGACAAGTGAGCTGGTAGAAGTTATTAGTGACCAGACATTCGAAATGGAACGTGTAAACCAGCCAATGGTTATTTTTTTTTAAATGAATGGGTCGGCTTTTGACATCGAAACTAACGTAGGCAAGAATGAGGTCTACGATAGAGCGATCCTACCCAGAAGGTGCATATTAACTCTCTTCTTGAAAACAACAGGGTCGTAGCTCAGCGGAAATACAGACGCGGGAACCAATCAATGGATTTTTTTGTTTCGTAAAATTTACATGCACTTTAACACGAGCTCTTAACGGTGAAGGAAAACATCGTAAAAGAAAAAAAAAACAAATTAGGACACACGGAATGTCGCTATCTGACATATGACATTTGAATGGAATAGGAAAACACCCGACGCCAGACGTCATTTAGATATAGCCTACGCTTAAGACTCACCTGGGAAGTTATTCGTCTGTAGCAGATGATACAACGCTTCCTTCCAGTTTCCTTTGAATATGAGATCGTTCCACTTGGGTATGATATTCCCTAGGGGACAGCCGTGCCCACTCTGACAGAAGGGGACACCACACTCCATGCATCGGGCCGCTTGTACCCTAAGCCCGCGGCGAACGTGTTGAGGATTGTAAATCTCTTCCCAGTCCCGAAGACGCTTTTCGGCGGGACGGTACATTGAGGTCTCGCGGGGGTATTTTATGAAGCCTCTGAAATTTAAAATAATAAAAATAAAAAAAAATGCTGTAGTCTTTTTCATGCCGGAACGTATGCGTGACACTTCGAGATGATGTCAAAGTCCATCAAATAGTAATGTCCTACAGTTTCATCGAGACTAGCAAAATCGATTTTTATTTCACTACGATCAATTCATCTCAATCGATTTTATGGTTCATTCATAGATAAAATTACTAAACCAACGATTATTTTTCTACTTATCGATTGTTTCGATTTTCATTTTCGCACTCACTAATCGTTTCATTTTACTCAGTACTGTTATTTGACGGATTTTTTTAAGAAAATGTTAATTGTTTATTTATTCATGTTTTACTCGTTTACGATAATTTATGAAATAATTAAACAGGAAATAGACACAAACATTTTTTTTGTATGTTTTATCGTTTGATTTTTCTTGTTTCAAAAGTGTTGTGAGCTACACAACGTGAAACGAAACAAGTTCAATGTGTCAGGCATACGTTCCGGCGTGAAAAAGACTATAGACTGCTGGCTGGGCAAAGGCCTCTCCCCACACTTTCCATTCATCTCTATCCTGTGCTAGTGGGACAATGAGGGCTCTTAATAATAATGCTCTTACAATACGGGATTTGAAGCCACACAACCTTGTTGACCGGTGGCAATGCTCTAAAATGAGCTAACGGGCAATCGTTGGTTTAAATGATTGTTGTACTTTTTTGATAGTGATTAAAGATCTCTTCAATGTGAAGTTTACTATTAAAATTTCGTCTAGATCGACTAAGAATTTAGTAATGCTAGAATTTCGTGGAACAATCTCTGTGATCTTGCAATAGTTTTCTATGTTCTTGCCTTCACACCATCAAATTGGAGTCAGCATAAAACCTTTATTATTATTTTCAGCCGTTACTGTCCCACTGCTGGGCAAAGGCCTCCCCCCACTCCCTCCAGACATCTCGGTCCCCAGCAACATCCCTCCAGTCCGTCAGAAACAGGTCGAGCTCGTCCCGCCTTCTCCGTTTTGGTCTGCCGCATCGCCTTCTCGCTGGGTCGGGGCCACCGAGTAGCATAAAACCTATTCGCTCTAAATCATTTTACATTGTATAAAAACTCACCGAGTCTTATCCAAGACCTTCTCCAAGTTCTTCTTATCCAACTCAACATCCCTGACAGTTTCCTCTATATCCAGAACTCCGTTGTCTCCATTGGTTTCCACCTTCGGAGCGGAAGGTAGTTTCACCGCCATTATCTTGAGAGCGCGTTGATATTCGTACGGGAATACTTTGACGAACTGTTTCGCCGGTTCCGGCCAGGTTTTGAGGAGGTCGGATGCTATTATTGATCTGAAAATAAATAAATAATGCTGGATTTTTTCACACAGCATCATCTAGCACCAAAGTAAGCAGAGCTTGTGTTATGGGTACTACTTGACTGATATACTACTTCAATACTTTTTGTTTGTAAATACATACATATCATACATAGAAACACCCAAGCCCGAGACAAATACTAGTAGATCATACAAATATTTGTCCCGCGGCGGGGATCGAATCTGCGTCGCAACTCGCAAGCGGACCTTTGCGCACTGCGCTTCAGAGGTCATCGCTACATGACATTTCCAGGATAACAAGGTTAGGTCAGGGTATAAGCTACCATAACAAATTTCATCTATATATGATGAGCGGTTTCATCGTGAAGCAACAATGTCCATCTAAAAGAACTCACGATGTTTTCCTTCATCATACTGGCATAATTTTTGATCAGAAAAACTAATTTAATCACTCCACCTACATGAAAGACGACGTAATGTTCTTACCCAGTATACTCAACAAACTCTTCAAGCAGCTGCTGAACTTCATTGAGATCGTCTTTAAGCTCCAAAGGAAGGAGTTCCACCATCTCCGGGTTGCATTTGGCCTTGAACGAGCCATCCACGTCGTAAACGTATGCGATACCACCTGAAATAAATCATCATCATTGGCATTTTTTCCATCTATCTTGTAATAAATAAATAATAAATAATGCTGGACTTTTCACACAGCATCATCTAGCCCCAAAGTAAGCAGAGCTCGTGTTATGGGTACTAAGATGACTGATACACTACTTATATACTTTTTGTTTGTAAATACATACATATTATACATAGAAACACCCAGACCCGAGACAAATATTTGTAGTAGATCATACAAACATTGGTCCCGCCGCGGGGATCGAAGCCGTAACCTTATGCATCGCAGACGGGCCTTCGCCCACTGCGCTACAGAGGTCGTCAGTGATAGATGACTGATTGTTCAGGATACACTACAATTCAAACTTGAACATTTTGATCGTGACTAAATAAGCCGTCTGTATAAATAACGTGTCTGTTATGTCATAGCCAACTATTAAACTAAATGACTCGAGTTTTGCTGATACCACAGAATACAGAAGGGCTAATTTAGCCTGACACCGAATCGCAAGAAAAATAAATAACTCCTCTCAGCATATCAAGACTTATCCACAGAAGAGTCTGTGGAAAAGGCCTTGGATGGCCAATGATTGAGTGACAGATAAGTTCCGGTGAGTTTGGATACTAAATGGCGACACTGTTGCGCTATCGTTGAGTTTTAAGCTGTCATCATTTCAAGGTCTTCTACTGCATGCGCTTATTTCACCTGTTGCCGGCACCTTAGGGTCAATTCAGAATGTTTGCTGCATCATCATTCAAGCACATGAAAGCTGTGTAGTTCCTGTAGAGTTGCTAGATTTTATATCGCACTGACATTACTCTCTGTACTATTGCTCTTCAAAGTTTTCTTTTACCCGGAACATTATGTTCTAGGTCTGTCCGGGAAAACCATCGTTGCGTTTTGCGCAGTCGCTTATTTTACTCATCATTCTCAGTTATAAGGGATACCCTTGCGCGTAACGCCTTTCTTACAGCATACAACCTTATTTTGTCTCGATTCCGGCACTTTCTGTAGCAATAATCTAGGACTTATAATGTAACATACCGCTCATCCCAGCCGCGAAGTTCCGCCCCGTGAGCCCCAGTATGAGCACCGTGCCGGCCGTCATGTACTCGCAGCCGTGGTCCCCCACACCCTCGACGACGGCGCGACACCCCGAGTTGCGCACGCAGAACCGCTCCGATGCTATACCCCTGGGGAATTCATAACATTAACTTCTATTTATTAGAGCGGAGTGGAAGAAAAAAACTTGTGCCGACCGATAAAGTGGGATAAGGGCATGGAGATGATGAACTTAAATCTATCGAGAACTAAGCAAGCTTTACCGTTTTGAAATAACAGGGTCATAACTGTATCCCCAAGACGCGGTAGACATTCTCTCAGATCTTTTTATATTTTAGATCCTTTGAAGATGTAGTCAGAGGCATGTCCAAATACATATTTGATACATGCCCACATCTTGCAGAAGTTAGTATTCCATATGTGACAGGTTGCAAGCCCATCGCCATTTTGAAATGCATAATTTTTTTTCAAATACCACTTATTTTATTCAAAAAAAAAACTACTCTGACTTCAAAAGAAAAGGTAGTTGCTCTCTAAAGCCGGCAACATAAATCCTGATCTGAAATTCAGATTGTTCATACATTCGTAATCTGAAAAAATGTGTGTGGAGAAACACGTTAATGTATAATTCCGGGCTTCCTGAATGAATAATCTAAATTTCAGATTCAGATTTTTGAGCATATTGGAAGGTAAATGAGGTAAAATTTTTCACCAATCTATACTACATATAACTTTCTCTGTTAAAACAGGTTCATATTCGTGGTTAATGAAAATTTAGTTCAAAGACAAACAAGGGAAAGATGATATTTATTTATAAATTTTACATTGTCTTAACAGCTAACACCAATGCGACAATGAAACTACATTTGTTCCACCCACTGCTGAGTATAGGCCTCCTCTCTATATCGCCACTCTTCTCGGTCCTGTGCAGTCCTTTCAAACATTTGTTCTAATACAGTATTTGTGAATTTCGTCACACTAATAACGAATATGTCAATAATATTATGCAAACTAACCTGAAATAAGCCCGACCAGACGTAGCTCCGTACAAGCACACGTTGCCTACGATCACGTTGAGATGCGACTCGAATGGCGACGACTTCGGTGGGTAGATTATCACTTTGCCGCCTGACAGACCTTTGCCTGTAATAACGAGGTAATTAATACACAATTTAATTCTTGATTGAAATTAAATTGATCTTCATTTTTATACACAAAAACACGCCTCTTTTGAATAGGCTAGGCAGAGACTACGGATTTCCAAGACCATTTCCATTTGACAAGATCCTAACAACTTAGGGAAAAAAATACCAATGGCTAAAACTACCCCAGTTTTTTTTAACTAGTTTGGGAGCCTATGGATTCAAAATACGTACGTACACGATTATTATGTCAATAAACGAAATTTTTAATTTTTAGTTTTTACTTTAATTACAAGTTTTTTGTTTTATATTGAGACTGTCCGTCGCGGTGTTACCCGCGCTCCCTCGGGATAACTTCACTTTCCCGGGATAAAATATGCATGTTCATCAGGGATAATGCAGGATTCTAATGGTGAAAGAATTTTTCAAATCGGTCCAGTAGTTTCGGAGCCTATTCAATCCAAACAAACAAACAAACATTTTCTCTTTATAATATTAGTATAGATGTAGTCCTGTATAAATAAAAGCGTGTTAGAAGCAGCATCCGTCTGCACATAAAATTTCTGTAGTAGTAATATTAGGGAATAACTAAACGTATCAGTTCTGAGTGAGTCGAATAAATAATTTTTGACTTTGACATCTAGCCAGTACATACCAACATAGTCATTAGCATCACCCTCCAACTTAACAGTGATGCCTTTGGACAGGAATGCGCAGAAGCTCTGTCCAGCAGACCCCGTCAAAGAAATGTTTATCTGCGTTCCGTCTGGAAGACCCTCGTCACCATATTTCCTGAGAAAAAAAATATAAGTAATATTACTAGATTTTACTAGCTCGGTTAGCATTTTAGTATTGAGCTCAGTAAGCTCGATTGCCCAATGGCAATCGAAACCATGGTTATATGTTTTATTCTAATTGATTTCATTGAATGTGAATGAGATTTTGTTCTTCTTCATGTTGTGTCACATTCGTTATGTGTGTTTTGTGTTTCATAAAACATGGTAACGCTAACAATGACAAAACGCATATAATGAGCGTTTACACGTGAAAAAATGCCGTGCGATACGAAATGCCTGTTTTCGTCAGTTAGGCAGAGACCAAAAACCCTTTAGTTGCGAGGGGTCATGTCCAGAGTTATTTAATTGATGTGTGTCTAATAAAACCAATAATTAAATAATGCTGGACATTTCACACAGCATCATCTAGCTCCAATAAAGTAAGATTTTTTTGGAAATACTCTTATTTTCAGCATTTTAATTTTATTAAAAAAATCGTATTACTCACATAGCGATATGATAAGACAGCGTAGATGTGAAAGTCCTGTCTTCGTTGGTGATGTTCATAGTTATATCGGCGCGAGTGGAGCTGCCGTCGAGAATGCCAGAACACTGCTCGATCAGCTGGTTGTCGAGTCGCTTCTCTAGTTGGAAGTCCTGGGGGTATAGGAGTACGCTATATCTATAAGCCTTTATTTTCTCAAATAAAGATGTATTTACTAACATCCGTTGTCGTGCTTGCTTAGTCGTTCTTGATAGATAAATAAATAATAAATAATGCTGGACAATTTCACATAGCATCATCTAGCCCCAAACTAAGCAAAGCTTGTACTATGGGAACCAGATAACTTATATACTTTTTGTTTGTAAATACATACATAGAAACACCCAGACCTGAAACAAATATCTGTAGATCATACAAATCGAACCCGCAACCTACTGCGTCGCAAGCGGACCTTCGCCCACTGCGCTACAGAGATAGTCGAAGTTAAGCAACGTTCGAAACGGTCTGTTAGTGAATGGGTGTCCGGTGGGATTTTCATTTTCATGTGCGTCTTATATTATTACGCACATCATAAACGAAATTTGCACGTGTGCATAAAAGTGAGGGTGTATTGTCATTTTTTATGCATAAGTGTGTGTAAAATGCGTTCGTGTCCCTCGCAATATTTTTTTTTCTGGTTCTAAAAAGACTTTTACCTGAGATTTAGAACCCCCGATGATATTAACCCCGGGACGCATATGCAGCGCGTTCTTCAGTATAAGGCTGAGGTTCAGCATGCGAGCTTTAGGGTTCTCGTTGTTTTCGCGCACTTTCAGCAGATCTGTGCGACCGATGAGGTCTTGGAATCTTCGGACTCCTACATCGGCCATGTGTTGGCGGACCTGGAAATAATGTATTAATTTGAAAAAAAAAGAGTGGCACTCCAAGTGTGCCGGCAGAAGTGACAACTTGAACAGTTCTAAACTTGACAAATTACCCGGTGTCGGTGAGCAGTCACGTGACCTTTTCGAGGCGAATCCAAGAATTTTTTCTCATCTCAAAACTGCCAAACGCACCTAAAGAAGTTTTCACTTTAAAAAAAAACACGACGACGTTATGGGCCACCCATGTTTATCAAACAAAACTAAAGCCAACAAAAAGCTGTAAAGTTTGTACTCCCACAAAATTTCAAACATCTACGACTACTCTTCGGTTTAGATGGAAGAGAGTCACGAACGATGGATCGGTGAAGGTCGCGGGTTCAAGTCTCTTATGAGCATACATATTTTGGGATGCATTTTGAAATGTTTAAGTAAAAACTGATCGATTTTTTCAGTCTCATAATAATTCCATATGCTCGCCATGCCAACTTGTTTAGAAAAACATAATTTTTTTTTCAATAAAATCATCATCATCATCTTCTTGCCCTTATCCCACTCTATGTGGGGTCGGCACAACATGTATTCCTCTTCCATTTCCCTCTATCAGCCGTCATCTCAGCACTCACTCCTTTCTTACTCATATCCTCTTTTACACAATCCATCAATCTCTTCTTCGGCCTACCTCTACTTGTATATCCATCCATATATTATCAATAAAATCATGTTTTTATAAAATACCTCTTCAGCCAGCATGAATAAGTAGTTGATGACGTGTTCAGGTTTCCCCGCGAACTTCTTCCTCAGAACTGGATCCTGGGTAGCGATGCCGACCGGGCATGTGTTCAAATGGCATTTCCTCATCATTGTGCAACCTGTAGAAAAAATACTATATGGTATTGTGTGTACCAAAGAGGCGGTAGACACACAGGTATTCCAGATCCTTTATGATATCTGATGTTTAAAGGGGTTGTCAGAGGCAAGATATAGGAGCCAGTCTATAAAACGCTTTATTAAAGGTGTTAAGTCTTCACACCATCTCTTTCTGGGACTGCCAATTTGTTAAAAAAAACAGACTTATAGCATGTCTTCCATAAAATAAAAACATTTATCATTATTTAACATTTTTACTAGACATTAGCAAATCCTAACTAAAATATTGACCTATCAACTTATAAAAAACTTTTGTATGTGGAAACGAGTCGTAGCTCTTACCTACGAATGTCCGTTGAATATCTACTATATAAAAATAAGTCGGGTTTTCCTTCCTGACGCTATAACTCCAGAACGCACGAACCGATTTACACGGTTTTGCATTCGTTGGAAAGGTCTCCGGCTCCGTGAGGTTTATAGCAAAGAAAATTCAGGAATAATTTCAACAGAAAAGCGGGAAAAAAATGCGCAGACGAAGTCGCGCGGGTCAGCTAGTAAGTCAATAAAATCCTAACAATTTTTTTTTTATGAAAAAAGCGTAAGTTTGATTGTTTACCTAAGGCAATAAGCGGCGCAGTACTGAATCCAAACTCATCAGCTCCCAGTAAGGCGGCCACCATGACGTCAAATCCTGTTCTGATCTGACCGTCCGCTTGGACAACGACCCTGTAAAAAACATCACAAAATATAGGTATCAACAAGCATAATTTCTCTATTCATTCTCAAATACATACATAAAGTCACGCCTCTTTCCCAAAGGGGTAAGCAGAGACCACGGATCTCCAGTCGCTACGATCCTGACACACAACTTTCGCCTCATTCACTCTCATTACATTCTTCATACATGCTCGTCGGTCATTTTCTAATTATGTTGATCAAACTGTAGTTTACAATCCAATCGCGTTTCAAAGCGTGTATCAAAAATAAGTTCGAATAGTGTTTTCAAGCATCAAGGTGACTTTTACTTCATAAACTGTCGTCGAAAACCAGCGCACCAGACCAGTCATTCTTCTGCTAGAGCAAAGTAGGACTTATTTTTGGAACGGCTAGACGAAAAAAGTGTTAGATTTTTCCGTCACGACACATTGGTGCAAAAAGTGCGCAAAGTGGCGCGTAGATTTTTTTTTAATGATGAATGTGTAGGCTCTTGACCTGCAAACTTACACAGGCAAGAATGAGGTCTACGATGGAGCGAGCCTGCCCAGAAGGTGCCTAAGCAAATGTCAAAGTCTGTTGAGCACAACGCCATCTGTGTGTCAACGGCTGTATTTGATATCTAGCTATCATACTAACGATAAGTAATTATAATAATTAACCTATACCTTATCAAATTAGTTCGGACAGTCGCCACAGTGGCGCTGTCCAGTTACAGTCCAGTTGAGTGTTCAACGACATTCACGATTTTATTTCCTGGATCCTGTTTTTTGTTACCTGGAGCGCAGGTCGTTGAGCACCAGCACCTGATGCGTCTCCGCCACGCCGAGCTCCCACGGCAGGCCGGCGCTCTTGATGCCGGTCCACGAGCTGGCGCCGGTGCCTCCGTCGTGACCTGATATCACTATGTAGTCAGGTTACCTGGAGCGCAGATCGTTGAGCACCAGCACCTGATGCGTCTCCGCCACGCCGAGCTCCCACGGCAGGCCGGCGCTCTTGATGCCGGTCCACGAGCTGGCGCCGGTGCCTCCGTCGTGACCTGATATCACTATGTAGTCAGGTTACCTGGAGCGCAGGTCGTTGAGCACCAGCACCTGATGCGTCTCCGCCACGCCGAGCTCCCACGGCAGGCCGGCGCTCTTGATGCCGGTCCACGAGCTGGCGCCGGTGCCTCCGTCGTGACCTGATATCACTATGTAGTCAGGTTACCTGGAGCGCAGGTCGTTGAGCACCAGCACCTGATGCGTCTCCGCCACGCCGAGCTCCCACGGCAGGCCGGCGCTCTTGATGCCGGTCCACGAGCTGGCGCCGGTGCCTCCGTCGTGACCTGATATCACTATGTAGTCAGGTTACCTGGAGCGCAGATCGTTGAGCACCAGCACCTGATGCGTCTCCGCCACGCCGAGCTCCCACGGCAGGCCGGCGCTCTTGATGCCGGTCCACGAGCTGGCGCCGGTGCCTCCGTCGTGACCTGATATCACTATGTAGTCAGGTTACCTGGAGCGCAGGTCGTTGAGCACCAGCACCTGATGCGTCTCCGCCACGCCGAGCTCCCACGGCAGGCCGGCGCTCTTGATGCCGGTCCACGAGCTGGCGCCGGTGCCTCCGTCGTGACCTGATATCACTATGTAGTCAGGTTACCTGGAGCGCAGGTCGTTGAGCACCAGCACCTGATGCGTCTCCGCCACGCCGAGCTCCCACGGCAGGCCGGCGCTCTTGATGCCGGTCCACGAGCTGGCGCCGGTGCCTCCGTCGTGACCTGATATCACTATGTAGTCAGGTTACCTGGAGCGCAGATCGTTGAGCACCAGCACCTGATGCGTCTCCGCCACGCCGAGCTCCCACGGCAGGCCGGCGCTCTTGATGCCGGTCCACGAGCTGGCGCCGGTGCCTCCGTCGTGACCTGATATCACTATGTGCTCCGCTTTACCCTAAAAACGTAGGTAAGTTCGTATGAGTCAGTGGCCTTCTCAACTCTCAATGTTGGAAACGTCAACTAGAATTTATTCGTTCTACTAAAATTCTCCAGCTTTGGTTTCCTTTAATTTTTATGTTCATTCATTGCAATAATCCGTTCGTTCTCTGGACAATAAACGTTCAAGACTGTGCATACGCTCAATTTTATTCATCCGACTAATATAAAAGTTTGTGAGTTTGTTTAGATGTTTGTGTTTCAATCACGCCTAAAACAGTGAACCGATTTTACCTGGAACAGCATATAGGCTATTCAAAATGTTGGTACCACAATAGCTAGTTTATAATAGTTTTATTTAGATAAACCATCTAGAAGTAGGCTGAACATTCTTCAATCTAAACAAACCTTAGCAACTCCTGAAGCCACAACACCAACTCCGACTTCCGAGACCAACTTCACAGAGATCCTGGCCTTCGGATTGGCGCACTTCAGGTCGTAGATCAGCTCGGCCAGATCCTCAATGGAGTAGATGTCGTGATGAGGAGGTGGAGATATCAGGCCTACTCCGGGCAATGAGCAACGGGTCTTGGCTATGTCTTCAGTTACTTTATAACCTGGGTATTACAATAAGATGTTTTGAGAAGAACATTTTGATTAATTAACCTATCATGAGAATGATCAAATGGGCAAAGGACTCAAAAGAAGATTAAATATTGATTTTTTTATTGTTCATCCCACTAATAGAATAAAGCTGAAAGTTTGTGAGTTTGCTTAGATGTTTGGATATTTGGATGATTGTATGTTTGTGTTTCAATCACGCCTAAACCGAACCGATTTGAATGCGACTTGGAATAGATGTAGATACCTGGAAAAGCATATAGGCTACTAGCTGTCCACCGCGGTGTTACCCGCGATCCCTCGGTAAAACTTCACTTCCCCGGGATAAAATATAGCCTATGTTCATCGGGGATAATGTAGGATTCTATTGGTGAAATAATTTTTCAAATCGGTCAAGTAGTTTCGGAGCCTATTCATTTCAAACAAACAAACAAATCTTTCCTCTTTATAATATTATTATTATAGTATAGATACAAAATGTTGGTACCACGCAGGCGAAGCCGCGCGCAGAAGCTAGTGTATACCTATATTTTATTTATTTATGTTAGGCAATAACAATTTATTGCAAAGCGCAACACACTGAGCCCGCCGGGCCGCCGACATATGTCGGCAACTTTTTGTCGGCGGGCTAGTTGGCGGCTTCACTTGTTACAAGTCGGAAAATTTGGTCGGCGGCATGTCGGCGGCTTGAGATGAGTTGTGTGGTTATGTCATATAATTTATGCCGCCGGGCAACTGAGCGCAGGCAACCCAAGCCGCAAACATGTCGGCGGGTAGCACGCGGGGTCGCATGTTGCCGACATGATTCTTTTCATACAGGCCGCCGGGTTGTGTCGCCGGGCTTTTTCGGCGGCCCGGCGGGCTCAGGGTGTATTGCGCTTAAGTGATGCAGTCTGTTAATACTAGCTTCATCATCGAAATTATCTGAAAAATGATGTGCAATTACCAGGCAATTCTCCTCCCTCTCCCGGTTTAGCGCCCTGCGCCATTTTGATCTGCAAGTCATCTGCGTGCGCCAGGTAAGACGCGGTGACGCCGAACCGACCCGACGCTACTTGCTTGATCGCAGAGCGCTTGTTGAACTCAGGATCCTGGTGGAAAACATTGATACTAACTTTTTACAGTGCCACTAACTTATCTGAACCGGTGGGAGGCGCTGTTATCGCATTTGGTGTTGGCAGAAAAATAAATTTTGATATTCCATTCGTTAGTTCCTCTTTTGGCTACCGGTCCCGATAAATTTGTTTTCATAGTAGTTCATGTTTAAGATTTAGAACGAATAAAGAAAAAAGAAGGTTAAGATCAGGGATCACAAGCAATGATAACTTAAAACTTTACACAAAACGCTTGAACTAAGAATCAAGACTAAATATGGTTGAAATTATGAGTACAATGAGATACCTGCATATTTTAAGCCGTTTATAGCCTTCCTCTTATCAATTTCGTCCCTTCCAAGTCTCATCAAGTGATCAAGTGATTTTAGATTAATTTCTTTCTTCGATTACTAGAAAGTATTTGATGTGAGACCAAGATAGAATCGCCAAGTATATTTTAAGTGATCCCAGCGGTCCTACTGAATAAATGCTTTTTGACTTTGACAATTGCAATTTGATAGATATACCTGGTTGAGATATCTATCAGCGTTTTCTCCACCTTCGCCAGTGTTTGACTTCCCACCGATACGGTTCATTGCGATCGCGAGAGTCGTATGCGCTTCGAGGGATATCGAGCCGAATGACATCGCACCTGCAAATACAAACAACAGTTAGTTAGTAGGAGTCAGTAAACTTCCAAGGTTAAAAACCGAAACTTCTCTGAGGTAAAAATCTAAACGGGTAGGTATAGTGATGGAAAATGTTAGAAGTGCCCCATTTGGTAAAATATATTATACTATCCTCTTACCATACCATGACCTGCCTAAGCCTATCTCAATGATAGAATAGAGTTAAAAACATAACATTGGTGATGTTATATTACTGTGTTCTACCGTTCAGAAAGGGTTTATTTAAAGCCGGGTCTCCTGCGACCTTTTTGTGTTTTCTAACACCTAACATCAAACAAATTATACTTCGGGTCTCGTCCGAAGACCATTATTAACTTGCAGCATTACGAGTTATGGTGCTGTCTCTGTCACACTTCAGATCCAAATCACATAAATATAAAACAACATCTCCCTTCTCACTCTCATGCGCCATCGCCTGCCTATGCCCCGTCGACCGGGAACATGTCTGCAACTCGCCATTACTTGTTTTTGTGTTGTCGAAGTCGCACAATAAAATTTATATTTTTCCTCCAAAAGTTAATTGAGGTATTTAACCATGGGAAAACGTAAACATTCTTCGCACGACGAAAGTGATTACAGGAGTATCCGGAAAAAATTGAAGAAACTTGAGCGTAAACTCGAGCAGTATAAAATACCGAGTAACTCATCCTCTTCGGACTCGGACCATTCTTGTCGTGGAAGTACATCAAACCATCAAATATATGATGATGATGAATATAATGTTGAATATCCAACAGCTGTACAAGGTAAACCTTTGTTATTTATCATGATTAATTAAATTTATCCTGTGAATCTTCAGTTCGCGAAAAAACCTAACTACCCACATTGGGGAAAAAAGGTCTATGTGATATTCGCCTGTTGTACGATTTTGAGTCTTAGACAGATTTAAATACGGTTCGTACTTTTAAAGTTATATCAACGTTGATAATTATATTTTCCAATGATTTTTATAATTTAACCTTGGTTTGACTTGCCAATTCTTGCATTTATATCATGTTGCGAAAAAGTTACTTTCTACAAGTACATGGGTTCCTACATCGTGATGAGGCAAACCTAACAAATTCCATTGACTTACCGGTCATTTAAAACAAACTCCGCGTTTATCGCGTAGAGTATAAAAGTCTACAAAAACAGAATCATCCTCGCATGTATATCATGTCGAATGTAAGTACATATTATTCTCTCCACGTATATCGTGAATTGAGAGTGTCTGTTGGTTGATATAAAACCTACCTACTGATCTGTTTTAAACCATTCCGCGTTTATCGCGTCGAGTGTAAAAAATTAAAATCCTCGCATGTATATCATGTCGAGAGTGCGTATTATTTTCAACACGTAAATCGTGTTGAGCGTATCTTGTGATACAAAATAATCGTACATAAACGTACTCCACGTATATCGTGTCGAGGAAAATGATACACAATATAAGTATCATCAGTCTCCGTGTGAATCGCGTAGAGAAATTTCTAGAGGTTATCGTGGGTACGTGTACCTACTACCCTTAGCTATACTGCTTTGCTTTTACAGATGTCGATGAACCTCAGGAAGTAATTGATTTAATCCAAACTGATACGATGGAATTGAAACCGAACAAAACAGTCGAAGAATCAGTAACTGTTCAAGAAAAAGATGAAGTTCTCGATCCTGAAATTTTGACAATATTAGGCGAAGATCCTTCAGAACAGAATGAATATGGGCACAATTTACATAAAGATATTGCCCCCCGCTGGTCGCATATCCTAACTAACGGATTGTCGAAAGAAATAAAATCAGATCTTATAAAACAATATTTGCCAGCGGAAAACTGCATCAACATGAAGGCTCCGAAGCTTAATTTGGAGATCGAGGCGGCACTGACGCCGTTAAATGTTAAAAAAGACGCTTATAGTCAAAGTAAGCAAAACCAATTGTCGAGCTGTTTATCTGCGATTGGAGTAGCGCTGCATTGGGCTTTATCGTCATCTAAGGACTCAGTGCCTCAAAAGATCATAAAAACTCTAAGTGATGCTGGGCGACTACTTTGTGACAGTCATTACAGAGAGTCACAGTCTAGACGATATGCACTCATAAACAATTTGAATAAAAAGACCCAAGATGCTGTTAAAAATACGAAACTTGATGAATCTTTATTCGATAAAAATCTGGCGGAACATTTGAAGTCAACCAAAGCTATTTCTCAATCGGGAGCGGAGATGAAATTCAGCTCAGTACAGCGAGCACCATTCAAACCTTTACCCGCTACTAGAAAAGCTCAACGTGGGGCTTTAAACTTAAGGGGGATGCCGCGCTCAGCAGCCGGCGAGCCGCGTCAGAACCCCAGCTCCCGCAGACCGGCAGCAGCACCGAGGGATCGACGGGACACGTACCGTCGGAGCCACTCCACGCGTCAGAGGACCACGAGACGTTGACTTCCATAGCACAGGTACCTATCGCAGGCAGATTGCAATATTTTTACGATAATTGGAGCAATTTAACTGATGATCCTATTGTATTGTCCTGGGTTCAAGGTTACAGAATACCTTTTAAAAGCGAGCCCATACAAATGACTGCTTGTCAAAACTCAGGTAAATCAAAATCTGAAACTCTAGTCATTGATCAATGTATTGACAATCTATTGCAGTCAGGTTTTATATCAGCTTGCGATCCATGTGATGGTCAATTTTTATCGCCCATTTTCACTGTACCAAAACCAAATGGCAAACATCGTTTTATTCTGAATCTCAAAGAATTAAATAAGTTTGTTCATCTAGAACATTTTAAAATGGAAGACTTTCGAACTGCGCTTAAGCTATTAAGTCGAAATAATTTTATGGCAACAATAGATTTACAAGATGCATATTTTTTGATATCCGTCGTTAAAAATCAACGAAAGAAACTACGTTTCACTTGGAAATCACAAATTTACGAATTTAATGATCTATGTTTCGGTTTATGTACTGCTCCTTTTGTCTTCACAAAAATGCTTAAACCAGTTTTACAGTACTTGCGCACAAGAGGCTTTATTTCAGTAAATTACCTGGATGATTTTTTATTAATAGGACAAACGTACAGCGAATGCATTCACAACGTCCAAACAACAATAAAGGTTTTACAATCTTTAGGATTTGTTATAAATTTTAATAAAAGTCAAATAACTCCGAAAATGGAATGCAAGTTTTTAGGATTTATTTTCAACACTAAAGAAATGTCCTTTTACCTTCCTGAAGAGAAAAAACAGCGAATTTTTCATAAGACAACTGAATTTTTAAACCTGAAAAATGTACTATTCGGTACTTTGCTGAATTCATAGGTCTGTTGACATCTGCATGTCCTGCCGTTAGGTAAGGATGGATGTATACAAAATTGTTTGAGAGGCAAAAGTTTCTGGCCTTAGGAAATTCTGATAACTATAACAGTAAAATGTTTGTACCAAGTTCTTTACAGCAAGATTTAAATTGGTGGAAATCCAATATTTTACGTTCAAAAAATCTAATTCGTAGTAATAACTATTGTCTAGAAATATATAGTGATGCGTCCACGACAGGTTGGGGCGTTGCTTGTAACAATAATAGTGCACATGGAAATTGGGCTGAATCAGAACTTGAATTACATATAAATATCTTAGAGCTAAAAGCTGCATTTTATGGTTTAAAGATTTTTGCCTCAGATCTTCGCGATTGTGATATATTACTAAGAATTGATAATACAACAGCAATATGCTATATCAATCGCATGGGTGGCATACAACACCTACATTTAAATGACTTAGCTCGTACAATTTGGCAGTGGTGTGAGCTTAGAAATATAAACATCTTTGCTTCATATATAAAATCTTCTGATAACATAATTGCTGACCGTGAATCTCGTAAAATTATCATTGATACTGAATGGGAACTTGCAAAACATGCTTTTAAACAAATAACCATAAAATTTGGCAAACCGGCCTTTGATCTATTTGCTAGTTCTCAAAATTTTAAATGCTCAAGATATGCATCGTGGAAACTTGACCCTTTTTCAGAAGTAATAGATGCATTTACTTTTAATTGGAGAAATCTTAATTTTTATGCCTTCCCCCCATTTAGCATGATAACAAGAGTCTTACAAAAAATTGTTACCGACAAAGCTGAAGGCATTTTAGTTGTTCCGTTGTGGCAATCTCAGCCCTGGTACCCATTGTGGTCAAAATTGATAGTTTCGGATAAAATATTTTTTGGGCCTGATCAGTATTTATTGCATTCGCCTTTCAGAATGTACCATCCGCTTCACGCAGATCTTGTCCTGGTGGCGGCGAAATTATCAGGCAAGCGATGATATCTCGAGGGATTCCCGAATCATCTTTGAACGTTATGATGGCTTCATTTGCTGAAAACACGCTAAGTCAATATAGTTCTAGTCTTAAAGCATGGTGGACATATTGCGAAAATAACGGTTATGACACTTTTAAAGCAACAAGCACTCAAGTTATTTCATTTTTGACCACCAAATATGATGAAGGAGCTAGTTTCAGTTCATTAAACACACATCGTTCCGCGCTGTCCACCATCCTAGGCTCAAATATAACGTTAGATGATAATATTCACAGATTCTTGAAAGGCGTTTATAGGTTAAAACCGCCTAAACCTAAATACGCCGTTACGTGGGATACCACAAAAGTGTTAAATTATGTATCTAATTTATACCCTTACTCTGACATTTCACTCGATGATATATCGCATAAAACAATTTCTTTACTTGCCATAGCTTCAGCGCAGAGAATGCAAACTTTAAGTTCGATTAAATTAAGTAACATTAGCATAGAACATGATTTAATAACAATAAAAATACCCGACTTAATTAAAACATCAAGACCTGGGGCCTTCCAACCACTTATCCGGTTGCCATTTATACCCGAAAATCCACCGATATGTCCTGCTACTGTGTTGCAAGCTTATATCGAAAAAACTTCAACCCTACGTCGAGGTAATATAGACGATCACCTATTCATTAGTTTTAGGAAACCTCATAAAAAAGTTTGTTCACAAACACTTAGCCATTGGGTTAAAAAAGTATTAGCAAAAAGTGGTATTGATATATCGGTATTTGGAGCGCACAGCACACGCCACGCATCCACGTCAGCTGCTCATAGGCTGGGCGTGAACCTGGAGGTGGTTCGGAGGGCCGCTGGTTGGAGTGATTCTTCTAACATTTTTTTAAAATATTATAACAGAGAGATTATGAATCCAACAAATAATGATTTTGCTGAAGCAGTCTTAAAAAATATATAAAATATTTTAGTACTTAAATCTTAATCAGGTACTCTTATTGAATTAACAATTTGTTAAGCGGATAATAAATGTATTATGATAAGATGTACAATAAATATTATATCTATGTATATTATTGAAAAATATAAAGCTATTTTGATCGTACAGTATAAATTTTAGTATTTTACTTTTCCTATTAATGCTTTTTCATAAAACTATGATGCTCTAAACATCTGCAAGTTAATAATGGTCTTCGGACGAGACCCGAAGTATAATTAAGAATCAAACGAACGTACCTGGTGATGTTTGATTCCAATTATGCGAGGGTCTCGTCCGAAGACCATTACAATCCCACCCGTCCCAGCTATGTACCTACCCCTCATAATGTTATGTTAAAGTAAAATACATACTTACTACACCTGGAGACACTGCCGGGACTAGCCTTCTCCACAAGTAATGGCGAGTTGCAGACATGTTCCCGGTCGACGGGGCATAGGCAGGCGATGGCGCATGAGAGTGAGAAGGGAGATGTTGTTTTATATTTATGTGATTTGGATCTGAAGTGTGACAGAGACAGCACCATAACTCGTAATGCTGCAAGTTAATAATGGTCTTCGGACGAGACCCTCGCATAATTGGAATCAAACATCACCAGGTACGTTCGTTTGATTCTTAAATATGGGCGTGGCCTACATTTTAAGTAAAACGTGTTTTGTTAGAATATTTTGTAATTTTTGTTCGCAGGAGACACGGCTTTAATGATACAAAAGCTTTTCCAGAAATATTTATTAATTTTTGATTCTTAGAACATTATGACGACTGCTACCGAGGCCCGTAAACATTCTCTCATGTCTTTTTTTATATCGATCATACCTGTGGCAAACCTCTTGACGATCTCCGAGGCGGGTTCCACTTCATCCAAAGGCACCGGATCGTCCAACTTCACCAATTCAAGCTGACCACGCAGTGTACAAGCGCGTACTGATTCCAGGGAACTCTCTCTGGAAGGGAGCACTGATTACACACACGATTGATGTTAGATAATGGGTTGCCTGGAAGAGATCGCTTCTTAGCGATAAGGCCGCCCATTGTACATTTTAATCTGATTTTTATTTTCTTTTTGTATTTTTTATTAATGGTGTGCAATAAAGTATTTTCATTCACTCATTAGATAATTACTAATCTCGGTTATTGTTCAATGTATCTCCTACTGTATCCAAATGTTTACAGAATTTTGTTTTTCGAATTAATAGTTATATGCAACCTTTTACTTGGTAAAATAACAACAAGCCACACAATATAATTGTAGTCTGTGGTAAGGGCAACTGAAACCTCTGATTATACACGCGATCGGTGTTGCAAGTCACAGGTATTTAACATAGTATATAATATGTTTTGCGGAAAAAAGTTATCAGCGAAATACCTTTTTTAATAACGAAAATGAAAACTGACTTTAATTTCGTACTACGCAGGAAATTACATGCATGGATGGATGAGGTTTTTTTAGTGTTACGGATGTGTAAATCTCAGGATCAAAATATACCACCTCGAGGGGACGGAGAAATTAGTTAACATACGTAAAAAAACATAAATCTCCATTTTTTTTTTAAGTTGACCTACCTATACTTGTCATAAGCGGAGCTGCTCTTGCTAAGGGTAGCCTCCTGCAGATTGGCGATGGACATCGGGTCGTTGATATGTTTCTCTCCGCCCGCGCGCCAATGGTAGCTGCCTGGGTTTCTGTAAATTAACGTATTTTTAACACAAGTATTCAAAATTATAAAGGAGAATGGGCTTTCCCGCCCAGCCCTCACGATGTTTTCTTTCACCATTTAGAGCACGTGTTAAAGTGCATATACATTTGACGAAACGCTAAATCCATTTTTGCACGGCCGGGGATCTTCATTTCTTCACAATCTACTAATTTCTCGTTTCTCGTGCACGAGATATCTCACGTCGCGCACGCTAGCCGGGCTGATCAAAAAACTATCGCCCGCAGAGTGGGAGTATGGTGGAATGGGTAGACCTTCAATAACACTACATTTCATTGTATGACAGCTAAAAAATCCATCCTACAGAAATCGAGATATTTGGTGACTTTTACCATCACATTTTTTGACTTACAGGCTTCCCGCAGACAAGCCACTATGGGCATTCGATAGAACTTTAGAAGCACTACATTTGATTGTATAACAGCTACAAAATCCATCCTGCAGAAATCGAGATATTTGCAGTTAAGGTCCATCACATTTTTTGACTAACAGGCTTCCCGCAGACAAGCCACTATGGGCATTCGATAGAACTTTAGAAGCATTACATTTGATTGTATAACAGCTAAAAAATCCATCCTGAAGAAATCGAGATATCCTTTTTGGACTGTTATTTTTTTGTCGCTGGGTAAAATGCGTTACGCATCCCCTCCGCCGGGGGGCTTGTTACAAACTATTGGGTTTAATTTTATGTTTTGGATAGCAACCTTAGCCTGTTTAGTTTTGTTACGTACCTTTTTGTTGATTCTATATTTGTCTGCTGTCTTTGGTACTGAGTGTTGTGAATTACTTTCTGTGCAATGTGTTACGAATAAAATACTTTATTCAGTTTAATCTAGAAATCTTGTTTAATATCAAAACTTGAATAGGTTATGGGCCCAGGTTCGCGTAAATGCAGTTGATTATAAACAAAGAGCAGTGAAAACAGAAAAGTAAATAGAAATATTTTTGGACATAAAACAGTGCAGTGAAAACTCAAAATGGAGTTTGGAAAGTCAATGAGTTTTGAAAAATTTGATGGAACGAATTTCAGACAGTGGAAATTTCAAATAAAATGTGCGCTCCGTGCGAAAGGTTTGGATATCAGCTCGCCAAAACCAGACGAAAATACGTCTCAGTGGAATAAAGATGATGGAATGGCCATGTTCATAATAACTTCGGCGATGGTTTTAAATCAAGTAGCGCTTATCGAAAACTGCGAATCAGCGTTTGAGGTGATGACTAAACTTGAGTCCATCTATGAACAAAAATCCGAGATGACCAAAATAATGATACATGAGCGTTTTTATCAATATAAAATGTCGTCATCAGATGGTATTGCTCATCATATTGCAAAAGTAGAAAGTTTGGCTAAGCAACTCAAAGAAAGTGGTGAAGTTATCAGTGATACTGCAATCATAACCAAGATTTGAGTACGCTACCATCCAAGTACAGATCATTACGTCAAGCTTGGATGTCACTTGATTCTGACAAACAAACTATTGTCAACTTGACTGCCCGTTTATTAGATGAAGAGGCCAGTTTGAACTTAGAAGAAGAGAATGAAACTCTTTTGTTAGTGGCAAAACAAAATACAAAGAAGAAAACTGTTCCAGAAATAAAACCAAACAAAGAAGATGAAAAATCTCATCGTTTCATATGTTACAACTGTGGCAAACGTGGTCATTTTGCAAAACATTGCCGTGCTCCTAAACAAAAACATAAGCAACAAGGAGACAAAAATATGTTAGCTTTCAATGTAGCAAATATAGATATGAAACATTATGATGAAAGTTCAACGTGGATATTAGACAGCGGTGCATCAGCTCACATGTCATATAAACGTGAAAATTTTGTAGAACTATATGAGTATCGAGGATCTCCACTGAAACTAGGAAACCAAGAAGCTTTAGAAGTTATTGGACAAGGAAATGTTTTGGTTGACAAGTGTGTCAATGGACAGTGGGAGAGAAGTATCCTAAAGAACGTTCTATATGTTCCAAAGTTGCGAAGAAATCTATTCTCTGAAGGAGTAGTTACAAGACAAGGTTATAATATTGTAAAAAAAACATACTGATGCTTTGATTTACAAGGACAACGAGATAGTGCTGTGTGCGTCTTTGGAAAGCAATAATCTATACGAGTTAAAAATGAGAACGATTCAGAATCCAGTATGTAATGTAGTACAAAAGTTGGATCTTCAAACATGGCATGAACGTTTGGGACACCTGAATGTTAAAGAAATACAGAAAATGTGCAAGAACAATGTGATTACCGGTGTGGACTTATCAGACTGTGAGAAGTTTGTATGCGAGGGCTGTGCTTATGGTAAGCATGCTCGTCAACCATTTCATAAATCAAACAGAGAACCACAGCAACCCGGTGATGTTGTATACAGTGATGTTTGTGGACCATTCAGTGTGCCATCTGTACAAGATATGAAATATTTTGCCATATTTAAAGACGCTGCCACAAGTTTCCGGTATGTGTATTTTTTGAAGAATAAATGTGATGTTTTAAATTGTTTTAAGAAATACAATTTGGTGATGAAAAACAAGTTTACACATGGTGTACGCATACTACATACTGATAATGGTGGAGAATACACAAGCAGAGAATTCAAAGAGTATCTCGACAGCGAGGGTATTTCACATGAGCGCACTGCACCCTACACACCTGAACAAAATGGTCGAGCAGAACGAGAAATAAGAACTATTGTTGAAAGTGCTCGCTCGATGCTTTATGCTCGTAAGGTACCACTTAATCTGTGGGCGGAAGCAGTAAATTGTGCTGTTTATTTATTAAATCGCACCTCATCGAGCCAGACACCAAATATTACACCCATAGAGTTATGGAGCGGTGTAAAGCCTAGTTTGGATCATGCTAGAGTGTTTGGATGTGAAGGATATGTTCATGTACCAGATCAGCTGAGGAAGAAGCTTGACTGCAAAAGTCGTAAGATGATGTTGGTTGGATACGATAATACAAACTACAAAATGTATGATTCAATAACAAAAAGAATAACGATATCAAGAAATGTTATTTTCAATGAAAGGAAAAGTCCAGAATTAGAAAGGAATGAAGCTCAAATATTTATAAATGATGATGAAGAACAAAATGCTCGAGTGGTGATGGATAACACTGAGATGAATATGAACAATCAGAGTTATGAAAGTGAAGATAGCACACATACTGCCAACGACGACAGTGATGATAGCTATGAACCTTCCCGAACAATTGATGTTACTGGCATAGGATCTTCAAATGTTATTCTACGACCACGAAGAAATCAATTTTTTGAGGCAAATTTAATGGAGTTGGACGTGCCTCTGACTTATGATGAAGCAATTAACAGTAAGGAAAGTAACTTATGGCTAGAGGCCATCGATGAAGAATTGGATGCCCATGTTACCAATAACACCTGGAGTTTGGTGGATAATGAGAACCAAAGAACTGTAACATCCAAATGGGTTTTTAATATTAAAAGAAACCAAGATGGTCAAGTAGAAAGATACAAAGCTCGACTTTGTGCTCGTGGTTTCACACAAATTGAAGGGATTGATTACAAGGAAATTTTCTCACCCACTACAAGATATGAGTCAATAAGAATACTGTTATCAATTGCTGCTGAATATAATTGGAATATAATGCAGTTAGATGTCAAGACCGCCTTCTTGTATGGAGAGTTAGAAGAGGATATATTTATGAAAATTCCAGATGGAGTAAAAGCGCCACAGAATAAAGTATGTAAATTAAACAAATCTCTGTATGGCCTAAAACAATCGTCTCGTTGCTGGAATCATAAATTCACTAATTTCTTATTGAAGTTTGGTTTTGTTCAGTCACAAGCAGACAATTGTGTATTTGTAGGTGACTTCAAAGATATTAAGGCTTTGTTAGTTTTATATGTAGATGATGCTTTAATAATGTCTGAATCAAACACAGTATTGGAAGAAATTGTAAGCTATCTAAAGCAAGGGTTTAGTATAAAAGAGTTAGTTTTGAGTCGGTGTGTTGTGAATTACTTTCTGTGCAATGTGTTACGAATAAAATACTTTATTCAGTTTAATCTAGAAATCTTGTTTAATATCAAAACCTGAATACAAACATGAAAAATATTTGTCGCTCACATGTTTGATACTTGTTACCTACATGTTTTATACTTGTTCCCTACTTGTTTGATACTTGTTACCAACATGTTTGATACTTGTTGCCTACATGTTTAATACTTGTTGCCTAATTGTTTAATACTTGTTGCCTACATGTTTAATACTTGTTGCCTACTTGTTTGATACTTGTTACAAACATGAAAAATATTTGTCGCTCACATGTTGCCTACATGTTTAATACTTGTTGCCTACTTGTTTGATACTTGTTCCCAACACGTTTAATACTTGTTCCTTTCCTACTTGTTTGATACTTGTTGCCTACTTGTTTGATACTTGTTTCCAACATGTTTGATACTTGTTGCCTACATGTTTGATACTTGTTGCCTACTTGTTTGATACTTATTTCCAACATGTTTAATACTTGTTGCCTACATGTTTAATACTTGTTGCCAACATGTTTGATACTTGTTGCCTACATGTTTAATACTTGTTGCCTACTTGTTTGATACTTGTTGCCTACATGTTTGATACTTGTTGCCTACATGTTTAATACTTGTTACCTACATGTTTAATACTTGTTGCCTACATGTTTAATACTTGTTTGATACTTGTTTCCAACATGTTTGATACTTGTTGCCTACATGTTTAATACATGTTTAATACTTGTTACCTACATGTTTAATACTTGTCGCCTACATGTTTAATACTTGTTGCCTACATGTTTGATACCTGTTGCCTACTTGTTTGATACTTGTTTCCAACATGTTTGATACTTGTTGCCTACATGTTTAATACTTGTTGCCTACTTGTTTGATACTTGTTTCCAACATGTTTAATACTTGTTGCCTACATCTTTAATACTTGTTGCCTACTTGTTTGATACTTGTTGCCTACATGTTTAATACTTGTTGCCTATATGTTGAATACTTGTCTGTAGTATGTAGTTTTAAGAACATTACTTGGACTAAAATTGTCTGTTATCATTGTGTAAACTGTTGGTGAACCTAATAAATAAAATAAATAAATAAATACTTGTTGCCTACATGTTTAATACTTGTTGATGGTAAAAGTCACCACCTTTAACTGCCAATATCTCGATTTCTGCAGTATGGATTTTTTTGCTGTCATACAATCAAATGTAGTGTTTTAGAAGGTCTACCCATTCCACTATACGTCCACTCTGCGGGCGATCGTTTTTTTGACTTGGGCGGCGCTTCATACATGCCTGCCCATTCTCCTTTCATAGTCAAAGTCAAAAATCATTTATTCAGTTGGACCGCAGGGATCACTTAGAATAGTCTTAAAACTAATTTTGTCATGAGCATGGTAGTGTCGAGAGAAGCTAGAAGAAATGTTAGGTTTGAATGTAGAGGGATGTAGCGTAGCGGAAAATGCAGACCAAAGAAATGATGGACTGTGTGAACGATGATATAGGTAAGAAAGAAGTGAATGTTGAGAATGTTTCACAGCTTTTTCTCTAGAGGGGAAGAGAGGTAGGAAGATAAAAATAGGGAGATGATGAATGAATGAATGAAAAAATGAGATGTTAAAAGAATCTGATGTCTATAACTTGCCTCAATACTAAAGAGTCAGCGGGTCCGCCATACGTCATTGAATGACGATCGAATATTTCCTTTGACAAAATCTCAAAGTTTACTCCACCTGGAAATAAAAATAATTTTACATTTATAATTTTGTAATTTTTTTAAGTGTGAAACCACACTTAGGTAAAATCCGGAGTGCCTTACCACTTGGCCACGGAACCCTAGTCGTCACAATGGAAATTTTTGATAAGCTCATTTATCGGTTTTAGGAGGATCGTCTGATCGTTGCGGGTTCGAATCTCGTCGGACTCGAAAATTTTGATAAGACTTTTTATTTCTCAATTTTACATTTATTTACTAAGCTACTACATACTTACCAAATACATGGACTAAGGTCTAATACACCTAGATATATAGATATATACACCCCTATTTTTTAACTACCAAAAAAATTTTAAACATGGTCTCGGTGTCTGTTATAGATCACATTTCTGTAGTTTAAACTCAAAAAAAGATAAAAAAAAAATTATAACCTCAAAAGGAGACGAGACGAGTCAGGCATGGATTTATGGTAGCTACTGCGGTTTTACCAACTGGGGATGATACGAGAACATAGTTCGAATGAGAGTGCGTATGCGATTGTTGTCTGTAGTACTTATTTGTACAGTTTTCATAAAATTTTGTTCAGTTTTGGTTGACTACAATCCTCGATAACTTTGTGATAGTTCAATTAAAAGTTCTGACCATGCCCATATCATTTTCTGCATCTGCTGCAACTGCCCTTAAATTTTGTTCGGTAGTCATAAAATAGCGGTGTATATAACATGATTTCAGACTGTTCTAAAATGTTTTAGGTATTACATGTGAAGAAAGCATCAGTAGAAAAATTTGCCACCAAATTAGGAAAAACAATAAAAGCAAATGATTTTCTATTATTATTTTGATTGAACACAAAAACACATAGCGTCTATACATCAGTAAGTTAGGACTAAGCATGGATATTACCAAAATCATCTGAGATCTTACCAATTCTGGACTGAGTTCCTCTGAAGCACTTATCAATAACCTCTTCACTCAAGCCCACAGCCTCAAAGATCTGCGCACTTTTGTACGACTGTAAAGTACTGATGCCCATTTTGGCCATGACCTTGGCTAAGCCAGTTTCAATGGCGTTTTGATACGCGGTATAGATGGCGGTATCGGTTAAGGAATTGTCTAGAATATTGTCGGCGCGTAGGGCGAACGCCAGTTCGAATGCTAGATAGGGACAGATTGCGTCGGCTCCGTAACCTGAAAGAAAGAGATCAAACATGTGAAATAGGTATTTCAAGCAAACTGAGTTCCTAACTTTAGTAATGTTTTTAAACGGTGTGAAGATAGGTTAGTACCGTGTGCATGTAACTTTCGAATTCTGAAGATATGTAGGGTAGTTGTGAAAGACGTAATGTATACAGGGTTATTTTTAAAACACCGGTAGCCTCTCAGGACTGTATTACTATCATCTTATGGAACAAATTTTGTTCTATGACTTTTAAAAATTCATCATTATTTTTTTTCATCAGATTGTCATACAAAAATAAAAATATTAAAATTGAATGCTCTAAATGATACGAAGTCTATGCGATACTAAATAAAGCGATAGTACAAAACGAAGGGAGATGGTTAGAGCGGCGGGGGCTGAAATGTGTTCGATAGGACAATGTTTTAGATAGGAAAACGAAATCTTTAATGTTTGTTTTTGGCAAATGTATTATGTTTTGTAAAAAGTCATAGAACAAAAGTTGTTGTTTATGATGATAGTAATACAGTTCTGAGAGGTTACCGGTGTTTTACAAATAACCCTGTATAGCTATTGTCTCACGTGGACACTGTCAGGCTGTTGAACGGTTGTGTGACTGTATGAGTGGTGAAGTGTTGATGAGCCGATTGTTGTTATCAAGAAACGATCTCCGATCATACTAAATATCTCGACATTACATGTGGCGACGAGGATAAAACTATTGCTCATGGACGGAAGCTCAATACATACCTAAAAATTTATTTTATCTAAGACCCCTCGCAGACTGCAGACTTTCTATCGGCCGATAGTTGAGACGGAACATACTTCGGCTTACTTCTCCATACTCATTACGAGCCGAAGTATGTTCCGTCTCAATTATCGGCCGATAGAAAGTCTGCAGTCTGCGAGGGGTCTAAGTTTTATCTAATACAATATATCATTTATGACTTCGTCACCAGAGTTGGCCATTGACTTATACGAACTTACTTCAGAACATTTTTAAAAAAATATAGTTTTGTCAGTGAACCGAATTTACCCCCATTTTGAATACAACTTACCCAGCAAAACGCACATGTGATGAACCTCCCTGGCCTCTGCGGTCTCGACAAGGATTCCAACCTTCATGCGCTGACGGGTCTCAATCAAGTGATGGTGGACCGCACCTGAAAAAGATATTAAAATACTTATGTGCCCATGTCTTTTCTGTGGATAAGTGTGAAGGAAGACATCGTGAGGAAACCTCCACACTTATTGACGTTGTCTTTTCTGTGAATAGGGCCGATTAAACTGAGAGGATGGTTTAGGTGCTGCGCGAACCTATGTCATATTCATGTCCTAGGCACTACAAGCTGACTCTCTGTAATTCATCTAGTCCCACTCATAATAAAGCGAAAAGTTTGTGAGTTTGTTTGTGTTTCAATCACGCCTAAACCAGTAAAACCGATTTGGATGAAACTTGAAATAGGCGTAGATGACCTGAAACATATACGGTGTTACTATTAAACGTGACATAAAGTTTTTCCTTAGTTCAACTTAAGAATAAGCAAAATGGCTACCAATAAACCAATTAGAAAGTTATACCTTGCATAACTTTGACATTTCTTTCATACAAACGCTATTCCGAAGTTACACCAGCTTGCACCCTTGTTTAAATCTAGTGTAACCACAGAATACATGTTAGTAGGTACTGAAAAAATAATTTCATATTTACCACCAAAGAGTACGTTTATATTTTACTCACACCAAGGAGTTTTTGTCTAAGTACGGATGCCCTTCAAAATAAAAAAAAATCTAAATCAAAAAGAAGTGTCAAATTTGACAAATATACACAGCTGTCATAGACAAATTGATACTTATTTTGAGGTTTCTCGTTGGATGCGATGTTGCCGCTTTGTGCATCTTCACGTATCAGAAGGATAGTTACATCAGAGTTCCACCTTGTTTAATGGTAAGAAATTATTTTTGACATATTCTGAATTTACGCAAGGTAAAGCTATGCAATGCGTAAATCTGATAGAACTTCGGAATAAATAGTTTTTATTGGTGAGACTGATAGGCTATTCAAAATGTAGTAGCTAGTATAAGAATTAAATGTAACCAACGCGTTTTACGCAACTGTTAGTTGGTTGACAGTTGGTGCGATTTACATGACAACGTCTGTCGGATCACCCAGATTCGAGACAAATATTGCAGATCATACAAAAACTGTAGCCGCGGCGGGGATCGAAACTGCAACCTTACGCATCGCAGGCGGGGCTTCTCCCGCTGCGCCACGGTGGCCGTCAAATACCCATCGAATTATCTTACCTAGTGCGAGTAGAGAGCTGACCGGCACACGTTCCGGCCCCGCGGCTCTATCGGACAGTATGAGCAGGCGGTAACCCTCTTGAGCGGCTAGTAAAGCATCTCCCGCTATCACTGTTAAAGCGGCTTCTAGCCCGCTTGGGCCGTCGCCGATCGCGAATGTGCAGTCGATTACTTTTGTCTGAAACAAAATATTGTTTGTGACGATACACAGTTAGGATTGATAGAAAGCTGAAATTCAGAGCAAAACGACCCTTAGGTGTGATTTCATAAAACTCTACTACTAGGCGTGAAAATGTATGAAAACTTCTTCTTCCTGCTCTTATCCCACTAAGTGGGGTCGGCACAACATGTTTCTTTCTTCCATTTCCCTCTATCACTCGTCATATCAGAACTCACTCCTATCACTAACATATCCGCATTCACACAGTTCATCCATCTTTTCTTAGGCCTACCGCCACCGGTATATCAATCCACCTCCATACTCATCACTCGTCGTGTTAAATGACTTTCATCCCTCCTCATGACATGCCCATACCACGCCAACATTCCACTTCTCAATTTGTCAGTCACTGGCGCTACTTTCAAACTTCCCCATGATGTGAAAAGGTATGAAAACGTTTGTATTAATTTTTAAAGTTAGTTTAAAAGTTAAGTACCTTACCAAATGGTGCAGTGCCCCAGCGGGGTTCATATTATGGAACGTCTACCTATATTTTGACCCTTTTTTACCTACGAATTTGAATTTGCTTCTATCTCAGTTTTTTTTCTACTTGAAAACCAAATAGAGACGATTCAGGATTATTCAAACTACCTTTAAAAGGGGTAAAATAGGGTGTCAAAGTTTGTACTAAAACTTTTTGACGGGTGATAAGATTGGCTTGAAACTCTACTTAGATACTAAAATACAAAACAAATAGACACCCCTTTTTAAGGGTTTCTTAAAAACCCTTAAAAAATGGTTGTCTGTAACTAAAGTCGGTTTACTGACGATAGTTGAACGTGATAACGTTTGTTCTTTTTTTTTTTACTTTGACTTTGGCTTTGGCTTCGGCTTCGACTTTGACTTTTGATCGGTTTACTGACGATAGTTGAACGTGACGACGTTTGTGCTTCTTTGTCGCTCGTTCCGCGCTCTCGCTTGCACTTCAAGCCTTACATGGAACGCCTCAGAGCGAGGTAACGACGCATGACGTCATGTTTTTTCGTGCGTGCAGCCGGCTCCATCGAATTATAAGACGTTAACACGTCAAAAGGGGTAAATTCTTTGTCATCTAGTTTCATTAACGTACCTTCCATCCCCGATGTGTAGTATGCTTCAACGCCTCTAGATCAGGCAGCGACAGGATCGGTTGCGGTAAGAAGATGCGATGCATGAACTCGGCACTCGGTTGCAGAATGTTTGGCGCAGGGCCGATGGGGCAAAGTAGGGACATAACGATCTTCTCTCTGGAATTATCAAGATAAAAATGTATGGTTTATCATATATCACATAAAAATTGGATAAGGTGACTTGTGACTGTTTCAGAGCAACAATTGGCTTGGGCCCTTGTTTTCTTTAAGGTATGAATCATACAGTGAAATGTGTGGTCAAAGTTTACTTTATTAAGTTAGGTGTTACTTATAGACCATAATATAATTATTTTCTGTGGATAAAGCAGATTTATCTGGTGGACTGCCCTGCTTTAAACGATAACCAAGGAACTACAGCGTCTTTTTGAGTGAAGACATAGGTTGCCTTCTGAAGCTGTGTATATCATCTAGTATAGATGTAAGGCCTAAAGCCGGTATCACTACACGGTATTCAGGGCCCGGTAGTTAGGGAGCAAGGCTTGCCGGCACCGTCCGGTCGCCCTAGTTAGGGACTCTAACTCTTATTACACCACTCCTAGTTAGGGTAAGGGACCCTGAATACCGTGTAGTGTGATACCCGCTTAAGTTACCAAACTTGAAGGGACGAAGTCGTACATTATGATTGGTTCATTCAAGTGCGAGTGATCACGTGATGTCAATGCCCCATGTAATGTATTAAGCTGAAGGCCCAAGTTACCTGAAGGGGTCGATAGGTGGGTTAGTGACTTGCGCGAACAGTTGCTTGAAGTACTCGTAAGGCAGCGGCTGGAACAGGGAGAGACAAGCGAGCGGGGCGTCGTTGCCCATACTGCCAAGAGCCTCTTTCCTGAAAGACACCAGATTCATTATTTATATTGCCTAATCTTAATAAATAAATAATGCTGGACATTTTCACACAGCATCATCTAGACAATCGGAATCGTGGGTCCGGTAAGGAGAGCGGATGGCAGCTTGAGAGCCCGAAAAAACGCCGAAATTGAAGAACTGGTGGCTGAGCCTAACATCATTGGAGAATATAAATCACATCGACTTCGTTGGCTTGGCCACGTCCTGCGTATGGGGGACGAGCGAAGTGCCAAGAGAGCGTTCCGGGGCCGGTCGGTCGCAGGCCGGTTGGTCGCCCCAAGTACCGATGGAGTGACCGGACGGAAGCCGATCTGCGGGATCTACAAGCCGACAATTGGCACGAAACTGCGTTGGACAGGAACAAGTGGCGAGTTCTCGTATCGGAGGCCAAGACTCACTTTGGGTCACTGCGCCAAAGGAGTAAGTAAGTATCATCTAGACACAAATTAAGCCAAGCTTGAACTATTGGAACCAGATAACTGATATACCACTTATATACTTTTTTGTTAGTAAATACATACATAATATACATAGAAACACCAAGATCCGAGATAATTATTTACAGATCATACAAACATTAATCCCGCCGCGGGGATCGAACCCGCCACCTTCTGCGTCCCAAGCGGGCTTTGACACTTTCAAACACATGCAAACATTTTTACAAACTTTCTATAGAATTTATAAAATATTCTTACAAAATTTTGACGTAAGTATGAGTCAGTGGCCAACTCTGGTGACGGAGTTTTTAGGCCGCCTTAAGGCCTCCGTCATGGCTTAACGACTTAAATAGCCGGGACCGACAATTTAACGTGCCCTCCGAAGCACGGAAGCGCTCAGATGAAAATGCCACTGGCGGTCACCCATCCACTTACAGAACGTTTCGAACGTTGCTTAACTTGGACGATCTATCAAGAACGACTAAGAAACCACGACCACGAGCGCTTCAGCGTTTTGACGTGAAAAGCCAAAAATCTTCAAAACATGTTTTCTACATTTGCTTTTGAACGATGTGTCAGTTTAGTAGATCATTTACTTGTTTGTTTTAAGTTTGCAACACAAATTCCTTACTTGTTCTGTATCATAGGCAGAAGCAGCATGTTGATAGACTCCAGGGTATATCCGAAGAGTCCGAGTCGTTTGTCTTCAAGCCCTGTGATGGTAGTCTTGGCTATACCGTTCTGGAATATTCCAGTCTCCGGCTTCACTGACTTGTGGATATCTTCCATTATGATCTGGAAAAAAGCGTTTATAGTGTAATCGATGGAATAAAACTATAGCGCGATGTATGTCGTTACATCATTTAGGTCGCGGTCTCTATAAGAAACTTAAAACTTTAAAAGGAGTTTTCATCCTGCCTAAACTGATCATAACTTTTTGTTTTGCATATTTTTTTAATTCTTTTTGTGTAAGGTGTTATGCCGGCCACACACGATCAAGTTTACCGTCCAGTCTGCCACAGACTGGATGCGGGTGGCCGGCATTAACTCTGGTAACGAAGTTTTTAGGTCGCCCTAAGGTAATTATCATGGCTTATCCGCAACCGACAAATAACACTTTCTTTTCAGTATTTTATTTCGTGTTAGTTTGTAAAATCTAACTCCGCAGAATTTACCAATATTAAAAACCAACAGTTTATCTTTGCTGCACAGCTATACCTGCATGTGTATAGCAGGTTAAAGCAAAAAAAAAATCTAAACTACATTTTAAAAGGTCCATAAACAAGTAAATCAACTGTTATTTTTGCATACGTTGTTATTAGCTTCGATTTCAAAGGTATTTTAATAGGCTATTTTACACCATGTAAGAAAACACATAAAAATTTATACCATAGGTTTCGTTACAAGTAAACGATAAACGTCGATATTTATTTATAAAAATGCAATAAACATTTTATAATAAAATTTTAAAGATCGTAATTTTTCTTCTACCTTCAAGCCACCAAAAACGCAGTCTGCCATTTTGTGACGTCACTGTCTTCAAAGTTCAAGTTAGGAACGAAAAGTTTTTATTTTACAGTCGTATTGTTCACATAACAAACCATATGACGTCACAACATGGCGGCTCGCGTTTTCGGGAGACAACTAAACATCATAAATTAAAATGCATTTTTAAGGCATTTTGAGGTTTAAAAAAATTAAATAAAAATTCTACTGGTTTATTATGACCTCAGGATTGATTTAAAACAGTTTTCAAAAAAGTGTAAAAAAGCCAATTCGCTTATTACCAAACGAATAGCGGCGATAGTTATCAGCACCGACAACTGAATCTGGGGCCGTATTCGCGTTCCCTTTTTCGTTCGTTTGATGAATATTCGGATGCTTCCCACCACGATTTCTGACTTCAAGGGCCAATTTTTCGGTTTGAAATATTTGGTCCTAGGTTAGGACCGTGTTTTAACGTTTGAACAATTGGCCCTTGAAGTCAGAAATCGTGGTGGCAAGCATCCGAATATTCAGTCAACGAATGAAAAAAGGAACGCGAATACGGCCCCTGATCCGGCCTTTCCAACTATTAAAATTGGTCGGGTAGTTCCCGATATCAAATCACGGCTTTCCGAAGAATTCAAATACCACACACTCTTGATATCCATTACAAAATCTATCAAAAATCACTTGTTACTGGAACCATTGAGAAAGCTTCGAAAGAAACCCATACTTTAAGGTATTTTCTATGGATTTTTCGGTATATTTTTTGTTATTTAGCCAATCCACGCGACAAATATTATGTTTCACGAACACCCATGCCTGTCGAACTCACCATCTGAACAATTACGAATATTTATATCCGATCGGGACGCAGCACAGAAAAACAAAAAAAAAACAAGTATTTAGTCTTTGAAATGTTGGTTTGGTATGTTAATGAGATGAATTTAGAATTTTACATGAGTACGTGAAGTATGAGATGATCTTATTTTATAGATATGTGACTAACATCAAAGTTAATATTTATTTCCAATGGATTTTGAATTCCGTACTAGGTCTGTGAGAATGTCTACCATGCTTTAGAAATACGATATGTGCGATATTTTTTTTATAATGAATGGGTCGACTCTTGACCTCGAATCTTACACAGGCAAGAATGAGGTCTACGATGGAGCGAGCCTACCCAGAAGATGCCTATTAAATCTCCTCTTAAAAACAACAGGGTCATAGCTCAGCGGAAATACAGGTATGTTGACAATGCCAAAGCATAGAAATTATGTAAACTTTTTAGTGAAGTTTTTATTGCAAAAAATTTATAAAATGAAATTAACATACTTGCTCCTTCAGCCACTGAGAATGCGGCCGGCTTTGTGCTATCTTCATCTTCAATTCCACGTCTTGGATGATTTTCTTCTCTTCTGTGTCCACCAGCAACATTCTGCCGGGTTTTAGACGACTCTGGAATAGGATCATGTTAGGATAATTTATTGTTATGGTTCAGTTTGATTAGAAATTAGATTATAAAGCAAGTTTTACGAATATTCTAAGATTCAAGCTCTATTTTGGTACTGAATAGTAATCTCAGTGCATTTAAGAATATTTATCTATTACATTAAAGAACAGCTGAGCAATGTGTGGCTCATGAGGCAAACAGCACTAACTGCATAAAACGCATTTGTAGCTTCAGTACTATGCTATGGTATACTAGTTTGGGAAACTTTCAGAGCCAAAACAGCTGAATAATGAAGTAAACAGCAATAACTACATTGGACGCACATGTAGCTTCAGTACTTTGATATGGTATACTAGTTTGGGGAACTTTTCGTACCAAAATTTGTTGACTATAAGATTTTAAAGATACATTTTTAATGCATGACTGCTAAGTGAACGTTGTAAAATAAATCCATACTAATATTATAAATGTGAAAGTAACTCTGTCTGTCTGTCTGTTTGTTACCTTTTCACGCCCAAACCGCTGAACCGATTAAGCTGAAATTTGGCATGGATAAAGAGTATACCCCAGGGATGGACATAGGCTACTTTTTTTTGTCAATTACTATAAGGGGGCGGGAAAATAAGGGTTGGAAGTTTGTATGGGGAAAAAAGTTAAGCAACCCTGGGCGCGGTCATAATAAGGGTGACCACCGGAGCCACTTTTTGCACTCTAGATTTTTTTTTTTTTTTTGTATTTTGCATAATAAATTATTTTAAAATTAATGATAAACATGTAACATGTGTGTTACCACCCATCAATATATCCGAACTCCAAAGTTATGATTTTTTGAAATTAAAATATTTTTCCTTGGCTATAGTTAGAACGCCATCTATATCGCCGAGGTCAAAACTTACTTTATACTTTTCTCCTAGGTGGCGTTTCTATTCTACTATAGCGGAGGCACAGCGGAGATCGATCATTTTGAGTTTCGAAAAGTTAATGGAGATTTTTGCTTAGAGTTTTCGATATTTTATATTGCTGACGAAGTCGCGGGTAGGTAAAACTCTTTTATCTATTATAAATTCTTGAGAGAAACAAAACGCAATATTAGTTAATAATTTTATTTCGAAATTTAAAACCATACAGTTCTTGCTATAAAAAAAATATGTTTCGAGTCAATTTCTTCAAAAAACTTGCCGCTCGCTTCAGCGATTCTATACCTACTAATTACCGTATTCGTTTTGTTCTTAACATTGCAAGATCTGGGTAAGATTTTCCCTACCTATATCTATTAAATAATTCTTGAGAGAAACATATATACAAAAAAAAATATTTTCATGCGACGGAGTTTTATATTTTGTACTCTCGATTCACTCAAAACTCCTCCACTTTGTTCCTAATAATGCGCAGACGAAGTTGCGCGGGTCAGCTAGTTAATATTATAAAATGCACACTAGTATTTCGTACCTTGTGGATAACCTTCTTCGGGTCAACATCGTAAACTCCTACTTCAGATGCCATCACGAGAATATTCTCGCTGGTCACGTAGAATCGGGATGGACGGAGCCCGTTCCTGTCCAAAATTGCACCTGGAAATAAAATAAAACAAACAATATATTATCATAAATATACCATCTTATTGGCATGACTTGTAATAGAGACGATTGTAATTTGAAAGATTGAGTGTGTCGCGACATCTAACTACGATCGCCTGAACTACAAGGGCATCATAATACAGTTGCCAACGACAGCGACCTACCTACTTTAGAACTGTACCACTAGATGGCGCTGGGATCAATAGCCATACAAATGACGCAGAAATGTACTAGATCCTGAATCGCGATATTGATGTTTTCAAGCAGATCTAACCTATATAAAACTATCCGAAATTAACTGGCCGCAAGGCCCCAAGGTAAGTGGACCAGATGGTGTCGACCTTGGTGAGGTTAGTACTACCTCGCCTTGGATTGAGGTAATTCCACCTACCCTCAAAGAGAGTATTACATTAAGGCTCAAAATCTAGCGTGTTTCTATCCTCAGCTTTGTCTTCAGAAGATTTGTTTGGTGTCTAGATTAAGCTTATTCTTAAGCTTTTTAAGTCTTTAAATTGTATCTAATGGTGTAACAATAAACAGTTATCTATCTACGATAAGTACAATGCGAGGAGTCATTCCATACGTTGTATTGTAAAGCGGCTAAATAACTGACAAAGACGGTGGTCTTGATGATGCTAAGGAGACAAGGGATGGTAATGCCTTTTCTCCTTTTTAGCATTTCTGACGTCACAATGACGTCACTAGATAGTACAACTCACCGATATAACGTCCATCAGTGAAAGACACTAGCGCCGGTCCATCCCACGGCTCCATAGCAGACGAAGCCCACTGATAGTAATCTCTCTTCTCCTTCGGCATGGTAGCATCATTCTGCCAAGCTTCAGGCACCATTGTCATCACGGCTTCGGGGAGGGAACGTTGACCGCAATGGAGAAGGAATTCTAGCACGCAGTCTGCTGAACCAGAGTCGGAGAGATTGGGCTCTACTACTGGATAGAGTTTCTTCAGATCTGGAAAGATTTACTAACTATAAAGAATATTTTATAACTCTGTCGCATACTTACCTCATACCTACTTTTGTTTTTTTTGTATGTACCTGTTCTCTGTTGATGTAATGTGCCTATGTCTGTGTGTCAAATAAAGTTATATCTATCTATCTAGTCGCTTCTTGGTTTTTTGGTTTCTATTAAAATTGTTATTATTTAGGTATTGTTTAGCTGATTTTCCAAAAATGATTGAAACATACCCCAAGGCACGCTCATCATCTCAGATCGTTTGTGAATTCCAGATCTTTAAAGATGGATTGGCAGGATTACTTTAAATTATTTATAAGCTATTGATGTCGCACTGCTGGGCTTCCAGGCCCTTGATTCAGACTTCAGCGGAATGCATTCGGGTCGGAATCGGTCAGCTTTTCAACCGACCACGACCAATCGCAGTGCAGGAATTGATCCAAAACTGACGTTTCTTGCACCGTGATTGGTTCCCGTCGGTTGAAAAGCTGACCGGTGCCCAGGTCCCCTACATTTTGAGATGCATTCTCAAAAATTGCACTCTCTTTCAGCTGAGTTTGTCTCCTTTTTCCACGACACTTTTCAAATAATTTCACAATTAATTTAAATGTTATATGAATTATATTTTCCAAGTGTACAATTGTATCTTATGGAATAAAATATATGAAATTAAATGAAATATATCTTACCATCGCCAAATAGCTCGCTCTTCATGACTCCCTCGCGAGCCTTCATCAGGTTGACGTTACCGCGCAACGTATTTATCTCGCCATTGTGGGCAAGCACTCTGAAACAAATGTATCTTATATTATACTCATGTCATGACCTAACAATAAAGAAAGGTTGCCGCCACCAGCTGCCATTATAGTAGCTATGTATTTAGTAAGGTATGCAAGGTATTTACTTTGTATTTTTTAAACATAAATTTTAGTTTTTAAACAAAAAAAAATTAAACATAGAAGATACGGGGAACACTTCACAGGTTAGATTAATATAATATGAATATTGTCTATTATTAGATTGACGGCCAAACAATATTGGACAAAATTCGTGTCGGTCATTAGTTCCAGTTGGATATTTTGGATTTTGGACATGGTGCAAAGGGTTTACACCTGGAATAACTTTATCCACGTTATTAGTCGGAATGTATTTATTTTTACGTACCTCAAAGGATGCGCTCGCTCCCAACTGGGGAAGGTGTTGGTGGAGAAGCGTGTGTGGACTAAAGCCAGGTAGGTGGTGAACGCCGGGTTCGTCAGATCCTTGAAATAAAGCTGCAACAAACAAAAACTGGTTCAGAAATGTAATTAATATCGATAAAGATACCTTGTTACAACAAACACAGTTTAGGCTTTGCTTTCTTTAGGCGATCCAACCTATACGAACTTATTATTTACTAGCTCTCCGTCGCGGTGTTACCCGCGGCCCCGGCTATCGGGAATACTTCACTTCCCCGGGATAAAATATAGCCTATGTTCATCAGGGATAATGTAGGATTCTTAAGGTGAAATAATTTTTCAAATCGGTCTAGTAGTTTCGAAGCCTATTCAATTCAAACAAACAAACCTATCCTCTTTATAATATTAGTGTAGACTAGCTTCTTCGCGCGCTGTACCTACATTGGAATGCTATTCCAGGTATCTATCTACGCCTATTCCAAGTTTCATCCAAAAAGATTTACTGTTTTAGGCGTGATGAAACACAAACATACTCACAAAACTCTATAAAAAAAATAAGAAGTCTTAAAACTGGGTGGTTCTACTCCTGTTTCTGCGCGACGTGAAGAACGGAGAAGTATGATCTCGAGTTCTTGAACTTGTTACTTTGGGTATGTTTCGTATTTTTAATATCTCACCCATAGTTGTTCGGAGGTGAGTAGTCCTTTGTAGACAACGGTCTTCAGAGACAAACTGCAGATGTAGAATCTCGCTCCGGGAGTGATGAGCTCGTGCGAAGCGCGTTTGCGAAGCACGAACACCTGGGAAAAAATGCCTTGTTCATAGTCCGACTTGTTTAACTTGGCGGTGTGTTAGAAAAACAAATGCTGCCATTTGCTGCTACACTATGGCCTTTTACATGTATATTATTATTATTTATTATTATCAGCCATGAGAGTCCCACTGCTGGGCAAAGGCCTCCCCCCACTCCCTCCAGACATCTCGGTCCCCAGCTACATCTCTCCAGTCCGTTAGAAATTGTCTTCGTTTTGGTCTGCCGCGTCGCCTTCTCGCTGGGTTTAAAAGGATTTAGAAAGGATTGGGGGAAAACCGCAAAAGATCGCGAAGTGTGGAAGGTGACGGAGGAGGCCTTTGCCCATCAATGGGCAGTCCCATTGATGGGCAAATGCCTCCCCCGTTTCATTAGCCTATACAGTTATAGTATCCAAAGTGATTTCAACGAATAAAAACTAATTTTCACTTTGACTTAGCTTCAACTAAGCTTCCGACCAGCAGTGCTTTGATTTAAGTTTTCGTTTTTTCTTCCAGAAGTTTGCCTTACCTGCCGGGCAAGTTGAACTTCGTCAGATGCGTCGCCAGTGACAAACACTTGGCGCATGTACGGCTCGGAGTTGCGGGCCACTTGACCTGTGAAGATGACAACACAATATTTATTATGATGGATTTGTCTACACATACATATTTTTCGACGCTATGGTTGAAATCTTATCGAAGTCGCTGCTTTTCGTTGCGCTCACCCATAAGACTGTCCATCAGCTTCGTTGGGAGAGCACACTACCACCATTCACCACGGATCGATAAGGTCAGGGATTTCAATCCCACATGGGTACAATTTAGGGATATTTTGGAAAAATCTTCAAAAAGATATTTTGGAAAGTTTCATAAGTGTGAGATTCATTTTTCATGGTTTTCATAGATCCCAGAGTTTTTGAAGTGAAAACTTCTTCAGACGCGTTTGGCAGTTTTGAGATGAGAAAAAAATCTTGGATTCGCTTCGAAGGTCACGTGCGAGTCACGTGACTGCTCAATGACACCGGGTTATTTGTCAATGTTAGAACCGTTCAAATTTTACTTCTGTGCCGGCCGAAGGGCCACTGTTTTTTTTTTCAAATATTTATAATCTTTTAATTACTAACAGACATCGTCGGGTTAGGTTAGGTTAGGTTAGTTTATAGTATAGACTAGAAGGATATCAATACTGACCAATAGTAGAGTTATTGGTGGGCACAGTTCTCCAGCAAATGATGCGAAGGCCGAGGCTCTCGGCGAGCGCCTGGAACTTCTTCTCGATGTCCTGATGATGGAGCTTGTCCAGGAAGAATATTCCAGTGGCGTACTGACCGAAAGGGGGCAAGTCGATCTGGTGGCTGTCTCTATAAATAAATGTACGTGTTATTTACACTAATAGTTTGTTTGTACATTCACTTTTAAACCTCCTAAGCTCTGAATTTTGAAAATAGCTTATTGGCTATTTTCTCCGATTTTTGGAACAAATGCAAAAATTATAGTAAATTTTAGGGACATCTTAGTAAAGTCATGGTTTCTAGAAGCCAGGACTTGGCCACATGTTTATTTTGTTCCAAAAATGTACCAAGGTCTGACCATTTAAAGGTAAAAATATTCCATTACTGAAATATTATCAAAGTCTCTATTCTGATGCTCTACGTATGTACGTCCTCCGTTACTTTTTCTAAGAGAATTTGCCGACTATCCCGTATCATCCTGTTCCTATTACGGTCATGGTATGATACGGCATAGTGATCGAACACCATAATTCCCGTAGTGGTGTTTACTTATTTCATCGTGTCACATTTCCCTAAGTGGTGAAGCAAAACCTGTTACTAAACAAAATCTCCGTAATTCCTGCGTAAAATGTTACATAAATCCACCCCTAAAAATAAGTACCCTCAAACCCCTCTAAACGTTTAGGAACCGCACACAAATGCTTAGGTGCTCAAGTGTATAGAGTCACCAGCCTATCTGTTCTGTAGACAATAAACATCCTTCGCAAAAACTTCAAATAGTTTTTAATGTCCATAAACAGCTGGGTGCAAGACTCCCCCATTATCTCCTAAGACTTGCAATCAAATCAAAACCAGCTTCATCCTATTAGTCAGCAAAAGAGAATACTTCTGATAAATTCCTTCTTTCTCAAGTTCGGTTCCAACAAAAATTCAAAAAAGCACAAGATTTTTATAATGAGTCTAGTTCTATTTCTATCCAGCTGAATAAAAAAGCTGGTAGCACTAATCGTGATGTAATAGGCTAGTGTTTACGTGAAGGTCACAGGGACACTCGAGAAAGAGCATGCGCGGAACTGTGACGTCACAGTTGAGACCTAACGGAATATTGACCTAGAATTTGGGCACTATATTGAACGGCTCAGTTTAGCGCAAAATACAGGCTGTAAACACTATTGATGTTAATTTGTGAAGGTACCGGTAGTTGTTTGCTTTACTGTAGATAAGATGACTGTTTTTGGTTAGCTACGAAGATAATCTTAGCCCGTAGATGTTTGTATAGGCAGGTGTGAAAATAACACATTTTTACATTAAACGTAAATGGATACACGAACGTTATGTCGTAAAAATTATGGTCAAAATTCTAATGACTAAATACTTCAATACTTTGAAAACACCTAAAAGCTTACTAATATCTTCATGAATGTATAGAGATAAATAAATCGTAGAGTTATAGAAATAGAGACCGAATTTCTCGGTTGAATTCGCGCCGGGAAATATAATATCGATGTTTCAATGTTTCATATTCCGTTTGCGAACACAACAGTATTTCGGTTTGCAATTAGTCCACGCAACAGTGACGTCAAGGTAAGAACAATATTATCCGAGATATCGCCACCGCGAAGTCTTTGACGCTAAATTAGGTCTCGTTAAAATCAATAGACAGTCTCGCCCGGTGGTATGGGACATAAATTCTATGATTGATAGTCATTTATACGAGTTTATGTATGTTGATAAATTCCATAGACTAAAGACAGATTGAACCCGATTGTAAACGATGTTTTGAGGAGCATTTTCTCAGATCATGTCATTGAAGATCGTTTCAAGATGGTGATGAGGTGTTGAGGGGATAGTCTGAGGTCCATCCAATACATATTTGGCATAGGCTCACATTTGCAGAAGATAGAGAGAGATAAGATTTATCGTAGCCTATCAGAATACTAACTGGTTTCCCCACGATGTTTTCCTTTCATCGTTCATACACTTTCCGAACAATAACATCCAGAAAAATGAATAGAAGATGTAGAAGACATTAGCGGGGTTAACTTTAGGGGAATGAATGAAGCGCTCGTGGTCGTGCTTGCTTAGTCGTTCTTGATAGATCGTCGAAGTTAAGCAACGTTCGAAACGGGCTGTAAGTGGATGGGTGACCGCCAGTGGCATTTTCATCTGAGCGCTTCCGTGCTTCGGAGGGCACGTTAAATTGTCGGTCCCGGCTATTTAAGTCGTTAAGCCATGACGGAGGCCTTAAGGCGGCCTAAAAACTCCGTCACCAGAGTTGGCCACTGACTCATACGAACTTACTTACTTACTTTAGGGGAAAACAAAATAGAAACTGCAGTTAAACAAGACACATAAAAAATATTATCTAACAAGCTCGTGTTCGAGTAAATTGTGTGGCTCTTACTTCCGCTGATAAGAACTCACTCTTTATTTTTGGTTACTTTATCATCAATAATCTTCAAATCAAACTGAAAAACTCTACACACACACACACACACACACGAGTTTCTCTAACACAGACGAGAGAGAAGTGGATCGTTCGAATTGTTTGCTTTCAAACAAAACGCTACTACCCATTGAACTCCAGGATAATTGAAAGTTAGTAAACAAGCAATTAGTAGAGTGCATGTTTAATCAAATCGCATGTAGAGTTTAGACCATTACTCGGGCAATAAAACCATTGCATACCATTATGTAAGCTAAGGGGCAAAGTTCGCATATTGCAATGTCAGATTTAAACGATTGTAGCTGAATAATGAAACTGCAATTGATATGCCACATGCAATGTTATTATAAAACAAATCTTATGTGAAGGTCGTTAGGTTGAAAATGTCTAGGGGTTGCATAGCCTGACATTGAAGCATTTTATGATAGCGACTTGAATACGTAATGGTTTTAGATTATTCAAATACAATTCAACTTGTTATTCTTATCAGAATTCAGCTTTTTCAATATCGCTGAAACTGTAAACAGCAGTATTACTAGGCAAATGGCTATGTAAAACTCATAAAACAAAGCTAGATTTAATAAATGTATCCTGAAAAATCTAAAAGGCGTAACTATTTGATATAAGTACACTTTAAAACCAATAAAACCATTGTTTATATGAAGTATGCAATAAAAATAAGCGATCCATACAAAACGTAGGAAACCGTAGTTGTGGTCACAGAATAATGCAAGGTTACATGGCATGAAAGACTTCGGTATCGCTATACGAGAGTAGGTAATGGTCTGGGTAGAGTACATACCACATTATAAACCGCATTAACCACGGTGGATTTTCCTTGTTCGTTTATGAATGTCAGATTTTAAATTGATCTCTTTAGTTTCAGTCATTAAATAAAAAAAGAAGTGAGTGTTGAGATGATGGCTGATAGAGGAGAATGGAAGAAGAACAAATGTTGTGCCGACCCCACATAACGTACGAAAAGGGCAGGGAGATGATGATGATGAGTTGCAGTCATTAAATACTTTTTCCTGTAACTGTACTTAAAGTTCATGTACCCACGTTTTTCTTTTACAGTCAAGGTCTGAAAAGATTATAACAAAACATAAAAAGAAGCTCTAAACATTTTCACAACACGAATTCCCAGCATCATTAGCTTATCGCGAAAGTCACTATCGACGATCAAGAACGTCATATTATGTAAAACTAGATTCTAGCATGAGAACAATTCTCTACATAGGAATGTACAGATTTAGATTCATTCAGCTCAGTTATAGCTACACTGAAACAGCCACTGTAATAATAAAGATAAATTTATTACGTCCCACATAATTTTGAAATGGCTCCTAGAATAGCATCGTGAAATTGCCTATGACTTCAGAGTACTGCAGTAATGCATTTTACTATGGTGTAGAGGTAACCCACAGATTTCCTTCTCTGTTCAGAGTTGCAAAATCCTTTGATTGACTGTCTTGATTCGATCCCATGCTGTCACGTATCGGCCAATACAGCTCTATCACAACGAAAATTAGAGTTTTCATTTCTTTACCGTTATTTATGCATTGATTGTTCAAACCGCTTCGTCAATATCATCTTAATATAGCCCAAATAAATGTTTATTTAGCTGTCCTCGAGTAACTTCAATATGTCTGTAATTTCCTTAACATATTCCAGAGCCAAAAGACCACAAGCTCAGTAAACAAATGTCCAAGCGTAGACTTATTTACTCCATGCGACGAAGCACATGGCGTGATCTATGTTTACCAACGTCGGTATGCAAAACTTGGCAGGCTGCCAAAACTTTAGCCAAAACGGATTGTTTATTAGCATGTCATATCAGACTGAACTAAGCCTAGCCTGACTCATTTTAGCTTTGAGAACAATCTTAGCTATATCACATTCCTTTTCGTTCTAGTGCGCACAAACCAACACCATCTCGTTTTTTGAGTCAACGAGCATTAAATAACTTTATATCTTTGTAAATTAAACTGTCCATTCAATACAAAGTTCACTGGAGATCTAAATAAGTTTTATCTGAGATGAATGTTAATTTTGAAGATCAAAAAGTAATTTCACAGATTAGGGGTCAAAGCAGTTTTAGATTAGCAAATATCCAATTTCAAAGCTGTTTCGTTCACTTTGACCAGCTGAGTGTATTTTGGCAAAGTATTACGATCTTGGGTGTTTCTTGATTTATTAATTACGTATGTAAGTTATTAACCTATCACTGTCCTGATAACCGTAAATTACAATAATACTAATTTATTACCTACAAATTCATACTTTATGATGATAAAGCAGACCATTTGCGTTTCATACACGCAATTCATAAATATATAATCAATTCAGTCTACATTTATTATACGCACTGCCAAAATGTGAAACTCATTGCCGGGCTCTGTATTTCCCGAAAAGTATAATATTATAGAGGTCTTCAAATCAAGAGTAAATAGGTTCCTAGAGTTCCTTCTAGGTAAGCATGCTCCATCTTAGACCTCACTACTGCTTAACATCAGGCAGAGTGAGGTCAAATGCTGACCTATTTAATTTAAAAAAAAAATTGTCCATGGACTTAGTTCAATTTTCGTTTTTGGTACATTTACCATAAGAATTGATGAACACAAAACTTTTGTACCAGTTGTTTAGTTAAATATCAACACGTAGTAGTTATCTTTCAGGACCCTCGCGGCGTAACTTCCACGGCAATAGTACACGGCGATACAAATCATCACAATCTCCCTTTCACTTCACGTAATTATGTCATCTCTCACACAAGGAAGCATAATTATAGAACAATATAGTACTTTATTATTAGTGCCGACTGCGATCTGAAGTAGGTCAACTGTCGGTCGTTAGCGTCTCAGACTCGATAGCCGGTGTATCGATTTGTGATATCACCACAGAATAGTCCTCTGATCTCTGGTTACGTTGTCAGTAGCGGAAAAGTAACACGACTGTATCCAAAAGGGGTTCATTCTCTCAGATATTTTTAGGGAATTCAAGATTTTTTAGAAATCAGAGGTACCAATCAGGACTCCCTTTACCCAGCCGTGAGTGAAGTCAAGCTATGAATGATAACTTGAGAACTGTGCTCTAGAAATAGTCATGTAACTTTTGTTGATCGAAATGTAACGGCGAAGGAGTAAAGAAATCATAAGCGATTTGTATGTAACAGGACTCGAAAGTTAAAGGAACCGTAATAAACACAAATTCATACGAAACTTTCAAGCCTACAAACAACAAAAGCTCTCAGATCTCTAGGGAGAGCTATAAATAAACTTGTGAACGAAAAAATGTTCAAATTAATCGCAAAAATGTTCGATAATATTAAATTCTGGAAGAGGTCCCACCCAGAGATGGCATTTCATGAAATGCCAACGGCAACCTGAAGTTATTATTAGACTAGCGGAGCGGCCGCGTTCGATCATCTAAGTTATTAGACCACGAGACAGGCAAAGGTCACAGGTGAATCCTCATTTGCGTAAGTATAAAAGTCAGTTACATACATCTTAACAAGACGAAGTACGGACGCAACCTAAGCCACAGACAACGACCACGGCCAATCTCAGAAACGGAATATGTGTACACACTGCACAGCACATCTTAGTTAAATCAGCTTCAAATATTTTGATAGCTCCTATCCTAAAAGATTGTTTCCACAACTTTGACTCTACATCGTTTTAGTTCAAACTGGTACATGTTATTCAACTCAAGAATCATAAGATAAACTAACGATAGGTCAGATAGTTATTCTAGTATCATCAAATACAATAATAACATTCTCAGCTCAATGACGGAGACAATCATGAAGTAAATCATAATATTTAAAAGGTTTTCAATAGGACTAAGTTCAACTGAGCACTCCATATAAATATTCTCATTTGGTTGGATTCGATAGAATTTTCAGTGCCTCGCTACCTTCCAGTGGCGATGCATTATGGTGAGTCTATTTTGCTGCTGCTGCACAGATAAGCATCAATCTATTTTATTTTTAGCTTGAATGGTAAATAAATAAAATGTCTACGTCTTTATCAACGCTTCCGTGCTTCAGGGAGCAAGGTAAGTTTTCTTCCCGGCTCAGTCATCAATCCTTGATGGAAGCTTTCAGGCGGCCTTAAGCTAGGCGTCATACGAGCTTGCGAACTTTTGTAGGCATTTTGAAATGAAGATTTTTTTTTCATTTTTTTATTTCAGATAAATCAGACGATAATGTAATAACAAGCTATATTGACGTGTTTTGATTCAGATAGTAATTAATCGGCGTTCGAGTGATTATAACATAACAACGAACATTATCTTATCAGCAGTACAAGATATTTCCTATATAGTTATGTTTGTTATTCAAAATAACGCAACCACTCCAACAAAAAAGCAAGTTATTCACAAGCCTTTTTAAACACATACAATACTGTACTACAGCCGCCGGCATTGATACTAAAGGCGATGATCGTACCTTAACCATACCCGATGAACGTTTAACTAGAAAATGACCGAACGCAAACTGCGTTGTTGACATACTGAGTCTCGAATAAGGATTTCAAGCGCGTAATAAACAAGTTTCAACGTTGTAGGTATGTTCGATATTGTACCGTAGTGCGCATAAATTCTCTTGAAAGACTGCATCCATGTTTTATTTGTGTTCACTGTTTTAAGAACATACCAAATTACCAATGGAAACTTTTGACGATATCAGAGAACAATTGTGTTTAGGTTACTAACCATTGATGTTGCACATCCGAAATGGATAGACTGTAGAAACCTGTACCTATTTAAAATAAGACCTTCCTTTGTACAACAGTTATGCAATAAAATTATTCTGATTCTGAATCAACAAAAAAATTTTGAAGAGAAAAACTTTGAAAGCGTCAATTAATAAAAGTAATACATGGCAAAATAGATCAAGGCAATCGCTTCGATACATAACCGATTAACTATGAAAAAGATGATGCTGATGATGAAAAAGAAGTAAATACGAAAATAGTTAAAGTAAAAATAGCTATAGCAACGGTCATTAGCATTAAACAGATAAGGGTTACCACGGTAGATAAAATTTCACGCATGTTCTGCGTGGGAATGGAAATGCAAAACAATAATAAAAATAGAATTAAAATTAGCAAGATTTATGTATCCTTCGGACACGGCGTAGACACGTGGAGATAACTTGCTGAATTTAAGGTGGGGTAACTTAAGATACATGTAATACCAGTATAATATCTATATAGATAAAATATATACTTTCTATATAATGATATAGATCATACTATATTGCAGGCTGTATGATAACAGTTTTATCTTATCTGATAGCATTACATTGCAAAAATGCACTATGCCGTTCATAAATGGCTTGAATCCTAAGGCTAGCAAAAGCTTAATAGTGAATTGCAAACACGTAATAACGACAGAAATGAGCATAAAATTTGAAGTCTGAGTAAACAATTCAGTTCAGACTCAACATATGAAAGCTGTATATTATGCATATTGGTTTCAGTAATCATTTGTAGTAAACATCATGAATAGAAAATCTTGAAATACCATGTAGAAAGCTAGAATCTAGGAAAACACGAGCGATGTGCGTGATACTACAGCGGGTTAGCAGAAGTGATGTGTCACGAACTAATACTGTAATCCTTTTAAGACTTCTAATAACCATTATCTCTACCATTCTTAGTGAGGATTGTAAATTCATAAAATATACAACTTCAATCTATATTATGACATTGACAGATAGATATGCATAAGACTATCACTCTATACAAAAAGCATGGGGATGTAGGCTAAGGTTAATCTTGCCCTCAATTGGGATCGTTTGAACGTTACAAAAATATGGTTAAGGTTAGGCAAACACGGCCCTTAAAATAGAGGTAACTTCAATAATTAACAGATTTTAAGACAGATAAGGGCGAGATCAAATAAAGCCTTGACCTAGGTAACACAAAGTAACTTTGTAACTACGCGTTTGAGAATTCTGTTAGTAGTTGATAAGATATACAAAGTTAATAGTGAACAAAGAAAATGTGTAATTTGCATCCTTATTTACATAAAATCACACCAATTTCAGTAGGGGTAGGTAGAGTCCACGGATTATATTACAATCCTTCAAAATCTAAATCCGTGGACTCTAGATCTGATCGTGAAATGACATTCTAATACAATGGATAATTCATTTATAATTTTAAAGACAGCAGAATTTATAACCGGTTTCTATTTGAGGAATTCTTCAAATGCATGATAATAAATTATGTTTCTGTCACAACAAACATCTCTAGTAATGATTGTTCATAAATATTAAGCAATAAAATTCAAACAAACATTAAATATTAAAAACAGTTGACCTATCTGTCAAAGTCAGGGTCTCGTCTAATCTTGACCTTCAGTACAGCGTCAACGTAGTAGTAGAAGAAAATTCATTTTTCATAATTTCTTATGAAACGCAACCATAGGACTGATGGCTGACAGTTGTCTTTGCTCAAGGAGGTGATAATAAATGCAGTAACATTATACAACCAAGGATTTTATGATTATAACTACTAAGGTACTTGATCATTCACACTTGAGTGTAGTCACGTTATTATAGTATTAAGATAATGGTATAGCTGGTTCACGTGTTGAAGAGCTTGCAAATACATCTTGAATCGAATATTAAATAAACATGGGTAAATGATATAATGCAGGCTTAGAAAATGAATGCGAAGAGATACATTAGTAGAGATGTAGTATCGGATTTACTTATTTGATTAGCATTAGATAATTAGATAAAAGAGCGATAAATCTCAAGTGGAGTTGGACAGGACACCTGGCTAGACGTGGTGATGGCCGGTGGAGTAAATCTTTGACCGAATGGTGGCCAAGATCGAACCACCGGAATCGAGGTCGTCCGCGAGCACGTTGGGTCGACGACATAGTAAAGGTCGTAGGAAACGTTTGGACGCGAGAGGCGCAAGATAGAGGAGACTGGCATAAAAGAAGGGAGGCCTATACCCAGGCTGAAATGATGATGATGATGATTAGATAATTACATGCTTAGTAAGTGAAATACAAATAAAAATAATAAGCAAGATATAACATAAAAACTAAACTTTAATCCATACTATACTAATATTATAAATGTGAAAGTAACTCTGTTTATCCATCTGTCTGTGTGTTTGTCACCTTTTCACACCCAAACCGCTGAACAGATTAGGCTGAAATTTGGCATGGAGGTTGTATGTATCCCAGGGAAGGACATAAACCACTTTTTATTCCGAAAAAATGAAAAATCCTGAGGGACTGCGCAGCTAGTAAGAATACTTATTTATACAATCGCATCGTGAGAAAACTCGAAAATACCCTATAACATATTTTTATAGAAATATAGTAATTGCCTTTTGCTTCTCAATCAAAAAACAGGATGTCGCATTAGCGGTAATTCAATGGCGGTTTTGTGAATATTTTCTTTTCACAAAAGCAGCTCATTGTCTGAGTGTTGTTGAAATGTGATAGCTTGCTCGTTGTGGCTTGTTGACAAACAACTCCTCTCCGGGAATCAGAGTGCTCACTTCATTTGAATTTACGTTCTGCTAAAGTGGTTTTTACATTTTGTAAATAATCTAGATTGGTATCGACGATACACTTAAATATTCAATAATGAAGCGCTCGTGGTCGTGTTTGCTTAGTCGTTCTTGATAGATCGTTGAAGTTAAGCAACGTTCGAAACGGTCCGTACGTGGATGGGTGACCGCCAGTGGCATTTTCATCTGAGCGCTTCCGTGCTTTGGAGGGCACGTTAAATTGTCGGCCCCGGCTATTTAAGTCGTTAAGCCATGACGGAGGCCTTAAGGCGGCCTAAAAACTCCGTCACCAGAGTTGGCCACTGACTCATACGAACTTACTTACTTACTTAAATATTCATGATACCATAATTTCCGGAGAAGAGAATTATTTTAAAATTATATTATAAGTATCAGTTATTTGAAAATTGGAAATTGAAATCATATAAATTATAATAAGAATTTATTACTAATATGAGAAGCACGTGTCGAGAAAATTGTATAACAAACAAACATGACCTTGTTTGTACGTAACTACGCAGCGGTAGACGATAGACTGCCGATACCAACCCAGCAACTAATGGCTACTAATTAATTTACAGTACAATTCTGCGACCAAAGCAGCTTTTACTGAAATATCATGGAAATTGCTAAAATATTATTATTAGGAATCAGTAGTGTCCCACTGCAGGGCAAAGGCCTCCCTTCCCTCTCTCCATTCATCTCTATTTTGAGCTACTGTACGGTTTCACCATACATTGGCAATTTGCGCATGCGGCACTTATTTCAGTCGCGTGCGCTGCACTTTAATTTTACCTAATATTTTATATTATTTTACATTTTTAACCGACAGTACGTGACCTACTCGCGCACAAGACACTAGTCAAGGGAGAGATTAGCCTACTTAATCCTTCACTTGTAACTTAACTATCTAAATAAACTTTTATTAGTGAATCTTGTGTTTTACCGTTACGTGCTCAGTAACATAGTGTGAACAACATCTACTACATACTACCTGTAAGGCCCAACACATTGGCTCTTACATTTTGGTCCTTCGAAGCCCTCCCTCATCAAGGATACAATTTTGGTCCTTCGAAGCCCTCCCTCATCAAGGATACAATTTTGGTCCTTCGAGGAAACAAGGTATTTACGCTTTTTTGTATTTTTTTGGCGATAGCGAATCGGCTGCATTGGCCTCCCACCAGCGGGAATCACCAGTGTAATTGAGAAGGCGCACATATTGTCATTTAAGTATAGGAAGCTGAATATCGTGAACCAACACTGCTCTCCTCTGCCACCGTCAACTACGTGTCGGAGTTAGAAGCTAACAGAACTTGGCTCAGTCACCGTCAACTACGTGTCGGAGCTAAAAACTAACTAACACTAACATAACTTTGCTCACGCACCGTCAACTACGTGCTGGAGCTTTAACACTAACCTTTCACTACGCGAAGAGGGTTTTTTTTTCAACATGGAAGTACTGAAATTACAAGAAGAGTGCTTCAACAACATCAAGACTCTTTGTTCCAACTACTCAAAAGATAGTAAGTCGCGGAAAACGGAAGATTATCTCCGTCTTCGACTAGAATCCCTTGAAAACCAATGGAGGGATTTTGAGAAGCGTCATGTGACTCTCCTCGAAACTATTGAAGAGAAATCGCATAATTACTTCACGGATGATATCTTCAACAAGACTCAAGAGCTCTATCTTAAAACTAAGAGTGATATGAGTGACTTACTGTTTCGGCTACAACAACAGAAAACAGTAAAATTTGATCTTAGCGATACCATGGCGGAAACTTCGGATGATAATCAAAAAACCTTACTTACACGGCAAGAGTGTAACTTTAAGGCCCTTGACCGTGCTATGTCTAAAGTAGACTTGAAAAATATGACGGAGAAATGGGAGTTAGAAGATCACCTCTCCATTTTAAAGTCCAAGTGGGACATCATCGACAAACTTCATTGGGAGTTGGAGGCTGTACTACAGGGCTCTGACATCACCCACTACTACAACATCTTTGTGTCGATAGAAGATAAGTACGATGAACTAAAAAGAAAATTAAACGCTAAGATTTGGTCAACTGTGCATTACGAAAAATCTGCACCTAAGATTGAGATTCCAGAATTTTCAGGCAATTATTCAAAGTGGATTTCTTTCAAAGACCTGTTTTTAGAAACTATTCATAACAATCCCATGATAAACAAGGCACAAAAAATGCAACACCTTAAGACAAAGCTGCGCGGGGAGGCGGAACGATTGGTACAGCATCTCAACATCAGTGCTGATAACTATAGCTCGTGCTGGGATATACTGTCTCAACGCTACGATAATCACCGTCTCCAGTTCACCTCTTTTGTCAACACTATGCTCAATTCGCCTGTTATCAGTCATCCTGATAGCCTGGCATTGAAGAACCTGCATGATGTCATCATGGAATGTATGAACGGATTGACTAACATCGGATTGAACACTTCTACTTGGGACCCACTCATCGTCCACCTAATGTCGCAGAAACTAGACGCCACTACTTACACGGATTACATGAAAGAACTCCACGACCATCGAGAACTTCCACATTTAGATCAATTTCTTTTCTTTCTAGAAAGCAAATTTATGGCCTACGAGGGCATAAAAACTGCAAAGAAAGAATTGCCCAACCTTAAATCTGCTCCACAAAGATCTGCCACGAACCAACATTCCTCTTCTAAGAAAACTAACTACGAGTTCAAAAAATATCATAAAAAAACTTTACACACTTCCTTCGGACAATGCCCTAATTGCGAGGGAAGACACGTGCTAATGCAATGTCCAAAGTTCATGGATATGGACACAGCACAACGCAACAACCTTGTTTCGAAATTGCATTTGTGCAAAAATTGTCTATACAGTCACGGTGACGCGGAATGTTCGTCGACAAAAACTTGCAAAGAATGCAAATCGAAACATCATACTATGTTACACAACAATAGGGTTACGCCTTCAACATCAACTTCAGCGCAAGCGAAACAAAGCTCTAATCATCTCGCTACTAATGATTTGGAGATACTTTTAACGACGGTTCAACTTAAGATAAAATCTGCAAGTGGAACTTACGTCACACTACGTGCTCTCCTGGATCAAGGTTCACAAGTGAACTTGATCACTGAAAAAGCTGCTCAACTACTTCGGCTGCCTAGAAAACGGATGAACGCAACCATTTCTGGAGTCGGAGCGCTATCAGGAGAATGCAAAGGACAACTGCAACTAAACTGCATGTCAATACATTCAGACTACGCATTTGAAACGTCAGTACTTATTCTGAAAAAACTAACGAACAACTTACCGAACTCATCCTTCGATATGCCAAACTGGTCACACTTAGAAAACTTAAAGCTCGCTGACCCTGACTTTAATAAGTCACGCCCTGTGGATTTACTACTTGGAGCCGACATATACTCTAATGTTATCCTTGAAGGAGTCCTGAAAGGCAATAAGCGAGCTCCTATTGCACAACAGACACACCTAGGCTGGATCCTGTGTGGCAAAATGCTAACTTTTAATTGCCACACCGTTCTAGTTGACTTTAACAGCATTAGCAAGTTCTGGGAGCACGAGGACATCACTCAAGACAACAAGGATGACAACTCCAAGGATGACCAGTGCGAAAAATACTATTCGAATACAGTACAGCGAGCTTCAGATGGAAAATACGTTGTAAAAATGCCTCTCGTTCCAAATCATGAAGAAAAAATAGGCACTTCCCGAAGTATTGCCATTTCACAATTTTTACAACTGGAAAAACGACTTGAAAGAAATGCCAATCTCGCTCGTATGTACAGAGACTTCATTAAAGAATATACAGAACTTAAGCACATGACACCCGCGCCCTCACTAGCAACAAACCTTCAATGCTACCTACCCCATCATGGTGTCCTGCGGGAGCATTCAACTACCACAAAACTGAGAGTAGTTTTCAACGCCTCTCAAAAAACATCAAGTGGTTATAGCCTTAATCACTTACAAGAGAAAGGCCCTAACATGCAAAAGGACCTTCAGGCTCTTATTCTGAAATGGCGTTCCCACAGGTACGCGTTCACGGCAGACATAGAGAAAATGTATCGCTGTATCTGGATTGCAGATGAACAACGAGAGCTGCAAAAAATCATCTGGCGAAACTCGCCCGCAGAGAAACTCAAAGATTATGTCTTATGTACCGTAACGTATGGGATGAAGAGCGCACCATGGCTCGCCATGAGAACATTAAAGCAGCTAGCTATGGACGACGGGCACAAATATCCAGCTGCCGCTGAAACGCTACAAAACGAGTTCTACGTTGATGATTTAATTAGCGGCCATAACACTATTTCTGAAGCTCAACAACTACAGTCGTCGCTCATTAACTTACTACAAGGCGCCGGCATGAACTTACGAAAATGGTCGTCTAACGATAAGACTTTACTACAAAAATTAAGTAAAGATCAAATTTCAACGGAACAAATATTTGACTTCAAACACGAAGATACAAAAAAGACCCTTGGTCTCGGATGGAACACCACGAACGACACATTTACATTCTACTGGGACTTAGAAGAAAAACATCGGCAACAGCTGACTAAACGCCATTTGTTATCTGAGATCTCAAAACTATATGACCCGCTGGGATGGTTGGCACCAATAACTGTGGCCGCCAAACTGCTATTTCAGAGGGTCTGGACAAGTAAACTTACTTGGGATGAAATTTTACCTACCGAGTTACAACAAGAATGGTTAAAACTGAAAAATGAACTTCATGAAGTCAAAACAATTAAACTTAATAGATGGCTGGGATGGACGCAGGGTGATATTGAACTTCTTTGCTTTTGCGACGCGAGCGAAAAAGCATACTCGTGCGTCATTTACAGTCGTGTAATTAACGAAGGCATACCTACAGTGACTCTACTAGCTGCCAAAACTAGGGTTGCTCCGCTCGCGCAGAAAATTACATTGCCTCGGCTGGAACTCTGCGGCGCATTGTTACTGTCACAACTCGTAGAAAAAGCTATGGGTGCTTTCAAAGGGCATGCCATAACTATACAAGCTTGGAGCGACTCCCAAGTTGTAATCGCCTGGCTACAGGGAGATATATCTAGATGGGAGAGATACGTTGCCAACAGAGTGAGCAAGATCAAAATGGTCATCCCGGCTGAAAACTGGAACTACGTAAAATCGGAACTCAACCCCGCCGACTGTGCGTCACGAGGAATGTCCCCAAGCAAACTACCTAACTTTGACCTTTGGTGGAAAGGACCCGATTTTATTCACAACTTTGAAAAGCAGCCGGTCCCGATGTGTCTTCATACGACTAACACAGGACTCAAGCCAACGGTGACAGCCCTACCGAAAAAGCAAGACACACATTTTATCGATCAACTTATAAACAAACACAGTTCATTAACTCGCATAACTCGTGTAATTGCATGGATACTACGCTATTGTGCAAATGCACTTAATATGACGAAATCCAACACTAACTACCTAACAACCGGCGAGCTAACTGCGGCTAATGAATTTATAATAAAACATATTCAGCAGATTGAATTCGAGCACGAATACAGAAAACTTTTGAAAAAGGAAACGGTGTCTAACAAGAGTCCTTTATACAAACTGAACCCGTACCTAGACGAAAAGGACATCATTCGTATTGGCGGTCGTCTTAAAAACTCACACTTGCCTTTCGAGATGAAAAATCCAATAATTTTGTCGAGAAATGGAAGACTTACTCAACTACTGATAGACCAAGTTCACTCCAGAGTACTGCATGGAGGCGCTCGCCTAACGTTAGCTTACATCAGGCAGCGTTACTGGATTATTGGTGGTAACAGAGCAGTCAAAACTAGATTACGCCAATGCATCACCTGTTTCCGTCACAAGCCAACAGGAAGTTATCAACTCATTGGCAACCTACCTAAAGCCTAAAGGGCACAACCATCGAGGCCATTTACGCATTCCGGCGTTGACTTTACAGGACATGTGGAAGTCAAACTAAACAAAGGAAGAGGTGTGAAAACGTCCAAAGGCTACATCGCAATCTTCGTGTGTATGGCAACTAAGGCCGTGCACATTGAACTCGTGTCGGACCTCAGTACTGAAACTTTCATAGCAGCTTTCCAACGAATGTGCGCGCGGCGCGGCACTCCAAAGCATGTATATTCCGACTGCGGCACCAACTTCATCGGTGCTGCTAAGGTATTACGCAAGGAATTTGAAGAGTTCAAGCAAGCTCTATCACCAGATTTCTTTACGGAGATTGCAAAACTAGAAGTGGAATGGCACTTTAACGCTCCAGCTTGGCCAAGCGCGGGCGGTCTCTGGGAAGCTGCGGTAAAATCATTAAAATACCACCTACGACGTGTACTGGGCGAACAAAAACTCACGTACGAGGAGTTTACAACACTACTCACGAAGATTGAAGCATGCATGAACTCCCGGCCCTTATGCCCACTTACGGAAGACCCGGAAGAATTTTACAACTATTTAACACCTGGACACTTTCTCACCGGCAGCCCGATACTTACTTTACCCCTCTCAGACTACAGCGATATCAAAACTATTGACATCCGCCGAAGATGGCAACTGACTGAGAACATGCTACAACAATTTTGGAAAAGCTGGTCCAACGAATACCTAACTCAACTGCAAAGTCGCAGCAAATGGAACAAGCCAATGAAAAACATACAAAAGGGTGACATCGTGTTGATAAAGGAGGATAACATGCCTCCAGGAAAGTGGGCGATGGGGCGAGTCATAGAGATTCATCCTGGGTCTGACGGTCGTGTCCGAGTGACAACAATCAAAACTCAATCAGGCATACTTAAACGTCCCGTCGTGAAACTTTCACCACTCCCTCTGGAAACAGAAACAGAGATGCCAAAACAACAGAGAGATGAAAATGTTAAGATGTCGTCGACTGAACAAGATCAAAGCGCACCGATTATCACAACAAACTCTCGCAGAACAAAAAGAACAGTTAATAAAAACATTTACAACGTTACTGATAACATTATTTACATTAGTAACAGGAGTACATAGCGCCGGCAGTGGCACGCGCCCGAGCGCTCACATTGCAAGCTTTGAGCCAGACCGGCCGGTTTATTATGATGCGCTCGGCAAAACGCAAACACTACATGAAGAGTGGATACTGCTTATGTACTATAACTTAACTTACTATTGGAATGGTATACAATATGTAGAAACCTATATTCATAACTTCACCACCCTTTGCTACAAAACTGACCTAAAATATGACGTCACAAAAACGTCATGCAGTGACGCATGGGGTGAGCTACACTCAACCAACACCTGGCTGGCAAATTTTTGCGGAGCTTGCACTTTGCGCACCGTATGCGACAACGACGTCAGCTCATATGTAAAACAAAACTCTAGAGCAAACAAGAGCACTCGACAGAATTACGCAATAAAGACATAGAACTTCAACTACGCCCCAATCAAGAGAGGGTCACACCGAAAAACACAAAGCCACGCAGCATCTCCACCAGCGAAGCCACCCACACACAGAGGGCACGGGGAGAGCTCCAAACATCATCTACCAACGGACAAGACAACATCGCGTTTACTTTCGATGAATAATCATTCTTGGCTTTGTAATGGCTTATCTTCTCTTGATAGTTATTTTATTTCGTTTTTCTTCTTTCTTATGGGGTTGCCAACATGTACGGTTTCACCATACATTGGCAATTTGCGCATGCGGCACTTATTTCAGTCGCGTGCGCTGCACTTTAATTTTACCTAATATTTTATATTATTTTACATTTTTAACCGACAGTACGTGACCTACTCGCGCACAAGACACTAGTCAAGGGAGAGATTAGCCTACTTAATCCTTCACTTGTAACTTAACTATCTAAATAAACTTTTATTAGTGAATCTTGTGTTTTACCGTTACGTGCTCAGTAACATAGTGTGAACAACATCTACTACATACTACCTGTAAGGCCCAACACATTGGCTCTTACAGCTACCGTAGTCCAATTCCAATTCGTCCCTCCATCTACTCCATCTGCCGCGAAATTGCTAAAGTAAAATAAAACAAAATAAAAGTTTCTTTCTTCTTTAAAGTAATTAAATAATTTGCTAATGATGATTGGAGGAATGAGTATACGTTTGAATCTTAAACTTGGTGTATGTTGCTTGGAGAAATGATATATTTTTGAGCACTGAGCAGGCCTTGTCTCGTAAAAATGGGACATAAATCGGATGACCTTGCGAAGGTCGTGAGAACACAATAGATAGGTCGCGCGGCATTTACGAGTCCCGGAGGGGAGCAGAGCGATGTTCTGCAGAGAACGCCTGACTGACATAATAAAGAATCGGGAAACCGCGGTGTGATACGAACACTAGCTGAATCTACTTTGCAAGAAAGCTGTTTTGAAAACGTTTTCTATTAGAAAAAGATTTTGGGATTTTGCAAGAAAATCTTAATATAGAATTTATCGATTCGGACGTGAGAGAAACGAAAAAAGTATGCATGTAAATGTTTTCTCAGCCTGCGTCACATTTTACACAGAGGCAATATGTTTTTTTTATCTGCGATAGATTCTCTATAAATCTGGTTACAATTAAACAAGAGACGAAGAAATAAAAAATGTATGTGTTTTCTATGCCATTCATTGTTTCAGATTGTTCATAATGAATCCATTTTATTTGAAAAAAATTTATAATTTATAACTTCAACGTCAGCGCTCTCAAATTATTCACATCACAGCTATGTTCAAGCTGTGATGTGAAGGGCTTCTTGATTGCGACGCGAAAAGCCTGTAATTTATATACAGCCGAGATTGTATTTTATTTGCGAACTATATTTGGATCAAGTATTATTTCATATAAGAATCGGGTAAAAAAAAATAAAAAACCTAAAATATGTCCCTGAGTGTGTATCTCGGCCAAATAGTCTCCTTTCAGGCGCGACAAGACAAAGAAGTTGCTCGACGCACCGAAAACGCCTGGAGGAGATATTGGTCGATGAAACAACTAATGAAAGGCGAACTTCCACTCTGCCTCAAACGCAAACTCATGGACATGTGCGTTCTCCCCATCCTCACCTACGGTGCTCAAACTTGGTCTTTGACTGCTCAGCAAAAGTACAAACTCGAAGTATGTCAACGGGCTATGGAACGCAGCATACTAGGCGTTCGGTTAACAGACCGAATACGGAACTCAGAGCTGCGTTCCCAGACAAAAGTTTACGACGTCGGCAAAAAAGCCGCCCAGCTCAAGTGGGATTGGGCCGGCCATGTCTGTCGCATGTCGGACGACTTGTGGGCAAAGACCACAACTGAATGGGTGCCCAACGCAAGACGTCCACGCGGCAGACCACCACGGAGATGGCGGGACGAGTTAGATGTGCATCTTCCAGATTGGCCCACTGCAGCCATGGATAGAAAGACCTGGAAAAAAGGGAGGGAGGCCTTTGCCCTGCAGTGGGACAATATAGGCTGAAAATAAAAAATAAATAAATGTCCCTGAGTAGCTCCATAAATTATAAAAAAAATTAAGTACTTACTTATATCGATTTAGTTACTTTTTGATATTTAAGTACGAACGAATACAAATAATATAGGAACAACAATTTTATCTGAGTAAACAAGCACTAATAATAATGATCTAGGCAATGATATAATAAGACATAGTATCAAATGCTTTCCAAATGTCAAAAAGGTTAGAGAAGACAGAGTTCCATACATTTTAGCGAGACATTTCTGCGCAAGTACTAACAGCGTAGACCTAGGAATAAAGTTTCCTCTATGCGTCCTCCAAACAAGAAGATCATTCATTTTAGTAATAGGGTTGACAAGACAACAGCTGACCGTTGAGAGTTCATATCAATCTATTTTTAGGACTTACGATCCAATAACAATTTAAACGACTTTGCAGACACCTTTGCAAAAAATAAGGTTAAAATTATAGTTAAGAATGCAGCTGTAAATCAGGTATGTTCTAGAAGGTTAATTATAACTTTCAACAGAATAATGTTCCGTATGTCTAATTTACAATTCAGTGCAACTTGTTTTATCACGACTGTGATAATTCGTCGTTTGCATATGCATTGCTAATATTGCAATTATGTAGCTACTAGCTAAGCCTTTTCAAATTTATGCGTCACATATTTATCAGCAATAAATGGGAATTTTCCAACAGTTTTTACGACAGCGCTTCATAGAATGCTAGCTAAGTGATCCTTTTTTAACTAATTTAAAAATCTTGTATAATGGCTAATGAATATATTTGCACAAATCTAAAAATTAAATTCATAACGTTGTAGAAATTGAAAATGTTTTTATTCAATTAGCATAGGTGACTTTCAAATATCTCCCGAAGTCCCAACGTCGTTGTAAATTGGACAGTTAAAGCAATCAATTCACGGAAAATCTTCGTTTTTAGAATTAGAGGAAGATTTCATGGCACAAACTGGGATGGCTGAGTCTCCTTGTTACTTATTACGATATGAATGACGACACACTAAGAGTTTCATACGATTATCATGATCATGACGATTTATTCTCAATGTTGTTTGAAGCGGGTATGGTCAGTCACAAATAAGTCCACGTTTATTGTAATGATAGGATGAACATCGTGGGTGAGAAGGCCGTTGCAATCAGCAGAGGATTCGCCATCAATTCCTACTGACCTACTCACCTATACGCTCCTCCAACAAATAGATAATGGAACCTTATTGATAGCGCAAACTGCGCAGTAGGTAACTAGTATTAGGTTCTTTATTCATTAGAACAATTATCGGTGTTGCATAGGGGACCGTTCTAGGATCGTTTTTATAAGATTGTTTCCTTCAAATGTATTGGTCTGCTGGGTGTTGTGGTTACTATAGTAGTTTCTGATACTACTGATAAAGGCCATCCTAATGGGGTGATGGCCATGGTGACCATGGTGAAATGAACCTTGTGGTCAAAAGAATAAGAAACACTCGTGAATGGAGAAGAGATAGAACCGGTATTTACTACACATTAGATATCGCGTAAGTTTGCAGTAGGTACTGCGGGATGGGGCAGTATCAATATTGATGTAACATCTGCCATGTCGGCTACGTCAAGTCATTATTAATGGAAAAGTAAACAAGCCGATAATGTTAAACGGATTGCTTTTCAAATCCATGTCATGCTATTGAAAAAAAAAAAATTGTGTCACTCCGGGAGTACTGATAGAAGTTTATGCCGCATCGTAAGCCGAGTTATGAATCGAAAGGCCACCGTCGCTTATGGTGTTGAGGTCGAAATAGCACATACTTTTAAACAGAGGTGTCGGTAATGGTTAAAGTGCAGTGTCGCGAGTTCAATGGTTTTCCTATCTCAAAATGCCCAACGTGCCTAAAGAAGTTTTCACTGCTGTAACAACTGAATTATTATCTTAATTCTCTACCCTATTCATCAAAGTTTATCACCTATACTAGTTTAAAAAGGTTATGTTTGTTTGTGTTTTAAATTACTTATCTAACTTCATTAACTATTTCAGTGGTCGTGACATAAGTTGTACCGAATTTTTGAGCTAAAAACGGAGTATTAATTACGGAACGAATCCAAAAGAGCATAAAACCAGCAATATGCGCACAACCATTTGGCAAAAGTCACGTTAAAACGACAAATAAATGGCAGAACATTCGCTTTTCCATTTTCACAGACTTACGTAACTTTCGAGCAAAAAGCGATAAAAGACCAAGCTTTGCCTTACTGTTTTGGCTTTAAACTTTGCAGGCAGCCTATGTAGCCTTTCCATGGGATCTTGTTCCAGAACTGTGTAATTATGTAACAAATTGATTGTTGAAGCTGGAAGTTTGCCAAATATTGTTCTCTAATCTAGTGTATATCAATTGGCAATAAGCCAATAGTTTGCAAACTTTTACTATGGCGTTAATTCCCTTATAATTTTCTAAGCTATCAGTAACTTTACCTACTTTGACGAGACCTTATTGTTCAAATGGAGATGAAAAAAGGATCGAAAGGGTCTGAAAAACGTTTGTTGCTTTGAATCTTCATGGGATCGATCGTAAAAAAAAGTAGAACCACAAAGCTGTAAAGTAGTCATCATCATCATTTCAGCCTAAAGACGTCCACTGGTGAACATAGGCCTCCCCCATCGATTTCCACAGCGATCGATCTTGTGCAGCCTGCACCCAACGGCTCCCAGCAACTTTCATCAGATCGTGTTTCCATCTAGTGGTGGGTCGTCCTCTGCTGCGATTTCCTGTGCGTGGTCTCCACGTAAAGTAGAGTTTTTGCGAAAATAAATATGAACGTTGATTTGACGTAAGTGCATAGAAAAAGGCCATCGTGATCCAGTTTTCTGTGTGTAGGGGTCAATGACTGCTTTGGGTGTCATTCGTTTCGTTATCTTGTTTGATAATATCACACTTTTACAAGTTTAGTGCAGTAAAACTAGATAATTTATACAGCTTTGTGGAGGCAACCTACAATCAATGGAACGCTGTTGTCTTGGAGATTGTTTGAGTTGAGGCTTGCTCAGCAACTAAACCGGCTAGAGGAAGATAATTATTATACATAAAATTGGCTATGGGGAAAAACGCAAAAACGTGAAGCAAGGAAATTGGTTTACCTAGTAGTCTAGACAACAATATTTCGCGTGCAAACTGACGTGTCCTTGTATTACGTACCTACCTAGTATATTAGGCTATTTCGATCACAAACGACATTGGTTATTTAAGTTGTCGGAAAATGCTTTTCATTTCGATAATAGATCATACTCAAAGAATGATCATCTTCCTGCCCTAGTAGGGTCAGCACAACATTGTCCTTCTTCCTCAGTCACTCGTCATTTCAGCACTCACGTCTTGCACAAACATACCCGAATTCACACTTCAGCTCGTAATAAACCTGCGACTGAGGAGTAATATGGGCAGGTCATGACGGAGTAGAGATCCAAATCTCTTTGTAAATAAGAAAATGATTGACTTACCTCAGCTGAGCGCAGTAGAATTGATGAGGGATGGCGGTCAGCACACCTGCGCCGTCGCCGGTGTCGTTATCGCAGGCGCACGCGCCGCGATGCTCCATGCGTTTGGCGAGGACCTCGGCATCACGGACGATCTAGTACGAAATTCACCTGTTAGATTATTGTTCAAAAGCTAGCTGCGCTCTACGCTTTACCTTCGGTCCCTCGGAATACATTATTTTTCAGATTATATTATAATCTCAAAGTCAAAAAGCATTACCTATTCAGTAGGACCGCTGGGATCACGTTAAATAAATAGTCTTACAACTAAAGGTGATTGCACTCCTGTTCATCGGCGACCAATACCGTGAAGAACCAGGGCATAAACAGTAGTATTTGGGGCTCAGCTTTCTTTAATTTAGATCAATCAACCAAATAGTGAGTATTTCCGTGCCTTTCATGCAAATCCATTCGTAGTTCTTGCGTGAAAGAGCAACAAAACTTCCATACATCCATCTTTACAAATACGTATAATAATTATTAGGAATTATTTTTGTTGTCTCTCTCTAACCTGGTGAAATAATTATTCACCATCCTACTCAGATTTAAAACCGTGCGCCTGGTGCTCTCTTACCAGCCCTCATTGACTACTTACCTTATGAGTACGTTTTCCGTCGATAGCAACAACGAAACCAACACCGCAGGCCTCGTGCTCGTTCTGGGGGTCGTACAAGCCTTGCTTGGCCGGCCCTTCCCACTCCATACCTGGAACAATACCATCATTTACAGTACCGCCTATCATTTACAGTATTTTCATTCATGAAGCCGTTTCGATGAGCTGTACTTTCGTGTTAAAGAGCGGACTACAGATGGAAATGACTAACAAGACATACCTAGATCTGTTGAGCGTTGGTACTGACTTGTAAGCTAGAATTAAAGCATTCCTTCAAGGAATTAAATTCGCATGAGGATACAAATCGAAGGATCGATTTAATTCAGGATTCTGCATTATGGGCCTCAGACAAACTAGAACAGGGACGAGTTGACAGAATTCCTCCTTCAACATTTTCTATCGATTGTTTGCGGGAGACGATGTAGCACACGAACGCATTTTACCATAGGCGGATCCAGGGGGGGGCACGGGGGCACGTGCCCCCCCCCCCAGACGATATTTTTGTGTACCTACTAAAAGAAAAAAATTATGGATCCGCCCATGCATTTTACACACACTTATGCATAAAAACAGACAATACACCCTCATTTTTAAGCACACGTACGAAATATTACAAGACACACTTGATTCAGAATCAACGAACATTTTGGCAGAGGGGAAATTATAAGGTAAGGCGCATCCCATCTAAATTATCTAAGTTATGGGCATATTCCTATCTGTATTCTGTGTTATGGATTGAAACTGAAACTATAAGCACCGCAACATCCAGATACTTAAATCATACAAGCATTTGTATCGCTATGAGAAATGTTACTACATATGTTACTATGCTATGTTACTAAAGAATTATCAAAAAATCCAAAAGGAAATATGATAGTCACCTATGATAACTTCTGATAGCTCCGCCAATTTTTGATGATAATTTGATTAAGATTTAACACATGAATGAAATTGAGTTTTTGTCGAAATTACATGCAGATATCTGACCACTTCAGATTGTAAGCATATAGAAAAACTGTAAGTAGGTACAGCTTCTCAAATAAATGTTTTAATAACAGGTTTTCACTAAACAAATAATAATCTACAGCAATGTTATTGAACCTAGTTCATTGACCTATAAAATCAAGTGTTTTCTCAATTTGAATAATGATAATTTACATAATTATCTGATCTATTTTTCCTTAAAAAATATTATTCAGTAGGTATGCTTTTGAAAAACTGATTAGCAATTAAGTAAGGAATTATAATATTAAATTAATTTAAGGTAAAATTTTATCTGCAGTCAAGATGTTCAAATTATTACATTTACTTATTTGCCACTTCATAGGTTTAAAAATCATCATCATCATCATTTCAGCCATCTAGCGTCCACTGCTGAACATAAGCCTCCCCCATAGATTTCCACAGCGATCGATCTTGTGCAGCCTGCACCCAACGACTCCCAGCAACCTTTACAAGATCGTCTTTCCATCTAGCGGGGGGCCGTCCTCTGCGGCGATTTCCGGTGCAAATCACTATTATTCACCAAGTAAAAAAGCTTACCGTTGAATTTTTTTTAAGGTTAATGAAATGCATTTTTCTGGTCCGCACCAAAATCATTTGTTAGTTAGTATAATGATCACTTTGTAGGTACTCTTTATCTCCACACAAGATGCCTTCTCATCACAAATGCATACTTGACAGTGATGGATAACGGAGAGCTATGTTGACTCAATGGAATGGAAATTAACAGACAAATATTCTCCCAGCAGATAGTGATGATGTTTTATCTAATTTTTAATGAAAATAGCTAAGTCTATACTATAATATTATAAAGAGGAAAGATTTGTTAGTTAGTTTGTATGTTTGGTGGTTTGTTTGAAATGAATAGGCTCCGAAACTACTGGACCGATTTGAAAAATTCTTTCACCAATAGAATCCTACATTATCCCCGATGAACATAGGCTAATATTTATCCCGGGGAAGTGAAGTTTTCCCGAGGGATCGCGGGTAACACCGCGGCGGACAGCTAGTGTTATATAAATGAGTGCTGAGATGACGGCTGATAGAGGGGAAATGGAAGAGGAGTACTAGTGCCAACCCCACTTAGGTATAGTGGGATAAGGGCAGGAAGATTTAGGCGTTACACATATATGGAAAATTTCATTACTGATTGGAATCTTACTGCCTTACCCATCAAGGATTTGCAAAAAAACATGTTACCTGCATTGGAGTCATAGAACCTACTTGAATTTTGGGGTCATAAAACCTGTTTATTTTATTGTTTACTAAACCATTGGCCAAAAATAAACAGGCAACTAAAGAGAGTGATGTAAAGATCTTGGGTGGCTAAGTATTAAAATCAGTTTATTTAGTCGTATGAATGTGCGTAATCAAGTCCAGAATTAGCTCAGATTTTTAAAACCACGTATACACTACACGTGGAAGCGCAGCGGGGCTTACGAAATCCGCACCGAACGGTCAGCCATGAAAATATTTGTAAAAAACCAAAAGAAAACTCACCTTAGAGTGCGTTCGATAGATTCAGAAAATTGTATCCGTCGACAACACTAACCAACAATAGCACTTTCACAGAAAAGTGATATCAAATTACAACAAATCAGTCGTAATGGGAATAAAATGGACAATTGTAACACAAAATTACCGGTATCGTGTAGTGACTGCTCTACAGACGACTACAACAACCGGCGCTCCGCGAATTACTGAATTTTTGAACGAAAACGAACGAACGAAATGAAACGAACGATCGATTTGTTGATCGAACGATTTTGTCAACTTGACGTCTAGAATGAACTTCATGATTTGACAGCTGTTGATCTGAAATCTAGCGTTTTTATTGGTTAATATTTTAAATTTATTGATTTAGTAGGTAAACAAAACACTATTGGCTGAAATGAAACTGCATATGATTGGATGGTGATAGTGTGGGTGATAGTAAAGAGTTGCCACTCGTACTTTATCTCCTGCCTACGTACTACTTACGTAAACAGGATCACGACTATATTCCCAAGGTGCGGTAAACATTTTCTCGGCTCTTTTTTAAGTCTTCCAGATCATTAGAACAAACTGGTTTCGGTTTCCTCACAATACTTTCCGCCATCTTTTAGTAAGTGCACGTCCTAAAGCGCTATTCGGCTTGGCTTGTGAATGGTTTAACAGGAGTTGAGGGTTAAATAGGTTTAAAACCGGTTGGGGTATGCTTCTTAATTACTTACAAGTCACTAATAACTTCAGGCAATGCATGTTTTCGAAAAAATAATAAAAAATATTTCAATAATACAAGCGAAGTTCAACGCTAGAATGGATAATTTGACAACTAAATCTGTCTTTTAAATTGTCTGTGGTATAGAATTTCGTGAAAGATTGATGCAAACGGAACGTAAAAAATATGTCCGTGTCATTGTAGGTACTAATTTTTGGCGCTCATTCCGCTTTTCTTTAAATTGATGGAAACGGAACGTAAAAAATATGTCAGTGTTATCGTACTATTTTTGGCGCAAATGCTGGAAATGTGGAATCTTATGAAAGTTTGTAGTCAGTTGGTTAGGTTAGGTTAGGATAGTGACCATCAATGCGCGAGGCGAGCGAGCAAAGCGAGCGTGCCGCGGTAGCGGCCGCCGAAGTTGTAAATAAATAAATGTTGTAAATAAATACATTATCACTTTTGCGTCCTCGAGCGAATAAAGCGCATTTTTCTAGGGAATCACTTGGATACTGGCAGCATTTCACATTTAGTTCACTCAATTTTATCATATTTGTCACTGTCAGTCAGTGACAGCACAAAAAAATCAGAATCAGTCAGTCAGTAAAATGATCGCGTAGGTGTAGGTGTATTCATACTTTTCATGAATTTATTTACGAAATAAAATTGTATTATGCATTATCAGCATAAATCATTGATTTTGTAACAAGAATTCATCAGGATATGAAAGTTGTGATTTTACCTCTATAAATAAAGTGAAACAGTGCTAATTGATCGTGATTTACACCGTAATACTAAAACAAGTGTTCGCTTTAAATTATCATTTTCACTTATTGATATAACGAGGTGTCCCTTCGCATTTCGGATCATTTATTATTCATAATCATTAGCAAAATGAGTTTGAGTCGTCTGTCCACCGTGAGCCGCGACTTGGTGAAAGTTTCTTCATCTAGCGCGTTGGTTTCGAAACTTTGGGGACCTTGCGGTGCCAGGGAGCTCACCACAGGCAGGCCTGACAGAGCGAGCGTTGCACAACATAGCGCGAAGCCTGATTGGAACAGAGCTGTGAGTGAGGCTGAGAAGATCGTCGGTTATCCGACCTCCTTTCTGAGCCTTCGATGGGTTTTGAGCGACGAGATCGCGAACGTTGCTCTGCACCTACGCAAATTGGTTGGCAGCAACCATCCTTTGTTGAAGACTGCGAAGTAAGTAACCTACTTCCATACCTACTACTACTTTTACATCTGTTTTAGACCTGTTAGGTATTACTTAATAGGCGCCTATGTCCATTTCGATACCGTCCGGAACTTTCTTTGGTTTGCAACAAGCACAAACACCACTGTCACATTAATTAGGTAGGTATACCTACCTATCTACGTAGATTAAACCTAGGTACCTAAGATGGTAAAACCGTACCTAACATACTACCTACTTACCTAACTAAAACTTTGCATTTGTGTGGCTCTACTCATGAGTAGATAGATAGATTAGATACCTACTAAGATCATTTTCATAAGTTTTTTCCAACGTGCACCAGCTTAAACAAGCCTAGTACGTTACGGTCATAATTGAGGTGTACCTACCTATTATACCAGCCTACTTCAATGGTTTGGTAGGTAGGTACCTTACGGCACTGTTTCTATCATCGCATAGTGTTTTAGCAAGCTTCTCAAAGCTACAATACCTACAGGAATCTGATCTACAATGGCAAGAACAACATGCAGGCGTGGGGGCTCATCGTGCTGCTGGTGTCGAAGGCGGCCGGCCACAGCCCCGAGATACCTGATATGGAGCAGGACAAAGCAGCTGGGGTGCTACACAGGTACCTATTTCACTAGTTGTCAAAAGTACCAAATTCTTCTTGCGTGTCAATGGTACAAGCTAGAGGTAAACCCCACCACCATCACTCTAGCTTCCGTGACGTCCTTATGGTCCTTCCTTGTGGCAGGCCACAAAGGAAGGGCAAATGATCAAGTATGACATCATTTGAATAGTGACCCCGCAGTGACAAAGTAACTAATAGAAAAAATGTGCGTACAGGTCATAGGGAATGCTTCACTTTTTCTATTGTAAAATAGCCTCTGTGCTCCACTGGTGTGCGGCCGGCAACAGCCATATCTGACACTAGCTGTCCGCCGCGGTGTTACCCGCGTTCCCTAGGAAAAACATCACATTCCCGGGATAAAATATAGCATATGTTCATCGGGGATAATGTGGGATTCTATTGGTGAAAGAATTTTTCAAATCGGTCTCGTAGTTTCGGAGCCTATTCATTTCAAACAAACAAACAAACAAATCTTTCCTCTTTATAATATTATTATAGTATAGAAGTATAGATGGAGCAGGATATGGTAGCTGGAGCGCTACGCAGGTATATTTCTTCCTCCTCCTAGAGTTGTATACGTCAATGCTGAGGCCTGAAAGGTCGTGTCCTCTAGGTACCACCTTCTCTTTGATGTTTCTCCATTTTCCTCTCTCCGTGTGTGTAATATTTTTTTCACGAGCCACCCTAGTTATGGATCTAGGACTTCAATTCTCCGCTTCGGGAATATTATAGGGCAGGTACTTTTTCGGGAACAAACTAACCTAATGTGCTATTGCAGACTATAATCTGTCAAGTGATGCGCGTATACCTATTGAACACGGCAAACATCGCATAAGAATTAGCGAACGAATAACGTCATCCTATAATATTGCATCTTGAGTTTATTTTTCGTATGGTTCGCATAATTATTGCGAATGTCACGAATGTGACAGGAATTAGGCGATTTTACACTCACCGGCACCGGCACCGGCACCGGCAGCCGGTGTAGCAAAAATGTATGGTGCCGGTGCTGGGTTGGCTAATGGAAAAACGCCCAATAGCAGATATGAAGACAACTAGATGTAAATCCCCGTTTCCATCCATCCAGAGCCGATCAAAAACATATCCTTGTGTTAAAGTTCAAGCAATGCTCACATGGATCTACGGTATCATGAGTTTAATACCTACCCGTAATCTTACAGTAGACCGTCAGATCGGCAGAAATCAGAATCAGATTCGAAAATCAGAATTGAACTAGTAGGTATGTAGTTTGCAATCATTCAACGTTTTGAGACAGGAAGAGCGAAAACTTCCTCTTAAAGTAAGGCCAAGGAAATCGATGAGCCCTTGTAGAAAGTGGCCAGTGGTCAACGGTCATCGCCATTTCCTGATTCACATCACGTCTCCGGTATCCAAGGGCAGTGAAAACAACCGGTTTCATTAATAGTGAAAAAACTCTTCCTCATTTGCAAAGAATAAGTTTTAGACTGATAACTTATTGATCATTATGTTCATATAAAGTCCAAAAGCGAAGACATATTTAACTACGTAAAACACGGACTATATCTAGATCCCCTAAGCATAGGTATTCAACGCATTTCTAGAGAGGTAAAAGCTAGATCAAGTGGACAGACTTCAACCTGTTTCACATAAAGTTCTTATTCCAGCCAACGTGCCTTAGCCGAAGTCACGGAGATGATCCGCACCTCGCATTTGGTCCACAAAGGGCTGGTCAACATGAACGCGCGATGCGAAGCGGAGCAGCCAGACGACATGATGTTTGGGAACAAGATAGCGCTCCTAAGTGGAGACTACCTGCTCGCTAATTCTTGTTCTGAGCTGGCTAACTTGAGGTGAGTTCACTATCTCTAGCTCTCATTAAGAGTGAATATCACAGGTGCATAGGCGTGTGTTTATTTACTTCGTGACCCGAGGCTGTTAACGTGTCCAAAGTTAACGCTTCTCTGTAACACGCGAGCGAAGTCACACGGAAGCTTGTTTAATTTCGTACCAAAACGCCACAAGCAGGTCAATGCTAATGGTTAGCAGTATTATTCTAATGGTGTGATTGCAAAAACGTTGAGAAATGCCCGAATTGGAGGCAAAAATAGAATCATTAGAATGACCATCATAATAAACCTTGCACGGTAAACAATCAAACGGGAAGTCATGTCTTAAGAGGGTCAGAAGCACGTCCAAATATTATTGGCGCATCCCCACATTTTGCAGAAGTTAGCATTCTATACGTGTGACTGCAATACCATCGACTGTTGAAATACTAAATTGTTTCCTTACAATATTTTCCTTCATGCTTTAGAGCTCTGTTGGTACAAATAACATTATCTTTTTGTAGCCTTTTTTACGCAGATATGGTTCCATACTTTGATGAAAGTTGGAATTTTGAATGCGACACTTTTTAGGCGCGCAGATAGTAAATATCCCGTTCATGAAATTGCAAGTCTATCGTCATAACATCGTCTGTTGCGTGTTCATATTCACCAATGTTGTACTATTTCCTGAAGGTAATCACTAGGTATCGATTATTACATCCTAACCAGCATGCTTGAACAACTAAAACCCTACCCCACCACAATAGAGTTGTAAATCCTTCAGCAGATGTGTGTGAAAGTGTGTTATGTATGTTTGTGGGTAAACTTTCAAAATATAGCACGATTTTGATTATTCGGCGACCGGTTCTGTTGCCCCGGTTTGAGCTTTCTCTGGGGCAAGTAGCACATGTGACCTTCCGAATATGCCTAGGTAACGCCTACACCAATTCATTCATACACTTTACATAGTCACTCACTAGACGTAACGACAGTTCATGAACAATTCATGTTTCTGAATCTTTTATTCTTCGATACTCGTGGATTTTTAACTAAAACTTTTGCTTATATTGGATACTTTGCCTCGCAATAAAAATACACAATTTTCCTTCACATCGTGATGAAAATGAAGCTGTTAATGCTCCAATTGTTTATGAACTTCTGTCGCCGACTGTTCCTAGTCATCTATCAGAGGCTCTGATTCAGAGCAGTGGCAAGATCATTTCGTTTCGATCGTTAGTTTTATCACAGATAATTACTAGGCATTCAACATGTTTAAGCAAACTTTCACTTTTATTATGCAGTCGTAAATCGCACTATCAATACAAACAACTTGTTTAATAACCATTTTTTGCAATATGATCTAAGACTGCTATAAGTAATATATATAATGCTAATATATCAGCTGGAAGGGGAAGGCCTAGGCGAACCTTCTTGTATCAAATTGGCGACATTTTGGAGAAGGGCCAGGTCAAAAGTACCCTAAACCGACGAGCATGTATGAAGAATGTAATGAGAGTGAATGAGGCGAAAGTTGTGTGTCAGGATCGTAGCGAGTGGAGATCCGTGGTCTCTGCCTACCCATTTGGGAAAGAGGCGTGACTTTATGTATGTATGTATGATCTAATACTGTTGCATTCGATGAACCTATACTGATCACGCAAAGAACAATTTGTTATTCAAAACGGCTCAGCCTTCAAGGCCTGACTGCACTTAAACTTTTATTAACATTTATAAACACTCACTTGAGATTTCAAGATGCTAGGGTGGTCGCACAGTCCAGCCGAGCCGACCGCACCGAACTGTCAATTCAATAGAAAATGCTGCTGACGTCACAAGCGAGCCGCAGTTTCTGACGTCATTAGCCTTTTTTGTATTGAAAAATTCGCGCGTACGGCGCGGATGAGTGTGCGATCAGGTTTATTACGTTAATTACAACACATCTTTCAATCGAAGTTTCTTACAAAATTGAGAGAGGAATTTGTAAGGCTGCATCACAGATTGCATTATAAATTCGTGTTCAATATTATCCTAGTGTAAGGTTTGAATTATTTTTATAAAATAATGTCTCATTAAATCAGCAGAATTTATGAAAAAGTTTGCACTCGGTCACTCTGACGAAGGTGGAATGCGTAATTGACGAGTAGGCAAAAATTAAAAAGAAAAAAGGGCGGCAAAACAGCAGGCAGAGCCTAGACACGGGTGGATAGATTGGTTTGCTGGAGAATAATGTAAATTGATGATTTTGTTTGTATTTATGAAATAAATAAGTATTGTAATATTGGAATACTGTGTTTGGCCATTTCTGAGATAGGTATCTTATACTAGCAAGGTTATTTAGATGAGCAAGCCTAGGTAGATAATGCAGATTAATCACCGGAAATTAATATAGGTCTCAGACCGAGTTCATTGGCCTGATTCTAAGCAATACTGAATATCTGGGGCAATACGCTTAGAACTACTTAGTCGCGAAAAAAAGGTTGTAGAATTTTCTAACTCAATTTCTTAGATACCATCGGTCTAACTACAAAAAAGTTAAGCATCTGTTGAACACCATGTTGACACATGGCAAAACAAAACTGTTTTTTTTGTTATATCTTATGACATGACAGCTTTTTTAAGAACATCATAGAAGGAAAAGTGGAAGGAAGCCGAGGAAAAGGAAGGCCTAGAATCAATTGCATGAGTCAGATAAAGGAGAAGATCGCTGTCATGTCCTATAAAGAAGTAAAGGAGACCGCATTGGAAAGGGAGAGGTGGAGGAAGTTGCGTCATTGCACCGACAAGAGCTGAGCTCTTATAGTTGATGATGATGAGGTCAGCATTTGACTTCACTCTGTTGCCTCATGTTAAGCAGTAGTGAGGTCTAAGATGGAGCGTGCTTACCTAGAAGAAACCTATTTACTCTTGATTTGAAGACCCCTATTGTACTTTTCGGGAAATACAGAGCCCGGCAATGAGTTCCACAATTTGGCGGTGCAACTGTTTCCACAAAAAAGCGTTTTATGTACGAGTATTTAGAGATAGTTTTTCTAGAGTTCGTGTTTAGTCAATGCTTCGCTAAACACTATTTAAATTTTTTGTAGTACGACGGAATTTTTTTCTAAATGTAACAAATCATCTATTACCTGAAGATGTAAAGGCCTAAATTATGACGTCAACAGGAATCAAGAGCTTGTAGAGCTGATGTCATCTGCCGTCAGAGACTTGGCGGAGGCAGAGTTTCTCGGAGAGCGCGACGAGCAGAACAATCCTCTGCCTTCCAGGCCACTGCCGGAGGAACAGCGGCAGACAGCCACAGGTAATTTTTTAGACGAGGTTTTTCTTTTACTGTCCTTTAGGCAAAAATATCTTTTTACTGTTCAAATTCAGTTAGACGGAAATAATATTGCGTAGAATACCTTATTTTGGTTGCATAGCAAAACGCTGGGAAATAAAGGTATCTTACGTATTGAATTCTCATTTCACTAATCAAATAAAATGTCTTCTCTTTTCCCTAGACTTCGTTTTCTAAAAAACTCTTTTTACTAAAAAAACCGTCATTCTCATTCAGACGTTTCGTTTTTAAACACTACCTACATACCTTATCTATTACATACAAGGCTTTGTTGATTGACTGACTTATAAACCTAAACCGTAAGTCATAGAAATAGAAACGTAGAGTACATAGTTCACTCGTCTGCTAAACCGGTGAGGTCAGGTCAAATATGTTAATGCTATATCGGTTTGATGACATATCCACATTGGATGTGAAACAAGTTTCTTTTTAACTTGGGCAAGACAACTTTGCTGATTTGAATACGCTAATATTCATTGTAAAGAGTTTAACTTGTTTATGAGTTTATGTGTAGGATAGGAAGTGATCTCTTAAATTGGATACTGATTATACTGATATTCACGGGTGACAAATCGTCGTTTCCTAGAGTATCGTAGTGTAAGCTATGTTTATTGCTTAAGCGAAACCGCGATAGAAAGCTAGTCATCGAATTAGGAGGATGCAATCATAGACTTTTTGATTTTTGAAGTGCGTTTACTTAGGTGCGTTTGGTAGTTTTGAGATGAAAAAAAAATTTGATTCGCCTCGAAAAGGTCACGTGCGAGTCACGTGACTGCTCACCGACACCGGGCTATTTGTCAAGTTTAGAGCCGTTCAAGTTTTCACTTGGAGTGCCACTGTTTTTAAACTTTATATTCTTTTTCAGGACGGAAGCATCGACTTGATTATTTCCGTATTTGTGTTCATAATAAGCTAATTCTTACCAACATTCTAATTCCAAAAACTTGAATAGGACCTCGTTTTGTTTGAGACTTTAAATTAAACAACGGATGTGTTCATATTTGCACATAAGCTGATCAGCAAATATGCACCATAGAGAATAAATCTGACCAGATTGTCCAAGGCCATTAGTCATTAGACAACTGACGAATACCTATAGATAAAAAAAGGATATAGCAACATACATTGCTACATACCCGTAAAAGAGTTAATTTTATTACCTTATGTAAAAAAATCATAGGCATCTGTGGCGCAGTGGGTGAAAGCCCGCTTGGGACGCAGAAGGTTGCGGGTTCGATCCCCGCCGCGGGGTAAATGTTTGTATATACAAATATTTATCTCGGGTCTGGGTGTTTCTATGTATAATATGTATGTATTTACAAAACAAAAAGTATATAATTAGTATATCAGTTATCTGTTTCCCATAGTCACCACATAGTACAAGCTTTGCTTAGTTTGGGGCTAGATGATGCTGTGTGAAATGTCCAGCATTATTTATTTATCTATAGTAGATGATTTATACAGCATCAAGGCAATCTATGCATACACTCAACGGGCCGCCCGTAGTGCCTGGGACATTGTTTGAAAATAGGCTGGCATCGAATGAATTAAACTTAAAATATACATACAGGGTGTAAAAAGACGTCTACCGAAGCCGAAAGGGGTAGGTACAGCATCCCAACACACAACCAAATCCAAAAGGATTTTCCGAAAAAATAATTATATCCGGAGAAAACAGCGTTTGAAGAGTACTGTTTCCGTATGTTTTGGACGCGTTTTTTTACGTAGATTGCTGGGTTTTGAGTTTTATAATTGTTTTTTTCTTTTATAAATACAATAATTAGGTAGGTATGGTCTTATTATGTCGTACTAGTAGTAAATAACCGAAAATAACATAAAATGACGAAGCTAAGTCGTTTCTTTTTCGCTAAATATGTTTAAAGTCATGGTCTGATTGCAACCCCTCAGTTTTCGGTAGCAGTCTTTTTACACCCTGTATATTTCTTCAATATTTTTATATTCAAACCAGAGACGAGTGTAATAAATTCCAGGTTAAAATTCTGTTTTGTAATAAGTTAAGATTAAACTCGTTTTGTTTTAAGCACGCAATGATGTTCTTCGGTCAAGGCTTGCATAGTTATTGTTTGGTTGTTCAATTTGTAAAACAAAGTTTGATAGTAGGTAGTAGTTGGGTGGGACCACAGTACATTGCGGTGCTAACCCACTATAAGATTATATATAACTTTCACTTCGTATCGTCTTTCCCATGGCATTCCGTAAAAACTTTCGCATTTACTAGACTCAACTCCTCACAGAATAAAGGACCAGTTGAACATTAATGACGACCTCTGTGGCGCAGTGGGTGAAAGCCCGCTTGAGACGCAGCAGGTTGCGGGTTCGATCCCCGCCGCGGGATAAATGTTTGTATGATCTGCAAATATTTATCTCGGGTCTGGGTGTTTCTATGTATAATATGTATGTATTTACAAACAAAAAAGTATATAAGTAGTGTATCAGTTATCTGGTTCCCATAGTACAAGCTATGCTTAGTTTGGGGCTAGATGATGCTGTGTGAAATTGTCCAGCATTATTATTATTAATCTACACTATAATAATAATAAGAAAGAGGAAAGATCTGTTTGTTTGTTTGAAATGAATAGGCTCCGAAACTACTGGACCGATTTAAAAATTCCTTCACCATTAGAATCCTGCATTATCCCTGAACATAGGCTATATTTTATCCCGGGAAAGTGAAGTTTTCCCGAGGGAACGTGGGTAACACCGCGATAGACAGCTAGTAAGTTATAAACTTATAAGACAAATATTAAAAAAGTAATAAGTTTTTATGAGTAGTGGTCAACTCCGCTTAGATGCCTCCATGATGCGACATAGCCGGCCCCTTGATTACGGATCTCGCGACAGGCGTAATCTCGCAGTCACCGCTGTCAAACTTGTGTTAAATGGACGTAGACGTAGTAGCACGGAAGCGCTAATTTGATAATGTCACCCGTCATTTTTCCTAGGTACTGAAAGTGTGATTTAAAAATATTTTATCTGCAAGAAACGCTATTATAAAAATACACAGGCTTAAATACACCGAATAAATAAAGAATAACCATACATTTTGACAGTTTACACTCTGGAATAACTTTATGTCACGTTCTATGGTAAGCCTGACATAGTTTTCTGTTGCTATGCCTTTTTTTAAATAAACAAAAAACAATTGCTTCATGCTTATTCAAGCCAAGACCAGTTTTGACGACATTTGACAACTTAACAAAAGAAACCTAACACATAAAGCACACATTCCTCGCGCTTCATTAAAATTCACCGCCGCATTAGGAATTGAACCGGCTTTATTGTGACTCGAATACAAATTTGCCGAACTAGGTGACACTATGAGCCTATTGTTTTTAGTTAGAACAAAAATTTAATAGGAAGTAGTTTTTTTTCGAACTTTTAAGATTATACCACTTGCCGGTCGGTTTCCTCACGATGTTTTCCCTTCACGAGTGTATTGCCAGTACTATTTATGTGTACAGTCAGAAGTTCATGAATAATTGGACATTTTGAAGCTTAATTTTTATCATTATCTGTGGGAAAATTGACTATTTTTTTCACAAATAGTAATGGTGCAAGGCAAAGCATCCAATATAAGGTAAAGCTTTATCTAAAACCCTACGAACAGCGAAGATATCGAATATAAAAATACATTAAATTTTCATAAACCGCTACCACTAGATCACCAGTTTAAAGCAAATTATGTGTGTCAGGAGTCAGGATCGTAAACTGGAAATATGTGGTATGGTATTAAGTAAAACGTAATTATTTCCAGAATGGGACTGTATCCTAGAACCATTGCCGATGTCAGGCGTGCTAGGCAGCGCTAGACGCGAGTGGGCGGCGCGGCACGTGCTGGCGGCTGGAGCGCTGCTCGGCAAGTCTTGCTCCGCCGCGCTCAAGCTGGCGGGACACGCGCCTTCGCTGCACACACAGGTAACATACGACACAGTTAACATACGACACAGGTAACATACGACACAGGTAATATAAGACACAGGTAACATAGGACACAGGTAACATAAGACACTTGTAACATATGACACAGGTAACTTAGGACACAGGTAACATAAGACACTTGTAACATAAAACACAGGTAAAATACGACACAGGTAACATAGAACACTGGTAACATACGATACAGGTAACTTAGGACACGGTAACATTGGACACAGGTAACATAGGACCCAGGTAACATAAGACACTGGTAACATAAGACACAGGTAACATAGGCTTTAGCGATAAGGCCGCTCATTGTACATTTTTATCTGGTTTTTCTTTTTTGTTATTAATGTTGTGCAATAGAGAATTTTCATTCATTAATTTATTCGGACAAACTCAGGTAACACTTCAGCTTCGGCTAGCGTCTAGTCTAATGGCCCATCAATGTCACCTTGCACACCTACGAAATCTAGTTCATCATTGATGACAATCCTGCTACCTACTGTTAAAACTTTATGCTTACAAACAATTAAACTCACTGCATTTAGGTAAATCCAACTCATTCGTGTTACACTGATATATATTATAAACAATGATATATATTTTCTCCTTTCAGGGTTACCTCTTCGGCTGTCACCTCGCGTTAGCCTGGCAAGCCTTCCTAGATCTAGAAGCATTCACGGGCCCCGAACCTGCTCAGTTTTCACTCGTGGGGGCGCCACTGGCGTTCACACTCGAGTCCAGACCAGAACTGTACGAGTATATTGAGGCGGGAAGGACCAGTGTGCAGATGGTCAACTATCATGCTGTAAGTAACTCTTTATGGGTTTTATGAGAGCAAGTGGTTTAGTGATAGCAGCCTCCGGTCGAAAAGTCGTAGATTCGAACCTTTTTTTTACAACTTTTTGAAATCTTTGTGCCGGCGCATTATCCGACGACCTCTGTGGCGCAGTGGGTGAAAGCTTGGGACGCAGAAGATTGCGGGTTCGATGCCGCGGGATAAATGTTTGTATGATCTGCAAATATTTATCTCAGGTCTGGGTGGTTCTATGTATAATATGTATGTATTTACAAACAAAAAGTATCTCGTATATCAGTTATCTGCTTCCCATAGTACAAGCTTTGCTTAGTTTGAGGCTAGATGATGCTGTGTGAAATGTCCAGCATTATTATCCTTTCACCAGTCATCACAACCGACATGGGGGACCAAAGTGTACCCTTTTCGGAGTACCTCATCCCAATCATCTACAGTTAAGTATTTGCTAGACGTTATATGTAAAAAAAACATAACATTACTGGTAACGTTTAGTTTTTTAGGTTTAGAACTTGCCACTATCAAACGTCAGAAACTTTAAAATTGTGATGTTTTGACAGATTGGAAAAACCATGTGTGTGAAAAGAAAAATAAGTTTGTAATCAAGTGATTATTTGCATTGTTTCAAGACCTTTTGTGTACAGAGAAACACAAGGCTTTTATTTCTTACCATAGAACAACATTATTATAAATATTTTCCTATTCCAGCTGTACGAAGCAGTGCTGGAAGGCGACGGCATAGAGCAGACGAAGCAGCTCCAACAGGAACACATCCAGCGCGCGTGCGCAGTACTCGACAGTTTTCCCAACTGCGACGCGCGCACTGCGCTCAACAATATCATTGTGGCTATGCAGCAACACCATGCGTGAATGTCACTTTATTTTATTAACGTTTTAGGAAATAAATCGAATTGTTCATAGGATTAAATGAATTGGCAAGCGACGCGTCAATTAGTTTTATAGCAAGCCTTTATAAACATTATGAAAAATGGTACAAGATATAGATAGATATAACTTTATTTGACAACACACAGACACAGGCACATTAGGTACATCAACAGAGAACATGTACATACAGAATAAAAAAAACACACAGATATAGAAACGCTTGTAGAATTGACGAGGTCTAGCGAAGCCATCTAGCGGGCCGCGCTGGCTCGAGCACTTTCGTGTGGTTCATTCTACAAGCGTTTCTATATCTTGCACCATTGTTCATAAGGTTTATAATGGCTTGCTATAAAACTAAATGACGCGTCGCTTGCCAATTCAATGTGCATTGAGCCTAAGAGTTATAAGGTGACGAAGATATAAAAAACAAGTAAAAGAATTATACTCAAAATCATGGGCGGATCCAGGATTTTTTTCTGGGGGGGGGCACAAGAAACAAAAACTGACAAAAATTTCACAATTTATTAATTTTTCGTAGCTAGTAGGTACACAAAAATATCGTCTGGGGGGGGGGGGGGGCGGGGCACGTGCCCCCGTACCCCCCTGGATCCGCCTATGCTCAAAATGAAAAATTAAGTATACCTAACCTACTTACTATAAAAAGTATGTCCAGAAATGTAAAAAAAGTTCTTTCATTATGCGCACTGCTGAAAATTGGAATCAGCTTCCAGCGTGTCTGTATTTCCGCTGAGCTACGACCCTGTTGTTTTTAAGAAGAGAGTTAATGCACCTTCTGGGTAGGCTCGCTCCATCGTAGACCTCATTCTTGCCTGTGTAAGATTCGAGGCCAAGAGTATTCATCATAAAAAAAAAGATTTATAAGTTCAGGTTATTTTCTGTTATGATCATATTATACTTATCCAAAATGAAATGGTGTAAAGATGTTGGTTGTAGGTACCTCAACATATTTGACGTAGGCAAGTAAGTACTAATTGTTGTTACCAAACACGCCATAGAGAAAAAGTACTTATGTAATTAGTATTTGAATTTGATTTTACAACGAAATTCAAAACGACTTATATTTTTTATGTTTACGATAATATACCGAGGCTAAGCATAAACTTTAATTTAAGATAGATTTAATTTTTAAGTAAGTCCAAAATGGCCTATGAAGAACCATAGTTCGTTTAATATCACAAAAAAAAATTTATAGGTAATCCTCTTGTCTGAATCAGTTTATGGGGTTTTTATATATAAAGGTCCTTACTAATAAATTTGACATAAAGTTATGTCTTGCATAACCTATGAATTACCCTACAAATTTTTAGTTTATGCATGACCAAGTGTATAAGTAAGGCCCTAAGTGTTAAACAACATTCCAAATAGTACTTCAAATGAAGTGTTTTTATGTGACATTTGAAGATATATGAAGAATGCCTGAAGTCCATCACGACAGTTTTTGAAAATAATATTACTATGTAAGAACTGATAATATTTAAACCTCAATTTTCAGAGGGAATAAATTGAATCCATTTTTGATACTATTTTAATATATGTACTTTTATATATACTTACCGTTTTGTATAATTATTAGCATGTACTTAGTTTATATTGGATACGGTATTAACATTTGCATTTTACGAAAGCACTTTTGATATTTCGGAAACCTACTGTAGGAATATTATTTTCATGTGAATATCTTTATCTTTTTGTACATTAAAGTCGTACTCTATTCTATCTTTTTGTACAGTATCATCAATGAAAGCATACCTATAAGGATTGATAGTGTTTTCGTAAATTGCAAATACAATCTAAAGGTAGATTAAGTGACTGTAATTAAATGTTTAAGATCAAAGATCTTCCATATATTGTTATTGTTATAATCAATGTTTATAGTTTTTGTACATTTACACTTAATACATTGACATTTACCAAATAAAAAGTATTTTACTTAAAAATCATTAATAGTGTTAAATGTTTATGTGTAGGCAGGTATGTCATACTGTTTAGAGTTATGGGGAGTCAGGTTTACGAAATAAAACATGAAGTTGTTTTAAATTAATTGTATTAATAAATAATGGTAGTTCTATTTACATGACACATTCGATTACTCTTTTGTTTTGGCAAAGACAATAAAAATATTGTTACACAATACAAACGGGGCTCGCGCCCTAAACCTAATCTTAAACGCACATTGGTAATAAACCCAGTTACAAAAATAACATAAAAACAAACAAATTTTTGGTTAAAAACTGACAATACTGGTAGTTTTTGGTTGAAATGCTGTACCGACGTAATCAATCACACAGAAGTAAGACATACATACAAGCAGTCAAGCATACTCGTGAGTTATGTATAAGTATATCACAGGCTTCTAGTGTGACTAAAAGATACATTCCTTACAAAACACCCAGATTTGACAACAATTTTACAATCACGAATTTGGTGTATAATTTGCCCTTGATTGTACCAATAATATGGGGAGTATACATCTGTAACAAGTTATAAATACTGTGATTGCTTGATATGTATCGCGCATAGAACTGAGGATGGCTATCCACGGCAGAGCAGGGCTATACCAATGCTATACAAATAATCCGAATACAAATTTAGGCAATCCAATATTTATCGAACTCGAAAATACCATAAGACCGACGAAATTTCGCACCATTCGTTAAAATTTTTCACTCCTACAATTACAATGTACATAGACAACACGTCTATTATTGCTTAGTTTTTATAAGTTTTGTTTGCCAAAACTTTTAACCTATAATATAATTTCACGTTCGTCCCAATAAATTTACCATTCAATAAATACGTACACGTAAAAAATATAAACTATATCAATAGTTTAATCTTTAAAACAAACTTTCTCCTTAACTCTAATTATATATTAATAACTATTCCTCAGTTTTCATTCATTTTCAATAATAATGCCTACTTTATAATCTTTCCAAGCGCCTGAATTGATTCTTTCCTTGCAAACATTCTATTCTAAATGTAACCCATCATTTATTGTATGGTAGGTATCTAATTTATAAAAATTACCGTCTCTAGTTACGAACAAGTGATGTAAAGTACTTGTATTAAATAATAAGGTCACAATTCGTTTTGGTATAACTTAGGAATCAGATTCTTAATAATATCAACGAACAACACGTTATAGCCAAACTGCAGGCACTCCGTTCGAAAGTAAAGAAGGCGTCATCAATCATGCACAAAACAACCGCAATAATTTAAACCGTAAAGCAAATATATTAAATATGAACTACAGTTATACTAAATTATTACAAAGAAAATGATTCGACAATGGTTCGCGTAATAAATAAGTTAAATATTCTAAAAAGTTAAAAATACACACGACTTAAACCTAATAGAAAAGCATGTGGCACCGACTTGCGGAACTAACTAGCCGAAACGACTCCGGCTCTAGGAATGGTAATTTTACATAAACTTAAACAAACAAAGGTACAAAAATATCGATAAACACGACCGGAAGTCCGCATCCACGGACATACAACCTCAAATTGTGACGTTTGTACTTTGTTCTCGATAAATGTAGGGTTAGTAGTGTATGAGATCATCACCTCGCATAAAACGATCTTTATGCGCTTAATTAGATAAAAAAAACACCGACAAAATATGCAGACAAAACCTATGTCACTTCTATACAGAACTGTCAAATAAAACTATCGAACCGGTCGAATCCAGTAACTAAAATATACAAACACTAAATAAGGTCTCCACCCCACTACTGTAACGTAAGACTAGCTGAAATGCAAACTACGATTAAACTTAAAGTTACATCTTTGATTAAAACTCACTCGGTATATAAAAAAATACATCGTAAACGGTACTCAATTCCAATAAATGCGTAAAGGAATCTCGAAAAACGATACAAATTACAATATTCGGCACATCGGACCGCCGACAGACAGTCAGGAACTACTACATTGGAAAGCACGTCGTCTACACTCTACGAATGGAAAGGCATGCCCTAAAGCGCCTTGCGAACGAGCCAAACATTTCGGCATCTCAAATTGGCTATAACTTGTCATTGTTATTGCCTCAATTTTGCCAGATATTTGTGATTAGCCAAACGTTTGTTATTCATGTCACGTTTTGTGCAACTGCCTCAAAATGCAGCTCGTTCACGGGCACCTTCGAAAGGCTTACAACTAGGGAAGAGCGTTCCGCCGCTGAGCGTTGGAAGCGAGAGCACTGGCCGCCGTCGGGCCAGGCTTGCGTCAGGTGGGCGACTCCTGGTACGGCCCCGTCACGGTGCAAGGATGCATCGGGAACAACGTCGTCCAAGACATCGTCGTCTGCGTATCGGTTCTCAGCATTATCTGTCTGCTTCGTTTCGACTTATTCGTCGCTTCGACCAACGCGGCTAGTGTTGCGTAACCTCCTGGTATCGTATTCTCAGCCTTCCATTTATCAGGGCCAGGGGTCTGTCTGGGGCCAGGTGTAGTGGCCGGTGATGTGTTGTTTGAGTTAGGCCCGGGCGTCCCGGGCGTTGGTGGTGTCAACCCTAACTTTTTCAACCGCATTTTCTCCTCCCATTCCTCTAACCCATGCTTCGGACGATTCAGATTCCTGTGCTGGTAGAAGACTAGTGATATTCTAGTAGGGTTCACCCTGTTTGGGCTTTTGACGGCTGTGGTGGAGTGCATCTCGTGTTTTGCGCATTCGAAAAGTACGCTTCCATGGCCTAACGCGATGGCCACTCCACCCATCTGGCCGTCCTTGAAGCAATCCAAGTTATCCGAGAACTCCGTAACCTCACCAATAGGTTCAGCCTTAGGAGGTTCTGGTGGGTAGGGGATAGAAAACGGTGGAGGATATATGCACCAGTTTGGAGACGATTGGCACCAGTTCGGGCTTGTGTTTTGATAAAAGTTTGAAGCGAAATTTGGGTTGTACTGATAGCCATAGGAGTTGTAACAGTGAGAATTCCTCAAGAGCTCTTCTCGTCTATACTTTTCCGCGTTGTAATATGCTAAGCTATTGTATTCATTATACGAATTTTCATAAGGGCTTACGTGTCCATAAGGATTGGAAGAAAATGGATATGCATTTGTCATCTGCTGGGGGTAATTTCCGTAGCCCTGTATAGGAGCTTGATTGCCATAACTGTTCTGGTTGACGGTGTGGAAGTTATTTCCTGTAAACTCTGGTTTAGAAACGGCCATTTGGTTGACATCATCGTGACTTATTGTGAAATTTGCTTGCGAGGTTGTTGTCTGTGGACTCTGAGGTGTGCTAGCATTTTGTAATCTGCTTTCGTAAGGATTTCTATGCTCATAGCCTTGACTTAGATTGGGTCGGTCTGTTGGCGGGAAAGGTTTCAAAAACGTCGAGTTTTCCATGCCTTCGGGGTTCGTATGCTGAGACCTTGAAGGTGGTCTGGCTTTAGGAACTCTGAACAAAGCATTTTCATTCTCGGGTATTGTTGGATCCTTCTGTTTTGATGGGTCCCATTGTTGTTGGGATTTTGACTCTGGTGATTTCCATACACTTTTCCTTGCATCTGGCGAGGCTATCAACTCGTTACTTGGAGATTTGAGTTCAGGAATTTGAGTTGGCGCAGGTGATTGGGGCGTGCTTTGTAAGTTTTGACTAATTTCCGTCAATCTTGGAGAACTTGGCATGTCAAACTCTGGGAGTTTGTTCGTGATTTCAGCGATTAAATTGTTCTTTTCTGGCTCGGTACTTTTCTGGGTTAAAGGATCAGTACTTGTTTCACTTCTATTTGAATCTGGACTATAATTGTTCGGTGGGACATTCAAATGCGCTGTTGTAGAGTCAGGATCCTCTTTTACGACGTTGTTAAACATTTCTGTGTTCGCGAAATCTGGCCATTGGTTCTGTGGTAGCTGGTTTGGGTTTGGAACCTGATTGTACTGCGGTTCTCTCTTTTGCAAACCAGACGCGAAGCTAGGCAGTTGGTTAGGGTTTTGATTCTGACATGGATTTTCCAAAACTGGGGGCACATGGTTCGGATGGCTGGCATTGTACAATGCGTTTTGATGATGAAGGTTGTAGCTCTGATCGTAAGGGTTATATGGGGAGTCTAGTACAGTACTAGAGATCTGATTGCTTTGTAGTTGCGCGTCTGTGAAATTATCTATCATGGTTGCCATGTCGAGCAACGCAGGGTTGCCTAGATTAGGGTTGTGCATTTGATTATGCATGTTAGGGTTGACGAATGCTGAGTTATAGTTATTCGAGAAAGCAGACGGGTTAGATTGGTTCAGTGCTGGAGTGACAGATCTAGGAGACGCGCTGCTTTGGCTGCGAGGACTCGCGTTGTTCCTAACATCGGGTTGAGGAGTTCGCGGTCCTGGGGTATTACAGCCTGGTTTCTTGCTATTAGGGCTCTGTAAAGGTGTGGTGTTGCCGGAATTGTTGGCGGAGTCGGTTGTGTCTTCGTCTTTGCGCTTCTTCCCGTGGCGACGGCATGGCTGGAGCGGTACTGAACGCACGCGGACTTCCATTGGATATCTGGAAAGAAGAAAAATTATGATTAGAGTATTTCATTCCAAAATGTGTGTCAGCCAAAAACATTTTTCGGTCAAAAAGATACTACAGATCAAGAAGATATCGAGCATGACCTGACATTACAGACCAAATGACTGGTGCTGACTGGTGACGGAGTAAAGTCAAAGTCAAAGTCAAAAATCATTTATTCAGTAGGACCGCAGGGATCACTTAGAATAGTCTTAAAACTAATTTTACTCCTGTTCTTTCGCGACCAATACCGTGAAGAATCAGGGCAACAAACACGGTCTGGGGCCTATCATTCTTTTAGGTGATCCATGGATCCATTGAGTTGGAGCAAGTCCCAAGCTTTTTTGTCATCCAAATAATCAGATATCTTATAATCTTACCATCATATCTTATCTTTTTCTTCTTGGCTTTTTTACAGAGATGACGTTTAATTGTATTTTTAAATTTAGTGATTGATAAATTTTGCAAAGGCCGCCTAAAACCTTTAAAAGCAAATGCAGATCAAGAATAAAATGGTACATCACCACTCACTTGTCCAGTATCTCCAACGCCCCAGTCTTGACCTTCTCTTCCTGCCCTTCCTTGGAGCCGAATTCGTCAGTTGTATCCAGCACATACAATGGTAGTACATGAAGTTGTTCTTCGTTGGGTTTGGATATCGCGCGATGTTTCGCAAGGGTCACCACGGCTGTACAGCCGTTGTTCATATTATGGAGGTCGCGGTGGGCGTGTGCGCAGAAATCTATGCAGGCTGTTACTCCTGAAAAAAAGTAAGTATTTTTTGTAAAAATAATCAATGCTGTAAGTGGTTAATGTATCTTTTTTAAGATGCTGCAAATCTGCTAAGTCTTAGCAGATTAATAATAATAACGCTTTCTTTTTTTTTCAGGTGATTGGGATTAAGTTTCAACATCTATGGTTACTGAATATGAGATTCTTAATAATGATTGCGATGTCGTTAAATTTCTGACGCCTTCATCAGATCAGCCATCAGATAACATATTCTGTTATTTATCATGCTATGGTAAGTAATAGAATATTTTTTTTCTGTGATTTGATTCAAGATATAACAGAAACTAAGTCTCCTTATTTTAGACTTCTAGGTTCTATAGTTATTCCGGGATTTCAGAGTATTTAACGAAATACTTACCCGAAAAAGGTCTCCCAGGTTTGAACCCCAATCTACAATCAGAGGCTTCCTTCTCAAACTGGCACTGGTTCTCAAAGCTCTTCGGCGCTAAGTTCATATACAATGGACTGAGTAACGTAGCCAGCACGTGCATGCGTTCTTCGATTTCCGACTCTTCTGTCTTGACAGAGAGTCTGAATTTGCGTACGGTTTTGGATCGCGCATATTTGCAGCCGTTGTAGTACATAGACCAGGAACAGCCAAAGCTGTAGGAGGCTCCACAGGATTCGGGGTCTAGACCTGGATGGAAAGAACAGGGTAAGTCTCCTACGTAATATTGTCTTCAATATTTTGATATTAGCCACCTTTTGTTAAAATGAATGAAACTACGGTCACAAAAGCGAGTCCAGATTTTAAATATTAACATTATGAAGAAAACTTATTCAAATTGTAGATGCGGAAAATGTGAACTTTAAAAACTAAAAAAAACTGAGTTATAAAGAGATCTAAACAATGTTATTACAAACATCATTGGATCGAAACCACAACTCCTTAGCTACTATCCCATTAGGCCAACATAACTTGAAATATTCCAGCATGTAACATTATTAGGTAAATTTTAAACTCTTACCAACCTTGACAGGCGCAGGTTCTGTTCTCGTTGGTCGCACATCGCCTGGTTGTCGGCAATCCATATCTGTTCAGTTTATGGCTCAGTAACGTGTAGTCTAGATCCGCTTCTGACTGAGGGATCCCCTCCCAAGCCACCAGACACACCACAATCCATGATGTGGAGCATTTGTGGCCGTTTCGGAATTTCACCACCACAAGGACCTTTTCTGTGTAGTTTGCTCGCCGTATCACCTAGAATAGTTTCTTTATTAACTAACAAAAAAAAATTCTCTTCTCTATTTACTTTGGCATCAAAGAAGTAAGGACTGGCCATAGACATCAGGATGTAGCGAAAAATCCTATCGTCTATAGCAGTGGGTGTTATCATACCAAGCTGAGGTTTTAATAGTTATGATGCTTAATGTCCCAAAACTTCAGTGTTTAAATGGGGTTTGCAATTCTATATGCTTTTGTTTCGCACAAACAAGTCGGTTTCAAGTTGAAACTAAACTTGGGATCCATACACTCACCCACTTAGCCATCGGGCATCCCTGCGCGGTCTTTCCTTCCTTTCCCGTGTAACACACTTTTTCTATCCTCAGCTCTTTTCCGGACAGCCCTGTTCTGGCTTCAAGCTCTTTTCGTAACTCCAGCAACGTTGATGCACATCCTGGGATAAACAAATACAAATACATTTATTGCCCGAAAAAAGAAAGCGCACATACAAAATTTTTTTAACAAAAACATACATAAAAATATTCGGCAATTGGGCTGGACTGAGCGCTAATCTACGCACATGGTACGTAGTGCTGGTTTTCAATCCAGTCCAGCGAGCTAAGGTGGTCGTCGAACGTACGTGTATGAAGTGAGAAGCAGGTAAACAATTTTTGGTTAAGGCATGATAAGTTTAAAAAAAAATCAGTTTAGACTATAATTATCATGTCCTACTAATGGGCAAATGTTTCACCCTGTCACTCATTGAGCTTAAGGCCATTGCCATTCTGACTCCAATTCATCCAGAAGATGTCGGAATACCTGTTTCACCTTTGTTTATTTACATTTATTATGATTTTTTTTCACGAAAATGTGTGCAAAATACTTACCTAAATGAGTGTAGTAACTGCCAGGCTCAGGAGGATTCTTATCAGCAGGAAAACAGTTACAATCAGGCACTTCGGTTCTCGAATTGTTTCTCAGCCTCTCTAAATTATCCAAGTACTCTTTAGAGTAATTAAATTGATTCTCTTTAGGCTTCAGCTCTGGTACTGGTGTGCTGGGTTTTGAGTTCTTAGGGTCAGCATCTGGGTCGTCTTCTAAGATCTCATCTTTGGTTTGAAGGCCAGGACACGCCCCGTCCCTTAGATGTTCTGGTGGTGGCTTCTTTGTTGAACCTTGACGACAGCAGGAATAGCCCACTTCGTTTCTTATTGCGACTGGACCGCCGTCACCAGCGTACATAAAGGGATCGTTCCGAGGCGGCACGTTGTAACACATGTTTTTGTATATCTTGTGGCCTGGCGGTGAATGCTCCGATTTGATCTGCTCTATGTAGTAAGGCTGCTTTGGCTCTGGCATTTTTGAGCCTCTTTCAGATACATTTAACTTTGGATCAATAAAGTTCCTAGTATACTTCTGAAATCCAACGTTCTCCTGTAATCGAGGAATTTGCTGATATTCGGCATGCTCCTGACGGCGGTCGTAGGGAAAATTTTGAAAGTTTTGGAAATTCTGGCTCTTTTGGCCCATGTTCTCCTGTTTTATAGTAGAAATAGGTGGTAGCACTGTGTTTTGCTTCGGTGCTATCAGTCCATTCGGGTAGTCTCTGTACGAGTTGGTCTGCATTTCATTCGCTTTGGGATAAGCTTGACCAATCATTCTTTGATCAGGTTTTAGCAACCGATCGTCTTTAGGATACTGGTAAGTATCAGGCGTTTCTAGTTTAGGTATCAAAGGTGCTGATGGATGCCTGAACTTGGCATCGTAGGCTTCCCTATCGTAAGCTCTGCTTTGTGCGCTTGTGTCTCTCGTAGTGTTACAGTTCTGCTGATTCATTTCCGATACCGGTCCGATGAGCATTTTCGACTGAAAATCTTTATTATCTGGCTGTTGATAACTTAAACTATCGCTACTATAAACTTCTGCGTACTTTTGCGGATCGTACGGCGCGGGGTAGGCGCCGTACTGTCCCCTCACATCCGCGTAGGATGGTAGTTTCTGAGGAGTCTTTGTGGATGCGTTCTTAGACGAAGCGTGTTTATCGTAACCTCTGGGGACCTCCGTCCCCCCCTCCCATACGTGGTGGCCACCACCTCCGAACTCACCCGCGCCGTGCGCGTGGGCGTTCTGTGAATAATTACCGGCGGCAGGATAGGCCTGCTCGCCTATGCGGTAATTATCGCGGAGATGGTGGCTATACGATAAAAAATGACCGGTGGTACTCCTGTCATCGCTCACTACCCCCGGTTTCCTATCGTCGATCACTCTGGGAGGTCCCTCGCCGGGGTCGCCTTTGTCCGGCGGCGTGTTGGTGCCGTCTCGCGTATGATTTTGCTTGTTTAAAATCATTGTTTTCAGTCTCGAGTTCAAATTGACCCTGTCTGATTGCGAGAACATCTGCTGCTCGCTCTCGTCTTGTCGTTGTTGCATTTGTTGGCTCTGCAACTGTTGGTTTTGCATCTGGTTTTGGATCTGTTGGTTCTGCAGCTGTTGTTGTTGTTGCTGCTGTTGTTGCTGCTGCTGCTGATGCTGCTGGATCTGGTTGTGCAGCTGCTGCTGTTGGTTCTGCAGTTGCTGCTGTTGACTTTGTATTTGGCTCTGAATTTGATTTTGCATCTGTTGGCTCTGCTGTAATCTTTGGTTGTGTTGCCACTGGCGTTGTTGCCAGTCGTTCTGTTGTTGTTGTTGCTGCTGTTGTTGTTGCTGCTGCTGTTGTTGTTGCTGTTGTTGGCCATTCTCCCTGTACTGTCCGCCATTGTAGGCGCCCGAGTACCCGCTACAATCTAGTGAAGCTCGCGGACCGTTGCTCCCCTGCAGGTACCCAGGCTCGGCGTTTCCCGAATGCTGTCCATTGGGCGTGTTCTGTTCTTGTCTCTCGCCATCGTTGCTCGCATCTCCCGTCCCGTTTTCCGAATTGGAGTATTCCTCGTTGTGTTCGGAGGAGTAGTCGGCGCGCTCGTAAGTCTGCTGGCTGACGGTGTAGACAGGTGCGGCGGATGTTGGGACAGAGTTGGGGTACGAGGCAGCGGAGTTGGGTCTAGAATCATTCGACTGCGCGCCTGGAGTGGCGGCTTGGGCGTACTGTTGCTGATAATCTGTCGCGTAATGCGGTGCTCTGGGCGACGGTACTGAGGCGTACGCGCCTCGATTCGAAGGTGGTCTCTGTGTAGGCACGGCTTGGACGCCCGTCTGGTAGTAGGTGTTGTTGGCCACGTCGAAGGTAGTTGCGACATTCTGGACGGTGTACGTCGTGTTGGCCTGATAATGTGGGGAGGCGGCGTAGGCGGTGTGGTTGCCCTGGTAGTCCAGTGTCGTCTGGCCTGTTTGTGTCGGGAGTTGCTGGATGAACTGGTTCTGCCAGGCTGTTGAACAAATTGGCTTATTAGATTATTGTTGATATTGAAGATATAAAAATGAAAATGGTTTCATGTTTACCTTGTGTAGGATCCGCCTGCCATGCTGTCGGGAATCTGTTTGGATCTCCGGCGTAGAACGGCATTGGCGCCTGAAACCAAAACAAACAATTTTATTTTATCACATTTTTATGTGTTCACAAAATACATTGTTCGCATATTTGTTGTGACATATTAACAGTAGAATTTAGTTTCACCTATTCCGAAATTATTTATTTCATCCTGATTTCTTATACCTAGTATTAGGCCAGTTAAGTTATATGTATTCTCAAAACATTTTGTGGATATCTATTTTTTATAACATTACAAGGTTCGGAAAGATTCATTTAGATACCAAACGTCATTTCGCAAAATGATATGGCCAAGTTTTATTTTACTTACGTAAGTATGTAATTTGTTTTTTAATGTTTACACACATGTGATAATAGATTATGTGTGTCGAGGTTAAGCAGTCCTTGTGCATTGTTTGTTACGTGTGAACCTAGCACGTTGTCCGAGGTCAGCTCTGTGGTTTACTTGTAATATGAGACATCTGCCTTGTTAAACGGAGATTAGAGATAACCTTGGTTTAAGCCAAATCAAAGATAACACCTAAATTAATAGCACCACTCAACCATGGATCACCATTAGCCTAATGGTTTAGTGCGTACTTTGATTTGAATATCTCATCGTATACATGGGTGTATGTAAGGGCTAGGTAGACGCGCGTCATAATACTACGAGTAGGTATTTGTCACATGCACACATTTTGCAAAAGTTCGGATTCCACGGTTGCAAGCCTTGATTAATTTAAGAAATGAAAAGTCTTATCAAAATTTTGGATTCCGACGGGATTCAAACCCGATCAGACGATTCTAAAGCCGGAGTGCCTTCAACCGCTCGGCCACGGAACCCTGACATCAGATGCAAAATTCTTGATAAACTCATATTTATCGGTTAAACACAGGTTAATTTGTTGTGTTTCTCCAAAACATTTTATAACTGAAGTTGACTTTCAAAATGAATATTAAAAAGTTAAAAGTTCAGTTTGTTTTTGATTAACCAAGCGTGTTTCAGTAATCCATCGCAATTAAAACAAGCAAAGTAAACCCCAAGTATATTTTTTCAATAACCGCGAGCGAAATATTAAATTACAAAACTTAAACATGTTAAACGTCTGCCGACAACATGTTAGAATTATATGTAACTTTGAAACTCGTTCAACTTTGAAAGATTTTAATTTGTTCAGAGACCTGCTTTTAAGCGAAGTTTGAGTGTGTTATTACGTAGATGGCGTGGCGCAGCTCGTAATTAAAAGTTTGTTGTGTCGCCTAATGAGTCCCCATAACGAGGTTACACTGTTTATTACACAATTACAGGCCTGAGTTACGACTGAACACAAAATTGCGCTCAATTTTGCACCAAACTCGTTATTTTTGATTTATTATCCCGCGTCCTTGAAATTTGAATTTATTTTTTGCGTTTGCGTAAATTTGTGTATCTAAATTGACCTATCATAGTAGGAAACTGTTGCCTCGTCGCTATTCGATGATGTTTTTGTATGTTTCCGGATCAATCACTAGAGTAGGTCTATTTAGATGTCTAAAGATAATTCTGGATACCTACTAGACTATATTTCATCACATCACTCCAGTGGTGTCAATATTGGTTGAAATTTTTTATTGGTTGTCCGCGATGTGTTAAAAAAAATTATTGATATTTTTTTTGGTTGAAAATATTACTTGATATTTTTATTGAAGTACAAGTTTTGCTGAAGTTGAATATTCTGTTAAATGAATATTAGTATGAAAATTATTAAAGTAAAATTATATTCAATGATATTTCCTTCATACTTAAACAGGCTTATGCTGTCTAGCTGTTATTTTAGTTAGTATGTAAGTATTGTATGTTGAAAATTTTCTACATGAAAAATAAAAACAGCTAGGCGTATTTAACAGATCATTGATTCTATTTACATCGATGGTTTTTTTTTATTGTTTTTAATACTTTTTGTTCTTATTTTTTGTTCTTTTTTTTTGTTTGGTTTTTATACTTAAATTTTTTTACACTTTCATTTCATACATATTTTACTTTTTTTTTTTAATGTTCGCGATAGTTAGAAAGCTGTGACACTTTTGAAAGGTCTTATTTACGATTAATGGTCAGTTATATAATGCACCCTACTCGTAACCGAACTCTTAAAATAACACCCTGTATATCGTTTCTCTAATAAAGGCGTTCATAGACTTGTTTTTTATACCTGCTGCGGTCATCATCTAGTACCACCTTGTACCCTGGAACACATAGTTATGATATTTTTCGTAAATATACCATTATATTTTGTGGATAAATGAAGAACACAATGTTAATGTCGATAAAAAATTGTTTACTCTCCTCAAAGTGGTCAAAATGAATTTTTTGCCGAAATGCAAGTTGAAGTACCCTTTGCGGCGCCCGTATGCCAAAACTATTGATCGTACAAAAAAATTTTTAAACATAATTTGTAGGAAATGTTCTCAAATTTAATTTTGTGATACACATTTTTGTCGTAAAATAAGTAGAAAAGGAGGTATTGACGAAAAACTGATTTTGGGCGCCATTTTTCCAAAATGGCGGCGCGACACGAGGTGGCAAAGTTGAAATTCGGAAAGACCACCCCAAAATCTATATAAATACCAATTTGCACAACTCCCGGAAAACTTTCCAGATAAAACTACCAAATGACTGGACTAATTAAGCAAACTCCAATACTATTGATAGAACTTTTCATTCTATACTTAGTACTTACGTAAAATCATAGATGGTGTTAATAGGCATTATACACAAAAATGTCTGAATTAAAGAATTTTATTTTTATCTATTATTCCGTTGAACTTTTTTTTTATTACTGTAGGTAGATACCTGTTTGAGCCGCGATGAGTCGCAGAACTGATGCTCTACATCGCCTTAGATAGTAGCTTACGTATCTGTAATGTTAGCCTAGGTTTTTAAATAAATAAATGATTGAAAAATACCTGATACCTACAGTTCACGATTTTTACCTGAGTTACCCATGGCTAGTTACGAAAACAAAAAAAACAACAAAAACGGTACCCTACTCAGCCAGAATATCAGACGCACTCGACCGCTAGATGAAATAAACATATTGCATTGTTCAAAATATTGTTAGCTTCGTATGAATATCAATATAATTTATAAAACTGCATTAAAATCATAATTAGGCTTTATATTGAGTGCAATAGAACTTATAATTGACTGTTTTATAAAGTTGAATGAGTGAACGAACAACCTGTGCGCACACTGTGACGTCACGTCACGTCAGTCAATCCGGAGGACTCCGGCCGGCAGGAGTCATAACGTAGTAAGCGACGCACGAATCGAGTAGAAAAATATTTCTTATAGCTTACAAGATAGAGTTGCAATCTAAATGCAGTACTTAGTGTTAAAAATATCATATCGTGTTGATCTTTAATATTGGTTCTAGAAAATATTGAGTTGTTAATTTTATTCAATTTTGTTAATCTTGGATAACTAATATGATGGTTTAATTTACTTATTAGGTAAATTTATTAGTTGATCAATATATTTGTCATCTATACATCACTCATCATCTTTGCAGATACCTTGCATTGTATAGTTTATTTAGTACTAGCTGCGCTCCCGCGGTGTAACCCGCGGTCCCTCGGGATTTTTTCGGGATAAAAAGTAGCCTATGTCCATCCCTGGGATACAACCTTTATCCATGCCAATTTTCAGCCTAATCTGTTCAGTGGTTTGGGCGTGAAAAGGTAACAAGCAGACAGACAGACAGACAGAGTTACTTTCACATTTATAATATTATAGTATATATATAGTATAGTATATAGTATATAGTATAAGTATATAGTATAAGTATATAGTATATATAGTATATAGTATAGTATGGATACTTGTAGTATAGTTTTAGAACATAAACTGTGCACATGGCTGTGTAACTAGTATCATAAGGTTTCTTTTTCCAATAAAGCTTTTATTTATTTATTTATTATCATCATCTTTCTACCCTTTTTCCACAATATGTGGGGTCGGCACAACATGTGTTCTTCTTCCATTCTCCTCTATCTGCCGTCATCTCAACACACTCCTTTCTTACTCATGTCATCCTTCACACAATCCATCCATCTTTTCTTTGGCCTACCTCTACGCGTAAATCAACATTCATACCAAGCACTCTCACTTTATCACATCACTAAAGATTTATAATATAAGAAGAATTTTAATATCATTTCTGGATACTTTTTGCTCAAACAGCGAACGACGAATGCAGTCCGACTGAAAAGCCGCAATAGCTTCTTGCGCAAAACAAAAGCTACCGACGAACATCCAGCGACACTTAAGCGCACTCTCTGGGAGCAGAAACATCCAGCACCACCTGATTTCATCACACAGGAACAACTGCCCCCAGGACGTGATCTGCCCTGGCCGGTTTGGAGGTCTATCAACCGATTGCGGACCCAAGTCGGTCGATGTAGGGAGAGCATGTGCAGGTGGGGCTATCGCGACCCCTCCCAGACCAATTGTGACTGCGGGGTCCCTATCCAAACGATGTCCCACCTGATCGTTTTCCCTTTGTGCCCTACCACCTGCACAAGGAAGGACCTCATTGACGCCACGGACGCTGGAGTGACGGTGGCGGGGTTCTACTCAACCCACATCTAAATCAATGTACCACTGACACGAAAGAAGAAGAAGTCCGATGATAAAATTAAACTTACAAGTTCAATAACACAGATTATTGACGGCAGTTAATAGTCTCACAACTAATAACAAATAAATAATTTATAGTGACTGTTTGTCGTTAAAGTGAGTTAGTGCCGTGAATTCCCGAGAACAAAGCGATACTGTAACATTGATTACCTAGCCCTATTGTTTGAACTAAAATTGAATTTTGTGAGTTGAACAGCTTTGCCAGGAATGCAGTACTTCAGCTTTCCCCAAGTTTTGGATTCAATGAGCTGTATCTGTTTGTTTAATCGTTCAGTTTAGTTGGTACTTCTGTTTGCGCAGGTTGTTGGTTCGTTTCCTGTCCTCATCAAGAATTTTTATGAATTATGCTACTTGAGTAATCATTATTTGAAATGAGGTGCTGCGTTAAAAATAAGGAAATAATAAATCCATAGCAAAAAGTACAAGCATGTTAAAAAGCTTTATAGCATTTTTAATAATAAAACTGGCGTTCCGCGTAATTTCCTTGTAATTGCAGGTATAATATACTTTTAAAAACTCTTTGTTAACTAGCTTTTTTAATTTAACAAGACGTTTTGAACCGCTGCGATAAATCAGGCGCATAGCGAGCCAGAAATTACCAAAGTTCAGCTCGCTGCGGCGCAAATTAAAAACTTTGAACTTTCACATCATTTATTTAAAGTCTAGTTTCATTTGAAGTTAAATTGAACTTTAATGTGTTTCATAGTTTTAGTTTTCATAGCGTTTTGTTGAAAAATAATAACGAAACTTAGTATTGAAATGGAGGAATTGGGAAAGTTTAACGGGAACGTGTTTTTGTTGATTTGTTAGGTTTATATTCAAATATTTTACATAAAATTAAAACCATGCGAATCCTGCCAACACCATCACCACACCGAAACCGAAAATACACCATCACATTTTTCTTAGTTTTTTTAAGACACTTCAATCCCAACAAACAATGGATCTTAAAGAAAATGGTTAGACCAGCAATTGATAGCCAATACTGCGGTAACTACGGCCGTATCATGCAGGCAAACCCTAAAATGTTAAAAAATTCCTCCGAAAACGTAAAATAGTTCATAAAACATTTTACGAATATTTTATAAATATTTCAGCTCATAAAATAGTTCTTTATTCAAAATCACATTCGAATTTCAAAACGTTAGAATACATTCCATTTTTAAATTGAAAATATTCTTATTTCCCACGATATTGAAAGCCAAATCAAAAGCACTCTGTATAGGCTTGAACTATTACAGGCAATGCAAAAAATAATAAAAATGTATGAACCGAGGTATAGACAGTTGAGACGGGGATGAAGGTTGGCGTCCCGACAATCAGCACCGATTCGCGAGCCTGATTTGTGGTACAGCCCTCACAATCCACACATTCTTCTTTTATCTTGAACAATAATAATCAAAATTAGAACTCATTTAGAGATTTATTTAGACAATACAAACTATGTAACCCTGACAAGGGACAGTCCCGTTAAAAAGTGTTATCGATTTTTTTTTATACTTATGAAACTTTTTAAGGTCTTTGAAATACTTATCTATTATTTTTCTTAAAACATAATGAAAAAAATCTATACAGTTTTTGTTTCTTCACTAGTGTTAATTAGAAAAGCTACCAAAGTTTTTAGCTATTGTTTCCCGGAAGGGAAACACAAACACATTAATGTTGTGATAATTTTCTAAGAAAACACGATCAAACGTTCTAATAACGTTAATGAGTTGGACAATATGCGCGAAGATAACGGTACAGGGTACAACAGTTCATTGACTAAGGATATATTTCGTGATCAAAAGATAAACTGATATTAAAATGAAAATAATTTGAATTGGACATCTGAAAGTTTTTTTGTGTTTCAGTGAAACAATTTGAACAAAACCTGTAATAATAGATGTAGATCATAATCAATTACGATTATGATAAGCAATATTTAGCTTTTTAAAAAGTTGATATACGCGAGCGAAGAAGCGGGCAAACTTTTTTTGGAGCCATTCGTAGTATGTTTGCGAATGTCATAGAGTTTCTTATAATCATGAGCTTATAAACAATAAGCAGATTATTAAATAAAACAACAGGAAAAAGGAAGTTAAAATAAATTGTGAAGGTCGTAGTTTTAAAATAACAATATTTTTTTATTTTGTGATCATGATCACTAACGACGGAGCGACGGCTATTATGTAAAAATGTTACGTTTTAATAATTTATGTAAATAGCTATGTAGCAAATAGTATATATTTGTGTCATGTTACTCGTCTTTATTAAACTTTGCATCCATTTATAGATTAAGCCATTATTGGTTTTAGTTCTATTACTGTAGCTTTTACCTAATTTGGCGAATGCAGTTTTGTCTGTAAATGTACATTTTACGGTAATACAACGTTGTAGTTTATTTATGTGTGTTGTTGCTATTTGCTAATGGGATGTTAGTTAAGGATTAATAAGGATTAAACTCAGTTAATATCATTCTCTATAACCAGTAAACTATAGATTATATTAAGTAGGTATAAATGGTGAGCGTTTAATATAGAGTGTAGCAAAAGACCTCCAAGATATTAAGAAATGAAAAGTCTTATCAAAATTTTCGATTCCGACGGGATTCGAACCCGCGATGATCAGACGATCCTCCTAAAGCCGGAGTGCCTTCGACCGCTCGGCCACAGAACCACATGCGTCGGATTCGAAATTCTTGATAAGCACATATTTATAGGTTAAGCACCTCCAAGATATGACGTCTGGTAATTTTTTATGGAAGAAAATAACGATTTCTAAGCTACTCGTATGATACTGATTGATACTAAAAACCATCGCTGAACATAAGTAATTAGTAACATAAGTAACCTAAATATGCTCATTTCCAAGCATCCTCAGTTTGATGTATTTGCGGATGGGTGGAAGTCGATTGAAAGAGTTTGTCTCAGTTTCTGCGAAAACTAGCAGGTAGCATTTCTCATTAAGGTACCTACTATTATTATTACGTACCTACCTCTGTTAATTATTGTTGTAGTCTTGTTTTAATATTTTGAGAATTTGTTCAGTTATTTTATGTGTATTTTTAGTGTTACTACCTATTATATTTTATTTTATTGTTGCGTAATTTTTCTGTCAAATGTTATTATTATTATTAGATTCCTAGATATTACGAATTAGAATAATTAATTCTGTGATGTACTATCTATGTGTGTGTAAATAAATAAATAAATTAGAGTTGCTATGCAGACTTACTATCAGTTCATATTGACAAATGACAAGAGTGAGTGGATAAAGGAAAAATGCCGTCCCCACATATCGTGGGACTCAGGGATGAAAGATGAAGGAAATGTATGAAAGGAATGGTAATGGATTTCAGGAAATAAGAGATCCATGGCAGCATGGGGACTCGGATGTGGTTAGAGGCAAAGGAATCATGATAGGAATGGCAATAGAATATGATTGAATAAGCCCACGATAGCAAACATGTACAATACCATGATTCATGAATAGCAATAATCCCATGATAGCAAAAGCCTGCACACCATGTTTCATGATAGGCATGGCAATGAAATATAGGGAATAAGATATCCATCCAGGACTTAGAGGCATGGGTTAATTGTAAGTGGAATCGATGATAGAAAAGGCAATAGAACATAAAGAAAAAGACCATGATAGCAATATCATACATACCATGGGCTGACTTGGATGTTCCTGCTTCATGCCGGGCGTGGTGGCGGGGGCGGGGCTGGGCGCGCCGGGGCCGGGGGCCGGGGGGGCGGGGCTCGGGGAGGCCGCTGGCGCGCCGGGGACTGCCACGGCGCCGGGGAGGCCTGCGGTGCCGCCGAGGGGCTTGCGGCCGCGGTAGCTCTGAGGGCAACACTCCAGTTAGAGACAAGAGGACGATTGATCTAATCTATGGTGTATGGGGACGATTGCTTCAGATAAAGACAAGAAGACTTTCATTTCGATAGAACATGTAACTACTATTGCTATATATATCACTCCAGTAAGACAAAAGAGGACGATTGATCGAACATGTGGTACTGCTATAGTGCATGGGGATGATTTACTTCAGAGAGATATCAGGAGGAGTCTTTCTGTACTCGATGCAAGGCAAAACATGCGTTTTATGTGCTCGAAAGCAAAAGTAGCATGGCACTAATAGTGTTAAACAATGGAGGATACCGCATAGGCATTGGAAATAGAGCCCTGAATAAGTAAAAAGTAAGTTCGTATGAGTCAGTGGCCTCTGGTAACGGAGTTTTTAGGCCGCCTTAAGGCCTCCGTCATGGCTTAATGACTTAAGCCGGAACCGACAATTTAACGTGCCTTCCGAAGCACGGAAGCACTCTGGTGAAAATGCCACTGGCGGTCACCCATCCACTTACGGATCGTTTAGCTTAGCTTAACTTCGACGATCTATCAAGAACGACTAAGCAAGCACGACCACGAGCGCTTACTTATATGTAAAATGAGCAGTGAAGAGACCATCGAAGGTTTAGAAAGATGGAGCCAAAACGAGTACCTACCTATAGGTAGGTAAGTAGTACAATGTAAGATACTCTAGCTAGAGAAAATGTAGTTCATTTGAAGGATTGTATAGAGCCATTTCCCTGTAGACAGATTATAAAGCAGAAATTTTAAAATTAGAACAATTTTGTAACGGTGAATAACAACGAAGCACATTAACGGTAATGCAGCCTATCTAACTCAAATAGCGTCTTCCTTTTTCAAATACTGCGCTCTGATTGGCGGAGATCGACCGGTATGAACTGCAGTTATTGTTCGTAATTTGAAATTGGAAATAGAGGATCTGAAATGCGTTTTACGCAGTTATTACGTGATATTGAATTTTAGAAAACAATGGGGCTTCAAAACGGAATTGTAGTGCAATTAATTAGTTAAAGGAGTTTTAGGAGCTTATATCATCAATTCCAGTCGAATATTAAAAATTAGATGTGACCCGCGGTCATATGGGATTTGTCGGGAAAAAGAAGCCTGTCCTTTCCTGAGATACAACCTTTATCCATGCTAATTTTCAGCCAAATCTGTTCAGTAATTTGGGCGTAACAAACAGACAGATAGAGTCACTTTCACATTTAAAATATTAGTATGGATAGGAAAACATCGTGAGGAAACAAGTTAGTATTCTTATAGGTGTCGATGGGCTTGCAACCTGTCACATAGGGAACACTAACTTCTGGAAGATGTGGGCATGTATCAAATATGTATTTGTACATGCCTCTGACTACCCCCTCAGAAATCTTCAAAGGATCTGGAATATAAAAGATCTGAGAGAATGTCTACCGCCTCGGGGATACAGTCGTGACCCTGTTTACGTTTAGATAGTATGGATAATATGAGTTCAAAACTGAAAGTGAACAGAAGCACAAAAAGCTTTATGCTTGGCAGCTGCCAATCACCAAGATGTACAAAAAGTTTCTTTAAAATATAAAATAGAATTAATATTCAATTACACGGTAGCGCCAATGATCCAAGTTTAATTGGATTGCAGATAGACATGCACAATGCACAGCTTCTGTGCTCACAGGACCTTGCGATCGTTAAAACACGCTCCACTGATTTAGCGGACCAAATTATAATAGCTTATTTTAATATTATAAAAGGTTTAGAAATTGTTTTCTGTTATTGGTATTTGTTAGATGATTTTGAATAAAGATATTGTTATAATAATTATTTTTAAATATATATTCCGGTTGCATTTTAAATTAAGTAACTTAGCTACTCAAGTAAAAGTTACTACTAAAGTAGAAGTGAAACACTACTACACTTTTTTTAATAAACAATAAAACTACAGTATGTACAGATCACACACATTCAACAAAAGTAAAAACAAACTTGAACAATTAGGTGCCTAGTGTATTTTTTTAATCGTCAGGAAATCTAAAAATATGTAAAGATAATGACTTCACCCGTTTAGTTACAAAATGAGCTTTTAGAAATGTAAAAATATTGCCGTAAAAGTTTACCGAGTACAGAACTAGATGGCGTTACTGGTAGGTGTCGGTGAGCAGTCACGTGACTCACCCGTGACCTTTTTGAGACGAATCCAAGAATTTATTCTCATTTCAAAAATTCACAACGCGCCTAAAGACGATTTCTCTTCAAAAAATGTTTTAACCGCCTTCTTATATTACACACTTTAAAAACTGAACACTACTTGTGTGTTTAATTGTACCGTTTCGAAAAGGCAAAAACCGGTGTAATTTTTTTATGAGAAATTCAAAATGCATTTACCTACTTATACTTTAAAAAAGTAATATGAAACTTATTTCTTACATTTGTTTGCTTGAGTGAACTTACATAATTGCAATAAGTTTTTAATATATTAAGTAGGATGCACGGCATTGCACGGGATGCAATCGTTGGAAGCAAAATGGGATAGGCTTTTGTGAGAAAAAACTTTTTTCAATTGATTTTAAGTAATAATAGGTACTGTTGTAGCGGATATCCTAGGGTTCTTCAAGGGTTGTAGAAAATGATGGAAGGCCAAGATTGATGTAAACTTGCGTGTAATTAGAAAATATTAGAAATTAGGAGTAAAGAGTTGTGTTCACGGTATGTGACGAGTAGCGAGTCTACTGTAAAAAATTTGAATGCATTTTGACACTTTTGACGTTTGATTTGGCGTTTGACGTTTCTTCGTTTGGATACGCGACAGGTACATGATATTGATTTGGAATTGCTAAAATATTCGCTTATAAATAGGTTTATATTATGCAGGGGCCGTCTTCGCGTTCCTTTTTTCTTTCGTTTGATGAATATTCGGATGCTTCCCACCACGATTTCTGAATTCAAGGGCCAATTTTTCAAACGTTAAAACACGGCCCTAGAACCAAATATTCCAAACCTAAATATATACTTAATAATCACTGCTCTATTCCCTAAGCACGGTAGACTCTCTCAGATATTTTAGGGAATTGGGAGTAAAGTAACAAATAAATATTTTAATGTTAAAAAGTGTTTAAGCTTAAGTGAAAACCAACTTAAGGTGCATGCACACTGGTCGGCACAATAACTCAAAATCCAGCCGGAGCCACAAAGCAGGCTATACATTACGAAAACAAAAGCCTTTTGTGCGAGTTCTGCTTTGTCCCAACTTTGTGTAACTCGCTTAAAGCTTTATTTAATTGTCTTTGGTTTTACGTAAACTCTGACATATGATTTCATAAATCTTGAAGAATTTTACAATTTGTTCAACTTATCGCGTATGTTCAATTGAGGTACCAATTCCGGTGTTTTTTTAGGTTTTTCTAAATTTAATTTTGTAACAAATCTAATATTTATTATAAGACGACCTCTGTGGCGCAGTGGCTGAAAGCCCGCTTGCGACGCAGAAGGTTGCGGGTCTGCAAATATTTATCTCGGGTCTGGGGGTTTCTATGTATAATATGTATGTATTTACAAACAAAAAAAAGTATATAAGTAGTATATCAGTTATCTGGTTCCCATAATACAAGCTTTGCTTAGTTTGGGGCTAGATGATGCTGTGTAAAATGTCCAGCATTATTTATTCCTAATTTTTTAGACCCCTCGCAGACTATACAGACTTTCTATCGGCCGATAGTTGAGACGGAATATATTTCGGCTCGTAATGAGTATGGAGAAGTATAGCCCGTCTCAACTATCGGCCGATAGAAAATGTAGTCTGTGGTCTTAATTGTACAAATAAAAACATACAGAATAAAATAACAGCATAAAGAAAGGACATGTACAAAGGCGAGCTTAACCCCACAAAGAGTTTTATTCCAGCAAACATTTGAGGCTAGAGAGATTATTATTATTATTCTATCTATCTATCTATCTATTCAGCCCGGTTGTACCCACTGCTGAGTATAGGCCTCCTCTCTATATCGCCACTCTTCTCGGTCCTGTGCAGTCCTTTCCCACGCTTTCCCAGCTACATTAGCGATATCATCCGACCATCGGGCAGGTGGTCTGCCTCGTGGTCTTTGTGCATCTTTGGGCCACCATTTCGTAATTGCTGTAGTCCATCTTCCATCTTTCCGTCTAGCCAGGTGTCCTGCCCATCTCCACTTGCGATGCGCATACCTACGTCTACGACTTAGTTCTTGGTTCTTGGTTATTATTATTATTAGTACTTAATGTTATACGTTAATCATAATTATCATATTCTTATAAATTCAGCATTGATTAATAGATTGAAAACTTTTTACCGTTTGTTATGTTACTGGAATACGTATGGGACATTTAACCGCTTGAGACGCAGAAGGTTGCGGGTTCGATCCCCGCCGCGGGATAACTGTTTGTATGATCTGCAAATATTTATCTCGGGTCTGGGTGTTTCTCTGTATAATATGTATGTATTTACAAACAAAAAGTATGTATGTAGTATATCAGTTATCTGGTTCCCATAGTACAAGCTTTGCTTAGTTTGGGGCTAGATGATGCTGTGTGAAAATGTCCAGCATTATTTATTATTATTATTAATTGTTGATAGTAATAAGATATTACAATTCGTACGAGTGAAGCTGAGGGAGGGAAGTAGTACGAAATAGTTTTGTATATCATGTTCCAGGCCAAGGTCAGGGTATCTTTGATCTTTGGCAGAATATCAAAAACTGGCTCAGCTCACAGATTCAACAACAACTGATACACAAAAATTTCACTTACACTAAAATTCGCGATGGGCTTGCAACCTGTCATGTATGGAATACTAAATTCTACAAGATGTGGGCATCTATCTAATATGTATTTGGACATGCCTCTGAGATCCTTTGAAGATGTCTAAGGGGGTAGCTGGAATATAAAAGATAAGAGAATGTCTACCGCGCCTTGGAGATACAGTCGTGATCCTGTTTACATATTTTTTACGTTTACTAAGATTTTTTTATTCATTTCATAGTTAAAAAAAACTCACAAATACACCGCGTTTTTGTCACCAAAAAAAAAACTAGCTATCACAAATCCATGTCTGATTCAGACGAATCAGACATGGATTTGTGATAGCTAGTTTTTCGTCTCCTTTTTAGGTTATAATTTTTCCCTCTCTTTGTTAAATTTTTTTGGTAATTCAAAAATAGGGATGTATAGTATACTTATATACTAATAATACTAATATTTTACTAATAGTACTAAGACCTTTTTACTAGTAGACTCTATTGGTGACACATACTGGTACAACTAAATAAATTGTTTAGATTAGGTAATAGGTACCTACTTTTCTGAGTGGATCATAAGGCAGCGGAATAAAGCTCATTTTCATTTGAATCGCATTAACAGTGGCGTAAACCTGGATCAAGTCGAATGGACCAGAATTAAACTGCAAAACAATTCGTTTCCAGTTGATTTATGTGCCCGTAAATTAATTTTATTGCACTATTGTTTGGTTTGTTTTTAATGGAATAATTTTTGCACCGTTTCAGATAATTTTAATCGCGCATGAATTTCAAAATGTAGATTTTAAATTTAGAGTCAAATTTTATGCGAGTTTTTTTTTATTTTAAGATAAAACAATAGATTTTGTTAGCTTCTGTGAAGCGTTCATTCAATATTACCTAAAACGTAATCAAATATCCATACGTAAGACTTTGAAATAGGTAGTTTTGAGGGTTGCCGTTATTTTTGTAAATATTCTTTTTCTTCCAATGATCATTGTTTTTTACTCCAACGTACTTTGTAAGTAGAGTAAGCAAAAAAGTTCCATAGAATAAGTAAAAAATACCACCCTTTTAATCAAGTAATAACATTGTATTCTATTTTTGAATTTACTAAAACTAGGAATTCAAATTGAGAATGGCTTGCGCCGTTGATCGATGGTGGCCATAGCGATAGTGATAGGCGTGGCCGCGACCCAATTAGATAGCGTTATCATGGACACCGACGGATTTCACGTAATTAATCACCTTGGAAATAGAACACGGGCGTTCTATTTTCAAATTCTCAACAAAATTGTTTCTTCTTTAAAGCGACATAAGTACAAAACTTTTGTATTAATGTTTTAAGAAGGATTTTTTTTTATCAGATTTAGAGGAGGATAAAATCACATTGTATATTTCCGAATCATCTGAGACCATGTTGTTCAACGTAGCAATATATCGAAATTGAATTATTTCGTAATCCCTCTACGAGAAGTTTACTTAACGAAAGACATCAACGCGCTACGCTACGCGCAGTTCAAATATTTTGACTACAGTAAAAATAGTACAAAATAGTACGTTTACTATCGACCCCGATAAAAATATGTCGTAGTACGTAGTTAATCAAAATGTCAATATTTATTTGATTTTGAAGTAAATACTTCTTAAGCACGTTAGGCATTTTTGAGATGGGTAAAAATATATTGAACTCAGACTGACAGTGTTACCGACACCGCCGTCAGCACCATCTAGTTTTGAACTCCGTAACTAAAAACAGTAAAGAACCTTTATCACGGTGTCTCCCGCCGCGTGCTCGGTGACGATTCAAAACTATTTCCTGACGATAAAAAAAAATACAGACGTACTAATTGTTCAAGTTTTCACTTCTGTCGGCACTCTTGGAGTGCCACAATTTTTTTAAAGAAGCGCTCGTGGTCGTGCTTGCTTAGTCGTTCTTGATAGATCGTCGAAGTTAAGCAACGTTCGAAACGGTCTGTAAGTGGATGGGTGACCGCCAGTGGCATTTTCATCTGAGCGCTTCCGTGCTTCGGAGGGCACGTTAAATTGTCGGTCCCGGCTATATAAGTCGTTAAGCCATGACGGAGGCCTTAAGGCGGCCTAAAAATTCCGTCACGAGAGTTGGCCACTGACTCATACGAACTTACTTTTTTTTACTATTTTTTTTATAAATTCACGCTAATTAAATCTAAATTTACTTTTCATCGTTTACATGAATAACATTCATATTCATAAATAAACTAAACGTAACTGCCGACAATTATTGCTACAGCGTAAATTCGCGTAAATTACAATTTGTGACATTTACAATCTGTATGTTTCGTTTTGCTTCGTTTTGTTTATTCTGTTCGCGCTTGTATAAACAGCGGGCGAAATTGAAATATGATGTTTAAATGCAACCTCCGTTTTGTAGGTCAACCTACCGAAATTATAATTAAAAAGGATCCCCAAGGTAGACGAATGTCTTTAATAGGATTATCATCCTGATATCGGTAAATTTTTAGGCCATTTTTTATGTCTGCGTTATACTCGTATCGACTGTTTATTAAAAAAAATATATATATAAACAATAAAATAATTCCAAAAACTAAAGTTAGTTAGAATTCCATAATTAAAAAAACGTTTTCTAAATTCTTAAAGAAATATCGAATAAAAAAACGTTTTCGATATTCGTAAATAACTCAATTTGAATTTGAATAAATATGACATGACATGTAATTCCAAATTCAAATTTTTGTCAGGTCGAGTCGACAGCGAGATCACAGAGCTTTTGTATGGTGCGAACCTTTGTGCGCTTAAAAAGAAAGACGGCGGCATTAGACCCATAGCCGTGGGCACCACCTACCGCCGCCTCGCGGCCAAAGTCTGCTGTCGGAAAGAAGCCGCGAATCTAGGCGACTATTTCCGACCCGTCCAGCTGGGCTTTGGTTCGCGGGGCGGTTGCGAAGCCGCAGTACATTCACTACGTACATTTTTAGTTCAAAATTATGGAGATGTCATTATGAAGGTTGATATTAAAAACGCCTTCAATTCGGTAGATAGGGGCGCCTTGTTGAATGAAATTAAAGATAAAATTCCCGAAATTTACCCTTTTCTCTGGCAGTGTTACGGCAAACCTTCTAAATTAATCTATCAGAATAATGTCATTTCGTCTGCAGTTGGCTGTCAGCAGGGCGATCCTCTTGGTCCGGCCATATTTAGCCTTGCCATCCATCCGATTATTCAACGTCTCCAATCCAAACTCAATATTTGGTATTTGGATGACGGAACCTTAGGTGGCGATGTAGACACGGTTTTTGGCGATTTAAAATTAATTATTGAAGAGTTTCAAAAAATCGGTTTAGAATTAAATTTTTCGAAGTGCGAACTTTATGTTTCAGACACATGTTTAGATAAAAATTATGTTATTAGAAAATTCAACAGTTTAGCTTCAAATATTACGGTAGTTGATAAATGTTCACTTCGCCTCCTCGGTTCACCAATCTTTGACGAGTCTTTTCCTGCCTTTGTTGATGAGAAAATTCAAAATTTTAACAAAACTTCGGACAGATTGCTCAAAATTAACCGTCATATGGCTTACACTATCATTAAGTTTTGTCTTTTTGTTCCTAAATTTACATATGCTTTAAGGTGTTGTCAACTGTGGAAACACAGCGAACTGGTGGAAGGTTTGGACAACATTATAAAGAACACACTATCGTCGGTTTTGAATATTTATTTGGATGACAGGGCATGGTCGCAGGCCTCCCTACCTGTCAGATTGGGAGGCTTAGGTATAAGAAAAATTTCAAGTGTTGCTCTACCAGCGTTTTTGTCTTCAGTCCATAGCAATAGTAATTTGATTGACAAAATTCTATCACCTTCGCTTTTGGCTCAACCTGGCAGTAATTTACAAATTTCATTTCAAGACGAGGCATTAAACGCTTGGCGTAGTGCTTGCCCTCTTGCCGCTCCCCCCCTCTCCCTTTCGTCTCAACGGCAATGGGACGGGCCTCTGTGCGAGTTGACACGGAATTGTCTGTTAGATACGTGTTCATGCTCCGCAGATCGTGCCCGTCTCCTAGCCGTCTCAAAATGGGAGTCAGGTTTGTGGCTGCAAGCACTTCCTTCACAAAATTTAGGCTCTTTAATGGATCCCGCTAGCTTCCGTATTGCAGTATGCCTACGGTTGGGTGCGCGGTGTTGCGCCCCTCACCAATGTCAGTGTGGTAGGACGGTCGACCAGCTTGGACACCACGGATTATCGTGCACTAGGGCCGCAGGTCGGTTCTGCCGCCACGCCAGTCTTAATGACATCATCCGCCGAGCGCTTGTCAGCGCCAATGTACCGGCCGTTCTAGAACCGAGTGGTCTGATGCGTGACGATGGCAAGCGCCCCGACGGTATGACTCTTGTCCCTTGGGAGAGGGGAAGGCCTTTGGTATGGGACGCTACTTGCGTAGATACCCTTGCGCTTTCACATCTACCGGGGACATCCGTTAGGCCTGGCGCGGCGGCAGATTCAGCTGAGGATCTCAAAAGGCGCAAATATATAAATCTTGATCGGGTTTATATATTTGAACCATTTGGGGTCGAGACCCTGGGTCCGTGGGGTTCCGGGGCCCATCGCGTCTTCAAAAATCTTTCAGGGCGTCTGGTCGAAGCGTCGCGTGATTCAAGAGCTGGCGAATTTTTGGCCCAAAGAATCAGCATTGCCATTCAGCGTGGCAACGCCGCCAGTGTTTTGGGCACGCTTCCGACTGGCAGTGACCTGGATCAGTTGAGCTATCTATAGATCGTTATTACGACGATCCTTAGATAACTTGACTGATTCTATTGTATTTTGTAATTTTATGTACATATTGTAGTAGCTTAGTTTCTGTAAATAAATTTTCAATTCAAATAGAAGTTCTAATTGAATAAGTTACTTAAAATTTCAAATCAAAATAGAAGTAGAAAAATAATTCTAAATTCAAAATAAAGTGCAGTCATCACGAAATAGGAACTCCTTTTAGTTAGTCAGTTCAAACTATAACTAACCAAGCTCAAGTACTAATCTACCTCTAGCAGCAGTTAAAACTTCCCGCTAACCATTTTGTTAGTTCGACAGGGTCACTAATCTAAGTTAAAGTTTGTATAGTAGCTGCTAAAGTATTCTGTGGCTTGGCACTGCTGGATAAACTGTGGTAATTTGTGAAGTGAATATTTTGGTATGGCAACCCGCGTAGTATCAGATATATTCTTGTGTAGAAATGAACTCTAGTGGGTTTTTCGCCAATTTAGGAAGAAACACTGCTCTGCTATTTTATTTTATTTTTCTTGTGTTTTACTAGGTTTTAGTACTGTAATTTCGGTGGCATTTTACTAATTAAGCCTTGGATACGTAACAGGAGAGCTGGCAAATGGAATGGGGGAGTATTGAAGAAGATTTCTCATTTGACAAAAAAAAAATTGTTGGAATTTTGAAGAAAACAAGCCGCCGCGTTTTGTTTAAACCAGTGACAGGACTGACTGTGGTGGTGGTTTTCTTTAAACGCCTCTGTTGAGTCCGCGTTTAGTAAGGGCTCCGAGGATTTTCCTCTCTACCCTGGCTTCAACTCGCAGCGGTAGCAACCTCTGGGTCATTTGGTGAAAGAAGTAGTGTCCAGTGAGCCGTCAATTACTTCCTTCCAAGGTTTCTTTCTTTCCTGTTCTTGTCTCTTCTCTCTTTTCTTTTGGTTTTCTTTCTTTTCTCGTTTTTTTTTTACTGACATGATATAAATCTAAATTTGACATTGGCAGAATTATACCTAGTTGTGAAGTTGCCATTAAATAAAAGAAGATGAACGTTAGTGATCGGCTACACTGCGAGGCCGAGGCGGAAGCCTAGCGTTTATATCTACACTAATATTATAAAGAGGAATGATTTGTTTGTTTGTAAGTATGTTTGTTTGTTTAAATTGAATAAGCTCCGAAACTACTGGACCGATTTGAAAAATTATTTCACCATTAGAATCCTGTATTATCCCTGCTGAGCATAGACTATATTTTATCCTGGGAAAGTGAAGTTTTCCCGAGGGAACGCGGGCAACACCGCGACAGACAGCTAGTGTTTCGGAGGGTACGGTCAATAGTCGGTCCCGGCTATATAAGTCGTTAAGCCGTGACGGAGGCCTAAAAACTCCGTCACAAGAGTTGGCCACTGACTCATACGAACTTACGTTTTAGCTACAAGTGTAGTGGTTTGTAGCACGTGTGTGTGTACACATGTTCATGATTTTCATCAGCGCTACGTTGGGATCTATTCTGGCGCGCGGCGGGAGACGTATAGGCGATGGCGAATTGATTCATCTATCTTTTTTCTCTACTTTGTATGAGTTAGTTTGTTTGACGTTATGAAGGGATAAAACCATGTTACCAAAAGAGTTGTGGCCCAGCTACTAGATCCGTTAATCAGCCTTTAATAAGACCAAAGTGTGTGACGACCTTTGTGGCGCAGTGGGTGAAAGCCCGCTTGGGACGCATAAGGTTGCGGGTTCGATCCCCGCCGCGGGATAAATGTTTGTATGATCTGCATAAATTTATCTCGGGTCTGGGTGTTTCTATACAGGGTGTAAAAAGACGTCTACCGAAGCCGAAAAGGGTAGGTACAGCATCCCAATAGACAACCAAATCAAAAAGGATTTTCCGAAATATGCTCTAAATCCGGAGGAAACAGCGTTTGAAGAGTACTGTTTGCGTATGTTTTGGGCGCGTTTTTTTACGTAGATTGCTGGATTTTGAGTTTTAAATGTTTTTTTCTTTTATAAATGAAATTATTAGGTAGGTATGGTCTTATTATGTTGTAATAGTAGTAAATAGCCGAAAATAACATAGCATGACGAAGCCAAGTAAAATTTTTTTTTTTGTTTTTTTTTCGCTAAATATGTTTAGAATCATGGTCTGATTACAACCCCTCAGTTTTCGGTAGCAGTCTTTTTACACCCTGTATATAAATGTATGTATTTACAAACAAAAAGTATATAAGTAGTATATCAGTTATCTGGTTCCCATAGTACAAGCTTTGCTTAGTTTTCGGCTAGATGATGATGTGTGAAATGTCCAGCATTATTTATTTATTATTTAAAGTGGAGCTTTTTCGTGGGTTTTCTTACGTTGTTTTCCTTCACCGTTTTAGGGCGCTATACGCTATTTTTTGTACATAAAATGTTAATTTGTAACATTGTGTATGAAAAGACGCACGGAAACGAACAATTGAGCACAATGGCTAAGGTTAAGGGTACCGGCTATTCTGCGACGATTTAGCGCACAAAAGCTGGCCTTCGATGAGATCTGATAATAGTTCGCAGTTGTATTTAAGATCTAAGCTTTGTTATGTATGTATTTATGTATACAGGGTGTAAAAAGACGTCTACCGAAGCCGAAAAGGTACAGCATCCCAACACACAACCAAATCCAAAAGGATTTTCCGAAAATTTAATTATATCCGGATAAAACAGCGTTTGAAGATTGCTGTTTGCGTATGTCTTATTATGTTCTAATAGTAGTAAATAACCGAAAATAACATAAAATTACTAAGCTAAGTCAAAAAAAATTTCGCTAAATATGTTCAGAATCCTGGTCTGATTGCAACCACTCAGTTTTCGGTAGTTGTCTTTTTACACCCTGTTTAAAGTAAGCGTCACCATTTGGATGCGTGGATGATGGTGAACATGCAGGAGTAGAAAATCCTGCATGTTCATTCGGGACCAAAACCGTGACGGACTAGGAGATCAAACACGGTTTGGGGCCTAGGTGATCCATCCTCAATGCAATAGACCAATCACTTTTGTGATATGTGCGCGTGTTAATAAGTGAAAACTTCTTTAGGCGCGTTGGGCATTTTTGAGATGGACAAAAACCATCAAAGTCGAGTCGCGAGTCACGTGACTGTTACCGACACCATCTTTTACTATACCTACCTTAATTTCGTCACACATTGTATCGTTAGAATGGTCGAAGATACAGAGCTCCTCTGAGTAAGACAACCCCGACTTCAAATCCCAGTAGAACAGTAACTTTTTGCACTGTTTATGGATTTTTTTTTGTACTTTTTTTTAAGTTAGAATGTATGGAGTCCACTCCTGGAGTGCCACAGGATTTTTTTATTTCATATTGCTATTTTGCATTGACACCCAAATAATTTGCCGCGAGAAGATACATTTTGTGTTGACTTCCTTGATGTTATCAAAATGCAGTCTTTAAATGTTTTGATTTTTCTGTTATTGTGTTTGTATTTTCCTCAAAAGGTTATTAACATGAAATTGGGTAAAAATTTGACAAATTCGCTGCTTAGTCAGCTTCAGAGACCACAAATTTCCTTACGACGTTTTCTTTCACCATTTGAGATGTCTTCATAGGTCTTTTCTAGCATGACATGGATGACTGTGTAAGTTTCTTAGGATGAATGATAACCTTTCACGCAAAAACTACTCATTATATATGAATGAAGAGACAATGCCCATTTTGTATGGGGAGCCGTACCAATTTTCGTCTAAGGAAATTAACGTTCGTTTGAACGTTAATTTCCTTTGACGAAAATTGGTCTTGCTATTATTTATATGTTTTTTTTAAAGTGCGCTTGAGAAAATGATTATTATCAGTAAATTATAGACACATACAAAATACTATTGGTTTAATACTGTGACGCAATATGGTACGGCATATAGGGGTAGGGATCTTATGACACTGAGAGACTATAGTCTGGTATAGAACATAGGTTATTATCCTGGATAAGTAAGGTATTGAAACCATACCGCAATTAAAGACATAATAATCAAATGTCTAATACTTAAGTAATCAGCTTTCTACATCATAATGTTATTCAGACAGTCGCTAACAATAATGTTTGTTATAACAATTGATAACTCGCTTGTATCATTGTTTTGGAAACATCCGCTGTTATGTCCAAACATGTCATAGTATACCGGTATTTGAAGAGTTAGGCTCTTAGATATATTTTTGGATAAAAAACAGGGTAATATACAGGGTGTAAAAAGACAACTACCGAAAACTGAGGGGTTGCAATCAGATCATGACTCTAAACATATTTAGCGAAAAAAAACGCAATTTTTTTTTTGACTTAGCTTAGTCATTTTATTTTATTATCGGTTATTTACTACTAGTACAACATAATAAAACCATACCTACCTAATAATTTCATTTATAAAAGAACAAAAACAGTTTAAACTCAAAATCCAGCAATCTACGAAAAACAACGCGACCAGAACATACGCAAACAGTAGGTACTCTTCAAACGCTGTTTTCTCCGGATATAATGATTTTTTTCGGAAAATCCTTTCGGATATGGTTGTGTGTAGGGGTGCTGTACCCCTTTCGGTACACCCTGTATACAACGAAAGGCATCAACTACAGCGAAAGAACGAAGGAATACGTCTGCATCTCCGAAGCATCGACATCGCGAATGTTTTTAGGGAATTGAAAACTATAGAAATGTCTATTATCGGCACGTCCGATACTCAAATTTTATTTACTAGACCATGCTTGCATTCATACTTCGGTAAGACCACCATGGCCATGGAATATTACCTATTAACTGGTTTCCTCACGATGTTTTCCTTCACTGTTTAGTGATCAAGATATCTACCGTATTTGGTGATACAGTTATAAGTCTGTTTTTAATTTATATTTGAATTTATGATAACCTATGAATCGGACAGAATAGAGTGTAGATAGGACAGTCTGCGCGATTAAAATGATGGATGACAGAATGCCTTTGAGCTAAGTCAGTGGCTATCAGTTAAAATTCAAACGAGCTTAAACAATGAATTTAAAATCCAGTTTATTTTTTTCCGATTTTTATCGACATGTCCTTGAGTCTCTTGCAAGAGTCCCAAATGAAGCCTGTTCAGAAAGAGATGGAAACAGTTCGCTCATGACGTCACTCGGGCGCACGTCGAAGCGGCAACGTCGCATCGAATATTTTGTAAATAGAACATTGTTGTGAGAGCAAGAGAGGTTATGCATGAGGAGGTAGGAATGTATGTCAATGTTATTGTGATAGTGGACTCTATTTTCTAGGGAATAGGGATGGTAATTAGGAGCACAGGTGAGAGAAATCATGGATACAGTTATGAGTTCGATTGAGTCCCTGAGACGAGCAATGCACTTCATTTTGAAAATAGATTTAAGTTATGCTTCATTTACAAAAAAACACACAGGGTGGTCCAAACAGTCACTTAAAAAGAATATAATGTAGGTAGAAAATCAGCAGTCAAATGTGGAAGACAATTCAAACTGAGATTTTGATTTTTTTAACCAGTTAGGTATCCAAATTCGCAGTCCGCCCAGAATACAATTTTCAGGCCTATCCTTGCAATTTACTAAGTCAAAATCAATGAAGTATAATAAAATGATAATATAAATGATAATATATTTAGGTTAGCGCGTGTAGAGAGGCATGACAGTCGTTTGACAAAGCAAGTGTATGAGGCGAGTGTGTATGGAACAGCTGGAATGGGAAAGCCTAGGCGAACCTTCTTGGATCAAATTGGCGACAATTTGGAGAAGGGCCAGGTCAAAAGTATCCTAAACCGACGACCGTGTATGAAGTAATGAGAGTGAATGAGGCGAAAGTTGTGTGTCAGGATCGTAGCGAGCGGAAATCCGTGGTCTCTGCCTACCCCTTTGGGAAAGAGGCGTGTTTTATGTATGTATGTATATTTAGATATTAAACTAAGGTCCAGCCAGTTTAAAGTTTCGTAGTAATTGTTCCTGTTTTATGTTCCCTGCATGTGGCCCCATTAATCATGGCTCTGAAATAGTCTAACTAAACAGCTTAATAGTCTCTGTACCACGCTAGTAAACCGTAAATTGTCTAGGCGAACTGACTTGTCAAATGTTATACATAATAGCAAGTAAGTATTAAAATATCAGGGCCGTATTTGCGTTCCTTTTTTGTTCGTTTGATGAATAATAGGCTTCCCACCACGATTTCTAACTTCAAGGTCCAATTTTCCAAACGTTAAAACACTGATTAGGAAATCAAGTACTTACCAAATATTCCAAACCGAAAAATTGGCCCTTGAGGTTTGAAATCGAGACCGCGCTGAAATTTTGAGGGGAGAGGTCACTCCTGAAATTTGGGGGGAGGGTCACTACACTAATAATATTGGACTTTACTGCATAATACTGTGATAATACACGAGGTTTTTAAATTTGACATGTACGATTATGGTGGGGGGGTCACGAAAATTTAACGTGCCCTCCGAAGCACGGAATCGCTCAGATGAAAATGCCACTAGCGGTCACCCATCCACTTACAGACCGTTTCGAACGTTGCTTAACTTCGACGATCTATCAAGAACGACTAAGCAAGCACAACCACGAGCGCTTCTTTAAAATCTTGATGACGACAGCCGATAGAGTCAATCGTAGTCATAATGCAATGACTAAATATTATGAATAAATTGAAATTAAATTGAAATTGAATGACGGCAAAATGAATAAAAAATATCATGACTCTTCAACAGCTATTTTGATAAAGTTCCATTACAAACAAAATGAATTGGATCAAAAATGTAATTTCGACAAGCTTCATAAACTTCATTAAAGACAACGATACAAAGTATATTTTAATAAATAAATAACTAGACACCCCCGGGTGGGGGGTGGCGGGGTCAGTGACCCATCGACCGCCCCGGATCGAACCTTCGGGGATGTGTCTTGGTTCCTAGAGGTTCTATGAATGCTATTTTCAACTGACGTATTTTGACGGAGGTTTTGACATATCAAACTAAACTTGTATTTCTCTTCATACAAACATTTGCACCTTTATAAAATTGCCTTTTCCGCAGGCTAAGAAAACATGGCCGCCCGAAACACTTAACGATTTTATGGTTTAAAAAATAAGACTGCAATTCTAATTGAAATAAATATACTAAAAAGTAAAATACACTTAAAAACTTTTTCAAGAAAGATAGTTTTTTTTAATTTGACAGTTAATGGCAACCTTTGACCAGTAACTGTAAAATTTCTAGTCTAATGCTACGTTTAGTAGATAGAAGCAAAATTAAAAAGAAAAAAGAAAGACCATCTTAAATCTTTACAGAGAGATTACGATGATAAGTAGAGAGGTTAGTAAAAAGAATGTGCATTTACAACATCTAATAAGACAGAAACTACGAGCGTAAATAAAAAACGGACAGCACAGACAGAATAAAACTAATCTAAGCTATTTACCTTGATGTCTTGCAAGACCTGCAAACAATCAAACGAAACATTAGTTTTTATCCACAAATACCACTTAAAAATACTGGTGAAACAGAATAATTGTAAAAAATTTAAAACAAAACTGCAATTCTAAATTCGAAAAATGACGTTGACAGTTCAATCATTTATTTTTCTAAAAAGTTTTGACACGTCGTCGCGTTCGAAACATGAAATTGGCTCTCAAACTCTACGCTCAACAATAGGAACTGTTGACGTTAAAAATAGCCGACGAAAATTATTTTCGTGTTTGATTGACACTTAACTATAAAATGATAAGTTTGGTATGGTACTCGGGTCACCCAATTTAACCGGGTAAGATATAAAAACCCGGATAAAATAGAAATTGCTCGATTGACTCGAACTTATCTATCATGGGATTCGTAAATCAGATTTAGAAAGTTTGATTATTTTCTTATAAGTAAAAAGTAAGTAGGTATTCAAAAATACTTTAAATACGGTAACATTCATCTAAACATTTTTTTTTGGGTTTTATTCTTATTTTAACCGAAGTAATGAATGATTCATAGAGCGTATTGTAATAATGATTCAAATGTAAGTCGCGTGAAGGAAGGCATTCGTCAGAGTATGTTTTTATCGAACATGAGTTTATTGAAATCGAGCGTCGATAAATTGATTATGAACAGTTGTTTGACTTATAAATCTATGATTTAGTTACAAATAAGCACAGTTGAATTTGTTTCATTATTTTGCTCTCATTATTTTTTATAGTTAAGTTAAATGGATGTTCTCTAACATTTATTTTTACCTACAAAGAACCTATTATGCCATTATTGTTGTAACTTATTTTATTCCAACAAGCAAAACTGAACATAAAAGGCTATTTTAAATTGCAATCTTTTTAACCGCCAAAAATTGCCGGGAAAAATAAGGAAAAACTTCAAATTGCTTTGCGCAATATCCGGATAAAAGAGAAAATCCGGACGTAGAGTTGTAAAGGTCCCTGGGGTTATCGACCGCACCCGCAATGACCCGGGTGGGGCAAGACCCGAAACGGGTAATCGCTTGTAACGCCTTGAGATAGGTCCGGGTTTATCGTAGTGTAAACTACTATAGCAATACAAATACGAACAAGAGAATGTAGAAAACAAATCGCTTGAAATGTACGTATAAATTCGAAAAAGGAACTTAGAGTGATCAAAGCACATGGACTAAATATTCTAGATTGAAATGATTGAGAATTGGACTGTATGTTCAGAACTATATTATTTTAAAGGGCTCCTTTGATTAATCAACTACGTCTCAGTTGTGTAGGTCTAGGTACGAGTTTATCAAAGACAGGACAACACAACTTTGTGTAAGACGGTTGCAAGATAAATCGCAATTGCTTTCTCGTCAGACATTCAAGGAGACATTGAAATATAAATGTCGACTGCACTGTTCGTTGAGCTACGCGCAGATTCATGTAGCCACCACACCCAGGCGTGTCCGGTCAAAGTTCATGGGTCGTCTGCGTCACGTCTACGCGTACCCGGATATATTTCACCCGGCTCTTCCCCGTTTCAGTTCTTTGCACGAACACTTCGAGCGAAAGTTCACACGTACGATGTCGCATGCGAGTTTTATGGCTATCCTTACGGCTTATTTTTGCTCTGTTCGACTGCTATTATGTCTTGATTAAAGTACAAAATGACTATGATTTTACTAATAATTTCTTTTTTGAGATTGACCATTAAAGTTTACGTAAATAAGATTAGTACCTAAATGACGGTTTCGATAAAATTATCTTATCAGCATGATACGACATGACAAAATATTTGTCAAATTAACTTTTATCGACAACGATAAACGACTCGAACTTTTCAAAAGTTCCGGAGCGCTATTTACACTCGGTTATCTAATAATATTTGAATTTGGAACAACATTTGAATTTGGAATAACGTTCGAATTTGGAATATTCACAAAGCGGGGGAATTAATGTCTATTTTCTATTCGAGGTAAACGTCCCAGTAGGCGCGAAGGATTCAAGTTCAAGGGCGGATCGGTTCAGTGCGGGACTGCGGGATGTCTCGGCTGTCTGCGATCCCGGGTCCCGCCGGGAAATATGAGCTTCTCGGGAATCTCAATGCTCAGTGCTGTTTGTAAACAACGATTAGGGTCGTTGATTTGCTGATGACCGGTACCTACTTTGTGAATTTCTTAACTTGAAAAGACAATTTCGCGGCGCGGTTTGCAAATTGACACGTATGTTAACTTCTAGCAAAATTTGATTGGGGATCTACCAACGTGCCTCTGACTACCTCCTTAGGCATTATTCACCGAAACTTAAAGAGAACGATCTACGGTGTTTCGGGGATACAGTCGTGATTCTGTTTGCTGTGATATTTTGACAAAAGGCATCATAAATGAAAAACAAGCACAAAACTATTTATTTTCTTCAAGTATAACTTCCAAGCTCTAAGAAACTCTATGTAGAGTGTGTTACCGGTGGGAACCGGTAGAATCTAGTACGTTTATCTTATACGGCTTCTAGATACTGCGTTATGGAAACTTGAATTCGCTTGTATTTTCGTAAATAAATGCAGCCACGTGGTCGGAATAAAGTGTCGCGTGGTGCGTGACGCGGTGCGGCCATCGTTCACGATTACACGCAAAATGAAAACAAATGTTCCATTATGAATAAACGCTTTTACTTTCTTTCCGAAAGAATTTTGAAAAATTATTTTGGATGTAGGTTCGGAAAATAATGAAAATGAATGAATCAAAATTCTTTATTGCACATTATTAAATAAAGTAAAAACAAACAAAAACAAAAGAAAAACCAGATAAAAATGTACAATGGGCGGCCTTATCGCTAAGAAGCGATCTCTTACAGGCAACCTTTGGGAAAGAGGTATAGACCTACTTGGATAGTATTGAAAATTATTGGGATTATGCAAATATAATAAGGGTCTATATTATCTGAAGGAAGTTCTAAAAAACGCAAAGTAAAGATGTTCCAAACGCAACGAAACAGTGCAACCATTAAAAATATGTGATACAAAAAAAGCTACATATCCCCATTTCAATAGAAAGTCCATAGTTTCACATAGAAAGTCAAGAAACAATACAAGACCTACATAAACCCTACATACGCGGTTTCTGCTCAAACGTTATTATACTTTTACAACGAAAATTGATAGAGAAATTTCTCTATCTATAGACATCATCATTGCCCTTATCCCGCTCATGCGGGGTCGGCACAACATGTTCTCCTCTTCCACTCTCCCCTATCACTCGTCATCTCTGTATCAACTCCTTTCTTTTCCATATCTTCTTTCACACAATCCATCCATCTTTTCTTAGGTCTACTCTACTCACACATCCACTCACATTCATTTCCATCACCCTTTTAGTTACATGACTTTCATCCCTCCGCATTACATGCCCATATCTATCTCATATATTTCTCTATCTATAGACATACGCAAAATATAGAGACATAAAAATATAAAAGGGCCAAGAGACGATCTAATTGCAGTTGATATGACTCGTAAAGTCAATTATGGCCCTCATGAAAACGTCCAGGATTAAAATTTATGCCGACGGTTAAAAGCTTTATGTGGACGTAAATTGCTTACTTTACATTTTTTTATGTGAATATGAAAGCCGTAGATGGCAGGTACAATGTATATGTCGTAGGTAGATAGTTGAATTAGATCATGAAATGCCTAGACATATCGTTCGACAACCCCGTTTCACGATCTGCCTAACTTACACCCGCCATATCGTTCATTGCTTAAGATTAAGCAACATTTACATACATACATAAAGTCACGCCTCTTTCCCAAAGGGGTAGGCAGAGATCACGGATCTCCACTCACTACGATCCACACACAACATTCGCCTCATTTACTCTCATTACATTCTTCATACATGCTCGTCGGTTTAGGGTACTTTTGACCTGGCCCTTTCAAAATTTCGCCAATTTGATCCAAGAAGGTTCGCCTAGGCCTTCCCCTTCCAGCTGTCCCATAAACACTCGCCTCATACACTTGCTTTGTCAACATGACTTTTTTTTTGCCAACATTTACTTATATCAATATTAGTTGGTAAGGTTAGTGAAAAAAACACGTGCGAGGCGAGCGAAGCAAGCGTGCCGCGGCAGCGGTAGCAATATAATATTTCGCTATAAATTTGTTTTTTTTTATGAAAGAGGGGGCAAACGAGCAAGTGGCACACCTGATGGTAAGTGATTGCCACCGCCCACAGACAACTGCAGCATCAAGAGGCACTGCATATGCGTTGCCGGCCTTTGAGGTAGGAATAGGCTCTTTTCTTGAAGGCGCCTAAGTCGTATCGGTCTGGAAATACCTCTGCTCTCTCTCCCTATTTCACGATCTGCCTAATCATATCATGATATGCCCTGGTATCGCTGGCCAAATCGTCAAAATATGGCGGGTGTTAGGCAGAACGTGAAATGGCGTCGTTGAACGATATGCAGGCATATCATGATATGCCTGATTCACTGATCTGCCCACGACATAAACATTATGCTATACAATAGTCTTGTAGTTCGCTATTGTTTTTTAATTTAAAGTTTTATCATCACTGTGCTGTTACGAAGTAAGTTTTGCACATTTTCAGTATTACACAAGCTATAAAAAGTTTAATAAAGCTTGGTATTCACAAGTTTACTAGCTTAAAGCTGATTCACAAATACTATAAAAAGTTGTACGCGGACAAAAGTGAAAATATATTGCCTTTCTGCGTCCAGCGAATTTTCCAATTAGGCAGTCTCGGGCCGTGCAGCCGACAATATTGATTTTCACTTTTTGCAAGGATTTGCGAGCTGCCTCCATGTTTTATTTTGAAATAACCTCGACATGTGGTTTAAAATGATGTGTCCGTCTCGTCCGATCAATCATGCTTCGTGCTTCAAAATAAAATTATAAAAAGTGAAAGGAGATTTATGGCATTCATTATGTTTTTTGCTTTGTTGGGTTCGGAGCGTTTTTTCTGAAATTGAGATGTTTTTTCGACCTTTCGTTACGTTTTTGAGAAACGAAAAGATTCTATGAAAACGAATCTCATTATCTTAAGAATAATATTTAAACTGAAAATTAGACAAATATACTTCAGTATTGCTATTTAGAAGTCTAGTGATGTAAATAGCATGTACACAAAGTTTTAGTTGACGTGTTAGTATGATAAAGCTATCACGTAGGTGCGTGAGTTATCTCATTCAACCGGCATTCACCACGTGTTTTTATTTACAACTGTATCACAACGACCCGATACAGTCAATACAGTAGTTTACACTATCGGTGAGCCTCAATGGATCGGGGCCAGACCGCGAGAGTGACCTAAATTTTTATTCGATACTAGTAACATTATGTCGCTGCGTGTGGCAATTCTAACTAGCCGGTAAACGGAGCAATATCCCACACATCAGTTTTAAATTTAGAACATTTTCGGCAGCCATTTTTTAACGGTCAGAGGTCAACTGAAGATCATTCAAGAAACGGAATTAAGCGAATCAAAAACGGGGACGCGAGATAAGTCTTATCTTTGAACGTAAATGGCGTTGTGTAAACTTCACATCACGATATGGGATGATAAGAATGGAGAACTATGATTCAGCGTTGGATTTTGAGGTTTGTGTGTGTTTGAGGAGGTTTTCAACGTTTGTGTTTGGTTTAAATCATATTTATGTTTACGTGGGAACATAATTATTTGATTAGAATATTTATTATACATGGATTTTAATATAAAACAAATATTTTCATTTGTTGAGATTTTAACTAAATCAATGCCTACCTTGCCTACTCTAGAGTAAAGGAACAGGTAGAATTACTGTTTCAAGAAGTTGTGTAGGCACTATAAAATGTTTATATTACATTTTTGTCAATAGGACATGGAAAATTATCGCGGTGTAGACGAAGTGGGTTAGGCTAACATTTCGGTAACGCGAGGTTGGAACGTCATTACAGGTACGTTGCTATATTTGGACGGCCTTGGAGAGCAATACTTATAGACATTTTTTTATATTGGCTAAGAATAGAAAAATTATTCGACATTCCTTTATGTAAAAAGTAACAAATTGGTGTACATCTACTGGTTGATTGATTTAAAGTTGTGAAACCGAGTTTTGTATTTTTTTAAATTTTAGAAATTTACTTAGGTAATAAGATCGTCATTCTACTCTACTGTACCGGAAATAAGATTTAGATGTACTAAGATTCATCTACAAAAACTATAAATAAAATCTTAACTCTATAAAAACATTTTAAGAATTTACAGAAAATTGAATTCGATGGTGCAATGTGCAGTTCTAAATTCTAAAACAATGTGCGGTGCATCGTAGAGCGGTCAACGTATGATCGACTCCGGCCGGCATCAGTCCACATCCATCGCTGCGTCTTGCTCGCGTGCCGTGGGGTGTATTGACCTTTTCTCCAAAGTGATTTAGCGCAATCCAACCGGTTTCATTTTCCCATCGTAGATTGATTTACTCGAGGTCAACCAGTTAAACGCTTATTAGAATGTAAAACTCACCGAACTTCGACGTTTAAAACGCACGAAAAAAATCCAAGGTCACAAAAAAATAACACAAAACACACGCGAGTTCGAAATTCAAAATTAAAATCGCGCGGGAAATGGAAGATTAGTGATGTGCATCGAGCGATCGGCGATCGATAAAGTTGCAGCGAGAATCGATATGTAAGGTGAAGGCGCGTTGTGGGCCGGCGTCGTCGCACGTGACTGCTGCCTGTGTGACGGAACGAGCGGTAAGCTCGCCGCCCCCGCGTCCCGCGCCTTCCTCTCCGCGACGTATACATACGAAAACGTACTATGTAATAGTCACGTAGCGCAGACGTTTGATAAACAAATTACAAAATTTTAGCTAAGCTCGCACCGTACATCATCTTTGCACACTTTTCATAAAGTTTTGTTAATCATTAGGAATATGATGAAAATGAAGCGGGCTAAAGAAAACATGTATTAAAAATATAATAAAGGTACTACTAATGTAGTAGCGCAATTTTTATTAAATAGTTTTACTAGTACATGCCAGTTTTCAATTAATCATTTTGATATAAGTATTATAAAAACGCATTAATTATACCTACATTATTATTAATATGTAAATTATGCGATAAAAATACATATTTTAGAAAAAAAAATCACTAAAGTGTGTTAATAGTGTTCAAGATTATCGTCTGATTGTTTTATCCTAACGATAACGTATCACAAATAGGTAAATTACGTTCAAACATTTAATTTACAATCAGTTTATTCAGTAAAACTTTAGTTCGACCTCGATAACTCTACCGGTTGGTACCAGGCAGACGAATTCTGTGCTTCAAGGTAGTACTAAGTATTTATAGTAGCTACCTACTTACCATTGTTCCATATTTTACAAGCATCACCATGGCAAATATGTCTCTGAATTAATTATCAAACAATAAAACATAATGTTATGTTACTAACTGAAGAGCTAATCTTTATCAAATACGTAAAAATATTTTTAGTATATTGTCCTAACGTTTTTAATTAAGAACTTAGGTACCTACTTATTTAGAAATATATCAATTAAAAGTAATTAAATACGAGCTATATTTTATTACTTTTTGATGCAATTGGGAAGCATATGAAAATGATATACTTTGTATAGGTACTTATATTTTTTTTGTAATGTTCAAAATTAATGTGAAAGTAGAAGAAATATTTTAAACAATATAATATGACAGTCTAAATTAACGCCTATTATTTTAATCAGCGTAAAATAATGGGCAATTTGTATTGCAACGTTTCCGTAGTCACAGCTTAAGACATAGTATCACACAGTCTAATGCATAGTTAGTACCACATGCACAGAATAGGCAATAGTCAGTACACGTAGCGGCGTAGCAGTTTCGCTCGAGCTACGAGCCGGTACTTATGCAAAAGAGACCGATATTTCATCGTGCTCCGTCTATTGCAGCCGGCATTATCATAACAATCGCTGTACCGAGCTTACATAGAAAATTCATGTGAAACATGCAAACTTACAAGTAATGAAGACATTGTATTTGTAATCATCAAGAAATCTTATAAAGGGAAACACTTATTTGAAATCCTTTTAAAAGTAAAAAACTAAGGAGGATCTTCAAATATGGTTTTAATAGCAAAAATATTTACTAATTTGTTGTCGATAAAATATCGATTATTTATCGATATTTTTCTGATGAAAGCCCTTCACACACACAAGAAAATAATGCATTCTGATTTCAAATTTTAGCGTTTTTAAAAAGCTGTTTGATTTTTTCTGCTCAAATTATGCTTTTGCCGGTTGTATGTTAATAATAGGTGAACGATAGATACTCCTTTAGACGGGGGTATAATGTGGGCAACATTATTCAGCTGAATATGCAATTAAATGAGGGCAGTTTCAGCAGTGCAGGCGAAGGCTATACGTGCGAGCGAGACAGCGCGCCGCCTCTCGATATTATATTGAACAAGTTTATAACTACGTGTATTAGACGAACGAGTTCGTACAACGTTTTCTCATTTCCCGGACGAAACTTTTCTAATATTATAGTTTCATTCATATTGTCGGTAGTTTCAGCGGAGTTTTCTTTCGTGGAAAATGAAAGACTATTTCCATAACTATTATTTCGCTTTTATAGCTTTGTTAGTTTCTTTTGCTTCAAATAGATTTGTTAAAGTTATCTGAACTACTTTATCGCTTGGAAATAATGCCTGTTCTTTGAAAGTGTTAAGATACAGCGATTTTATATCTCATTGCCGATTTTGTGAATCGATAGCTTTTACTGGTGGAATATCTTAAGTTTTTTTATCATGCTTAGTATTTTATATAAGTTCATATTCATTGTAGAGTACCTAGGTAAACATGAATACCCATTTTATTCCACATTAATATGTATGAACGCTTAGACGGTTTCTCAGAGGAGCGAGTTTAAACTAACTACATTTTGACAGCTATAAACTTGAGGACAGCTAAAGAAAATATTTTGTGTAAAAGCAACTTACTAACTTAGCAACCGTAAGTAAGAAATCATACTTAATAAATAAATAGGTGTAAATGAAAAATGCAAATTTTTATAATATGAAATATGAAAAAATATAAGTCGTTTTTTTGGGGGAAAAATGGATATAGATTATGCTGTGTGAAAATGTCCAGCATTATTTATTTATTTATTTATTTTAAAATATAGTGTATCAAGGAAAAGATTTAAACGCATGATCGACATCAAAGTCATCTTCGGAGAAGTAATAACGTCGCCCTAGTGGGTAAACTGTCCCAGTTTCTTCCGTAATCATACACTTAAATGATGTAAAATAAAAAGTATTCATATAAAATAACTGGACGTCCCTCAAAAAAATAAATTCTCCGTCAAATTATAAAAACATTCGTGATATCTGCGAGAATAGAAGCGCAAGAAAACACAAGATGGCGATGCCTGATCGAAAGTAAATGTTGGTTTTTAATTATGTGGAGCTATAGCTCTGCAATTTATGCACGAGCGTGTCTCAGTACTGTTCGGGGTAAACAGAGCTAAATGCAACGGTTATTGGAGACTCCATTTTGTTTCTATTCTAGAGAAAATCATATTCGTAATGGCGGATATCATTTTGTTTGAAGTTTGTAGGCAACTGAAGATAGTAGGTACATTTTTATGTCTTCTAAAAATAGACCTGCAATGCCAATTTTCTTTTACGCTTCCTGCTTTTCCCTTAATTATATTTGTGCTACAATCTTTTCAGCCAATTTACTGACAACACTTAAAAATACCGACCCAACTTTCATTAGGAAAAGTTCTTTGTCCTGTTAAAGTTCCACAATGGTAGTAATTAAAAGTTTGTTCCCGGTGACAGCGACGGTCCGCCAGAGGGCGCTGCAAAAAGGGCGCCAAACTCCCAAGATAAACAACTTCCGCTTTTTTGATGCACTATTTTGGCGGCAAAGGTCGCTTATGAAAATCTTTTGAAAATGGAACGCGCAAGGAGTATTGCTAGCCTAGAGGCAAGAGGTCTAGCGTTTTAACCTGATCGCACACTTGTCCGCGCCGTACGCGCCGCAGTCATTTTTCTATAGAAAAATACAAAAAATGCTGATGACGTCAGAAAATGCGGCTTGCTTCTGACGTCAGCAGCATTTTCTCTTTTGAATTGACAGTTCGGTGCGCTCGACTCGGCTGGACTGTGCGACCACCTTTAGAATCTGTTGTCGTCAAAATAAGGAGGAAGCTATCAATTCCATATTTGGTACATAATTCCAATAATTTTGTTAATAATTTCATACCTAATCGTTAACATTCTGGTAATGCATACCTATTCAATTTATTTGCAAAAAAATGTTGAATCCAAGATCAAAACTAGATTCATTTCTCTTGAACATACATCGATACATCCGAAATATCACTTTACAAATTAATGACCATACGATACGGAAATTAAACTCTGTTACGAACGGGCGAAGTTGTGGGGTAGACTGCACCCCTGCCCCGATGGGAGGAATGGGGGTAGAATAGCAATCTAGGGAGTCTGAATAGTCGGGTGGTCGAATGAAATATCTGGCGTTGTGGCTAGCCCATCAGGCCTACGAAAACGCATTAGCTACGTAGATGAGAGAAGTATGCATATATCTTTGCATGTTTCTCTATGTTTATTATATTGACTGGTATGTGCGCGTTCGATAATAAATAAGCATTTTATTTTTAAGGTCTTTTTGCTACCGCCGTGTTGGTTAAGTGGATTTGTGTCTCTATTTCCGAACCGAAGGTCGTAGGTTCGAACGGCGAATGATCGTAAAATCTGTATATCACGTATGGAATGCCAAACTATATGCCTGCTATATGTACGAAGAGACGTGCCTCTGTTTTTAGATATAAAAAAAAATCTCTAAAAATCTAGGAGAATGCCTACAGTGTTGGGGAGTCATGATCCTGTATCGACTCTACGTATTCGTAGAGTCGATACAGGATCATGACTTGTATTTTCATCATTTTCACCATCAAAATAGAAAACAAGATTTTCAGGCATGGTGAATTTTCAACGCGATTTATAAATCGGTCAGATTTAGCCGCGCCATCTAGTTATACATTTCGAACTATTTGCAAACAAAAGCTATTAATTCTACGTCACAAGTCCATCGACACTTAAAGTGGTTCTTGAACTGTTATCGACATCATAAATCATTAACTTAACATATTTTAATTAAACATCCTCTATGGCGGGGGTGGTGGGGTGGGGGGTGAAATTAATTGAATTTTAACTTGATAATATATCACGTGCTCTAATAATGGAATTATGTATGTTGTGAGTAATTTACATTCTCATTCGATTTGTTGTTTCTTAAGATGTTAAGTAATTCAATATTTTGACTTTGACAAAATTACATACTTATGAACTTTAGTGTAAAATTTTCTGAGGCATTTATGTGGTGTGATGTCTATCGTGCTTTAGCATTCTGTTTTGTTCCTGATTTAATATTAGAAATACGACTTTTAAATCGTCGGGCTAAGGACGGAGCGCAATGGCGCTCATTAGGGGAGGCCTATGTCCAGCAGTGGACTGCTATATGCTGATAATGATGTTGATTACTTTTAAATTCCGTCCAAGTTTCTCAAAACATTATAATTAAACTAGTTGCCTATTCTAAATGCATTTGGCTATGTAATACTAATATAAGATATAAGCATATTAAATACTAACCCGAAATGGACTTAAAAGTTGTCTGATATAATAAATTGATTTGATTTGATAATCATTTACTTAAGTATTTTATACTAACAAAAATAAAATAAATCGTATTAATATCCAATTTGAAAGATTTCTTCCCAGTTTTACCAAAAATTTGACTGCAAACACAATTTTTATGCTTTTACCATAAAATAAACTTTATTATATTTTTAAGACAACAATAGACATTTACAAGAGCAAATTCGATTCATTGCATCGCCGTGCCCCGGGATACCAATTTCCCGGGAAAATTAAATTTTCCGCTCACCCGGAAAAAGCTAAAGCGAACGTTTTGATATCCGAAGTAGATTGCGGGTACTTTGGTAAATACCTAAGGGTTTTTATTTTAGTTATAACATTTTATAGGTACTTATAGATCCCTAGTAACTTCATACAGTTTGATGTGGGTTTGAATCCCGGGTCCCTACATCAATAATTTATTTATTTTATTTATTTATTTATCAACAAAATCCTAAAAAATTTATCAATAATATAGAAAGCTAATTTTTTGAGCTGTGAAACATAATGAGTTAACAAATTCTTATTGAAATAAGCTATAATGAGAGCATCACATGCGTCTCCACCACGGTAACTTGCAAAAAGAAGACATTATTATGTCAAAAGTATATTTAGACGTGTCTCTCGAGACTCCAGTTCCCCAATAACATTTAAATTATGCATTATGCTCGCCAATTGTGCAAATTTTTATGTAAATTTTGTGCAATAAAGTATTTAAATAAATAAATAAATAAATTAAAATAATTTATATCAAACTAAAGACACAGAAAACTACGTAGAATAGAATGTAAAACTGATAATGAGCCCGACCAGGTAAAACTAGGTCAATTCTGTTAAATAATCAGACGAGGCATCTTTAAGTAGTAGGTACCTATGGAAACGTAAACAGGGTCACGACTGTATCCCCAAGGCGCGGTAGACATTTTCTCAGAATTTTAGAAGATGTCTAAGGGTTGTCAGAGTCATGTACAAATACATATTTGATACATGCCCACATCTTGCAGAAGTTAGTATTCCATACGTGACAGGTGGCAAGCCCATCGCCAGTACTGAAAGTTGGAACGAAATGTTACAAAGTGGTCATTCGAAACTGTGGACATTTCCAGGAAGGTTCTTCTTCTTCTTTCGTTCGATTGCCAGTCCACAATATTTCAGATGGAGTGATTAATTGGAATTACTCCATCTGATATATTGTCAGTTATTGAACTGGCCACTCCAATTGCCCTTGCGGGGTATATCGTCTTTCGAACTTATTTCTCAATACCTCAGGCAGAAAAGTCTTAATATAAATGCCTTTAGATACAAATAAACTTTATTAGAAAAGACCCAAGCTTTGGGAATCTAGAAATTTCCAAACAAGAAATACATTTCTCCTCAAGGCTCTAGGACAATTTCATAACAAATATCGAGCCGGTGATAAAACAAAGGTTCTCGCCGTAAAATATATTGCGGCAATAAAACATTTTTCTGGGAAGGTATCCACAGGGTTATTATGTAACTGCGATAGCAAAAATCGCACAATAATCTCACAATTTTCGCCAGTGGCTCTACAAGATAATCAAACCGTGAGAACGTGGTAGGAAAAAATCCTGAAACCTTGTTTTCAGATTATCACTTTAATTCCAGTGATTGCTACTTTATCGCAGTGGCGCTAGCTTCGCTAGTTAACAACCAATGAGCAATCAGCAATCGATTGAAAATAAATCAGGTGGTCGGTAATCTCTGACGTAACAAGGAAACCAGTACTAAAAACTAGGGTATGCTATCAGATTCGATAAGGAGAGTATTTATATTTTTTCGTATAAAACGACCTTAAAGGAGAAGGGTCATGAATGGAGCTTTGACACAAATTCGTTCAAAACATGCATTGTTTGACGCAGACGAGTTTCATTCTTCCAAGTTCAAAAAACTTTACTAAACTCTTGTTTCTTATTCAATTTCGGAACCTGAGCGTTTCAAATTTCGAACAGTTCCAGCTTCCAAAATAACCAATCTAAGCATTTTTTGCGTAACAGTTTCAAAGGAGAGTGTGCATTTTGGGATTAAAAGTGGACAAAAAAGATTGATGGTAAGATTTGTTTCTCACAATAACAATACCTTGCAACAACAAACTAAGTATTCAAAAAACATAGACAGCAGTATAATATGGTAAACTAATATTATTCAAATTAATCACATTTTAAAGCTACATACGATCCTTTGTTCCTAATAAACTATACATTATGTATGTGAGTTGAATTATTCATGTCAAATGTCAATTTCCAGAAAGTTCCACAAAGCAATTTACATATTATCTGGTTCAAGAAAAAACTTACGTTTTAATTTAAATATTTACTGAGTTAGAAAAAGTTGGATGTTTTGAGTAAGTTTTTAGGATGCCATTAGAGGTGCACCTGTCTTCAGACTCATCAAGTAACAAAAGAGGTTCAGGTTTTCAAACTAAATATATTTTAACACAACTTTTTTAATATTCCAAAACGTAGAAACTGGGATTCTGTCGGATCCGTCGGAACCGTCGGATCGAAACCGAAACACAAGCACTCGTAATTTGTTCGGAATGTTCGGTTGTACCCACTTTGCTAACACGGCTCCCACAAAAACGTAAAACCATATTTTCAATCCAAAATGATCTCACGAAGTAAAATTGATCAATATCTTTTTAAGTTTCGGCCCGAGATAGAAAGGTCCAATCATGATCAGACATCGATATTGTCGCATGAACCGACAAATCGGTACTAAAACCGACATGAATAGGATCGAAGTGCGACATTTCTCTCGACCACAAGATAAAACATCGCAGGGCTGCCCCTGTCTTATTAGTGTCAGGATCGTGACATCGATTCACTTGTTGCCGACGGCTGCCGAGACGACGCGACGCGTCATATTTTTATATCATGCGACACGATTGTCATGAAGAGGTTGATGAATCGTATGGCGTATAGGCCAAGTCAGACATGGTCGGTCAAGTCAAGTTTTAATTTAGACCAGATTATATAGAGCATACTGCCTTACTTTGGAATGACACTGAGAACATTTTTTGGCAGTTTAGAGATGAGAAAAAAAAATGGATCGCCTCGAAAAGGTCACGTGCGAGTCGCGTGACTGCTCACCGACACCGGGTTATTTGTCAAGTTTAGAACTCTAAAGGAGTGCCACTGTTTGATATTTCTTTGTTTTTTAGTTGATGATTGTATTATTTTCGTTTATAATTTCAACAGAAAAAAAATCGTTTATTTAATTTCTAACGCTCATCTTATTTGTAATTAGAGTAGTACTGTTTCCTCACGATATTTCTTTTCCTTGAACTGAAAGTTCAATTTTCCTATCAAACATTCTAATACCCAAGTCAAATTAAAATCTGTCGTGTGATCTTAATATCCTGTGATAAAACCGGACGGTATAAAAGGCACTCTTGGATTTGTGGCCGCCCAGACCGCACGCTGTAATCCCCACTTTTCAGCTGTGAGCTATTATTTTGTAAGTGGCGACCGGGGACAAAGCGTTAAGTCTACTTTTTATCAACTTTTATACATGAGAAACACGGGAATTAATTGTATAAAAGTTGGATGTCACCTTGCAATCTGTCACGTGTTATTTTTACTTGCATTTGTGAGAGATACTTGGTGGACGATCTTGGTTAATCTATATCTTGACTAAAGGCTATCTTGACTATCTTGACTAAAGGTTGCTGGGAGCCGTTGGGTGCATTGCACAATATCGATCGCTGAGGAAATCGATGGGGGAGGCATAGGCTTCCCCCATCGATTTCCACTCACGCTGAACCTATGTTCAGCAGTGGACGCTAGATGGCTGAGATGATGATGATGATGATGATTTGGTGGACGTGCCTCTGACTATTCTTATATCTGCTCTAACTGCATGTCAAGCATGACGTTTCTGTTTCAGTCATCATCATCAAATAGAGCTCAGTTCTTATCAGTGCAATGATGCAACTTCCTCCACCTCTCCCTTTCCAATGCGGTTTCCTTTACTTCTTTATACGACATGACAGCGATCTTCTCTTATATCTGCCTCATGAAACTGAATCTAGGCTTTGTCTGTATTCTTGTCTTCAGTAGGTACTCAAAGTCAAAAAACATGTATTCAGTAGGCTGGGATCACTTTGAATAAAAAATAAAATACTTTTCTATTTTCATGTGTAAATTATTTATTGTATTTAACACGTTCAGTGCCTATGTAATGGTGTGCTTCATGAAGTTATTGCTGTGGTCCCATTCATAGAGCACCCCAGAGAGTAGTATGGAACGTGTTAAGTCCGATTGCTTTTAGAACTCCATTCAAAATTATTTTTTTTTTAAATTTGTTACCAAAAAACCCTGTTTTTTTCAATATGTTATCTTCATAATAAATTAATGGGAAATGTAATATGAACGTTGAAATAATAAAATGAATTTTCACGTAAATTTTACGCTCATAGCTCACCGAGAGCATTAAATTTAATTTATGTGGACGTACGGTGTGTTACTCATATTTCTTAATTTGTACAATGTATTTATAAAGCAAAACGCCTTTAATATCATAAAAACAAAAGTTTTATTGAGTGTATCAACGTGGTTTCTGAAAAAAGTTTATTTATCTGTTTGATAAAAGTTCCTTGTCTAAGAAATGAAAAGTCTTATCAAAATTTTCTATTCCGACAGGATTCGAATCGAACCCGCGATGATCAGACAATCCTCCTAAAGCCGGAGTGCCTTCGACCGCTCGGCCACAGAACCACATACTACGTCAGATACGAAGTTCTTGATAAACTAACTTTTAAACTTTTGTATATTTACTTATTGAACATGTATGTATACTTCCTTAGCATTCAACTGTATCCCAAAAATTACGTCTTTACTGTATTTGATCCCACTACCATGCCGATCCGACACTCTGCCAACAGAGCTAACAGGCAGTCGACGCTGTAGTTTAATGTATTTTTTTATTCTACTTTATTTAGGTAAAACAACGCGTGACAGAAAATATTAAACATAATATACTAAAAAAATAAAGCCAAAATAGTTTTACACAAATAGTTAAAAATATATGATAACAATGGATTGGATTTCTAGATAACTATAAGGGAAAAAGGGAAAAAATAATATGGTCTTTTCCTAATATAAGTAAGTTAGTCTTTTTAAGTTAGTTTTTACATAGGACGTAGGACGTAGGACGTCCGACGGCTAGGGGTAGACGATATTGTACACGTCCCGGGCCTATTAGCGCAGGATCGTGGTGGATGTCACAAACTTAGGGAGTCCTATACCCAGCAGTGGGAGAAGTCAGGCTGTGGATGATGATGATGTTTTTACATCGCAGCTCAGTAAGTAACCTACGCTCACTACCTACAGCTTCAGTTCAATAATTAATTTTCTAGGTCATTTTCTAACCAGAGATCCCATGTATTATTTCCGTTCACTAATCACACAAACTGCTAGTGTTAATGCCGTGAGAAGCGGCTATTAATTATAAAAGAAAAATCACCATTCCGTTCCATTTCGCACAAAAATCATCTTCGAGTAATTACGGTGGAATAAATAACTGTTTTATTAAATGGCTTTCATCATTGCATGACCACGGTTTTCAAGATTAACTGTTTAAATAAACATTAGGGTCCTTACTAATAAACTTGACATTGAGTCATGTCATGCATAACCTATGACCATACTTTTTAGTGTATGCATGACATAACTTTATGCCAAGTAAGGGCCCTAGGTATTGAACATCTAATGCTTGACCAGTGAAGGTAGTTAAAAACGTAACTTATTGGGGTATTATGATAATGCACAAAACGGTCAACGGATCTTGATTTGCATTTTTGAAGTGCGCAGTGGCGATTTTTTATTTAAAATTTTCTACTGCGCACTTCACAAATGCCTAGATCAATCGGCCTACATGAAAAACTCTAAAGCACTGAATGACTAAAAACGAACTATGTTAAAAACAGTCAAGATGGGAAAGTATGCATGATCAAATTTGCCTTCTGATCACGCGGAGATGAAGACGTTGGTACCGCCGGAATTGCTCTATAAAATGTAACGGCGTTTTCTATCGAATTCTTTCGATTGGAGAACCGTTTTGATGCTCCATTGGAAAGCGTTTTCATTTGATGAAAACGTGAATGTAGGTTGTGTTTTAAAAATTCGTCCATAGATACCGAAAAAATATCTATGGTTTCAACTAATTTTTTATTGGGGCTCCACCCGTTGGGCTCACCATTTAAAATATCATAGAGCTCGCCCAAAGATTTTTCTAAATTGAAACCATATTAAACTTAAAATCAAAATATGTGATGTTTTTTTAGGTATTCTTTAAAGTTAATAGTAAATTCTGATTTAGAATGATTTACTTTGAACTTTTATTAACATACCTACGGAAAATATTTTTTGTATTTTATATCAAAGAGTAATTGATATCAACTTTAATGCAAATCATCCCCAAAATAACTTTCTATCCCTTTTTAACCCCGTTAGGCGATAAATTTCAATAAAATACGAAACACGTCTTTTATCAATTCTTTTAAAGAATGTTTATGCAAAATTTGAAGTGGATTGGACCAAGGAATCACGTTGTCCCATACAAACTTGGTCCCCGTTTTTCACCCCCTTAGGGATATATCTCTACGTCATACAAAGAACACACCCTCCAAGTTTCAGGTCTCTACAATCACTGGTTTAGGCTGTGCGTTGATAGGTCAGTCATTCAGGACAAATCATTTTATAAGTATAGATAAAAATATATAAGGAAGTAAAAAGCCCGGTAAATATATAAAAATACTACGCAACAGAATAAGCGTCTCAATTTACGTTATTTATAAAATAATTGGAATTTTATTCGTCTGTTGTTCCGTTGTAATCAGGAGAGCAATCCGCGGCAACTGTGCTCCAAATAAAATATTAAAGGCCCTTCACACTGAAACAGCCTGAAAAGTTATGAAATTTTCAAATATCTGCCGGAAATAACGACTTGTGTACGTTAATATTGTATTAACTTTTGTTACAGACTTACTTTCTTGCGATTAATGTAACAAAATATTTTGTTCGAATAAACTTTTATAAATTCTATGGCGCCTACTTATAAACCTGGTATTAAGTTATTCCTGAGTGTAAACTGTCAAAATGTCAACTGTCAGTATGTTATTCCTGGTTTATTCCGAGAAATAATTTTATGTCACGTTTCATGGTAAGTATCTAAATACAATAATATAGAATGTGTTGTACAAAAATAGTCAACGTAATTTGATATGCATTTCTGCAGCGGCAAAGAGATTTCTATAGCCCTATAGCTACCACTATAAATGAGGTAATAGAATGCATTAATGAAAGTTTCAGGCAATAGTTTAGAGTAACTATCCAATAGAAACGGGAGGCACACCACCCTCCACCCTCTTTGCCAAAGGGGCGGAAACATATTAAAAATATATTACTTTATTAAGAAATTCTAAAACTTACTTTTCTGAACTTTCAATTATTTTATAACCTATCTTTTCGCGTTTTGGCGCGTAAAGTTTAATTACAATAAAAAAAACAAATGTCTATGGTCTTGGAGTATCGATCCGCATTGCGCGCATGCGTCGAGCAACAAAATTTGCAATTACAACGTGCTCTGTGCAAATTTCGTCCGAGTTTATAATTTGAACGTTGCCTCGAACGTCGAATTTCGCCTATGTACACAATGAATGAGACAGGGATGGCCGTGGATATCGTAAATTAGTTAGGTGCGGAATTGAAACAAAATGTTGTCTATGATTCAGCTAGGTTCGTATCTCTACAAGATATACATTAAATATGACAATCTTGTAGGAAATTCTATGTGAGCACAAAACTCAAAATTGATGATAATTTTTTTCGATAACTGTTTTATTAAAAAATTTTAGGTAATCAGTCCCAAAAGAAGTTTATTTTGAATTTTGTTTAATTTGATTTTGACTCTGAAAATGTTTAGAGCATATCTTTTAGAACAATCGATGAAATTGCCACCCAATCAAATATTAAAACATAAAATATTGCACGCTGTCATAAACCTATACTTTTATATCAAGTAAATATCCTATCACCTTTAAAAGAAATCTCTCCTCACCTTATTTTTCAAAGCACCGCAATTGGATTCAAATTGATATCCTTCAATCTAATCCAGCACAAATTGGTTAATCAAGCCGAGCGCCTCTCTGCTACATACCTAGTCTACGTCTAACGCGCAGAGCGTGGAAATACCCTACATCGTAGAGACTAGACTTTAAAAGTTAAACATTGTGCTAGTAAATAAGTTTATTTTATGCATGTTTTTATAATATGGGCCGTAGTTTTAAGTACCAATTCAACATCTTGTACTTTAATGTTGCTTGAAATAAATGTTTTTTTTGAGTGCCCAGCACTCGCATGTCTATCATAGTTAGTTATCCTTCTATATCTCCTATTAGTTATAAGTAGGCAACGTTGTGAATTATTAAAATAATATTAATTATTAATTCATTATACCTTTGCCCAGCAGTGGGACAGCATAGGATGAAGAAAAAAAATTTGTAGTGTAGATTGATTTGCTTTTAGAAACAACAGAGTTATTTTTTACGTGTGCCTGTTAATTTATTTGTCTTTCTTTGGTATAGTAGCATTTGTAACTGTGATATTTGACAGTTCATCTATTGATGAACATTTTTTGAGAAAGCTCTACGAACTCAGACTTTAGTATTTTACTGTCATGTAGACCATATTCATCTCTATAGACGCGTGTATCATCTTTTCTTCCTCTACGGTCGCCTTTAGGAAGTGCAATGCAAGTGCAGGGTGGTGGGCGGTGGGGGTAGTCTGGTCGCCATGGCAACGGCAAGATGGCGGCCGCGAAATTAGTCCGTCTGCAGCCTTTATGCGCCCGTCTTCATTATGCCCGATTTCAATTTATTTTGGATTGAACGTCGATTAGATTTTGTGTTTAGTTTCGATGAAACTAATCTAAGTGTCATCGGTTATTTGAGTAAGATGTCATAGCTGAAATAGGAAAAAGCTCAACATTGTTTCTACTTTAAGTTTAAAAAATGTTGCATTTTTCCAAAACCTCGGTTATTTATCAAGCGATTAGAAACCTTGTTAGTAGCGCGTGGTTGTCGAACATGAGGACGCGGGTTCGATTCCCGAAAATAAGGATTCTGGTGTAAGATGGGATCACGACTTGACCATTGGATGCTATTTTCTTGAAATGAAAATATTTATTCAAACAAGGTCTTAAAACAATGTTTTTTAGCTTCCTATGTAGGTTTATAATTTGGATTTATACATTATTTTCTATGGTTTTTTAGTTACTATGATATTTCAAGTAGCTTACAATCGGAATTCCGTTTCAAGCGATTACATTGCAATTTGCAGCGCGCAGTCAACATTCTTCATTAGATAACTTCTAAAACTATTTTATCTATACATAAAAGTCGGAGAACAATCACCTCTCTTATAGAGTCGTGTTATCTTTGATACCTGAGAGATATAAATAAATAATGCTGGACTTTTCACATATTATCGAGCCCCATGCAAAGTAAACATAGCTTGTGTTATGGGTACTACATGACTGATATACCTACCACTTATATACTTTTTCTTTGTAAATACATACATATTATACAACCCTTACCCTTAGAAATAAGTCTACACAATGGACTGTAAACTGTCTGATATTAAATAAATAATTAATTAATTATACATAGAAAACACCAAGACAAATATCAGTAGACCGTGCAAATTGTCCCGCGGCGGGGACCGAACCTACAACCTTCTGCGTCGCAGGCGGACTTCGCCCACTGAGACTGGTCATATGAGATGTTTTTCAAGCTTTATTACTACGCAAATTCTTATTTAAATTCTTATTTGTTTTTTGCAATTGATTGTTAACATTTAGTTTTTAAGATTTCTGCATGCTTCGCCACTAGCTTATCGACATTATTATAAGTAAACTATAACTTTCTCATAATAAGTGAACTGTAATTTGTTCTTTATGAGAATAAACTCTTTAAACCGATTTATCCTTGACTTTCCATAACATAATTGAAATAACATAAAAGTTTAAAGTTAATAGAATCTAATAGCTTTACATCCCAAAGTTTACAACTACTCTCATATTAAACTCTACATTTCGTATTTCATTTTAATCTAACTTGGCTTTTGAAACTTTGAGATTCATATCCTTTTTTCTACATTCAGGCTATACCAACAACTCCTTTGAAAAGTTTGGGACATAGGGGCTACGTTGAAAAACTCACTATCTGTCTGGATATATCGACTAAACAGACACAGACGGCTATCTATGAAAACGGCATTATTTGAGCAACATGGTAAGTAATGAGAACTGAATGGTTTTTAAAACGATACAGTTTTAGCGATGCACAATGACTACACGAAATATGATCACGATTGTATTGTAAAAATATTGTTTCTAAAGTTTAGGCTAAGTTTGTTCAAATGTCTAACAGGGTAGTCAAAGGCACACTCAAACTCATTGTTAATTCCAAGTTAATCGCCGTCTATAAGATTACCAACTTACCATGAACATGTAGGTTGGTAGGTACTTATTATTTTATACTCAATTTTAACTACTCATGAATTTCGCGTTCCCGATACTTTTCATCAGAGCTCTGTATTAGCAAAAGTAAAGGCCAATTTTTTTCTAAAATTTATTAAAAGTGCAGTTGTTACACTTTACCTTCCCGCCGTCGACAAGTCCTATCTGTCGTACTCTGTGGCACTACTCTCGTTAGAGAGCCCCTTTGTGTCTCGGTCGCGTTTCACATGTTTTCATGAAACTCGCGATTTTAAAGTCTATTGCTTGTTATCATACAGAAATGTATTGGAAAGAGAACAGAAAGACTCTGATAACGATGCTACACCATTGCATTTACTTAATGATTTACACAAACTTCTATTTAATAATCGCCCACACTCAACAGAAAGTGTTGTAGGGAAGCCATGTCTTCGATCAAGAATATTATAGATTTAGGGTCAGCGCATAGCATTTTGACGTTTTTTGAATGATCGTAAGTTTATAATAATGTTTTGAGGATTTATGACTTTATCACTGAGCGCAAAGCGTGTAATTCGGTTAAACTTAAAACTTTTTTGTCACGCGGACAGAATTTTGATTTGATTTTGTACGTCACGATATCTATAATATTCTTGATCGAAGGAAGGTGCCAAGCATTCGAAAACCTAAGATATGTAGAATGTAATCTAAGATAAATATTTTTTTATTTATTCTAAGGCAGATTTCGAAGGAGAGAGATGGTTGGAGGGATATGGGGGAGACCTTTGCCCAGCAGAGGGATTGTATAGGTTGACTAAAAAAAAAAAAGATAAATATCTTTTTGTTTCAATGATTTTTCAGTACGAATGAAAAAGGCTAAACGGAATTGATAACTGCTACGGAAGTGCTACGCCGTAGCAAAGCTTACACGATAACAGTAATTTTTTCAATGAACTGTTGAGAACAACATATTTTCAATTTTAGGTTGATTTTAAATCTCACTAAACTAAGGGGTTTTACATCCTCTTACTCTAAAGCGATTAAGAGGGGTAGTAACCACGACTACCAACAGGGGGTGTCCAACCAAATCCTAGTTCTTGGGTCTTTAAAATGTCCCAGGCACTACAGTGCATAGATTGGCTTCTCACGTAAAAATTACGGAAATGATGCAAAAGGCTTTCTGTGAGAATTCTTCCACACCAAGCTTAGTTCAAAAGGCATCACAAATAAGTAGAAAGTAAAAACTAGCGACCTTGCCTCTCCAATTTGTTAATTTAACCCGCACACTTCAAATGAATGAACAGGTGGCGCACAGATAATCACATAGTGACTACTGAAAAATGTACACGAAACTGTAAATCATTCGACCAAAACACCCTACGCGAAATACATTGCGCGTTTGACTAGGCATGTGTACTGAATGTGGGAGTAAAACCGGCAGTGTACAGCAAAGTGGGATGAAAGTTTTTTTGATATGTCCATTAATCCGAATGGGGTATTTACCCACCGGCCATGAACCGACGACAAACGTAACAGTTTATTCCTATATTCGGACACGAAAGTGAGAGTAACCCGTTTTTGTCCGCTGATTTATACGGAAATAAATAAACACGACCGGATTCAGTCACACGGTAGCCATTTTGGGCGTCACTTTCGTTGGTCAAGGACATTTCATATAGCAAGTTATAAGCTGTACCTACCTGAATGAATTCCATACTTTACTGTGAAATATACTTATATCGTTAGCCTAGTATTTTTTTCGTCAATTGTCATAACATTATCACACTTAAAAGATTATCATAGTTTACCCCTCGCAGACTACAGACTTTCTATCGGCTGATAGTTGAGACGGGCCATACTTCTCCATACTCATTTATGATCCGAAGTATCGGCCGATAGAAAGTCTGTAGTCTGCGACGGGTCTAAGCTAAGCATGTCAGTGCCTTGCACGGACGCATATGCTGTGCGTGATAGGTAGATAGGTTTAAGGGAAAGAGGGACCCCAGCTTTAGGCTACGTTCGAAACAGACGGTGACCGCTAGTAGAATATACCTAAGCAATTAATTTTGGCGATGATTTTGTTGGTTTTAAAATAATTTGACTGTGAAAATTATGCAAGTTAGACTAATCTCTATTATGTTTGAGTATTCGTTTACAAGAATACAAATTATACCTACATTATAACATAATCTTGAAACCAAAATATCCTCAAATCCATAATACTACGCAGCACTCGTACGAACGCTGATTCTAACAAGATTCAATTACAGTTTCATTGATACATCCTGTTTTATTCTTGGGTAAACTAAACGTTTTCAATCGTAGTATATTCAATAGTCTTCATTTTTTATTAAAAACTACAGGTCTACCAAAGTAATAACCAACTAACAATTTGGTACATGACCATACCCACCTTTATGTAAACAATGGTCAAATACTATGACCCTTCGACCAATGGGTAATGCGACTCATTGATTCATAAACCTGATTCATTATCTACTAGATTTGTCAACAAACTTGACTCATCGGTCTAACATTCTATCATAGGAAAGTTTGACACACGCCTGACCTATTCAAACTTAAATATTATGATGATGACAGACAAAACATTATGAATGAAGTGTTAATCATGAGCGTGTTATAACAGAACTTAAAAGAAAAAAAGATAAACAGGGAAACAGAAAAGGAAAGGTACTCACGGGAGTGTTAGAAGAGCGCCCTCTCCCTCTGCCGCGTCGAGACTCACTCTTGACTGTCTGCAGCGTCCCGTCCGGAGCCAAAATAAGCTATAACAACACAGACACACCAAGAACTTAAAAGCAAATAAAAGTAAGTAAAATAAAGGAAAAGTTAACACAAAAGGGGAAAAAATGAAACATGCATGTTAGATGGCGACGGATTAGTGTTTTAGTGTGATTATGATGATGTATGTAAACGTAGACGAACTATTTTGATGAACTCAATGAGAAAGAATAAATTTTAATACTTATTTAAAAAAATAACTGAAAGCGCCACCTAGTTCTCCTTTCGAAAACTACGACGCGTACAAGCTAAATTCTATCTCACGTTGCACCACTTTTAGTTAAGCTACTGGCCGCCAGATGGCGCTAACACTCTCGTTTTAGGTGACTAAACACTGACTTTACCTATATTACTTTAGTTCAAATGTAAACGAATAGATGGCGTTGCTCTCCTCTACCCAATGTAGAGTTGGACAAAAAAATGTTTTTCATGCTATATTAAGACAAAAAAGATTTTAATTTTTTTGTAAAGATATGGTTTACTTACATGAATATCCTTTTCAAATGGCAGACATTAAAGAAAATACATTATTAATTATGGAAAACTAAAATACAAAATGTGATTTTGACATTGTACAGACCTATAATTTATGAAATTGTAATATTTTTTGTTTCAGAGAAATTGCGTCAAAGTATTCTATTTTTGAACTAACCATTCCATTTCCTGCGAAAGGTACCATTTTCGAAGCTGACGTAACGATTGCCTACTAAAATATAGTTGGAGCACATGGCATAGCACCTGGTGTCTTCAACACTTACATATTCTGTGGTTTAGTTCGTTACTCCGCACAGAATACATAATAATTAATAGAATAACATAGTTTAAATAATAGTAAGTATTGTTTTTGTTGACATTTTATTTTATTGGACAAAAGGCGTCTTTTCTCTATCTTTTCTATTCTTATTCAAATATCCCAATTTGTGTTGAGTCCTAATAACAGACTATTTTAATGATAATTCATGATTTTATGACACATTTTGGTGCTATTTTAGAACTTATAATTAGATAAGTACACAAAATGTTTTGAGTTTTCAAAAATAGCGTTATGTTAAGCGACTTATGGCGCTCTTCATGTCTTTGAATGTGTAATTTTTTTAATAAAACATTATTTTGAAAGAGTCACAGATAACATCATTGCATTTTTGTCATACTTTAAATACCTTCAAATAATTACAGAAAACGATTAACGTTCCAACTAGTAGCTAATTATAATTCACACACCTTTGCCCACAATAGTAACATCTGCTGCTAAATGAATTACCTACTTACAACTCATTTTACTGAAAAACGAATGTCATTGTCTATTAGAAAAAATGATTTGAATTTCTTCGCTTAAACGAAAAAAGAACGTTTAAAACTATGACTCTATTTGTACATGCCTCTGACTACCCCCTTAGACATCTTCAAAGGATCTGGAATATAAAGATCTGAGAGAATGTCTACCGCGCCTTAGGGTCGGTTCATATCTAACGGAAGATCCGTCGCGTATTATCGGTCGCGGAACGCCAGAACTGACAAATGTATAGAAAAACACTCGACCGTTCACACTCGACGGATTAACGTATCATCGGTTGAGTGTGAACGGTCGAGTGTTTTTCTATACATTTGTCAGTTCTGGCGTTCCGCGACCGATAATCCGCGACGGATCTTCCGTCAGATGTGAATCGACCCTTAGGGATCCAGTCGTGACCCTGTTTTTTTTCACTATGACTGGATAGTACCAAGAATACCATGACATTGTTCCGAGTACCTATAGACGAGCTGAGCTACCGCGGTCTGACCCGCGGTCTCTCAGGGTTATTTTATTTTTCGGGATAAAAAGTAGCCTATGTCCTTCCCTGGGATACAACCGTTATCCATGCAAATTTTCAGCCTAATCTGTTCAGTGTTTGGGCGTGAAAAGGTAACAAATAACCAGACAGACCGAGTTACTTTCACATTTACAATTGGATGGATGTATATCTGTAGACCATGCAAACATTTTGTCACCCGAAAAAAACATTCAAACTTAAATAACTTTTCATTTCATCAATTAAAAGAGTATGAGGACCCTGCTTATAAACTTTGATTAATTGTAGGTATACCTAGATTGCAAAAAATCTAGGAATTAAATTAACGCCTTAAAACTTCGTACACGCATAGCTTGCCTAAGATAGATAGATAGATAGATAGATAGATAGAAAATACTTTATTGCACACCACATAATAAGAATAAACAAAAATGGAAAACTAAACAAAAAACACAATGACATACAATCGGCGGTCTTATCGCTAAATAGCGATCTCTACCAGAAAAAAAAATCATCTAAGTACTAAAAAAAGGTCTGAATTAAAATTACGCTGTACTTTATTATTTTCTATATTTAGTCCCTCGTAGGACAAGCGTGCGTGGGACGATTGGGGCAGGTCACGACACGCAACGTGTTATTGACGAAATGAATCGCACTTGAGGTTCTGAGAAAATTCAATTCATATTTCATTTTCCTTATCCAGCTTTCGGTTTAACTTTGATCTCATTAAATCAAGTGAAAATATTAAGAGGAAACCTAAATTAACTTTGAAAATTGACTGCAATTATTAGGTCATAATTTTTGCCGAAATGTACCAAACAGAATTTAATGTTACTGAGGTATGCAGATTTTTACATCATGTTTTTATTCGAAAAGCTCCAATTATATTAGTTATGCTATATTATATAAATATTTAATTTAACTGCTTCAAAGGCGGTGTTTGAACACACGCATCGTGGCAATTAATTGAAGTATGGAAAATAAGGTCGCAGATGCACCTAACTGAAGTGATGCGTACGATTGTAAAACAAATGTGATCAGATTGTTAAAAATACGTTCAAAAAGCCATTTACAACGTGAAATTGTAGGTTAATTACTTTGAACATTAAAATATATACCGCCGGAGTTGTACTGCCCGTCATGATGGATGTAATGGCAGGTATTCAAAATCGGTTAAAGCAGCTGCAATACAAGATAATAAACGCAAAGATAACGCCGAAGATAATCTCGTACGTTAATCTGTACGGCGAGGTTAATAGCTTGTTTTGTTTCGCAGACCGTTAGTAAATTATGCTTAGCGCTACTCGGCGACAGATGGCGCTGTAATTTGCGGAACTACGCTCATGTAAATGCGGGATAACTGAATAATAAATGCACATGGTCTCTGTCGCCCAAAAGTAATAAAACTAGACAGTTTGTCTGTTCATTTTAATTTTACTGCAAGAAATTAATACATTTAGAATATATGTCTTCACTTCCTGCAATGCTAGTTTTCAAATTCCCATCAAAATTATATTAACATTGTTTTTGCAATGAGTCTTGTACTAGTAACGTTTTAACTCTTAAATTTGTGATACGTAGGTCAATAATATACCTAATAGATACTTTCTCAGGATGATTGTTCAATCTCTTGTTCTCATGTGTAGAAAAAATAGTAAGTTATTTTGGATCTTTCGATAATTTTGAAAGGGGTAATCTTAGGCACGTCCTGCTTAGTCCTCAACATTCGTAGTGTAAAAACAATGCAACAATTTGATTCTTTGATTATCCATTGAGGTGTAAAACGGCTTCATTCGTTATAATTTATCGCGAAACTTTGTACGTTTTCCAACAAACTTGTTATGACAACTTCGTGAAACTTCGTGGAACTTCGGCTTTTCTATTGTTGCTCGACTTTTTCTATTGTAAGGTTTTCTGTTCAGTTTTTTGTACTTTTTTTGACGGGAAAGTTAGAATTTAGTACGAGTATTAGGATTGCTTGTTCTTGAAAGATGATTTGAAAGGTAAAAACATACTATTCATTTTACTAAGAGCCCATGAGGTCTCACTTCAGAGCAATAGCCTTTTTCCCCTCTTCTCTATATTGAGTTAAAAGTGGTCTACTGTGATGTTAGTCACGGTTACGAACTTTTTTGTGTTATTTTATCATCACTAGTGGGTATCGATATTCATTATTCAATCAGATTCACTATGAACATTATAGAAGGGAAAGTGGAAGGAAGAAGAGGAAAAACGAGGATAAGTTGGATGGGCCAAGTGAAGGAGAAGGTAGCAGTATGTCGTATAGAGGTCAAGGAATGAGCCCTGGAAAGAGCTAATAGGAGAAGGATTCATCAGTTGCCGACAAGGAGTAAATCCTTAAGTTAGAAGAAGTGGGTAGGTATCCTTCTCTGCACTTGCACGATGCTGAGTGGTAACCTTTTTTGCTAATAACATGAATGTAACTTGTACCTTGTAACTTGTACCTACCACAAATTTAGCAAAATAAACTTTTACTTTACTTTACTTTACTTTTATCCCACTCATATAATAAAGATGAAAGTTTGTGAGTTTATTTAGATGTTTGGATGTTTAGATGTTTGGATCTTTGTTTGTGTTTCAATCACGCCTATACCAGGGAACCGATTTGGAGGAAACTTGGAATAAGCGTAGATAGGGACCTGGAATAGCATAATATATTATATAGGATATTCAAAATGTTGGTACCACGCGGGCGAAGTCACGCGCAGAAGCTAGTCAAAATATATTATTCATATTTTTAAGTTTATTCAAAATGCATGGCGATGGACATGGCGGTATGAGCTCAACCAATTCTTGCCGGAGTGGATAATTACGGCTCAGGATCGGGATGTGTGGAGGGAATGGGGAAGGTCTTTGCCCAGCAGTGGGACACGAATGACTAGTAAAAAAAGTATATTCAAATGATTTGGAGAATCAAACTAGGCTACATCAATACCAGTTACAACAAATCGAATATAACCGCAGTCAGGTAAAACAAATCAAATACAACCCCTATCGATCATCCCCAAGGTTACAGGTGGTTTGATTGGGGGGTGCTCTGATGGGGTGCAAATTGCCCTGAAATGTATCGTATTTACTTATTTTGTTTGTGATAGGATAAAGATGCATGAATAGCCATGTTTATGTAGATTAGAATGCTCATTCGATTTTGAACAACATATTCGTCTATTAGCCTCAAATTATGCAATGATTGTATTTATTTTGGAAGCCAAATATCTGATACATACATACATGCTTGCTTTTTCTAAACGCACTCTACTTACATAAAATAAATCCCATTAATATAGTAAAGCTGAAAGTTTGTGAGTTGTTTAAATGTTTGTGTTTCAATTACGCCTAAAACAGTGAACCGATTTGGATGAAACTTGGAATGGAATAGCATAGATAAATGCTATTCAAAATGTTACCACGAGGGCGAAGCCGCGCAGTAGTACCTTACAAAACCTAGACAAAGAACAAAGGTTAGATTAGTACCTACATTTATATTTTTAACCGACTTCAAAAAAAGGAGGAGGTTCTCAATTCGCCTTTACGTTTTTTTTTGGTATCTTGTTACGCGATTACTCCGCCAATTGTGAAGCGATTTTCAAAATTATTTTTTGTTTGAAAGGGTATGCTCCAGAGGTGGTCCTATATAAATTTTATTCCTGAGGGTTTGATAGTTTTCCGGTAAAACTCTAGAAACCTTCCCTTCTAGCCATTGTAAATCAAATCGAAAGATAGAAGTCTAAGACTCTATGCATTATGTCAAACTGACGATATAGACACGCCGCGTGTAGAGTCGAACATTGAAGTCGGTTTTTCTTTTAGTTTTAAAACGTAATTATTCTTAAAAGTGATCTAGGTAATTTCTATAAAGCTTCCGTTTTTTCAGATAACAGTTTATCTTTTGCATTTGACTTTAACAGCACAAAATAAAGCATAAAATTCTGTACACACAGTTTTATTTTTGTTGCCACAAATCCGTCCGACAATTCAATCAGGGTCCAATCATGACTCGTTCGGGACACAGCGAGCTGTAGACGAACAACTATTTTGAATAAAGTTGAGCAACTTCTTTAGATAGTGCTTATTCCTGCTACACAATGATAAAGCATTTTGATCTAGGTACAGTAGAGGTGATGTTGAGCAACGTTTTGTGTTGATTTTTCCTGCAATATTATTAAACATTTTGATCTGATTTAGAGGTGATTACGATACGATAGGTATACATACTGCATCACGACTGTATTTCCTAGAGCATGGTAGATCTTTTTAGGTATTAATAAATCTATCGTGCGCCAGAACACCGTAAATGTGTCTCAATAAAACACGGTCTATATTCCTTACAGCGCGAGAATTATTAAAAAAAGAACCTTTTATTTTTAAATTGTGACAAAAGTGGCCTCGTTTGCAGTACACCCGTCACTCTGGCTGCAGATTGGCTATTGTTTAATGGCTACGAGGACACGGCCGGGTTTTTTTATCCTGTCGAGCGGCGGAAGCTCAATTCAGTACAATCACGGCACGCACACTAGTTGAACAGGCCTCTGGCGGCGGGTAGCTGAACTAGTTTCGGAACGAACCATTGATGGTTGACAGAAACAAGTTGTAGATTTTGACACGAGAAGAGGAATAGGTATATTCGAGAAGTATTTTAAGTTTACACAATGATTTGAATTGTTTGAATAATTAAACAATTCAAGTGATATTATTCATGTCTTTCACTCAATCCTATTCATCCTTCATGAAGACTGAAATGCCGAAAAATTTGTGTCAGGCTCGTAGCATGTAGCATTTGTGTTCTCTGCCTACCCCTATGAGCAACTGTAAGGAGACAGTTTTATGCATATTTATAAGGAAGGTATCTAGACTGTTCTGGAGCTTGTCAGGTACACGTGCGATGCAGCACATCCTCGGTTCGCGCGTCAATTTGCAAATTGTCCGCCATCCGCCGCAGCCGGATACGCTGGGATGCTGTGACGCGCGGGTTTAACTGCGTTTGTTGACGGAATTTGTTATGCAATCTCGTATAATCAAAGGCGGCAAAGAAGGTCTGACCAAACTTTTCACAGGAGCTAAAAAACTAAGTTTGATAACCAGTTTTCATCCGTAAGATTGCCTTTGTTTCTCAACCCAGTTTTAGATTACGATTTTGAAGAGCTTAGTGATGGCGAATGGTCATTTTAATCTGTTCTGTACTATTATAGCTACCATATTTTTGTCTTCTTTTGGGCCTTTAAATCCATGCTAGATGATATCGTCAGGAAGGAACTTATACCTACACATAAAATCCTAGTGCCTGGAACAAAGTTTGAGATGGAGGCTTGCACCTACACCATCATCTCCGCTTGATTGGCCTTGTCCACAGGAACAACGTCAAGACGTGTGGAGCTGATTAAGCTGCGAGTTTCCTCACGATGTTGTCCTGTAAAATCTACAGAATAGATCTAAAAATAGAGAATGCCTGAATCTCTATTTTTAGACAAGACATAGATAGCTGCGCGCTGAGTCCAGCCCATGTGCCGAATATTTTTATGTCTGTTTTTGTTAATTTTTTTGTATGTGTGCTTTCTTTTTTCGGGCAATAAATGTATTTGTATTTGTTTTTTTTTGTATTTGAAAGTCTACGGCGACAAACTTCTCTATTCCCTGTTTTCTCTGTCCCTATGTATGCTTAAATCTTAAAAACTACTCAACGGATTTTGATGCGGTTTTTTTCCATAGATAGAGTGATTCAAGAGGTATGTATAATACATGTATAGTAGAGGAACACTGATAATTTTAGAGGTATCTAATGTGATGTCGTGAATTACTAATACATTTTATGCGCTTACATTGCAAACACTGGCTAAACCCTAATATTTAGTCTTGTAATATACGAAAAAGCCGTCATCGACAAAATAGTAATGTGAACTATCGTTTTGAGCATTTACATTTTTCATTGTAACTTATAAATATAAAGTACGAAAGCTTTGTTGTCTGAAAATGAAAATTACGTCGAATATACGCGTAAAGCTCAGATGATTGGCGTGACTCATATACCATGTGACTCATTCACGCCAAAATCATTCAATCCCTCTTTATTTAACAGTCGTTAAAGCCCAAAATCGTTTGATAGTATTCTACCATTCATAAATACTGCAAATATTACATTTTTTACCTTACAGACAAGTATATAAAGTACAAAATTGAATGAGTGCAAATGTAGTTGAGTTATCGGCATTACGCTAATTTCGACAAAAACAATGTAATGATAGAGCATGTGTTGTAAAATGGGGTATTTCTTGTAATTTTGAAATTATCTACAGATATTATGGTGTACATGAGTTTTGATTTGAATATAAACCTGTTCTGATATTTGGCCCAGAAACCACTGAATGAATACCCTCTACTCTTCAACATCGAATCGAAACAGGATCCTACAAGGCATGGTAAACATCCTCTGAAATCTATTTGTAGTTTAAAAAATTTAAAATGTCTAAGGAAATAGTCCAAGAGACGCCATCAGCATTTTTTTTATAGAAAAATGACTGCGGCGCGTACGAGGACATTGTGTGCGATCAGCAGAACATAGAAACTGACATCAGGCTGTATCTCATAAATCGTGATAGTTAGACAGTTGAAATTTTCACAGATGATGTATTTCTGTTGCCGCTTCAACAAATTTAAAAAAACAGAATAAAATAAATATTCAAGGCTCCCATATAACAAACGTAATCTTTGGCGTTTACAAAGATGGTACGGAACCCTTCGTGCGCGAGTCCGACTCGCACTTGGCCGGGTTTTGTGGTCTCTATAACTAAAGTGAAGCAAACTTTTCAATACCCCAGAGGAGTCTGAATAATAAATACTGTCTAGAATATCCCATGCATGGAGAAACTTCAGCAATTTACAAATGGGTACTTGAAATACGCGTAGACAGTAAACTTCTCCAATTTCATATAGAGAAATAAGGGTTTCCTAGACTGTTTTACTTGGAAGTTGAACTTGAACAAAACTACCATAATGAGGAAACATTTTGAAATGGAAGTTTGTTTATCCGTGAGGTTAATAGTTGAGTCTTATTTAGAAAATTTTTCGGTAAAATTATTTTTCGAACGAGTATATACATATGTATGTATTTACGAACAAAAAGTATATAAGTAGTATATCAGTCATGTAGTACCCATAACACAAGCTCTGCTTACGTTGGGGCTAGATGATGCTGTGTGAAAAGTTCAGCATTAAGTATTTATTTATATATTTATAATCATCATCATTCTGCATGAATTCTATTGCTGAACATAAACCTGCCCATCGACCCCCTTATTCACTATCCCACTACATATACATATTAAAGCTGAAAGTTTGTGAGTTTGTTTGTATGTTTGTGTTTCAATCACGCCTAAACCAGTGAACCGATTTGGATGTTTGAAAAGGCGTAGATAGTGACCTGGAATAGCATATAGGCTATTCAAATGTTGGTAACAACACTTAAAAAGTAACTTTGACTGCTTTGATTAACAGTGGTTTCACAGTTTCAAAGCAGCTTGTATGACTTCATTGTGGATTTTGAAGAATAAAGTCAAAAAAATAGGTCTTTATAATTCTAGTGAGGTAGGTAGGTATGCCAATTATCTGTCAATTTATCTCTAGAATCAAAACAAAGAGCATTAATATATATAAACCTGAATGTATATAACCTGAATTAATTTTAATGAAATTTCGCACATAGTATGGTTATGTATAGCCGGTCAGTCGGTGATTTAAACTCTGTTTTTTATGTTTAGTTTAATTAAATTACGGTAAGGTTAAATTACAGTATTTATGTATTTACGGTATTTATGTATTACATTTTTTAAAAACCTAATTACGGTAAGGTTAAATTACGGTATTTATGTATTTTTGTAATTATTTAGGTGTTTAAAAAATGTAATAAATAAATAAGTATGGAATAGCTGTGAAATATTCCCGAAGGACTACAGTATCCGGCGCGCAGCTATTTATTTTAAAGTCACCATGTTGTAAAAGGCAATATCAAAAAGCACGTTGTGTTTTATTTGTTTACATTCACAGAAAATTCGCTGGGTCCCAAGGTCCGTGTGTCACTGACCTGGGTCACGCCAGGGTAAGGCACTTACGGGTCTGGGTCCAAGGGTTTTCCTTATACGACCTTCGTAATACCCATAAAAGGGATGCGGTGAGGGAATTTGTATAGGATCTACGTAAATATGGGTACTTTTGACTTTATTGAGATCTTTAGTAGGAAAATTGTTAGGTTCTTGTAGAGTCGATGGGCTTGCAACCTGTCATTGGATCGCTTACGTGTGCGGGTGAGAGAGGCGCTGTTATCGCATTTGGTGTTGGCAGAAGAATAATTTTACAGTGAAATTCGTTAGTTCCGCTTTTGACCACCGGTTCAGATAAGTTTGTGGCACTCTAAATGTGAACATGTGTCAAATATAACATACACACAACATACATAAAATCAAAGCCTCTTTCCTAAAGGGGTAAGCAGACATACACTAAAAATATTTGGCTCTCTCTCTGAGTACCATAAGTAGGATAAAATGAAATTGATTAAATAATGTTAAGCTTACAGATTTCACAATAAAATAAATTGAATGAAGGTACTTTAAAGTTTTAGTCTAGTCTACAATACAATTGTAACTTTATCCAACGAAACAATACAAGTTTGCAAAGTTGTGTAAATTACCAACGATTTACTGCCCCCAGTTTAGTTTATTAATTGTAAAAGTTTTTTTTTTATATTTTTTATTTTGTTTTGGTTAAATGAGTCTGAGTTGTTGTTTATGGCAAAATTTTGTTTTAAAACGCAGAATCTAATATTGTTTTTGATGTTTACTTATGTATAAGTAGTGTGTTAACATTCTGTACCTAGGTATATTATAATATTAAGCATTTCATAGTGTATGATGGACCACGCAGAGGGTGACAGTGAAAGGATTATGTACTATAATTATTGTGTCATCGTGTTTTATATAAATCATGTTTGTTTAACTTTAGTTTACTGATTTTTTTTATATAATAAATAAATAATAATAAATAAATAATAAATAATGCTGGACATTTCACACAGCATCATCTAGCCCCAAACTAAGCAAAGCTTGTACTATGGGAACCAGATAACTGATATACTACATACATACTTTTTTGTTTGTAAATACATACATATTATACATAGAAACACCCAGACCCAAGAATACTAGAATAATAAGTTATTTACTTAAAATGAAGTAATTTACAGTTATGATTGTATAGAAAACTCTCTCTATTTTAAAGGTGCATTTAAACCATGCGATTTCAGCCCATTCGTTATCGTATCGCACGGCAATTTTCCCGTGTAAATGCTCATCGTATGCAATTTGTCATAGTTAGCGCGACGCTCGTCTGCACGTTCAATGGGCGAGGTTTAGGAAATTGCACGAAAATTTGCATCGTGTAAATGCATCTTAAGGTTAGTACGCATTTTACCAAAAATCTTACTCTATCGCAACTATTGCAAGTCTACGTTCCATTTTCATTTCTCGCAGAGTGCTTTTGACTATTACGAAGTATTTTTGAGTAAAATGAAACGTAGATGGGGTGTTTAATCATGGAGATGTAGGTTTGGGGTATTTACTGTGTATTTTTCGTGAAAGAAGAAATATTTATACGAACAAGTTTTACAACTTCTTCAAGATCTTTTAGGTCTGAAAATGAAATATCTAAGGGGAACGTAAACTGTACGGCTCTTAAAAAAAAATAAACAAACAGAACACGACTATCCCTAAGTGGGGTAGATATTCTTACAGAGCTATAAATAAATAAATAACTATTAATTCCAGGCAACACAGAACATACTTATACAATGATAAAATGCCACTGGCCCATCCATACTATATACTGTAATATTATAAATGTCAAAGTAACTATGTCTGTCTGTTTGTTACCTTTTCACGCCCAAACCACTGAACAGATTAAGCTGAAAATTGGCATGGATAAAGGTTGTATCCCAGGGAAGGACATAGGCTACTTTTTATCCCGAAAAAATCCCGAGGGACCGCGGGTTACACAGCGCAGCTAGTATTTCTACATACATTATAGACTAACATACGAGTACATAAAATATTAATAACTAGCTGTGCTCCCGCGGTGTAACCCGCGTTCCCTCGGGATAAAAAGTAGCCTATGTCCTTCCCTGGGATAAAACCTTTATCCATGCCAATTTTCAGACTAATCTGCTCAGCGGTTTGAGCGTGAAAAGGTAACAAACAGACAGACAGACAGACAGACAGATAGACAGACAGACAGAGTTACTTTCACATTTATAATATTAGTATGGATTAACCGAGTCATCGATCATCCGATAAAACATGCAAGATCAAGAAGCATGCAAGAAGTAAATAATATAATAAGAATGATACCAAACGCTATCATAGTTTATAGTCCTATTTATAATGAGATTCTAATAATATATTACCTATATCCTAGAATATAAATTCTTATTCTGTTTGTCCATGATCTCCTAGAGTTCACAAATCTCTCCTAAAAAGTAAGTATCCAATTTACTTCAAGTTGGTAGATTGACAGGGGCGGCAACGGAGCGAACCGAGCCCTACGGTGACAACAAATTGTACGAATACCCTATCTATTACCTTACGGTTTCCTATGAAATAGATGCCGTCATAGTGTTTCTTAAACTTTCGAGATCATCCTATATCCTATAAATATTATAAAGGCGAAAGTTTGTAAGTATGGATGTATGGATGTATGGATGTTTGTTACTCTTTCACGCAAAAACGGCTGGACCGATTTGGTTGAAATTTGGTATGTAGATAGGTGATACCCTGGATTAACACATAGGCTACTTTTTATCCCGATATTCCCGCGGGAACGGGACTTACGCGGGTGAAACCGCGGGGCGCAGCTAGTTATTCATAATAACGTTTTATTTAGTCAAAGTCAAAAAACATTTATTCAGTAGGACTCTCTGAGTACCAGTAGGATAAAATGAAATTGATTAAATAATATTAAGCTTACAGATTTTACAATAAAATAAATTGAGTGAAGGTACTTTAAAGTTTTAGTCTAGTCTACAATACAATTGTAACTTAAATTAAAAAACATTTATTCAGTAGGACCGCTGGGATAAATTAGAATTAATTTTACTTCTGTTCTTTCACGACCAATACCGTGGTTTGGGGCCTAGCATTCTTTTAGATGATCCATCTTATAACTAAAATTCAAGTTTTACACGAGATTTACCTTATTTTATTTCCCGTTTCGCCTATGTTTTAACAGTCGTGTTCGTTCGCGCGCGATTACGTTACGTAAATAAAACGTAAAGATGCCGTCATTTTACTTAATTATTTTTATAAACATTCAATAGTGAAAAGAAAGCAAAGAGTTTTAGACCTAAGTACGGTTTGTTTAAATTATGTAATAAACAAGTCAAGTCAGCAACGACTTGAGACTTCATTTCAACTCGAACTTGTTATGCAACAATTTGAAAAACGCTCATAATTTACAGAAAAATATCGTAAGTACCTATCCACAGCTCTAAGTTCAAAGTTAGGTTGGTATGACGTTTATAACGTGGCGGTCGGCGTTTTTAAGAAACGTGAACTTGAAAAATGTCTATCATTTCTGAAATCTTATTATGCCTTATCACTTTATCAGTTTTGTGATATTTGGAATATTTGAGGTGGGTGAAAATCAATCATTTCAGATAGAAAGTGGAACATTTTTGAAAAATTTTGAAATGGGAAAAATCTATTTAACTCAGACTGACAGTGTTACCAACACAACCGTCAGCGCTATCTAGTTTTGAACTCCGTAACTAAACACGGTAAGTCTTTGTCACGGCGTTTTGAGCCGCGCGCCTAGTGACGATTCACGTAATTGTTCAAGTTTTCACTTCTGTCGGCACCCCTGGAGTGCCACTGTTGTTTTCTGTTATTTATGATTTGCGTTATGTAAGTTACTTATATTACGTAAAGTTATAATCGTATATAAGTTCGTATGAATCAGTGGGCAACTCTGGTGACGGAGTTTTTAGGTCACCTTAAGGCCTCTGATGGCTTAACGACTTAAGGACCGACAATTGACGACCTCTGTGGCGCAGTGGGTGAAAGCCCGCTAGAGACGCAGAAGGTTGCGGGTTCGATCCCCGCCGCGGGATAAATGTTTGTATCATCTGCTAATATTTATCTCGGGTCTGGGTGTTTCTATGTATAATATGCATGTATTTACAAACAAAAAGTATATAAGTAGTATATCAGTTATCTGGTTCCCATAGTACAAGCTATGCTTAGTTTGGGGCTAGATGATGCTGTGTGAAATTGTCTAGCATTATTTATTATTTATTTATTTATTTAATTTAATGTGCCCTCTGAAGCACTCAGTTGATAATGTCACTAGCGGTCACCATTCTACTGGCAGAACGTTACTTCACTTCAACGATCTATCAAGAAAGAGCAAGCTACATCTAATAAGCTATTAGACGACCTCTGTGGCGCAGTGGGTGAAAGCCCGCTTGGGATGCAGAAGGTTACTGGTTCGATCCTCGCCGCGGGATAAATGATCTGCAAATATTTATCTCGGGTCTGGTTGTCTAAAATGTGTATGTATTTACAAACAAAAAGTATATAAGTAGTATATCAGTTACCTGGTTTCCATAGTACAAGCTTTGCTTAGTTTGGGGCTAGATGATGCTGTGTGAAATGTGGACATGTCTATTTTTCTACAATTCTTCCATTATTCTAACGTCAAGTAAGTAGGGTTGCACAATTTGGAAGGCATTTCGTGGGATAAGGGATGTTCTGAAATAAAATATTTATTCGGGCGAGCCCCTTGAACCTGACCTCGGAGGGATGCTACCCTCGGGATTGATAACAGATAACTGTATCAACATTTGTACAAATCTCAATGAAATTGTTGTTATTTGTATTTATTCACGAAGGTTTTTTTTAAATGCATTGTGCAGTCCTAAGATGCTGGGTTCGGATCCAGGTCGTACACAGATGTTGTTTTGTTCAGAAATTGTGCACTACGCTATGAATTCCGCCATCGTTTGCAACGACAGCAATACTTATACCATCCATATCATGTAGATGGTTGGCAGTCCACAACTGTGCGGTTTTTACGCCAATTCCTGCCTCGGACATCAGACTTGTGGAATCAGCTGTCGCCAGAGGTGTTTCCAGACCGATACGACTTAGGCGCTTTTAAGAAAAGAGCCTATTCCTACCTCAAAGGCCGGCAAAGCATCTGCAGTGCCTCTTGATGCTGCAGTTGTCTGTGGGCGGTGGCAATCACTTAACATTAGGTGTACCACTTGTTCGTTTGCCCCTTCTTGCATAAAAAAAATGCCATACTTAAACCGTGATCAGGAGAGAACCTTCCGTACACTTTTATAAGCTGCATTTTTTTAACGTTAAGTACCTCAAGAAGTGACAAATTAAGACTGGGACATTTATTTTTTATTTTTCTTTACTCTGATGATAATCTAAAGGTCGTTGTATATGGGCAATGCAAGGATAACCCTTGGGTCGTCCCTCCGGATCGTCTGCGTCCCGTCTGCCGCGTTAATGCCATCTACCCAAGGTTACGTACGTTTTGTTTACGTTTACGGGCTTGGGTCACGTGGACGTGATACAATTGGCTGGGGACTCGCCTGCTATATAAAAAAAAAACACTCTGTTAAGTATAGATTGACAATATAGGTTAGATGTGAAACCACGTGGTGCTATTGAAATGGCCAATCACACAGAACAGAGAAAATTCAAATATTTCGAAATCTCCACGCATTGTAAATCCTACTTTCTGCTAGGCTCTATTTTGTTGTGTGTCGCCACCTAGGGAAATATTGAGGAACTACAGATTTATCCTCGACGACCTCTGTAGCGCAGTGGGTGAAAGCCCGCTTGCGACGCAGTAGGTTGCGGATTCGATCCCTGCCGCGGGACAAATGTTTGTATGATCTGCAAATATTTGTCTCGGGTCTGGGTGTTTCAATGTAAAATATGTATTTATTTACAACCAAAAAGTATATCAATTATCTGGTTCCCATAGTACAAGCTTTGCTTAGTTTGGGGCTAGATGATGCTGTGTGAAATTGTCCAGCATTATTTTATTTGTTTATTGATTATCCAATATAAAACTCACTAGTAAAAGTTCTACTTCTAACTTATCATGAGCGGCGTTTATGTAGTATGAATGAATCATTGAACACTTTATTGTACACCAAGAAAGTAACAAAACAAAACATTTAAAACAATTGCAAGTTCAGTTCTTAGTACAACGGGCGGCCTTATCGCTGAAAGCCATTTCTTCCAGGCAACCTTTAGTTAGTTAATTTAGTAACATAAATATTGTGTTCTAAAATGACTGAAGAGAAAAAAGCTTTTTCGAAACCTTTGAACGTAGATAAACTAAAAATAAACAAGACGTAACTTGTGGAAATAATGTTTTTCTTTGAAAGGAAAATAATACGAGAACATAAACGTGGGAACGTAGAGTCGAGAAAAGTAGATGAGGTATTTTGAAAAAATTGTTGCGACTTTTAATTATGGTGATCTTGCGTAGAGTTTAATATGGTGGTCACGAGGATTCTCGCCGGAGCTTCAACACACAAATGCTAGGGAAATGTAGTAACGCAAAGTTATTGAAAAAAATATTTCCAGATTGCGCTATCCTTGCCAGTTAAACACCCATCAAACTTGCTACGTTTTAAAATGAGAAAAATATTTTCATTTTTTCCACCGAGAGAACAGTAACGCAATATGACAGTAAAAGTCTTATCATCTGACGTTTCAGGAAAGTTGAAGTTGCCGCCGCCTCCATTTTGTCTGTTGTGAAAAAAAAACCAACGGAAGTATTTAATAGACGCGTAGCTCGCGGCTACGAGGCTACGAATTCCCGTAGCACTTTGAGAAGTTCTGCTACGAAGGCTCAGCAATCATTTTTCAGTATTTTCGTATTTTTAATATTTTCTGGTTGGTTTTTTTCTGAACTTGAGAGCTTTATTTTTAAATTTAACTTGCATTAAGGTACATGAGGTTCAAAGAGAGTGAACAGACAACAATAAATGTTTGTTTTTTTAACTCGTAACTAAAGTACCTATAAAGAAGACAATTTTAGCAATTATTTTATGAAATAAATATATTTTATAAGTGTGGCATCTATGATATATTTATTTAAAGTGAAAATATGAAATGGCAATAATATAAAATATCCGAATCGTTTAGCAATTTTATAGCAACATTTTTTTTATGGGCGGCAAATCGCGTGTAGCTATCAATTTTATTGCGATATCAATATATTGTACCTGTTTATGTTTCATTTGATAGCTGAGGAGGTTGTTAAGCATGTTTACGCTTGTTCAAACAGGTTTGCAATATGACATGACAACAAACAATAAAACATTGAATAAAATTTTAGTGGTCAATCTTTTCTTTTTCAAAAAAGAACAAGTTGTTCTCAATTCAAATTTGACTGTAATGGCCGGAAAGAAAAAAAATCAGCCATTGTTCCTGGCCACAAACAAAAGAGCAAAACTGCCGATGTCATTCAAATGGCATCCCAATCAATTCTCTATTCAAAATTCGAAACCGAATTGAGGTTGATCTCCAAATAGATCGCGGAAGGCACGTGCGGCGAGGAGGGGGGGCACTTTCACCCTCACGTCAAGGTCACGCGGACATGGACATTGCAATGAGACATACGTATACCTAAAGGACATGGTAAGTGTGAGCGTGTGAGAGTGCATACCTACGTCTGGTTTTTGACTGTTTGCGTGGAATGTGTAAATGTTAGTTGTGAGTTAATGAGAAAATTGCTTGTGGTCTGATTAGTGGGATTCAAACCACGCCATTGTATCGGCATTTGGCATTCACACTATGTAGTATGTATGTCGAACTCCGAATAAATGTTCAATTATTTTTCATCTATGTTTTATTAAAAAACACTAAAATGCAATTCTGGTTACTCCCTGCCTTTACACCCAAACCAACGACGTACTTTTTATGAAGTGTTTTCTATCGTGGTAAAAGCTTTACAAATATATAACAATACAATATTATAACATGCTACAATTATTTATTGCGTGAAAATACTGCCATTATTGACTCTTGAATTGAATTCACACAAGGAAATACGCTCGATGTATCTACTACGAGAAGGTGTGTAGTACACTACACACCTACTCGTAGAAAACTGACTGAAAGAAAGGAATACTACAGTATTCCTTTCTTTCAGTCAGTTTTCTAAATTCAAATATTTAAAATAACAACAAAAGCTCGATTCAGTATTTGAAAACTTTTCCATTTTCAAACGTATTTCAAATAAAGAACACGCTCTAAACTACAACGACCTCATGTATAAACCCTGTACAGTAGACCGAAAAACTCTCGATTATAGACTAGACGCGTTCGCAATTTGTCGACTCGGCGTAATTTGGGCGGGAAATTGATTTTTTATGCCATTAAAGGGGGGGAGCGAGCGGAGGTGTGGGGGGGTGAAAGTTATCGGATTTTCGCGCCTCCAGCGATGTGCCCTCGACAATCGGTACGAAGGTTAACAGCTTTATTCGTAGTGTGATAATTGTGTTGCTGTCAATTGGTTGAGCTGCTAATTTTGTGTAATGGACATTGTTTCCGCTGGGATTATACATGTATAAATTATTCAAGAGCTGTTGTTTGTGCTTTGGCTATGTTCTACTATTTCATCAGTTAGTATAACTGCATACATAACCGTATATAAAATAAGTTTTAGTTATCAAGTTGAGAATTAATTAGATGAGTAATTTTAGTATGAGCGAAAAACATTTTATAAATCGAGCAACTACCAGTTCCAATTTGTAAAATCTATCCCAAGAGATTCAATTAAGATAACAAGGAAAGTTCCGTCTTAGCTATTGAACACGACAGTATAGTCTTACGCGAAAATATCATTAAGAAAATAATTCCCATCTCGTACAGCTAAATGAGCCTCATTATATTAAACTGAGAACGAACGAGAACATTTTCTCTTCAAATACATCTAATAACTTTAATTCTTCGTCGTCTACGAACTCGATCGAACAAGGAAGGAATTGCAACGTACTTCGTCTGCCCCACACAGACGCGTTTACCTACAGTACAATATTCATCAAAACAAACGCACACATGCAAGTCGTCTGCCGAAATGCTCTCACACAGAAGTGTGGGCGAATGAACTATCCTGCGTAAGTCTGTGTGCGTGAATGAGAGGGAGAGTGTGACGAAATTTCACTTTCCGTTTTGGCAACGTCGCGCGCCCTCCCCGTTCGTCGACATTTGAACGCTGCGGGGTGGCTGCCGGCTAGTTCTAAACACAAATTTTCGTTTTTAATTCTGGTTTTATTTGCGGCCAGCGTTCTTATTTCAAATGGCGAAACAAGATGGCCGCTTGTAATTCATATTGTGATACCAAACGCATGTACTTATATTCAACTTATTCTAACGATCCTTAATCTGGTTTAATATTAGAATGATTACTTATGCAAAAAACTCAAGTATGTACAGAGCTTTTGCTTTTAATTCGCATAGATAGTAAAAGGGGGACGCGTTCTAAAGGCGAGACAAAAAAACGTTGTAGTAAACTAACGGTACTATGTGTGGGGCATTTGAAATACTTCAAAAGCTCAGACGATTCTCGGAAGTGTCATCGTCGAATTGAAGAAAGGGAGAGTGGTATTGCCATCTCTCTCTCACGACTATCGACTCACAAAGGGACGCGAGTTGAATATTTTTCGTGCATCACTTTATTATGATTCAGTTCGCGAAATGTTTAAATTGAAACTGTATTGTGATGACAAATGTAGGATGTTTACTTAATCAAAGAGGAAAGGACTCAATTTATGTCTGTTGTTAAGCAATTTATTGTGTTTTATGCGTAACTAGAAATTGTTTTGAACTGTTTCATTGCACCTGCTCGAAAATAGAACTTTCTACGTCACACTAACATAGCTCAAAGTAAGTAATTTCTACCTAAAATGGCGGGCAGGAATAATATACTATAGTATTTCATTACTCCTTCTCAGCGGGAGACCTGCACTATTCAATTAAAAGAAAAAAGGTGGCTAGTGCCTCCAAACTATTTAGTGATTTATTTTTGTTCCATATTTAGCCAACATGTTTTATTGAGAATTAGAATTTTTGTCTAAAACCTATTTATTAATTAGACTTGTTTTTTATTTTCTGAGTGTATTTGGTCACTATTTTCTCGCAGTACGTGTGAAAAGTAGAGTACACCTGGGGTTAAAGCTGTCCTAGTCTTGGGCACTTTTGAATCCCTTGCTGTCTCAGGATTCTAGACATTAACTCCCTCGTTTCATCATTTTGTGTTAACTGTAAACACCCTCGCTATTGCTTGGGAGTCGAGAGCTAACTCAAGAATCGTTCGATGCGCTTGGGATTCAATATGGCGCCCGTGACATAATACACTGCTTTATCCGCTTGCTTAATAATCTTCTATTATTTTGAAAGGACTGAATGTGACTACATGACGAATTGTATCTATATTATTACTGAATAAAATACCTACTATGTTAAAAAAACTGGAAACAGGCCGTTTCTAAGAAATAAAGTAGTTTAAATCCGCAAAAAACTTCAAGTATTCAACCGATTTACAATCACTTATAAAAAATGTACTATCGAAAATATTACCGAAGTAAAATACAGTAGTCTCGATTCATTAGATTCACAATGAGTTGCTCTTGAATAAACCCTCGACTCTCGTCTTTGTTGTAGAATCCATTACGATAATACCAAGGTCTGGGGCAACGGAATTCAGCAACTATTGATATTTTTACATCTGATTTTCAGGTGTAGATTTTTTGGTTTATTTGCTACAGAAATACTATTCGTTACGTTTTTAAAGGGCTAAAAGAAGTAGAAATAATATTAAAAGAAAACATACCGGCTCTATAAAGCTGGATAAGGTCAGGACAGGACCATAATGATGGGTTATGTAGGTATGAGGCAGCCCTAGTTTACGATGGAAACCTTATGATCTTGACTTTTAGTGATCTTAATTCATGTTTCAGGTTTATTTTTTCAAAAGGGCAATATGTAGGTACCTAGCTCTAAAAATTGTGCATTATGTTATCAAATGATCGAAAATAGCAGCGTTTCCTTTTAAAATAACAATGGCAGTTGTGCAAGCTGTACCGATAAATAAAGGCATTTAAGCTCATGGTTGTACTGCAAATCGATCAGGCTGTGTCGAGGCTGCGCAGGAGTCGGGTTACAGGATGCGGCCACGGAAGCCCGGACACCCGCCATCTTGCTTTTGCTCTGAGCGCACTTCGAAACTTTTTTTTTTATAGCACGAGCCTGTTTTTATCGATACGCCTGTCAAAGGAAATAGTTTTTTTTATATTGCCGCTTAGTTGAGTTTTGGTTTCCTATCATCAGTAACAAAGACAAAGATGATTGTTCCTATTTCTTTTTATGACATTTTCTGCATGCAAATAAATTGATTTCACACATCTGCTTTTCTCATCATTCAAAAAAAAGCTCAACACAGCTGATAATAAAGTACATTACGGTATAATGCCTATTCTTGTTGACATTTGACAGTTTAGATAGCAGACCGTCGTATTGTGCAAAATGTAGAAAAAAGGGCAGGTAGAAGCTATTGTGAAGAAAATAAAGGTAAAGTTGGAGAAGTTTTGAACTAGATTCAAACAGATGTTGTAGCTAAAGTTTAACTTATTCTTACTTATCTTCCTTGTGAGATAAAGAACAATATAACCTCCTTTGAACGAAGTAACTTTATTTGTTTTATAACGTGGTTATCTTTGAAACAAATTATGGTTCTCAATAATAATAATAAATAATGCTGGACATTTCACTCAGCATCATCTAGCCCCAAACTAAGCAAAGCTATGGGAAACAGATAACTGATATAGGTACTATTTATATACTTTTTGTTTAAAAACTATAGACACGTTATGTTCATAAATAACAAACTTAAAGTTTAAAATCCGTGCTGGGAAGAATAACTGTCAACTGTCACTGACAAAAACGTCACTCTGTTTGACGCAAACTGAAGTAAAAACTGTGCTATGACAATTTCGAGTCTTCAATTTTCAAGCGCTAGTAACCTATCTATATTTTTATTTTAAACATTATTGATGGTTTTGAACAATTTTCATGGATTAAAACCTTGGACAAACGGAATTGATGTTAATAAAACACTATTTTTATTTATTATAGTCAATTTTTGTGATGTAGGTGATGGAAGATGTGATAAAACAATACCTGAGTAATTTATCTTGATTTCTGTCATAAAACGTTATGTCAGCTTTGATAAACTTAAAACATTCAATCAAGCTCAACCGCATCTAATTGCAATATAATAAAGCTCAATTCACTTTGAACTAAGTTTCACACTGGCGCAGCCGTTGTATTCGACAAAAGCTGCGATTTTGCCTGCGCATGCGCACAATGCGTGATAAATTATTTGCTAATTTACTGAGAAGATTGCACCTGGCGATACCATCAAACCGCGGATTCAATCGGACTGGAGTCCTATCTTGATTTAGGTATTCTTTTCATTTTTCTCCTGATTTTAATGATTAATGTCGGTACTCAGAGTCACTAACGGCTACTTGAAGCATTTTCCATAGGAACGGATTTATATGCGTCAAGTGAAGGCTTTCTTGCTTAGGTTCTAAGATATTTTCAAAAATGTATGTAGGTATTCCCTAAATAGATTTGAGATAATGTTCACCGTGCCTTGGCGATACATTCATGATAGGTACCTACTGTTATTTTTTACATTTTGAACACCCTACATATTCCCGTTGTCATGCTAGGATTCCCAGTAATATCGTATCAGAAACACAACCACCAGACCAAAATGGAATAAATATAAAGTGCATAATGTCCAAGCATTGTCTGCTACGAGAATCGAACTAGCACCTTGTGAAAATGAGATTATAATCATCATAATCAACCATCTAGTTTAAAAATAATCCAAATTCCACTAAACGCTGCCTAATATCCTAAAGTACATAATTATCTTCCGAAATGATTTTCAGCGTCCATTCAATTCAAGAAATAAGCCGGTTTAGCATCGCAAAGTAAAAAAACTAATTATAAAAGAGAGAAAGGAAAATTCCTTAATTAAAGAAACGGCTAGCTTTGAGGGAAAGAGAGGGAAAAATGCAACGTCGCATTTTCACCCTCCGCTTTAGGCCCCGCCCTTCGTGACTCATTCAACCTTTTAACTTGTGCTTTGAGAACAGCTTGATATAGTATGGACCATTTGCAAATACGTTTTCGGACAATTTCGTGATTGTGTTACCTTTTAGAAAGAACATTTTGTATCAACGAATGTTATTAGTTTTGGTCAAATCTAGGTCAAAATTGAATTACAAAATTCTAATCGATGCTTAAGCAGAGGACGAAATCTCTTTTCATTATTAAGTACTCACCACTATTGTGTATCATTTTTACTAATTGGACTCTTACGGTCATGTTGTTGGACATGTTGTTGGACTCTTACGGTCTTACCAATAAAAACTATTTATTCCGAGGTTCTATGAGATCTTCGCATTGCATAGCTTTACCTTGCGTAAATTCAGAATATGTCAGAAATAATTTCTTACCATTAAACAAGGTGGAACTCTGATGTAACTATCCTTCTGATACGTGAAGATGCACAAATCGGCAACATCGCATCCAACGAGAAACCTCAAAATAAGTATCAATTTGTCTATGACAGCTGTGTATATTTGTCAAATTTGACACTTCTTTTTGATTTTGATTTTTTTTTTATTTTGGCGGGCATCCGTACTTAGACAAAAACTCCTTGGTGTGAGTAAAATATATACGTACTCTTTGGTGGTAACTATGAAAATATTTTTACAGTACCTACTAACATGTATTCTGTGGTTACACTAGATTTAAACAAGGGTGCAAGCTGGTGTAACTTCGGAATAGCGTTTGTATGAAAGAAATGTCAAAGTTATGCAAGGTATAACTTTCTAATTGGTTTATTGGTAACCATTTTGCTTATTCTGAAGTTGAACTAAGGAAAAACTTTATGTCACGTTTAATAGTAACACCGTTAATGTCTGAATAAAATAAATAAAAAATAAATTATAATTATTAAGCGATTTGATACTCGACTCATAGGAGTATTGTTCTGTTTAGGTAATGAGTTTGACATTACGGCTACTCTACACATTCGCCGAACTATTATTTGGTTAGAAGATGACAGGCGATGACTGGCGAATAGACCCGATACATGTTCGTCACTGTCGGCATTCGTCTATCTTCGCCAAATACGTAGAGGGCTCATGAAGTTAGATGTTTTTCATAAGATTTTTGCGAGGCTCTAAGTATATATTTAACGCTATAAGTAACGCTTTTTATTCTATAGCAGTTTATAGCAATTAATATTCTGTAATTATTTATCAAAATGTTTATGCTTTTCCCGATTAAAAAACCAAACCATCCGTCTTAGTAAATAAACTGTTTAGGTACTTATTTGTTTACATTTTATCACCTTTTGTTTCAACTAGCTACAACTAAAGAACATAAATTTATAACTGAACGAATGGGATTGAACAACTGAACGGGGAGTGAACATAAATGAGAAGCTAGTTACTGTTTACTTTACCAGTTGGTCGCCATCCTGCATGTCTGAACGTTCTGGAATAAGGGCCTTTGACTTACCTGAAACAACACAAAATATTGATAAGAAATTATAATTGAACGGTGAATTAGGAATGAAATTAATGAGACTTATGTAATACTAACGACCCACCCCGGCTTCGCACGGTTGCAATGCTGATACTTAATATTAGGGTTCAGCCAGCGTTTGTAATGTAAGCGCAAAAAAATGTGTTTATTTACGACATCACGTTAGAAACCTCTAAAATTATCAGTGTTTCTCTACTATATTACTCATGTATTATACATATAAACCTTCCTCATGAATTATTCTATCTGTTAAAAAAAACCGCATCAAAATCCGTTGCATAGTTTTAAAGATCTAAGCACATATAGGGACAGACAGCGGAAAGCGACTTTATTTTACACAATGTAGTGATGATAGTGGTAGTAAAGATGCTGACTCGCGCGGGAACAGCATTTTAGAATCCTAAGGTATGCTATTCCAGTCCAAAACATTTTCCAAGTTCTCATTGTTGAAACGAGCTTGATTGAAACTCAAATTTTCAGATTTATTATATTAATGATGGTGCTCTACATATTCGCCGATGATAGACGAACTCCGACGTTCACGAATGTGTAGAGGGCCTCATCATCAGAAATAAATACAATAATTATATTTATTGTATTCATTTCTGTAACTCCTAACGGCCACTCTACACATTCGCCGAACTATTACTGGGCAGACGATGACAGGCGAATACAGGCGATGAGGTACTCTACACATTCGTGAAAAAAACATATTCATGAAAAATATATAATCAGGTTTCATAAAAAATTTAGAGCATAGAGTACATATGACTTGCCAATATTTACAGGCTCTGATTGGTTGCTTTTAACTTTATTCTAACTTGACAGTTATGGCGCCAATACAGAACGCAGGAGCGACGAGACAATAGTTAAAAAACACCTATGACGTTCAATAGAATTTTTATGAAACAGAGCAAATTATTATGACTATCACTTAGCGGGATATTACAGTCATCTTATGTTACAGGTACAGTTGAAGACAGCTTGCAAAAACATGTTTGTTATAAATATTATCTAACAGTCCTATCAGCTGTTCTTACAAAAATTAACTGACCTTTCTAGCCGTCATTCAACGTAACCTTTTATCTGCGCACGCGCTAGGTAGGCAGCTGCAAACAGGTAAGACCAGGAAACCACTCATCTCCAAGGAAAAATCAACTCTACCTCAATAGAAACTAGATTGATAATCGTGCTTGTGATTTCAGTAATTCACGTTGGAGAAGCGAAGTGTAGTTTTTTGCGATTGTGGACTTTTATTGGGTATAAATAAGAGTTATTTTGGCTTGTAGTAGGTAGGACCATATGCTTGATCGTCAGCTGCAGGGATGGATTTATCGAATTGTCCTATTGTGAGCGATTAAATCTGATAGAATCAAAAAAGTGGAGGTTAGGTTGATAATGTACTGGCACCTTTACAGACAGAAAGTTTAATAAAATACAGAAGGGCTGAAGTGAGTAATAATGATGAAATGAAACAAAGCCACGAGCCCAAAGTCAAACACTTTTGGACTGGCTTCAACGCTCGTAGTGGCTTCCGGGCAGATTGTGGGTTCGATTCCAGAATGGATTAGCAGCGGATGTAGCATGAATGTCTGTATTTTAAAGTGTATTTTTTAATAATTAATAATAACAATGTGATTTACTAGAAATTATTATAGTTTTGCTAAGTTTAGTACTTATTATTTTCAATAATGCAAGAAATTAACTCAAAATAATTTGTTTAGGTAAGTACTAAGTACTTATTTATAGGCACTTAGGTTATATTTTTTTAAGTACGTGATGCGTGTAACTTTTTATATTTTTTTGGAATAATAAAACTTCGTACAAAGAGTAAAGCAAGTACTTATAACAAAGCATATGTTTTCATAGACAAATTCCCACAAAAACTACATCCTTCATCTATGGTTTCTCGACCCATCTACCTGGGCACCATAAAAAGAGGTCAACGAACTCAAGACAGCTGCTCCATTTCAAAATGGCGGTCTTTATGTCAAAAATTAATAAAATATTTGATGGATTGTATACGATTTTGTATGCATGACGGGTCATTGAAATACGTTCCATGAAAGTATGAAATCGTTTATGTAAATTTAGTTTTACATGATAGCTACCAAAACTAGCTTAATAAAATATCAATAATTTAAAATGAAAGTTAATTTATTTGAAATATTACCATACTGTTGCTAAAATGAGTCAAATCAAATCAATTATGTGAACCTAGGTGTATACAATGGGGTTCAGGTTTAAAGAGCCTCTAGATTCTGGCGGTAGGCCATACAAACATTTAAAAGCATTTGATTTTGTCGACCACAAGCTTCTTTTCCATAAGTTGGAGAGGTATGGAATGCGAGGAAAAGCTAATACCTGGCTTAAATCCTATTTATGTGACAGACAGCAATGTGTTGAAATCTCTAAAATGGAGTCAAATGTGAAAGTCATGTGCAGATCAGAATTCATAACGAATAGTTCTGGCGTGCCCCAAGGTAGTGTTCTTGGCCCATTTCTATTCTTACTGTACATTAACGACCTACCTAACGTTACAAGACACAAAACCATTTTATTCGCAGATGATACAACCCTAGTTATAAAATGTCACGATAAAAAATTGTACGAATCTGAAATAAACGAAACTGTAAGCAAGGTTATTACATGGTTAAGTGACAACAATCTCAGTGTAAATATTAAAAAAACAAACTACATTCAATTTTGTAACTACAATCGTAAAATCTTTGACTTAAATATACAATTTAATAATATTGACATAAACCAAGTAGAATCGACAAAATTTTTAGGTATAATTATAGATAAAAATTGCAACTGGAAGGAGCACATTATCTATATTTGCGCTAAACTAGATAAGTTTGTTTATGCTATTAAACGGCTACGTGAATCTGTTTCAAAAGAAGCAGCAATTACCGCTTATCATGGATATGTCTCGGCTGTACTATCATATGGTCTAATATTGTGGGGAAACTCTGTGGATGTAGGTAGAGCTTTCATGGTTCAAAAGAGATGTGTAAGAGCGGTGTTTGGTGCTTGGTTTATGGAAAGTTGTAAGCCACTATTTAAGGAACTCAATGTTTTGCCTCTGGCTTGCATGTACATCAAGGAACTGTGCATTCTGGTAAGAAGGCATCCTGAATATTTTAAAATGCAATCAGAGGTAGTTGTTCGGAATGCTGCCCCTAGAAATCCACATAAATTATACTTGCCTAGGGCCAGACTAGATATTTATGGTAAAAATGTCTTTATAACTGCCATAAAAGTATATAATAAGTTACCTAATTCTTTCAAAGACTTGCCTTTTAATATGTTCAAAAATAAAATAACTAAATGGTTAATGCAATATTGCTTTTATGACATTAATGAATATCTGACGCATTCAAGTGATTTTAATAATTAACTCAACATTGACATGCTTAAACAATTTTATTGTGAAAAGTAATGTAAGTACTTAAATATAAATGTATCTAATTTGAATATTATATAAAATTATGAATAATGTTAAGCTAAATAATCTTCTTATAATTAAGAGGATTATTTAGCTTAATATTATGTTATAAATTTTGCACACCAGGTGGATGGTAGAATATATAAGGCACAATAGATATAAATGACAACCAAACTTGTAACCTATATTCTAGCAAAATAAATACTTTCTTTCTTTCTTTCAAGGTCAATTAAATAGGCACCTACTTATATACATACATAAAATCACGCCTCTTTCCCAAAGGGAAACCTACTTATATTATTTTGTTAAATACTGTAGTTAAATTAGATATCAATGTTACTTGTGTTTTATTTATTATCACGATTCTACAAAATGTAGGCATGTGTCAAATGCACCTATTTGTGAAGCAGCTTTTGACGCTACTACTCAAAAGTTCTTGAACACCTAAAAGATTGGATGACTACCATGTTGAAGGATTATAATTTTTTTTTAATTAGGCTAGAGTCAGCTGTTTTGTTATACCTACCTAAATAATGTTCTTACATAAACGCATGACGGAGCATATTCAATAGATGACAGATGCGTATCAAATGCCTCAATAATTGCAGTTCGTTGCAAACAAAGGGCAACATACTTTACACCATTTGTTACTATTTCATTACATTTAAGTAGACGATGTAACTTTGTAACATCAATGTAATGCAAGTATTTTAGTTAAAAAACTAAAAAGGATTATCTATTAGTGCGAATTTTTGTGGTTCGGTTATGGTCAAAATGTTCAGTTCAATTTTGAACAATCACGAAAATTGCTATAAAAACGAACGATTCTAAGGAAAGATTTACAAATTGTTACTGACTTAAATATATTTTTGAGCTTTCTATACTTAATTTATTATTTCGTAGCTTTGGTTGTTCTCATAATTTTTTTTCCGCTTTCGCATATACCACATATAAGTCGTTCCTTTACTTTTACTTGGTCAACACCTGGCCGAGCACCTATCAAATTAGTTATTATTTGTATGTAAATACCTAATTCGTTTTTTTTTTACTTAAGATTCTTTTATAACCCCCTTTTCTATTTGTGTTAATACTCCTTCTAATTTAGTGCATGCAGTGTTTACCTTTAAGTGATTGTACATTTAGCATAAGACAGTACTTAATGTACCTACACAATTATGTAATTTTTATATTATTTTTAACACAATCTTAGGATTTTCGATGAAGTCTGTCAAAAATGACAAAATACTTTGAATTTTGCGCTTGACTGTACGCATTGATAGCTTTCTGTGGTTATTAATAACGAGAAACAATTGAATTCATTCTGGGGCCATCAATAATGACGATTACTGTCAGTTTTGAATTTGACAGATGGTATTATTATAACAAATAGACTTTAACTAGCTAATGCGCGCGGCTTCGCCCGCGTGGTACCAACATTTTGAATAGCCTATATGCTATTCCAGGTCATTATCTACGCCTATTCCAAGTTTCATCCAAATCGGTTCACTGGTTTGAACGTGATTGTTACACAAACATACAAACATACTCACAAACTTTCAGATTTATTATATTATTAGGATGATTCTAAATTATAAGTAGGTATTTATCATATTGTCTGAACTTGTTATCTATTTTTTATAAAAATATTATCTATACTATCAATACTTCCATACTCCATGAAAGTTACTCTGTCTGTCTGTTTGTTACCTTTTCACGCTCAAACCGCTGAACAGATAAGGTTAAAAATTTACATGGATAAAGGCTGTATCCCAGGAAAGGACATACTTTTTATGCCGGAAAAATCCGGAGGGACCGCGGGTCACACCACGGGAGCGCAGCTAGTACTTAATCAATGAAAGTTAAATGATAAGTACTTACTTATAGATTATTTAATATAGAAAAAAATAGGCTTCATTGTAAAAACATGTTCAATAAAAAATAGTGTAAAAATTGTATTACAATTAGCAAACCTTTCCATACAAGTATTTATAGCTCCATTGAATTACAATGCAGGTGCTTACAAGGAGGTTGCAAGTCATATTACAAGACGTCATTTCAAAGTCACATTTTTGTTCCACATGCGTTTATAAATCATCTCTTCCGCCGTTCAATGAAACGATGTAAAAAGCAACTCGAGATCCAACATGCTGCCGCCAAGTGTTTCCGAAGTTTAAAAATAAACTTTTTTACTTATAACATAAGTAGGTTCATATAAACATTCATGAAAATATAACTTGCCCAAGCTGCCTTTAGTTTTATTTTGTTGCCCAGAAAACTATAATCATTCCGCTTATCTTGATAATGATGAACAAAAAAAAATAAAAAATCTAATTATGAATCTCTTTTCTAAAAAAGTATTTTTCAAAATAATAAATAAAAAAAATATAAGATTATATTTGATTCTGTATTAATCTACCCGCAGCTATGCTACGCGGTGGAGGCTTGTTTAAAAGTAACTTACTGATAAACAGTCAATCAAAGATATGTTTGGTACATTTGCAAAGGAAGTGTCACAGTAACTTGAGTAACATTCTGTAGCCGAGTTTCCCAAACCTTAAAAAAAAACAAAAGGCATAAATCAAATAAAGGTGCGTACGGATAGCGCTGTTTGCGCGCGACGGAAGCGTTCGAAATTCGAATGCTCAATCATAAATTATAGAGTTCCCGCCGGGATAAGGTTACGTTTAGATTGTCATGACGATTTGAAGTTTTTGTAAAAAGATAGGGTAAATATATTTTAAAAATGGTAATAAAGTATTTTACAGTTATTGCATTTGCGTTTACATTACTAAATTAAATTATATTTTTAAAATACTTGATTAAATAAAAAAAAAACTGAAGTTTATGACGACGCGTTCTTAGATATTCAAATCTCACAATTATCTCACTATCGCAGTCGGCCATTTTTGCACTATTCACCTACACCCCATCTTCCTGGTGCATAAAAAACTGCAATTTGCCTATCATTGCTTGGGTCACACAATAAACTTGAAGACCCCAGACCAACTTACTAAGAGCCGTCACGTGACATATATTTTTGTGATAAAGTGTAGGTATTGGGAGATCTTGGTGAGCTGGTTGGAGCTGAAAGGGTATGGAAGGCTTCAAGCGGGGTCGTTAGCCCGGCTTGGATTGTTCAATGAGTGGCAATGAGCCTGTGTGTAAATAAACGAGAAAATATGTAGGGAGAGAGGTCACGGCGATACGTGTTCTGAATTTTTTCTCAATTTTCCAGCTCACTTTGTAAACAGTTCAGCAAAGATTTTACAAATAATTTAATATGAAATTTTTCTTTTTGCGCCACATCCGAATCAATATTGTGAAAGGTATTTAAGTGTATTCAAATCACTGGAATTATATAAATTCTGTGGTCTCTCATCATCATCGCACAATTCTTGCGACGCAGTGGCGGGTTCGATCCCTGATGTGGGACAAATGTTTGTATGATCTACAAATATTTGTCTCGGGTCTGGGTGTTTCTATGTATTTACAAACAAAAAGTATATAAGTAGTATATCAGTTATCTGGTTCCCATAGTACAAGCTTTGCTTAGTTTGGGGCTAGATGATACTGTGTGAAATTGTCCAGCATTATTTATTTATTTATTTATCATCATCATCCTACAGCCTGAATTCACCCACTGCTGGATATAGACCTTTCATGCTTGAGCTATCCACTACAATCCTGTGCTAATCATTAATCTCACCATTTGTGGTCTCTACCACGAGATCTTGATTTTTAACTGACTTCAAAAATAAGAGTTTCTCAATTTGTCTGTATAATATTAATACTAACAGTTAACATTCAATTTCAACACGGTACATTAGTGATAACTTTGCGTTCGCAGCTATCAGTCTCAAACTCTTTTATTTAAGTTGTTGTTTATACATACATACATAAAGTCACGCCTCTTTCCCAAAGGGCAGAGACCACGGATCTCCAGTCGCTACGATCCTGACACACAACTTTCGCCTCATTCACTCTATCATTCTCATTATCTCTTGTTGTTTATGTGGATAGTAATACAGTCCTAAGAGGTTACCGGTGTTTTACAAATAACCCTGTATAAGTTAGCTAACATAAACAACAAAACTAATGCTGCACAAACAATTTCTAGTATATTTTAAGGCCTTTAGACGATTTTCTTATTATAAAAAGCAGTTTTCATACTATTATCAGCAACGGAACCCTAGTGCGTCGATTCTCAACCCTCCCTCCTGTAATCTAGGGTGCGCGCTGTGCGTTCACTAGGTTACGCACCCCCTCAGGTGGGCCTGTTATATAATATATAGTGTATATAGGTCGTTATGTAAGGAAGCGTGTACTGGCAATTAATTAATTGGAAAATGCGGGTTATTTCAGCGAGGAAAGTTTGTTTAGTTTAGAGTTTAGCTTTAATTTGCTATTGATTTGAATAATTATTTGTTTCGATTATCATGACGATGAATAAATTGATATTGATAGTTTTTACTACTTTTTTGTATTTTTTTTAACCAAAAGCTCTGATCGGAAAAAGCCTTTCAAGACGAAAGTTTTTTAGACCCCTCGCAGACTACAGACTTTCTATCGGCCGATAGTTGAGACGAGCCTTCTCCATACTCATTACGAGCCGAAGTATATACCGTCTCAACTATCGGCCGATAGAAAGTCTGCAGTTTGCGAGGAGGCTTACAATTGTTCTATCTACTGATCTACTACTTTCAACCTTCACAAAATCTTATATCTTAGTTTGCAAAGCTAGCTGCATTGCTTTCAGTTTCATAAACATAGAGTTGTGTGATACGTGAGTTAGATATGGGTTACCCGTGAACGTCCTGCCCTAGAAAGAGGCGGGGTCACACTAACATCTAACGCACTATTTATCTATATGCTACAAGGAAAACCGAGTTTTCAGTTACCTTTGAGGAAATTGTGAGTGGCGCGTGCTTTTATAATTGTGAAGGAAAGTTTCAAAGCTCTTTGGTCAAACATTCATGTCATGTTATGTAGCTTTATTGATTTCTTCGTTCTATTTTAAAAAAGATCAGATTTATGATGAAAAAATCATTTTTTACATAAGTAAAAAAACATCGGCCATATAGATTAAGGAATATAAGACAAATGATTGAATAAATAAAACTGTCACCAAAGGAGATTGACCATTTTTGTATGGACGTTGGACCAAGTGCTGCCCAACATTGAATCATAGTGCATAATTTTCCTTAGACTAATACAAGTCTGTAACCCAAAGCGCTATAGAATCTATCCGAGGAGTATTGAGAAAAATATCTTGTTAATTTTTGATCAAACATAACTTCCAAATCAAGTATCGTCACGCTTCAATTCAAGTTAATATTCCATAAAAAGCATTTTTTATCAACGTTAACAAGGTACGTGTCATAAACTTTAAACTTTACGTATTTATACGGACGCGTGCAGAATTAGATCTCTGACGTAGAGGGTGCCTCCCCTGCTGCACGCGGAGGGAAACCTCTAATGAACTGTATGAACTAGTCTACCTGATGCGTACCAGCTCTATATGCCAAGGCTTTTGAAAAGAGAATTCATTTTAAATGTGTGTTCCAATTTTTTGTTTTTGGTTTTGCTGAATAATTTTAAATTGGGTATTTTTAGTTCTAATTCATATTAAATATTTCAATGGGATCTAAATAAACAAACAGTTAAAATACAAAAAAACATTGATTTTTAGTTTTACCTTAGAGTCAAAGTCAAAAAAAAGCATTTATTCAGTAGGGCCGCTGGGATCACTTAGTCTTAAAACTAATTTTACTCATGTTCTCTCACGATTACCGTGAAGAATCAGGGCAACAAACACAGTTTGGGGCCTAGCATTAAATAGTCAAGCTCCATAAGTAGTTGAAATCACAAAAAAAAATATGAAAAGAAAACGTTCAGTTTGAATTTGTTATAATACATTGCGAAGACCCCGTGCGGTATCTCAAAAAGTTAAAAACAAAATCCTGTTTGCCAACAAAGTTTGCTCAAAAATATCATTTCCCTGTATCAAGATGTTTTAAATACGTGCTAAAAGCACTTCAGAGTGAGGTGTAAAACGCCCGGGGCGCGTATGCGTGGGCACGCGCGATTTTGCCGGCACATTGCTTCTGAACGCACCCTTACCGCCTCTACGGTCATTATTTTGTGCCAGTTTTAATTTAAAATTTAAAAAATTCTGTTCCATTTTCAATTTTAACATTGTGCAGTGTTTGCGAAGTAAGTTTGGTGTATGAGAAATGTCTAACTAAACTTGATACGAAGCTTTTTACTTACGTCTGTTTGCAATTATAAAATAATATACTACAAGAAGGAATAAATTAACTAAGCTGAAGCCTACGTAAATATTGGGGTAGGAATCTCGAAAAAGCGTTACGATATTATATTTATTTTATGATAATTTAATTTGAGAAATGGACGTTACTCGCGATAAGAATGCAATATATTACAAGTTATACGCTTCATACAGCTACAAAACCAGATTTTAATACAATAAAATGCATCTATTTGGTACTCTGTAAGGGTGCATTGACGCACCCCTCACGCATAAAACCGCACACATACAAATTGTATAGAGCTAACGAGAAACTGGGCCGCGATTGGTTGATACCACTGCGCTTGTGTGCGTACCTGTTTAGTTGTATACAGTAGGGTTGCCAACGAGTACAAAGTAATAAAGTAATCAGGTGTATTAGTTTCATTTAAATATGAGAATGTATCAATAAATAAGGGTTTCTGTTTGATTTTCATCTACTCATTCAAATTAGGGTGCCACAAATACAGTTCGAGTATTGTTAAGTTGAAAGCATCTATAAATGTTCTGTATTATTTTAAAACGACAAGTACTGTCACTATAAGAACATGATTTTATATTTACATCTTATTTTAATACAGGCTGTAATATTTTAATCCTATAACAGTTTTGAGCAGCCGTTTCTTCAACATAGAACGAAAAACTTAAGTTTGACATTTACCCCAAAAATGGAACTGTGGAACTTAAACGCGCCAGCCCTACGAGAAAAGAGGTCGGCGAGTTATTTATACGTTCTAGGCAGTATGAATTAGTTGCGTGCATTGAGGGTGTCTTCGCTAGAAAAAGTATTGATTTGTTGCACGCAAACGGAGCTTTGCGAATACAGCTCCGTTTATTGTGCTGTGCGTTTTCGTAGATTTATCGAAGCTTAGTTTAAGGGGATTTTCTCTGAAATACCCTTTCAGTATTTTTTTATATAACGGAGTTTATGCAAAAAATGTATTTCAGATTTGAAATGGGAAGAAATCAAATATATTAAGTTTGTTAAATAATGGAGTCAATAAAAACTAGATTTGACTCAAGAAGTTATGTAATTCTATTCTATGTAATTTATTATTAGTTGGAATATTCTGAAAATAATTATTGTATTTAAAACTTTCGAGCAACTGCTTACCTATTACCTACTCGTAGTTCCCAATACCAAAATGTCTTTATTCATTAAATTAAAATTTTGTAACATTATTAAATCAACAAAAAATATAAATATTGTACATATACTTAATATTTTTTGTAATGTATTACCTAATTTATTTGGAAATGAATGTCAGTCATACAGTTTCACGGCAAGTCTTGTGGTTTATGATACTAGACCGGTTAGCGTGTAACCGTCGCGTCGCCATCATGGATTTGATTCTTTATTCAAATCATAATCCGTTTACAAAGGAAGTTTCAGTAAAAAGTTTTAATAAGGGTTTATTAACGGCCAGTGTTATACAGTTTTGAGGCTATTTATATTTACACTATGTCAATTTGGTAAATCTGTATTTTTTTTTTATATTCTAGCAATCGACTGCACTCAGTACAATTCCTCTTCCAGCGGTGTTAATAATCAAAATATTCAAGACATTTTCTGACTGACAAAAATCTATTATTACCTATAATAATTTGTACCAATGTTTTTCACTAACACAAACTAATATTATTCTAGCTGCTATTAAAACAACTATAAACATATAAAAAAAATTAGAAAATACCAGTAAAATGAAGACAGATGTTTTAGAAACAATTTGATTTCGTACAAGTTTTGCACCTTCATTTATAAGTTAAAAACTACTCGTAAACATTAAAAAAACTAGGGAAATGACAGCAGCTGCCTGACTATAAAAACTGTCAGGAATGACAGGCAAGTTCGGCCGGAACCTACGTTTGCATTTAAGCCATCGGGATTTTATTTTTAATCATTAAGATAGCAAATCTATTTAAATTTATCAGATATTTTCTTTGTTTGAACATATTTGAATACTTTTATAACGATACCAACAAAAATTTTGTAAACCTAAAGTGAGCGAAAAGCTTGAGACTCACAAAGAGTTTTCTTAAAATAATGGAGCTTGACTATTTAGTCAAATGGATCACCTAAAATAATGCTAGGCCCCAAACCGTGTTTCTTGCCCTAATTCTTCACGGTATTGGTCGCGAAAGAACAGGAATAAAATTAGTTTTAAGACTATTCTTAGTGATCCCAGCGGTCCTACCGAATATTGCTTTTGTACAATAAATAATTGGATGTAAAGCATTGTTCATACTTTTCTATCAACAAATTTGACACAGTTCTTTATTCAAATGTTTCAGCTTTCAGCAACAAAGGCACGTTTCCGGTACAAAACAATTAGTTCCATTTTCAAATAAAAAGTACCAATGAGCTTTATACCGCACTGTGGTTGGAAATGTGTTTCGAAGTGGAAAAAATATTCTAATTTTTCGCTCGGTTTTGTTTTAGAATAGCGAATGTCCATTTAGATGACAATGAGAGTATTCTCATATTAAAAATACGTAGCAACAATGGCAAAATATTAGAGTGTTTTTTACACTGCGTATATTTTATAGTGATGGATTCCACCTAGAATTGTAAATTGTGTGAGGATGATTGAAAGTATTTAAGCCGATTGGGATACAACTAGGTATGTTCAGTCTGTGATTTATTATTGCTGTTTTGCTAGAAAATAACAAAACTAAAACCACGAGCGGAAGTTTTAAATAAAATGCAATGTAAATAATATTACACAAATTATTTTTCGTAAATTGAATGGAAGCTGGAATGAAGTTAAACAGCGTCTGACTCGCATCCTGTTTGTTTTTGTTCACAAACGGCCATAGATGCATTTACTGTTTACATAAACACACGAAGCTCACAACAAGATATTCATTTACCAAGAACCCAAAGTATCTATTCATGTTGTATATTAGAAAGATAATGAATAGAAAATATATGTAATAAAACAACACTAGTGACCTACAAAGTGTTTTTAATGAATAAAAGATAATATCTAATTAACCTTAAGCAACCAAGCGTAAAAAGTTTCATCTTATAAAATACAAGAACACACGCGAGCGTTGGAAAAAATCAATTACGCAACGATTCCTGTAACACGTAACATCGACAGCATGCAAGATGCATCATTAATAAGTCGATCCTGCCGTTACGTCAGCTGATAGCACAAAAAGCTCAACGTAACATCTGCCGGCCGGCCGTGAATCACCGGACGGCGCGTGCCGCTACGAAAAAAGAAAAAAAAATCAAAAGTGTAAACTCCCGACCGTTATGATCTCTCGCCTCATTGTGGGTGGACTCACGTGCTATTTGGTATCGTTTTGAATATGGAACGCGTTTTTTGCACATTTTCGATCCGTGGTGACTTTGTGAACGAGGTTTCGAACTTTATTTTAAAAATAGAACAACTTCGCAAAGCCATCTAATTAGTATGAATTTTTATGTTGAAGAAATAGGACCTATATAGTAATATAGCAACATTGTTAGCCTAGTAATATTCTTGCCATAAAATTATGTATATTACGTACACAACCAATATTTTACTTTATATGGCGCAGATTACAATAATAGCGCAAAAAGCTATATCCTAACAGAGATTAATCTCGAACTTGTTCAATTCAAGTAAACACAATAGCAAAGATAAAAATAAAGTAACTTTCAGAGGTAATAAATTCTGTTTAATACAAGACGGCGACACATTTTGAGCCCATTATTCAGACCGGCAAAAAATTCGATTAATATAGAGTATGAATATTGAACAAAACAAAAAAGACATTAAAATAAGAGCGCAAAGATTTATGGAGTTTCTTGATAATGTTTACTGCGACGTTTGCGTAAATTAAAATCACTATTATTACAGTAAGGGAGGAAAATTTTGGCATCGATTTTGGTGTAACGACCCACAGTGTTTTACTGTTCTCTAGTTAGTGGGTTTTTATTACATTAAGTTTCATGAATAAAGCTCATTTATGGCTTTTGTTATTCTACTTGGACATCCTATTTATTATGAAACTTGGGATTATACAGTTTGGAATTTATTGTCCAACTAAATCCTATGTATAACTCGTTCTCTACAAAAACCTGCAGTCACAGAATACAAATATCAAAGTTTTCGATTCCGGCGGAATCGAACCTGCAACGATCCGACAATCCTCCTAAAGCCGGTGTGCCTTACCGCTCGGCCACGGAACTCTTATCGTCACAATCGAAATTTTTGATAAGCTCATATTTAATTTTAATTTTGATAAGACTCTTCATTTCTCAAAGTGTAAGTGTTGTTTAACACTTTAAAAATAAAAAAAATATAAGTTGGTTAATTTACAATTATATCTAGTATCGTTATAAACGTATAGTACTTATTTGTCTGTTTTTACAGAGAGTGCCCATTAATCACTGATAATGGTTTTTGTCTAGTTTTGGCTGTAAACAAGCGACTAGACTGAAATATTTTTATTTATGTGCTGACTGCTGAGTGCTAACGTCATCTAAAACTACTTAGTATGGCTGTGGTTTTAAATTCCCTTTATACCTAAGTAGAAATTTCTTAGTATTGGAGTACAAGACATTATTCAATCAATTATTCCTCAAACTGGCGAGCTAAGAATTTTTCATAAAAGTAGATTTGTATACTAGCTGTCCGCTGCGGTGTTACCCTGTCCCTCGGGAAAACTTCACTTTCCCGGGATAAAATATCGCCTATGTTCGTCAGGGATAATGCAGGATTCTAATGGTGAAAGAATTTTTCAAATCGGTCCAGTAGTTTCGGAGCCTATTCAATTCAAACAAATCTTTACTCTTTATAATATTAGTATAGATTTGCGTTTCAATTGCACCTATCTTACTTAGTGGATAGATTTGGATGAAACTTGTCTTGAAACATTATAATAATCAAATAAAAGGTAGTTTATGATGAAGAAAAATGTAGCTTAAAGCTTTACTTACACGATATGAAATCGCACAAAAGCCCACCTTTACAATGATCTACAACGATAAAATCCTAGAGGCGTCATACCGTGCTCTGATTGGTCGAGCCACGCCACAGATACGCAACTAGTTTATATAAAAGGTTTTTTATTGCGTTAGCGCATCTGTCGCGCACGTTTCTACTAACGCGTGCGAGATAATGTTGTCTATGAAAGACGGGTGTTTGAATGAAAGCAGCTGAAAGTTTGACTGTTTGTAAAAGGTGGTTTGATATTAAATAATCTCAAGTGTCGCGAATACACTGTAAAAGTATACTTAAGTACATCTGTCTGTCAACGATTCTGGCTTAACTATTCAAAGATTGTATTTTGAAAAGAACAATGGCGAAAGTCGACCCATCGACCCAATATTTTATAGAACCGTGCATGGTGAAGAACATAAAATATAAATATTATTTTATTGTCAGACTTTCATCCTAAAAACTAGTGATTTTTTAAAGCTGGGTATAAAAAATTAAATGATTTTCAAAAATGTGTGTAAGATTGACAACAAAACGTAACCTAACCTAACCTAACTTCTTTATTTATTATTTTTATATCTCTGTAATCCAAACTTTTAGTATTATTTTGTTTGGTGGTAGGTTGTACAAATCTTGGTTTATTTCGTTCATGAACGAGGCAGATTATAGTTGGGTCGTTCGTAGCTTCAAAGAACTTCGCCAGTCTTCTTTAGATTTTGAGAAAAAGGGGTTTTAACAAAATGTTCCATATTTTGTTTTGGGATTCAATGAACTTTAAGACCCCTCGCAGACTACAGACTTTTTATCGGCCGATAGTTGAGACGGAATATACTTCGGCTCGTAATGAGCATGGAGAAGTATAGGCCGTCTCAACTATCGGCCGATAGAAAGTCTGTAGTCTGCGAGGGGATAGACCCCTCGCATATTTTATATCTTTAAAGAAAGTACAAAATAAAGACCGAAAAAAAAACAAAAAACTGCCTAAACTTATCTTCCTCTCCGTTTAATTTACGATTATAAGTTGCCGAGTGCGAAGTTACTTGCCAAATTAGTTTTAAAACAAGACCCGTAAACTTTCTTAAAGAATTGGATTACACCTTTATTTTTAGTTCCTAAGATTCATTCTTTTACCATACATAAGTGCTCCAAAATATTTATCTTTGCATGGACGCGAGCCGTATTCAAAGTCAAAGTCAAAAAGCATTTATTCAGTAGGACCGCTGCGCGCTGGGATCACTTTGAAACGTCTTAAAACTAGGTGTTTTTCTCCTGTTCCTTCGCGACCAATACCGTGAAGAATCAGGACAACAAACACGGTTTGGGGCTGTGCCTCGACTTTAAATCCAAAGGTCGTGGGATCGAATCCCGGCCGTGCATCAATGGATTTTGCGTTTTGTGAAAATATGCGCTTTAACACGAGCTCTGTGAAGGAAAACATTGTCAGGAAACCAGTTAGTATTCTTATAGGCAGCGATGGGTTTGCAACCTGTCACGTATGGAATACTAACTTCTGCAAGATGTGGGCGTATCAAATATGTATTTGTACATGCCTCTGACTACCCCCTTAGACATCTTCAAAGGATCTGGAATATAAAAGATTTGAGATAATGTCTACCGCGCCTCGGGGATACGTGACCCTGTTTTCGTTTTGCATCGACGCGAAAGTGGCAGGAAAAAACATACATACATAGTTTATTGTTCTCAGTATTCTGCTAAACAATTTAAAGCTTTTAGGTGACAAACCGTGAATAGGTATCTAAAGTCTATCACAATATCTTTTTATTAGTCATGTGATCCCGGGCTACAATCTACAGCGTTTCATGCAAATCCAGTCCATTTAATTCAATTTATTCATAAAAACTTACATAAATATTACAATTATTATAAATACCACTGGACAAAGTATGATTGAAACACAAGGTTATTCACAAACCTTCAGATTTATTAATAATATAATAGGATATCCGCCATTTTGTGCCACATCACATAACAAGATGGCGGCCCGAGAACAAAACGCAAATGAAACCGATTCATTTGCGTCACAATGGGATTCACATTTTTTACCCGTTCCAAATTCAACGATGTATAAAACATGTGAAATCGAAAGGTATTGACATTGAATTAAAATGTGTAGGTATTGGAGCGGTACAATTACCTACCTGAGTAATCTTGAAAGCATTTGGTTTTGGTAGGATTTTTTTTTATATTTGACTACCGAATGTGGTTCATAAGTTCCTATTCTTTAATATGATGTCTACTTTACTAATTAAAACTTTGTACAAACTTTGAGCTTTGACATGCAAACCAGCTGAACAGTTTTTAGGATTCCGTACCCATTGGGTAAAACGAAACTATTACTTAGACTCCGCTGTCCGTACGTCTGTCTGTCTGTTCGCCTGTCACCAGGCTGTATCTCATGAACCGTGATAGTAAGACAGTTGAAGTTTTCACAGATGATGCTTACACTCAACGGAATGTATTTCTGTTGCCACTATAACAAATAAGTACTAAAAAACAGAATAAAATAATATTTAAGGGGCCTCCCATACAACAAACGTAATTTTTTTGCCGTTATTATAGTTAATGGTACGGAACTTTATGCGTGAGTCTGACTCACACTTGGCCGGTTTTTTTTATTAGAACCTACTTGATTATGCTTACACTCAACGGAACGTACTTTTTCGGTAATATTATTAGATGGACTTACCTTCTTCTCCGTGAGTTTTTCACAACGCCTCTGTTTGCATATTTGGTGTGACTTGTCATTGCGGCACGGCGCACAATCACCGCAGTTGTCCTTTCGCTGGCACCCTATGCACTCGCCGCATCGTTTTCTCTTCTTTTTCGTCTGTTAAACAAAAAAGTTTTAAGACAGACGAAAACTTCTCAGCTCAAACGCAACCTTTTTCGTGGAAATGACGTTGATAGAAATAAAGAACGTAATAAATATTAAATTCTATCTTGTCCATGATTCTAAATACGAATTGGTTGCGTACAGAAGATGCGTAATGCACCAAGTTTCATGTGATGTAGTAGTGACTGCGGCATGGGACTTTTATCAATGATGACTATATTCTTACAAAATTACGTTGTCTGCTGTTTGAAGGTATTCTACATAGCATAATATGTTTGCATTTTTACTAGGCAGCACGAAACTTCCTTCTTTGACTACATGCCAACAAGATTCTAATCTTAAGCTAGATCTAGTGCTTGAAACTGTTTCGACATCGCCATGCTAACGTACTCATTATTAGTAGATAATTTAGGTTACTTACGAAGTTTTTTAAGGTTGTAAAGGAAAGTTCAATGATATAATTAGGGTTCCGTACCCAAAGGTTAAAACGGGACCCTATTCTATCTGTCTGTCCGTCTGTCACCAGGCTGTATTTCCTGAACCATGATAGTTAGACAATTGATTGAAATTTTCAACAAAACTAAAACACATAATAAAATAAATATTTAAGGGAGCTCCCATACAAAAAACGTGATTTTTTTGCCGTTTTTATGGATACGTACTGAACCCTTCGTGTGCAAGTCCCACTCGCAATTGTCCGGTTTTTTTAAATATCGGTTTTGTGGATACCGCTGGAATTCATGAGAGAGTAGATCAGATCATTTTATGGCCAAGCCACGGGTAGTAAACTAGTCTTCTACATATTTGTATCTAATGAATGATCTTATGAACAAGTTTTTCTTTCAAATATATTTCCATATACATAAGTAAAGTAATTGGACCCTCATTTATAAAATTAAGTCATTATTTTAATTTTCATTTCAAAGTTTTACAGTTATGCTCTTATCTGATACTTTTGCGTGTGTTAATTGGTTATTTGAAAGCAGATTGGACGTTTGCAGTGAGGCGCTTCTCTTTAAGTAAAAAAATGGTCAAGTATAATACAAGGCCTGCATTTTTGAGTTCTTTCTTTTATAAAATAACGAGTTCGAAAGCTTGCAGTTTGTGCGAGGATAGATTAAGAATTACAGTAAATCCACAAGGCATGGTAGTCCATTTTCTCAGATCCAGAGGGATAGATTGTCAAAGAGTGACGTTTGCCACAGTTTGCAGAAGTATAGTGCCCCAAACTTATCTGAACCGAAGAGGGGGCGCTGTTATCGCATTTGGTGTTGGAAGAAAAATAAATTTAGGAGTAAAATTCGTTAGTTCCTCTTTTAGCCACCAGTTCAGATAACTTTGTGGCACTCTATCAGAGACATTGGCAGAATTATACTGATATTACAGTTAGTTGCCATATAATAAAAGAAGAAGAAGAAGATGTATAATAATTCCATGGCGGACATTTTAATGGATCTCAAAAAATATTTTTTCTACTCTTCGATGGATTTTTTTGTGTAGTGAGATTACGGTACCCCAAATAAACAGCTAAATTGAACTGCAATTATAAATGCTTTGGTGCGCCGGCGACGCAATGATCAAAGTGAGTTTAACTCTCTTTGTGAACTTGTGATAAATGACATTCAACACACAAATAAGCTACGACGTACTTTACCATAGAAATACTTTCGTGTTTGATCTAGCTATGTAAGCAGATAGTAAACCAAGTCCGATGATAATGATTTATCTTGTTGTAGCCAACATTATTTCGACAATAATGTATTCGGAATCTAATTTCCTACAGGAAACTTATGTATGCAAATAGCTTTTCCATGAACAAGAATGAAATTCACTACGGTAAAAAATGTAACAGCTGTGATACGAACGCCATTATTTGGCGCAATTTTACTTGATAACGCTCGGCTATCTCCGGCTGTCATCGGAGCCCATCGGGGCCTATCGCAGCGGATCCAACAGCTGACGAATATTCAAATATGGAATTCTATTCAATTTGCTCTATTGCAAATTCTTGTTTCGTTCAAATGGAGACGACTCGTATTACACATGCACTTTTAATTTGCAAAAAATAAAAAATATACTCATCAAGTCATCATCATTCAGTTCATTTGATCAAATTCTTATATCGAAGAAAACATATTATAATATTCATACTTAAAATGCAATTAATGGACGTGCCGTTATATTTGTATTTGCAAATAATTTTATGCAAAAAAATTATGAATAGTTCCATATCAGATGTTATAACAAACATATTATTTGAAGTAATTGAAAAGTTCTAAGCGCATAACTTATCCGGTTGTGCAGATGTAACGCAATTATATAGTTGGTATTTGAATAGAACCCAGGTGTAGGCTCCTAAGCTAGAAATGGCAAATTGTTTATACATTCTTACACTGTATAACTTAGGAACATATTCATTTTACACTTATATGACTTATGAAGCGCTCGTGGTCGTGCTTGCTTAATCGTTCTTGATAGATCGTCGAAGTTAAGCAACGTTCGAAACGGTCTGTAAGTGGATGGGTGACCGCCAGTGGCATTTTCATCTGAGCGCTTCCGTGCTTCGGAGGGCACGTTAAATTGTCGGTCCCGGCTATTTAAGCCATGACGGAGGCCTTAAGGCGGCCTAAAAAAAACTCCGTCACCAGAGTTGGCCACTGACTCATACGAACTTGCTTGCTTACTTATATGATTCTACTATAATGTTATTTGGCTGTGTAAGGCTCATATTAAACCTCCTCGCAGACTACAGACTTTCTATCGGCCGATAGTTGAGACGGAATATACTTCGGCTCGCAATGAGTATGGAGAATAGCCCGTCTCAACTATCGGCCGATAGAAAGTCTGTAGTTTGCAAGGTCTATAGATCGTATTAATGATCTTCAGATAGATTGACTTTTGAATTTTGTAAATTGAATATGCACAACTAAAGTTTCTAAGATTAGTTTCGATTAATGAATTTTAACTATTAGCTACTACATAATACCTACATAGCTTTTAATACTTATATAAATCGTTACAAACATACATTTTATATACATTTCTATATCTATTCGTATATCAGTTAAAATATTCACGATGTCTTCCGTTTTTCCGTTGTTCGCTATTTCCAGGAAATGTTTCGCTTTGGATTTTCCCGTTTGACTCATTCCTCTAATGAGTAATGGAAAGTGGTTGTTTTAGTAAAATAAGCCTTGTTACAATGGAACCAAGGTCATATTTTGTTGGCTCGGATTTTTCATATTTTAGTTTTTTGGGCATTTCTTCTTTTGAGCGAAATTCGAGAACTTTCGCTTTCAGAGATCAGAAGCTTTTGAAGCGGACCATTTTAATGGATTTGGTGACCTTATTTTGTGGTTTCAATATTTTCTTTTGTTAATAGTATTAATACAAAAGAACTAAGATTTTATCCTCATTATAAGCTGAGTAGAAACAAAGACTCCATACATAATATACAGGGTGTTACAAAATTTTACAACATTCAGAGCATTTTTTTCAAAAACTTACGATTTGTTTTGCTAAGTTACTTTGGGAAAAGTGTTCCTAATGGGAAAAGCGTCGATTGAGACCGACTTGTTTTTTTTTTGATAAATGATATTTTTTAGGCTGACTGTACATTTTTTCAAAAATCCAAAAATGTGGTTGTTTTTTTTTCAAAATATACCTATAGTTTTCTAAGAACAAAATCTTCTAACTACAAAAGAAAAGGTAGCTCTGAATGTTGTAAAATTTTGCCACATCCTGTATACTATTGAAAAATACTTGAAAAAATAAAATTATTGGACAATTTTCCTCCAAAAACTGGATAAAGGTCTCTTAGAAAATAGAAATAAGAAATATTTTTTTTTTTAGAAAAGAAATAGAAAGTCGACGTCAAAATACACAACGCTTATAAAATTAGCAGAGTACGTGAGACAATTCATTATTTATATTATTTAAAAATATAATAAAGAAACGGGACTTCAAGGAACGGTTGGAAATGTTCACCAATGTACCGTTTGCTTTTTTATAAGTTTAATAATTGCCTTAATATTTGTCGTGGCGCTGTTTTTCCCTCTGCGTGAGGTTAATGAGGACCGATAGAATCTGTCAGTTCATTTTAACGGGACAAGGGACATAAAGGGTTCTAATTAATTTTATTTCAATGCTCTATATTATTTTTAAAGAGTTTAAGTAATTTTTTGGTCATTAAAATCAGCAGCAACTTTTTTAATATTGAATAAGTAGTTTTACTTTTACAACGGATGGTCTTATAGAAATCTTTCGCAATATTATCAAACATAAGTAATTTTGTGAAAATTAAATAAAATCTTGCAGAATTTTTTGAACTTACACAAAACTCATTACGATTTCACACGTGTAAACATAGCCTTAATTTGTGAAACTAACACTTTTTTTCACGTCAAAAGTATCATACAACTTTGACAGTTAAATATATGGTCTTGCCAAATGATCACTCATTAGATAATAATCATGCGAGTCATGGCAGCTGGACGAATTGAATTTGAGTAGGTAATTTATTAGAATAATTTAAATTAATTAATATGATAAACTACTTTATATTTAAATGCTCATGCAGCGTCATCATACATTGACATCAGCGTGAAGAGCTTATGTAAAAGCTTGCCCAGCATATAACGCTGATCTCTTATCAAATATCTAGCAAAACTAACTCCGAAAAAAACCTTGACACTCCCCGAATGCCGAGAGAAGTAAAAACTTGAACAATTAGGTGTAGTTTTTGAATCGTCAGGAAATCTATATCGAAAGATAATGACTTCACCCGTTTATTTATAAAATGAGCTTTTAGAAATGCAAAAATATTGCCGTAAAAGTTTATCGAGTACAGAACTAGATGGCGCTACTGGTAGGTGTTGGTGAGCAGTCACGTGTTTCGCACGTGACCTTTCCGAGGCGAATCCAAGAATTGATTGTCATCTCAAAACTGCCTAACGCGCCTAAAGAAGTTTTCACTTCAAAAATTACATCACGACATTTTCTAAGATAGTCGCTAGAGATCTAATAATATAATAAGACGTGCCTCTGATTATCCTCTGACCTCCTATGTCTGAAAATCTATTGTTTCTACCACGTTGTGGGGAATACTTCATCAGGTTTCACTCATCAGTTGTTATTTATCTACAAATTGATCAAATGAGTTTAGCTACGTTTTAAGTGATATCCACAAAAAGCATAGAGTTTTGAGTGCACAAAAACTTGTCAATTACTAAGTAATTGAAGCTTAAACGTTCTTAGCTATCAAAAAGTTCACAAACTAGTCTTAGCCCTTAGATCCTGACGCGCTACATTCCAGTAAAATGTCAGTTCTACTTTGAGTCTGCTGGTTTTATACTAGCTTAGCCGGACTATAATATGACGGCTTTTAAAGATATTTAAGACGACCTCTGTGGCGCAGTGGGTGAAAGCCCGCTTGAGACGCAGCAGGTTGCGGGTTCGATCCCCGCCGCGGGATAAATGTTTGTATGATCTGCAAATATTTATCTCGGGTCTGGGTGTTTCTATGTATAATATGTATGTATTTACAAACAAAAAAGTATATAAGTAGTGTATCAGTTATCTGGTTCCCATAGTACAAGCTATGCTTAGTTTGGGACTAGATGATGCTGTGTGAGTCCAGCATTATTAAAAAAAAAAAAAAAAAAAAAAAGTATCATCATCATCAACATTTCAGCCTGGCATCACCCACGGCTGGGTATAGGCCTCCCTTCTTTTATGCCAGTCTCCTCTATCTTGCGCCTCTCGCGTCCAAACATTTCCTACGACCTTTACGTCGACCCAACGTGCTCTCGGACGACCTCGAAATAAAGTATAATTTTAGCAAATCAGAAATCACAAATCAGGTATTCCACCGCTAATATTCCTAAATTGGAAAGTATATGAGTGTGTGACCACGAACAAGATGGAGGGACGAGCTCGCCAAATTCCGTGCCGACTGGACTCTCACGCACGGGAGAGGGACGAATGGAGGGAATGGGGGGAGGCCTTTGCCCAGCAGTGGGACACGAAGGGCTAATATAATAATGAGTGTATGATTTAAATAGATGAAGACGTGGGAGAAAAAAAGGGCTTCCTAAAGAAGACCATCATTGGCTCCAATGATGGTCTTCTTTAGGATCCTATGTCCCCTCGATGGGGCAAAGGGCGTCCACAGTGACTCTCCATCTAGGTCGGTCTTGGGCTTGACACTTGTCCGATGATGGTACCTACAATTTGTGCCCGCCGTAGCTTTTGTTATATTGTCGCTGTATAAGTTGCTACTTTACAGCCGCTCTATAACGTCGTACGTATCTTAAACAACCGAGCTATTGACACCTAGGGCAGGTGTTCCCGCTAATTATGAAGACTTCTGTTTAGATATTTTGTAATTAGACGGAATTGTGATAATTAGATGACGCTGGAGCTTTTAGAAAAACATGTATTTAAAATGTAAAGTCCAGGTTGAAAAGGGCATTGCAATTTTACTCCTATTCAATTCAGTTTTTATAAATATTAGCTTTTTACAGTTTCATTGTATAATTCAGAAAATGCGTTGAAACAAGATTGAGTCAAATATTTCAGTTTCATGGATGGGTGACCGATAGAGAAAATAAAAAAAAATTACTTCTTTAAGCTGTGTAAGAGGCCTATAATGTCCACAATCAAAGTTGACCAATAACTTTTGCTGACTTATTTAGTACGCTTCTAGAATACAATTTATTAATTATCAGTAAACGATTCAGTACTTTAATGAAAGTATCTCTATAGATTGATTTTAAAACTGAAACTAGAACTCAACCGCAATTATTCCGACTTTACTTTCACTAAAATAGTGTTCAAATCAAAGAAATAAAATACAAGTTGTACAAGGAGACTCCCTCCTACTGTCTAATTAATTCAGGAACGGTAATGCCTAGGCGCCATTACGACGCCTAATTGCATTCACTAAAATTCAAACTCATAAAATTTTCTAAGCAGGACACGCGTAAATCGCCAGACTTTAATTCGTGTTTTAAACGAGAGAGGAAGTTAATTTATCGGAGGAGCAAAATCGGCTAACTATTAAATTTATAGCCGCGAAGACAGAGTTCGGCCATTTCGGAAACTCGACGAATAAAAACTGCTCGAGGAATAATAAAAGGTGGAATTACGGGGAAAGTTTCGCTTTTTCGGCCGCTTTCGGATACCCACTTTCTGCGTCGAATGAAAATTCAGGGAATTCTCATATCTTTGTACCAATATACAATACAGGCTTTGCGATTCCCGAGCGGCGTGTTTACGCAATTCGCCAATTCGCGGGAGGGAGATTAGTTGTCGTTCGCGATTTTATTGTGTTCCCTTTGAACTTGCGGCCACGTTTTGTTTTGTTTGACGCGTTTTCAGAACGTCTTTGTGCGCTTTGTTTGGCGATGTCGAAACCTTGAATCAAGCTTTCAATTAGTCGCGTCAAACTTTATGCTTCTTTACAAACGCAATGTTTGCAAGCATAATGTTCGACGCAACTATAAAGTTTATAAACTAGACTCACCTGTTTCTCGCTGGAGATGTCGTCTAGCTCCATGGGGCCGGTGTTCATGGGCGGCGCGCCGTGCATGGGCGACTTGAAGCCGGCCGTGGAAGACACCGCGGCCACCTGCCCGCTGCTCTCCGAACCCATCTCCATATTAGAGCAGTCCGACTCGGAACTGTTGGCTCGCATTTTCCGTCTCTCCTTCTTCCGGAAATCCGATCTCGTGGGAGACGATCCGCTCCCGAACCCGTTCGTCTTCTTATCATAGCCATTGTCCAGCATCATCGGGTTCTGGAAATTACTATGATGCAGCCCGTTCGGAGTGTATTTATCTTGTAGCGATTTTATGTCAAAGGGCTCGTTCTTGAGAACATGCACCACGGTCGGACTTTGGATGTTCTGGATGATGCTCCCGTTTTGGTGGAGCAGCGTCCCGTTCTGGTGGATGATGCCATTTTGCGTTGGAAACGCGTTGATGGTGGCGATGTTAGGTTGGTAGAGCTGGATGTGTCGGTCGTCGATGTAAGCCTGGCCGGTCGCCAGCTCTCTCGCTTGCAAGGGCGCCGGCACAATAGGGTAGCTGCGCGCGTTCACCGCGGTCAGCGTGTGGAATGTCGTCGCGTTGACGGGGGACAGCGTCGTCAGCTGTGACGTCGACAGCGGCGCCACCTGCGCCAGCGTGGTGAGCTGCGGCGACGAGGGCGTCGTCAGTTGCGTGAGCTGGGTTAAATGACTAGGGCTCGCGCTTGGGGTGGGGCTCGCGGTCACCGGCACGGGGGTCACGCTCGGCAGCCCCGTCTCAGGGATGACGGTCGTCTCCGGGAACGTCTGGAACTGGCTCTGGAAGGACGGCAGCTTGTTCGGGATCGGCTGCAGGGTCACGGACTGGTAGTCGAGCGGTGAGGAGAAGCCGGCCCGCAGGATCGCGTCCTTCGAGTTGACGGTGAGCGGCATGGATTCCCAGGGTCGGTACTGTGGCTGCGAGGCGATGACGGAGATGCCGGTCTCGCCGGTGCGCTCGTAGTACTCCCAGGCGGGGTCGAGCAAGCGCGCGTCGCCCGTGTGGTGGATGATGCGCTGCTCGTTCTCAGCCATGGCGCTCAGCTGCCCGCACGCTTCATGACTTGCCGCGGCGATGCCTCATCGCACCGCCCGCGGTACTTTACAAAAATAAGCTCTTACTTCTCTGGAACTGTTATTTGTACTCTGCGATCTCAGTCCACTTCACTTAAAGTTACGGTTATACGGCACACTGGTTTACACTAAACTATTCCTACGAAATAAATTATAAAAAAGTCCTTACACTAATGTTCATAAAATCTTTGGCTGACTCTTCACAAAATGCTCGAGGATGTTCGTATAACTTCTTAACGATCGATAAATATTTGTGCACTCGTTTGACGATTTCTATTATTTTGGAACGTTAAATACTGGTCGTTGGTTTAAATTTTTCGAAGGCTTCTTTATTGTAAATACCGATCACTTCAGACTTAAATTAATTTGTACTGTTTGGATGTTAGCGTATACTATTTACGATAGCTTATCGTTTAAAAGGTTAAAAAAATAGTGCTTATATTTAGTTTTCCGAGAGGGTAGATATGACTGGAGGCTTTGGTTTGCTTGTTGCGAGCGCGCTGGGCGGCACATGGGCGGGCCACTATCCGTGAGGCCAACTCCAATCTGCAACAAATACAACAATTAACACATCTCTATTTACATAAAAGTCTATATCTTTAAACATAGGTGACTCTAACCTAACATAAATACAAAGAATAATTAAGATACAAAAGATGCAATCTATTCTATTGGCTTTATCCTGTGCTTTTAATTATCGTAGATTTCCTTCAATAGAGTCTAATTTAGAAAAGAAATTGTGGGAGAAAATGTGAATTCGGTAAGAGGAAATAAAGGAAGGTGGAAGGTAGAAATTGGCAAGTTATGGCAGAGCCGGCTCGACATGTTTATGCGAGGGCCGCGCACGCGCCAAACATGTTTTGAAAACGCGAATCGATGCAACAATTCTCGTTTCAAAAATGTAATTTCATCAACGTTTTAAAACAATTTTTTACTTGATTTTTAAAAATTTTACAATCACTTTTTATGAGGCGAAAGATGTGTGTCAGGATCACAGCAAGTGGAAATTCGCGGTCTTTGCCTACCCCTTGGGAAAAGGGAGGTTTAAAATTGTATTTGTGTATGTAATGTACTTTTGTTAGATACCAAAAAGTTTTGTAAGTAGGTAATTAAAACTATCCAAGCTACTACTTGAGATTAATCTATTTAATTCACAAGAAACAGCCTCTAACAGGATTAAGGATTTGTTTCAAGATCCCTGAACTTCAGTAACTTAAGCAGTTTCCGTGTCAAGTGCAAACGATTTGAGACCTAAACCTTTTGAGTTAAAGGTTCAAAAGTCTATTGTCTTAAAGACGTAAAAATAAAAAAATCACTCCACGGTACAAAAGAAATATAACTAGCATATCGAGTATTTTGACTCTCACTATCATGACAAATAAATATAGCAAATAGAGTTTCTATCGATACATTTCCTTTACAAATGCACCATCCGTTTTGCAAATCGTTTGCACCATTAACGCCTGATAAAGCAAGATTATCGCGATGTCATGTGCCTGAAACGTGACGTCATCACCCCCTCCCCCGCGACCCCCTAACCCCGATACTGCGTGCCCTACGCTGAAAAGTTAGAATAATGGATTTATCGGAAGAGTTTTAGGTTTAAACGTTAGGGCATGTTCTCTTTGGATTAATATCGAACAAGACAGGAAATATAATTCATGCACAACAACTATTTAGCATGAAAACGGCTAAAGGAGAAAGGTAGCGCGATAGTTTAACGACCTCTGTAGCGCAGTGGACGAAGGCTCGCCTGCGATGCAGAAGGTTGCGGGTTCGATCCCCGCGGCGGGACCAATGTTTGATCTACAAATATTTGTCTCGGGTCTGGGTGTTTTCTATGTATAATAATTATGTAATTAATAACAAACAAAATTATATAATTAAGTATTATATCAGTCAGTACAGTAACACCAAGCTCAGCTTACTTTGTAAGCAGAGCTTGATAGAATAGAATAGAATAAGTTTTTATTGTAAACTGTTGAATTTAACAAAGATGGTCGGTTTGTTATCAAATAAATGTACAAACAGTTTGCCCTTTTCGGACGTACAATATTAACATTAGTATGTTAGTACTTAAAACTAAACAAATACATCTACCTATGTATTTAGCTTGATGTTATGGGCTAGATGATACTGTGTGAAAAGTCCAGCATTATTATTTTACATAATTAAAGTATTTTTAAGAGTGAAAAATGCTCTAAGCTGCCTTTCGCTTTGTGTTCCGCGTTATGTTCTTCGGCCCATATAGGTACAACATTTTGGTAACTAAGTATAGGTACTAAGAACTGCAAGAACTTTATAGGCCGCAGGTTCAAATCCCGGTCTTTTATCAATATATTTTAAAGTACAACGTTTTGTAAAAGTGGAGCGGCAAAAAAGGATCCTTGTATAAAAAGCTAAAACCCAACAAAATCAAAAAGCCTACATAACCTAAATATTCTAATCTCTTTGGTTTCACCAAACTATTCTCTATTAAACATACTATTAATAGCTGGGTATGTGTGTACGCTATGCTCTATTTCGGTTAAACTATTTAAGGGCTGACTATTTTCGAAATGTTTCGATTTAAAACGATTCTATTTTCTGTTACTGGTGTTAGACAGGTTTTATTTTTAAAGTTTTATATTTAAATACAGGGCATTTATAATTAGTTTTTTTCTGAATTAATCAAATGTTTATAAACGTTCTAAATAATGTCAGTGTCGTTTACTTATCCAGAGCACTTTATTATAAAGAAAAATGAGTTGAGCTATAGATCGTTTTTACGACGATCGTTAGATAGCTTGACTGATTCTATTGTAATTTTATGTATATTGTAGTAGCTTAGTTTCTGTAAAAAAAAACAATTGTCAAGGTTTTTCAGACTGCAATCTTTGTGTCATAATGTCATCATAATATAAAAATAAATATAAATAATGCTTTCACACAGCATCATCTAGTCCCAAACTAAGCAAAGCTTGTACTATGGGAACTAGTTATCTGATATACTACTTAGATTTGTAAATACATTCACATTATAAATAAATAAATAATGCTGGACTTTTCACACAGCAACATCTAGCCCCAAAGTAAGCAGAGCTTGTGTTATGGATACTAAGATGACTGATATACTTTAATACTTTTTGTTTGTAATACATAGAAACACCCAGACCCGATAATATATCAGTACTTATCACCAATTAATTTGGAGCAACTTTAAGTAGGTAGACTTGATCCTCGTGCAAATTAAACTTGCTTACGAGTCAGGTATAAAAGTGAAGTGTTTATGTAAGTGTCTAAGCACAGACAGTGCACTTCGCTAACGCATAATGTACTATAATTCTAGCTAGGACATTGATAGCTACGTAGGTATATCTCTAAAGGCCTCACATCAAAAGAAACGCCTTTTGTTTGTTGTACAAAGAGGGAAATTGCAACACGCTCGTTTCGACTTTTTCGCTTCCCCTCGAGTACCCGTCAGATTTACCTTGGGGAAAGGTAAAGTTTTCTTAAAGCTTCTCTATACTGTTAATTCCAATGTTTTGCCAAGAATTATAGTAAGTATACGCGTATAAAGCCATGTATTCACTGAGAAACATGTTGCAGATACAAAGTTTCTAACACAAAACGTAGATGTTTACAGAAACAAAATGTTTCGGGGACACAGCGATCGCGAATTGCGCAATTCCTGACATCGGCTTCTTGTTTTAATAATTCTAGAATTCAATTAAGATGTAGACATTCCAAACTACCTACGCCATGGTGTCTACAACTGAAACACACGTCCACACTGCAATACAGCTGTTACAAAACAAATTTGTTTCGGTGCTCTCCACTTCCATCAGGAAGCTCAGAAACATTCTAGAAACACGTAGCGTTTACTGCAACAATTTAAAAAGTGTCCGAAACAATTTAACTTGTTTCAGAATCACGTAGATTTTGTTTGTGAAACCGTGTTTAAAAAAAATGTTTCTCAGTGAATACAATACATGTGGAGAGAGAAGCAAGGTTACAGCGAGCTTTGCAGTTCCAAATTCAAAATCGACGTCAACATTAAAACTATCCAAGTTGCGTCATCACCACAGACAAAGGAGCGATCAAATCGTCCCGGCTGTAATCACAGGACAAAACTCTTTGTGGACGCACAAAGAAGGATCGGCAAAAAAAAAATTAAAAGCTCGAATTCGAACGCGTTTACAAAGCATACCATGATGTGTGCATCATGCATGTGTGCAAGGCGTACGTGTGCGTGCGTAGCAGTGTGTGCTCGGAACGCGATATTATCTGGGTCTCGGTTGTCAAGGGCAACCCTACAACCGCTTGCAGCGAAAGCATTGCGCTTTAAGCTCTGCCTTGTAATTACAGCTTATTTTTAGCATCGGATGTTGTCGCTTTTTTGTGTAGCGTTGCGAGCAATGTTTAGATGACGCTTGGTATCCTTGGAGAATCCAGACTATTTTAGTGATGTGCTTCTGATGAACACAAATCATTGCTTTGTGAACTTTCTGCGAATCAATTATGACGTTTACTTTGTGTTCTTTGTCTCTGTTGCGTTTCTTTGTTGTCCTGTTCATCATCTTTTGTATCTGTTAGTTGAATTGAATCATTGGTTTTAATGTTGAACGATACATTTATCTTGAAACATTGTGCTTTATTAGAAACTATTGAATGTGTACAGCAGCAGGGACATATAATTTTGGCACTTAAAGCATCAAAAACTTAATCTGCCTTATTCACAGGATAGACATCGTCAGTATGATGTTTAGTTTTGCTGTCTTTGGTTTCCTCACGATGTTTTCCTCCACCATTTAAAGCTCTTTTGTACTAAGAAGAATATATTTTAAAACGAAAATAACTATTGATTCACGGCCGATACTAGAAAACGTCAAACTTTATACAAAACTCAATATAATGATTATAAAATTGTTATTTGAAGTTTTATATATCTCCAGCTGTACTGAGCACTGAGTATTTCCGGTGAGCATTATACCTGCACAGGAAGCCGATATCTTTTTCACAGTGATCATTCTGATAGTAATCTATCGATAAAATAAAATGTATCGATTCACCTTCCTATTCGATGTCTCAATCAATATTACTTTTGAAATCAATTTATTTTCGCTTGGTGAAATAGACAAAGATTTTATTTACCTATATTTAAAAAATTTACTAAACCCCAGCTAATATCTATAAACAAAAATATGTGATATGTAATAATGAAAAGCTTTATCCGTATCTTGCGTCACTACTACACAAAATAAAGAATAAAAAAAGAATAAACAAACAATAAAGAATTATCTATCTACTTTCATATCGAATCAACACTTCATTCACCAAAACTAGATGAATAGGTCTTACAGCCGCACTCAGAGTCACTACTACACAACGGCTACTTAAATCGTTTTTTAGTAAATGTTTTCGATAAAAAAACCGTTAGATACCTACGCAACGAATTTATGAAGTTGACTTTAGTGACTCTTGAGTACCTACCGACATTTATAGCGTTGCTAAATAAAAACCCTTTCTTTTGTCGTAGTCGGAAAAAAAACAAACTCATCCATCTATCTAGCTACATTTTATTAAGCATACCATAATCAACACAAATTGTTCAGTTTGAATGCAAAATCAAGCAGCAATTGATAGTATGATTGAATCCACTTCATCATTTGAAAATTGCGTAAACAGGAATTTAATTTCCATTTCAATTGCGTCGTCTGATATCAGTTTTTATATCCTCATTTAGATAAGCAATCGAAATGAAATAGAATCGCGACAGAATCCCTACGACACGAAGTAAACATTCTCTCAGATTAAGTCATCCTTTCATGATGTCTTTGCGAATACTATTCAAAACTTTTAAAGTTTCTTACTTATATTGTGATAGGTAAAAAAAAATACAATTTTAATATCCTATTCTGTTCTCTTGTGTGTTACAATCATTTTAGACCATTCAGATTATTTCAGATTATGTAGGTAAATATTATGTACTTGAAAAGCTTAGGTGACAATTTCTGTTCATTCGCGAGCATTTTTTAATTCAATAAGCTTTTTACTAACACCAATGATATACTAGCACCCATTAACTAACCCTTGTGACTTGAGGTAGCGCCGGATAAAAATGACAGTCTCAGCCGCACTCAGTCAGAGTCACTAGCTTAAATAATTCCTTAGTAAAAGTGGTCTATAAAACCATTAATTATTAAGGAACTGACTTAAAGTAGACGTTAAAGACTGAGTACCGACATAAGAAGAAAAAGCCAAACTACAGATAAAATAGAATTTAAAACTACGCGGACTACGCGTTCACGCGTTCCACGACTCGCGCGAGTCGATGTCACGTCAAAATGTGTACGATTTTGACTTCTCGCGTAGTCCGTACATGGATTTAGAACTCACGGTCTCTTATCCATCGCTAACAATATAATGGAGATATAAAATAATGGGAACGTTGAATCCGCGAGTACCGACAATCAAACTGATGTACGTATCCTGTTCACTATATCATTACACTTTATATCGTTACGTGAATCCTTTGGTTGTTCGCTTGAAAAAAATGCGCCTACTAACTAGTAAATGTATCTTGAATGCTATGGATCTTTGGATAACTATTTTGTAATCAAAACGATCATTCCGGATTTTTCCTAAGTTCAACATAATATGGGGATATACTCAGTCAGATAGTGATGGCAGGAGTGGTAAGTTAGAGGAAAAGGAGTGATTTAGAGGAAGTTTGAAAATTACATCAGTGACGGATAGGTAAATGAGTAAATAAGTTGTGGTGGTATGGGCATTAGGCATGTTACGAGGAGGGAAGTGGTCATGTGACGATAAGAATGTTAGTTTTGAATGTGGAAGAATGTAGCGGAAGAGGTAGACCAAAGAAAGATAGATGTTATGGGTAAGAAAGGAGTGAGTGTTAAGATGACGGCTGATAAAACGGAATGGTAAGAAAAAATTGTTGTGCCAACATCACATAAAAGTGGGATAAGGGCAGGGAAATGATGATGAGGTGGTAGCGAGTGGTACCCAAAAGAAAACATTAGAACTCAGGTGGGTGGATGACAGGCCATAGAGGGAAAGACTTGGATGCGAACAGCATAGAGATGGTAGAGTGGCGTAGGCTATTATTATAGCTGTCGATTATGGTGATAAAAAAGTCAACTTAAACTGAAAATTTTTAGTAAGGCTTTAGAGAATACTTTGAAGTGAAAACTTCTTTAGGCGCGTTGGGCATTTTTGAGATGGGAGAAAAACATTGATCTCGTGACAGTGTTACCGACACCGGCTTATTGTTTAATTTGAAATCGATTGTCATCCCAATAGAGCTCAACCACACAATACGAACGTACCCTAAATAGGCTACTTTTTATATCGAAAAATTTAAATATCCCGATAAACGGGTAATACTGCGAGGTGCAGCTAGTACCTACATTATAAGTTCCTATAAAATACATTATAATATGATAGACCATCTCGTGATATAGAGTTACGTCCCATCCCATTGAAGCACTCGAATCGGGCTGAATAGAGACGCAGATGTGGCATTTTTTACCGCCATCTTTCCCACACTACCACTTTTTTTGATGCCTTAACTCTCCTACCAACCAACTGCACTTTCCTAAATAACGTCACGCGACTTTGATTCTTACACCTATATAATAAAGACTTTAATTTTGAATCGCGTGATTTTGAATTGTAGAATGGTGTTGGTTGATACAGTTTTGTGAAGAGTTTTTTGTGCACACGTCTGTCTTTGCTATCGGATGCGACATCGGAAATTGAGGGTTTTTTGTGCATCTAAGATGGAATTGTTTGAAGGAAGTCACATGTGTATTATTTTATTGTATAATTTATTATTGTTTCCTATAATACTCATAGTCGTTCATAAACTACATTAGTTTGGTTTTGAGACTAGACTTGCAAACAATATAACACATACATATTTAAAACAACGAAGATTCCAAAGTGCTAGACAGCATTGAAACTTTCATATTAAAAATTCTTCATATCCCTATAAAATACAGGGTGTAAAAAGACGTCTACCGAAGCCGAAAGGGTACAGCATCTCAACACACAACCAAATCCAAAAGGATTTTCCGAAAAAATCATTATATCCGGAGAAAACAGCGTTTGAAGAGTACTGTTTGCGTATGTTCTGGGCGCGTTTTTTTAACGTAGATTGCTGGATTTTGAGTTTTAACTGTTTTATTCTTTTTTAAATGAAATTATTAGGTAGGTATGGTTTTATTATGTCGTACTTGTAGTAAATAACCGAAAATAACATAGCATGACGAAGCTAAGTAAAAAAAATATTTAGCGTTTTTTTTTTCGCTTAATATGTTTAGAATCGTGGTCTGATTGCAACCCCTCAGTTTTCGGTAGCAGTCTTTTTACACCCTGTATATCGAATATCTAAAAAGTTATTGACTTCCAAAGTATTCAACTAGAAGCAAAACTCCAATATTTTCAATAAAAAGCCAGATTAAACGATTTGCGAAGTTTAAACTCTAATACAGTGAGAAGCGAGCGTTCACCGCGCATCGTCCCTTCACCCTCGAATAAAATATCAGCCACAATTACATTTCAACAAAACTTTTCGCTATACATTGCCTGTTTAAACTTTGCCCAGACGAGAGTGAGAGCGCCCGGCGAGCTATGGTTGGTATGAAACCTGAAAGAGTCCCGTTCTCTCGAAAGTTGGGAGCAATAAGAAGGGGATTATCCTACATAGAAAGTATGAATCAACTTATGATATTACTTGTGGCAATAATCGAGGTATTTCGGGGTACTGAAGGATGAGACGTTTGATCTTGGGACTTAGACTTTTGGACAACATTCATATTTTAAATATTGCTTTTAGTATGGCAGTCTATTGAAAGGTCCGACAAAATCATCCACATTCATTGATATGGATTCATCCATCATGGCTTTGACATTTTATTTTGTGTTGTATTCTTGCATTTTCGTTTCTGATCTATCTTCGCGTCTGATCACTTCAAGTTCCTCCAAGTTCTCCACCTTTGTTATGCTTTTTTTAAATCATAGAATAAGTCAGTCTTCCGTGTCCACAATTTTTGCAACGCAAGATTTGTAGCATAAAATAACAAAATTACCAACTACTGTGTAAAAATTCAAAAAACAGAATCAGAGTCAGAGTGAATATCACACAATTCACAAGGACCACGTCATAGTCCACATACGTGACAAATACGTCTCAACAAATCATAATTGATACCAGAGGAAACATAACTCGTCAGTTCAACTAAAAAGGAAGCTACTGCGTTGCACAATCCGTGCTGTCCTCGTATGAAATTGGCCAATTTGTTTATTTGTTTTCATTGGCCCGACTGAACTTGAATAACCATTATCGCATTCACGGGAGGAAGGCGTATTTATTCGATTACCCGTGGGACCGGGATCTTTGGACGATGTGTGATCTTTTTGGTATCATATCTGTGTGTTTTTTAAGTCAGGGCATGTGAAAAACTGGTGCTTCAGATCAAAAAGAGTTTTCTTTTAATATCTCCGTTTTCCATTTCTACGTAGGTAGGTACTTAGTTTTACGAGTTTTTTACTAGTAGATATATTATTCAAATAGACACACCGCAGATTTCCTGATCTTGGCACACATATTTACTTCATTTATTCAATTTTACATCCTATACATCCTCTATTTCTAACTAGTCCAGCTAAATATTTCCCACGTTTCCTCCTCCTCCTTAATCATTACCCCACAGTTGAGGATCGTTACTCCGTGCATTATCACTTTATCTCTTGTCTTCCTCCATCTGCTAGTCTTCGGCTTGATAGAGAGCGGAACTGACGGCCATGTTCAGGTGTTCTGAGATCTGATCTGCTCCTCCCTCTAGGTCTTTTGCTTGCTATTACCAGCTTTTGTGTTTATTCTATGTTTTTTATGTTGTTGTCATATGTCTAGATTTAATCTAAATGTATGGCAAATATTTAGCTAGAGTTAAGTACATGATCAATGTCTGATTTACTATTACTATTCGCGACAGACTTTCTATCGGCCGATAGATGAGACGGAACATACTTCGGCTCGTAATGAGTATGGAGAAGTAAGCCGAAGTATGTTCCTTCTCAACTATCGGCCGATAGAAAGTCTGCAGTCTGCGAGGGGTCTAAAGCCTAAACCTATTACAAAATACCAGACTTTTACTACTCATTTTCAATATCACAAATGCCATAGCGTGCTACAAACAACAACACTAAAAGGGTTCGTAGTTAACATTTAAGTCCTTATTATCGTGTGTGCTGCCGGCTTGATCATGCTTTCTTGTTGCCGGTACATTAAGGGTTTGCTAAATTACGTGACATCATGCAGACAGACAGGGTGGTGCGTCATCACTTGCCATCGTCTTCCAACCATGCGTCCTCTGGGTCTCTCAAACCACGTGACTGACGCATACTACTCATATTCTATTATGGCATTCAAAAGATAAAAAATCCTATTGGTAGTTCTTAAGCTAAAATCCTTTGGTTAGAAACTAGGTTCAAAGTTTTTTTTTTTTTTTTTTTTTTTTTTTTTAGTAGCCCGTAGGGATCCCACTGCTGGGCAAGGGCCTCTCCCAAACATTTGGGAGGAATTGCCATAATCGCCACGCTTGGCAGGCGGGTTGGCGATCGCAGTAAGATGTCAAACGGTTCAGAGACGCTGCTGCCCGTCTTCTGTGTTCCTTTATTCAAAGTTATCAGACTATAAACTAAGTACTAACTACAAATAAAATAGCAGGAAAACAGGCAAGGATTCGCGAAAGCACAACGAAAGCTGCGGCGGAAGCACGCAAGGCTCACCGGACCTCGCTTCACGCTCTACCGCCGATGCTCTATATACCTCTAACTAAACAATCCACAAGAGGAAGCGTCTATTCCACTACTCTTCAACACTTGCACACTTTAAAACTTTCGTCTCGCGAATTCCGTACCTTCTCCGGTCTCTCGATCCATCCGCGCCTCCTTTTTTTCTTCGTCTCACCGCCTCGGAAACGGAACGGTCCGAAGGACGCGAGCGAAAAATAAACAAAAAGGGAACGGTGAGTTCGCGATCGCGTCAGTAGTGCGCGTGTCGCGTCGCGCGGCGCGGAGGTGTGGCGCGCGTGTGTGCGCGGCGGCGGTCGGCGGCGGACTGGCGCGCGCGGCGTCGCAGCTGCCGCGGCCTGCGCCTCCGCCAATGGCGGGCCGGCGCGGTCACGTGACGCACCCCGCGCCCGCGGACGCTTGTTTACAAATAATAATAATACGCCGCGGCCGGTGTGGCGCCGCCCGCTCCGTAGCGCTACGAGCTACGCACAGCTGTCGTTGCATTTGGCGGGATTCGATTCGGAACGAGCGGCAACGCTAGCTCGAAGCTTCGATCTGTTTACTTGGAGCTTTCGCGGCGTATTATCGATCGCTACGCAACTTTGCTATGCGTTTGGCCGAAAATACGCACAACTTGGAAGGAGAGTTTCAAGTTTGATGCCGGGTTTCTTCACTGTTCGCACAAAATTGTTTCTTGTTTGCGATGAATTAGGAAAGGACTAAGAAATTGATGTTATTAGCGCTGCAATTAAACCTGACCTACCGTAGAGAGCAAATAGCAAAAAGCTTATCAAAATTCAATTGAAGGGGTTGCATAATAATATTATCACACAATTTCCACTAAGGGTGAAGTCCCCATTTTGCGACAGGTTGACGTTTCCGATTGTTTTGTAGGATGTAAGGTGCGAAGAGGGCTGGGGCCCAGCCAGCCCCAGTGCATAGGACTCACCTATCGTCCCCTCGATGCTGCGCTCTGGGATGCCAGATTCATTGCAATTTCGCTAAATCCAACCAATTTCTTGACATTGGCAAATTCGGCTTAGCTTGATTCCTATTTTACAGCCACACTCATTAACGACGATCCAACTGGTCAATTTGTAGTAGTTGCTGTTTGTAGAAGCTTAAAGCTTTGATTTTTCTGCGATTAGATTCATAGATTTAGATAAGATACAGTTCAATTTTGGTCCAATTCAATCTCAACAATGTCAAGGCACTATCAGAGCTCTATTTAAAAGAAATGTTACCTCCAGCCCTCTAGTCCAGAATGATAAACCATAGGAACAATGCATTTCTTCTGAGTGGAAATATGCCATCTGAATGAGAGCAACGTAGCCAAAACCAAATTCTTCTCAACCAACTTCGCATGGTGTAAGTAGCCAAAAGTATAATCTTCTCTGGCAACCCAGCATCAGATATAGCGCCACGGATAGCCCACTTGACGGACTCATTTCAATTGATCCCTTTGCGTCCCTTCGCGACCTCCACAGGTGATTTGTCCCACTTTCAACCCTTAAAAGTAAACCCTACAAGAAAACTAGTTTAAGAAACAATTTTTTGACAAGAAAAAACACATTGTGAATGAATTTGGGTATCTTTAATGCCGCAACTTCTATAAACATCTATAGTCCTTTATCAAAGAGTATCTAATAGACTTTACTTCAACGGAAAAGTTGGGTGCAGGTCGCACACGATCGATCGCTGTAGAAATCGATGGGGGAGGCCTAGGTTCAGCAGTGGACGCTATATGGCTGAGATGATGATGATGAAAAGTACACTACACAAATCAAGCTCATCAAATAATATTAATCGATAGCTGAAGCGTTCTTGATAGATCGTCGAAGTTCAGCAACGTTTGAAACGGTCTGTGGATGGGTGACCGCCAGTGGCATTTCTGAGCGCTTCCGTGCTTCAGAGAGCACGTTAAACTGTCGGTCCCGGCTATTTAGTCGTTAAGCCCTGACGAGGGCCATAAGGCGGCCTAAAACTCAGTCACCAGAGTTGGCCACTGACTCATACGAACTTAATTTATCGATAGCTAGATACTAAACCATCACATAAAATGAAAATAGCAAGACAATTCGCCGAAAAGAAATTGCTAGTTCAAGTTCTACGAATTTGAGTCGTAAGCGAGTCGTAGGCAAACCTTTATGGTCTGAGTCATCGGAGGGTGGCTGGAGGTAATACATACAAAGTCATAGCTAGAAGCTTAGTCGTTCAGATTAAAAGAAAGGCGTTTGGTGTGGTGTTGCTGGTTTCACCGTTCACCAACACGACGGCTTGTATCACCAACTCCTCTTTAGCCTCACAGATAAAGTCTGACTTGTGTACCTATCGTCTTCTTATCGAAGGCTTCATTCTTTGCTTAAAAGCGCCCCAATGAAGCTCATTTCGTGCAAACGTGCATAGTGCATTTTGTGCTTACTCGAAATCATATTGAGAAATCAAAAGTCTTATCAAAATTTTCGATTCGAACCCGCGACGATCAGACGATCCTCTTAAATTTGACTTCAACCGCTCGGCCACGGAAAATCAGATTCGAAATTTTTGATAAGCTCATATTTATCGGTTAAATAAAAGAATAAAATCATATTGTGTAAATCATGATTTTATTCTATGACATGCTGGTTTCCCTACTTTTCTTCACCGTTGTGAGTACTAGCTTAGTAGGTAAGTACCTACTCAATGGTGCATGGCTTGATTCGAGCCTTAGGTTATAAAGGGCTACTTTACTTTTCCACTAGACCACCAGAGTCTAGTTAACACCAAATCCAATATATTGCAAACTTGGCCTTTTTATTGATATTTTAGTTTTTGAAAACATTGCATTTGACGCAGACCAACTATTGCATACTCGTAAAAGCAAATTCTAAAAATGCTTTTGCTTACTTATTTGGAAAAGTTCTTAATGCTATAAGTAATAAACAGTTATCTGATAACCAATTTATTCAGTAAAAGTAATTTCTTTTAACTTATAAAAATGGTACATATTTGTGAAGATAAATTTTGCAAAACAAGGTCTAAGAGAAAGAAAATGAGCGCGAAATTTACCCAGGCGCGTAGTAAGCATTTTTCTAAGAACCAACATCAACTTAAAATATATTTTGTTCATGACTCATAGAATATTTTCTAACTAGAAATTCCCAATATTTAGTTGCTATCAATGAATCATAGATTACTTGACAGGTAAGGTATCTAAAGTTTATTTTATAATACCTATACCTAGGTTTTGTCTTGAATAATAGTAAGTATGTCCCTTTAAACTAAGGTAGGTATACAAAATGTATTCAAAACTTCGTTTAGAATTTAATAAAGTATTAAACTATGATTTTGACAAAAATATACCAATTAGAAGTATTTTCGTTATCTAATATCCCGTAGTTTTCAAAAATTTTGGATCTAAATTAAAAACATTACATTGCAGTGTGCAAACTTCATTCTTGCATCGCGCGGCACCGATCCCATCGCCACAAAAGTGCGTAATATCGATTACTCGCTCCCTTGCCCTATCATCCATCCCTTTCGCACGACGCACACTTCTATTTTCAAAAACAATAAAAGCTTAAACGCGAACGCAGCGAAAGCCCGACGACTTTACGCGGGAAGCGTAGCCGCCATTTTGTTGTTTCCTTGCGGGACATAGGCCCTTTTTTCCCGCCAGTTGTTTCCCCCGTCGCGGTTGCCATGGTAACCGATCTGTCACACGCACAGAACGTAAAACGCAGGCATTGATTTTTTCCCACTTCCTCTTTACTTTTACGCGTGTTATTAGAGTTTCTGCGTGAATTTTTATTTTTTTGAAAGCGTCCTCGTCGTGTCAGTTTTGGCGTTTGATGCTAAGTGCTTTCAATTTCATTGTGCGGGATGTTTGGCTCCATAAATTGAATTCGTTTTAGTTCACTTTTGCTTTCACTTGAGCTTTTAGGTTTGATTGGAATTTATTAATGTAGGTAGATAAATAAATAAACCTAATTTTTAATGTTCTCAAAACGTTTCACGCTTATAAGAGGTTAGGTTTTAATAGTCAGAGAGCTGGATTAGGTACTTTCGTAATTATTTTTAAATATATTTCTAAAAACTAATTTATTTAACACTAAAAAAAACTATTTGAAAACGCTACAAAGGTGCTACGAAAAAGTCGTAGTATTTTTTTCAAAATAGCAAAATTATTTTTTCCCAGCAAATTATTTTTGATCCACGATCAAAGCCAAACTTCAAAGAAAATCCGGTAATGTTGATACACATCAACTGAAGCTTACGGGAAAATTTGTTAAGGTAGGCTCGACCCCGGCCCAAGGGTTGTCTTCATCCCTTGCAATCGGATCACCCCCTTGTTAACTTGATAGAAGGAAATATGTTGCCTTCTGGGGGTAGTTTGCAAGTAAATCATCTGGAGAATAGCCCATCGGTCTCTCGGGGGAGTGCACTATAATGATTAAATCGATAATTTTGATGTAAAAGATTTCGACGCGCGCTTTCGCTTGTACTTTTTGATAAAATTAAACAATGATAATAAATTCTCATTGATCGGTTCAAAATTAAAAAAAAATGTAGGCTAGGTGTATAAGTTTTGCTGTTTAAACATCAATCCTTAAGTTCAAATGAATCCAATAAATTCAAAAAATCCCAGGTATATTTTTTAACGCTCTAGAACTTTTCTTTCAATTATTTATTACCATTCAAGTTTACTGTTGAGATGTCTGTTAATCGAAGCGCTCATGGTCGTGCTTGCTTAGTCATTCTTGATAGATCGTTGAAGTTCGAAACGGTGTAAGTGGATGGGTGACCGCCAGTGGCATTTTGATCTGAGCGCTTCAGTACTTCGGAAGGCACGGCTCCAGAGTTGGCCACTGAATCACGAACTTACTGTTGGAGGCATTATGGCTCACTATTCAATTACTGAATCATTGATTTTGAATCCTCTTCAATCATAGCGATCCTTTTTTAAATAAATTCTTCTTTTAATTTTTTTTTGTGCGCTTATACTGTGTATTGTTAAACTGCGACACAGGCTCCCTCGATACAGGCCTTGCCTAGTGAGGGAACCAATAATATGGTTTCGAATCAGAATAAGTTCTCTGCAGAATATGAGTGTTCTAATATCCTATGTACCTCCTATTATTTTAGATTGTAAGTTACCTAAGAATGTCCAAGATACTCTGTTTTTGCAGTAATAAATATTTTTTCATTTTTTTTTGTGAAAAATAAGGTAAGTACTTACCTATAACAATAAAAAAATACTGTTTAATTTAGATGTTTATTTAACTTTTTAATTCAATTTACAAAATACAGAAGTGAGGAATCAATTTACCTAATATTAAGTTTTGGAATAATGAAAGAAATAGTTCAAACATTTTTATTAATAAAAACTTAATAATAATAGTTTTGCTCAGAAATAAAATGTCTGAGAGATCACAATACGTATTAGATTTACAAATTATACAAAATAATGTAGAAAACTCAGGAAAAACAATACAAAATATAAATATTTCTACTGTTATCAAGCGTTTAGTAAAAAACTCTACACAATATAATTTATTAAAAAGCTTTACAAACTAAAGTTAAGAAAAATTATATTTAGGAATTTACAAAAGTCGACTTTATTAACTACCTAACATCTAAACTAGCTAATATTTACAAAAATTGAATGGTTATCTACATTTTAATACTCTGCCTACTTAACTCGATTTATTGCAACGGGCGTTAATACTAGCGCCATCTAGCGTCGAGTAGCAGAACTAAAAGTTCACATAAATCTCAGAGGAATTTAATCAGTTAGGAGTGATTGTACATTGGCAACAACTTGGTATCCAAAAAACGTCCGTGTAAAGGTTTTGTCCGTTTCCTTGGAGGGCTACTAAACGTTTCTGTATGTATTTCTGTTCGCACTTCGAGGTGTAGCCTGGGGGTACTGAGCAGAGTCCACTGCATACTGTTGCCCTGAAATAAATGAATTCAACATATAATATAAATTTTGATGCTTCACATAAAATTGTAGTTTATAACAGCATCAGACAAATTAATCCCTGTATTAAAAACTCAACAAGGTCGTACGTTTTGATAGTGACACTTAAATTCAATGTTTGGTTCACCTACGCATTCAGAGATGGCGTTGCTAATACCGAATATTAGAAAAATAAAAATATTAAAATCCTGCAGGTGCGTAGCGCGAATTTTCAAAGTAGCGAGACTCTATTATTTCTCTTTTTCTTTTATGGTAGAGGTAGTATCGACAGTAAAAACAACAAACGTGCAAAAATCTCAGCACGAACATGTTGCGTCATGCTGTCAGGCATATTGGCGACGTACTTCCAGCTGCCCTTGTTGTCAGCCTGCAACCTCGGGCACTCCGTTGACGTCTCTAAAGATCTGACCATCATCTGATTTAGAGATCATCATCAACCACAGCCAAGAATATCCCACTGCTGGATATAGGCCTCCCTCTACGCCATTCATTCCGGTCTTGTGCTTCACGCATCCAAAATCTATGGTGCCTCTTGATGTCGTCTACCCATCGCGCAATTGTCTGGCCAAGTGTCCTGCCCAATTCCATTTGAGTTCATTTACCCTGTTTCCAACGTCTTGAATTTTAGTCAGACGACGGACTTCGGCATTACGAACTCGATCAAGTTGATACCGAGCATGGAACAAGAAGTATACTCACGTGCAAATCTCAGCACGCACAAGCTGCGTCATGTTATCGGGCATGTTGACGACGTACTTCCAGCTGCCCTTATTGTTGAGGGCGGCTCGTGGCGTGATGTACTCCGTTCGGACCGAGCATAGAGATTGGGAGCCGTCGGCTTGTCGCCTCGGACGTTCTGCTGACGTCTCTGCGCTGGAATTAAGTGATTTTCCGGTGAGTTGTGACATCAGGGCAATATAAACTTATTAATAAGAAAGGAATTGAAGTGCATTAAAATTTCGCATAACCCAGTTGACTGAATTCAATACTTAATCAAATTAGCGCCCAAGATTTCTTCAATATCGGTAGTATCAATGGAGATTTGATTACATCAATGGAGCAATAGAATAATAGTATTTCTAGACTCCATTCAAAAATTATCTCTGGGGTCGGCACAACAGATTTTCCTCATCCACTCAGTATCAGTAACCATTCAATCTTCCTAGCATCTCTTTCTCGGTCCTAGCATAGGAAAGAAAAGATGATAGGAATATTAGCATATTCCTAGCATCTATTCTTTCCTATACATGTAGTTAATCCACCCCTCACCTTGCAAACCCCAGAGCTATCCTCAACGCCTCTGCTCCCGTCAGAGTTCTTTTAGAGGCTGCATCCACCAGCTCAGCATTCCTCCTCTTCCTCTTTCGTCCTGTGGTGGTCCGAGGTGGATACGTGACAGAGCGCTCCACGGTCACGTCGGAGCGAGAAGGAGATACGTATCTGAGGGAGAAAAATGGTTATCCTTATTGAAGCGCTCGTGGGACTTAATAGCCAGGACCGACAATGTGCCCTCTGAAGCACTGGAGCGCTCAGTTGAAAATGCTACTGGCCACCCATCCACTTACTAACCGTTTAGAACATTGCTTAACTTCGACGATCTATCAAGAACGGCTAAGCAAGCTACACGACCACTTCGGTTGCCTGGAAGAGATCGCTTCTTAGGGATATGGCCGTCCATTGTAAATTTTTGTCTGGTTTTTTTTTTGTTTTTGTTTGTTTTAATTTTTTTTATGGTGTACAATAAACAATTTTCATTCATTCAATCATCTTCACTGGCCTGGCCTTATCCCGCTCATCATTCATTCGGTAGTAAGTGGAAGCAATAACTATAAATCGAATTTAAATCATTCGAATAAAAGAACTTTTCAAAAGTTACTAGCAACTTACTTCCACCATTCACTAGGATTATACCGAGTCACGCCAGCTGCCTGCCTAAGCCACTCTTGATCATAATTCGGGTAGAACGGTCCATCGAAGATGTTGTATCCATTCCTCATCTTCTTCTCATAGTTGTATCCATCATGCCAGTAGGGTTGAGGAGTGTAACCGTGGAAGCCAAACTTGGAGAAGTTTGCCGCTTGGTAGTTCACGTTGTAGGGAGTTGGTTCAGCTGGCGAGGGGAGCTGGAGTGGCGTTTTGTGGGAGAATATGCTTGTATCTGTAAAATCGCAAAATCACGTTATAAGCTTTTTTCCCTCTAACACAAAGTCGAGTTTTGAGGCAAAAATTGCCTTCCAACGCTGTCTATTTATTATCTGTCTAAGGGTGGCCGCCCAATCCAACCGAGCCCAACGCGCCGAACTGTCAATTCAATAGAGAAAATGTTTTCTGACGTCATCAGCATTTTTTGTATAGAAAAAATAAATACGCGCGGACAAGTTTGCAATGAGAATAGATACTACAACAAGCTAAAGTTGACATTATACGCACTCAATTTATGAACGTGCTTCTCTTAGTTAAAAAAATTGATACTTATAAAACATTAGAAAAAGCAAAGTCTCTTATTGAAGTTAACGAAATTGGAAGGTATTTCCAACTCACCATGATTATACCTAGTGTTAAACTTATTATAGTCCTTCGGATAGTCGTTCACCAGCGAGATCTGGTCCACATGGGGTAAGGAGTTGGGTCCGTAATCGTAAGGGTATTCTGTCTTCTTCGTGGCTGTGAAGTCATCTCTCGTCTCGTCTGAGAGGAGTGTGCGGATGTCGTACTGACCAGCTTCTATTAACTGGCGGATTATTTTTCTGGAATTGAGAGCAAGATGATTTAACTGGAAGTATTTTGAAAATTGATGGTATTGAAGCTATTTAAGGGAGGCGATGATGGCTGATTATTTTTTTGTTTAAAGTAAGAAGTAGTTATACTTTTGATACATACAAACACTATGTTTTATTGATTTAAATAATTTGCCATGCATGAGGAAGTACGAGATTTTTAATCTTGGTAAACCTAGAATAATACTGAACTCACTATGATGACATGAGTAAGAAGGGAGTGAGTGCTGAGATGATGACTGATGGAGGGGAATGGAAGAGGAATATATCTGTGCCTGTGTACCTACATCTGTGCATAAAGTGGGACAAGTACAGGAAGATGATGATGATGATGCGCCGAGATGACGGCTGATAGAGGGGAATGGAAGAGGAATACCTGTTGTGCCAACCACCAGTTGAGGAACCATTTGATGGAAGATGAAACTGAACTCACTCGGGATAGGGCTCCGGATGCACGCAGTAGGTAAGACCAGGTTGCGCACAAGCAGGTGCTCGGCCTGGGGGTGCAGGTTCGAAGCCACAGTGCTGGCCGTACGGGCAACTGTAGCCGTCGCCCACACGCACTGACGTCCAGATCAGCTGGAAATAGAAAAGCGAGTTATAGTCGACTGAATTGACATAGTAAATTTCGTAAATCAAGGGCCATCCAATTATTGTGAAAGGATATAAATTGTGGATGAATGGATTGCGTTAAAGAAGAAAGGTAAGAAAGGAGTGAATACGGAAATGACGACTGAAAGGAGAGAACAAGTCGAGGTCACGTTGAGCCGACCCCGCTTAGGTAGGTAAATGGGATGAGGACAGGCAAATGATGATGACGAACAAGGGGCCATCTACGAGTATAACGGTATAAAGGTTCTAAAATACGACGACAGAATTTGAGAAAGAGCATGGTGGCAATTAAGCTCATCTCGAACAACAGGTTCCCAGAAAGACGCTACTTGTATGGTCGACATTCCCTGAGTTCGTACAAAGCGTTTTGAGTCTACATTGTTCATACGCACTGCAAAATTGTGGAACTCATTGCTGGGCTCTGTATTTCCCGAAAAGTACATTATAGGGGTCTTCAAATCAAGAGTAAATAGGTTCCTTCTAGGTAAGCATTCTCTATCATAGACCTTACTACTGCTTAACATCAGGCAGAGTGAAGTCAAATGCTGATCTATATGCGTCCCGTTGAGTGAAGGCATGGGTTGCGTCCTGACGCTCTTATCTAGTAAAAATTTGACATTTAGAAGTCTAAGGGGCATAGGGGCTAGACAGAGTTCAAGGCCTCAACCTTTAAAGCAGGGGTAGGCAAAGACTTTTGCCCAAATTCTTCTAGGGACACGTGAAGGTTTGCAGGTCCATTGAGGATATTAGTTGAACGTGACATGTCATCCTCAGTTTCTTCTAGAAATGTCGATGACTCGATTGACAATAGGTAACATTTTCTGGTAAACTATGACCGTAATATTACGTTGGTAATTATTTCACCTAGTGCTACGAGCAAAAAAAATAATTCAATGATGCTGCAGTTGAGCCAATAAATCAAACCATTAAATAGGTTTACCTTACCACCATAATGTAGTTTGTATGAGTAAATTAGGCTGTATCTATAGCTCATCCAGGCTCTAGGCTTTACCTCTGTTTAGGCTACTTGAAAGCCTTCAAGGTTTTTGACTTTAAGCCATAATCGTAAATTTTCGAAAGGTCAGTCGCAGTTCTATCAAAAATGGTTTCTATGTAAGCGATTCAAGTTTTAAGACTAGCTTTTAAACCAAACTTTAGTTCAAAAAAATAATGATCGGTAAAACGTCTCCGTTACATTACGGCCGTATTCATAGAAACATTTGATTGTAAATTCTAAAATGTAAGTCAGATTAGACTCTCACTTTCGTTTACGTGACAAGAATGACAATCATGGTGTTAGATTAGAGCCACCTCCAATTGGCGTGTTCATCGTTGGTACCCAACCCAGTACATTTACGCAGTTTCATTTCTTGAAAGAAAACTAATAATAGTTTTGGTGGCGAAATAAACAAAAAAAAAACATATTCAAGAATACATTACATCCCAAGGCGTGGTAGACAATTCTTTATGATCTTTTTATATTTATTTGTTTTATGGGTATTTCAGATACCCAAGGACATTATCGGCACATTTTGCAGACGTTCGCACTACATAGGTAATGACTGGGTGAAAAACAGACTTATATTAAAAAATAAATAAATAATGCTGGACAATTTCACACAGCATCATCTAGCCCCAAACTAAGCATAGCTTGTACTATGGGAACCAGATAACTGATATACTACTTATATACTTTTTGTTCGTAAATACATGCATATTATACATATTATTATTATTTTATCAACAAACGCGGCAGACCGCGGCGGCGGTGGAGAGACGAACTTGTCTCTCACTTTCCTGATTGAACCACATTAGCTCACGATAGAGAGGAGTGTAAGAGACGAAGGGAGGCCTTTGCCCTGCAGTGAGACTTAGACCCCTCGCAGACTACAGACTTTCTATCGGTCGATAGTTGAGACGGGATATACTTCGGCTCGTAATGAATATGGAGAAGCCCGTGTCAACTATCGGCCGATAGGAAGTCTGTATTCTGCGAGGGTTTAGCGTGTTTTAGCTTGGTTTATCTAACAGAAAACTATGGACCAAGATGATCTGTAGTTTAGTGCTAAAGCTATCGGTGATGAAGTAATGTTACAAGATTTAGGTCAGATTTGACCACGACCCGCTACTGATGCATAGCAAACAATCATCTTGTGTAGCTGGTACAGTCAACATAAAAAAGGATGGTTTATTTTATTTCTAAATACAATAATAATAATAAGCTTTGAAAAAAACCTTAAGATTCTAATTACAATGCCATGTGCACAGTTTATGTGCTAAAACTATATTATACAATGCAAGGTATCTGCGAAGTAAATATCTAACCTATTTTTATAATCCTCGAAACTTGGCTCATACAAACATGTTAGGAAGGTGGCATCTTATGGTACTTTTACAATGTACCAAACCTTTAGCTTACCCTTAGAAGGTTCTACTTCTTCGAGCTACTGCTCGTCAAAGCAAACAAGTATTACCTATACAGTATCTACAGAATTAAGAACGTCAAAATGAATTCAAACTTATTATTACGGGGTAGGTCAATAATTTGCAAAAGTATCTGATCGCAAATAATTGTCTTATTTCCTCCCAATCAAATTATTTCACTCACTGTATCAATATTAGTATTAGTGATCAGAATCTGTGGATTTTCCGAGGTTTTCGTGGTTGAGTAGGTACCTAAGTGATCGTCATCGTAGTTGGGCAATAATGGATGCTGATACTGATATTTTTTATATTAACCTATACTTTCCCACTGCTGGGCAAAGGTCTCCCCCAATTGTTTCCATCTATCACGGTCTTCTGCCACGTCCCACCAGTCCTCTTGAAAGGCATCCAGGTCGTCAGGCCAACGTTTCCTTGGCCTGTCCCGGCTTCGTCGCCCATCTGCAGGCACCCATGGCGTGACAATCCCTGCCCACCTTTCGCCATCCATACGACTGACGTGCCCCGCCCAGCTCCATTTTAAGTTTGCAGATTTTTCGCCCACATCTGCAATCCCAGTTTTTGCCCGAAGAGTGGAGTTCCTGACTCTGTCGGTTCTCTTCACACCTAACACGCTACTGATATAATAGATGATAAATGATACTGAAGCATCTATGAAAAGACTTGATGATGATGAAAATGTAGTCTATAGCTCATCACGGTATCCATCCGCATCAAACGCTCTGCAGCATTTCATCTGAACTGTCAGATGAAATGCTGAGACGCCAGAAGCGAGCTGCATTTTTTGACGTCATCTGTATTTTTTCTATACAAAAATGATTGCGGCGCGTACTTCGGACTGTGCGATCAGCTCAAGGCATCCGGACTATAAAAAAATGAGTGGACTATTAATCTTTTATTTTGAATAGTATGGTTACGGTTGGCACCGGAGTGCTGCATAGAGAAACTTTCTCTAGTTACTTTCCATTTGGGTCACGCAATCCTGGATTTAGTTAAGGTGAAGTACGCTCTGGCGTGAGGTCTGCGTGAGGTGTGCTGGCCTGCCCGCGCTCTTTTACACTGAACGTTATTTATACATGTATTTTTTGCAATAAAATAATTCCGTAATCCTCTACCGTTTTTATTAGGGAACACGTAGACGAAATTTCATTAAAAAATTTAAACAATCAGCAAATGAAACTGCATGATGAAGATTTAGAGGTAACTTTGTGATATTTTTCTATCGAGTCAAATTATGTCACCTACATCACCTTAAACTCTCATATTTTTGGATAAGTCACTTCACATTCTCAAACACTACCCCACTTCCCACAAAATCCCACCTTTGTTAACAAACTAATAAGCTCTAATTGTCACATTAGTGCTATCGCAAGGTCACCCATCAATACGACATCATCGTAGCACAATGCGACATGTCACATGTTGATTTAAGTGAGCGATCACAGATTAGTGTGTCAAGATCATAATGTAGGTCGAATTAAATGCATTTGTTTAGTGTGCTCGTGTTAGTCAAAATATGTGACAAATAAAAGTATCTACCTTTAGAATCCTATCTCATCTCATTTGACATAGACTGTTACATCCTAAAACTCACATAGACAGTTGCATCCTAAAATTGGACAAGGATTCTGTTAGTTCCTCTTGGCCTGAAGTTATTTTTATTATCGACAGAATATAGTTATTTCCTTCGTAGTTACCTATCATCCTTTTACTTATTAAAAATGCAACAAAGATGTTGGTTATGTTTCACGCAAAAAAATTGGCACAAGACTAGTATTTGCGGGTTCCCCGCCGCGGGATAAATATTAGTATGATCTACAAATATTTATCTCGGGTCTGGGTGTTTCTATGTATATAAGTGTGTATTTACAAACAAACAGTAAGTATACACCGCTATTTTATGACTACCAAAAAAAAGTTTAAGGACAGTTGCAGCAGATGCAGAAAATGATAATGGTCAGAACTTTTTTTTATTTAACTATCACAAAGTTATCGAGGATTGTAGTCAACCAAAACCGAACAAAATTTTATGAAAACTGTACAAATAAGTACTATAGACAACAATCGCGTACAGACTCTCATTCGAACTATGTTCTCGTATCATCCCCAGTCAGTAAAACCGCAGTAGCTTTCATAAATCCATGTCTGACTCGTCTCGTCTCCTTTTGAGGTTATAATTTTTTTTTCTCTTTTTTTGAGTTTTAACTACATAAATTTGATTAGTAACAGACACCGAGATCATGTTTAATTTTTTTTGGTAATTACAAAATAGCGGTGTATAAGTAGTATATCAGTTATCTGCTTCGCATAAAACAAGCTTTGCTTAGTTTGGGGCTAGATGATGCTGTGTGAAATGTCCAGCATTATTTATTTATTTATTTATAACATACGCACACACACCATACAACTTCTATTTGAAATAATTTGGATTCCCTATCTAATGTCGAACCATACAATTTCAATCTCAATGTACATAATTGTTTACTAAATAGCGTTCAGTTCCCATAATTACGTACAATACGATTTGTAATCACATAACACTACGTAACTCTGTCTTCCGATTTTTTTGTGAAAACATAACTTCTTACATCACCTGTCTTCCTGTTTGAAGACAACTCTTCTTATTTTCTTGATAACTCGTTTAAGCTGATCGCATATTTGTTCGCGCCGTACACGCCGCAGTCATTTTTCTATACAAAAATACTGATGACGTCAGAAAATGCGGCTCGCTTCTGACGTCTCAGCATTTCCTCTATTGAATTGACAGTTCGGCGCGTTCGGCGCGGGTGGGTCGTGCGTGCGACCACCTATACAGGGTTATTTGTAAAACACCGGTAACCTCTCAGGACTGTATTACTATCATCATAAACAGCAACTTTTGTTCTATAACTTTTTACAAAACATAACATTTACCAAAACCAACATTCAAGATTTCGTTTTCCTATCTAAAAAAATGTCCTATCGAACACATTTCGGCCCCCGCCGCCCTAACCCGCTCCCTTCGCTTTGTACATAGTAATACAGTCCTAAGAGGTTACTGGTGTTTTACAAATAACCCTGTATAGCTTGTTTGTTGGGAACATGCTACTTTGGTATGACATTAGTAGACGTTCTAAAAACGTAAGAAACATGTCATCTCACCTACATTTCTAAACTCGAAATCTAGAAAGCGGTCTCATAAAACGCGAAATAACGCAAAATCAGTGAAATCTGTGAGATAACATCTCCACCGTCCGCGCATACTGAGTGGGTCCTGACGTGTATAGCATAATGTATTACTTAAATGGGTTTTTTGTAACGCCAATATAGTGCTTATACATATCATATGGGTTTTTTGTAACGCCAATATTCAGTTAAAATATGACATGTGTACCCACTGTGTGTGACTACTACTGTGTACTACTACTGAGAAGTGAAACTAAAAATTGCTTAGCAATGTTTTATACCAAGGCTGATTTTTTATCTGTCAAGACTTCTCAAACCATTTTTAAACTGTCTTCGACCTTTTCTAGGCCTACAACTTCTAAAGTGTGTTTTGCTATATTGGTTTGAAATGTTAAATTCACAGGGCTCAATGGCGCAGGGGACAGGGCGCAATGGCGCTCATTAGGGGAGGCCTATGTCCAGTAGTGGACTGCTATAGGCATCAGCCTATAGTAGTCCACTGCTGGACATAGGATGATGATGATGATGATGAATTACTAGTACCGAAAAAAAATTAATTGTCTAAAATTACAAATCTATGTGAAAATTAATTTAATCTGAATCCTTACATTTGCATGCTAATACTAGTAGAATATAATTGAAACCAAAATATTTCAACATCTGTACCTAACCCACATTGTGTTCTAGCAAATAAACTATCTTTATCTTTGTTTGAGTAGGTATCAAAAGCGCCATTTACACGATACATTTTTACGAGTTTGAGTATGCAAGAGGCAAGAATGGTATGCGAGAACGGCATCCAGGTTAAATAAATAAAAGCACCTACATTTCAATATTAATAACATTTAATTTATTATCTTTGTTTTTATTTCCTGACAGATATCGCAATGTTATTTATATTGATTGCAATTATTTTTATTAAAAAAAATCTAGGACCACGCCTGGACAGTCGTGACTATAATTAGAATTATCGATTTGATTTGCACAGAGTCAACCGTACAAGGATAATCACGAACATAATCTATTGCGAATTCTTTGTGAATTTGTCATGACAGTTGCATAAAAAAATAATCTGGCACAAAAAATACACAATTTTTTTAAAGAATATGCTAGGAATTTTACCTAAACTGTTTTGTTCGTTGGTTTTATTCAGAGCGTGTATTTTGAAGCCCGTATTACAATTAAAAAGCAATTAGCTACATCATCATCATCATTAGCAGCTCAAATGATAGCCCACTGCTGGACATAAGCCTCCTCCCTCAGACACCACTCCAATCGGCCCTGTGCTGATCTTATCCAAGTCTTTCCCTCTATGGCCTCTATGTTGTCCACCCATCTGGCTGCTGGTCTGCCCATAATTAAAGAAAAAGCTTTGTAGATTCAACTTGTAGAGTTTTAATTCCATCATTTACTGCGCTAGCAATTCGCAATTGTTTAAAAACACTATCGTATTACAATAACTCTTCAGTCGCCTCACATCGCACCAATTATCTAAATTACCGGCATTTAAACAGTTGTGCAACTTGTGCACACGAGTGTCCAGCCTCGCTCCACTTGCATAAATTAGTTGACAATAGATCGCGACTGTACACTGTACCAGCTGTGATTCGTCGCTATTTCCGGAAGGTATCCGTACCTACCAACCTCTATCACGAGTATAATAATGTTTTTAAAACAAAAAACCGGCCCAGTGTGAGTTGGACTCGCACACGAAGGGTTCCGTATCATTATCTCAATAAAAACGTAGGTCTTGACTCCGTACAACGTTTCAAAGTGATCCCAGCGGTCCTACTGAACAAATGCTTTTTGACTTTGACTTTGACAACATCACTTTATTAATTTCCAGGTCCGTGATGCCGTCCACTATGTATTTGATAGCAACATAGTCCGGCATTCTACCTCGTTTGCCCATTTCCTTCATCATGAGCATGTAATCAAGACAGCTCTCGTTCGTCTTCTTCTTACGATTACTCATCAGTTCGTGGATCGTCTTATATTGATAGTGTCGGTATAAAGATCGATAAACCACGTTTGTTGTATGGGAGCCCTAAATATTATTTTATTGTGTTTTTAGTAGGTATTTTATTGTTAAATAATTACATCATTTGCCGAAGATCATCTGCTAAAATGTCAACTGTCTAACTATCACGGTACTTAAGGGTCGATTCACATCTGACCGAAGATCCGTCGCGTATTATCGGTCGCGGAACGCCAGAACAGACAAATGTATAGAAAAACACTCGACCGTTCACACTCGACGGACTAACGTATCATCGGTCGAGTGTGAACGGTCGAGTGTTTTTCTATACATTTGTCAGTTCTGGCGTTCCGCGACCGATAATACGCGACGGATCTTCGGTCAGATGTGAATCGACCCTAAGATACAACCTGGTGACAGACGAACAGACAGACAGCGAATTTTGTGTTTTGTGTCCTATATTCAGTAGGTCTGTGAATAGGATGTAAATTATATTTCATATGGGTGAGCCCAAATTTATTTTTTGGACAAAATTTCCACACTTACGTCGCGGGCACAGCTAGTCTACATAAAAAATATCGAACAAGTCGAAAGTTGAGATGCTACTAGGCCTACAAAGAAACTCAGAGCATAGCTTTAAGTACAAACAGGATAAAGTAGAAAGTTATTGCGCATAAACTTGGCACACACTAGAGATCCTTGTGTTTTACCAGATTTCAACAAAGAGAAACTAAGTTACCACATCCTATGGTCAGGTGGTATTCTTTGGACTTGTATCAGATAAACAGACAAATAAAACATAACTATTGTGAGAATTTAGAACTTTAGAGTTTAAAGAACCAAAAAGTTTTGCTATAGATGATAGTTAGATATATTTAGGCTTAGAAGAACTTTAGTTTTAATAGCAATAAAAGCAAAAAAAAAATTATTTATTGTCTTCTTTAATTTTAAACTAACTTTATTCAGTTAATGGGTTCTACAAATAAATTAAAAAATATTTATGAAATGTTTATTTTTAGTTTTCGAAATTCGAAAATGACTATCCTTTCATTGTTGCTTCCTGTATAACTTAGTCCATTTGAGCGTGCATGTGTGTGCGCTCGGATGTAGCCGGGCTGCGATTGGTGGAATGTCTGTTCTCCTTGAAACTCATTATGCAACATGTCCTAAAAAAATTTAAAAAATATATTATCAAATGAAGTCAAAACTTATAACGGGTTAGTTAAATTGATACGGTCAAACGTCTATTTACAACCCAAAAATGAAGCCCTGTCAGTTTGTGTAGTTTAAAATAAAAGACCCTATTTAATGTCCAAGAGCCGGTTATAGAAACGTTGGTCGTCCGGCAGCGAGATGGGCAGATGATTTGGTATCCGTTGCGGGCCGCACCTGGATGAGGTTAGCACGAGACCGTAAAAAGTGGCATATATGTCTGTGTCAAAAACCAATTTGTCAAAAACTTGTTTGTGTACTATGAGTGTTTGCTCGAAATAAATGTATTTTATTTTTTATTATTTATTATAGAAAGAGAGGCCTATAACCAGCAGTGGGCAAGGTCAGGTTGTGGATGATGATGATGATGATTTAATTGCTTACTGAATTCTGATTTTAAAGATTTTAAAATGCATCCATAAAATAACACCCGTGCGGGACTTGAACCCTAGAACTGCCTGCTGGATGCGTCGAGCTGAGGACAGGGCGCAATGGCGCTCATTAGGGGAGGCCTATGTTCAGCCGTGGACTGCTATAGGCGAATGATGATGATGACAATGACAAAAGCAATTATTGTCCTTCAAATCATTTAACAAACCACACTAAGTTGGCCACCACTTGGCTCAACAAAAGACCGTATCGTGGTATCGTTCACTTATATTAAGCATACCTACCTAAGTCCGGTTCAATAACCCACGTTAATACGCAATTACGCATATATTACCGGCTAATCGCACTTAGATTACAGACAGACATGCTTTTTTATTAGTAGATCAATCAAAATTGACAAAGACAAAAGTACCTACTTTACCTTATAAAAAAGCATTGTTTTTGAATGTTTTATCATAAGTTTATTTATAGTTTTCAAAACATACCTAAGTACTTGATTTCCCCTAAAACCTTGCGTCGTCCTATTATAACGCGAATGCGCGATCATCGTGCGAGCTAGCGATGCGACCATCGCTCAAATCCATCAAAAATTTAAGTCGCGCGACCGCATCGCGCGAATGCCGAGTGCACCTATTCCATAACAATAGGTTTGATCGCGGATTCATACGATTAAAAATCGCGCGAACTTGCGATGATCGCTTAGTCCGATGCCTTTGCAGGTACCTATTAGGTACATATTAAGTATTTATAATTTTTCATAATTGTACGTAATAGTGCTAAATAAATAGCTATTATTATTCGTTAATGTGCTCTTATTTAGTAATTGCTGACTACCGATACTATTTACTAGTCCAATTACTTCTGTTCAAACTAAACAAAAACTAATGACCAAAAAAAATGTATCTCATTAGAATTAATAATTTATTCTACAGAATTCATGCAAGGTGATACAGATCAGCCTGTCAAAACGCATGATTACATGCGTTACTTTATCTGATTGTGGTTCAAAGTTCACCAATAACCGACGGTTACTGTCAATCAATGATTGGATTATAGTTTTTATTGAATAAAAGGACTTCTTCAATAATAACTTTAGACCACTAAATCTTACCTAAGTACAACCAACCACATAAGTATCCCAATAAGGTATACTTATTGAGAGAGAGAGAGAAGAGGGAAGAGAACATAAAAAAAACAGTAGCACACTGGGAGTGCCGGCAAAAGTGAAAACTTGAACGGTTCTAAACTTGACAAATAAATCGGTGTCGGTGAGCAGTCACGTGACCTTTTCGAGGCGAATCCAAGAATATTTTCTCATCTCAAAACTGCCAAACGCACCTAAAGAAGTTTTCATTTCAAAAAATAAGGTGCAAAAAGTTCTTGTCCTACTCTAGGATTTGAACACGGAGCTTCTCATTCAGAGGCGATGTCTGTCTATCTCACATTGACTCTTATGACGATACAACGTGCGAAGAAATTAAGGTATAGTAAGAAATGGTCGTGATCGTCCCGTGACTGAGTTTGATATTTTTCTCCCATCTCAAAAATGCCCAACGCGCCTAACGAAGTTTTCACTTCAATAAAGAGCCTATTTTTAACACGGTGAATAAGATGAGTAGATTTACTCATCCAAAATATAGGTTCTAGCTCCTAGTGTAGATGAAAACACCACACCAATTTTTTTATAATTGAATGAATGAATGAATGAAAATTCTTTATTGCACACCATTTATAAAATTAAAACAAGAAATGTGTGTTGAATCAAATTATAAACAAAAGTTTAACTACTGGTTAGGATGTTGGTAAACCTAAACTTAGTCTGTATCTGACAAACAGTCTACTAGGAAATCCGTTTTGCTACTGGTCATAGACATGTCTGACTGGTCAAAAAATGTCTTTATAATTGGCTTTATTTCGGCAAAAAATTCTATTGAAAATGACAGGAAATACCTACCTACCTATTTTTGAAACACAATGTTTCATTACTTGCTTCATTATAATTTTGTCACTGTATTATTATGCGCACTGCAAAAAATTGGAATCAGTTTCCAGCGTCTGTATTTCCGCTGAGCTACGACCCTGTTGTTTTTAAGACGAGAGTTAATGCACCTTAGGTAGGCTCGCTCCATCGTAGACCTTATTCTTGCCTGTATTTTCGAGGTCAAAAGCCGACCCATTCATTATAAAAAAGGTACTTATTTTATCTACCTAATTAAATATAAGTATAGACCGGTGGAAAGTTCAAGAGGAGACTTTTGCCCAGCAGTGGGTAACGATGGGCCTTAATATAATCAATAATTAAATAATCTGACGATGTCTTTTTATGGCATAAATAACAACAAAAACGATCTCTAATTTTTACATTTGCTAAAAACTCCGATAAATAAAAATAAAAAATCTTTTACTCTACATAACATTTTTGACACCAAATAACTTGAGTAAATTACTTAAACTTAAACTTATACTTATTTTCTACAATACTGTTAATATACCTAACTATTTGTTGCCCAAATATTTGTCTCGGGTCTGGGTATTTCTATGTATAATATGTATGTATTTACAAACAAAAAGTATAAGTAGTATATCAGTCATCTTAGTACCCATAACACAAGCTCTGATTACTTCGGGGCTAGATGATGCTGTGTGAAAGTCCAGCATTATTTATTATTTATTTATTTATTCTATTCTAATTTCTAATATGAAGTCGCCTCAGCGGGCGTAGGCATCCCCCAATTTCTGACATGTGTCCCTCTCTCCGATAAGCGCTGTTCTTCTTCTTCTTCTTTTCGGGTCAACAGCTCTACAAAAATCAAATTTTATTGGCGAAAAACTCAGCCACGGCTATGGCATTATGCGTGGCTGCATTCAGGTCTTCCCTTGTGCAGTTGTTCGGGCGCTGTTAAAAACTACAGATTATTGAATTTGTGACTTTTTTTCAAAAACAATAAAAAAGTTGTGTCCTCGATATGCTGACAAACAAGTTTCTTCTACCATAGACAATGCTTCCTACAAATGTTTGGGATCTATACGGCCCTGACCTTGTCACTTTCTCCGAGTTATGCAAGTCAAGGTTGCGCATGGCGCATGGCTTGCAAGATTACGATGAGACAACACACTTTTTAGTTCCTTTTGACTAGAATCACAGTTGGCCGAGTTAGTGCTTCAACTTTCTGAAGGTCGTTGGTTCGAATCCCGGTCAATTGTCGGGAATGTGCAAACACGAGCTATAAATGAAAAAAAAAAGTAAACAGGGTCACGACTGTATCCCCAATGCGCGGTAGACATTCTCTCAGATCTTTTTATATTCTAGATCCTTTGAAGATGTCTAAGGGGCTAGTCAGAGGCATATCCAAATACATATTTGATACATGCCCACATCTTGCAGAAGTTAGTATTCCATACGTGACAGGTTACAAGCCCATCGCCGGCTATTCTGGTTTCCTCACGATGTTTTCCTTCACCGTTCAGAGCGTGTTAAAGCGCATATAAATTTTACGAAACGCAAAATCCATTGATGCACGGCCTGGATTCGAACCCACAACCTTCGGATTGAAAGTCGAGATACAACTCCATTCGGCAAAATGAAAAATTTCTAAATTTCAAAATGAAAGAAACTGGTATTCTGAATCTTAATTTCTAAATGGCATGTGCCAAATATGTATCTGGAAATGATTCTGTCTACTTTTAGACATCTTTAAAGGATTTAGAGTGATTTTTGAGAAGATATGAGAGAGAGTACATGTAGAGGACACCTATTGAAGGTGTCGAGCGCAAAGTGAGATCATGTAACAGAGTATATCAATCAAAATCTATTAGGATCCTAGCTTGTTTCTTCATGGTGTTTTTCTAAAGATACAGACACATAGACATCAATAAAGATATCAACAGAATTATTTTTCATTTAATCTTCTTAACTAAACTGAAATCGGTCGACCTTGCTATTAAAATCACTTGAATCGAGGTAAAGGGGAGTGTCGTCTACGCTGAGGACTTAATAAAACAAGACAGACATTGCAAAACGAATGATGAACGTTTTTCTCAATAGAAATTTAACATATCAGATTGTGCCTAATAACTTATTCGATCCAGCAGACTGATTGATTAAAATTTGTAGAAAACAGACATAAATCGGCGCCTAGAATCGTTAGCATCTGATAGCAATACTTCTTTCTGTCGAATATTAATTGATTTTGTAATTAGAACAGATGAAAGTAGAAGGCGGATTTTCAAGGCCGGATGCGCACATTTGAATTTTCAAAAATGGAATTCGAATTTAAAATTAGCAAACCGAAATTATCAATGTGATTATTTTCAAATATGGAATTGTAATTTAGAAATGGAACATGATTATTAGTTGCCAGGTTTATCAATGGTTTTTTCGTCTGACCTTTATGAAAATGTCATATTCCTAATTTAAAACTCTGTAGCTTTCGAAATACTGCAATCATGGGCTCTAATAATATTGTATGCTGTAATATTTGGGCGTATCTGACATGACAAGCACCTCCTTTTGCTACTAAGTAGTAGTTGGTAAGTGCTATTGCATAGTGTTTAAAATATGATGGTCAAATCATCATCATGGTTGTTTTAAATTTAGGAACATTGGACTAATATTTACCTAGATATCAGCTATGAAATGAAGTTCGCGTACTTAGAACAAATTCTGCTTACTTTAGATGTGTGATGCTGTGTAAAATGCCCAGAATTATTTATTTATTTTATCATAATGTTCAGTAATATAACTTATTACAAAATCTCCAATGCTACACCGAGTCATAGAATTGCGTAAACACATACATATTTGTACAAAATGCTTAATAACGTTGCACAAATGTTTTCTTTCGCTGTCGCTACAGATTAGAGCGGCCTTGAAGCTTTGCACACGTTTTAGTGAAATTGAAGACGACACGCACACTGAGCCAAATTTTTACATGCCTCTGACTACTCCCTCAGATATCTCAAGAACTGAAATCATACTTTGTATAATAGGGTTCTAGGCCGAGCGGTTGAAGGCACTCCGGCTTTAGGAGGATCGTCTGATCGCCGTGGGTTCGAATACGACATCGACAATTTTGATAAGACTTTTCATTTCTTAATGAAATACCAAGTGTGGATTAAGGGTCGATTCACATCTGACCGAAGATCCGTCGCGGAACGCCAGAACTGACAAATGTATAGAAAAACACTCCGACGGATGATACGTTAGTCCGTCGAGTGTGAACGGTCGAGTGTTTTTCTATACATTTGTCAGTTCTGGCGTTCCGCGACCGATAATCCGCGACGGATCTTCGGTCAGATGTGAATCGACCCTAACACTATGAAAATTTAAAAAAATATATAGATTTAGCTAAAGTGACATCTCTTCGTCATTTGATTCTGAATGTAACTTCGGACAATGAGCATGACTTCACTCAGTGAAACGTGTAGATGGCGCTAACCGTGAGCTTATCAAGAATTTCGAATCTGACGTCAGGGGTTCCGTAGCCGATTTTTAGTAGATGCCTCTGCTGACTCTGAGAAATCTCACCCTCGCCTCTGATGCCGTCTCACCTTTTTCTCTATAATACTCATTTTTAAATTGATGTTCATGCCTAAAACATACTACTCATGACTTGGTCCAAGTAAGACAGGCATATCTGAACATGGATGAATAACACAAACCGCACATTTCTAGCATTATCTATGCCAAGCCTGTATTAAAAAGCTGGTATTTCCGCTAGAACGATTACAACTGTTTCACTTGCTTAACGCTTTTCGGAGAACAGTAACTTTGTAATGAGGTAACCTTTTGAACAATAGCGTTTTGAGAGGTCGAATGGCAAGTTGCAAGGGCGCGTCGCGAAATGTGCGCACGACTAGGGTGAAGGTGGAATCGTAATTTTTGACAAGTCGTGCTGACCGAGCTGCGCGTTCCTTACGATGTTTCCCTTGCCGTTTAGATGTGTGAATGTTATGTATTTTTTCTGGACAGAGCCAATTTAGCCAAAGTAGTTTTTTACTGTTAAAAAAACAGTGGCTCGTCAGGATTTTGAATCGTCACCGAGCGCGGCGGTAAACCTCGTCATTAAGGTTCTATTACGGAGTTCAAAACTAGATGGCGCTGATGGTGGTATCGGTAATTCTGTCAGTCTGAGTGCAATAGATTTTTCCCACCTCAAAAATCCCCAACGCGCCTACAGAAGTATTAACTCACTACTCACAAAACAATGTCAGATAGTGTCGGCAAGGGCATTGTGTAAAGATGGGCCTGAGTATTTCATAGAAGTCAATTTGAAAAAAGAATAGTTTTTCATTAGTTGGTATTCAAAAATGGAAGAAGAACAATTCAAACTAAGTTTAAAAAGACATAGTATGAACGTCCTTTGACTCATTATAAAATTGAATTTAGAATTTGATTTCGTCCTTCGCTCGCCCAGCGGGTGCGTGACGAATTGATGACAAATGGCCATGACCATGACTAAAGCCCTGGTTTTTGGATTAACTACCACTTCCAATGATGTCGGGAAAATCATGTAGGTAAGTATAGCTGATAGATTTGGTTGCAATTAAAATAATAGACAGTTAGAGGCGAATGTTGTACCTAGTGCAGGTCCTAGGTCAGGAATTCCTACACAAGCACAAGCTCTAAACGGTGAAGAAAATCTTCGTGAGGAAACCAGTTAGTATTCTGGAAAATGTGTCATTGCAAGTGGAAAAATTTGTGGTCTCTGCCTATCCCTAATATGAGAGAGGCATGATTTAAAGTATTTTTTATTGAAATATTTGGCAGAACAGAACCGGAATAACATGAATAAAGGCTTGCAAAAAAAACACCTAAAATTAATATTATGCTTATGGCCGTGCAATACGCCCACGCGCCGCGGAAATATCACGCGACATGCTCACCACTACCGTAAAAGCTCAGCATTTGAACTTGACATCCAAAGAAACCACGCAATGTATTCACACCAGTTGCACTCATATTTGGAACAAACCCATTACCGCTCACAAATGCAGTTTGAACTTGATATTCGTTTCGAACACGCAATGTACAGCAGTTATAAAATTCAAACAATAGATTTGGCGACATTTTTGATCCAGTTTATTTATACGAATATCTACAATGTCTTTATAATGTCAATGAACTTAATTTGGGTTGGTTTTTAGATTAGGATTAATTTTGCAAGAATTGCCTCAGTATTTCTTTGGCATTTATAGGTGGAGCTAGTTTTGATGGCATATGAAACTCAATCGTCAGATTTTTTAAAGCCAAGGATTTCCTACTGTGACAAAGGTATCTTACAGTTTTTTTTTTACAAAAAAATGAAGTGTGTTCAAGTTACAATTTTCTTAGATATTTTAAATCATTTATGAATCTTTCAAAAATTCTCTGTTGGTATACAGAGTAAAAATAAAATAGAAAAAAGTTATGCATCGGAGACGAAAAAAGAAACTCAAACCCAAAACTACAACAATACAACGTTATTTGATTAAATCAACTTATTTTTTTTTTGTCTTTTTCGAATACCTCCGGTACGTTATTACAAGTATCAAATTACAATAGATCGTAAAAGTTTTAAAATCACATCAAAACAGGCGTAAATATTGAAATAAGTGAGGCCTTGAATACTTTGTTGCTACGGTAGGTATATAAAAAATTGTTTAAATGTAGAATGTCTAATCTATACTTCTATACTATCTATACTAATATTTTAGCGCCAGCCCGGCTAGCTAGCTCAAACAGGGGTTCTTTTCAATGAGTTCAACGCACAGTGGAAGTTAAAACACGTATATTAGTTGTAAAACACAGGAACAGTAAAAAGAATAGAATAAAGTGTATAAAAAGATAGATAAAATCACAAGTTAGAGTCTCTGTCCGGTAAAAACGCACGCCATTTGATCACTGTTTTCCCGCCGAGCCGCGCGCAGAACGCTAGTGAGTTGCGCGGTTGCGGCGTCAGATGGCGCTGGTCGACAAGGGATTTAAATGCGTCGCGGAAAAGTATCTACTTTTATATTGGCGCGACGCGGTCCATTTGAATTTGAATTTAAAACCAGTAGTACGCGTTATATACTCCCCTTCCAAGTTGGAAGCACGTCCCGAGCCCAACTTGGGACTTAAATAACAATACGGGGACTTGACAGGGGATCTAGACAAATTTGGAGGAGACCTAAGTGGAATCAAGTCCATGCAATGATACGATGGCAGTAGGCTCCCCTTACATTGTAACGTGGCCTCCGGAATGAATATTTTGACTATGAAGCAAATCAGCTGTGGAAGAGGTCATGATTTGCCGAGTTGAATTTTCATACTCAATTGGGTATGTGATGTGTTGACCTGAAAGGTGCCAGCTTGATGAGCCAAAATCTAGCACAATACCCGCTGCCACCAGAAAATCTATCCCGAGTAATGTCTCATTATTTTGAGCTTCAGGGAAGATGGTAAACTCAAGGGTCACTGACCTTTCAGGGTTAATTCGGACATCTAAGGTAGTGAGCAAAACTTTCCGGGTGCTCAAAGAACCGTCTGCAAGCCTCACCTGTCGGGTAGCATCCACACAAGGGTGGTTGCGTTCTTGCAGCAGTTTGAAGAGTGAAGCTCCAGCTATACTACTCTTAGCACCGGAATCTAAAATTCCCCTACCTCTAATACCTAATATTTGGACACTTAAACTAGGTCTTAACCTAGCCTGGTGCTCAACAGAGTCACTCAGGGAAACATTTTTGTCAACTGAGTTGCTTGAGGAAAAATGTCCTAAATTTTTCATGGTCACCCTATTTTTTGAACTCATGGTCAAACTACTCATACCTGTAGGCAACAAAGTTGCAGCTCGTTTTGACCAAGGGGGTGAAATATGATTCGCATGATCATTACAATGCGACCTAGGTGAATCGTAAGTATCATTGCATGCACCCGATCCCACTCGGCTATAAATTGAACCGGAACAAAAAGAAGGACGAGTTTGTTTGTTTTGATGAGAACGCAATGACTTTACGCTTGGAAGGGAAGCAATAGGTGTTTGTACTGAGTGTTTAAACTTAGTCGGACTTACCTGAGGTTTTACCTCACCGGTAAAAGAATCATGAGCGAGAATGGACCGTGTCGCGTCGATAGCGTAGTAGTCGGCGTTGCAATTTGAGCACTGAGACCGCGTTACGCCTATCGTGTTACAACCGTAGCAAGTAAGTACGGCTGGTACGGCTACGGGTTGTAAGTCGGCACTGTCCGTCTTTCCTTTTAGTCTAAGGCACTCGTCACGTACGTGTCCATAACGTTTACAGTAAACTTAGTCGGACTTACCTGAGGTTTTACCTCACCGGTAAAAGAATCATGAGCGAGAATGGACCGTGTCGCGTCAATGGCGTAGTAGTCGGCGTTACATTTTGAGCACTGAGACCGCGTTACACCTATTGTGTTACAACCGTAGCAAGTAGGTACGGCTGGTACGGCTACGGGTTGTAAGTCGGCACTGTCCGTCTTTCCTTTTAGTCTAAGGCACTCGTCACGTACGTGTCCATAACGTTTACAGTATACACAAAATCGGCGCCCATCGCCGTCGGCCGCGGGTCGCGACGCGGTAGCGTCACGCGATGAGAGCGGCGCGGGAGTCCCGGCGCCGGCGTAGGGCGCGGCGGCGCGGGCGATGCCATGCGCGGGCGCGGCGATGTCGCTGTTGCTATGCGGCTCTCTGCCGGCGGCGCTCGACGTAGGGAGTCCGCGTGAGAGACGCGGCGTTGTCGGCGGCGCGAACCGATGCGGTTGCGGCAGGGCTGCGTTGGCGGCGGGGGCTCCCCCCGCAGTAGAAGACGGTAGATGCGTTGGGCACGGGAACGCGTTGACGGCCTCGTCGGTTGCATCTTCGATGTGTCTCGCCTTGCGTAGTAACGCGTCGAACGATTTTATTTCGTCTCGACGAAGGCGCTCTCGAACTCGACGGTGTAAAAGGCCGTAGAGCATGTCGAGCTGTACCTTCACGGTGACGTCGCCGGGGGGAAGGCGGGCGAGTAGCGCTCGCGCCTTGGCGACGAACAGCTCGGTCTTCTCAGTCAGACCTTGAGACATGCTGAACAGTTCCATATATATTCGGTGAGGCGGACGGCTGTCCCCAAAGGCGCTACGTAGAGAGGTCACAGCTTCGCTCCAGAAGGTGATGGTAGACTTGATGCCTTGCCACCACACGGCTGCATCTCCTGTCACTAGCATGGATAAGCCGCGCAAGGCGTTATCATCTCCCACGCAGGCGCAGTCTTTGTAGGCCTCCACAGCGTCGATGAAGGCGTCGAGTGAGTCGCCACCGGGCGCTCCACTGAACCGCGCGGTGCACAGCGCGAAGGTTCCTAGATGGTGAGCGGGCGCGTACGCCGAGCTGGCGGGCGAAGGCGCCGCCGCTGGCGTCGGTGATGGGGACTCGCGACGAGACTCGTGAGTGAGTACACGGTCAAGTAGACGCTCGAATGCTGCTGTCTGCGTTGCCATTAGGGTCGCCATATCAGCGACATTGATGTTTTGTGCCGCTGATGGCGTCGGTTGGGTCGGCGGCGCGGGCGTCGGCGCGGCAAAGTCCGTCTCATTAGCGTCTTCAAAATCGGACTGCCGGCGCGATTGTCGACGAGTACGCGGCATTGTGATAGTCTTTTTCACTTTTTATTACTGTCCCGGTATGCACTTTTACACTGCACTTTGTTCAAAGGCCCTCGCTTGGGTAGCCAGTTTAGCGCCAGCCCGGCTAGCTAGCTCAAACAGGGGTTCTTTTCAATGAGTTCAACGCACAGTGGAAGTTAAAACACGTATATTAGTTGTAAAACACAGGAACAGTAAAAAGAATAGAATAAAGTGTATAAAAAGATAGATAAAATCACAAGTTAGAGTCTCTGTCCGGTAAAAACGCACGCCATTTGATCACTGTTTTCCCGCCGAGCCGCGCGCAGAACGCTAGTGAGTTGCGCGGTTGCGGCGTCAGATGGCGCTGGTCGACAAGGGATTTAAATGCGTCGCGGAAAAGTATCTACTTTTATATTGGCGCGACGCGGTCCATTTGAATTTGAATTTAAAACCAGTAGTGCGCGTTATAATATTATAAGAAGGAAAGATTTGTTTGTTTGTATGTTTCTTTGAAATGAATAGGCTCCGATACTACTGGACCGATTTGAAAAATTCTTTCACCAATAGAATGCTACATTATCCCTGATGAACACAGGCTATATTTTATCCCGGGGAAGTGAAGTTTTCCCGAGGGATCGCGGGTAACACCGCGGCGGACAGCTATTAATTTATATTTTACTAGCTTGTTGGACACTCGCAGTCCTTCAGGAATATTTTACCAATTATAATCCAGACCTTAATCTATCTCTGTAGCAAACATCAAAATAGTTCAGTAGTTTTTGCGTGAGTTTGTGAGGATGTATGGAAGTTTTTCACTTTAAAATGCGTAAATTACTGAATAGATTGTATGAATTGACCCATTCATCATAAAAAATAATTTAGGCACAGAGATATCTGGAACACTAAGATACTTTTTATTTCTTTAAAGTGATGTTTTATTCCTGAGGGATAGCAGGTAACACAGCAGAGCCCAGCTAGTAATTATTATGAATTTTTTTTAATCCGAGAGCTGCTTCCTTAACATAGAGAATAGATAAAAATGACAGTAATGACATTAGAGTGTGGATAAAAGTGAATTTTATCTACACTCTAATGTCATTACTGTCATTTTTATCTATCCTCCGGTACATAGACAATCGCCATGCTAAGGGGGCTGGGGGCTTATTGTTTAACTCAACGGGCAATCGACATCGATTTCATTTTGAAATTTGAAACCTAGCCCGGACTTCAATTGTCATTTTCGTATTGTGTGATTGGTTGAGCTCTATTGGGATGACTGCGGTATTACCTATACGGTCTACACAATCTTACTAAAGTAATTAATTAATTGATTCTTAAACACTTACCAATAGAATTGTTCGTAGATGTAAGCTGAGTCGTTTCATTTTCGTAGCCATTTTGTTATTAAGTTCTCCGTTTTTTAGTCTGCAACAAAATGAAGACACATTATACATTTGCGGTGTATCACAAAATAGTCGCGATTAAGAATTGAATTTGTACTGGGGACATTATGACATAGACATTGACGACATTGGACGGCAAAAGAAACGCTGGAGAGACGACCTTGACTCCTTCGGTAGTAAGTGGTGGGAGCTATTGAATCTCAGAGAGAGATGGTTGGAAAGAATTGGGGAGACCTTTGCCCAGCAGACGGTCTGTACAGGTTGAATAAAAAAAATACATTATGAAACATACCATGAGACGGTCTAGACGGCCAGTTGTTTTTATTACGAGGAAACATAACACACAGTAGTCGGGTAAAAACCTCGGCACAAGGATGTATAGACATGGACACAGTTACAAAACATAGGTAAGGGCACAATGTGTGTCAACCACGTCAACCATCATAATATGGGGCGCACGTCTCACTGCGCAATCACATTGTTTTTTCTAAATCACCTCTTGTTACTTTAAAAATGTGAAATAGAAAACTTGTTAGTGACTTTTTACCTAACTATAACTACATTAAAAAAAGTTACGTGCGTAAAAAAAAATTTGGACATACATTGAGCTAGGATACTAGAGTTACAATCTGACAAATAAAATGTCCGCTGAGTGCGCAGTTTTTGTTTTTGCGTACAAGCGACATTGAACACTTATACAAGTGAGATAAAGTCTACATTCGAGCAAATGTCATCAAAGAACGGTGCTCGGACATTTTTTAAGAGTTGTCAGTTAGAGATTTTGACTCTTCAGTATCCTAGCTCAATGCATACATATAAGTTACATAACATAAAATCAAGCCTCTTTTACGGTAGGTAGAAATGGAGACTAAATATTTCCATTCAACATATGTAGGTATTTCGATCAGCGCATGTACACGCTTGTATGAGAAATATAATGAGAGTGAATGAGGAAGAATAATGTGTACCTCATCATCCACAAATGTTGCCCACTGCTGGGTATAGGCCTCTCTTTCTTTTTGCCACTTTTTACGGTCTCGTGCTAACCTCATCCAGGTGTGGCCCGCGACTTAATGACTTACTTAAAAAAAGAACAAGAAGAAATGTTAGACAAAAAGAAATTAATTTTGTTAAGTAGTTATTCGTGCGGGACCTAAATCTAAATAAGTTCGTATGCCTCAGTGGCCAACCTCTGGTGATGGAGTTTGTATGCCACCTTAAAGCCTCCGTCATGGCTTAACGACTTAAAAAGCCGGAGCCAATGCTCAGATGAAAATGCCATTGGCATACAGACCGTTTCGAACTTGCTTTACTTCGACGATCTGTCAAGAACGACTAAGCAAGCACGACAAGTACCTAATACTTGCAGTAAAATACAAACGCCAGTGACATTTTTTAAAGTTCATTCACCGTGAACTTGGGGGCGAGGTTTCATTCAATAAGGTAATTTAATTGCAATTAATCGATGTAGTTTTTTGATATTCAATTGCAAAGGTCGCGGCCAACGAACCGACCCAAAATGGTATGACCATGGTACTCAACTTTCATAACCTTCCTGCTTTTACAAAAAAACTGCTTTTACAAGTTTGAAAATTTGCTTCGAATGAGAAACTAAATGAAGATAACTACTTACTTCCTCATTATTTGATTTAAAAAACACGAAAAGTCATGGTCTGTGCCATTGTGCAGGTTGCTTCAACTTTCAAAGGTCGTGGGTTCTAATCCCGGCCGTGCATTATTGGATTTTTCGCAATCGAGTCGGTTTGCTTGCAGCCTATGCGTCATACTTACTTCTGCAATATGCTGGCATATCTTAGACTCCTCTTACACATGTTCAAAGGTTCCGCAATACATAATAAAGGCTCTTGACAGACAGACAGACAGACAACAAAGTGATCTTATAAGGGTTCTGGAGAATGTCTTCGCTCCTTGGGGATACAGTCGTGACTGTGTCTGTGTCTTAGACATGCCCCTAACTACCCTATTTCATATCATAAAGTTGGCTGTGAGAATCAAACTTGCACGTCCCAGCCTCACTCTCGCCACGCCACTCGAGGCGTTCTTGACGAGAATTCACGTTCAAATGGATAAAGTTCTTACAAAACAGATTCATCATAACGGACATACAATAGCGTTCTCACAGCAGTTTATGGGCCATATATTTGCATGCTACAGGCTAGTAATTGTTTAAGTAGCTTGAACTGTAGAAATACCAACTGTGTTTCGTTTGTGTGACGAAGGCCAAGCGCATTTCAGACTACGCTATAGCATAAAGGTAGTTCATAGCACAACAATATCGCGCACCATACATTTTTTATAGTAACCCAATAATAATATAGTATAGCACAGTGGTGCGCGATAATTGTTGTGCTATGAACTACTTTTATGCTATAGCGTAGTCTCAACGCTATAAGCTTTAAATTATAGCGTAGTCTGAAATGCGCTTTATGGCAAAATTGTTCACGTGCTTTTCAAAGATTTCATCAAGAAGTCTTGGAATTGGTCAGATTAGCACTGGATCGGGGTGGATGGTACAAGCTGGAGGCCTAAATCCAGCAATGGGTGAAGTCAGGCTGTAGATTGAGCATTCATTCTTCAATTCAGACTTTTTTGATAGGGAGGCCTAGGTATACCCAGCAGGGGCACCATGTCAGACAACCTTCTCGTGCGCTCAAAGTACAAGTGACTGACTTGCCTGGATGATGAGGCCGCAGAGTGGGTGCGGCCGTGGTTTTTAGTGGGTCGTCGAGCGCTCGACAACCCCACACACCCCAATTACGTTTCCTCGACGTAATTGGTAGTCTGTGAGCAGATTTTCCATTTCAAAAAAGGTATACCCAGCAGTTAGTGAAGTCATCAGGCTGTTGATGAAGATTCAGGACATCACAAGACTGGTAGGATCAAAAACCTGTTTTTCTATTTCTAGACTTTTTCGAGAACTTCGCTAATAGCTACTAATTTTCTGTTATCTCATTTCATTGACACAAGAGTGTCAAATAAAAAAAAATATTCCTAAAGTCTTGATAATTGAACAAGTGAAAAGTAAATAACGATTCATATTGTCATTTCTGTATTGTTACCTATCTGTTTTTTTATGATTTTTGGTCGGCTCTTGAAAACACAGGCAAGAATGAGGTCTACGCGACCCTACCCAGAGTGTGCCTGCTCTTCTTAAAAACAACAGGGTCGTAGCTCAGCGGATACAGACGCTGGAAGCTGATTCAAATATTTTACAGTGCGCATAATAAAATAACTTTTGAAGACCCACAGTGTTACCCCATGATACTCCAGGCTATGACGTATCTGTTTTATATTTTAAAATGGATTTTGATCTTATTTATTTTTACCGCAAGTTACATGTATAAAATCTTTAGTACTTTCTTAGAAATAGAATAAATTCGGCGAAGTTCGGAATATTACCGGAACGCTAGTAAATGGTAACGCAAAGGTTATGTTACCTAACGCGATTTATGACGATGTAACTTTCTATAACGATTTAAATTAGACGATTTCTCGGAGGCATCAGACAATCGTGGGTCTAGATAGCTTGTGTAAGGGGACAGTATGTAGTACCCCTTATTTTATTGATAGTTTGTAGTTATACCGAGAATGCAAATAATTCATGTGGTCTCCGACATCTCTTGTCTATAGTTTGAGTAGGCGGGAAAGTTATGTCGGAGAGGGATAGAAGATAGTTTCCAAATTCAAGTCAGTCGAATAGAGTCGAAACGGCGGGAAACATTCTCCCAAGTCCAAACTTTGTAATTTTGTTAGATTTCTTCTGTATTTCGTGTAATAAACTTTATTGTGTAACTGTGGACTCGTGTTTGTTGTTGGCAATACAAACTACCCCGGTTATACTTGGTAATTATTTAGATTGAAGAGATCACCTACTAGAAAAGTTTCGTTCCGTGTTTGTTCTTGCTTTTCATGGTATTGATCATGAAGAAATCATATTGTTCATAGGATTATTGGTTAATGTTTTTGACAAAACTTGTTCTAGTTTCCGCGACACAGGCCAGATCCATTGCCATATCTGTGTATTAGATCATTGTAAGTACTTTTGGAAAATAAAACTTACTTATATTATTATACTTATTTAGATTTTATGTAGGTAAGTAGGTACCTATAGGTTCCTAACAGCCTACTTCTGTTATTTTTTGTTAATTGTCACCTACTTACCTCATACCTAGGTACTTTTGTTTATTTAGTACCTATGTATTCTTTTTTCTTGTTCGTTAGATACAGTTTAATGTACCTGTGTCTGTGTGTTGCCAAATAAAGATCTATCTATCTATCTTACAATTCCATCCAGTACCTTATCTATGTGAACATAGTTTACAAACAAAGAAGAAATAAATAAATGAGTCAAAGTTTAAGTCCGTTCTGAATTTTCTTTTTTTAGAGTAATCAAATGATAAAAGTAAAATATAAAAAAATTTCATTAAAACTGTAATAACAGAAAGAGCTCGTTGAAGTCTTTTGTATGGCGTAGCATAGTCTTGTCTATTTTTTACTACATCCATGTATTTCTCAAATATAGAATTGATAATAACTCTTTACTGCCAAATTAAGAACTTGAAAAAGTAAAAATAGTTTGTCTATGGAATACTTATTTTGAATAAGGAACATCTTTCAATTTTGAGACGTCATGTATTTGCTAAATTATGCCTGTCTGACTCTCTTAAGTTACCTCTAGAACACAGTCGTTTTAAAATAAGATAAGTAATATTGTTTAGTTATGAAATTATGCAAATAATTAAATTTAAAAATTATCGTGGGAATGTTGACACAAAAACCTGAAATATAACAATGTCGGATTTAAAGACCGTTTTCATGATAATTAGTGATATTACAATGCGCCAGATAACTAATTAATGGGTTTTGATGTGCGAGTTAAAGGATTAAAGCAACAACTAGGTACCTACCTAGATTTAAGGAAAAAATGTTTGATTGTTGTTTGCATCCTATACTAGATATCTTTGAACGCAATCCATACTAATATTATAAATGTGAAAGTAACTCTGTCTGTCTGTCTGTCTATCTGTCTGTCTGTCTGTCTGTCTGTTTGTTACCTTTTCACGCCCAAACCACTGAACAGATTAGGCTGAAAATTGGCATGGATAAAGGTCGTATCCCAGGGACGGACATAGGCTACTTTTTATCCCGAAAAAATCCCGAGGGACCGCGGGTTACACCGCGGGAGCGCAGCTAGTTTATAATACACTAGCAAACCCAGCGAACTCCGTTTCGCCATCAGATGCCACCAGATTTTTCCTGAATTTTCTTTGCTATAAACCTCACGGAGCCCGAGACCTTTCCAACGAATGCAAAACCTTGAAAATCGGTTCGTGCGTTCTGGAGTTATAGCGTCAGGAAGGAAAACCCGACTTATTTTTATATAATACATAGAGGAATAACAGAATTCGGATCGAAGCTAAAATGTTTCGAAAATACGACAAAATGCTTAATTATAGTTTTTATTAAGATCTCTTTGGTAGGTAATTTGAGTGGCGCCTCATCCTAATGAGAAAACGCGGTAGACTGGAACGGAAATGGCGGGAAAATTTTTGGTACACTGGCCAGATACCCTGAGCTAAAAAGGCTGCATAGAGTAGTATAATATGTCAGAATATATGTAGGTTTTAGTCCAGTTCAATTAAGCATTAACTAGCAATTTGAATTTTTCTTAAAAGTGCATAATTAGGTAAAAAAAAATAGGTACTACATAGGTAATGAGTTAATATTATAGGTAGATTGAAACACTCTTACCCACAATAAACAATAATTTAAAATAATCTGTGGGTAGACAATTTTACTGACCTATGGTAACATCCGATAGCGATGTAGCTAAAAACGAACAAATAGGTAGGTACATAAAATATTTAAAAATAGAAAAATAAAAGTTGAAATATTTTTAGGTTGATTGTCTACCGGCAAATATTTTCTCAAAACTTTGCACAATATTATTCTTGTTTGGATGTCTAAAATATTAGGTATTCAGAATATAAATCCTCAACACCAAACAAAAACAATACGAGGAATATGTGGAAACAGTGAATAGAAGAAAATGTTGCCAAACTTATGTAAGCTCCACAAATCAACTTAGAAACATAAAACATAACCAACCTTATCCAAGCCAATAAAAAATAAAACTTTTGAAATTCAAATTCAAAATTGGAACACCTCGTAAATGTCAAACTGGGGTCTCACAGATAATTTTTGTTTCCGAACGCGCATTTTTAAATCGAGAGCGCTAACAAAACATGCGTGTAGTTGGCACGCGCGAGTTGCACTGACTGGCGAGGCGAAGTTGTCGAGTGTCGGCCGGCCGGTCGAAAACGTGTGCTAATCGCGACAACTCACATAGTATAGGAATTACATAGAGAAGATAGTTCGGTGATGAAATTGTTTGAGCAGGTGTCACTGTGGCGTTCGTGCTTAGCAGCTCGTGTCATTGGACGAAGGTATGACATCTACTAAGAGGCTAAGCATTTTAGGAAGAAGCACTGCTCTGCTATTTTATTTTCTTATTCTCACAATTTTACTAGGTTTTATTATGTAATTTCGGTGGAATTTTACTAATGAAGCCTTGGATTTGAAACAGGAGATCTGGAAAATGGAATGGGGGAGTATTGAAGATGATTTCTCATTTGACGAATAAATTCCGTTAGAGTTTTGAAGAAAACAAGCCGCCATGTTTTGTTCAAACCATCGACAGGACTTGACTGACTGACATGACTATAAATCTATATTTAAAACTTGACATTGACAGAATTACACCTAGTTGTGTAGATTGCCATATATAAAAGAAGAAGAAGAAGAGGCTAAGAAACTAGAATAACAAAAATTATATTCTTCTTAAAACATAAAACCAAAAGAAATTAGCTAGCATACATAAAATCATGCCTATTTCCCATAGGGGTAGGCAAAGACCACAATATTTTCACTTGCTCACAATCCTGACAACAATTTTAGCCTAATTCACTCTCAAAATATTTTTCATACCAAACTCTGGTGTTAGGCACCTACCTATCGCTTGCTATGACTTGACTATCCTCTCCCTATGGAAGAATAGAGTAACCGCTGTAGTGCTTGAGGTATTTTAGTGAAAAGGAAAAGGCTTGCCCAGCACCTAAAGTTAACTGTCACACTAAAGCGATACATTACCACACTTGAACAACGTTCGTAACATAGCACCTGACTAACATACCCTACTTACAAAGCAAAGAAAGCAATATCCATGGACAATATGATTACTCATCTTTTATCTCTCTTGCACAATACCTAAAACTTGGGAGTACGAAAGAGACTAAACATTTGATTAGATTTTTGTAAAACCTAAACTATTCTTTAACAAATTTTAAATCTTTGTTGTGCAATTTGTCAAGCTAATAATTAATTTATAAAGCTCCTTACCTAGTAGGTCATTCTCAAAAGGCATTAGGATCGCTTTATTGTTCGTCTGTCTGTATGTCCTTTTTTCAGGAACGCGAACGCATGCTGCAATAAGGCCTGCAATCTCTTGGAGCTATAAAAAACTAACTTCTAGGTGTGGTATGTGAATGCAATAAAAAGATAGGTAACATACTTATGTTACAACTTATCGAAGTTATTATTTAAAGTTTTCAGGGTAAAAACATGAAAAAGTTGCCCGGGCAAGTGGAAAAACTGAAAATGCTCTTATTCACATTCGTGAGCGCGGGTATTCGTGTAACATCGGAATAGGAATAGGTCCCTATCAATTTCATGGAATAAAATTTAAACAAGACAACTCTGTCAGGTCAGTGGTCAGCTAATTAGAAATGAAATTCTGTATAAATAAAACTTGATTGAAGTGAAAGGTTGAATGGGTTTTATGTAATTTCTGAAAGGTTTTTGAACGTGTTGGTATGTAGCTCTTCATAAGATTAATTTGGAGATTTAAATATTAAATGAGGCATATGTATTTACCTACATCCCACTAAGCCAACGCGGCTCTACATAACAAAGAACCTACTTAATATCGTCTTAGAAACCATAAAGTTCTTTAAAGACGGACCATTTATGTACCACCCACACAGCCCTTAACTTTGTAAGGAGGTGCAGCCACGAAAGTATATTAAAAGTTAGATTTTTTAAAACGCCAATTCTTTAGGATTTCTGAGAAATAATAAACTTCGCCTGTGCTATTAATGTTACTTTGGGAAAAGTGTTTCTAATGGGAATTAGCGTCGATTGAGACATACTTGTTTTTTTTTTGAGAAATGTTATTTTCTTGGCTGACCGTACATTTTTTCAAAAATCAAAAAATGCAGTTGTTTTTTTCATTCAAATAAACCTATAGTTTCCTAAGAATAAAACCTTCTAACTACAAAAGAAAATGTAGCTGCCCTGAATGTTGTAAAACTTTGTCACATCCTGTATACCTAATAGGGGTCTTCAAATCAAGAGTAAATAGGTTCCTTCTATGTAAGCATGGTCCATCTTAGACCTCACTACTGCTTAACATCAGGCAGAGTGAGGTCAAATGCTGACCTAATTAATAAAAAAAAAATATTCGTCATAATTTTAGTCATAACGTAACAAATGTTAATCGACTTTGTTGCTGACTGTACCTACCTACCTACTTACTACGAGATTAGCTAGGTACACACCTGCAGGTTCAGAATACAGATCTGCAGGGGTAATGCAAGGCGTGCCTTCAGGGGCTAGGTATTTACGATTTCTCTTCACACATGTCAAACTTGCAGGGTTTTTTGAAAAGATGAGGAGCAACAGGCTACCATGGTATGTAATGAGAAGGGAAGAATGTCATGTAACTAGAAGAGTACTTGGTATGAATGTTGATGGATTTACGAGTAGAGGTAGGCCAAAGAAAAGATGGATGGATTGTGTGAAGGATGACATGAGTAAGAAAGGAGTGAGTGTTGAGATGACGGCTGATAGAGAGAATGGAAGAAGAACACATGTTGTGCCGACCCTACATAATGTGGAAAAGGGGCAGGGAGATGATGATGATGACATGTCAAACTTGCAGGGCACCACAGCAGACCATCTAGGAAGCAAGGTCTCCTGTCGATCTGGCACAGTTCATACCTGCAGCAAAACCTGCAGCTATGTTAGCTCCACACGTACAAATTGGTGTTGCCTTTCATACAAGTCCCATTAAGTGTAGGCATAGGTTGCCTCCTGGCGCTGTGAACTTAAAATAAATCATTAGTACACTTTAATTGATCAATAAAATGTTATGTTATGTTATTGGTAATTTTAATGACCCCTGTGGCGCAGTGGGCGAAGGCTCGCCTGAGACGCAGAAGGTTGCGGGTTCGATTCCCACCGCGGGATAAATGTTTGTATGATCTGCAAAATATTTATCTCGGGTCTGGGTATTTCTATGTAGGTATAATGTGTATTTATAAACAAAAAGTATAATATAATGTAGTGTAGTATCAGTCATGTAGCCCATAACACAAGTTCTGCTTACCTTGGGGCCAGATGATGCTGTGTGAAAAGTCCAGCATTATTTAGATGTAAGGCCTAAGTTATCTATGGAGATAATTATTGCTGCCCCTGCAGGAACCTAAGTATGTCAGTCTCCTTTCAGGTAGATTTTACATCATTGAGAAAGTAAGCAATGACGAATGAATGTATATTAGTCTAATCCTATGAGGATTAGACTAATATACATTCAACTTTTGTCTTATTACACCAGATTTCTTTTATCTAATAGAATTAGCAAGGTTTGGGCTTTCCCTTTTATTCAGATTGGAGTCTCCGACGCGGCATGAATTGTAATTCATCAGGAGAGTTTGTTTCCATTGCTTACACGATCCAGTGATCGTTACTACTTTCGTTCTCGATAGGCCGTCTTCAAATGGGAGTGATTAGTTCTTGCGAACGGCAAAAGAATTTTAAGCTCGATTGTGCACCATAACGAAGCTAGCGCTGTTCTACCAAAATGAATTCTATTATCCCTGGGGTACCATTGTGATACCTTGTCCATTTCTCGTTTTTGTCTCTTAACATATGACCTGCCACTTCAATGTCGCCACTTCGTTAAGCTATGTCGGCCTAAAAACTCCGTCACTAGAGTGGTCTCAACTAATATGAACTTACGATGATGATTTATGTAAAGTATTTTCAATTCGCTTTGGTGCACACCACAGTTTAATCTAGTACTTGTGTGTTGTTTTAGCTGCAAATATTTTTTCATTTCATTTCATTATGACTGCTAAGCGCTTGTGTGCTATGGCGAGAGCACGTTATGTTCTTTGAAGATGTCCAAGGTGTTATCAGACGCAATCAAGAGTTAAGAGCATAACTGTCGTTGAAATCTGAAGACGGCAATCAACGTTGCTTTATTAATAAGCTGCGCTTAAACATCAAGAGCAGTGGAAACTCGCACAGTCGAGTAACGAACGCGTTTATTGCATAAGTGCGTGGGAACACGTGTATGAGTACCTACTTATGTACCAACGTATGCAAAAACGGTTCGTCCGGAACCATCTTCCGTGTTTTAACGCGTTCACTGCCACCCTTCACAGCCCCTTATATGTTGTAACATAATTATGCGATAAAATTGTATCTCTGAGGATTGTAGGGCTCTAATCTACAATCAATCTTTCGTAGCTGCGATTAGAATAATCTTAAAACTATAAAAAATGGGTGAGTCTACTCAAGGTCCATTCCACCTAGTTACATTGTAGTTACATTGATGTAACCAGCTGGACATTTTTATTCCAAGTAGTTACATTATTTAAAAATGTAGCTTTAACGTAACTAATGAGACTTTTTTGTTCCACCTAGTTACACCGTAGATAGGTACCATCTTAAGTTCAAAAGATATATTAATTAGTCAGACCTGTAGAATAGGTTGCGAGGAGCGTAGCGACGAGCATGGTTATCAATAGTGACCAAACCATGCACGAGCCGAGCGAAGCGTGCCGCGGTAGCAGCCGGCGAGTGCCAGAACCGACTTCTTCCTACCGTTTTTTTCTTGTGATACCTTATCGTTTCTAGGAGTACATGACTCACGAGAGCTTACTAATATATCTTTTGAACCTACGATGGTACCTATCTACGGTGTAACTAGGTGGAACAAAAAAGTCTCATTAGTTACGTTAAAAGTTACATTTTTAAATAATGTAACTACTTGGAATAAAAATGTCCAGCTGGTTACATCAATGTAACTACAATGTAACTAGGTGGAACGAACGCTACTCAATACCGTGTAGAACAAGTTTTGTAAAGTCATCTTCTAAGATATACCTACGTCCTTTAGGAAACCAATAGGAACCGGTACTTTGACAGATACATGAGCTTTTCAAAAATTTCGATTGCGACGTCTTGAAATTTTTCTCTCGTCGAACGTGTCGACGGAGGATCGTCTGATCGTCGCGGTTAGAATCCCGTCGGAATCGAAAATGATAAGACTTTGCATTTCTCAACCAACAGGAAGGCAAAATTTCAAGTAGTAGTAACAAACAAGCTATTGTTTAAGTTCAAAGTCAACGGATATCCTTCGTTGTTCCGATCGGCAAAGACAATTTCTATGATGCTAACATTACCTACTATTATTGGTGTGGTTCCGTTAAAGATTTTCATGGCACTTCCGCCCGCGGCTTCCCTCACATGGTACCTATAGATGACTATCTATTCGTGATCACTATCTATACCAATCACAAATTTCATCCAAATCGGTCCACTGATCAAATCGTGATTGAATGAAATACAAATAGGTACATTTAAAAATATCAAGATTGTGTATACCACATAGCACAGTAGACTCTCGCGAACATAAGGTAGACCTAAATTTTTAAATTAAACTATTTTATTATTTAGGATTCAATTTATTTACCTCCATAAATTCACATAAACAATAAATAATTTATAAGACACATCTAGCTCTACATAGTATATTTATATGTAGTTGTTCCATCTCAGGCAGGCATGTTGGTCTTCATTGTGTGTGTAGATTTGTTTCTGTGTGCGTGAGCGATACAGAGCGCTCATTCGTCGCAGAGCGTTCCCGAGCTTACGCACACAGAAACAACATGCATGTGCAGCTACACACTTAAGACTAACCCGAGTGAGATGGAAAAACTATACTTTTTTTTGTTTTAAGAGTAACAATTATAGAAATTCGAAAACTGGTGGAGCCAAGTACAACACAATGATCTATTCTTAATTTACGACATCAATTCGATTAATACTAAAGTTATATATTGAATATAGCAATAATATAATTATTTCGATAGGCGATAATAAAATTTACAACACCGGAGATTTATAAATACGTAGGAATCCATGGTATGCCTCTGTGTGGCAGGGACGTGTTAAGTGTGTAACGAGTTCGCTGCCACTCATAACACGCTCCAAAGCTTCATACATGCATGCACTGATTGTGTTAGAGAATTGCAAAATAATTATACAGGGTTATTTGTAAAACACCGGTAACCTCTCAGGACTGTATTACTATCATCATAAACAACAACTTGTTCTAGGACTTTTTACAAAACATAAAACATTTACCAAAAACAAACATTCGAGATTTCGTTTTCCTATCTCAAACATTGTCCTATCGAACACATTTCGGCCCCCGCTGCCCTAACCCGCTCATTTCGCTTTGTACTATCGCTTTCTTTTGTTTCGCATAGACTTCGTAACATTTAGAGCGTTCAATTTAAATATTTTTATATGACAATCTGATGAAAAATAATAATGATGAATTTTAAAAAGTCATAGAACAAAAGTTATGATGATAGTAACTTAATACAGTCCTGAGAGGTTACCGGTGTTTTACGAATAACCCTGTATACTTGTTCAAGGAAGGTTGTGTGAGAGGAATTTATTCAAAATAGCTTTTGTATTTCGTCATTTTATAAATATACCTATCGAAATAATCAAGTCAACAGCAAATAATTACTTTTAAATTTGTCCTTCGGCAACATAAAACATTCATTAAATTATATGATTTAAAATATTCTAAAACATTTTTATACTATATCAAAAAACGGTTCAATTTGATTGGTCCTTAAATACTTAATAATGTTTATTTCTTAAGAATTTTCTTTTTTCGGTGGCTAAAGAAATAGTCATATTTTATATTATATTAAGTTTAACTAGGAGAAAACACATATTTATCATTTAAAAGGAGTAATTTAACACTAAGTGAGTGATGACAATAATTTGAGACAAGGTGCAAATACACTTTTATAAGAATACGTATATTCTTAGCATATTTTTTTGAGAATAATGTTTTAATGGATATTTTGGGTAGTAATCTTCGATCAAGAATACTACAGATAGCGTGACGTACAAAATGAAAGCTAAATTCTTTCCGCGTAACAAAAAAGTTACACTCCTTGCACCTAGTAATAAAGTCACAAATCCTCAAAACATAATCACTTACGATTGTTCACGAAAACCGTCAAAAATAACGGCGCGAGCTGTTATTTACCGAGACGGTTTTGCTTAACCTAAATCTACAGTATTCTTGATCGAAGGTATTATCACTACAATATTTTATCCTAAAGTTACCACAAATCTAATTTACACAATAACTAGCAAAACATCGAGATTTAGCGAAAACAACTAATTCGCAAAACAAATTCAAGAGTTGTCTAAAAATGCTAATAAATTATAATCTAGCGAACGAGTACGGCAGTAAAATTAACTCAAAAACTCAACACGAGATATACCAACGTAACTTTAAATCACATTATAATCACCAAACTTAACAAAAACACTACAAAAGCGTTAACCGTCACTAATCCTACATATTTACTAAAACTGAAAATTTTCATTAAAAATAAGGCTGACCGCACATGGGCTACTTTTTCGTGACGCGACCACAATTTATCTTATCCACATAACACAGTAAAAAGCCCAACAAATACAGACAAATTACCAGTTGTTTGAAGATTGTAATATAATCAATAATTTGAAATCGGTCATCAAATATTTGCGAGGCACTATTACTAAAAGAGCTATCTCATTTTATTCCTGTCGCTTGGATGACTTACTGTGTGTTCTATAGCACTACCAGGCACTTTAATAAGCAGTTCGTTTGTTGAGGAGCTTATAAAACTACCACAAAAACTTCGCCAATCTATTGAGACAAAGAATCAAATAAGTCACGCGATTAGCTCAAAAAATGTAGCCAGTGTGCGGCCATCCTTTTCACAAAAAGGAAGTACAATTTAGTGGAAATTTTTGGAAACCGCATCAAATATGTAAGATACAATGTTAAAACGTTCAAAAACTTTAGCACATAAACAGTCGATTGTTTTTTTCAGTCTGAAGCAAGAAACTAAATGCAATCCCTGTCCACTTCAACACGAATGAAGATCGGTACACTGTTAGAACTTAGAACCTTCCTAATGTCTTACCCCCGGTTTCTATTTTCAACGGACAGTCGTAGGCAAGAGCTACGACTCGTTTCCACATACAAAAGTTTGACAGCTAGAAACCGGGGGTAAGTTAGCTGTCAAACTTTTCTATGTGGAAACGGGTCGTAGCTCTTGCCTACGATTGTCCGGGCATTAGTCTATTTCAATTAGCATGAGCGATGACAGATTTGCCATTTCAAGTCTCTTGAGATGTAAACGGGATCACGATTCAGAGTTCAGCGGAATGCATTCGGTTCGGAATAGGTCAGCTGCTCAACCGACCGCAACCAATCACAGTGCAGGAATTGATCCAAATCTGACGTTTGATTCCGACGTTTAGCCAAGTCACAAATCGCTAAAGAATAGAAACGCTACAGATAACGCTGAGAATCCACCTACGTCTAACGGCATTAATTTCCAAAAAATCTCTATGTAAATGGTCAGTTTGACATAATGCCAGGAACCCAGGAATACGCGATCTGTCTATTCGATTTCTATTCCATTTCGATTTGTAGCATGGTTAGGGGGGGGGGAGTGCCACTGTTTTTTTTGTGACTTAGATTTTCCATCAATAAAAGGTGCGTGAAAAGAAACAGTGAAAGCGCCAGCACTCACACTATTTGAAATAGAATTTTTGAATTAGTGTGGTCAAAAGTTTAAGTGCACCTCAAACAAGCTTCTTGTATTGTGTTCACAACAATATCTACAAACAAATTGAGAAACAAAAACACATCCAACACCCATTAGCTATAATTCGAGCCACTACGGGTTACACAAGACCACAATATTTTTTTATGTTTTTTCACATATAATTTGACATCTTAATCTAATGTTGCTAACAAGTTTTATGGAAATGTGACCGAATGGTAACACAAAGCTTCACTAGGCAACAATTTTCGCGTTACATATTGATTTTGGTCCTTTTTAGGGTACTATGGCCAAAGGATGTCAACGTTATCCTATTACTAAGGGTCTGTCTGTCTGTTCGTCCGGGTATCACAGAGCTGTATTTTGCAGTGAAAACTTCTTTTTTCGTTGGGCATTTTTGAGATGAGGTAAAACCTTTGAACTCTCGACACTATATCTGCTATTTCGACCTCAACGCTTTAAGCGACGCTGGCTTATCGGTTCATAGCTCGGCTAACGATGCGGCATGGATCGTATCCCACATAGGCAATATACTTCATGCATTTTTTTTAAACTTTAGTATCGTCACTGACACCTCGTTGCAGTTTTCACTTCTGTCGGCACTTCCAGAGTGCCTCTGTTTTTTTACTGTAATAGGAATACACTTGGAATTTTCTTAGTGTACGAGGCGAGTGTGTATGGGACAGCTGGAAGGGGAAGGCCTAGGCGAACCTTCTTGGATCAAATTGGCGACATTATGGAGAAGGGCCAGGTCAAAAGTACCCTAAACCGACGAGCATGTATGAAGAATGTAATGAGAGTGAATGAGGCGAAAGTTGTGTGTCAGGATCGTAGCGAGTGGAGATCCGTTGTCTCTGCCTACCCCTTTGGGAAAGAGGCGTGATTTTGTGTATGTATGTTACAACGGTCGATATAACAAAAAACATTGGGTCCAAAGTCCTTATTGGTCCGGACTTTTTCTATTTTGGCAATTTTTATCACGTTGCTCGTCCGTCAACATTGCCAAACGTGTCGAGCGACAAATGTTGCGCCAAAATTGTTGCCTTGCGTGTAATGTTACAAGCTGTTTATTCACGTAGATATTTTTGCTTGCTACAATAATTTCCTATTACTAAACTTACTTCTAAAATATAAAATACCTTGAATAAGGTAATGGATAAACTATTAACTGAACGAATCATTTGCGTATTTTTCTTTGGCATATAAATAAATGAGGTAAGCATAATACTTCATTACGGGCGTATGTTAACATTTAAACTAGGATGCGTAAACAGCGCAGATTAATTTGGATCTTAGTAACACATGATAGAGTTGAAATTCCGCTGGATATTCAAAGCAAATGATCGTACAGAAAGGAGACTAGAACGAACTGTTTCCGAGGTACACGGGATATGTTCACACTTTGACGAGCGAAACGTACTTCAGTTTGGGATTTTTACACCCGGTACCTTTACACCGATTTTCAGAATAATATTTTGTCAATGCTCTCTTTTTGTCCTTAAGTTTTGAGATTGTTATCAAGGTCTCTTTATCCATACGGAAATTTCTGAGATTAACGGCCGGTTTCTTGAACGCAAATCAACTTAAAAATTAACTAATCATTGGTCAAATCTGTAAAATCAGTGTCATTCGACCAATGAGTGCCAAGTAATCCCTTATCGCACACTTGTCCGCGCCGTATGCGCCGCAGTCATTTTTCTATACAAAAAATGCTGATGACGTCAGAAAATGCGGCTCGCCTCTGACGTCAGCAGCATTCCCTATTGAATTGACAGTTCGGCGCGTACCGCTCGGCTGCACTGTGCGAGTTTGTCAATTTTCGGGTTCGTGAAACCGGCTTTTAGTCTCTCAATAAATAAATAAACGTTTCGCCCGTCAAGTAACACGTACAATTTTCGCGCAAATACCTTTAGACGTTTAGTGGATCATATTGAGAATGTTGCGGTTCTCCAGCGATTCTTTAAGCGCGTAAAACAATTGCAGTTGTTGTTCCGGCTTGAGATTGTACACCTGAGAAATAAGATGTTATTTATGTTTTATTGGCTTCGGCTAAAGAAGCGCTCGTGGTCGTACATGACAGATCGTCGAAGTTTAGCAACGTTCTGTAAGTGGATGGGTGACGGCCAGTGGCGTTTTCATCTGAGCGCTTCCGTGCTTCGGAGGGCACGTTAATTTGTCGGTCCCGGCTATTTAAGCCGTTAAGCCATGGCCTTAAGGCGGCCTAAAAACTCCGTCACCAGAGTTGGCCACTGACTCATACGAACTTACTTCTGGATAAAGAACTTTATTTCTCAAAAGAAATTTACATTTCACTTAATGAGAATTTACTATTTTAAAATGTAATAATGAGCGTACTTTATGCTATTATTGTTACTTTTAACTAGATGGGTTAGTTTACATTTCAATCAGGTATATTATTTTAACAATGTAGGTAATAATGACAAAAGAGTTTTGCTAAACCTATTGAGCATTTAGTGGCCGTTTTGTAGAAAAAAATCAAAAGAGTAGGGTAGTAATACATTACGTGACGCGATCGTAGTTTGCATGCAGTTATTAGTCCAGGGCCGGATTTAAACTTTTGTGCTACTTATGTGATTTTTAAGTTTTATTTTAAAAATGTTAAAACTTTCGCAAGTTTTAATATCTTTTGGAAGTTTATTAAATAAAATCGCACCTTCATAGCATATACTACTTTTTCCATAATTGGTTCGAATTTTAGAAATGTGAATGTTGTCCGCGTTACGAAGTACTTACCTTTTTACTGCTCAAATCGTTCAATGAATCATAACTTGACTCACACTCTCCATATTTAACCAATTAAACGTAACGTAGGCACGTTATCGTCATCTTCTTGCCCTTATACCACTCCATGTGGGGTCGGCACAATATGTAATCCTCTTCCATTTCCCTCTATCAGCCGTTATCTCAGCACTCACTCCTTTCTTACTCATATCATCTTTCACACAATCCACGTAGGCACGTTATAAATAAATAAAAAACAACAACAACAAATGATGAAAATGGCAGATTATCCCGTGCAAAATGATGATGGCAACTTATGATAATGGCCTTCCCCAGTATGATGATGGCAACCACTCCTGTTTGATTATGGCAACCACGATGGCACATGTTGGCAACCAAACCCCTATATGATGGTAGCAACCAAACCTTCACATGATGATATCAACCAAGCCCCGTATAATGATGGCAACCAAACCGTATGATAGCAACCAAGCCCCCATATGATAGCAACCAAAAAGATAAACAAAGGCTACTAACTACCTGCTGCAGCAGCTTCTGCGGAGTGGCGGTGCGGATGAAACTCGTGATGTATACGTTCACAAATGTAGCCATCAGGAACTGGCAGTCGAAACGGTCCATTATACCGCCATGTCCGGGGATCACGTCGCCAAAGTCCTGGAGAAGATTAATATAAAATGAAAACAATTATGGATGAAGAAATAGGATCGATAGGCACCATAAAAAATTAAGATCATTTATCGATTTTAGTACAAAATGTATGGATTTTTTTTGACAATTTCTGACTTTTCTAGTACTCACACCTTAAATGGACCCCTATAGTCCTTTGTACCCTACATGAAACTGAATCGATTTGCATCCAAATATATTTTATTACTTTTAGCATTTATGTCGCTGACTGTACATTTTTTCTAAAATCTGTGAATGCAGTTCAAAATTTCTCAAAAAGTTAGGGAACGTCTCCTAAGAGCGTTATTCTGTAGCTACAACGGTTAAGGTACCTGCCCTACATGGCCCATGCCCTAACCTGCCCTTGCCGTAACACAGTTGTAAAACTAGCACGGAAGGTAAAGTTTCATACTAATACCATACTAGCAGTCTAATGTTTAGTCAGACAATACTTTAGCTATATCTACCTACCCACATTGTTCCTATTACTTTTTTGTATTGTTTAAGTCTATTGCTAAGTTCTTTGTTTGATAAATTGTATTTGTTATTTTTAAGTTAATTTGCACACCGATAATTTTCGGTAAAGCATGTTGTGACAAATTCTAAAACTTTTGATCTTGCATGTAAATGTAAACTACACAATGTTTTGAGCAAATAAATTATCTTTATCTTTAAGGCGAACCATTTCTTTATGAAATAAATTTATCTTTATCTCAAAAATACACCCTGCATGTTTGGAGTACCTATGTATAAAAAGTATTGAATCATTTAAGTATTTGGTTTCCATAAAACCAGCTGTTTAATTTGCGGCTAGGTGGCGCTTTGTGTAATCTCTCTTTAGCCCATTGTATCTCTGCAGGGCGGTCTTCCCTTGATCTCAACACATAACGCGGTCTTGTGCCATAGTTAATTAGTTAAATAAAATAAAAAGCTATACCTTAATTTTGAAAGCACGCTTGAAGCCAGAAGCGAAGAACCCTCCGAATGGTCCGATCACTGAGCTGAAGATGCTGAGAGCCAGAGAATGGATCATGAACGGATACATGTTGAACTTTTCCATGCCAATCTGTGAAAAAAAAGTCACTGTTATTAAGGGCGCGTACTACCTCAAAGGATAATAGGATAGTGGCAGGGGATAGAGACCATTGGAGGAGTTTGGGGGAGACCTTTGCCCAGCAGTGGGACGAGATGGGTTGAATAAAAAAAAAAAAAAAAAAACTACCTCAAAACTGTTTCGACTCTGGATCATATCTATAAAAGTATTGAACCAATATTATTGAAAAAAGTATATATTATAGTTGAGGATATAAACTGAGTCCCCGTTGTAGTGAAAACACGATTACAAACTTCCCTCTGAAATTTACTTAAAAACAAAAGTACTCAATAAATACAACTCGTACGAATTAACTGTGCACCTCGCTCTGTGACGTCATCCGGACGGTACCGTTTGCTTTGTTTGAATGCGGGGGAATGCGGGGCGCCGCGCGGGGAAGCGGGAGAGGGGTCGCATTCCAGTGGAGTGCACAGTTGATTCGTACGAGTTGTAAAACCATGTATCTAAACTCAGCTTAGTAAACTACGTGGTCCCGTTGTTCCGAATTTTGGTATTTTTTGTTTTTGTACTTTTAATTAGCTAAAAAGTGTTTTAGCGCCGTAAATAACGTTGCGCATCCATAGCTCTGTACTCCTCACACGCCGAACAAATCACACTCGCTGTCCCGCTTACAAAATGGCAGCGTATTATAGGCTCATAAAGGAAACTCTGAAAATAAGCTTTATTTCTAAAACTTAAGGATAGAAAGTAGCAAATATGTGCAATATAATAATAATGTGAATATAATATGTATAGAATATTATTTCATTTCTTTTGATAGACCCGCAGTCCCGCCAGTCACAATTTGTTTAGCCGGATAGCCCGAGGTGTAACTCATTAAGAACACTTTCGCTGGACGTGCGTTACTCGTTGTTTTAACGATGTAAGTGATATAATGGCGCTTAGGGCGTTTCGAGCTTTGGGCTATTATACATACATACATAAAGTCACGCCTCTTTCCCAAATGGGTAGGCAGAGACCACGGATCTCCAGTCGCTACGATCCTGACACACAACTTTCGCCTCATTAACTCTCATTACATTCTTCATACATGCTCGTCGGTTTAGGGTACTTTTGACCTGACCCTTCTCCAAAATGTCGCCAATTTGATCCAAGAAGGTTCGCCTAGACCTTCCCCTTCCAGCTGTCCCATACACACTCGCCTCATACACTTGCTTTGTCAAACGGGCTATTATACCAATGAATCAAACATTTTATCAGCTACATCAACGAAAATCGCAGTAGAGGACGGCCCCACTAGATGGAAAGACGATCTTGTAAAGGTTGCTGGGAGCCGTTGGGTGCAGGCTGCACAGGATCGATGCCTATGTTCAGCAGGGGACGCTAGATGGCTGAGATGATGATGATGATGACTACCATTTACAAAAACTTACAATCTTCATCAGCGGCTGCACGAACTGCGGCGGCGTGTATTCCTGAAGACGGAAGAGTAGAGACGGTTCGCAGTCCATTGTCATCCGACCAAGAGACTCCGAGTACTCGATCGGGCAAACTAGGTACGGGTATTGGGACATCACCCACGCCATCTGTGGAGAGTTTATTTTGAATCAGGCTCAAACATTGAATTGGCAGCAACGTAACAAGACATTATAAACCTTTAGGCCTTGACGCATCTAATATCATCTATATTAGATGATTTATACAGCGTCAGGAGGCAATCCATGCCTACACTCAACGGGACGCTGTAGTACCCGGGACATTATTTGAGATAGATAGCTTGCCCAGCACCAAACCATCCTCTCAGCTTAATCAGCGTGGTCCACAGGAAAGACAACGTCAATACGTGTGGAGCTGACCAAGCTGCGGGTTTCCTCACGATGTTTTCATTCACCGTTAAGAGCTCGTGTTAAAGTGCATATATTTTTTTTCGAAACGAAAAACCCACGATCTTCGGTTTAAAAGTCGAGGCACAACAATGTAACAAGATATAGAAACGCTTGATAGAATGTACGACGCGCGAACGCGCGAGACTGCTCGAGCCGGCGCGACACCTCGTTCATTCTATACCTTGTTACACTGTACATAAGGTTTATATTGTCTTGTTACGTCAGAGATACGTAAATGCCAATTCAATGTGGATTGGAATACTGATTTAAATTTTGTATAGGAGCAGGATGATTTTGTAATACCGATCTGCATTTATGGGGTTTCTATTTCATCTTTAGGTTTTAAAAATATATAATTCAAAAATTTACTTATAACAATGCTCTTCCCAACTGAGCTAATGGACAATCGGCAAAATTGTTAATCATACGGGACTAAATACTTTTCAGTTTATTTTGACTGAAGACAAAAAGCTGTTTGTTAACAAATCAATGTATTTTAGCGCAGGAGTGTATGCGATTGGCACATATACCACATTTCAGCCGAAATAATGAATTTGAGTAAATAAAATAAATAAATAAAAATATTTTCACATTTCACACAGCATCTTCTAGTCCCAAACTAAGCAAAGCTTGTACTATGGGAACCAGATAACTGATATACTACTTATATAATTTTTGTTTGTAAATACATACATAGAAACACCCGAGATAAATATTTGCAGATCATACAAACATTTATCCCGCGGCGGGGATCGAACCCGCAACCTTCTGCCTTCCAAGCGGGCTTTCACCCACTGCGCCACAGAGGTCGTCAAGTAAGGCTGATATTGAAAGGCCTACGTAAAATCGTTGTTCATACCAGCATGCCAAACGCAACAGTGGAGATGCCTCCTCCAATGAATCCCTCCCAGGTCTTCTTAGGGCTGAGTTTGATGAGCGGCGTCTTTCCGAAGAAGAAGCCGAATACGTACGCCATCACATCGTTGCAGATTATCATCGACACCGGCACTATGAACCAGATTAGGCCTGAAAGGGGAAATAAAATGACTTAACAATCAAATTCAAACAGCATTTATTATGGGATCACTTAAAATGGTCTTAAAAATGAAATTCTAATCCTGTTCCATTACCGCGAAGAACCAAGGCAACTATTTATTTACTAGCTAATGCGCGCGGCTTCGCCCGCGCGGTACCAACATTTTGAATAGCCTATATGCTGGTCACATTATCTACGCCTATTCCAAGTTTCATCCAAATCGTTGTAATGGTTTAGGCGTAAGTAAGTTCGTATGAGTCAGTGGCCAACTCTGTTGACGGTTTTTAGGCCGCCTTAAGGCCTCCGTCATGGCTTAACGACTTAAATAGCCGGGACCGACAATTTAACGTGCCCTCCGAAGCACGGAAGCGCTCAGATGAAAATGCCACTGGCGGTTACCCATCCACTTACAGACCGTTTCGAACGTTGCTTAACTTCGACGATCTATCAAGAACGACTAAGCAAGCACGGCCACGAGCTTACACAAACACTCAAACATCCAAACATACACACAAACTTTCAGATTTATTAGGAATACTAGGAATTAGGATTTATTCGTTCTTTCGGACCAGTATGTGGTGATAGGATTACGTGCACCTCAAGTTTCGTGCACCAAACACATTTCGTAAAGAGTTAGTAACCCTAAGTTAGTACTCAAATTAGTCTTTACTTTACAGATTAAAAAACGTAAACTGGGTCACGACTGTATCCCCAACGCGCGGTTCGGACATTCTCTCAGATCTTTTATATTCCAGATTCTTTACGCAAAATCCATTGATGCACGGCCAGGATCCGATCCCACGACCTTCGGATTGAAAGAGGTAACCCCATTCGGCCAACACGGCTTAAAAAATTAAAAATAATTGAGTATTATTGTTGTAGTCTACCAACAGCTACTCCAGCAATTTTGTTAAATCGAAATTGTGATTAATGAAATAAAATAAATTAATGGATAGTATAGGTAGTGACAATTTTTAAGATCAGCGTTGTCATGATTCTAATTAACGATTCAATTATAATTTATAATAGTCTTTATAATCTGGTCCCACAGGCACATGTAACCTATTCTTCTTCCATCAGTCGTAATCTCAGTAAGTACTCAAAATACGTTCAATGAACTCAATTCAATGAAAAATTACAGCAATGAAATACTGTAGAGCAACATATTGACATGTAAAACAGGGGTAGTCAGAGGCATGTCCAAATACATGTTTGATACATGCCCACATCTTGCAGAAGTTAGTATTCCATACGTGACAGGTTGCAAGCCCATCGCCGCCTATAAGAATACTAACTGGTTTCCTCTTGATGTTTTCCTTCACCGCTTAGAGCAAGTGTTAAAGCGCATATAAATTTTACGAAAGGAAAAATCCATTGATGCAAAGTATTAGCGGTTGGAAGGAAATCCTACGCAAACGCGATGTTTATCCGCTATTTCACAAAATGCCAATATTGTATGCAATGCAATTTACCGATTGAACGAGCCGACCTACTTTCAGAGTATTTTCGATTTTGATCAATGTAGGTATTTTATAAACTTCAGGAAAAATTCAATTGGAGCAATCATCTATACTAATATTATAAAGAGGAAAGATTTGTTTGTTTAAAATGAATAGGCTCCGAAACTACAGGACCGATTTGAAAAATTCTTTCACCAATAGAATCCTACATTGTCCCTGATGATAGGCTACATTTTATCCCGAGAAAGTGAAGTTTTCCCGAGGGATCGCGGGTAACACCGCGGCGGACAGCTAGTTGAAAATAAAGCTAGGTTGGTTGCCCGAATTCTTCACGGTATTGCCCGCGACCTACATTAATGTTAGTCAGAGCCACGTCCATGTATTTTAACGTCATTAGACACATTCGTCAGATTTATTATGTCAAAAAACACATTATTATATTATTATCTTTAGCATATTGGAAAACATGATCTTAGAGATGTCTACCGTGCCCTAGGAATTCAGTCGTGGTCATGTTTTGTTTTAACTATAGTCTCTTGTCCGATACTTGACTCACGATCGTTACAGACACATATAAAGATGATATTACATTAAACAAGTGTGCATTCACCGATTGTTTGGACAACGCAAGTGCCGACCTAGTTTCTGTGCGGTCAATTTGTTTAACCAAACGGCCTATATCTCTTCATATTTAACAGGTTCAAAGTTGTTTCTTTTTTGATACTTATTTGATATTTTCTTGTATATGACATGAGTAGGAAAGGTTTAAATAAGTGAGTGTTGAGATAACGACTGATAGAGGAGAATGGAAGAAGAACGCAAGTTGTGCCGACCCCACATAATGTGGGAAAAGGGCAGGGAGATGATGATCTGATATTGTCTTTAAGTTTGTAATTTTTTTTAGTGTTAATCCACACTTGCTTGGTGCTTAACCGATAAATATGAGCTTATCAAGAATTTCGAATCAGACGTCAGGGGTTCCGTTGCCGAGCGGTTGAAGGCATTCCGGCTTTAGGAGGATCGTTTGATCGTCGCGGGTGCGAATCTCGTCGGAATCGAAAATTTTGATAAGACTTTTCATTTCTTAATTGATATTTTCTTATCAAAATTCTAAAACTGACCAAACTTCTTACTTTTAAAGGTCGTAAGAGAGCTACTCTACAAAATTCTACAACGTTTTTAGATTATTTACTTGAACTTAATGGACCTTGGACGTTGACCGCATTTTTTGTTCTGAGATAGTAATTATATAAGTTTATATAAATACTCATTCATTGGCTTGCCCTTATCCTGCTCATGCGGGGTCAGCACAACATGTTCTTTTCCTCCACTCTCCTCTATCACTCGTCATCTCTATATCCACTCACGCAGTTTATATAAACACTCGTAGTACATAAAAGATGTAGTGAGAAGCTATATTGAATACCGTAGGTACCTTCTTCGGGCAAAACAACCGAATCCAGGGCAAAGATCAGTCTATTAATAAATTGAACGCAACACAATGAAATTGTTTGCATTGTGTTTTTGAAAGGAATAATAAAACAGTTTACACATCGAAATTGTCTCATACATGTTTAGTTAAAGTCACTTTGTTCAATTAGCTCCCCACTCACTGCAGCTGGACTATTTATATTGAAGACTCGGTGTTACCCGCGATGCTACAGGAAAACTTCACTTCCCCGGGATAAAATATAGCATATGTTCATCAGGGATAATGTAAGATTCTCTTGGTGAAATAATTTTTCAAATCGTCAAGTAGTTTCGGAGCCTATTCAATTCAAACAAACAAACAAACAAATCTTTCCTCTTTATAATATTAGTATAGAAGACGGCCTTTGTCCTAAAATAAAGCCCAAAACTGTGATTAACTGTGTGTAACTGTGTTTGTAGTTCTTCACGGTATTGGTCGAAAAGGAACAGGATACAGAATTCCTTTTCGACCAATACAGTGTTTTAGAAAATTATAGTAACCATTTCATGACGGTGACTGTACCAAAGATAGCCTGTTCAAATTGAATGAGGTTTATCTAATATGAAAACAAAAAAAACTCTTCTGCAGTCTAACTTGAAATACATTCCCAGTTGTCATCTCAATAGAGCTCAACCAATCACACAATACGAAAATGACAATTGAAGTCCGGGCTAGGGTTCAAATGTCAAAATGAAGCCGTCTATTGTCAGTTGAGTTGCACAATAGGGCCCCTGGTTTCTCCTTTACACATGGATTTGTTTATCCAATACATAACAAAAAATCTAAGTTTGAAAAGTAGAATCTTCGAAACGACGCATTATCATGACTCTATGAAAAGTCGAACCATGTAACATTTACGTGATACGATATATTGCTTACTCTAACGTATAACCTAATTTCCAAAAGCCAGGTAATACCTTACACGCTGAAATGTGCCTTATCAAGATGATGTAAAGCTCAAAGTCCTAAAACAAGGTTGGTGATTGGAAAGGCGCTTTTCGCTGAAACAGACTAGCGGTAATCTATTTTAAACACGGCTTCCCTACGTAACAAGTATTCTGAGTGAATAGGTCTTATGGTAGAGTATACATTTTCGGAATATTTTTTTGGGAAATGTCATGTATGCCATTTCTTGTTTCAGAAATAAACCAGTTTTGATTCTAAGGGCTGAGAAAGGTTTTGCTATATGAGGAATGTGGACTCGCGCGAAACATCTGTGGCGCAGTGGGTGAGCCCGCTTGAGACGCAGAAGGTTGCGGGTTCCATCCCCGCCACGGGATAAATGTTTGTATGATCTGCTAATATTTATCTCGGGTCTGGGTGTTTCTATGTATAATATGTATGTATTTACAAACAAAAAGTATATAAGTAGTATATCAGTTATCTGGTTCCCATAGTAAAAGCTATGCTTAGTTTGGGGCTAGATGATGCTGTGTGAAAGTGTCCAGTATTTTATTTATTTATCTGCACTGTGGCAACACATTCATAATATTCTATTCCACAAACCCCTAGCTGGCCTAGTTGCAATGTATGGCTTCCCCGTCAACAATGTTGACTTGACACGAATGGCGATCGAGTACAATGCTATCGGTGCCCAGTCGTAATAAAGGGCTGCATGTCGGAGTTTTGACATGTGCCAAGTGTATATCAAATCATGTTATACATAATAGTTTCTTTAGATTTTTTTTTCGGTTCAGGAAAATATTCATCATTTACGCCATTTGATTAAGCTCGGTGCAATTTTAACTAATACAGCCTGAATTCACAGTATAAGTTGGCAACCAGAGATCCGAAAAAATGAGGATTACTTTATCTCCAAGGCGCAGTACACATCCCAGATGTTTTATGTATTCCAGCCAGGGGCCGTAATCGCGTTCCTTTTTTCATTCGTTTGATGAATATTCGGATGCTTCCCACCACGATATCTGACTTCAAGGGCCAATTTTTCAGAAGTTAAAACACGGTCCTAACCTAGGACCAAATATTCCAAACCGAAAACTTGGCTCTTGAAGTCAGAAATCGTGGTGGGAAGCGTCCGAATATTCATCAAACGAACGAAAAAACTGAACGCGAATACCTCGAGATCCTATGAGAATAATACTACAACCAAAATTATCTCCTTCAAATATGTTACATATTCAATTATGTATACGCAGGTCGCCCTACCAATTCACACACTCTGAATGAGTGTAATGCACTTTGTTTAATTAATAACTTGGCGTGTACTAAACTGTTGATAATTTATATCAGACAATGAACCTGACCTACACCTTGGAATTGAACGCGCTATCACTTTGGATTAAAATTATATTGCTATTGGTGTATTAAACTTGAGTTCTTAATATACTGATAAGGTGTAGGTAAGTAAGTATAGTTGGATATTCGAGTACTTAATCGTGTTTCTGTGTGTTTACGCTACATTCTTGATACAAGCTCGCCGGTTTGGGTACATTTACTTAGATTAGGGTTCAGTCCAAAAGCGCTCGTGGTCGTGCTTGCTTAGTCGTTCTTGATAGATCGTCGAAGTTAAGCAACGTTCGAAACGGTCTGTAAGTGGATGGGTGACCGCCAGTGGCATTTTCATCTGAGCGCTTCCGTGCTTCGGAGGGCACGTTAAATTGTCGGTCCCGGCTATTTAAGTCGTTAAGCAATGACGGAGGCCTTAAGGCGGCCTAAAAACTCCGTCACCAGAGTTGGCCACTGACTCATACGAACTTACTTACTTAGTCCAAAATAATTCTTAAGAAAAGTTTATTTTTTTCTTAGTAATCTAAAAAGGCGTTTTAAAAATCATGCTGTTAATCGACTTTCGTTGCTGGCTGTACATACCTTCGAATATATTCAAGAACCAAATCACGGGGTGTACATACCTTCGAATATATTCTGGATGATGAGATAGCTCTGAGTAACCACGATCAGCAGAGCCACATGCGTCCAAGCGAAGAGGCTGAACTGTCGCATATAATACCGCTTCACCAGGGATAGCACGAACCATACGAAGCCGACGCAGTACAGGCTGAATGATATGAAGCGGTGGTAGGTAACCAGGAACTTGAGGTAGTCCTGACAACAAAATTACGTAAATTAACGATAATACGACGATATAGAAAAGTTTCCTCTCGTATGGACTTGCAGTCAAGTGTACACTGACTCGTCTGAATGATAGCCAATTTAGACCAGCCTGGCTAGACTGGAATCCCTCGGACGGACTGACCCCAAAAGTACAAGCAGGGGGTTTCTTAGGTTTTACGTGAGCACCTATGAATTTTTCAGAAATAAGATGTAAGTATACATTTCTCGACATTTCACACAAAATCATTTGTTCCTAAAATTAGCATAGCATTATGTCAACCACAAGACATAGAAAACATCCAGACGCAAGAAATAGTTACAGTTATACAAACATTTGTAATTTGTTTCGAACCCGGACCTCCTGTGACGCTGGTGGAACTTCGCCCACTGTGTTACAGAGGTCGTCAAATGGTGGACTTTTCAAATCGGTCCACAATCAAAGGTGCACATTATACCTACTATTACTATAGTTGTTTTCACATATGAACGGTTCCGTGACAAAGCTCTTTTATGTTTATTTATGAAATTATTTAAAAGGAAATAGACAAAACATTTTGTTTTGAAGTTGCATCTTTTAGTATTTTCACTAGATTTTATTATTTTCCTACGTTAAAAATACTATCCCATTGGGCAAAAGCCTTCCCCCATTTCTGCTGTCACTACAATCCAGTGCCAAATCCGATCAACCTTACCGTGTTCCTGTTTCGTATTTTTATGAGGAAACTGAACGGTACACAAATTCTATAAGTATACCGTTCCGTTTCACCTAAAAAACGATAAAACCAACCATGTGAGGTATAAAAACATAACACATGATTATAATTTATGATCAGCAAATTGCTACATAATGACAGGGCTCAGTAAACGCCTGTTACGCAATGGTAATGGATTGGCCAGGCTAATGATTATCCTAATTGGATCAACCGATCAACTAATTGATTTACGGCCTGGTTCATAATGTAACAACTAACGATGCAACTAATGTTCGGTTAGTTTTCGGAAGGCTCATCCAACTTTTTCTCAGATATTTGTTATTGGGCCGGATAGAATGTAGTATCTGACGCAGAGCGCCTTTAGCGATAAGGTCATCTATTTTTACATTATCCGGTTTCATTATTTCTGTATTTTGTTTACAAACAAGATCACGTCTCGGTATCAAATGATAATGTTGGTATGGACGATACTTTATGAGGGATGAAAACCATGTTGCCCAAAGAGCTTTGACTATGAGTGTGGCTGGGTATGCAAGAAGAGAAAGGCCGAAGAATAAGTGGTTGGAAGTTCGTATGAGTCAGTGGCCATAGCCAACACTGGTGACGAAGTTTTTAGGCCACCTTATACCTCCGTCACAATTAACGTGCCCTCCGAAACACTCTGAATGAAAATGCCACTGACGGTCATCCATCCACTTACAGACCGTTTCAAACGTTGCTTAACTTTGACGATCTATCAAGAACGACTAAGCAAGCACGAACACGAGCGCTTCAGACAGATGATATGAATGTAAAATGAGTGGATGCACAGTTGACGAGTGATAAAAGTGAGCGGCAGAAGAAGAATTGCTGTGCCGACTCCACTAAGCGTGGGATAAGGGCAGAGAAATGATGACAGAAGACCACGTCTCTTTTCCGTAGGGATAGGCAAAGATCACAGATTACACTTGCTACGATCCTCAAAGTAAAATGTTCGACTCATTCACTCTCATTACATCACACACGTTAGAATACCTGACACCTTATCTTGTTCATTAGTTATCGATGGTGTGCAATAAAGTTGTATTCATTCATCCATTGGTTTAGTGTACGTAAGCAAGTTCACCATTGGCTCAACTTACGCACACTAAACAATTTGTAGGAATGAATATACAAGCATACATAAACTACGTAACATAGAACAACTGTTTCTTGCGTTCGATAAGGAACCGCTCAGACGCAGTAATAACAAACAAACGCACAAGCCACATACGCCTTGGACGTGAAATATTGTATTGGATAATAAAAATATACTTTGATATCAAGCCAATACAACTTTGAGGACAAGGAGCATCATTCCATCAATGGCTCACTTATAATTCTTTCGTCACACTGGTTCGAAAGACACGACAAGAAGAATACAACTTTTATCATTCGCTTGATGAATATTCTGATGTCTCCCACCATGATTTCTGACTTCAAGGGTCAATTTTTCAAACGTTAAAACACGGCCTAGGACCAAATATTCCAAACCGAAAAATTGGCCCTTGAAGTCAGAAATCGTGGTGGTAGGCATCGGAATATTCATCAAACGAACAAAAAAAGGAACGCGAATACGGCCCTGATCTATAACATCAAAGTTCGTGGTGTGTTTTGTCTAGACAACTTATCCGTTATCATTTTATCAAAATGGTGTGACCACTAGCGGTGATTCATCATAATTGCTTATCATTCTGATATTATTTAATGTGGATATGCGTCGATGCTAATGACGATGTAAACAACGCTCGAACGATCCTATTTTGTGTAGCTGACTTGTGATCTCTCATTTTGATATCGTCATCATCTCAACCCTTTTGCGCCCACTGTTGGGCATAGGCCTCTCTGTATAACGTCATTATTTCCGGTTGTTTGCGAATCTCATCCAGTGATTTCCGACTACACAAGCTTGACTGTTCCAATGATTCAAAGTGTGAAAATACCAGCATATATCTACATACATATTACATAGTAACGTGCAAAACTAACTATACTGCCTAAATTTTATGTACAACGCAAGAACAAAGTAGGCAGCGATGTAAATAAGCAATAATTAAAGTGTAAATGTCACTTAAACTCAAGGCCTTTCAGTAAAGAAACTATTCTGCCACAAAACGTAGAGCGTTGCTAGAGATTAAACCGGTTTAGTAGGAAATAATTCAATTATTGTCAATGCCATACAACACGCAAGGGCATTATGGATAACTTTTTTAAACTTTGTTTTACAAAACAAATATACAATGCTACCTATACAGGTTCGAAAGGGACGGGCTAGAGCTTCCATCATCATCATCGGCCTATATCAGTCCACTGCTGGACATAGGCTTCCCCTAATGCGCGCCATTGCGCCCTGTCCTCAGCTCGACGCATCCAGCTTCTGCCAGCAGCCTTTCGCAGAGCGTCACTCCACTTGGCCGGAGGGCGTCCTACACTACGTTTGCCGAGTCGCGATCTACACTCAAGAACTCGTTAGTCATTTGTCCATAGTCTTTTGTTATTGTAGTAATTGACCGAGTTTTTTTTTTATACATCGTAACGTTTTCTCACTTTTGAAGCGACGCAAGCGCTACTTGTTTTGTCTCTCGCGTGTTGGTATTGATTCATTTTTATATATACTTCAATAAATAATAAAAATAAAATAATTATTGTAATTGACGACCTACTTATTATTTACTAGCTGTCTGTCGCGGTGTTAGCCGCCAGACTTTCAGTTTAATCAAAGCTAAAACTACTATTCAGAATATAAGCGGCCTTCTAATATTTTACGCTATGAACTTCCTTAATTTGTTTCGGAGTCAAGATTAAATTTCAAGGAGAACTTTTATTTTTATCACGCGAAAATCTGGCGAAAAACTAAAGGCTCTAACTTAAAATTACACATACATCAAATCATGCCTCGTTGTCATAAACTTTACGAGAAAGAGACACTTTACGGCGTAAAGTAAAGTAAATTCGTATGAGTCAGTGGCCAACTCTGGTGACGGAGTTTTTAGGCCGCCCTAAGGCCTCCGTCATGGCTTAACGACTTAAATAGCCGGGACCGACAATTTAACGTGCCCTCCGAAGCACGGAAGCGCACAGATAAAAATGCGACTGGTCACCCATCCACTTACGGACAGCTTTGACAATCTATCAAGAACTTACTATAATTATGATCCTAGAAAGATTCTTCTTTTGCCTAATTCACTCTCATTCATTTCTTCTTTCATACAAACTCGCCGGTTTAGTACTTTTGATTGAGCCCTTTCCAAAAGCACTCAAGTACCAATTCAAATAATATAAATGCCTGAATATTTGAATATTGACGTGATCATGTTTCATAAAACATCATTGTTTGTTCCTAAATTGGAACAATGGAATATTCTATTCTCTCAATAGACTGTCTATGTTTTGGTAGATCAGTTATGACATTGCTATAACAATAATAAGCATTATTCTAGTGTGTTTATTGCAATATTAATACACACAATTAGTATTCGATATTTTAAACCAAGACTCATATATATAGTTAATGTTTCATCTCTATAGAGATAATGTAAATTCTGATTTTGAATAAAAATTCGGAATTCAACATGTTTGTTACAATGTGTTACCAATACGGTTCTAAGTACCTACTCATACGCAATCAACGATTTTAAATACCTACACATACGCAATCAATTTATCAATTTAAATCAAATATCACGACAATTTCAGCCTAGCAACCAATACTATCTTGATAAGTTATTGATTGGCATAACGCATTAGCGTTTTAATGATACTAGCCATAAACAGGTCAACAATCTCCCTTTTATGTATAAAAGGTGATCATTTCCATATTAAATGTGGTATTGAAGTATGTACATAATTAAATAGGAATATTTTATATAATGTTTGATCGTACAAGTCGAGCTGAGGACAGGGCGCAATGGTGCTCATTAGGGGAGGCCTATGAACAGCAGTGGACTGTTACAGGCTGATGACTGTTAAAAAATTAGAAGTTGATTTCTTTTGACAGTCATAGTCAATAAACTCACCGTCCTATTGATGACAACACCAAAATAGTCAATCAGATTCTCTCCGTAGAAGAAGTAGTTGGAAGTCAGCAGAAAGTACCAGGATAGGGAACGGAACCAAGGAAGGCCGTGCACTCGGTACACCGCATAGCCAATGTTGATGATTTCTTCGAAGCACTTCACTTGCACACAAAGTACCTGCGAATTAAAAATATGATCACAACTGTATCCTCTAGAGTGGTAAGACATTCTCTCATATCTTTTCGGGTACAGAACCTTTGAAGATGTCAAAGGAAACAGTCAGAGACATGTCCAAATACATTACTAGGCAAAATAAGTCCACATTTTGCAGTAATTTTATCTAACTAATAATAAACACGTAAAGTTGATTTTACCTGATTTTTTTACGAGGTAATCTCTGAAACTACTTACAGTGATCATAAGAGCCAAAGGTCCGCCATAGATCAGCAAGCAGAAAGCTCCAATCATCAGCCAGGTGAAGATGCCTCGGATCACCCAGTTTCTCCATCTATATTTATATAATAAAAGGTACTTTATGCATCAATGAAATAAAAGCTTGTCATGTAACAATAACTGATGCATATGGCTTGGATTCAAGCAAGCAAGAACCATAGGTGCTCGCTTCTAGACTAGGTATCAAGGATTACAAAGCTATAGGTAAGAATAAAAATAGTGTACGACAATCCTCAAAATTTGGATAGTACAAAATAGCTAAAAAAAACAACTAGATCTCAATGGAGACTCAATGAAATTTCATAATTTATCCTACAGGTAAATTAATTTCATTTAGGTACTTCGTTAATAGTATAATTTTGAATAGCTAACCACTACAAAACATGACTGCAATCTCGATAAGTTTGTCTACGTACTACTAAATAATGCCCCAAAGTGTTTACAATATAATATTCAGGTATTTGTGAGAATCTGTTATAAGTTTGATAATAAGTCCATGTCATAGTACAAGTTTAGTAATAATCTTGTAACGCATGAGCGTTGCATTCATTAAATTGGATTACCTTGAAGATAGACCAGAAAGTGCGGAGTCAAGGATTTCTGGCGTCTTGTCCGTCCCCTGCGGCAGGCTCTTTGCCATTTCATCTACATACTTCTCCTCTATGTTCTTCTCTTCCTCAGAATCCACCTAACAACCAACCGCAACATAAATAACAACAACACATAAAATACAGGTTTTACCACTTAGAATTACAAAATCACTGTAAATTTACATGATCGGATTCTCCAGCGGTTTCCATTTTCTCATTTCCGTCACCTTCTCCGCGTCGGTGTCTCAGCTCGCTCATGGCTGAGAAAAACTCACAAACAACACTTCACAATTTAGATTTTTTAGGAAAACGCCGGAATCTGGCGGATATTTTATTTCATTTACAATGAAGAGAATCGTTGTTTTTTCCAGCCAGCGACTTGTCAAACGACTAAAATCAATAAAAGTTTTTTTTCTATTTGTCTACAGTGTTGCCATGTTGTGTAGATAAAGTGGAAAATGGTAGAAATCCTTTTTGCAATTTTAATCTAGATTTACGTAGAAATAAAATGCTAAAATTGATACAAAAAACGCAATCAATAGCGTTTAGTTAAACAGAATTTTTAGAATAACTAATACTGATAGCTAAAATTAAGTTGATTCCACCTAACTGTTCGACTGTGAATGGTCGACTTTTCTCGCTGGAACCGTCAAAGTCAGAAAATGTAACTGTCATGATGTGAACGAATGGAACGAATGAGCAAATCAATCAAATCAAAACCAAACAAAACAAAATGTAAACATGTCGTGCGACGCGGATGATAGTGATCAAAAATTTGAAAACGTAAGTAAAATAATTAATTTCTCAATAGTAAGTGTGCCAGATGCATTGAGAATTAACTTATTTATCTATTTCAGCTAAAAGCCACAGTGAAAACATCGTTTGCACGGATCTACGCAACTCTGAAAGCGAGGGAATTGAAAACATTACGACAACTGGACGCTTTACGTAAACAATGCCAAGACGACAAAGACTTATCAAGAAATTGTGTTCAGGAAATTAAATTATGCTTCGAAAACGAGACCGCATTACTAGACAACATTTACAATTATGGTGCTATTGATCTAGAGAAGTTGAATTTCGATAGTGCAACTTTCTCCTTGGAAGATTACGTGAAACCTGAAGATGATCACATGTACTCATACAAGACTATCGAAGAGGCTACGCAGGAAACCAGTAAAGACGATTTGGAGATAGAAGAGGCAGCTTTAAGACAGATAACAGCTAATAATGATTGCGTTTGCTATGTCAATATTAAGAGTGAAGAGGTGTCACAAAAGTTTAGAGATATAGAACCACCCACATCTCCCGTAGAGTCTAGAGAAAATAAGTTAGTGAATATTCCAGAATGTCCAGAGGTAGCTGAGGAGGAAAAAAGTTATAGTTCAGAATCGGATGTTGAAGTCGCCAAGCTAGATCCAACTGATGACTGGATGAACTCAATCAAGAACCAGACCGAAACCGAGCCAACTCAGGTAACAGATCTCATGGAACACAGCACTATCAAATGCTCGTAGAAGCCACTGTTTTTGACCCATATTTTTTTTGTAGAATGTAACAAAGTTTTATATTTTAATATTTTTTCTAAGTGTTGTTTGTACTGAGATATGCAAAACTGCCAAATAAATACTTGATGGTCACAAAATCAAATATTAATTTTGTATCCCGCCTACAACAACCACATTATCTCTATATTAGAATAGAGTAAGTAACTATTACATGTGAGTGTAGACTAAAGCATGTTTTATACAGGGAATCCTTTTGTATTCTATTGGTGAAAGAATTTTTCAAATCGGTCAAGTAGTTTCGGGCCTATTCATTTCTAACAAAAAAACATACAAGTAAACAAACAAACAAAACTTTCCTCTTTATAATATTAGTATAGATAGGTCAGCATTTGACCTCACTCTGCCTGATGTTAAGCAGTAGTGAGGTCTAAGATAGAGCTTACATAAAAGGAACCTATTTAATAATAAAATAATAATCCTCCTGGCCGATTTCGGCAACGGAGACTTGGGTTTTTTTATTTTTTCCCTATGGGCTTGGATGTTTAGCCCGCATATGGCTTATAAACCCTATTTTAGCGCTAAAGGCCCGGTTACAAGGAGCGCAAGTTAATGTGCCATTTACAAAGTTATAATTTATATTGGCAGGCGGTCTATTTTTAAGGTGTTCTCTTTTGGCGTCTAGTTCTCGCCTCCTTTCTTCTTCGAACTCGTTCACTTTCTCGTGAAGGAACCTATTTACTCTTGATTTGAAGACCCCTATATTGTACTTTTCGGGAGATTTCATTGGACTCCAAAGAATGTGTAGTGGTCCAATTTCTTGAAAGTATTGGTTCAATAATCAAAAGATTATCTGATTCAGTTCCAGAAATGCACAAATTGCACATTGGGCTCATGAAGCATCTGACTCACATATGTGGCATGGAAAATGGTAATCAGATGCATGTTGAGATGAAAATTATCTCATTTAAGGTTAGCAGGAGAAACTACAGGTTGCTCATTTACTTGCAGGGAAAAAGGATCTCTTTCACAAATAAAACAAGGTCCATAAAGCATCAACTTATATTGTTAATATTTTTACAAATGGCGTTACATGATTTAAACTAATATGCACTGACTTCTGATTATAAACCCTAATGAATAAATATACCCTTTGCTTCCATACGAGTACAGTATAAAGACCAATTTTTCATTCCAAGGCTTGCATTGCTTATGGAAGATCATGTACGTTACTTCATATAACAATAATGCTGGAGGAAAGTGGAGGGGATGTGTTTGCGGCAATTGTATCCATGCCCCCTACTCTTGCTACAATGTTGAGATGGATGTGCAACTCAACGTTTTCGTGTTATGTAAACTCCTATGCATCTTGAGCAATGATTCTTAAGGATATTACTTGGCCAAGCCTGAATCGAATTAAATTATATTTTTTCAAACAGATATTTCTAATGCTGGCCATTATTTTACCTCAAAATTTCTGTAATTTAGTTTCTGTTAGGAACATAAATATTGATGCTTACTTATATTATTTGATTGATATTTTTTGCATGAAATATGAATTTAAATTAGGGAAATACAATGGAAAAGTTGAGGTACCTACTTTTCCACACTAGAAGAAAACATGCAAGCCTTCCATTTGTACTGCCCACAAAGCGTAATACTATGGTTTTTATGGCACTTATTGACATACATTTTACAATTCCTATAAATTCCCATTTTGGATGGAATCTGTTATGGTGGAAGGTTATTCTAGTTTGTACTCGACTTCACTGGATTATGTGATGGCACAAGAAATAGTGCTAGGGACAATTTTTAAATTAATTTTAGATATCTAAGATGTGATGAAAGAATAGTGAGTTATGACTACCTACATGAATTTAAATACTATTTTAGGCACTCATAGGTGTTTAGGCCACTTCAAGTTTAATTTTATTGTCTCAAAAGTGAGCTACAAACTAAGAATTAATCCATATGATTATGAATACTGTGTTACATTCATAAGAATTCGATAAGTTAGTAGTCAAACGAATTTAAAAGGGGATACAATGGTAAGATAAAATTCCTTAAGAGGGAGTACAAAATCTTACAAGTTTTAACTAAAATATGTGTACCTAAAGCATGTTATATTGTAGTTACGAATAAGTTATACTAGCTTATGATATTCTGTTAAGACTACTATACATTTAAACAAATAAGTACTATACAAGGCCGAAGTCTGTGCACACAGCTGCTACATCTCTGTTGTTCTGTTTCTCTGCGCTGTTGGCAGCCATATTCAGCTCAACAAGGGTGTCCACACTGTTAATACTGACCCCTTTTAATATCTTCTGTGCCGCTAAACTCGTAAAGTTAAAGCTCAAGTCGCTTAAGCTCGGGAAATTGTAAAAATCCTGATTCTCCTTCTTGCTCTCCTGGCTCAAGCTGTACCGCTTCTGTTTGTTCTCCAAGCAGTTTAACTTCTCAGCTGACATGTTGATGTCCTTTAACTGGTCTTGGTTCTTGGCCAAGTTCGGTTCTGAGCCTAAAACCGTCGGTTTCTGGTCGATCGCTTTCGTCAATAGATTCGCTATAGAGTCTGTACTCATTCTATTGTTCACGTTCGGGATGCCGTTCAGCATCTGCAAAGCCGCTGCTTTCTTCAACAGATCGACGCTTTTCAACTCGCTGTTTGAGTTTATATTCGTTTGAAGGCCATTCGTTGATGACAGAGAATTCTTCTGGTACCGCAAACTGCCCATAGATCCGATGATATTGTCGTAACTCTTGGTGGGTGTTGACGGGTTGCTGTTGGCAGTAGTTTCTACATTATGTATGTTGTTATGGATAGCTGGAGATGCTGGGTTGGATGCTACTTCGTTCGTGTTATTCAACTGATTTTTGTACACAAAACTATTGTTGTTAGTTACTCCACCTCCGATTTGTAATGAGAGCTTTCGATTATTGTTCATACCCGTATCATTAATCGAATTCTTATTGAATTTATTCTCTTGTACACGAATCGGTTCTGATTCTTGGAACTTTTGTTTATTCTTTTCTACGTTGACGTCGAATGAAGTTTCAGTGGGGTTTTTTGTTGTTTGGTTCGAGGTTCCGTTTTGAGAGACCGAGACTACCTGCCTGTCATCGTTGATGATGTAGATATTGCTCCCGTTGGTAGTTTCGGTGACCTTTCCATTCTCAAAGGTGATAACGGATCTTACGGGAGAGTTCTGTACATAGACTTTGGTGTTAGTGCCGCCACCGTTTTGAGACATTGTGTTCGTGGTAACTTTTAGTGTGATTGAGTTGTTAGAATTGGAACTGGCCAACATCGTCGTAGAGGGATTCTCCACCTTAGGTCCTAAAGTTTTATTATGCAAAGGGGTAGCGGTTTTTTTGGGTGTGCTTGGACAGTTTTTTGGCGAGTTTTTGGGTGACGTGCTTTTACCGTTTGTTTCTCCGCCGACAATCGGCGGTTTGTTTCTGTACTTATGAAGGCTCTTTGGGGAGCTTTGAAGGCTTTGTACTTTGACCAGCGACTGCGCTCTGCTGAGACCGGAAGCTCCCTGCGCGTTGCTATGACTAGGCGAAGGCTTTAACGTTCGGTCCGATATGTGCGATTCGAGGCTGGAATGACCGCTGCTACTTGTGTGGTAGCTCCTTTTCATCAAAGCGTTGGGATCAGACGTCCCGTTTTTATAGTCCTTCCTTGGCGTTCGATGGGTGCTTGTGCTTTCTAAACTGGAAGGACCGCTAGTGGTCATTATGTGGTCGGAGTTCGAGTAGTCTCCTCTTCGAAGGCTACCATTAAGGCTATCTCTCAGCTTTGGATCGCTGTGTCTTTGTGGGGACCCAAAATGATCAAGGATTGTTTTGTGGGTTGAACTTCTGCTTAAGGTTGACCTTGGAAGGCTTCCAGAGCTGGGGCTCGACTGCCTGATCGGTGAGTGATCGTAGTTTCCCACGGAGCCCGCTATGCCAGATTCCGTGGAAAGATGTCGCTTGTGCCTTCTTGGCAGTGTCGATGACCGATTACTTATTTCTGAACCGTCGTAGTATGATGAGACGAATGAGGTTTGACTCTGCAGTGACTCCTGAAAAATAGAAAAGAAATGTCATGAAAAAAGTTAATTAACTTCGCAGAAGCAGGAAACAGTAGAATCTCGAAGACGATATGAAGTAATAGTTACCTTAGAGTTAGTTTGTGTGGCGACGCAATGCAAATGCACCGCTTTGTTGTTGAACCACTCGGTGGGGGGGAACTGCGCAGAGAATGAGCTCATCGCCCGCGTCTGCTTGCTGCGGCCGCTTCGTCTGAATAAGCGGGAGAGCAGGGACACTTTTTCTGGAACGATAATGACATACTGTTAATTCAACAGTCCTGTTTTGGTCTATGGTTTTCAAAAATCCGTGATGGTGAAGTTTAACCAAGTGCAGACAGCAGTTTGTATATGATGTTAGAAACTTACTCGGCGACGCAGATTCAACGCTCGGTGGGTAATCGGTCGATGACGAACTGTCAGTCGTGTTCGCGTGCTTGTGATGAAGGCTCCTAGTTGAAGCACATCTCTGGAGGTACTTGGTAGAAGAGCCAAAGATCCGAAGCGAGTGACGTCGATCCAAGGATCGGGGAGCGGGGAAAGACGCACTGCGTCTCTTATTCGGACGGCCGTACAGTATCTTGTCGTTAGGATTTCCTGAAAGGAAGGAAAGATTGCGTTAATACGGTTAAAAGTTAAAATTATTGTTTGCGGACATGTGCATGTGTTGCGAGACTGCCATTTGGCTTCGCAATTGCTCCGCATACGTTACGCAAACAGTTCATCGTACCCTGAATAAATTAATGCGCGATGCAAAGTAAACACTTAGTTTAAAAAGCCGAAACCTGATGGCGACTTGCAAAAACAGGAAAGGCATTATGAGAAAGAAATGTTTCCCTGCCAAAGGCGAACCATTCGTAAGAAACAAGCATCATAGGCACGTACACTGGTAGTTACGGGTCAAAGAACAGAGTAAGCACAGTTTTTATGGCGCCACGACTGGAGCTAAAACATTAAGTTTGCAGTTACGCTAATTTGCTACGTTAGTTTAACTTAATGTTACGGCAGGAACGTCTGGTACGTTATTGTTTGCAGTAAATTTTGCCACCAAAGGGGCTGGATTGGAACATGCTATTCGTTTTAGGTCTAACATTGCTTGCAGTGCAGTCTGTAGTTTATATCTACTGCTATTGTATCTCCTTTGCCTACACCGCTTGGTTCACTGTCCGTTTTGTAGTAGTGTCAGAGATGTGCATTAAAACTGAATATTTTTTCAGAAGAATGATTATTGCTAAGTGACCTAAGAGTTCAACCTGATTAAAAGCAAATTCATACTCTTATATAAAATTTTAGCTGAAGCCAGTATTTATTAGTATGATGTGCTCTTATAATAAATTATAATATCTGTCTGTCCTTTACCTACTTGGTAGGTAATTTCAATACCAACCGCCCGTTTTAGGGTTCCGTACCCAAAGGGTAAAACAGGACCCTATTACTAAGACTCCGCTGTCCGTCCGTCTGTCACCAGGCTGTATCTCATGAACCGTGATAGTTAGGGGCTCCCATACAATAAATGTGATTTTTGCCGTTTTTATAGATAATGGTACTTAGCCCTTCATGCTCAATCTGACTCGTACTTGGCCGGTTTTATAATAAGTATGTTGTATCATACATCTTACAAGTGTAGTATGTACAACACAATATAGTAACCTAATACCTACGAGTATGTTGCTTATTGTATTAAAGTCTCTAACAGGATTATCTAGTTCCCTTGAGATTAAGTTCTGATCGTCATAATAATACATCTTTATCACTATGAATCGGTATTCTAGTTGCTTATATTTCCAATGAAGGCAAAGCTCGTAAACTTGAATTGTAATGGTTTAACTTAAAGCTGGAAACTAATTTCGCTTAGTGAATATTTCAATTGGTTTAATTAGATTGTATTTTAGACTGCAAGTCTTGTTGGAGGATTAGTTCTATGTTGTGTGTTGTGTTACTTATCTAGTTAGTTTTGGTACTTATCTAAATTTTTAATTTAATTCCCCCACCCATAATAAATGATTGTTGATATCCACGCGTGAGTAATAACACTGCTATTATTGATTTTTTAGGACATGTTGCATAATGATTTTCAAGGAGAACAGATATTCCACCAATCTCAGCCGGCTACATGCACGCTCGAATGGACTAAGTTATACAGGAAGCAACAATGAATTGAAAGGATAGTCATTATCGATTTTCGATTCGATTTTGGATATATTATAAGTACACAATATTTTAATTTGTTTGTTGAACTGAATAAAGTTAGTTTAAAATGAAAGACCCAATAGAAATCAAATTAGATTTCAGAAGTGCGATGACGCATAAATAATTAATTCTGCAGACAGTTGGCTCAATATATCAGCGGGACAGGGCGATCCACACAATGTAGAGCTCGTGATCCTTTTGTAAACATTGAATCGTGCACACATTACAGTTAACACTTGATTTTACGCGAGTTTGTTTTTGGATATATTGATGTCTGTTTGTTATTGAACTTGCGTGGTGTTATGTTTAGACTTCAACAGGTTTGGTTATAGATGTAGACTTCTTATGGATATTACTTTGTTATTGGACAGGTTTTTTTTAAAGCTGACCTCATGGCATTACTGTGTTTAGAATCAAAAGTAAGTTGATCGCAGTTTGGGGGTAGGTAAAATTCCCCCAATCCAAGGCAAAGAGGTAGTACTAACCTCACCAAGGTTGACACCATCTAGTCCACATACCTTGGGGCCTTGTGGCCAAATTTTTAAAATTTATTTTAGTTATTAAAAGAGTGTTGATAAAGTTTTTTTTTGTCTTAAAGTCCTAGTTATTTCTTAATCTATATTACTACCTAGATACTTATAACAAAATCTATCTCACTCAATACTATAAAATCCCAGCAATACTACCGACTTACCTGTGTAAGTGGGTATACTGGTAGGTACCTGTTTCCTACTTTTAAACTATATTTCAACAAAAATAACATCGATGTCAACGCACCCATATCGAAATTCGTGGAAGGTACCAATCATCATAACAAATGATCCGCTTTACGCCTTACCTTATTACGGAAACCCCAAAATAGAAGGAATGGCTAACGAGCCATGGGAGACGATATCATGTGGACACTGATCTCTAGAATCCCTCGCCATTAAAATACCTTCCAGGTCACGTCCCGTCCCGATGTTACACATACACAAATAAACTGGAATGTCGTGCATAATTTTAGCGCACCTTTAGATCAGCGCTGGATTCTGGGAACTGCAATTTCGAGCAGACCTTGGATCCTAATACGCGGTAATAAAGTTAGTAATGCGATTGAAAGTGCTGTGAATGCTGAAGGTAATATTTCAAAGGATCGGCTAATGGATTCAGCTCGTTCATAGATTCCGGAGTTTGAGCAATCTGTTGTAAAGCTATTTTTAATCAAATTCTTGTTGACTTGTGTTGTTTCTTTGTCGTTGAGTTTTTTATTTCATTAGTCGTTTTGAAAACTCCGTTTTCTTTATTTCACTGAAGAGTTATCGTCTATAGACGGATGAGTCTTCGATACAATTAAATATTGTAGGTATTGGTCGTGATTTCTAACTGTGAACAACAGAGATACTTGTGAACAATATTTCAAATGTAATTTATTATCTTCATCGGTCGTGGTATTTTAAAATGCCGCCAAGCCCTTTGTCAATATTTTCTTTTTTAATTCACAAGCATAGCCTAGCCCTGTCAGTGCTATCTTAAAAACCTATCTTGGAATGTCCGTATGCAGTGGAGTACTTAGTTATACAAAGCTTTAATATCACTTGCTCGGAGACCATCTTCATAGTCATCCTCTCCATTCGCAATAAGAATTCAACTTGCATGTTTATCATTTAAGTGCGTTCCTATCTCGATTGAACCACAGTGCAAGAGCATGTTAAATTGTTAATCCAATTACTTACTGAAATTTTCATCACCTTTATTTTGCGCTTTTAGTGATAAGGCCGCCCATTGTACTTACTTGTGTTTGTGTATTTCCTGTTATGTGTTTCTTTTGTGTACAATAAAGTGTTTTTCTATTCTATTCTATTCTTAATTGAGTTGATTTGATAGTTTCATCTATGTCTTGTCGTTTTCGTTTCGTAGAGTCGTATAATCAGAGGTTTCAGATTTTTTATTATTCGGACTCTTCGGTTGCACATCCAAGAAAATAAATATCCAACGACAATATTGTGTCACCATTTTCATTAAAATTTGTAAAACCCTAATTGCTCAAAATGTTATGATTTTTTCAAGCAAATTAGTGATCCAGCTGATTCTGCAGCACTGGAGCATTAAAGGATCAAGTCACGAGCCTTCATGGAATGCACTCACATTTGCATACCAGAGTGTAAGATCCTGATAGTTATTCCGAACTAATTTGGTCCTTCGAGCAGTGCAATTTGCAAGCTTATGCAATGAATTATGCACTTGATGCATCTTAATCTCTAAGCATCATCAATCTCTTATGCCGGCAGTTTAAGCGTGAATGTCTCGTCTTGTCATTTATGTTGTTTAGTAGCCATTGTTTATTCACAGAAAATTACGTCTTCAAGCTTATAAAAACTTAACTATCATTTTATCTCGGTATTTTGAATATGGAGCGATAGACAATTAATTATAAGTACTTACATAAGTAAGTAAGTATCTCGTTTATCTCCTCTTAATAGGTATTTACTGTTTAATTTGATAAGACCTTTAGGATTAGGTATCATAACCTAAAGGTTAGTTACCTTCATAAATACCTTTCTGGTGTTAATATCTTAAGTAAAAGGTATTGTTCTAAAAGTCAATACTCAATAGTATTAGACAGCTTAAGTGCCCATTATTTACACTTGTATCTCACAAATCATCGCTTGTTTATGCTTCCGACTTGGAGTGATCAAAACACGTGCGGCTTGTTAACGCTCGGATGATAACTCTTTGGTATGCAATCTAGAGTCCGTGCCACGAATAAGTCATTTCGGAGGCGCTAGTAGTTCGTGTGAAAATGAATTCCAATACGTTTTTCGTAAGTCCTGTAAATTCTTTGATTCTGGTACCTGGGTAGGTACTTCACTTTCTGTCGCGAACTCAGAGATGCAAGTCTAATAACGTCACATTTTTGCACTTAAGGTATTATCTAGGTGCACGTATTTTGTTCTAAGTGTCTTGTCTTGCAATAAGTACCTACATTTCCTAATATAGTTATTATCACATTACACTCGAACTGCCGCGATACAGGCCTAGCCTAGTGCGGGGTTCGATGTAAATTATTTATAATAATTGTAATTTTATGTATTAAGTTTTATGAATAAATTGAATTGAAATTGAAAAAAAAAATTATAACTTCAATATAATCTATTCATTGTTTCTATAATTTTTATCATTTTCCTGTGTGTTTTCTTCTTCGTCTAGGTAATCCTTTTCAATTCATCCATATTTTTATCATAAATCATATACTTTCTACCTAATATTCATCATAATCGTTTGTTCCACAATCCGCATAGTCTTGTTATTGTTTTACAGTTCGTTGTTGCGTTTATTCTTCTTTTCTTTCATTCAATCAACATTATTTTTATCTCCCTCGAATCATATTAACGTTCACACGTTCCATATTAAAATAGAACGCCATATTGAAGATTCCACCCCTCGTAAAATAAATTGATGCAGTATGCATACGTTCCGGGTCTGACCTACATTCTGTCTCATCATGATTAAAAATAGGCTCATTAAAACGCATAGAATTGAGTTCTATGTTAAAACATCCATTAATACAAGACAGATCGATTTCAAATGCTTGATGGATTACATTCCTTTATTTTAATGCAGTAGAGAAAATAAAATGGATTTATTTATTTAGAAATAAATAAAATTAACATCGTTTTCTAGATTTACAGAGTAAGAATATTTTCACTTTATGATCATACATCACAGTAGCATTGGTATCTATTGGAAATAAATAGGGTAGTTAAGCTCAAGCTTTTGAATAACTTACGGTAGTTTCATACTTAGTTTGCATAACCTATAAAACATGCAGAAAAGCAACCGCCCTTTCAATTTACAAGTTTCGCTCTTGAACACTTTATGTCGATGATATAAATTGAAAGATTGCGAAAGCACTAATGTAAAACTAGAGGAATTTGGCGTTTTATAGATTACCTAGTCCCTTATGCAAACATGTTGTTAGAGAAACTATACAGGGTGTAAAAAGACGTCTACCGAAGCCGAAAGGGGTAGGTACAGCATCCCACCCAACAGACTACCAAACCCAAAAGGATTTTCCGAAAAAATCATTATATCCGGAGAAAACAGCGTTTGAAGAGTACTGTTTGCGTATGTTCTGGGCGCGGTTTTTTTTCGTAGATTGCTGGATTTTGAGCTTTTACTGTTTTTTTCTTTTATAAACGAAATTATTAGGTAGGTCTTAGGTATTATGTTGTACGAGTAGTAAATAACCGAAAATAACATAAAATTACTAAGCTAAGTCAAAATATTCTTTTGCGTTTTTTTTTCGCTTATTAAGCTTAGAATCATGGTCTGATTGCAACCCCTCAGTTTTCGGTTTGTCTTTTTATGCACCCTGTATAGCTGCTCTTGGCGCCGATGCCCGTTGCCCCTCGGGAAAACTTCTTTTTTCGGAGTTAGCCAATGTGCTCTTTCAAACTATAAATCTATCTCTCTCTGCGCCAAATTTTATCCAAATATATTTAGTCGTTTTTGCGGGAGTATCAAACAATCCACATACCGTATGGTATGTGGATTGTTTGATACTCACCCTCACAAACGTAGAGGTAATGTTAGTAGGATAGTAAAATCTTCCGTTATGAAGGCAAACGTGATTGAATGTGAAAAGAGTTGTAAAATTAAGAGACCTGACATTAAAAAGTGCTAAAATTATGCAAATCTCAGAGAATTGGGAGATATAACTGTATCAGCGATGAAAGTGTCCATTTGCATAAACACAAACGAATTGCAACAAAGAAGTCCAGTTTAATTAAAAACTGTTTGTGGGTAACAAGAACATGAGAACTGAGACCAAAAAGTGAACCGGTTGATTTAATCTTAATAGCTTCAGATACCTAAACATATATTCATTCTAGGATAGGTATTTTAGGACAAGTCTCCTCAGAAAAAATACATGTAGATAAAAGATATGATAACGGAATTTGAATTTGCATAGGTAATATGCTCAGTACCTATATGCTGTGTCAACGGAATAAATAAGAACATACGTAGGTATTAGGCCAAAAATCCCTTTAGATATGCAATTCTTAACTTAAATAAGTAGAAAATGTACCTACAACCTATTCCTAAGTAAGTCATGCTCCTGTCTTCTAAAAGTTTCAAAAGAAGAAGCATTTTATTCATCAGACAGATGCTCATTAGTTCATTATTCAATTCGGAACGCCATAATAAATCTCAGAGTTAAATCTCTCGAATAAGTTCAAAATGATTGTCGTTATGGAATCAGGAAATCGAATTAGGATCTTCCTGTCCTTTGATGTATTGTAGAGAATAGAGATGTTAGATATCCATTCATATTATGTTAGATATTATAAGGAAGGCCACACGCGTGGTAAACGCAATTAATTCCGGAGTTCCTTTGTTATCTTTTATTTTATTTTTACCGATAGTTGCCATAGTTGTAACTTAGTCCTTCATAAACTATTTTGGATGGAGGGCTGTTTGTTGCTTCTTCACGCTGAAACGGATAAACGGATTTTGTTGCGAAAGTTTAAAAGATCTGGATTTAATTCATTTTTATATCGCAGTGTTGTATTACGTGACACGGGTGGTCCATCTCTTTGCTCAGTTCACACTGTTCATAGCATGCCTCTCAAATAACGTTTTGTGTTTTGCTGAATGTTTTTTTTTCTGGTTTTTCCTTCCGTTGTGAAGCAAAAACGGTTAAAATGACGTGTTAAGCTATCACTTCTTCCATACCATTAGAATACCGGTAATCACCGGTAATCGTCACACTAACAACCTGTGATGTAGTTCGCTGATGTGTGAAATTGGTTGAGCCTTGGTTGCTTAGACAATGACCTACCTAGTCAAGTCATTCATATCATTTATATATATTCACCCTATGAATAGCCACCAGCCGTTAGTGGAATTGGATCGGCCACACGCTCCGAAGGGGTCCCGACCATATACCAAAACAGGCTATGGATTGGAACCCCCAAGGAAAGCGAAAACGTGGTCGGCCCAAACAAACCTGGCGGCGGACGGTGCTCGACGAGGCGAGGAAGATCGGGAAGTCCTGGAGTGAAATCAAGCGTCAAGCCCAAGACCGATCTAGATGGAGAGTCACTGTGGACGCCCTTTGCCCCATCGAGGGGACATAGGATTCTAAAGAAGACGAATAGCCACAGATTCCTATCACATCGGCAACTTGTTTATTTTTGTTTGCTTCTGTTTTATTCTAACTTGAAGAAACTTTCAAAGATTGCCAATAGCGACAATCTACGCGGCCACATAGATCCTATGAACAGGCCTTACACATCTTCAAAATCAAATCAAATAATCAAAGGTTTTGTAAAAGATCTGAGACAATGTCCACCGTAGTGTGATTGATGATGATCACATTTTAGTGGGGGTGTTTAAAAACATTGGGATGCGAGTCTGTATTATCGGTCACTGACACTGTTTTGCCGCATTATTGGGTTATGTAATCACTGCAGAATACGGAACTCTGTATGCGGACTTACCTACAAAGTAGAAGTCGGTCAGCGAGGGTTGCCCACAGACCTATATCTAGACTATGTTTAGTTCTGTGATGTTGCCTCAATTAGGGTAGTTTAGTCAGTTTGTTAGCTAGGCAATTGTCAATTGTGGTGTAGGTAGAGGCAGATGTTATTAAAGATTTCTACTGTGTGAAGCATTACTTATCAGCCACATGACTGGGTCAAAATATTGAGCATTGAGATGACTCGTTAGAAGATAAAGAAAATCGTATCGAAGAACATTTTCCACATTAAAATGGCACATAGAGTCGCTTTCACATGACAAGGCTCTTTTATGTTTTTTTTTGAAGTTGTACCTTTTAGTATTTTCACAAGATTTTTTTTTTTTTCAAAATTTTTCATAGTTGTACAGCGCAAAACGTAAAAGTTATATGTGTCAGGGATATGGTCCACCGCGAAAAATATAATAGGAAGGGCAATAAAATGATAATTATGTTTGAATAGGTAGAGCTAATGATCTACCTATTCAAACATGAGCTTTGAGATAGCTAATGCTTTTAGAAAACTTTTTGTTATGAGTCGAGTTGATGCTTTTAAAGCTGTTTGATAAAGAAAACCAATAGGTAGGTAAGTCCAAGAGTTTGATATTGTTATCATCATTATTGAAGCTTTCATTCATCCCAGAAATAAGAACACAGGCAGTAACTCACACGGCGATAAACCTTTCTATAACATCTCTCATTCATCTCTCACGGACGATTAGCTGAGTGCAATCATCCCAACCCATGATAGTCGTCCAATCATTCTCAACCTTAAATCTGTAGATATAGGGTTTAAAATAATCGAGCTGATAATGCGTGCTCGACTTTACATAGAAACACTCAGTCATCGAAACAAATTATAAAAATATGTTGTTGCTTTCGATTTCCTTTCGCTTTTCTATTTCGGTTATTTGTTTTCGGAAGTGACGTTATGGTGAAATTTTGTCAACGAGATCTTCGTTTCCTTGATAGATGACAAACTGCAAATCCTCAAACTTTTTAAACTTTTTTTTTTTTAAGCAAATGTAGTCTCTAGTTCTTCAATGTACCTATGTGTGCTAACGGCTACTTAAGTATTAAAAAAAGAAGAAAGATAAGATACCTGGATACCTACTTACCTACCTACTAGGTATTATAGAAAATCTTTACTGACCTACCAAAAATAGAAAATTAAAAATAAAAATTTTAAATTTAGAACCGTAGATTATACGGCTTATCCTTTAAGCTAAGCCTTTACGAAACTATTTATTTTACCATCGGTACCTAATCTGCAAATTCATTAAAATCCCCAATAAATTTGCATAAAATCCGAACATCTCTGCCGTAATCTAGACCTGAATAACTGCATTCCATTCCATTACGGTTAATGTCCATATATAATCCGAAAACTAAACTAGGGTAGTTTACAACCGCACGGAAACGCAGCGTGCACGCGACGTCGACGTTGACATGACGTAACAGCCATTCCTGAACGTAAAGAACTGAGAAGGTTTATTATTGCCGCCTGCTTATTTTATGAATCAAAGAGCATTCTTAATTTGAAAAAATAATGAAAATGAGAATCAAACAAAGAAATTGTTTAGTGACCACTTTTACCCCCTAGCCCCTTTTTGGATGAAAAACTATTTATTTTATGATTTTTTTTACCTAATAAGTACTTATATAAACCCCTGTTAGTCTGTATCATAAAATTCATAAACGCTAGTAGGTAAGTAAGTAAGTAAGTTCGTATGAGTCAGTGGCCAACTCTGGTGACGGAGTTTTTAGGCCGCCTAAAGGCCTCCGTCATGGCTTAACGACTTAAATAGCCGGGACCGACAATTTAACGTGCCCTCCGAAGCACGGAAGCGCTCAGATGAAAATGCCACTGGCGGTCACCCATCCACTTACAGACCGTTTCGAACGTTGCTTAACTTCGAAGATCTATCAAGAACGACTAAGCAAGCACGACCACGAGCGCTTCGTTAGTAGGTAATAATAATAAATAATAAATAATGCTGGACTTTTCACACAGCATCATCTAGCCCCAAAGTAAGCAGAACTTGTGTTATGGGTACTAAGATGACTGATATACTACTTATATACTCTTTTTTTTTGTAAATACATACATATTATACATAGAAACTGAATATAATATTGGTCCACAAACATTACCCAGTAGGTAATGGTAGGATGTACTTTACTTGCCTAATTAATTAATTTTATTTGTTTTTTTAAGCTTTTCTTGTGCTTAATACATCCGGTTTTGCCCAAACCGGATGCAATCCTTGGCACGATCGTCATCCTATTTTTTCTATCAATTTCTGGTTTATATGCTCTACGTCCAGATACAAAACCATTGTATAGTACCTTACTATGACGTAAAATTTAAATAAAGGAAACGATTTACGCAAACATTGTAGGAAGCTAGACCTGCGGGTAACCATAACCACACAACATTTAATACAATTAAAAATATGTAGATATAGGTACTAGGTTACTCCACTATCATAGAAGGTGGTACCTAGGTAGTCGCTATAAGTAGATACTAAAGGTTCATTTAAACGATGCGATTTTCGTACAATTTGCTAAACCCCACCCATTGAACGTGCCGACGAACGACGCCCTATGACAAATTATCGCATACCTACGATGTGCGTTTAGACATGAAAAACGGCCGTGCGATACGATATCGCATGGGTTGAAATCGCGTCGTGTAAATGCGCTTTCAGGCCGCAAAGATTTAATCAAAACTGGGCTGGACGGTGACCATTTAAAATTAATAAAGCACCTGCTTCCTAGTGCTTAGGGATATTAATTTAAATTAAATCGCGAAACAATGAAAATCAAGTCTCGAATAATGTTCCCCGCAACTCCATTTTTCTAGGAGCCTCCAGATTTCTGATAGGTATAGAAAAACTCCAGAGACGTTCCTAATGATTTCTTTCCGATATTTATCATCATCCACAGCCAAAAGCATTCCACTACTCGGTGTAAGCCCCCTCTGTTTATGGCATGGCATTAGATTCGTGTTGGTCCAGTGCCTCACGCGACACTTTGAAAACATTAGGTAGGTGCCTAAGTACTTACATAATAAAAAAAACACTATATATAAAAATTTGAGAAATATATTAATATTGTCAGTTAAACATTCTATTTTGACGTGATACAATGAAGAAAAGTCCCTATACCACTTCGAGCTGTATGACAGTTCAAGCATGGTAAGAGGGAGTTGTATTGCGATTATCGCGGTTAAATCGCGGCTCGCTCAAAGCGGTCATTAGCATCATCGATAGTATCACCATCAGGGTAAGTGAGGATAATTGATTATCACGGTTTCCCTGTTCAGAATAACTAGAATATCTACTTCCTAGGTAGATCCAACAAAAGTTGATGCGTTTGGGAATCTCAAACAACTAAAAAATTGCTCTTGCGTAATTGATTGTATGAGGAAATTAAAAAATTTCTAGGCTAAGCTTTTTAGTATTTCGGTAACATGACATCTTAGTTTCTTTCAAAATAAAATGAACTAGGGCCTTTACTAATAAACATGACATAAAGGTAGGTACCTATATCATGCATAACCTATGAATTCAATAACCATATACATTTTTAGTTTATGCGTGACATAACCTAGGCCTAGCTCTTAAGGTGAGGTAGGTACTTTAAAGGGTCCTTCTTTACCTTCAAAGTATCGAGCTAGTTTTTTTCATCAAACACACGTGAAAACGTAAATATCAGTAGGTAGTTATCCAAGCACCTTTTACTTTCTTCAAACCTCATCTTCAAACAATGTTACTACCAACACCCACATTATATCAAGCAAGCCAGTGAAACCGATGTGTCATTAGCCAACAAAATCACTTTTCTATGATCGCCAGTGAAACTGACTGATCATTAATTGCAAACGAGTTGTCGTGTGCTCAAACAAAAACGTACAAATAGTAAGCAGGTGTGTTTACAAACTGGCGCAGAGGTGGTCAAACTTTTAAGCAACTCTATAGACATCTTTCATTTACTAACGGCCGGTTTCTCGAACGCTTTTCAAATTGACAAACTGATTAAACTTGAAATACTTGGTCCTCATTGGTCGAATGACAGATTTGACAAATGATTAAGTAGTTACTTTTGAAGATGATTTGCGTTCGAGAAACCGGCCGTTAAGAAGGCTATTTTGATGCGTGTTTCAGATAAAAGTCACCCAAAAATATGAGTGGTCGCACAGTCCAGCCGAGCCGAACGCGCCGAACTGTCAATTCAATAGAGAAAATGCTGCTGACGTCAGAAGCGAACCGCATTTTCTAACATCATCAGCATTTTGTATAGAAAAATGACTGCGGCTCGTACGGCGCGGACAAGTTGACAAGACTATTTAACATCACTTTATAAGTAGGTATTTGTTTCCAGCAAATAAATATAGAGATATGCTAGCAGTCTTAAGTCATAGATACACGCAAAATCATATAAAATGGCTAAAAGTTCAGCATAATAAATTGTATTTTGCAGTTATATTCAAAGTATTTAATAATTCTATAGTTTCCCAACAAATTAAAGCACAGACGCTACTACTACTGTGTTACCTTCACCAATCTCTACAAATCCAGCCCTCAGGTTGACGATACCTGCTTTAAGCCATTTTCTCGAACGCATGGAAAGTAATTTTGTGAAAAGGTGACGTCAACGAAAGAGATCTCATCAACTATTCTGTCATAAACATAATATCCTATAAGTTACCTCCATCACTAAGTCCTACAAAGCCAATGAACCTTGAGAACTAAACCAATAGACCAATGAGATGACATCCCGCGAAATTTGAGGGTAGCAGAACGGAAAACGGACTTGACACGAGCATTTGCCCGGTCACACCTCCTATGGCATCGCAGCAGCCGATGCTACACTTCGATAGCAAATCTAAATGTAACTGATACGACATTAACATAACTTGGACTTGAAAAAGTTGCACTCCTAGGCAACATGCCCATCTGAAACAGGTATCAATATCTTTAGCGTTTTTTACTGAATCAGTATGTTGAAGCTACAGCGATAAATCTTAAGCATTCTCAAAAGAAAACGACTCCTAAGCTGTAGCTTTAAAGCTCAAATTTCTACAGCAGTGTCGTAGCGTAGTGAGTGAGACTGATTCGAGCAGTTTCCTTTACCGACTTTCCACTGATGTCTTTGAGAGCGTACCTGTTTGTCTATCTTTGCATAATATCTAGGCCTTAAATCCAGGTAACAGGGTTTAAAATCGTAAGTTTTGCGGATTTGCTCTCTTTGAAGATGCGGCCTTCACTAGATTGGTCTAACCGCGCGGAGATTTCTTTCATTAGACCAGAAGAACCCATTTCTAGAAAGTAATTAAGTACCTCAGTGGATATTATAAAGCAGGTAGGTACTTACCTAACCTATAGGTACCTTTTAAAACTCTAAGCAATATCAATGGATTTAGTCAGAAAAAAGTAAAGAACGTAGGTGTACCTACCTGTAATTCAATTCAAATCTAAGTTAGGTAGGTACATACAACTCATTGATTTTAAAGTGGATGAAACTGAGACTCTCATTAGTTTTCATTTATTAATACTTACACCCGACTATTTTACAGTAAACGGAGTTTATCGTCCCAGTTATCGCAAAAACATTTCACGTGAGAAATCGAACACTAATAAAACCAAGCTGATTCGATTTATTATCTATCATTCATTTTAATCGATTACTATCGATCACGACTAATCCGGGATTCTATGGGAATACAATGAAAACCGAGTTATTGTAATAAAATTTGGACCGTTGTCGGACGTGTTCATATTTCGCTATTTATCTACCGTTGAAGATTTCCTAAAACAAATTGAAGGCGTCACGAACCGGCGTGTGACCGCTGTGACCTTTGATGTTCTTTCACGAAAATAAATGGTTCAATGTCACTCTCTCGAGAAGTCCAAGTCTGACGATCGTGGCTAGTGCACAAAAGCTGCCCACGAAAGCAAACAAATAACATGTAGGTGGTAACACCTACAATCTTGTCTAATATAAGTTTAAGCCTAGCTGGTACAAATTCTAAAAACTTTGGTGAAAATGTAGCTGGCACCTAAGGAATGAAAGTTTCCATTCCATTATTGTGAAAATTAACCGTAACTATACCAAGTACCCAACCTACATATCGGTATATTTTGTTCATGATTAGGTATACCTAATCATGAACAAAATAACGATATGTATTGGTGAAACATTTTAAAAACTAGTGGTTCTGTGAGAACAGTAGACCTCGCGAACCAAATTGAAATTTAGGTGCTTTGTATTTTCCAATAGGCTTACCTATGCCTATGTACATCATCATCATCATCCACAGCCCGATCTAGCCCACTGCTGGGCATAGGCCTCCCTTTGCCCGTGCCATCCAACACGATCTCGCGTGTTGGATGCCTATGTACACTTTTAAGCAAAAGAGAGGAATAAGTTTTAGTGATTATTCTCTCGGTCCTAGGGGGTCGAATCTGGTGTCAACGGGTTCGTCTCGTAAAGGCGGAGAGGATTGCGTAGTCTGATTGGTATAGGTAGGTATACATTTTACGAAAAAACGTCCTTTATAACGCATAAACAAACATCCAGCCACTTTCCCCCCTTTCACCTCCCCCTTCTGGTTTTTTTTTTCATAACAACTTGTGTGGTGCCGGCGGCGAATAGTACCAACCCATTTCATCCCGTGGGTGTCGTAAAAGGCGACTAAGGGAATAAAGGAACACAGAAGACGGGCAGCAGCGTCTCTGAACCGTTTGACATCTTACTGCGATCGCCAACCCGCCTGCCAAGCGTGGCGATTATGGCAATTCCTCCCAAATGTTTGGGAGAGGCCCTTGCCCAGCAGTGGGATCCCTACGGGCTACTAAAAAAAAAAAAAAAACAACTTGTGTAGAATGAAGTCCTTAAGCCTTATGAATTTAATTCAAATCTGTCGATAAATAACGCTTCAGCAAACTTCCCCCTTTTCTCCCCTATTTTCACCCCAATCAAAAATTGCCATCGACTATCGTTTTTAAAAAATCAAGGAACCTGTGTGCCAATTTTCGTCATAATCGGTTGAAAAATGCGACCTGTAGGCGATTACTGACGGACAGAAGGACAAAAGCATTTTTGGCCAATGTCGAAACTGAGACGCTTAGCTCGCTTCGCTCGCTCGGTCAATAAATCTCTAGAAAATACCTTATTGATGCGTTGAAAAATAAAGAAAGTCAATCGACTGCACACATTCACAAAGATAGTTTAGATTGACATAAGTTTCCATCTAATCTGCATTGACCAGCAGGAGATTTAATTCGGACAGTTAGAAATTCTTATACTTTCGCATGCAAATCGCTCAGATAAAAATCATAATAAAACTAACCATAAAAGTTCAAAGTCGTTTGAACCTAACTAGGCTTGGCTACAATACAATCTTTGACATTGGATCTTGTTGAAAGATTGGGACATAGATTCCAATGTTAGTATTGAAACGGTCAATAGTCTCCGAATAAGGAGTTGAATTGGCACAACATGCTTTCACAAGATGTGCGACCCATTGAGATAAATTATGTGATCTGTTGATACAACACGCCAAAGCCTTAAAGCTTGGGAAAATCTGAATTTCATAATCTTCCTCCAATAGCCGTTGGTCTCAAACTCAATGTTGCATATTCGAAAGAAGAAAAAGATTATAATTTCTATTCTTCTGTTGGTAATTCTTAGAAATAAATAAAAAATCTGGACCTATCGTCAAAGATCTCTAACTAATCTTTGTAACTAAGCCCAGTAAATATTGCATAAAAAAGCAAAAAAGCTGGATGCTGACCCGCAGACTACAGATAGTCACCTACTAAAAGTTCTCGATACAGTACCTACCCCTAATTATGTATCTACGTAGGTACCTACTGAAAGTTCCTGCCCGATACAGCACACCACTTCTTCTACTTATTTGAATTGAATAATCAAATGAAGAATGAAGTAATTCAACATGAGATTATTCAATTCAAAAACGAATTTAGAAAATACTTTTTTGAGTATGAATTGATTATGACAAGCTTTTTTGTGTTTACAATACTAACAAGCAATTTGTCAAAAAAAAATTGAAAATAAACTTTCGTGATTAAATTGCCAATGCAAAAATGAGGTGACCCAAAACCTATTTCCCCGTAATGATAGGCTCAATTTAAATAACCAGCAATTTTCATAGTAGGGGTGATGCAATGAAAACCAGGGCATTGCAGGCCTGGCCCACATACCGTCAGCGTCGTTTTTCAGCAGCCTCGTCAAGGGAATTTAGTCTTTATAGACGTGGTTACTCAGCATTCTTTAATGGATTTTCTCTGACAACTTTTGTCCGGGTTCTTGAAAACGTGCATTTTCCGGAACTTATTAATCACGTTTCTGGCAAGGGAAGTTTTGTTGCAAAGTTGTTGGAACATGCTTGGTTTATGTAAGAGGTTTTGCACGATTGCTAATTAAATTGTTTAGTAAACAATCTATATGTTCTTTATATATGTCTACCTATGTTAAAAAGTGCTACTTATGTAGAACACTTAAAATTACCTTCGCAATTCCCTAAGGCTGCTATATATTCCCAAAAATTGAACCCAGATAACGAAGTTACCTAAGCAAAGTACGTTTTGCCATTGGTCCACATTTTACAAATGTACATCACAGGCTGCAAACCCAACACATCCGATTAGACTTTGTAGACCTAAATATGAATAGTCGGAAATTAAGGCGTATTTCAATTGTTTCCAAATCAGAGGACACAGAGGTCATCATGAATGACCCAGGCTGCAGAAACTGTTTTGCACTAATTGGCGGAATGAAACAATGGGTCCTCAAAGTTAATTGTCGCTACCGTTAAACTTGTTGGTAACCGTTAGTTTGGGACGTGGGATCTTGAGTCATCATCAAAATAATGTAAGATAAGCGAAACGTCAGTGAACTTGTTCCTTACGTATTCGAGTTAGTTTATTCTACTTACGTGATGACAAAAAAGCTAAAATAGGTACATCTCTGTAGCATCCTAAAATTTTCCAATATTGCTCTTTATTCTGTGATATTACCTACCTTTTTTATAAAGAAAAAGTTCAACTTTTGGCCACCAAGTCTCCTGACTAAGCGACAGGCTAAGAATGGTGTTGATAGAAATCTTTGTGCTTTATATAAAGTTACAATCACTGAAAACTATACATAGGTATATAGTAACTGTGTAAGAATAAGCTTTTGCATTTGACTTTCGTGACAGAGACTGAAATAGCAATGGCTGGCCATGACATGGCGACGGCGCCGATCTGTTACTCACATCAAAACGGGAATCTGAACCACCGACATTGTCTAAGCATGCCGAATGACTTGACTTCTGAGAAGTTGTTTCTGCTAAATGACTTCCGTAAAAACTTCCTCACTAAACTACTCTCACACTTTGCCAGATGAAGGCAAACATCGTGAAGAAACTGCCATGTTGTAGAACCTTACAATTTCGAAAAGCCTCTTTGGGCACACTTAAAAGCCTTGCATCCCACTAGTTCCTAAAAACTAGAAACACGACAAGAAAAATATTACTAAGGTATAGTCTTTTCCCTTGTAATTGCTTAATCAATGGAGGAAGCATTGTGTTGTGTGCTACATTGAATAAACTAGAGCACTATCGTCAATTTCACATCGTTGCTACATTTAAATAACGGTCACAACTTTCGGGAAATGGGAAATCGGAACCACAGGATTAATCTAAGCATGCCTTACTCACCGCGACACATATAGGTATTCTAAAACCAGAATAGTTCAAGCACACAGGGATGAATCAATGCTAAATGACGTCAGCATAGCAGGTTGGCCGAGGTGACTAGATTTTATGCGGCAGAATTTGAAAGGTCAGTGTATTAAAGAGGTCATGAAGGTGGGGCTAGATAGTACGGCACTGTCGAGAACGCTTTTTAGTTTGATTCCCAAGACACCTACGCTACGTCAAGCGTGTTCATAACGTTTACATCACTCTCATATTTTTCTTTTGAGCACTTCCTTTTCCCTAAAAGTATAAGTAAGAAGCAAGCATAGATAGCTGCTGCCAACTCTAGTGACCGTGGTTTTATGCCGCCTAAAAAACTCCGCTATGGCTTTTCAACTCTATCTGGGACCAAAAATTTAAGGTGCTCTCCGAAGCATGGAAGCGATCAGTCGATAATGCCACTCACCTTTGTAACCTCAAGAACCACTTAGCGAACTAAGCTTCAGTAAAATTCCCTTACCTCCACAAATAACATCGGCCAGGTTGGTCTGAACACACTGATGCGTGATGGCTCCATCACGCACCGTGGTTATCTCCCCGTACAGCTGATGCAGCGCCTCCTGGTCCGACATAAGGATGGTGCGGGGAGAAGGACAGTCCTCGTCAAAGCTGCCGTGGTGCCGGGAAGAGGATCGTGATCTGGAGCGGCGACGTCTGCGAATAGATCAGCACAGGATCTCATGAGAACAATGTAAAAAACATAACCCTTCTTTTGACAGTTAGGTAAAAAAGGTTTTATAGAGTACCTACAATTGAAAGATGCCAAAAAGGCATGGTCTATAGTTGTGTTTGAGAAGTGTAGTCTTGTAATTTAAACTGCATTCCGATTTTAAAACGTAAACCGTTAACAGATTTTGAAAGGCATGGATATGGATTGCTCTCCCTGAAACGACTTACTACTTTTTTTATAACAAATTGTAAAGCATAAACATAGAGTTATTAACAGAAATCTAATTCGAAGATTCTCATACAATTAGCATGGTATTCATACAAATCATGAGATAGTCGGATAATAACTGTTGAAAAACCGCATGTGTTTTCAATTTGAGAATCAACTTGGACAGTAAATTGTTGAAATCCTGATTGATTAGCAAATGATCAAAGCAAAAAAGAACTAAGTATTCAATTCTGTTTATGATTTAAAGTGTTTTTTTTTATTTACCGGAATATCGCATGTTTATGAACATAGAAAATTAGACCTTGCTTAAATAAAGCATAAAGCTCACAATTCAATGGTCGTCTGAACCCGGATTTCTGTCATCTTGTAATTTACTGGCGTCAGTTTTTTGATTATGTTTTTGTTTACTTGTCGTTGATAAAAACTCGTCGTTTCATGGTGATTTTATGTTGGGTCATTGATTATTGTTGTTGATGGCTTTATCGATTAGGGCCTAAGTAAAGGTTACGTCATTATTATGATCGTTTTCTTCTTCTTCAAGCGCCTATGATCTTGAATTCTGTAAAACCAATGTTTTGAACTCATAAGTTTACATTTCAAATCACCATCTTGGCCTTTATGTCTTTTTCTGTGTCGTGTTTGTGCCTTGCATAATTATATTTTGATGAATGAATAAACCAATACGGTTTAATATTATCATGCCTTTTAGAATTGAATATTGCTCTACCAGTTTTGGCGCCGAACTCAATACAACCATACACAGATGGATACAACATCTCGTAAAGGTGACATGACTCATGTAACACCAGATTTTATAAATACTGAACACGCAACTTATGCAGTCATGCTTAAACTTAGTATTCTGATCGAGAATTCAAACGGTGACGAGGTATCCTTTATTTTGGAAAAACTATCATGAACAAAAGAGGCAAAATAGGTTGCCAACCTGCTTTACCCACAATATTGTTTACTGTGCCCTGATTCGTTGACCGTAGTGTCTGACCCGTAACTTCTACTAACAAAGTACCTATGTTAGTCATCAATTCACTATCGATAGGAAGATTTAGATTAGGGCTTGTGCCAGGGTGAGGTGCAACTTACTCAGGTGTAACTATGAAGAATCCCCGTGAGGTTTGGTAGATCTTCCCCTCCTGCATCAGCTGCGCCAGGGTATCGTAGACTACCTCTTGAGAAGGGGTCTGCATTGAGGGAAACTTCGCTGACAAAGAGGACCGTATGCTCTCCAACGTTGCTGATTGACCCTGGAGAAAGATATGTTTTAGTGCTACTGCCTGCATTTATACGAGTATACCTACTCTGGTAAAGAACAAGCTCCACGCTTTGTTATTGCTAATGAATATTAGATATCTGAAGATAAACAGAATCGAGATAATTTAATCCAAAATGCAATTACAGAGTTATATCCGGCTCTACACACAGTTATATGAGTCATGAACCAAAATGGAGTGATCACTACACTCTCAAACTTATCATTGGGCTCTATAAGTCAAATTTGCCTTACAAAACACCTGTATAGAACTAGTTATGGCTTGCAAAGGCAGTAATCTTCAAATCAAACCGCAATACATTACCATAAACATTTTGTACAGTCTTCCAAAGTCGATGCTATAACGATGCCAATATCAAGTTAAGTTCTTAGGTGTTTTTTGGGGTTGTAAAATGGTTATGGATTAAACGACTTTATGCTATTAATCACGACACATAATAGGTATATCATCTATCATAAATAATATCTACGAGATGAGTATAGCACAGCACGGCCTCTGCATCCACATTTGTAGGTACCTAGGTACCTGAGATTAGGCACCTTCTGTGCCTAAATCTTTGTGTTGATTATTATTTTTTGTTTGGTTTTTGTACCGTTTGCTTAATTCTGTTCTGTTTCATTTGTTTTGTAGTTATGTACTTCCTTCAGGTTATTTTGTGTCTGTGTAATGTTGTGTCAAATAAAACTTTTATCTATCTATCTATAGTAAATAACTACCTACTAGTATGTTGTTCAAACTCCTATTCAGATTTTTTATCATAACCATCATTTTGTCATTTGAAACTTGAGGTCACTTTGGTTTGGTAGCCTTGTCTTGGTCATCTTTGCGGTCGACTGTACAAATTGTAACCATCAATCAATGCAATCTTGATCTTGGAATTCTCAAACTTGATGTCTTCATTTTTACCTTCTACGTGGCATTGAAATGAATTCACTGATCTCATGATAAACATAGCCTAATAAGGAAGTTTCAAATGTTACCTACTCAAAACCATTGAATACTTTAAAGAAGTCAGATGTAAATGTCAATGTGGGACAAGGACGGGAAGATGATGAATGAAAGAATGATACTGATGAATGAATGAATGATGATAACGACGATGATGAAATGACACAGTTAGAAGCAGGTATGTCAGTAACAGATCATAATTGTACCGTAATCATGCACTAAACGATTGTTGCACGAATTTCTATGAATAAATCATGAGAAGTCGCGGCCCATAAGCTATTTAAAATGCCTATCGATGCAAATTTGATCTTGTTTGATAGATCATTGTTTGAGACCTTCAAAGGAATGTGTCATTAATGCTTGCTTGTGCAAGTGCGCTCTAGTTTTGATTTGAATAAAGCTCTGACACAATTGCAGACTGATACACAATCATCAGTTAGGTTAGGACTTCTAAATTATTGATAAAAATGTATCATTCTTAGTTTTATATTCTCAAAATGTGGAATAATAATCACCTACCTAATATTACCTATTAATATGATTGTAAAAAAAACCTGTAGGATTTTTGTCTGAACATACCTAATCTGTGACACACATTTCGATGAGATCAGATGTTTTGTCAGAAATTGAGGTCTGTTCTTTCAGCAGGAAATATCAGCCTAATCTAGATTTAACCATTTAACCTTTCCCTTCTAATGGACTAGGTATTATGTTATTCTTCGTGAGCTCGTTATGCCATCAAATTCTCATGTCTAGGACGCTGTCGCTCTGCCCCGCCCAGTCAATGAACAAAGGTCTAAAGTTTGTAACAACTAGATTTTTAAGCAACAAGTTACGGATGACAGAAAGATCTTTTGATGAATCAATTTGGGCTTCCATGGTCATTTTTGAACCGTTTGACATTTTTCATAATTGGACATTACCTAGTGGTGCAAAGGCTTTAAATCTGTAGGCATTAGATGATTTATACAGCGTCCGGAGGCAACCTATGCCTACTTAACGGGACGCTGTAGTGCCTGGGACATTGTTTGAGATGGAATAGGCTTGCCCAGCATCTAAATCAGAACTAAAAACAGAACTCTTTGAATATTAAATTATACGGTTTAAAATTTGAATTCAGCACAATATGTTTCGCTTTTCATGATTTTTTCTTATCGATAAATTATGTTACTTTTCGTTGCTCTTTCCTTGGACGTTTATCAATACTGATTTACCAACAAACTTTATCTTGTTCAATGGTCCATATTTCTATCGAAAACGCCAGCCCACGTATCTGAAGGCTGGCCTAGTCAGTCTCGTCTGAACAGCATTCTTGTCACATTGCGATCTGTTGGCCAATCCGCCAGTTGACAAATTAATCGACCATTTCGATTGTCTAACTTTTGCAATACAGATCTTATCCAGCAAAAGTTTTGGTTTCCCAAGAGTAGTGTATTGAGATTATAACTCGTAAGATTTGACATTGGCCATAGACAAGTCCTACAAGCTTTACTAATGTGCAATAGCAGTAGGAGGTACTAGTTTGTATTGAAATGTGTCATGAGATAGCTGCAGCAGTGATGCGCTTGCGGCTGATCACTTGGGACATGTTAGATAGGCACTTTTTTGAGTATTTTATATATTCTAGGTTAGTTTAGACCTGCCACAGATCTCGTTAGGAAAATTCAACTACCTATTTCTGTTCCTTATACCTAACCTTAGTCTTAAAACCAACATTCAGACGCGCAGATAAATGAGAGCTTGAGAGCAGATAAATACGTATCTACACAACACACGCACTCTTGGTTTTATTTAGAGCTATAAAATGTATGATTTTGCAACCGTTACAAACCTGACACATGAATGATTCAATGATAATGATCTCAAGTGTAAAAAAATCAATAACAATACTTCACCCAGGAAAATATTAAGAATTACAATGCCATTTGGACCATTAAGATAAAATTGCATCCTTAATGCCCTAATCACATTAAAACCAAGGTCCACAACTAGATTCTAAAATAAGCTTAGATGTTCGTTGCATGAGCTCAGAGGTCGCTATTTTAGGCGTGTTCTTAAAAACCGCGGTGCGTCGGAATTTCTTGTTGATTCGGAAGATCTGATGTGTGGTGCAATATAAAAACAGAAGCGAAGTTCAGAGTGGAGCTTGAAATATCGGAGCCTTCCTTCATTTTAGTTCGACTCTAGCTCTGGAAGGGCGCTCACCTCAGCCCCCCTAGCCATGTTACAAATAGAAATGGAATAAAAACGCTGAGACTATACCTGCGCCTAATGGCATCAATTGCAAAAACTGCCTACAATTTATGTCAAGTGTCGCGCCACATGAGTTCTTGGCATAATCACAGCATAATGTCAAACTGACGATTTACATAGAGCCAGGAACTCACGTGCCGCCATAACTTTTATAAAATTTATTGCGATTTGTAACATGGCTAGGGGGGCAGGACTTCTTGTCAAAACGTGAAGACTTTCAAAATTTTATTTGAATTTTGATAAGAATTCAACTCGAAACATTGTATGTAAGAAGGTGCAAAGACAACTATGGCCTTTATTGCAACTATTGCAAGCACTTACTTTGAATAAAATGAATTTCAGCGTTAAGCATTTTGTAAATTTAAGCTAAACCACTAAAATATAGCTAGTAGCTACACAGTTGACTCCTCAATTCTACGCCATTAGTTCTCATTCTAACCTAGGTCTCTTGTAGGTAAAAATTTTAGACTGCTATTAACCTAGGTATATTCATAAGGAAGTTCATAACTTGGACAGCCAAACACACAAGGTAAGCCACAGTAAAAATGTTACCCATAACTGGTTTCGCACACCATAGCGTACCGTTCTTTAGGGTTCTACTTCTCAGTTTAAAAACTAAACTATACCTATAATGTGGGTCCAGTTATCGTAAATCCATGAATTATTTGAAAATTTAAAAATCCTGCATCGAAGATTTTACAAAATTTTTAAAATCTCATCCCACTCATAGGTATCCTAATTACTAATATTCCTAATTTATTATAATAAATCTGAAAGTTTGTGAGTATGTTTGGATATTTGGATGTTTGTATGTTTGTGTAACAATCACGCCTAAACCAGTGAACCGATTTGGATGAAACTTGGAATAGGCGTAGATAGTGACCTATTATTATATACTCAAAATGTTGGTACCACGCGGGCGAAGCCGCGCGCAGAAGCTAGTACCTAATAAAGCTGAAAGTTTGTGATTTTGCTTAGATGTTTGGATGTTCGTATGTTTGTGTTTCAATCACGCCTAAACCAGTGAACTGATTAGGATGAAACTTGGAATAGGCGTAGATAGTGCGTAGACCTGGAATAGCATAAAGGATATTCAAAATGTTGGTTCCATGCGGGCGAAGCCGTGCGCAGAAGCTAGTAAACAATTAACCTACGGGAGATTTATTTACTGTTTATTTTGGTTATACCTAATTAAGTAGGTATAGATACCATACCATAAGTACCTACTACTGTCATACACTTTTTGCTAGAATCTATGGGAACTACGAGTACCTATAGGCAGGTGCGTGCGAACCTACAGCAACTATTTAGTTTAAGAAATTTTAAATTAGAAAAGGACAACGAATTAAGTTATTTTTGAATAATTTACACAATGCAAGGCATTAAATGCAAGTAAAATACTAACCCACTTACTAGAAAAATACTAATAAGGTAAAAAATGAAACCTACGGAATCACGATTAATTGTTCTACTCGCGCTTCTCCGTTTATTTCATGGTCAAGATCTTTCTGATGTTAGGATCGTTTTGACGGAAATCGGCTGTTTCACATGCAAATGATAAAATTACAATACTCTCCGTTATTTTATAGTCAATCAACTTTAAGTGGCGGTGGTATACTAAAATGCATTTAACTGTACTGTTCTAGATGAAGTTACATCCAATGCCTTCAGCAGATTTGATTGCATCTGAATGTTTGTCAACCTCTTTTCTTGAGAAGGACTTGCTGTAACAGCTCGACTACATAGTACATACATAAAATCACGCCTCTTTCCCAAAGGTGTAGGCAGATACCACTGATCACCACCACATCTCCACTGGCTACGATCCTGACTGACACACAACCTTCGCCTCATTCACTCTCATAACATTTTGCATACTTGCTCGCAAGTTTATTCCCGTAGAAAGGAAATATTGCTTCAATACTGTCTATCAATATGTCTGGTAGAGATCGCTTTGTAGCTATAAGACCGCTGATTGTATATCATAGTTAAGTTTTTTTTGTTTAGTTTTATATTTTTGTTTAACTTTTTATGCGGTGTGCAATAAAGTATTTTCTATCTTCTATCTATCATCATCATCATCAACCTTATTTATCCCACTGCTAGGGTATCGAGCCCTTTCAGCTGTTTCCCGTGTTTTCACAATGTCTTCAGAGCTCATAATAGCTTATTTTAATTTGATGATGGTTGGTTTTTCGATTGTTTTTTTTATCAAACTCTATTATTAATAGGTATGTCATCTATACTCATAGGTATTAGGCTGCAGATCATTAAAAGAAAACAAAATACAGTTATCAAGTCCATACAATCAAAAATAACAGTGACTTGTTAATATTCCACCATAATTTTCTACGATCAAAGCCAGATTCGTTCCAACTGTATTTTATTAAATTGTGTCGATTTGGGTGAAAGCGGAAAGTGAACAAATATTTGTTATCAAATAATTCAAACTAATTTGGTAGGTACTTACCGAGTAGGTAAGAAAGTACGAATACTTTCTTAAGTATAACGATTCATTAGGTATTCTCTTTAGATTGCCTATCACTCTTAGGTCCTAAATAGCCCTTATGTCGATTATTCGCTCTGTAGCGCAGTGGGCGAAGGCCCGCCTGCGACGCAAAAGGTTGCGGGTTCGATCCCCGCGGCGGGACCAATGTTTGTATGATCTACAAATATTTGTCTCGGGTCTGGGTGTTTCTATGTATAATATGTATGTATTTACAAACAAAAAAGTATATAAGTAATATATCAGTCATCTTAGTACCCATAACACAAGCTCTGCTTACTTTGGGGCTAGATGATGCTGTGTGAATAGTCCAGCATTATTTATTTATTTATTTATTTATTTATTACCTATAACGAGGTGCGGTCGCAGCCAAAAATTCAGGGTGGGGGGGAATACTGGTCACTACTGAAATATTGGGAGGGTCACTAGGTACCTATTATTAGACTTTATTGCACAATACACAAGATTTTTCAATTTGTCGTGTAAGATTTTGAGGGGGAACATGTCCCCTGTGACTCCCCCCCCCGCTTGGACCGCGCCTGATTATACCTAAGTACCTCTACCAGGTAGGTAAACATTTAAAACCAGTGATCAAAAAATTATGATTTGATGAAATGACCCACAATCAGATCGGCTAAATTTCTAAAGCGTCCCACAGGGTTAAGGTGTTCCCTAGGTTTGCTTACCTGTGACGTAAGGTCCATGATACAGTCGCACAAGGCCTCGGGTAGAGGCGTGAACTGGCCTTGGTGTGCCGGCGTCACTATGCAGTCTTCTATGTCCCCTGGAACAATGAGAAATGTGTCATGATCACGTGTCTATTTTCTTTAAACAACCTCTCATAAATTAGTTTGCTTCATAGAAAATCTTCAGAATAAGCTTTGACATAATCATTTCAGCATTTTTTTGTAGACAATTCTATTTTAGTGAATACTCATTTTGGAGAAGCCCTGGCTCCTGAAATACAGTTTTTTTTACTAGTTTATGGATTGGGATCAAAATATCTTGTACACGATTATTATGTCAATAAACGAAATTTTAACTTTACTTTTACTTTAATCAGAGTAAATTTTTCAACATTGTCGGGAAAATAAAAAAAACAGATATCGTTATGATTATGAAAAACCTTAAACCGTAATTAATAACAATTGGGATCCTAGCTTCATTTAGTGTAGGTACTTATTATATTAAATTTACTGTGCTACCATGTAAGAGAAGCCACGGCGGGTAGCATATTAAAAGCTAACTTCTGCAAAACATGGCGAGATCCAAACTTGTAATTCGACGCACTCTTTAACGTGATAATTTAAAATAAAATAAGTGCTCAAATCACAAAACAAATATTCGGCGATAATTATGTTGTTCATAAAGGACATGCTGCATAAAAATACGCTACGTTAATGAACTTAATTTTGTTTACAAAATGGAATTGAAGCACAAACAGTCCAGGGACTAAGTCGGTGTTTACATTGATGACTCTATTCAGTTCCGTCTCACGGGATAAGATGAAATGCGCTGCATAGTTGGACACTATCCAAATCGTTCTGTGGCCCAAGAAATATGATCTTGCAAGAATCCACCTTCGGACTAACAAATACTCGATAACCAACTATGCTTTCTGTGTCAAAAATTTAAGGACTGGTTGTCACTTTGAATAGATTTTTAAAAGCTTTTATTTAACTCTTTTTTATGCAAATTAAGTAAGTAGGTATAACCCAATCCTCAGTGTCCGATTGAGCAAAATTTTGGTGACATTGTAGTGAGAGTGAGCTTGTTTGGTGATAAAGCCAAGATCTGTTTATCAGAACTGGGGGCTTATTTTCTAACTTCAAATACATTACCAGTTATCATCCCAATTGAGCTCAACCAATCACACAATACGAAAATGACGTGTTGTCACTTCCGTAGTCATTTTCGTGTTATGTGATTGGTTGGTCTCAATTGAGATAATAACTGGGAATGGATGGCTACTGCTCAGTAAATAGGTAATGTTTTAGCTTGTTTCTGGACACTCACTAGGTAGGTTGATAAGCGAATAAGAAAAAGCTTATAACTTAAACCGTGCTTTTACATGCGGATGTTCGCTGTAAAAATGTCCGCAGTGTTGCCCGCTCGTTATGATGTGACGACGATAGGCCATTAATTTGCTGAATTCCGCCACTTTCTTTTTATCTTATTGACAACATTTCCGTCTCAAAATTTCGTAACCTTTGGTGAAAATGTATAATGCAGACGAAAAAATTTGCCACTTTATGGAAGCTAAACAAAACTCCATCTACTTCTTTGAAAAAAAAAGTTTTTGAAGTAAAATGGACTTGAACCATATTCCACAAATATAGATCAAATATAATGACCTCTGTGGCGCAGTGGGTGAAAGCCCGCTTGGGACGCAGAAGGTTGCGGGTTATCCCCGTCGCGGATAAATGTTTGTATGATCTACAAATATTTATCTCGGGTCTGGGTGTTTCTATGTATAATATATATTTACAAAAAAAGTATATAAAAGTAGTTTATCATTTATCTGGTTTCCATAGTACAAGCTTTGCTTAGTTTGGGGCTAGATGATGCTGTGTGAAATGTCCAGCATTATTTATTTATTTATTTAATTATTAGTACAAAATAACTTAAGGGCTTGGTACTTAGTTAGGTATGTTATTTCCTCCACTTATCTCTTTCAATGCGGTGTCTTGTATGTGTTTTTTTTCTCTTTATATGGCAACGACCTTAAATAATAATCATTATAATTAACTCAGTCTTTTTCTTCCTCGTTTACCTATTCAAAGAGGTCAGTACAAATTATCAATGTAAAATGTAAGCAGTTTTATGTGAAACCACGGGTCAGTGAATTTGAATAGTGTGAATATGAATGCGCTTATCGGCGCAATGCAGGCAACTGCAACAATACGCAGCCGAGGTCTGTAGTTTTAGACCTATTTAGCTTATTCAATTTATTCAGTAGGTTAAGGCGTCCAGGATTGAATAATGTTATTGCAACATGGCTTGCTTAACAATCTCGTATTGCACTTACGATGGGTAAAAATCCTAAAATGAATCTTGAAAATGTTTATGGACTCGAGATTTCTGAAAATATTTGAAAAAGAAAAAACAGTCCATCTTTACATAAGTTATACCTACCGACACCATTTTGTCAACAAGAAATTATGAAGACTAGGTACTTTTAAATCCTTGGTAGTTAATTTGTATTTTTGTATAAAACTAGGAAAATAATATACGACTTCAAAACGTAAAATCAACCATGAAAAGTACCAGGCGCCCAAGAAAGCAGAGGAGCTATTCAGTTCTCGGTAGCCTTATTTGGTTTATCCGCGATCGCTTCCTATTGTCGCGTCAAGTACCAGGGGTGCAGGAATGTTAATGGCTCTAATATAAAATCTAGCACTTAGCGTCTGAGTACACGACTAATGAGGAAGTGGGCTTAAGGCTCCGTCTCTTGAAGAACGGGGGAAACATGTGATATAACATTTGACAAGGCAAATCCTTTGCCACAAGGAGCACTTTTTTTCCGACATTCAATATCTTTACTTTCTTACGTAATAGGTATTTATTTCCTTAGCAAAGTTCGTGATGCATTATGCTTTTTTATAATTGGTAAGAAATATGGTATGTAATTGAAAACTTATCATCTAATTGCGATAAAAAAATATCATCACTTCTAACTGTGAAGTAAACTGACTTGAATTTATTCATTACAGTCATTAGAGGACATAACAAAATATTAACAATATTACACGTGTTGTATATAATGACACGTGTAATTATTATTGTTATCGTGGTAATGACAAACGTAATATTTATGCCGTAATATTAAAGGCCTGAGCTAATACGACTAGTCCTACACTTAGAAGCTAACGGTGCGTGTGCCCATTGTCCATCAGTTCACGTGATGTCGCGTAGATTTTATCGGATGTTAATTGGTCAACAAGCTCCAAGCGGTAACTTCAGACAGTAAGGATTGTATCTGTTTGCAAGAAAGCAGGTAAGAATGGGATGAGTTTATGACAGTGCGATGAAAACTATGAAACGAATCTCTATGCTTGAGACGTAGGCCCTACATAATTTATAACGGCTTAGATTTGCCGATGCATACCTAGGACTCATCATCTTATAAATATGTTATGAAGCAAATTTTCATAACTTTCCCAACTTAACCATTTCCAGAAATCTATTTCCCATAATCTCAGATACCACAAAAACTTTTATTTGGTGTCAACACAACAGTTCAAATAATAATGAGGCTTTTTTGTTTTGAAAATGTTTGAAGCAGAATATGAAAACTTGTTCATTAAATATTTATGCACATGTAAGTACACATCGAGAACTAACAAACTCATTAACATTCTACAGGCAAACCATAAGTAACTGAGCCATAATAAATAAAAACCATTTGCCTAGTAAATAGTAGATAATTGATTCTATAGGAAACTGCAAACGAGAATGTTTGCTCAAATTATTTCCTGCTTCAGATCAGTCTCAATGATTCTTCAAGATGCGGAAAGGTTAAAATGACATTTGTAATATTACAAACAATTTTCTTTCAATAATTCATTCATCTGCATTTCAATTATGTTTTATTGCGCTCTCTTTTCATAGAAATCTATTAAGAACTCAATGCGTTCTGTTATAATTATTACCTATATTCTGTGATATTTATTCGATACTTTATGTTTTTTTCATTTCATTGCGTGTCCTGTAATATTACGCGCGTCAAATCACTGTTGTCGTTTTCTAAACAATGTAATATCTAAAATCGGATTTATGAAGGTTAGAAACACTATATTTGGCAGTAATGTCCACTTTCCCTCCATTTGCTCTTTGTTTTGATCCTAGAAATAAATTGTTAGTTATTTGACATACCTCACTAGAATTATAAAGACCTATTTTTTTATATGAATTAACGTGTACCTATGCCTATTTTCAGACTTCATTCTTCGAAGTGCATCGTAACTAGTAAAATCCACAATACGAGCTGCAAGCCATCATACAAGCTGCTTTGAAACTGTGAAACCACTGTTAATCAAAGCAGTCAAAGTTACTTTTTAAGTGTTGTTACCAACATTTGAATAGCCTATATGCTATTCCAGGTCACTATCTACGCCTTTTCAAACATCCAAATCGGTTCACTGGTTTAGGCGTGATTGAAACACAAACATACAAACAAACTTTCAGCTTTAATATGTAATATGTAGTGGGATAGTGAATAAGGGGGTCGATGGGCAGGTTTATGTTCAGAAATAGAATTCATGTAGAATGATGATGATTATAAATAAATAAATAAATACTTAATGCTGAACTTTTCACACAGCATCATCTAGCCCCAACGTAAGCAGAGCTTGTGTTATGGGTACTACATGACTGATATACTACTTATATACTTTTTGTTCGTAAATACATACATATTATACATAGAAAACACCCAGACCCGAGACAAATATCTGTAGATCATACAAACATTTGTCCCGTGGCGAGGATCGATCCCGCAACCTTCTGCTTCGCAAGCGGACCTTCGCCCACTGCGCTACAGAGGTCGTCAATATTATAGTTACTAGGCACAGAATCAACAAGCACCCTTAGCCCACTAGGGTAACCTAATTGCAAGAGGACCTCTATTGTCCGCGCTGCATTGGGTCAAGAACCCTTGTTATGTCAGCTGTCATATTTCAATTTTGTAATGTTGGCAATTTGCGTTTCTTCCTACCTATGCCTGAAAATATGGAACATGTAAAAAAATCTGTATGGATTTGACCAACTTTGTGGTACAGTGGGCGAAGGTCCGCCTGATGCAGATCGCGGGTTCGATTCCCGCTTACGTCTTTCGCATTCCAACTTACGATCCGAATCCGATCCGAACCCGTGAAAATACGGTCCGGAGTAGTCGTTGAACTATTTATATGGTAGTTTCTAGCACGGATCTAGTGCTTAAACTCCGGCTTCCGTCCGCCGATTTCTTTTTAGATCCGTATTTTCACGGTGGGCCAAATTGACCACGGAGTGGCGCCCTGATACGTTGCGACGACGTCGCGGCAGACCACGAACAAGATGGAGGGACGAGCTCGCCAAATTCCGTGCCGACTGGACACTATTAGCACGGGAGAGGGACGAATGGAGGGAATGGGGGGAGGCCTTTGTCCAGCAGTGGGACATGAAGGGCTAATATAATAATAATAATAATTTTCACGGATACGGATCAGACTCGGATCGGACGTAGCCTTGTTTATCCCAGAAAGTTTATTAAATTCAAAAGAAATCCGACTAAAAATATACGTAGGTAGGTAGGTTATATATTTATACAAGTGGGTGCATAAAGATCCCAAACCAGGAAATAAGATTTTTAAAGTGCAAGAAAATAATACCTAGTAGGTGTTATTACTAATTTACATGATTGTAAATTAACCAAAAAAGGTATAAGTAACATTAATTTTGCTTAAAACCGCAATACAAGTCAAGCGTACACAAGGTACACTTGAGGACAGCATAATGTTATCCAACTCGCGACTTTGTGTAATAAAGCCACATGTGTGGGTTTGCACCATCTCGAACAAAATATTATATTATACACTAGCTGTCCGTCGCGGTATTACCCGCGCTCCCTCGGGAAAACTTCACTTTCCCGGGATAAAATATAGCCTATGTTCATCAGGGATAATGTAGGATTCTAATGGTGAAAGAATTTTTCAAATCGGTCCAGTAGTTTCGGAGCCTATTCAATTCAAACAAACAAACAAATCTTTCCTCTTTATAATATTAGTGTAGATTACAAATTACATTGATTCATTTAAATCCTTATCAATTTAAAATAAAATAAGCCTTTATTGCAGTACGTTTTTAACTAAAATAACAAAACATGTAAGTCAAGAATAGAGGTATAACTATTTTTTAACTCGCATTTTACTTATGAATTGTGAAAAAAATCACTTAGGTATTACATTGTTAGATTCAAAGTATTCTAAGTCTTGGATATTTTTCGATTATTCAAAGGCGCGGTTATTTTACGAGTCTTGTACCAAATAACTTGTTTATTGGCCGGTATTTAATATGTGGGACTTGTGAAGGTTACGGAATGCATCGGAGCACCAATGTTATAAATCCTGAATATTTGCGTAAGTGTAGGTAGGTATATTAACGTGCATAAATGTATATTAAACACTGATTATACGGCGCTGTAATGAAAATAACTTAAAATTAAGTGGCTATTAACGAAAGCTTGTATTTATAAATAAACAATTTCTTTTATAATAAGTGAATTATGTAAATTTTGCATAATAATGCAGCGAAACAGTTTTAAAATAAGTAAGTAAATATTATGCTTTAAATAAGTATGTTTATTCAGAACAAATTACAGTAGAGCAAAAATTACAATTAAAACGATGAAACTGCAAAAGTTGTAAAACTGTGAAGCAGTTTCAACGCCCACTTCCAGAACTGGTGAGTGTATAAGTACCTTATTTAATTTAAAAAGCATAATATTAACATATAGCATATTTATCTAAATTAACGATCAACTAGGTTTTAGTATCATAACACCAAATTTAATTTAAAATGACGAAGCTTTTTACTTTTACAGTACATAAAACAGTTCGGAATGGCAATAGCCAGGCAGCAGGTTGATTTGCCATTTATTTAACCTGTCTACGTGGGTAGCCAACTCTGCGTAATAAATAACTGTCTTTACGACCAAATTCCATGGTAAATAAAACCACAGGTTTTATGAACACTGTTTTTGTGCTCGCGACTGTAATTTTTACTTTGCAATTTCGATGTATAGACTGTTTTATTCCATAATAACAGTTGTTTATAAAATAACTGTGAATTAAAATAATACCTACCTGTGTTAGAAAATAAACAGACTCCTTTGTTTCTGTAAAACAAAAAATAAGTAGGTATAATTACCTACCTACTAAAATTGACAATAATAATTTTATTATCAACCTATCTCGTACTCTAAACCAAATTAAATAAATACATAATAAATGCTGTACATTTCACACAGCATCATCTAGCCCCAAACTAAGCAAAGCTTGTACTGTGGGAACCAAATAACTGATATACTTTTGTTTGTAAATAGAAATGTATGTATTTACAATTGTCATTTCTATGTATTTATGTAAATAAAAAGAAACACCCAGACTCGAGATAAATACCTACTTTTAGCATCGATCGAACGTTTACACGTGAAAAATTGTGCGATATAAATCGTATCGGTTAAAATTCTTGTAAACGCTCTAGTCCCAACTAAAGCGCGAGCGTCAGCTAGTTATCAATTAATCACCGCAGCGGAACGATTAACCATTCATGTGTATTAATAATGCGTTTATAATGTTAATGACTTTGACGGCGTATCATTAATTCGGTTTTATCATTAAGTTGGCTAACCTTGGCCTGACACGCCTGGTTGATTTCACACTTCAGATTAACGATGTTTGCTGGTTTTCAATAACTTTCATAAATAAGACATTAATTAAAATAAAATAGTACCTACTTAGTGTGATCGTACGAGCTTTTTAGTGTAGAGCTAGTGTCTATCTGGACAAGGAAGCATTTTTAGAAAGAACATTCTGTTTTTCCCTGATAATAGTCAGACATAGGCCCACCTTAGTCTATGTCGTAATTCCAAGAAAAAAATGACATTTTATTGGTGTATTCCCAACGACCCCACTAACCTCCCCACTAGTGGGGTAGTTGGGAATAAAAAGTCCCAACGACCCCACTGCTCAGTGGTGCTCAAAATAATAGTATATTTTTTTTTTAAATAAATTAATAATGCTGGACAATTTCACACAGCATCATCTAGCCCCAAACTAAGCATAGCTTGTATTATGGGAACCAGATAACTGATATACTACTTATATACTTTTTGTTTGTACATACATTATATACATAGAAACACCCTGACCCGAGATAAATATTTGCAGATCATACAAACATTTATCCCGCGGCGGGGATCGAACCCGCAACCTTCTGCGTCTCAAGCGGGTTTTCACCCACTGCGCCAGAGGAATTATAGTATTTAATTAAAACAAAATTAATCTACAACGAGTTACATAAGCTCTTAAAACGAAACGCACTAACATCAAAGCAACAAGGTCCAGCTGCAACTTTGCAAGGCCTATTAAATATTCCATAATCAATTTAGAATGCGGACAAAGTCACAGTTAATAACTATAGTTAGTGCTTCGATAAATGCTATTAGAGTTACCTATCACAAAACTCGGCAACAAGCCTTAACGACTACACGCAAACTCGTAAAGTTGAAGCTTTAAAACGATTAATTTTCGAATCAAAGTGGAAATTCCCGACGTGTTCCCGGTTGCGACTTGAACTTATTTGAAAGCCGCGACTTTTCACCGCGATTTTTTGTAGCCAACCTTCCTCGAATTGAGAAATGAAAAGTCTTATCAAATGTTCGATTCCGACGGGATTAGAACCGACGATCAGACGATCCTCCTAAAGCCGTAGTGCCTTTAACCGCTCGGCCACGGAACCACTAGACGTCGCAATCGAAATTTTTGATAAGCTCATATTTAGGTTAAGTAAAATCTGTCAATCTCGGAGATAGTGGAACGAGCTGGACGTCAGTTATGGACAGTTGTTAAAATCAAATAATTTCTTATCCCGCAAAAATCCAGTGTTCCAGCCGAAGTAAACGTCATTTTTTAGTAGCTGGTCAGATGGAATTTGGAAACCTTACCTACAGCAAATTTCAAAATATATTGTAAAAACTTGTATATATTTTTAACATTCTCGGTTTCTGTGATGTAGTAAGTATTGACATTACAAAAATCGAGAATGTACGAAAAAATCGCTCACACTCTTGTGCGTGAAGGCACATAACTTACGTATTATGACAATTAATAGACAATGTCAAAGTGCGACCAAAAGTCGCGCTTCTAGCTTCAAGCTGTCGGATAACTTTTGTAACCGCTTAGTAAGTAGCTCATTTGCATTTAACGTCAAATGAAACAGCCCCCGTACCATGGCGTTTGTCTAGGTACCAGAGAATAGAAAGAAATGACAGTAATGACATTATAGTGTGGATAAAACGCCTATAAAGTGGCAAAAAGTTACTTTTCTACCCGTTTTATCCACACTCTAATGTCATTACTGTCATTTATTTCTATTCTCTGGTACCTAGACAAACGCCATGGTAAGGGGGCAGATTGCACCTCGCGTGAGCCATGTCTCATTCCAGGCACATTTTTACGACAGGTGCTTTGATTACCTACTTATTTTAATTTACACCTCAAATTTTATTGTCATTATTAACCTAAAAATAATAACAAAAAATAAAAGTAAATTTTGTTAATTTTAATGTGTGTGATTAATTAATTTTATTCATAAAATAAAGGAATAAAAGGGAAAAAGATTTGGCTTGAAAACAGCATTATTTTCTTTGCCTCATTTTAAATTTGTTTGATGAATTAAAGTTTTAAGAGCCCATACACCGATATTAAGAAGCATGAAAAAAAAACTTCTCAAGAAACGAATATAACTTATTGGCCGAGATTTGAGCGCGCTACCTTTGGATTGAAAGTCGAGAGTATGGTCCACTAGGCCACCACGAAGGCTTTATCTTCCCAGGGCGAGTCTCGGGTCTAGTAAAAACGAGACTACAATTCTTAAAATAAAACGTTTAAACGATACTATTCTGGCATACTATTCTTGTCTCTTGCTATTTAAAGAATAAAATAGAATGTTGCTATATTGCACACCATGAAAAAAACACAAACAAAAACAACAAAAAAAACAGACTTACCTAGTTAAAAAAAGATGTGTAGCAATGGGCGGCCCTATCGCTAAAAGCGATCTCTTATAGCAAATGCGTTTAAAAGTAACTGCAAATAAATGAAAGCCTCAAATTACTTATAAAGCGTCTCAAACTATAGTAAACAACCACAAACAGAACAAAAATGGCAATTTTCTCAGCAAAACTTTTCCGAGCAAGTCGTTAAGTGCAAATCGGAGTGGAAAACGATTCCACTAGTAAGTAGCCGTGCTTGTGGCGTAAGTTAGTACGTTTTAAGGGCCCTCTACGACGACGTTCACGAACGTGTAGAGGGTTTCATCGCCTGTATTCGCCTGTCATCGTCTTTCCAAATAATAGTTCGGCGAATAGTTCGTCAAATAGTTTGGCGAATGTGTAAAGTGTCTGTTAAGTAGATCATCATCACCCTACCCTAGATTTTTTACTTCCACTCCTTACCATCCATAATTATCTTTCATCTTATCTTTTGTCTGCTTCTTCCGCTACCCCTCCACATTCAAACCTATCATTCTTCTCGTCACATGACCTTTCCTGCTTCAGCTTCAGCTCTCTACATTTTTATACAGGTTGCAAACCCATAGCCCTCTTAGAATGAAAACTGGTTTCCTCATAATGCGTACCTAGCGTTTTTTTTTTAATTTTTTGCTCAAGCAAAGGTAAAAAATACTTTAAATACTATACGGTATTCACTATAAACTAGTGAATAGGAAATGAAACAAGTCAATTTCATAACATTATTGATAATACCATCACTCTTCGCCTTCCTAGGAAGAAAGTGATTGAGACATCCGATAAATCAATCTGAATGGCGTAGTATTATTGTATAATCTAGGATTTCATATTTGTGTTGTAAATATTAGCTTGTATTAGATGGGTTAGGAGTCTTAGGAGCGTTTGAAAAAGACTAGTAAGCTGTATCACCAGTTCACCAGTGTGAAAGTGGCGCCAGTGAATGCAAAGATGAGGAGCAACAGGCTAGCATGGTTTAGGCATGTAATGAGAAGGGAAGAATGTCATGTAACTAGGAGAGTACTTGGTATGAATGTTGATGGATTTACGTGTAGAGGTCAGAGGCCAAAGAAAAGATGGATGGATTGTTGAAGTATGACATGAGTAAGAAAGGAGTGAGTGTTGAGATGACGGCTGATAGAGGAGAATGGAAGAACGCTTGTTGTGCCGACCCCACATAATGTGGGAAAAGGGCAAGAAGATGATGAGCTGTATCACCAGTTCGCTATGACCAAATCTCGATAAGACTACATCGCATTTGGACTATCTAGTCCACTATCTAGTACGTTTACTAAACCTCGTACAAAAAAATCGTGAAAGTTATGCAACGTACTGTGTCAGAAAGTGGATGGGTGACCGCTAATGGCATTATCCACTGAGCGCTTCCGTGCTTCGGAGGGCACGCTAGCTCCGACTCTCAACTTTTGATCTAAAGGTTGTTGGTCCTTTTGGTCATGAATCAATGTATTTAATAAGAGATCAATGTATTTCATATATGCGCAGATAGAATCAAATAAGTACCTAATTAAATAACACATATCAAGCAAATATACTTATGTACGTATACAATACATAAGTTAATTTAGAACCTGTTGATTGTACTTGACATCGTCTATCAAGAAAGACAAGCTAACGAGCTATAATGAAGTGTAATGACCTTGACCAATCTTCTAAGGACACAAAAGAAATCAAACATAGATGATGAATCATTAGAAGCAGACAAGTTCGAGTCAAGCTTACACACGATGGGGTCCGTACCGTACGGTAATATAGGTATAAAGGTACCATATAGATGATAAAAAATGTGGATGGATATGTAAGTAGAGGTAGACCTAAGAAAATATGGATGGATTGTGTGAAAGAAGATATGGTTAAGAAAGTAGTGCATATGGAGATGACGAGTGATAGAGGAGAGTGGAGAAAGATAATATGTTGCGCCGACCCCGCATGAGCGGGATAAGGCTAATGATGATGATAGACGATAAAAAAAAAGTATTAAAGGCTTCTAAGGAACTAAAGTAGCAAACTAACAATAAATTTGTTCAAAAAATGGGACAAGTGCTAAGTATTATCAGAATTTAGGGCTAAGTCGGATTACTGTTACGTATGGATGGAGAGCTTTTGCAAAAATGGGTCAAAAGCCATATATGTGTTTGAAAATTGCCTTTGACTTTTTTTTTTATTAAATAGGTCAGCATTTGACCTCACTCTGCCTGATGTTAAGCAGTAGTGAGGTCTAAGATGGAGCATGCTTACCTAGAAGGAACCTTTACTCTTGATTTGAAGACCCCTATATTGTAATTTTCGGGAAATACAGATCCCGGCAATGAGTTCCACAATTTGGCGGTGCGTATGGCAAATGTGGACCCAAAAGGTAAAAAAAAAAACAAAAAAAAAGATCTAAAAGAATGACTGTGCTTTTGAGAGTTTTTTTTTATTTAAATATTGCATTAATCTATGCACAAAGAACTACAAGAAGAACAGTAATTATGTATGTAATTTATATGTGATGGTGTTTATCTTGAAGTTAGATGAATAAGAATGCATACCTAATGATATTAACATCATCCTGTGTATTGTTAGTAATGGCCATGAGTAGGTAATGGATGTGTAATTAATTTTACATCACAAGTTAAACACGCATAAAAAGGACATTACATATTTTTTATACGTCGCAAATCTTTAATAAATTATTTTTTAACAAGAGTTTTTTTTGCTGCATACCCCTAATACATATATAGGACCGGGAAGAATGGCAAAAGCAGAGGGAGGCCTATACCCAGCAGTGGGTGAACTCGGGCTGCGGATGATGATACTACCCCTAAAATTACCCAAATCAAGAACCTGTCAATTTACTCACTAGAATTACTCGTAGAACTAATGATTGGTACTCATACGTTGATCTGAATTTAACCATTGAATTTTATAATGTTGCTGGAGTAAACATTGGAATGAGTTTAACAAATCAAATCAAATCTTTCTTTATTTCAGACATCAAATTTTAGTCCATAGCAATTACTTAGCATAATTAAACTTAATACTATTAGTATTAGTTAAAGCATGCATCCTAGAGTTGTGGTACAGATAAATGCAGTCAAACCTATCAGCGAACACGGTGAGAATGCTGTTGGAGCTGGCTCGGACCCTGCGCATCAGAGATGCTCCACGCTTGCGCATGGTGGTGTAAAAGTAGTCCACTCGCGCGGCCGCGAATATCCCTGATGCGCTGCAGAACCGAGGCAGCCCCATCAGCACTCTAACAACTAACGATTACAACTATGTGTTGAAATCCAAGAAGCCAGATCTAAAAGCAAGATCGAAAGTTCTACCATCCTTGAGGCAAATTCTGTAATACGAACATAAGAGCTACTTTTGCCCTAGGTCAATGAACTTTGCCCATCTTGCTTGGTTAGCATACAGGATTAGCAAAATATACTAGACCATTATTAGCATAGCGAACTTAACCGTTGCTGAGGTATATGTCAACTAGGAAAACAAATAGGAAAATCTTAAACCAAATACAGGGACTTGTTGAGCCATTCACTTTTCCAGTTAAACTAACAAGATCGTTGGACGACCTTGCTGGCTTAGTGAGTTAAGAAAGAAATGAGTTCGATTCCTGACAGACATTGCATGATCTACAGATAGATATGTTCAGGACCTCAAAGAAAGCTAGGCCCAAAACCGTGTTTGTTGCCCTGATTCTTCACGGTATTGGTCGCGACGGAACAGGAGTAAAATCACCTAGTTTTAAGACGATTCAAAGTAATCCCAGCGGTCTTACTGAATAAATGCTTTTTGACTTTGACTTTGAGGTTCTAAATCACATAGGAAAAATAAAGGCTACTTTTTTACCAATAAATCATGAAAGTTTGTATGAGAAGAAAATAGGATTTTGCGGAAAACGTCGGGGGATACAGCTAGTAATCTTGTGACATCTTGTGGCTTGTTACGTAATGTTCGTGTTCATCACACCAGCAACCAACACCTAGATAACCTTTACACTCTTTAATACTTTTCAATCTGCCATTAGCACGAGTTTTCATAATCTTTATTAAATTGTTTACGTGTTATATCATCAGGAAAAAAACTGCCTCCACTCAACGAGATGCTTTGTGCCTGTTTGAGATGGAATGGCTTACCCAGCGCTTAATATCGACCTACAGTAGTTACTGATTTAGATTTTCGCTTAGCTTTACATTTTTACTAGATAATTTTCCTACCTGTACCTAATACTTATAGATTTTTTTTAGTGAGACGTTGTAGCGCTTAGAAGATTAACATTGAGATGAAATAGGCTTGCTCAGCACCTAAGTTAACAGTTTCTGATTTAGCTTTCATAGATCCTCCTAGTAAGAGTTGATGACTGATCAACTCTGTACCAAAGAGGTACCATGCTAAATTTATGGATCAACTCCACATCTTTATCAATGTCAAAGCAAAGTATCAAAGTCAAAAGTCAAAAATCACTTATTCAGTAGGACTGCTGGGATCACTTTGAATCAATTACTTATACAAGTAGGTATTCTGATTTAAAATATTAGTTGCATTGGGAGATCGCTTTTCGGTCTAAGGCGTTGACGATGCACTGGCCACGTGGCCACTAACCCTGATTAGATATTTCCCATTTCGAAGTGAAGCAACTTAATTAAACCAGTGCTATAAAACTTGTAGGTAAGTAGATGAGAATGAATTGTCGATATCTCAATCTCGACGTGACAATCGTGAAATATCGCGAGTGAATACAGTTCGTGATGCTGTAGCGGATCTTATTTGAATATTCTTTAACGGACAATACTCACTTTTGTTGGACAAGGTCAAAGTTCTTAGATGAACTTACAATTTTGTTATGAAACTAGATGGCGACACAATCCAAAAATATGATCGCACTATCGTTCGTTACATTTTGCTGTTCTTATTACTTATTCTCTCTACTATCTACTTACTTATAGGTAAGGATCCCGTGTGTGTTATTTTTATCAAGGTACCGTAAACAGTTAGTACAAAATAATAAGTAGTACCTATAAAGAAAGTTCAGTGAAATCGGCAGTTTTTCTCAGCTGTCTGTGCGAATATGGAAACTACTGGGAAGTAGGTAACATTGTCTAGAAACTTCCTGTTTTTATCGATTTCTTTTTGCTTTTCAATATCAAAGAAACGCAATCGAAACATCCTTTTTTGATAGAACTTACCGATATATTATTTACAGAAGGCAGATGCAAATGTTTTTGATTGATGGCCATTAAACGTCGTTTACTCAATACCATTCTTGCCTTTAGTCACAGAATTTTAGCTCTTGCTCCGTTGAGTTAGAGACACAAGAGGCAAGAATGGCATGCCAGAATAGCATCGTGCAAACGGCATCTAAAAACGCAATGATTTACATTTTGAATCGGAAAAAGCAATTGGAATGATGAAAAGAGACGATCTAAGATTCAATTAGAGCTTCCTTTTTGAAAGTGTTTTTGCGGAGAGAAATCTAGATATCTAATGTAGATCAAAAGAATCAAATGTCCGGAATCAAATGTCCGTCACTGATACATCCGACTAGAGTTGTTCAATAAGTCGGAATAAATTGGTAGAAAATTAAAATCTATTGATAACATGAAAATGCAAATAGATTGTGGTTTTAAAATGTTTTATTGAAACTTTTAAAAAACAAGGATAGTTACGAGTATAAACACTGAAATTTAAGAGGTTAAAGTGCGTAGTTGTAAGCGATGGGAACACGAAGTTAGGTAGGTAATTTTTACTCTAAGTAGTATTTTTTTGTAAAAAGAAAAAAAGCCGGAGACTATTTTAGGTAATGTAAGTACAAAATAACGTGTTCCAAAAATATGGACGGATGAGTACAGATCTAGTTTCGATTCAAATGAAAGTACTAATTATAGATCATTCTAAAAGGAAGCAAATGGAGTTCAAGTAATTACACTAAACTTGTCTGACAAATTACCTTCTTGAGAACTGTTTCTGTTTCAAGGCCAAGGTAAAGTCTGAAACTGCTAAGTTTTGGTGAAGCCTAGCTTAGCGCAACAGATTTTCCTCTTCCACTTTGCTCTGTCAGCCATCGTCTCCTTTCTTTCCCATATCACAAATACCCCACCATACATCCTCACGCCTCTTTCCCGTAGGAGTAGACAAGTCTTCATCATTATCATGACATCATCTGCAGCTAAATGGTCGTACATAAGCCTCCCTCGGATCTGTTTACGCCATTCGTTCCGATCCTGTGCCTCAATCATCTAAAATTTAAATACTATGGTATTGGCTGATGTCTTCGTTGACGTAAGGAGTAGAATCACCATTTTAAGACGATTCTTACTCGAAGTGATTCCAGCGGTCCTACTGAATAAATGCTTCTTGACTTTGTAAATAAAAGCTTGTAAATGCACTAATTTTTGCCGTCAACAGTACATTTCAAACGGTATGAGGTATAAGCTAGAAAACTATTGTGTTAAGGCAACAAAGAAATGACAGGTCTTGGATGGGTGGATGCAAAATGGAAGCCAGTTCCCACGTGAGGAAATCGAGACGATTGCACGCGAACATAATAGCGGTAATTTTGAAAGATGATTTCGTTTGGTAACTGGATCATGAAATGCATGGTGCACTCTGCCGTTATAAAAAGACATGTATAACTTTTTTTTACTGACAATTAAGCACGTTAAATAAGCTCATAACGTGAGGAAACTAAGCTAAGCTGAGGGTTTGGGGGGGAGGGACCCGTGACGTTGTCTTGGTGGATAAAGCCGATTAAGCTGCGAGGATGGCTTTTTGAGTGCTGGGATAGCCTATTTCATATTGTACTTGTACTAAGCACTACTTTGACAACCTCTGTGGCGCAGTAGGTGACGGCCCACTTGAGACGCAGAAGATTGCGGGTTCGATCCCCGCCGCGGGATAAATGTTTGTATTATCTGCAAATATTTATCTCGGGTCTGGGTGTATGGGTATGGGTGTATGTATAATATGTATGTATTTACTTACAAACAAAAAGTATATAAGTAGTGTATCAGTTATCTGGTTCCTAGATAGTACAAGCTATGCTTAGTTTGGGGCTAGATGATGCTGTGTGAAATTGTCCAGCATTATTTATTATTATTTATTTATTACTACGTCCTAAGTGTACCTAGGCATACGTTGCCTCATGATGCTGGTATAAAATAATCATGTCATGCAGTAAAGAGGTTCAGGCTTCAGTTATAATAATAGTCTATGTTTTTATACCATGTAAGCAAAACAGTAGTAGTTACTTATTTTTATCACGAGTAAGCTCTGTTGTCCCGTTTCCCACACAAGCTATGACGTAAGACCCCATAGGTCTTTGTCAAAAATCAACCGGTATGAAACTAATGACGGTCACTCTTGCTTTCTTACGTTCACTTTCGTTGGTATCAATCACATCTGCAACCATAGGACTTGTTTGAGCGCGTGTTGTACTATCACTATTATTATGCGCTCAGTGAAGTTTGCTTAGTTGATTATTGATGAAGTTATGACGTTTTGATTCTATTGTATCCTGTAAATCCACTAGCGATATTCTTTTTATGACAACACGGGTTGTTTCTTGTTTGTTTTTGAAAGTCGTGGTTTCAACCCCATGGGTGCATTTTTTGGGAGATTTTTTAGATTTTGACGTGGCAACGTCTTATAATTCGATAGAGCCGGCTGCACGCACGAAAAAATGCGGCGCTACCTCGCTCTGAGGCGTTCCATGTAAGGCTTGAAGTGCAAGCGAGAACGCGGAACGAGCGACAAAGAAGCACAAACGTTGTCACGTTCAACTATCGTCAGTAAACCGACTTTACAGACAACCAATTTTATTTATTAAAATATGAAAACTGGAAAGGGGATAAACCGATTATCACGATTTGCCAAAAGTTGTTCCAGTCGGTTTCCAGACTAAGTCAAAGTCACAGTCCAAAAGTATTTATCTGTTTACTATATTTTTTGGCAAAAAATTTACATATTTGTATTTATTCAGTAGGACCGATCACATTGAACAGTATAAATTCACTCAAAGCGTATAAATCATAACATACAGACTTGCCGACTTAATTAATTTATCAGTCTAACAAAACTGTCCCTGTCAATCTGCCAGGCTAAAAATGTGACTGATACGATAAAAAGTGTGTGTAACTACCGTCAGAACATGTTCGACGTCCAACCTGTCACAACATGTTTGCATTGACCGGTGAAAACTCACTCTGAGAACTAAAATAGAAATGCTCACTCAAACCCAATAGTGTGTGTGTCAGTAAAAAAAAATAACTTTACGTTGCAACAAAATCTTGCATACGATCAGACTTTTTTATTAATATCGAATTATAATAATTACTCTTTGGATGATAATAGTAGGTAAAGCTTTTTATACCTAAGTATCTTTGTAAAATTCAAAACAAAAAATAACCTAGAACACTGTTTTTAAAGAAAACCTATCAAAACTACTCCACTGGGGATATCGGGAATACCTAGGTACTTCAACAAAAGCACTTATTTGTCAAAAAAAAAATTAAGTAAACGCACCAAAAATGGCGGTACAAGACAAGACACGCGTGTCTACACATGTCTCGGACATGTCTGTTTATGTCCAGCTGTCTGCATCTGATTGGTGGAAATTCAAACATGTTCGATTTGCATCCATTTAAATATCGAAGTTGTTATACAGGAAAAGCTTACGAGAAAGCGCTTAGTAAATTCTCTTTGATAGAACACTGAAACTGTTTATGTTAGTAAAGGTGAGTATAGACTAATGCATCTAGGTAAGTACCTACTTTTTTCATTTATTCCTATTCACTTTGCGGCAATGGGCTTGTCACATAAGGGACATGTGGCAAATATGTGTTGAGTGTGACTCTACCCTAATATCTTACTATAGTCGGTCCATTTTAATAGGCCACATTTGACATTTCATCAAAATTTAACAACGTAACTTTGTACCGGCGGGCATAAAATACTACTATTTTATCGAAGTTAGTACTGCACAATTGCTTAACTTTTTTTCAATTGCGGTTTAATAATTTATTTGTCTGAACGACAAAAGAAGGAAATTTTATGATTTATTTCCTTATTACACCATGCAAACATATTATGTTTCAGAACAATTTCTGTTTTCGAGAGAACTGAACGTTGTTACAATGTTGCGTCAGTAAACCCTTGTTCTCTTTTGACACTAGGTATGTTACCCAAAATAATCGAAATTTGAGAGTTAGAATCGAATGAAATGATTTCTCGTAAGGGAATATTTCACCTTTAATGATGATGATGGCGCATTAAATACTCATTGTTATTTTTTTTAAATAAACTTATTTATCCCGAAAAACGTTACTAAATACCAAAAAGTACTTATGTAAAAGGACAACGGGAATATCGCATACAAACTTTTTTTCTCTGTTTGACATGACAACCATAAACTTTTGAACAATTTTTATCAAAATAAATAAGTAATGGGGTTGTGACGCAGTCTTGATCGTTGTGCAAAGTGACTTTGCGTTCTTGGTGTGCTATTTTTTTCAGACCCAGTTTTTTTTTACTGATCTTACCTACTTTTAGTTTACGGTTTACCTGGCGATAAATTTTAATTCATGTGAATGAATCGATACGGACTTCGAACATAATCGAAGTTTTTAAGTAGGTCACCTCACTAGAAAGCTCAAACTGACAAACGTCAAATGTGGCCTATTAAGTTGGACCGACTATAGTTTTACAGGAGAAGTATCCTACTATGCCTGTAAACGGGCTACAAAAATTGCATCTTGCTGGCAATTTTTGTTGACCATTAAGACGCATTGACGATATTGGCGTCAAGGATTTGAATTTTTTTCAGCAATTGCAAAACTTTCGGAATTGATATTTCCAGTTTTGAATATTTCATGTTTTTTACTTCAAAGTGGTTGCTGGTTTTTCAAGATTTGTTATAGGTATTTGCAACTCAGGATAAATCATTTGCAATCTAGCCGGCTAGACATTGAATATTTGCAAAGAAATATCTTAACAATATCGCCGGGCTACACAGCAATATTGCAGCAATTATTGCATTGATTTATATTTGTATCAGTCAAAAACTAAATCCTCCTGTTTAAATGTATCGAAAGTGTAAGTGGTCCTGTGCACATTCAATCCAGACTAGTGGTAGATTAGGTGGGTGGCCTATAAAATGACGAATTAAGTTAAGTATCTTTCTATTCAGCCGGTAACACCCACTGTTCGGTAAAAGTCTCTATTCACGCCACTCCTGGCCGTTTTGTGCCTGCTCTCTCTACCGCCCCAAGTAACTACAGAAGAATTTTTTTTGGGTTCCGTACCCGGGATCCTTACGCTCGCTGTCTGTCTGAACGTCACTAGGCTGTATCTCATGAACCGTGATAGTGAGACAGTTGAAATTTTTACAGATGATGTATTTCTATTGCCGCTATAACAACAACTAAAATTGAATAAAATTAATATTTAAGGGGGCTTCCACTAAACAAACGTATTTTTTGATCAGTCGTGGTACCTACTAACAATTTTGCGTTTGTAATATGCGCAATAAATAACAGTGAAAGAAACGCCAAGAAGAAACCGGTAGGTTAAGCAGTCGTATTGATTCGTAACAAGAGATCTGGCAAATGGAATGGGGGAGTATTGAAGAAGATTTCCAATTTGACGAAAAATCTGTTGGAGTTCTGAAGAAAACAAGCTGCCGTGTTTTGTTCAAACCAGTGACAGGACTGACTGACATGATATAAATCTATATACAGGGTGTAAAAAGAGTGCTACCGAAAACTGAGGGGTTGCAATCAGACCATGATTCCAAACATATTCAGCGCAAAAAAAACGCAAAATTTTTTTTACTTAGCTTAGTCATTTTACGTTATTTTCGGTTATTTAGTACCAGGACAACATAATAAGACCAAACCTACCTAATAATTTCATTTATAAAAGAAAAAAACAGTTAAAACTCAGAATCCAAGAATCTACGTAAAAAAATGCGCCCAAAATATACGCAAACAGTGCTCTTCAAATGCAGTTTTCTGCGGATATAATGATTTTTTCGGAAAATCCTTTTGGATTTGGTTGTGTGTTGAGATGCTGTACCTACTCCTTTTGGCTTCGGTAGACGTCCTTATACAACCTGTATATAAAACTTGACATTGGCAGAATTATACCTAGTTGTGTAGTTGCCATTAAATAAAAGAAGAAGAAGAATCGATCTTGTGCAGCCTGCACCCAACGGCTCCCAGCAACCTTTACAAGATCGTCTTTCCATCTAGTGGGGCCGTCCTTTACAGCGATTTCCGGTTAAAAGTGATGTAGGTGATAAAACGTTTGATTCATTGGTATAATAGCCCAAAGCTCGAAACGCCCTAAGCGCCATTATATCACTTACATCGTTAAAACAACGAGTAACGCACGTCCAGCGAAAGTGTTCTTAATGAGTTACACCTCGGGCTATCCGGCTAAACAAATTGTGACTGGCGGGACTGCGGGTGTATCAAAAGAAATGAAATAATTTGGTTTTATATCTTTCAGAACAAGCTTTTAATTGTAATTAAATTGTTTGTTGTTCAAATCTAAATTAAATTGTAAGGCTTGACCCAAAAATTAAGTCTTATCAAAATTTTCGATTCCGACGAGATTCGAACCAGCAACGAAATACCTAGGTAAGTGTGGTTTAACACTTTAAAAATTACAAAATTATTGACTCAAAAACACTAAAAAGTACCAAATAAATGGTATTTTAACATTCAACAGCATTGTCTTCCTGCCACTATTTTAACTTTTATGTGCCTGTCATAATAACTTTAGCGATTACATTAAAGGTCAAAACATAAGTAGGTTGCTACAGCCCTGTGACAAACGAATGGACAGACATACATCGGAAACTTAGCAAAAGCTTTATGTTATTGACCCTTGGATACGGAACTCTAAAAGCAGTGTTTTCACAAATTTGAGTAACACCCGTAGTGCTAACAGACACAAATTGCCTCATTTGACACACTCTTCCTACAAAGAAGCTCTATCAAATCTGTCATCGCAAAACGAACTCTACACTTCAAACATAGATCACCTTTTAGTTTGAATACTCAGAACACAGTATTACCATTAATGAGTGCACGAAATCAGATTGTGACGTAAAACGATAAAGTTCAATTTAGTTTGATGTAATAGATCGAAGTTGATTATTTTGTACTGACAAGCAAATTAGGCGGAGGCTTTGTCTCATTGAACGTATTAGCTTGATTGAAGGAGTACAGTGTAGTTTAATACAGTAAGAATACTGATACAATTTCAATTAAAAACACTCAACTGTCACACAGATCTAAACGGTGAAGGAAAACATCGCGAGGAAACAATTTAAGTAGCATTTTATTATTAAAATGCTACTCGATCGAAGCCGATCGAGGATCTATGAATGAAGTGACCTGGTATAGGTATGCCTCGGACTACCCTCTCGGTTTAAATCTTAGTTTTTGTGGCCGTTATTGGCGGGTTAGCGCTTGGACATCTTCAAAAGAATACACAAAAAAGTTCTGAAATAATTTCTAGCGCGTCTATCGTGATCATGTTTGTTTTAATTTAGACTCACTTGTTTTTTTTTACATCCAGTTATAGCAGTCTAGTTAAAATGAAATACTAATCATACTTTTGTTATTGACTCCCTTTGTCCGGATACTTAAAACAGTAGGTATGGAAACTACAAGCTTAGAATTTGTAGTTTCCATACTGGTTAAAAGTTTACTGTGTATGTATTGTTCAATTATGTAGTCAATAATAAAACATTAGGTACTCGTGAATTAGATTTGATAGTGTTACTTAATAGTAGATAATCAAACTTTCTTAGGCTAAAGTTCAATAACACTAACAGGTTGTAGCGAGTTCGATTATCGCGGAACTAATGTTTGCATGATCTGCATGCTATATTTTTTCCGTATAGTGTGGTACCAATGAACTTATGTAAGAACCTACTCGTATTTTTTGACAATAATACTAGGAATCCGGACAAAATTCGTGTTTGTCATTAGTTTTACTTGAACCCCCCCAAATCACACACGTCCAATTGAAAAATCTATGTGTACCTATTGCGCAACAAAGTTTAATATTAGGGTAGCGACTCCCCCTCAAAATTTCATTCGATATTTTGGCTGCGAAGTGACCCAAAATATCAGGCTGCGACCGCAGCTTTGGACTTTACTCGTGCAAAGGATCCTTTTGTGGGGTCAACAACGGTCTGTGACTCTTGAGTGTTTTTCTTTCTTTAACATATGCTTTCCCGCTACTGGCCAAAGATCCCAATTGATTCCACCTGTACCGCGTTTCAGCAGCCTTCTTATAAAGCATCAAGGTTCTCACATCATCATCTCCCTGCCCTTACCCCACTTTTATGTGGGGTCGGCACAACATGTTTTCCTCTTCCACTCCGCTCTATCAGCCGTCATCTCAACACTCACTCCTTTCTTACCCATATCATCCTTCACACAGTCCATCCATCTTTTCTTTGGTCTGCCTCTTCTGCTACATCCCTCCACATTGAAAGCTAACATTCTTCTCGTTACATGACTTTCTTCCCTCCTCATAACATGCCCATACCACGAAACCTATTACTCCTCAACTTATCCGTCACTGGCGCAACTTTCAAACTTCCTGTAATATACTCATTCCTGATTTTGTCCATTCTTGTAACTCCACACATCATCTCAACATTCGCGCCATCAAGATCCTCACATCACACGTGTTAATATTATTATTCGTAGAACGTAAAAAGGCATGATTCATGTATGTAAAAGTATGTCTACTGTCTAAAGATAAGAGCATAAAGTTGTAGAAACATGAAAATTACTCGACATTATCTCCACTGCACGTTTCGCTATGCTTTTACCCTCGTTCCCTATTAGCGTAAACACTGCACAATAACCAGCGCAAGCGCAGGTCTCACACGGTGCCGTGAACGGCCGTCAGAGGACATCCGTCACAGAGCTTGTTAGATAATATGTTTTACAGTAGATGCTAAGGTATATTTTAACTAATGAACTTTCAAATGCATGGTTTCCTATCTCCTAATCAGCTCACATCCACTGCTGAGTATAGGGCTATAGGCCTCTTCATTTTCACGCCACTGTTTCCGGTCCTGCTTGTTGAACCTCTGCCGCCAAAGATAAGAGACCTAATAGCATTTTCCCAACTAATTAATTAACCATCACTAGAACCGCCTTGTCACCTAGCGGCCGTCACCTGACGTCTCTGTAGAAGACCATTCCGATGTGGGACGTCACGACATCACATATGACCCTGGCTTTCAATGAAAGCGATCCAGCGAAAGCAGTAATTGTATGGAATTCACTTAGCAGATGCTATCTGCTGGGTAAATGTCATTGTAGGCTCGGCTGTATAATTAGCTGATTTATGTACCTCGGATGTTACATACATAAAACACATCTTTCCTGAAGGGGTAGGCAGACACCACGGTCTAATTGTTATTATCCTGACGCATACAGGTATTTCGCCTCATACCTATTCACTCTCATTATATCTATACTTCTATACTTCTATAGCCTCTCTAAGCCCAACCCCACGTCCGTGCTTGACCACCTAAGCCACGTGAGGGGCGGACACCCGCAACGAAGTAACTAAGCGGGTGACAAAAAAGGGCAATGGCAAACCCATCATGATGGAGAGTAAGAGTAAGAATGTACGTATATGGTCGCTTCCCGGGGGTGATCGCCGGGGCACGTCTGGAGCCGATGCTGGACGTCACAGCATGCAAGCCATCGGTGGCGAGGGTAATGGGCGGCCCTCTGCCGGGGAACCCGAACAAGGTGAGCCCAACAGGAGGTATAACCTACGACCACTGACACGAAGCCGGCGCACATCTGCCGGCACCGCTCGCAGCAGGACGAGCGGAGACGACGCGGAAGCTACACGGCTGGCCTCCATTGAGGAACGAGGCCCGAGCCGAACTGATTGGGTTGAAGAGAACAAGGATACTCAATCACCTTTATCCTCACCTAAATCACTCTTTTCATCTATCATATCATCACCTTCCTATCATAACTTCAATTCATCTTCTTCATCTCTTTCATCATCATCACCTTTAGTCGAAGACGTTGTGCAGGCGACAATAGTCGAAAACTCTACACCCGTTAAGACTAACCCACGTGCGCGTAAAAAATGGACAGTAGAGATGAATACTTTCATCCTGCGCACTTACTTCATTCTCACACGATTAGAATTAGATACCAGATCTTACTTAGCTGAAATGCATAACAAGTTTCTTAACAAGTTCCCTGAAATGGATGTTAGCAAACAAAGATTAGGAGACCAACGTAGAGCTATCATGCGCAACAACCTTTTAACAGCAGATTGTATAAGTGAGATAAGAACCGACGTAGAAGCATATCTAGCAGCACAACAGCCTCACACAGAACAATTCCCTCAAACAGAACAACTTCCTACCCAATCACAACCAACACAGCGTATGCGCTGGACAACAGATCTAAATGAGGGTATTATTAGGGCATACTACGAAGTTACTCACTTGGAAACCAATAAAACTGCTTGCAGAAAGTCTCTCCATCACAGGTTTATCAGTGTTTTCCCTCACCTATCACACTTGAGCGAACAAAGAATCGCAGACCAAAGAAGGGTGATTATTGCCAATAAATTCATTTCTACAGACCGGCTTAACTCTATAAGACAGGAAGTTGCAGATCAACTTGGCACTACTTTAATCACAAATACGGACGTAAACGAAACTACACAAACATCTACAATCAACCTAAGTAATACTGAGCCAGGAACCATTCCAATTTCATATCAGTCTTCATCAAATCCAGAAACGTCCCAGGACAACAACCTTCAAATTTCACTAGACTTAGTCCAAAAAATTGATGAAGAATTTAATAATGCGTCTGAGTTTTTCAAAAATACCTTGCCAGAAGGGAGACCGTTTATCCCTAAACAAAGAACCTCCAAAAAACTCGCGAAAATTGTGAATTACCTAAATGAAAAAATACTTCCACGATGCGTTAATGTTAATTCAGATTTTGTAACCTTGCAAACTTCGATATACTGTGCTGCGTGGACAGCCGCAAACGTTAATGGCTCGAAGCTGAAATTACCACCTACAGACTTACAAAACCTGACGCAGAAACAGCGAGATTTCAAACCTAAATGGCAGATACGACTAGAACGCAAAGTAGAGGACCTACGGAAAAAAATTGGCCGACTATCGCAATATATTACTGGACAAAGGAGTAGGGCTTTAACTCTGCAAGTAGACAAAATATTAGAACAGTACAAAGTACACACTACACACGAAGAACCTAATTCAAATCTTAACCATTTTCTTGACACCTTAAAACAGAAACTAACAGTTATAAGTAGTCGTCTCAAAAGATATAAAAATTGTACACGCCGAAAAACACAAAATAGCCAGTTTGTTAATAATGAGAAAAAATTCTACCAAAACTTGTCCAAAACTACAAGCAACAGCACAACACAGACTAGGTCTAATGATATAACTAGCAACCAAGACAACAATACACCAGATCCCGTAGAACTAAGGCGGTTTTGGGCTGGTATTTGGGAGAATCCCGTAGATTATAAAGAGGACGCTGACTGGATAAGGAACGAACAAATAAATTTTTCAAATATGGAGCCGATGGAATACGAGAACATACCTGTAGACGTTTTCCAAAATGTTTTGAGAACTACACATAATTGGAAGGCCCCAGGATCTGATCATATACATAATTTCTGGTACAAGAGATTCACATACATACACCCTTATCTCTACAACCATGTCAACAACTTTATAAAACATCCCCAAGAAATGCCACCTTATATCACAGCAGGAACAACCCATATGATCCCCAAAGACAAAAATGACATGGTCAACCCAGCAAAGTATAGGCCTATTACTTGTCTTCAAACCTTATACAAAATTATAACAGCCTGCTTGTCTCAACTGATCTACAAACACATTGATGCACATAACATACTTACTGAGCAACAAAAAGGCTGCCGAAAATACAGCCAAGGGTGTAAAGAACAACTAATTGTAGATTCAGTGGTCTTAAAGCAGGTACAACGTAAGAAAGAAGACTTGTATACGGCCTACATCGACTACAAAAAAGCCTATGATTCGGTCCCACACCCATGGCTCATCAAAGTTTTAGAAATTTACAAAATACATCCAGATTTAATATATTTTTTAAATGAGGCTATGTATAAATGGACGACACGACTCTACGCACAGACCTCTGGTAATGTAATTGAAACTGCACCTATCACAATACAGAGGGGTATATTCCAAGGTGATGCGATGAGCCCGCTATGGTTCTGTCTAGCCATCAACCCTCTTTCTAATTGCCTTAATTCTTCTGATATAGGATACTCACTAAATAAAACTCACGAAGACGACAGCCTGACCCACGAATCCCCTTGCAAACTAAGCCACCTCCTTTACATGGACGATATCAAGCTATACGCTACTACTCAAGCTGATCTAGAAAACTTAATGCTAATTACTGAGCAATTTTCACAAGATATCTCTATGCAATTTGGCATTGATAAATGCAAAATTAATTCAATAAAAGGCGGTCAAAGCTTTCAACACATGTATCAGATGCAATCTGGTGAAACAATAGACCCTTTAGGCGAACAAGAAACTTATAAATATTTAGGATATAACCAATCAAAATTAATTCATTATAAAGAAATAAAAAGTAAATTAAGCCTTAACTTTAAACATAGATTAAACGCCATCTTAAAATCACAACTTCATTCGAGAAATACAACAAAAGCCATAAATTCATATGCGATCCCTGTGTTGACTTATTCCTTCGGTATATTAAACTGGACCCAGACGGAGTTGAAGAACTTACAGCGATTAATAAACGTCTCTATGACAAAACATAGGAAACACCACCCACGATCGGGAATCCAGAGACAAGTTCTACCAAGGCTAGAGGGAGGCAGGGGCATTGTAGACATACACAACTTACACAACCGACAGATAGGGACTCTAAGAGGATATTTTCAATCCAAAGCAGAAACATCTAGCGTTCACAAATCAATAGTCAAATTAGATAATAAACTTACACCATTAAACTTACGAGACAATAATAAACAAAAAAATGAGGAACAGACAGACAGACAGACTCTAATAGCTCAATGGACCCAGAAGTCACTCCATGGAAGACATCGCCACGATCTGAGCCAGCCTAACGTCGACAAAGAAGCGTCGAACGAATGGCTCAGTCGTGGAGAACTTTTCCCAGAGACTGAAGGGTTCATGATCGCAATTCAAGACCAAGTAGTTGAAACTAGGAATTATCAAAAGTTTATCATGAAAGTACCCCACCTGCCTACAGACCTTTGCCGCAGGTGTAATAGTGCGTCGGAAACCATACAGCACATCACAGGAGCATGCAGAGCGATAGTCCAAACTGATTATAAGTTTCGTCACGACCAGGTAGCAAGCATCGTACACCAAAGACTTGCTATCAAGTATGGGCTTATTGATGTTTCTACAAGACCGACGCCATATTACAAATATACTCCTGAAACAATTCTTGAAAATTCCACTCACAAACTTTATTTTGATCGAGCTATCCTTACAGACAAAACTACGCATTACAATAGACCAGATTTAACTCTTATCAATAAAACTAACAAAACTGCACTCATAATTGACATTGCTATTCCCAATACACACAACATGCAGAACACGATCGCCGAAAAATTGTCCAAGTACCTAGATTTAAAAGACGAAATCACTAGAATGTGGCGATTGGAAAAGGTATCAATAGTCCCTATTGTTTTATCTTCAACGGGTGTAATACCCAAACAGTTGTTCCAGTCTCTCAATATCCTAGATTTACCTAAGCACACATTTGCCTTAATGCAGAAGTCCGTTATTTTAAATACCTGCAGGATTGTTAGGAAGTTTTTGCAAACCGATCTGTCACCTGAAATGCAACTCTCTAACTCAAATATACCCATACAAACCCCTGAGGTGCACTTGGCTTAGGCCCGTGCTCCTTGGGTTTTTTTACCAGCTCTGTAGAGCTGAGTCGATATAAATCGTTACCAAACATAATAATAATAATAATAATCCTCCTGGCCGATTTCGGCTACGGGGACTTGTTTTTTTTTTTTTTTTTTTGTTTTTTTTTTTTTGTTTTTTTTTTTTTGTTCCCTATGGGCTTGGATGTTTGGCCCGCATATGGCTTATATACCCTATTTTAGCGCTAAAGGCCCGGTTACAAGGAGTGCAAGTTAATGTGCCATTTACAAAGTTATAATTTATATTGGCAGGCGGTCTATTTTTTAGCACTTGGCTGTTATGTTACTTCCCAGGTATTTAAATTTATCGACTTGTTTTACTGGCTCTCCACCGATCTGTAGATTTAGCTTTGCTTGATTATCGGCATCCATAGCCATTACTTCCGTTTTAGTAATGCTTATTTTTAGGCCAAATCTACAGCAGGCAGCGTCAAGTCTGGACATTAGATCTTGTAGTCCTTCGGGAGATTCCGCAACGAAACACAAGTCATCAGCATACATGAGTTCGGTAATTAGGTCGTGTGATACCTTTGTTTGCGCTTTTAACCTAGCAAGGTTAAACACACTGCCGTCTGTGCGAAAACGTATACGAATCCCTTCAGTGTTGGCTTGTAAAGTCTCCTTCACGACAACAGAAAAATACAGAGCGAAGAGTGTAGGTGCTAAAACACAGCCTTGTTTCACGCCACACGTGACGTGGAATCGCTCTGACTGCTCACCGTTGACGGTGACACAGCAAGTCATGTTTTCGTGAAGAAGCCTAATCAAGCGTATATACTTCTATACTATCATACTAATATTATAAATGTGAAAGTAACTCTGTCTGTCTGTTTGTTACCTTTTCACGCCCAAACCACTGAACAGATTAGGCGGAAAGGCATGGATAAAGCTTACGTCGCAGTGAAGGACATAGGCTACTTTTTATCCCGGGAAAGTTTTCCCAAGGGACCGCGGGTAACACCGCGACGGACAACTAGTTTAGTATAATATAGTACATACATAAGCTATGTTATAAAAAAATGGCGACGAGAAATGAAGACGCAAATCGTGACTATTGAATCAGAGAATGAAATCATCTTCTAAATGAAACGTATAATCATAGGCGTCATAGTGCAATAACCTTATACGCTTTAAAAAGTCAAATTATCATTTTTTAAGTTGGCAATCAGCGGCTCAATGATCAAAGAACTTTTCCAAAGATTATGTTACGATGTTATGATACGTTCAGTAGAGTTACTTTAGTAAAAATTACCTACTTATCAAAACGTTACAGACAATTTGCATACAAAACGCGTCCTCTGTTAGCGCAGTGGGCGAAGGCCCGCTGACGACGCAAAAGGCTGCGGGTTCGATCCTCGCGGCGGGACCAATGTTTGTATGATCTACAAATATTTGTCTTGGGTCTGGGTGTTTTCTATGTATAATATGTATGTATTTACAAACAAAAAGTATATAAGTAGTATATCAGTCATATAGTACCCTTAACACAAACTTTGCTTACTTTGGGGCTAGATGACGCTGTGTGAAAAGTCCAGGATTATTTATTTATTAAAACAAAATCAACAAATTAAAACCCGACACGTTTAAACGGTTGAATAAAAAATCTTGAATCAAGCTGCGTGAGCTTGCGTGAGCGTGAGCTTCTCTAGCTCACGATCAAGACACCTCACATTCCTCACAAAGCAAACTAAACTAAAATCAGTTCAGCCGTTTGACAGGTATGAATACCACAAACAGACACACACGTCAAGCAAATTCGACTAAGCAGCATCCAAAATAAGGTGCATTTTACAATCTTACGTATTAAAAGTGACAAATTTACTATGCGCATGCGCAGAAGTCACGACCACGACTGATCTTTGAAGTAAAATTTGACACGCGATCATCTACCGCTGGTGATTTTTAAGATTTTGCTATTATTTGAAATTGTGCTTTATTACTTTCGCGGTAAGAGCTAATTTGTTATCAAATTTCTATGTAAAAGCGGAGAGATGCCTCGATCTTGATGGATGGGTTTGCGTTCATGACAGGTGATATGATAGTTTTGTATAGAAATGTATAGCCATGCAATTTTCAGTCTTAATTTCTCTTACTTAAGACTTATTTTGCAACTTTTGTTGGTTTGTATATTAATTTATGTTTGTAGCAAATTAATATTCTATTTTGTAGTAGTTAGAGAGCTTCTTTTCAGAAGTTGTATGTGTTCTTTGACCCCATCAAAATTGTATGTTGCTAAACGAGTAGGTAAGCTACGTTTTTATTTGTAAGAAGAAAGGTTATCGATAGTAGTAGTACCTATTCCAGGTCACCATTGACGCCTACCAAGGTCCTAAATCATTTACTCAAATTCATTCCTTAAATATTATTCCTCCTCTCGAGAAAACTTCATTTTCGCGGGATAAAAAATAGCTTTATGCTCATCAGGGATAATGTAGGATTCTAATGGTGAAAGAGTTCCTTTAAATCGGTCCAGTAGTTTTGGAGCCTATTCAATTCAAACAAACAAATATTTCCTCTTTATAATATTAGTGTACCTAGATGGATAATAGGAACGGATTTAAGTAGCCGTTAGCGTCTCCGAGTACGGACATGAATAAAATTCTAGGTGTTTTTAGTTTCATCCAGTGGATCTGGTAAAGTCGTTATCAGAACAAAAACAAACTTTCAGGCTGTATATTAAAGGTAAAATGGGATAAAATTACCGCTACACCTTTCGGATGATTTATGACGTAATAATTCTCAATTTCATATTTTATCACAGCACATTACAGCATCTTCAAATTGTGGAATCGTGCTGGCACATCAACAGGTATAAATCAATTTTATGACTTGTCTGTCTGTTTGTCCATCGCTCAAAAGCTGTAATATACGGTAAATAGTTTGCAATCAGGGTTGCACAAGCCTAACACTAGTTTTATAGTACCTTCTGCAAAATAACTGTTTACAACCAAAAATAAATAAATATATTATTATAGTAATATAAATAGCACGTGGTGTCCCACTGCAGGGCAAAGGCCTCCCTTTGTTTCTTCTCCATCATGAATCTCATGAGCTAATGAGGTTCAATAAATATGTAGTAATTATGTAGGCATTCATACGATTCAAAGAGCACCTGAACAAGATACCACAACCCTTAGAGAGTCGGGTAAAGAAAGCTGGACACGCTTGAGCCCGGCCAAGACAGCAGTAACTTCTAAGGACTTTTGAAGATGATGACTATGCATTTCGAGAAAAACACAAAAGCACAAAGGCTACGTGACGCTTTCTCCACTCATAACTTCAGAAGTCATAACGGTTTTCCATATTTATTTACAAAAAGCACTCCTTATCGGGCCGAGAAAGTGTTTGAAGTGTCTCTTGTGTTCCAGAACTAGCTGAACATGTCAAAAGTTAGCATAAAGATCTGCACAATCTTGCTTCTGATATATCAAAATGATAAAACGCCGTAATTTTCACAGAAGTAGGTACATCTTGACTTTATCTCGCTTTATAAAATAACATTTTTTTTTAAAGCAAACTCAGTTAAAAACGAGCTACAAGACCGTTGGATGATCACAGAATGAGTCATCATGAAAAGTAATAAATAGTCACTAAATGACTAAGTGGGCGGGGCACATAGCTCGTAGAACTGACTGCCGTTGGGGCAGAAAAGTTCTCGAGTGGAGGCTGGAAATCGCAGTAGAGGACGGCCCCCCCACTAGATGGAAAGAAGATCTTGTAAAGGTTGCTGGGAGCCATTGGGTGCAGGCTGCACAGGATCGATCGCTGTGGAAATCGATGGGGGAGGCCTATGTTCAGCAGTGGACGCTATATGGCTGAGATGATGAAATGACTAAGTAGTATGCCACACAGCACTGTCTAATCCCAAACCTTAGTAAGCGCTCTCCATATACTGCGCCGGTTATGAAAATATCTTAGAAAGGGGGCTGATGAAAATTCTTTCATTATCAACTTACAGCAAATACCACATCTCATTTTACATGGTCTTTGCCTTTGTATGAACAGACTGATGATGATGATTTATTATGTACCTATTTTGTTTTTGCCACTTACAATTGCAACAAGCAAAAATGTGGGCGTTCAATTGTCATGTTTTCTTCTCGTTGAGCTTTCTACCCATTAGATATGTCATTTATCTTTACAGCTTCTCGACATACCTAGGCTATTCGTAAAAACTAGAATATCTTGAATGGCTGGATCACCATAAAATCTAGCCATTTTACTGCTTAACAAGTTTGCAAAAAGTGAAGAAAATGAAATCTAGATGAAAGTTTAAAATAATTCGACGCAAGTCTTAGAAGTTTTGGATCACATTTTTGTATTAAATATTTATCATCGGCATGTAGAACAAAGGTAATACTTACACACAATAACACCCCAAAAGTAATACACACAATGACACCCTATTTATGAAGCACCCAGCTTAGCAGTTACTAGTTTTTGAAGTGAAAACTCTTTGAAGCGCGTTGGGCATTTTTGAGATGGGAAAAATCTATTGAACTGTAAGGCTGACAGTGTTACCGACACCACCGTCAGCGCCATCTAGTTTTTAAACTTCGTAACTAAAGATCGTTTTAAGCTTAGAACCGTTACCGAAACCTCGTTCAAGTTATCACTTATACACACTCATTCGCTCATATTAAACTTAAATAATAACCTTGCAGCTTCCCACTTGAGTTACCTCATGTCAGTAAATAAAAGAATAGTCAACTTTGTTCCACAAAACTTATTTGCTTTCTCAATTTACCAGTTAGTCACAAAACCCACTCCTTCAAGGAAGCCAAGGTTAAATATTCAATTATATTTTTTAATAAACGGCTATTTTAATGCCCGTATGGCAATTTTCGCAAGTGTGTTTGCGTAATGTGATAAAGTTGTATCCACACGATCAGCTTGCTTGATGCCTTTGATTTTGCTGATAATTAACTCAGAATAATTTAGATATTTTATAAAAATGTAAGGGTTTAATCATTTCTCAGATTAATCAACTTGCGCTCAAAAGAACTATACTTAAGCCCTTACTTATTAAACTTGAAATAAAGTTTAGTTGTCATGCACAAACTAAAAAAACTACGTATTAATTTAACGGGATTTATCGCGTACCTACCTTATTTTATTGTTTCCCGACGTTTCGCATGTGTTGCAACGGGCGTGGTCGCGGGGTGTTCGCCCGCAACCACGCCTGTTGGTACGCGATATAAGGTACGTGATAAATACCGTTAAATTAATACGTGATTATGAATAGTGATCGCGAAAGTTTAAGAAAGACTATTGGTTATTCATATGTTATGCATGACATAACTTTATGTCAAGTTTATTAATAAGGACCATAGTGTTTTAGTCATATAAATTTTCCCATTAATAGGAAATACTGTGGAACTCAAGCACTGCATGAAACGAAGATCAATCGGTCAAGCACAGCACCAAAAGAATAATGGTCAAAGCAAAAGGAAGCCTATCAGTGAAGTCGGGTTGCGAATGGTCATGATGAAATGCAGAACTAAAACTTCAATAAGCTCATTACAAAGTAAATACACTTGAAATGTGAATCAGTTAGGTCGCGACACTCAATCAAGCACACGCTCGTGTGAAGACGGCTTAGGTTGAGTGGATGTCATCTCGTGCAAAGTGCGTGAAGGGCACGTCTGTTTGATCTTGTGAGGAAACTGTACGTAATGAAAGCTTAGGTTACCTCCTGATGATCTATTAGTACCTAACTAATGTTTTAAAGACCAAAGGTTGATAGAATGACTATTATTGGTATTGGTACCACTAATTTCACAACGACAACGTGAAATAGGTGACAGACCTAAATAAATTATGTGAAAGTGACGAACAATTTGTAATCAGTCCATAATTACATTATTCTTATGACGTAAGGTACAGTCAGGTCCGTAAATAGAAAATTTATGTGGAAAACACACACATAAATAGAATATCAACAACTAAAATGCATGCCAAAAATTGGTTGCTCATGTTAGTTGGTCTAGAGCATTCACCACGGATCGTAAGGACGTGGGATCTAATACCGCATGGGTGTTTTTGGGATGCATTTAAAATCTTTAGATATCCCCATTACCCAAATGTGCGGTTACCACCATAAAAACATAAAATGCATTTCACAATATACTTTTCTGATGGCCGTTATTTTTAGATATGAATAAAATCAACGTCAAAATGCATTTATTTATACATACATACATACATAAAGTCACGCCTCTTTCCCAAAGGGGTAGGCAGAGACCACGGATCTCCAGTCGCTACGATCCTGACACACAACTTTCGCCTCATTCACTCTCATTACATTCTTCATACATGCTCGTCGGTTTAGGGTACTTTTGACCTGGCCCTTCTCCAAAATGTCGCCAATTTGATCCAAGAAGGTTCGCCTAGGCCTTCCCCTTCCAGCTGTCCCATGCACACATGCATTTATTCGAGGACCTAAATAATCACTCTTATATTTTTAAAAGCTAGGTGATTAGCTACTGTTTTTCGTGAAAGAGGGATAAGAACAACATGGTTTTTTAAGTTGACAGTACACTAAACTATCGAAAGTGGTTTAATAAATCACGTGAACTTTAAAGGGTTCGTTAGCAGCTAGTTAACGCTGCAATTACTGTCTACTCCGTTAATACTAGAGCAAGTCTTTATATCTTAACAGCATAATAGCCTTTGACCACCTTAGGTACTAGTTAAAATACTTAGGTACTAATAAACTTGGTGTAAAGTTATGTCACGGATAAACTTAAAAGTATTGTTAAAATTGATACTTTATGTCAATTAAAACTAAAAAGAAAACTTCAATTTTGGACTCAGGGCGTCATGTGAGGATGAGGTTTTTTGAGTTTTACGGGAAAACTATCAATAACTCCCCATGTCGAGAGGTGTCCCATATCGAGATTCTTTCAAATATAAAAGATATATCAATGAACATACATGAAAAATAAAAAATCAAGTTCCCGCTTAGCTAACTTGGCCCTCCAAAGGACGAATTTATGAAATAACGGTATTTATCGTTGATAGACCTAAAATGTTGTATTGCTTTGTACTTAGTTATTACTTAAACCTATTACAAGAAAAACAGTCAATTCACTGATATATCCATCCGGTGCGGATACCGGGACGGATTGAACCAATATTTCACTTCCTCACACATTTTCCCACGCGTGAGTGACTTATGTAAAACCATTCACTTTAAGAGTGTGAGTTGAATCTTATTCCTTTCTGTTCTTTTAAAAAACACATCAGGATCACGACTACTAGACTATCCACGGAAGATAGATCTTTTTTGGACAGTAGAGATTTGGAACTTTGCGTGGTCATAGGCGTAACCAAATCAAAAATAATAAGCAAATGCATATTTTTCAGTTGTTTTTTAATATATCCCTTCATTAAAATGGGATTAGAACCCACAACCTTTTGAATCAAAACTCGAGTTTGCACGGGGACCAATACCTACAAAATATTAGAAAGCATGTAGGTATGTTTGTTTGATAACTTAAATGTCAAAACTTTCTAAACAATCGTGTGTCTTGTAGCGTGTGCTGATCTCCATTAGCAGTGTACCCGAAAAGCCACAGAATGGCTGCGCCACAGATGCGGGTTTTTTTGACAAGCCACGAGGTGGCGTTCCCACAGTCGGAGGGATATGCAGATAACTATTTATTTTCGGGCTATTTTTTTATCTCTCAATCGCGGACATTCACTATAGTCGGTTCAACTTAATAGGCCACATTTGACGTTTGTCAGTTTGAGCTTTCTAGTGAGGTGACCTTCTTAAAAACTTCGATTATGTTCGAAGTCCGTATCGATTCATTCACATGAATTAAAATTGCCAGGTACACCGGAAACTAAGAGTAGGTAAGATCAGTTAAAAAAAAACCGGGTCTGAAAAAATAGCACACCAAGAACGCAAAGTCAATTTGCACAACGATCAAGACTGCGTCACAACCCCATTACTTATTTATTTTGATAAAATTTTTTAAAAAGTTTATAGTTGTCATGTCAAACAGAGAAAAAAAGTTTTTATGCGATATTCCCGTTGTCCTTTTACATAAGTACTTTTTGGTATTTAGTAACGTTTTTCGGGATAAATAAGTTTATTTAAAAAAAAAACAATAAGTATTTAATGTGCCATCATCATCATTAAAGGTGAAATATTCCCTTACGAGAAATCATTTCATTCGATTCTAACTCACAAATTTCGATTATTTTGGGTAACATACCTAGTGTCAAAAGAGAACAAGGGTTTACTGACGCAACATTGTAACAACGTTCAGTTCTCTCGAAAACAGAAATTGTTGTGAAACATAATATGTTTGGGTGGTGTAATAAGGAAATAAATCATAAAATTACCTTCTTTTGTCGTTAAGACAATAAATTATTTAACCGCAATTGAAAAAAGTTAAGCAATTGTGCAGTACTAACTTCGATAAAATAGTAGTATTTTATGCCCGCCGGTACAAAGTTACGTTGTTAAATTTTGATGAAATGTCAAATGTGGCTTATTAAAATGGACCGACTATAGCACGTGTGAAAGGTATACTCGTAGTCAATGACAGAAATGGTTCACAGTTTTAGTATTTTATACCAATAGAGCAGCAAAGATGAGAGATATGCTGATATTAGTTTTAAGCACAACCATCTACTTGTAACCTAGGTTTACAAGCAACAAATAAATTGTAAAATTGAAATTAAATTGAAATTGAAAAGATACAGCCCACCTGATGGAAAGGACATCGTGGCTCATAGACGTCCATAACATCTCATAGCATCCTCATCATATATTGGTTTGAACGTGATTCAAATTCGCTTACAAATATTAATATAGTGTAAGGCCGCGTTTCCACCTGCAAGAAAACTACCATTATTATTATTATTGATGATAGCGTGGCTTTTATATCACTGCGGCCATGAAGGCCTATTGTGATCGCCACTTTCAAGTCGCCCCTTGTGGCGGGGCGTTCATAGTTCACTTCCAAGCCCTACTGCTGACATAAACTGTAGGACCTTTTTGGGAGTGAGTTCTCGTAGCTCCTCTGGGCTTAAAGTGTATTTGCCCAGAACGCTGCGTTTGTGCATTAGTGGCCCACACTCCCCTAGCAAATGAAGGGGCGATTCATCCGCCTCTTTGCAGAACCTGCAGGTTGGAGTGTCGCAGAGCCGTAACTTAAACATGTGCTTGTTAAGGCGACAATGTCCAGTCAAAGCTCGGACCATAATGTAAACTTCGTAGAGTCGCGAAACTGTCGTAACCATCTGCATTTATTGGACAGATTGTCAGACAGACTGTCGGACACCCGCGTAAGTTTTCTTGCAGATGGAAAGGCAGCCTATCATCTGTATTTTGTGACCTAAGTAGGTAATATCGCGATTGTATAAAGTGATGTTAAGTGCCTTGTGTGTGGTAGTAAGTAAATCAGGTCTGCATTTACATGCGTAGTGCATTATCAGACGGTGTTCCTAAACTTAAAGGAGACCGCCGCACGCCGCCATACCTTGATGTTTTACAGTTATTTCCAATGTGGATACTATACAATACTGTTATTATAATTATATGTATTTAGACGTGCATCTGAGGCGCTTTCAAATTTGACGATATAAGACTGCTTCAGTCTGATACCCGGACTCGATACCTAATCATGCGACCTAATAAAGCCGGACGGCAGCAGTCCGGACGATTAGATGTCGAATCATTTTGTATGAAAAACCATAGCCGTCACGTCCGATACCCGGACTGCCGCAATCCGGCAGCAATCGTCTAATTAGAAAGCGCCAAATTTTCAATGAATTTTGAATTCCCTAAAAAGAACCAAGTCCTATAAAAGTCTACCGTGCCTCGGCGTTAGTCGTGACATTGCTTTTTTATCAAGACCACAGCCTTATTGTCTAAATTGAAATCCATTTCCGGTTGTCATCGCAATAGAGCTCACCCAATGATGTTATATACTATAAGTACCTAACACTGTAAGTAGTATCCCATTTCTCTGAGCTCACCCAATCACACAATAGGAAAATGACAATTGAAGTCCAGGCTAGGTTTCAAATGACAAATATAATCAATGTCAAAATAAATCCGATTTATATTGTCAGTTGGGTTACATAATAGCCCCTCTGGTAAAATAAATCTGAGAATTAGCCATTGATGATTGTTATTTTACTCCATTTCACTTTTGTTAGGAGGTACTTCATTTTCAATACAAAGCCTTGGAGAGATATTAATTTGACATTTTTGTCCCAATCGTGCGTGAATGCTTACTTTTACTTTCTTTGATATTTTTTTGAATCTTTAAAAATATGAGTCCGTCATATAACGGACCTATTAAAAAAACGTTAACAGGAGCGGACAAAGAAAAAATCGCACGCTGCTGTATTGACCCAAAGCATCCGTGGTGTGGTGATGCTCTCCCAACTAAGCTAATGGGCATACGATTTATAGACAGCTACACTACAGCTTTTCATAAGAGAGTTTTTATGAAATGAAGGCTTAAGATGCCCTTTGCTGTGACGAAACAACACGTGCGTGGAATAACTCACGAGTTTTTAATTAATTAATGGTCATGTAGATTCTTTATATGGGACTCGCGGCTTTTCTGAAAAGGCTTAAAGTTAATTATTGCAGTTTTGATCGGCTTATTAACGGCAGAAACTCGGACCCAGCCTAAATCTTAGACAATTGATTTTTTATAGATTAATGTTGAACGATCAGGGTCTTGTCTAGGTTCTAAGTTAGACCATTTCCGAAAAAGGAATCTTCTAATTTAGTTCATGCACAAATAATTGCTCCTCCTTTTTGTTTTGTTAATAGATGATCTAAGATGCTTCATCATGTAATCTATGAGTACCTACAGTTCCTGTAACTATAGGTAATCATAGATTACATACTTTATTCATATAAGATGCAGTTCAATATATTTGTACCAAAATCTTAGCAACTATTTACTTATATTGAGTCGTTCAGATTTTCTTCTGAGGACGTCGAGAGAAATCAACCTCTTTATGTTGCTGTACAGGAGATACCTACAGATTGTCCTTCGAGCCGCTCTATCTTGATAACCTTTAAGCAAAATGAAGTTGTAACTTGGAGTTGTAAAACGTCCAATTAAAGTAATTTTGTGATGCTTTTTGCGAGTTCTGATAGCATTCATGCGAACATAAAACCGATTATTTAGGTAATTTACTGCGAAAATTATGGAAAGTAATATTTATAATTGTTAATAACGACGAATTGCAGAAATATGACGAAAAAACGCGCAAATTATAACTTTCATTGCATATTTTATAATTGGGCGAAATCTGTTGTTTTACTGTTCAATATGACACAGATTTTTGTCGAGGTCCATTAGCGACACCATTATGTCTGCGGAATAATATAAAATATTGAATTTATAGAAATAACGCAGTGTTTTTTGAATAATACCTTAAAGTATCAAGTAAGGCTGCGTTTCTACTTGCAACAAAACTTCCGTGAAAAATTACTGACAAAATGCAGATGATGTCACGCCATGTCAGGGGACTTTTCGGGTCTGCGAGCGGTCGGAGTGAGGGCGCTGACTGCTCATCATGTAGATCCCGGGAGGGCGGTGACACTGTTAGCATGTGTCGTCGTGAGCTCCGCGCACGTGGTTGAACAACCGCGTGTGTGGGTACCGGGCGTGGCTGTGGGTGCCATTACCGGGATTGTGCTCAACGCAAAATGCGAGAGTAGCACCGGCGTGTTCCGTAGGAGATCCCGGAGCCCCTCGTTATGCATAGAGGCCGGCCATCGGGTAGTTTGTGGGTCGTCGAGTGTTCGACAACCCCACACACCCCAGTTACGTTCCCTCGACGTAATTGGATGTCTGTGAGTAGATTTTCGATCCGCAAAAGAAAAGATGATATCACGACAGTTTTGTGCTCTTGCTACGGAGCTTAGGTACATTTGCGAACTGCTGATTCTTGCGGGTGGAAACGCATCCTTATATAACTTAGTAAAAAATAAAACTAAGTCACCGTATCATTTAACCATAAAAGCAGGAATCAAAATGATAACAGAATCATTAAAATAAATGCAGTTTAAGAATCCAAACACAAGTATAATCATAACCATATCGCCTTACATGCATATCTCTACGTTAAGCACATACAAGGCATATCTCTTAAGTAACGTACGCTTGTCGTTCGCTTGATAAATAAATAAATAATGCTGGACTTATACACAGCATCATCTAGCCCCAAAGTAAGCAGAGCTTGTGTTATGGGTACTAAGATGACTGATATACTACATAAATACTTTTTGTTTATACCTACATACATATTACCTATACATAGAAACACCCAGACCCGAGACAAATATTTGTAGATCATACAAACATTGTTCCCGCCGCGGGGATCGAACCCGCAACCTTTTGCGTCGCAGGCGGGCCTTCGCCCACTGCGCTACAGAGGTCGTCTATTTTCTTTTACTTATTGGACTTTTTACGTTCACGGCGACTTTTATATGATATTTGGATTTGAAACCTAGCATGGACTTCAATTGTCATTTTCGTATTGTGTGATTGGTTGAGCTCTATTGGAATGACAACAGGGAATGGTTTTCAAGTTAGACAATAAGGCTGCCGGTCGTATTATCTGCCAAGAGTTGTAAAAATGTTATTACCCTGTCACCGGGTTTTATTTTCGTGTTTAAATACGCCGATCTCATTGTATTCAAAATTTTAATAAGTACATATTTTCGTAGTATGATTTTTTTTATATAAAGGTACTTATAATTATTTTTAGCTTCAATCAGCTCTGTCAGTCATGTTCATGAAACATGACTTCATTATTTAAAAGAGATTAGAGTGTCAAAATTAAGCTCAAAGTTTAAGCTGAGAATCGTTATGCCGCGCAACTTACTTTTGTTTCTTTTTGAATGCAATTTATAAATAATAAATTCTTGTCAAAACGACACGTTTTTCTCAAAAGACGTTGTGACAAATTAGCTGTTCTGTCAAAGAAAATCTTTAAATACAAAATTGAGCTTGCAAGTCGAAACACGACTTTCTTTGTGTATACGGAAAATTAACGAGGAAGTCGACGTTTCTGGCGATTAATCAAGTGCATGTGCCAACAGTCAGCTTCTACAGATTGAGCGTCTCGCGCTCTTCGCGTTGAATCGCGAGGTATGTAACCGCTTCCAGCTTTAGTATGCAACCGCTTGTCATTATATGAACCTATGAACCTAAGCGCCACTAACTGCCACAAAATTGTACTAAAATTTGAACCGCAGGGCGCGGTTCCACCGCTAGTGCGTAAGGGGGCTTAGGGACGCCAAAAGAGCGTAAGTAGTTCTTTGAGCTGTGTAACAGAAAAGTAATTTTGAGTGTGAGTGTGTATGGGACAGCTGGAAGGGGAAGGCCTAGCCGAACCTTCTTGGATCAAATTGGCGACATTTTGGAGAAGGGCCAGGTCAAAAGTACCCTAAACCGACGAGCATGTATGAATAATGTAATGAGAGTGAATGAGGCAAAAGTTATGTGTCAAGATCGTCGCGAGTGGAGATCCGTAGTCTCTGCCTACCCCTTTGGGAAAGAGACGTGATTTTATGTATGTATGTATGTACAACTAACAAAATAACGTATCATCCTTTGTGATATTAAATATGCGAGCTTTTGAGGCGAAAGCTTTTTTTAGCGAACAGAAGCAAAGATGGAATGCTAAAGAGTGAGTGAAATAATTATAAATGAAGCGGTTGTTTGTGTGTACAAAATAATAGTCCTTCATATTTTCAAATCGGTCTGATCGAATTTATATGGTTGTCTATAAAATGTTTGTTATTTAGTATCTCATTACCACATAGAGCAGGGAACGCGTTAAACAATAAAATTATAAGCAGGAAATAATGACATACAGCTCATTACATGCTTTAGTGGGTTGTACCCAAGTTGTACCCTTTATTTAGCTTCTCAATGTCATCTCTATGTCATCAAGTCACGTATTAGATAACAATACAACGTCTAAACAAAACATTTGACGTTACTGAATCGAATATGGTAGCGTTTTGCATATTTGATAAACATTTGAACGACATTAATGGCTGCACATTTTGATCGAATGGTCAATCAATTGTTGCAAAATTACTTTGTCAAAGATTAGTCTCCAAAAAATACTAAAATTCTCTAGAAATAGAACAGCTCATAAGTTAGCTCTCAATCGGTAAATGTTTTATTCGATAGACAATGGGCTTGCCTGTCACGTACTCGTATGTAATGATATGTGGATATGCGTTGTATTTGGACACGCATCTGACTACCTTCAAAAAGATCTAAAAATATCTACCGTGCCCTGGATAATATCATGGCATGCTTGTGCAGGCCACATCTAAATGGCGTCTGCCGTCGGGCGTCTTCCTATTCCACACACGGTATGTCGTTGATCGGACGACCGATCAAGTCCTAATTTGTGCTTCATTTCCATGCATTTAGTATGACTTTTGAATGGAATAGGAAGACGCCCGAAGATAGACATCAGTTAGGTGGGGCTTGCGCCTTCTGTCTAAGTTTTGAAAATGAACAAAGAACACATCAGACATCAGGTAAACTAGTAGGTACCTATCATATAAAATTTAGTTTCTCTGCCATTTTTAAGAAGCTTATGTAATAGTTAAATCCCTAATAAACTAGCCATATACATAATTGCTTGTAAATTACCCAAATTGTCGAAAGGCGTTATGGGTATATAAAAGTATTCAACAATTAATGTTAGATCATTAGTTAATTTGAACTTTCCAACTCGATTGGAAGACATCACAGAACCACATAAATATCATGGATATGGCGTAGCTTAGGGGAATTTGACAGCAAAGAGGCTAACGTCTCGAAAAAAGCTGCACATGATAATGATCATGCAGTTTACATGAAAAACCGGACGGGAACAGAATTACACTTGAGTTTGAACCTCTGAACTTGGACAGTTCTTTATTTTCTCTTTAGCCCCTTCCTTTCGAGTCCTTTATCCATGTGAGTTTGTTTAAATGTTTGGATATTTGGATGTTTGTATAATAAATAAATAAATAATGCTGGACAATTTCACACAGCATCATCTAGCCCCAAACTAAGCATAGCTTGTACTATGGGAACCAGATAACTGATATACCTACTACTTATATACTTTTTGTTTGTAAATACATACATATTATACATAGAAACACCCAGACCTGAGATAAATATTTGCAGATACAAACATGTATGTGTTTCAATCACGCCTAAACCAATGAACCGATTTGGATGAAACTTTGTATAGGCGTAGATAGATAGTGACCTGGAATAGCATATAGGCTAGGTACCACGGAAGCAAAGCCACGCGCAGAAGCTAGTTAATTATAGTTTGGTCTTATACGCGGTTCCACGAGGTCACGTAATATCGATATTGTAGGTACCTAAATATCTTTAAGGACATCTTGCAAATAATAGATAAACATGACAACGTAGCCATTAATTATTGGTGTTCCATTAAACCTAACAATCACGCCTAATAATATCCCAATGAAGTCTGATATTAATAGTCCTTTAGCCTTCTCGACAAGATTAATGTGTAAAAAGTGTTGATTTATATTAATGCAGTTCTGTGTTCCCACGATTTGCTGGTACAAAGGCGGTGTAGTAGGTATGCGTATCGAGTTACGCCTACGCATCGCGGTGTCTTGCTTCTTTAGGGTTGCCATACTAGAGAAAAGCCGTTGCCACCCTACTAATATACAGGGTGTAAAAAGACAACTACCGAAAACTGAGGGGTTGCAATCAGACCATGATTCTGAAGCGCTCGTGGTCGTGCTTGCTTAGTCGTTCTTGATAGATCGTCGAAGTTAAGCAACGTTCGAAACGGTCTGTAAGTGGATGGGTTACCGCCAGTGGCATTTTCATCTGAGCGCTTCCGTGCTTCGGAGGGCACGTAAAATTGTCGGTCCCGGCTATTTAAGTCGTTAAGCCATGACGGAGGCCTTAAGGCGGCCTAAAAACTCCGTCACCAGAGATGGCCACTGACTCATACGAACTTACTTACTTATGATTCTGAACATATTCAGCGAAAAAAAAAAACGGTATTTTTTTTTTTACTTAGCTTAGTCATTTTATGTTATTTTCTGTTATTTACTACTATTACAGCATAATAAGACCACCCCTACCTAATAATTTCATTTATAAAAGAAAAAACCAGTCAAAACTCAAATTCCAGCAATCTACGTAAAAAAACGCGTCCAGAACACACGCAAACAGTAATCTTCAAACGCTGTTTTCTCCGGATATAGGTAATGTTTTTTTCGAAAAATCCTTTTGGATTTGGCTGTACCTACCCCTCTCGGCTTCGGTAGACGTCTTTTTACACCCCGTATATCCTGCTAATATAATAAATCTTAAAGTTTGTATGTTTGTGTTTCAATCACGCCTCATCCAGTGAAGCTATTTGGATGAAACTTGGAATAGGTGTAGATAGTGACCTGGAAATATAGGCTACTAGCTGACCCGCGCAACTTCGTCTGCGCATTATTAGGAACAAAGTGAATCGAGAGTACAAAATATAAAACTCCGTCGCATGATATAATATTTTTTTTATATATGTTTCTCTCAAGAATCATTTAATAGATATAAAGGTAGGAAAAATCTTACCCAGATCTTGCAATGCTAAGAACAAAACGAATACGGTAATTGGTACAGAATCGCTGAAGCGAGCGCAGCGAGTTTTTGAAGAGAGAGAGAGTTTTTGAAGAAATTGACTCGAAACGTATTTTTTTATAGCAAGAACTGTGTGGTTTAAAATTTCGAAATAAAATTATTAACTAATATTGCGTTATGTTTCTCTCAAGAATCCCTTAATAGATAGAGGTAGGGAAAATCTTACCCAGATCTTGCAATGTTAAGAACAACACGATAGCGGCAACTGGTGTCAGATTTGCCGAAGCGAGCGGCAATACCTACCCGCGACTTCGTCAGAAATATAAAAATATCGAAAACTCTTAGCAAAAATCTCCATTAACTTTTCAAAACTCAAAATCAAAGAAAATTATACTCGATCTCCGCCATAGTAAAAACGCCACCTAGGAAAAAAGTGTAAAGTAGTTTTGACCTCTAGACCGATAGATGGCGTTCTAACTATAGCCAAGGAAAAATATTTTAATATCAAAAAATCATAACTTCGGAGTTCGGATATATTGATGGGTGGGAACACACATGTTACATGATTATCATTAATTTTAAAATAATTTATTATGCAAAATACAAAAAAAAAACGAAAAAATTTAGAGTGCAAAAAGTGGCTTCGGGCGGTCACCCATCCTTATTATGACCGCGCCCAGGGTTGCTTAACTTTTTTCCCCATACAAACTTCCAACCCTTATTTTCCCGCCCCCTTATGGTAATTGACAAAAAAAAGTAGCCTATGTCCATCCCTGGGGTATACTCTTTATCCATGCCAAATTTCAGCTTAATCGGTTCAGCGGTTTGGGCGTGAAAAGGTAACAAACAGACAGACAGACAGACAGACAGACAGACAGACAGAGTTACTTTCACATTTATAATATTATAGTATAGTATATATAGTATATAGTATGGATTCAAATCTTGGCAGCTGCGAGTGGAAGCTAGCTATATTATAAATGATAAAGTTTGTGGGGATAGATGTGTAGATGTTTGTGACTCTTTCATGCAAAAACTACTGAATGGATTGATGAAAGGAGGCCATTCAGACTCCATACAAGGTTGGACACAAAAGTCAAAAATGCCGGCCAATGAAAATAAAAAGGCCTCACCACGATTGGGAATGTTAATCCGAGTATTTTTCAGTAGGGCACTCTAAATCCACTACTTCAAAAGATTTCTTAATATGATCTGGATTTTTGTACAATTAAATTTCTTGTCTTACAAAAATCATTTGAAGTAGTTGACTTAGAGACTTGGTGCCATATTGAAAAATGCTCCGATTGACTTCCCTAATAGTGGTGACACCTTTAATTTCATTGGCCAGCATTGACTTTTGGGCCCAAAATGAATGACCTCTGTAGCACAGAGATAGATTATACCTAGTCTGGAATAGCGCAGGTTATTTTTTATCCCAGAAAAGTGAGAAAGCGCGGGGAACTAATTGTGAAATAAAAAAGAAAATTGTAAGTAAAAAGTCTAGAAACTTTCGAAGCTTAAGCCAGAAAAACTTGAAACGGAAACAACTCAATAAATCTTATCACAACAATTCAATATCAAGTTTTTGTTGAGGAGAAAATTCACTGCTAATTGTTGTGAAAACTTTTGAATGAACAGCCTCGTAAATAAAACACAAATTACTTCTTAAAGCCACAGTTACAATATTTGAATAAACAGGTACATATTACGAGCCATGTTGGCCGAATGGGGTTGTGCCTCGACTTTCAATCCGAAGGTCGGGGACTTGAATCCCGGCCGTGCATCAATGGATTTTTCGTTTTGTAAAATTTATATGCACTATAGCACGAGCTTAACGTTGAAGGAAAACATAGTGGGGAAACCCGCAGCTTAGTCAGCTCCACACGTATTACCGTTGGCTTTCCTGTGGACAAGGCTGATTAAGACTGGGAGGACTGAGAGGATGGTTTAGATGTTGGACAAGCCTTATCCATCTCAAACAATGTCCCAGGCACTACAGCGGGACTCTATATTTCGCATAAATCATTTAAAATAGATGAAAAGGCCTAAGTTTTAATGGCCTAACGTTAGATTCTTTATAGTAAACTAGCTGCGCTCGCGCAGTGTAACCCGCGGTACCTAGAGATTTTTCGGGATAAAAAGTAGCCTATGTCCGTCCCTGGGATACAACCTTTATCCATGCCAATTTTCAGCCTAATCTGTTCAGTAGTTTGGGCGTGAAAAGGTAACAAACAGACAGACAGACAGAGTTACTTTCACATTTATAATATTAGTATGGAAGTATGGATTAGGTTTTGTATCGCCAAATAAAAATTGAACTGACAAAGGATTTATCATTATGTTTGTCTGTCTAGAATTGCTATTACCTATTTTATTATAACGTAAACCGATATTTATTTTGTAATGCTTGGTCTTGACTTACAAATATGGTATGAAGCAGCCCTATTGTCTCGTTACCTGCGCCTGCGCAGCCCACATCTCGGCCTTGCAAGGACGCATTATGACATAATTGTAAGCAATGAGCCTCTTACTGAATGTCAAGTTTTATCAACGTACAAACGTTTTGGAATTAAAAAACTTTGCGCAATGCCAGTGCTTATAAACAGAGTAAACATCGTGAGGAAACCAGTTAGGTACTAATACTTATCTGGTTCCTAGACCTTGAGATGTTTGTTGACACTATATTAGTGAAACTTGTAACAGGGATAGCCTCTAGTAAGTTATTACTAGAGGCGTGTAACCAGTTTTTTAAAAGAAATCGTTTATGTTTTATATATTAACCAGGCTTTTATAAAAACAATTAGGAGCAATTTCCAACAAAACACTGACATCATCATCATCATTGGCAGCTCAAATGATAGCCCACTGCTGGAGATAAGCCTTCTCCCTCAAACGCCACTCCAATCGGCCCTTAGCTGATCATATCCAAGTCTTTCCCTCTATGGCCTCTATGTCGTCCACCCATCTGGCTGCTGGTATGACACGGGTACTATACATACTATGACATACCCGAGTATAAATCAAGTAATATGAAATATTCACAAATGTAACGTAAGTCAATAGTCATCAGATAAGAAGTGTCTTTTTTTAAACTCAATAAGAAAACAAACACTTGGATTTCACATAATGCTCAGTACTTGGAATGCTTCGTAACAGTGTGGTCATCAATTGATATGTAAAAGTCAAGTTGATTCGATAGTAGCGATGACATTCAACAGTTGTAAAAATAGTAGCTTTTACGCATTTTTGATGATCATTAATTCACAATGGTCACGCAATCTTTCAACTATGTGGATAACCTTTTAGCTTCTCATTTGACAATAGATAATTGATGTTACTTTTTTGTTGAGGCAGGTAAAAAAAATGCTCCCCCCCGGTGGATTCCGATCTTGTCGCGATGGGGGGGCTCAGTAACCGTGGTTTGGAGGCCCACGGTGAAGCCAACAGGGATCCCAGGCGGGGACGCTCCGAGTGGGCTTGCGGTTGGGCCCGCTCTGGATGCGTCTGAGGCGGGTGCGGAGGACGGAGTAATTTCTGTCCCCCGCAGTCAGGAGGGGTCGCGGGAGAAGAGGCGTGTCGGTGTGTCGTTGCCGTTCGCCCTATCTTCCGCGACCAAACGGTGGCGCACCGTTGATGCGTTGGCGGTGGGGCCGCAGTGGAAGAGGAGTGTCGGTGTTACGTTGCCGCTCTCCCTATCCTCTGCGGCCGTTCGGAGGCTTCTCCACGCGCAGCTCTTTCATTAGAGCGCGCAGTGGACGAAGGGAGCGGAGAGCTCTAGTGGTGAGTAGCGGACGCTAGGTGCGGGGGCACCTTCGTCCGCCTTGCACTGCTCACCACGACGCGGGGCCCGCCGTAAGGGCGGGGATCGCTGGAGGGGGACTGGATGTAGAGGCTCTGCCGGTTGCCCGGGCCCCCTCCATTCCAGGCGCTGGGATGTTTAGTGGGTATACCGGGAGTCCCCGGGAGTCCCACATACCCCTCTCGCCCCCCGGCGGAGGGGATGCGTAACGCATTTTACCCAGCGACAAAAAAAAAAAAAAAAAAAAAAAAAAAAAATGCTGGACATTTCACACAGCATCATCTAGCCTCAAACTAAGCAAAGCTGGATACTATGGGAACCAGATAACTGGTAATATTATACTACTTACTTTTTGTTTGTAAATACATACCTATTATATATAAATACTGTCATTATTAATTACATTTCAATCTGTCCATCTGTCCAAACATTGTCGTAGGCAGTGCGGGCCCGACATACCTAAATGCCTCTACAAATTGTATCTTACTTCGAATGGGCCCTCTACATATTCACCGATGAAAGACGAATGCCGACGGTGACGAACGTGTAGAGGGCCTCATCGCATGTATTCGCCTGTCATCTTCTATCCAAATGTAGTATGGCAAATCGGTAAATGTGTAGAGTGGCCGTAATATAAATTTAATAGGTTGAAAGAATTAGATGCCGTTTTGACGGTAGCTTAAACCCTGGATCAACGTAGATATACTCTACTTTTCACCCCGAAAAGTGATGTCTCGATGGATCAAAATTTCCATTTATCAAACACAATATAGAAGCCAATAAAGTCACTTGTAAAAACCGAGTTTCGCATAGACAAACTTACCTAGTCCGCAAATCAGATATGTAGGTGGAGGCTTGAGGACGGAGCGTGAGTACGCACATCGCACAGTCTCCAAAGCCCTAGGAGCACCCCCGATGAGAAGCATCCCAGGGGACACGTAGCCAGCATACCGCAGCTCCGCCGTTGCAGCTGCCAGCGCCCCCACCCACCAGCATTTCGAATTGGCTGCTAGGAAACTCTGTGAAAGAAAAAAACGGGTATAAGTACACTTATCTGGATGTAAGCAAAGCAAGCCAAACTAGTGGGACGCAGGGAGTGGAAGATAAATGAATTGCCTAGCAATGGGACATGCACGTAAAAGAGAGATTTGTATATTTTAGTCAAAAATATTTAAATGACTTCACCGATACGAATCAATATTCGCATTTTTTTTGAGAGATTTGTATGCTAGTTTATACAGGGTGTAAAAAGACGTCTACCGAAAACTGAGGGGTTGCAATCAGACCATGATTCTAAACATGTTTAGCGAAAAAATATCGCATAACATTTTTTTATCGTACGTCATGCTATGTTATTTTCGGTTATTTACTACTATTACAACATAATAAGACCATACCTACCTTATAATTTCATTTATAAAAGAAAAAAACATTTAAAACTCAAAATGCAGCAATCTACGTAAAAAACGCGCGCAAAACATACGCAAACAGTACTCTTCAAATGCTGTTTTCTCCGGATATAATGAATATTTCGGAAAATCCTTTTGGATTTGGTTGTGTGTTGGGATGTTCTACCTACCCCTTTCGGCTTCGGTAGACGTCTTTTTACACCCTGTATGTACCTATAAGGAGACCTCTTCTTCTTATTCCTGAACTTAGAAAAGGGTAGTACGTGGCGTGTGGTGGAGCGATCCCGCCTTTCAATCCAAAGGTTCAATGAACACTCGTACCCAGGACCCTGGACTGACCTAATAGATCTGAAGCAGTATCCTGATTTGGGAATCTAAACATTGACTTGTAGATTAGGTATAAGTTGGTTTATTATTAGAATGTTATTTTCTTCATTTTTAATTGTAGTTTTAATACGCCTGTCATACCTACGATTAAATAAAATAATGCATCTTGTTTATCTAGAGATCTGATAAATTGTTTACATACGTCACGCATGTGTATCTATGTTCGTGGTAGCGACAATCAATCTCTATTCGGTTAATTTAAACACAAACTAATTAATAAACCATAACTATCAGCTATGACTAATCTTAATCATTATGCCAAACCAACACAAAGGATTAATTCATTTGATTCCAATAATATATTTGATATCAAGCTATCAGAATTTATTATCGAAACGTGATCATCATTACAAGTAACCTTCAGTTTAATGTCCAAATTATTGATGCAATATATTGAGTGCGATTGATTTGTTGCTAAATAAAATTGGATGGCTATAGAGCTGTCGTAAATATACAGAAAATATTACCTACTTTATTTTACAAAATATGAACCAAAAAGGAAGTGAGTGGTGATATGATGATAAAGGGAAACGGAAGAGGAATACATGTTGTGCCTACCCCATATAAAGACAAACAAGGGCAGAAAGATCATGATAACTTTACAAAATAAACTTTTTTTTATTAAATAGGTCAGCATTTGACCTCACTCTGCCTGATGTTAAGCAGTAGTGAGGTCTAAGACGGAGCTTGCTTACCTAGAAGGAACCTATTTACTCTTGATTTGAAGATCCCTATATTGTACTTTTCGGGAAATACAGAGCCCGGCATTGAGTTCCACAATTTGGCGGTGCGTATGAAAAATGTAGAATTAAAAAGGCTTTGTACGTACTCTGGGAAAACTAATAGAAGAATAAAATAGAATAGAATAAATGTTTATTTGGTTTTTACACACACAAGACAAGGAATGAAAATTTAAAACAATGAACAAAAATAGGTAGGTGGGTTTCAAATAATAAAAAATAAAATAAACTAAGTAGGTTCGCAACAAATAATAAACTAAAACAAAAAGTAAAACAAACAAACTAAAACAACTGTAAACGCAAATAGAGTACCTATACCTACCTACTGTTACAACTGTGGGTCGATACACGTACAGACCCCCCCTTGTTCATGTATGCACCAAATAAGACTAGTCTCAGCGTTGGTGCAGCTCCCCAAAGGGAAGTAGCGTTGATTTTCAGACTAAGCCTTATGATGATGTGACACCACGGATAGCTCAGTAGCTGTCTCTAATGATTAAATGAGAACACAAGGGTTACTGTAAAAGTAATTGCAACGGTCATGGATAAAAGTGAATGAATGAATATAGTTCAACTTCTTAGGAACCTTGACCGAGCTGGCATTTCGTGCTTTCATAAGTATTTGCGAAACCCGAGGAGTTAAGGTTATCGGAAACTGGGCGTTACATACACTGAATTCCACTTAGTCTTTTTGCAAACATATGGGACTCACTGTTACCAACGGTTAAACAAAATCTCAAAGATCAAAGACTAACTCCAATTTAGTTTAAAGAAGCGCTCGTAGTGAAACTTTTAGCTGTTCTTTTTGATGCTCAAGTTGTAATTGTATCTAAACAACACTATGCGCGGTCACAACATGATTAGGGGCTTCCGTTTTTCGAAAAGCACATCGGCTGTAAAGTTGTTATAAGCGTTCAGGTGGCTCAAAATCTCACCAGAGTTAGCCACTCCAACAAACATATTTTGTTTAATCGGCTGATTAATATGTTGGTGAACTGTAATTGTAATTTGTGATTAATTGGGTGTCAGAGGACTGGATAATATGCATGTTGCTTATGGATAATGACGAATGAAAATATTAAAACAATGATTATTTTACTGATACAAAAAATGTAGTATGTAGGTCGCCTAAATCATCTGTAATAGATGGATAAAGAGGCCAATGATGATGATGATGACCTAATAAAAATAAAAGAAAACAAGGATTCATAACCACTATCAAAGTATTTTTAAGACTCTTTCGGAACGTTTGTTTCCTAAAGTACAGATAAGGAGATACTCGTATTTCTTTGAATTTGAATGAATTTGAAAATGTACTTTATAGATATTTTTCTTCTCTCAAGTATGTAACACTATAAAAATGATAATATCTCTCACATAACAAAGTTACGATGTTCATTTTGTACAAATCGCAAACTAAAGTGATTCTGCTCATTTCTCTCTACACTGTGACATAGATGTGGATACATTATGATCCGAAGAAGCCACAATTACTGACTGGATGTTACAGAAATCCGTAATAGTTTATTGATGTTGTTATTGTACAATGTAAATCAAAAGTAAATTAACATTTTGCTGTTTCTAAATCTGAAAATTTCTGAAATTCGTAACATTATAACCAAAATTTTGTATTTTTATCATTATTGTTTCGTGTAAATATTAATAAAAAGAAGTGTAAATGTTAATAGAATAGGCTTGCCCAGCACCTATGGTTTAGGTGTCTCAGCTTAATCTTCTTAAAGAACCGGAGTAAAATTAGTTTTAAGACTATTCTAAGTGATCCTTGCGGTCCTACTGAATAAATGAATTTTGATTTTGATTTTGAATCAGCCTAGCCCAAGGGGAAGACAAGGCAGTCAGCCATCTTTTTTTTATATATAATAGATAAAAATTGTGTTATTATAGAGGCTGTTTGACTGAGGTCGATGACACTTGTCTCATTAGTACAAGGTATCATAGCAGGGTCAAAAAGTCAAGAGCTTACTACAATGGACTTGCAAAAAAGTCTTTCTGATTGAACAATAGCGTAGGTGTAAACATCGACAGCGTGTACATAACATTGATTTATTGGAAAAGTTTGCATAAATTAATGTTTATGTGTGAAAATCGTGAATAATTAGATCATTGTAATTTAATGTAGTGAGTTTAATGAAGCTTAATGTAGGTAAATGACGTTACACCAAGGTACAAAACCAGGTTTTGTTAAAAAGGCTTTGGTTTTTTAACACTAGTGATCGAGGGCCGCGTATATTGGTTTCATTTCAACCTATTGCCTCCTCGCAGACTGCAGACTGTCTATCGGCCGAAAGCTGAGACATAATATACTTCGGCTCGTAATGAGTCTTCTTCTTCTTCTTGCCCTTATCCCACTAAGTGGGGTCGGCACAACATGTTTCTTTCTTCCATTTCCCTCTATCACTCGTCATATCAGAACTCACTCCTTTCACTAACATATCCGCATTCACACAGTTCATCCATCTTTTCGTCTCGTAATGAGTATGGAGAAGTATAGCTGTCTCAACTATCGGCCGATAGAAAATCTGTAGTCTGCGAGGGGTCTTAATGCTCTACTGCTAGGCAAAGGTCTTCTTAATTTTTTCGCACCCGTCCGTCATATGATATTTTCCACCAACCTTAATCAAGATCGTCTCTTCTTTCACCACGTTTTGGCGAATTTAATAAAGACTTGGAATTATAGAATCATATACGAGATGTACATACTGATCAAATCAGCAACTGCTAATATTCAAATCGGGAACTTTATAACCAAGGTGCTAAAAGCAAGGTAACCTGCATTTGAATCCGGATATCTCAAACGAGTTATAAAGCCGTTTGATATCCATTACTCGGTGTTTTGACCTTAAATGATGACATCAGGCGTCATCAAGTGGTCATTTTTAAACCGCAAACACTTGACTGGTGGTAGATTTTTAGTACCACAACCACATCTTGAATTTTAATTCAATAAATGGTCTCTAAAAAGCCTATTATAAGATATCTGATTATTTGGATGACAAAAAAGCTTGGGACTTGCTCCAACTCAATGGATCCATGGATCACCTAAAAGAATGATTGGCCCCAGACCGTGTTTGTTGCCCTGATTCTTCACGGTATTGGTCGCGAAAGGAGTAAAATTAGTTTTTAGACTATTCTAAGTGATCCCTGCGGTCCTACTGAATAAATGATTTTTGACTTTTACTTATAATCGTTCAAATGTCTTGATTTCCTATACCTTTATTCAGGTATTTACCTACTTACAAGTATTACCTACCTACCTTTACTTAGGGCGTAATTTTTTTATCATTGTCATGTGACCAGAAGAGTACTTGGTATGAATGTGGATGGATATACAAGTAGAGGTAGGCCGAAGAAGAGATGGATGGATTGTGTGAAAGATGATATGAGTAAGAAAGGAATGCTGAGATGACGGCTGATAGAGGGAAATGGAAGAGGAATACATGTTGTGCCGACCCCACATAAAGTGGAAGAAGGGCAGGATGATGATGACTAAGTTATTTTATAATTTGTAAGTGTGAAAAATAAATATGTGAGAAATTTTCTAAAACTTTTTTTTTTCTAAACAATTCCCATCTAAAGCGGGTATCACACTACACGGTGTTCAGGGTCCCTTACCCTAACTAAGAGTGGTGTAATAAGAGTTAGAGTCCCTAACTAGGGCGACCGGACGGTCCCGGCAAGCCTTGCTCCCTAACTATCGGGCCCTAAATACCGTGTAGTGGATTGTATAAAATTGTGTTTTGTAATAGGTATAATTTGCAACTTCATTATTTGCAAAGAAAATGCAGTTCATATTACGCATAATCACATTATAGCGCAGGTCTCACACGGGAACAGTCACCAGACCGTTGCAAACATCGCAATGATACTTCAAGAGTTTCTCACAATGCAAACTTATATGCATTTTGCTGATAAAAAATCCCAACAATTACAGTGAATTCAAAGGAGCGAAATTAATCGCGTAATTTGAGTGAAAAAGAACATTTATTTATTTAGGGCATCCAACAAAGAAATACATAGAATGCTTATAACTAAGGTAATGTGTTAGAACAATGTGTTTCTTTAATTAAAGGACACCACAGCATGCAAAAAATTCTCAACAGACTGTAGAGCTAAAATAAAATGTGAAAGAAAGAACAAGACCGAATCATCATCATCATCAAACTTAAGAGCTTAGCTCTTTTCGGTGCAATGATGCAACAACTCCACCTCTCCCTTTCCAATGCGGATTCCTTTACTTCTTTATACGACATGACAGCGATCTTCTCCTTTAACTGACTCATGAAATAATTTCTAGGCCTGCCACTTCCTCGTCTTCCTTCCTAAATTAGGCAAAACACAAAAAGGCTCTATTGGCCTTACTTCTAAAATGTTAAGTAGAAGTTCAGTATAAGATAAGTAGGTACTAAACTTTTTCTTCTAATATTATAAAAAGGAAAGATTTGTTTGTTTGAATTGAATAGGCTCCTAAACTACTGGACCGATTTGAAAAATTCTTTCAACATTACAATCCTGCATTATCCCTGCTGAACATAGGCTATACTTTTTCCCCCGGGAAATTGAAGTTTTCCCGAGGGAACGCGGGCAATACCGCGACGGACAGCTAGTAACATTATAAAGAAGAAAGTCTTAAGTAGAGCACATGTACATAATCTTTGTTTAAATGAGTCCAATACAATAAAAATCACATTCAATTCAATTCATTGCGTAACCTAATTCAATCGAAACACTATTATGTGAATCATTTAGTGCATAGGTCATATCTATTGACACAATAAACAGTAGTTAGTTCAAATCACTTCATAGCTTGCGTAATCGTAAATAAGAATCAAAAACTCAACAAGATTTATTCATAAAACAGTTTGATAAGGGCCTATAAAAGTTCACTCAACTATCACTTTCAATTTCCACTCATTTAGGTACGTACACTACGTACAGTCGGCAGCAAAAGTCGATGAACATTTGATTTTTCACAAATACGAATTTGGTATTTCCGAAATCCGTAACATCGCGTTGATAACAATTTGACGGGCCTCACTACTCACGACGGAATAGAGATATAATATGAGTTTGGGGTGAGAGGTTGTGTGTTTGTGGGTGCACTTTTTATTCCCATTTACATTTTCTTTCTTTTTTTTTCTCCTTAACGGCTCGACCGATTTTGTTCTATGGCTCCCTACGGATCACCTTATAGAAAGATCACCCAAAACCGTGTTTGTTGCCTTGGTAGTTGACGGTATTGGTCGCGAAGGAACATTAGTAGAATCATCTAGTTTTAAGACTATTCTTTGTGATCCCAGCGGTTTTTGACTTTGACTTTATCACGACCAATATTTTGACAAAAATATGAAGATTCAGTTCGTAATAATTTCCCAGTAAAAACTTTTTTTTAATACTAAAGAAATGGCGTTTTCAAAAACCAAACTATTAATCAACTTTCGTTGGTAACTGTACTTGGTATGCAATACGCTTTGGGTGGTATTTTACTATGAGCAGTAACCATATTATTATCGACCACTGGTAGAGGTAGTTAGTCTTAGTAGGTAGTTGTTTATAGAAAAGTAAGTTCACATGAGTCAGTGGCAAACTCTGGTAACGGAGCTTTTAGGCCGCCTTAAGCCGCCTTAAGGCCTCCGTCATGGCATATTTTATCTGGGGTCATGGCTTAACGACTTAACAAAATCTGAAATCATCCTTGTAGACATCTTCAAAGAATCTTTAACTAGATCCGAGAAAATATTGTTGACCACCAAGAAATTCAACAGAATCCTGTTTCGTTTCAATTTCTTAAACGTCATTTACACGATACTATTCTGGCATACCAGTCTTGCTCCTTGATTTCTCAAACTCAACGGAGCAAGAGTTAATATCCTGTGCCAAGAGGCAAGAATGGTATACTGGAATGGTATTGTGTAAATGGTGTTTTAGACAACACGCCTACAGAAACCACCCAGACTTAAGCCCACACCACAGAATAACAGCAATAATCGAGTTCCGATCACGCTTAGAACCGGTAATAGATGGATTTATAAAGACATTAACTTCACCGTCTGGGTAAGTACCTACACTGTGTCCACTGACGGCCGTCTGCAAACGGTGGTCTGTATAAAAGTAGGAACCAAAACTGACGAATAACGCGCACACGGCTATTATCAGTTGATTATAACTCTTAGCGCTCTTACGCACTAGCGGTTGAACCGCGGGGCGGCTAGCCACGTGGCGGGCCGCTTTTCCAGTTTTAGTAGGCTATCGCTTGTCATTATACACACCTAACAGCCACTAACCGCCACAAAATTGTAGTAAAATTTGACGCCTCTTACGCAGTAGCGTAAGTTTTGTACTTATTACGCAGTAGCGTAAGAGGGCTAATTTAGTTTGCTACTTAGCTGAGTACCTAACACAGGAATTCATATTTATATTGCTTGGAAATAGGGTAAAAGTCCTTAGCCAAAGAGAGTTCATAGGCACCTTCTAGGTAGGCTCGCTCCATCGTAGACCTCATTCTTGCCTATGTAAGTTTCGAGGTCAAAAGCCGACCCCATTCTTCATAAAAAAACCTTTGATTTGCACTAGGGCAGCCAATAAAGTCATTGCGATTTTTATTTACATAATATTTTTATGCTATCTTTATATCTTACTCGTGTCATCAAGGATACGCGCGCCCTAACGCTGACGGCCGTTCACTTACGCCCGTTAGCCGACGGTTACTCAGGAAACCAAGTATTTTGACGCACTAGAATTATTGCATATCTATTTACATAAACGTCGATCGAGATTTATGAGTAGGTATTCATTGATAAGAATTATTTCAAATGAGAATAAGTTTGTATTATTATGACCAGTTAAAAAGAAAATTGGTATTGGAGAAAATAACTAATAGGCTACTTTGATGTCATTGAATGGAGATTCATGGTGGCCAAGAGACGTATACTCGTATTAACCAGGGGCAGACCAACGCCCCGTTATAAATAAATAACACATAATTAGTATAAGCTTTGCTTAGTTTGGGGCTAGATGATGCTGTGTGAAATGTCCAGCATTATTTATTTATTATTTTTATTTATAATTATCACTAAATCATGTCTTATAAGGCCATTAATGATGATGATGACGTCCAAGACTATATGCCTCCTTATCTACTAACTTACTTTTTTATAAACTTAGTACATAGTCATTACTTGTCATTGTAGATATTATTATGTATATGTATTTATTAGGATTTATAGTTAGTAGTAGGTATTTTATATGTATACGTAAGTATATTATTATTATAATTGTTTAACTTATTCCTTTAAGGATCTTTTATGTATGCCACCGTCCTCATTTGTTAATCTTATCCTGTCCATCCAAAGGTTACCTGGAAGAGATCGCTTTTAGCGATAAGGTCGCCCATTGTACCATATTTTTACATGTTTGTTTTTAATTTATGTTATTTTTCTGGTGTACAATAAAGCTATATTCTATTCTATTCTATTCTAACGGTTGAACCGCGCCCCGCGGTTCAAATTATAGTAAATTTTGTGGCGGTTAGTGGTTAGGTGCGTATGACAAGCGGTTGCATACTAAAACTGGAAAAGCGGCCCGCCACGTGGCTAGCCGCCTGCGGTTCAACCGCTAGTGCGTAAGAGCGCTATGTCATACCCTCCTTTATCAGAGAAATATTTAGATAGATAGATAGATAGAAAGCTTTATTTGCCAACACACAGACACAGGTACATTACATAAACAGAGAACAGGTACAAAAAAGAAAAATACAAAAGTAGGTATTTAGGTCTTTCAGCTACAAATATTACTTACGTAGTATCTATGACTAACGTCTAAACCTACAATAAAACAAATAACCTAAGTTCACTGCTTATCAACGCCTTATCGCCAGTGAAAGTTGTCAATGAAATTTATCAATGAACCAATGAATGGGGCTAGACTAAATTCCTTTGGTTCCAAGAAAGCAAGAGTATCTACAGCGTGTTGTGAATTTGCAAATATTTTTCGTGTCTGTGTAGCTAGGTACGTACTTATGTTAAAAACAATAAAACAAAACAAAGATTTGTAGGAAAAACTTCTCATATTATAAATTTACTTATACCTATGTAAAATCTACTTCAAAATTAACGAATCATTGGTCAAATCCCTTGAAAGTGTCAAACTAAAAACAGTGGCACTCCAGGAGTGCCGACAGAAGTGAAAACTTGAACGGTTCGAAATTGACAAATAACCTGGTGTCGGTGAGCAGTCACGTGACCATTTCGAGGCGAACCCCAGATTTTTTCTTATCTCAAAACTGCCAAACGCGCCTAAAGAAATTTTCACTTCAATAAAAACAAATATTTTCCAAATAAACAAAGAAAATAAACCTGTGTACACCTAAGTAATAAAATGTTTCTCACCCTGTATAAACAGACATACTGCACATACCAGCAATCAAACCGTAATGTTCAAATCGACGGAAACTGAACATTTTCTCCACATACACGGTGCAACTGCTCCTTCAATGGATATTGTATGTTTTTGCTTACATTTGATTTCATTCAATAATTCTGTTATTATGACCCCTCGCAGACTACAGACTTTCTATCGGCCGATAGTTGAGACGGAATATACTTAGTCTTGTAATGAGTATGGAGAAGTATAGCCTGCGGGGGGTCTAATAAGAACAAAACTGACGGTTTTTTAAGCTTGATAAGGAAATAAGGATTTATGCTTACGCAATAGGACTCGTGGCATAAGCTTGCCACATGCATGTGTAAATAATTATGTATTTGGACAATTTGACTACCCATACCCACTTAGACATCGTCAAAGGATCCGTATTTATTGATGACCTCTGTGGCGTAGTGGTTCGATCCTCGCTGCGGGATAAATGTTTGTATGATCTACAGACATTTGTCTCGGGTATGGGTGTTTTCTATGTATAATATTTAGTAGTGCCTATAACATAAGCTCTGCTTACTTTGAGGCTAGATGACGCTGTGTAAAAAAATCCAGCATTATTTATTTATTACAAAAGGATCTGAAAGAATGTCTACCACGCCTTGGGGTATATACCTAGTCGTTATGATGTTTGTAATAAGATTGCTTCCATTGCCTTTGCCCCTGCTTCCATGACCCATGTTCATACTCTTATTAGAAGAATGTTACCATGACTCATGTTCATACTCTTATTAGAAGAATGTTACCATGACTCATGTTCATGCTCTACTTAGAAGAATGTTACCATGACTCATGTTCATACTCCTATTAGAAGAATGTTACCATGACTCATGTTCATACTCCTATTAGAAGAATGTTACCATGACTCATGTTCATGCTCTACATAGAAGAATGTTACCATGACTCATGTTCATACTCCTATTAGAAGAATGTTACCATGACTCATGTTCATACTCCTATTAGAAGAATGTTACCATGACTCATGTTCATACTCCTATTAGAAGAATGTTACCATGACTCATGTTCATACTCTTATTATAAGTAGGTACATTCTCATGTTACTCCAATCTAGGCCACATTATCATCAACATCACAAGAATGACAATTGCGACTCATCACATAACTCTAACGGTAACAGATATACCCAGTTGTTCCATAGCTCGTTTAACAGCCATTGGTAACGCTATGTAACATTCGCTGGTCTGATTCGAAGATTATTGTTACGTAGCTTGTCTTGTCTCTTGAGTTCTTCTTGCCACTAGTTCTTACTAGGTGTGTGGTGTGGTTACCTACCTCTACAAAAAAATGGCACGCCGGGGAGTGCTGACAGAAGTGAAAACTTGAACGAGGTTTCGATAACAGTTCTAAACTTAAAAAAAGTACAAAAAAATTAAGTGCAAAAAGTTACTGTCCTACTGGGATTTGAACTCCCGGTTGTATATTCGAAGTGTCTTTTGTACTTTGTTGTATATTAGAGCCTCTAATACACTTCGACTATTCTGACAATACAATGTGAAGACAATGTGTGACGAAATTAAGGTAAAGTGAGAAATGGTGTCGGTATTTCGATATAGTTGATAGTCGAGTTTGATGGTTTTTTCTCATCTCAAAAATGCCCAACGCGCATAGAAGTTTTCACTTCAAAAATGACATCAATTTCATGCAGGCTTTTCATCGTGGAACCACCACTTCATTGATTCAAGTTTTCGCGTTAATAGGTTTAGCTGGAAAGTTGAGATGTATTGGCTTACAGAAGACGCGAAAAAAACGCCATAAATTAGGTCTTTCTTCCATCGTTCAGAACAAAGAATTGTGGGCAGGGCTAATAGTCTTTTAGCCATTCTACACAATCCCTCTACACACTGGCCAACTTTGAGAAGCTAATTTGCCATAGAGTAGTCAAAATATACAGAAATAGGGAGTGCACCGTAAAAGACCTTCTAAAGCGCTCTCCACAGATACGGTTTATTTATAGACAGAGATATATTGTGTTATCAGAGGTTTTAAACCTCTGATAACACAACAAAAAGGGGTTAACACGTTCCTTGTCACTCTCACTATCTTCAGCCGCTAGGTATTTTCCTGAATGAAAACTCTGATGCACTGAGATTCGAACCCTCAATCAAAAGTTATAAAGTCCACTCAGGCAACAAGTCTCTTACGTAGTTTTTATAACATAGACATCAGAAACGCTATGTAACAGATTGCTTGTCCCACTTCGAAGAATGCATGACTTGTCTGACTTTGTCCAAGTGTAGCGAACTGATTATTACAGTTAATTTTAATTTATAGATAGTAACTTGATTATCAAATTATTATTGTGTAATAGGTTTTTGTAGAGATTATTTAAAACTTAGAAAGTTTTTTTTATGAAGAAAAGTGTAGTGGCCGAGCACTCCGGTTCAAAGGCACTCCGGCTTTAGGAGGATCGTCTGATCATCGCGGGTTCGAATCCCGTCGGAATCGAAAATTTTGATAAGAATTTTCATTTCTTAATGAAATACCAAGTGTGGATACACTATAAAAATTACAAAAATTATAATGTTTCATTCAATAATTCATCATAAAATTCTTGAAATAATATCGTAGTGCGGGCTTTAATCTGAAACTTTAATTGTTTACCACACAGTAAATAAACAATAAAAGTTATAATTTGATAATAATAAGTACAATTAATGTTATAATTTATGGACTATTAAAGCCTATGTACTACAGGCCATAATTGTGTAGTGTAAATTTATCTGAAAGTAGGTATAATAAACGTACCTAATAAGAAAATCATGACGCTTTGAATTTTGTCGACAACTAACTGCGCTCCGCGGTACCCATAGTCTCTCGGGAACACTTTCCTTGGATAAAAAATGAAAAAACAACTACTTACCTTAAAGAATAATCCAAATACGACGACCTCTGTGGCGCAGTGGGTGAAAGCCCGCTTGAGACGCAGAAGGTTGCGGGTTCGATCCCCGCCGCGGGATAAATGTTTGTATAATCTGCAAATATTTATCTCGGGTCTGGGTGTTTCTATGTATAATATGTATGTATTTACAAACAAAAAGTATATAAGTAGTATATCAGTTATCTGGTTCCCATAGTACAAGCTATGCTTAGTTTGGGGCTAGATGATGCTGTGTGAAAATGTCCAGCATTATTTAAAAAAAAAAAAAAAAAAAAATAGAAATATTTATTGCACTTATGTTGTTAAGGAGGAGTTAGTATACATAGGTATATTGTTTCAAACATAAACCCTGTTAGGGCGCTATATTATTATACCTACATACAAAACTTATTTCCTACTTTACTAACTATTGACTTATTGCCTATCAATGGTGCATGTCCTAAACCTATCACAAAATTCTAAAATATGACTTTTTATACCTAGATTTTTTTAAGAGTCCGCTAAAAATTCTTGCGAAGGCGAGTGTGCATGGGACAGCTGGAAGGGGAAGACCTAGGCGAACCTTCTTGGATGAAATTGGCGACATTTTGGAGAAGGGCCAGGTCAAAAGTACCCTAAACCGACGAGCATGTATGAAGAATGTAATGAGAGTGAATGAGGCGAAAGTTGTGTGTCAGGATCGTAGCGACTGGAGATCCGTGGTCTCTGCCTACCCCTTTGGGAAAGAGGCGTGACTTTATGTATGTATGTATGTAAAAATTCTTGCAATGAATAGAAACAGTTTTCAATTAAGTTTTTTTTTTTTTAACATTTTTGAATTTTATATTATTATTGTTTTCGTCTTTAATGCTATCAGGAATTTTATTATATATCTTTACACACATTGCATACGGCCCAAAATGTACCTATTATTAAAAAATAGCTAAAACTATACAGTCTATTTTGGTTCACTGTCCAGCTTAAAATAGAGGCTACACGTGACCTAAACACAAGGTATCTACCACTCAAAGTAACTTACAAACAGGCAATTCGAGGTAATTCGAAACAGCGGAATAAATAGATTCATTCATTGACATGAACGAAAAAGGCAATTGCATCTATTCTCGATAGATTACCATTGTAACACCAAATGGCATCGAGTTTCACTCGAATGAAAGTCGTTTGTGAGACATGATAACACTTTGATGTCATGCCGCATGTAAATGGTTTATGGAATAAACAATGGGTCATGTATTATTGCCTCATAAATAGTAAAGGCAAAGGCAATGATTCATAAACTTTCATCCTTCATATCTTTGAAAACAGTAGGTATAAACAGATTTATCCTGAAATATTTAAGTATATTTAACACGAGCTTTGAACGGTGAAGGAAAACATCGTGAGGAAACCAGTTAAGTATTCTTATAGCCGGCGATTGGACTTGCAACCTGTCACGTATGGCATACTAACTTCTGCAAGATGTGGGCATGTATTTGTACATGCCTCTGACTACCCCCTTAGACATCTTCAAAGGATCTGGAATATAAAAGATCTGAGAGAATGTCTACCACGCCTCGGGGATACAGTCGTGACCCTGTTTACGTTTTACGTATTTAAGTACTATAATATTGTTCACATTTAGGATGTTCACTCAGTGGCGTAGCTATCGGAGGGCTAGGCGGTGCTGTGCAGCGGGGCCCCCAAACTCAAGGGGCCCTCGAACTCTGAGTTTTATGAAAAAAAAATGAAAAAAGAAATACTTACTTAAACCTTATAGTTTTCTAAGCACAAAATATTCTAACTACAAAAGAAAAGTAGCTGCTCAATGTTGTAAAATTTTGCCACACTCTGCATATTTACATTTTGACTTGATAACACCTAAACAGTTCAGTTACAGGGCCCCAGTTTTTTTGCACCAGGGCCCTTGGCTACCTAGGTACAGCACTGTGTTCACTAACCTGATGTTGATGATCAATTTTACGCCGTTCCAAGTTACGTTCCAGGTTACCCGTTCGCGGGTCCAAGGCTCGCGCGAGTCGATGTAAACTGTCAAAATTTATACGATTTTGACGACGCGTAGTCTGTACAAGGCTTTACAAGTTCTCTGTCTACTCCTGTTGCTGTGCTGTTTTAAAAGTTTTGAGAAGCACCTAACGTAGCTTAATAAACGGTCGAAATAATTAATAGTTGTACATTCTAGGATAAAACTCACACTGGAAATTGTACTAGTTCATAAGATATATTCTAATAAAGAAATTTTGAAATTGAAACTCCTGTTGCAAGAATTAAAGAATATAAAATTACACTTGATTGCAAAATCATTTCCTATCTTCGATAATCATTAATTTTGCGTAAGTTTAAAGCTCGTTTTCAAGCTACAAAAGCTTGTATCGGACTCAGTATACCCATTGAACACAGACATCATCATTCGAACTACAGTCGCTGTCATCGACAACAAATGGTTCCATAGTAGAGTCTCATCCGGACTGAGACGATTGCTTTGATAACGCGTTTACGAACATGTACCATTCAACCCTGTAAATAAGAGCTATATTCGCGTGCAGATATTAGAGAGCGTGTGAGGAATGTAATTTTACAGGGTAGTTCTTAGTGCAAGGGAATAGGAGTTAGTTTTGTTTGAGTAGATGAATAACGCTTGGCAATATCGGTGGAATTGGTTCCGATTGGATAGAGGTAGAATCTGATTCAGGATTTATAGCTGCTGTAGGTTGTTAGAAGGCTTGATTACCAAGGATCCTAGAACGGAAGATTTCTAAGTGTATGATGATGTAAGATCCAACTCTACTAGACTGGAACATAACTATCACAACTGTCACTGACAGATAATCTAGCAAAGGGGTAGTCACAAACAAATTCTTACAAATTTGCCAGAAAATACAGGGTGTGAAAAGACAACTACCGAAAACTGAGGGGTTGCAATCAGACCATCTAAACATATTTAGCGAAAATAAAACCCAAAATTTTTTTTACTTGGCTTTACCATTTATGTTATTATCGGTTATTTACTACTAGTACAACATAATAAGACACTACCTACCTAATAATTTCATTTATAAAAGAAAAAAACAGTTAAAACTCAAAATCCAGCAATTTACGTCAAACAACGCGCCCAGAACATACGCAAATAGTACTTTTCAAACGCTGTTTTCTCCGGATATAATTATTTTTTCGGAAAATTCTTTTGGATTTGGTTGTGTGTTGGGATGCTGTACCTACCCCTTGCGGCTTCGGTAGACGTCTTTTTACACCCTGTATAAAAAGGGAATGAACATTATATTGAAATACATCGCTTGCAGGATCGACACAATGGGCGTTTATATTTTATTCCCTGAAATCTCTGTTTTATTTAGAAAATTAACTTGATGTATGTGTAGATTTCAAACACAATAAAAGTGAGTCTCAAGTGTTTCATTGAACTAAGTCATCCCTGTACCTAACTTCAAAAACAAGTGGAAACAAACTCCTATTGCCAAGTTTCTATTTGCACCCCTTACGTGATGGGTTGCCTTAAGTACAATACAGTCGCCGACAATAGTGTTGGTTTGTAGTTTCCAGATACAGCATAGATAGGCAGTATTGATTGAACAGTAACCTAATAACACACGCCAGACAGTCTCGGAGCGTAATGCTGTTACGCTCATCAATGATAGCTTAATGTGGATAAACTTTTGGTATTTTTCTTTTAACTTATAAAACATAGTTTATAGTAAAATAGCTTCCGCAAGCTACTTTTACTTTTACCTATTTATGATTCGATAATCAGTTAAGCTACAATCTCTATTTTGCGCTTTTTGAAACCAAGAAAACTTATAGTATTTTGATACAAAATTTACTTCATTGGTTATTTCCGAACTTCGTATTGTTCTTTTATTTTAATCGTTATTCGAAACTAAATAAGGGCAAGACAAAAAAAAGTTAAATTACTATGCAGCTCATTCGTAATGAACTTTATGTGATTCACAAAAGCTTTTACGCCACTTCGCATGTGCATAATCTAAAGCACTTACATTTTAACGTCTGGAAACGTCTAACAAATAACGACAGTGTGCTTTACATAGCCATTTTACAGAGAGCCCCAGCTCTACAGACATCTTAGGAAAATATATAAGTAAAAGAAAATGCAGGTGGTTTCAGAGGTCAACGTTCGTTGGCTTTGGATGCACCCTATCTGTCAGACACAGACCCTAAGTGAGTGATGTATTCCCCTCTGATTTTGTACAGTTTTTGGCTTTTTGTGGGATCTGGATTAGCCAGAAAGGAAACAATGGAAGTTTTAGGGAAAGTAAATGGCGAAGATATAAGCAAAAAAAGTCTGCATATTTTGGTTTTAGATTAACAAATATTTTATTAAGAGCAATGTTAGATCACTCGTATAATCTACGTTGTAGCTATTATAATGTAGGTACCAAACCAATTTTTTGAATTAACAAAAAGTAGACTGTAGGTTTAATACACTGCATGCCATTGGTAACAATTATTTTTTGCACTTTGCATATATTTTCAAATGTCATATTTTTATTTCAAAAATATTTTCCATAGAACATAAATGTTGTTAATTTGAGATAAGTTCTCACTTTCTTACGTTCATTGTTTCATGCTAGAAAACAGTACAATGAAGTCATTAAAATGTTCCAGATTTCAAAAATAACAGAAATATGCATACCAAAACAACAATGGACGTTTTTGATTCACCTTTCACGAACAAACAAAGCACAGTAATTAATTTCGCACACCAAATTTATCAAGGGACTTTCTTCAAATTCCTTACCAGTCTCTAAATTACGCTAATATAGTTTTTATTGAAACGCACTAAAGCTGCAAATCGTTTTTTAACTTGTTGACAGCTGATGCAGCATAATTTAGCGTGGCTAAGCTGCCGTCTTCACGTCAGATGTCAAAACCTGTCAGGGCCTGTCAAGTGTCAGTGATAGCTACCAAATTAAATGAATGTGACGTAGCACGATACGTTTTGCAAAATATAAAACCACGTCAAAATTATTTAACGTGTTCTAAGGACATTGAACTTGTAAAAATAACAGTTTCTTTTATCGTTGATTTTGCATTAGATGTCATAAAAATACAGTTATTATTTATGCACGGTAATAAATGCAAAAAAAGATTTGCAAACCTGCAAAGTATTTCGTGCTATATGCTTAAGTGAAAATAATATTAAACAAATTCACTGCTTAAATCTCAAGAAACTTTTTCCTTTACTCAAGTATTGTCAAGTATGATGCTCACTTTGGCAAGTGTGCATTTTATTTGTCCCCAAGTGCAAATAAGAGATTATACGCTGCCTTGCTACCGACACTTTGAAGTGTATAAATACTGAGTTTTACTTTCTTTGATCTGGTAGTACTTTTGTATGTGATTGTACATTACAAACTTACTTTTCTTAAAAATATTTCGACTTTATGTGCTGACTGTACCTATAATTCTGCCAATGTCAAGTTATAATGTATTTAATTCAATGTCAGCAAGTTCTGTCAATTTTGTTCAAACAAAACATGGCGGCTTGTTTCTTCAAAAATCCAACGGAACTTTTTCAATTATTTTTTTCAAATGCTATCTTATAGCTATACTTACAGTAGTTACTACTAGTACGAGTATAACAAATCACTGGCTAGCTGTTAAACATATTTCAGCCAATACCAATTGACACTAAGCACAAAATGTTATAGGTTAGTAGGAACCACAAGACCCCGGAACAAATATCTGTAGATCATGCAAAGGTTTATCACTTGTCACCCATCCATTTATGACGTGCATCGGCTAACGTAGTACAAGTAGGTTATGCTAAGAACAATATTGCTAGCAAGTAGTAGATTAGAGCTTTTTGCTATCAGTTGTTATGGAGCGACGAGGGAACATTAACTTTAGTAACACTCTCTAGTTGCTGTAGGGTAAATGGTGTAACCAAGATTTACAAGAAAAGCTGGTTTAGGTACTGGGCAAGCTTATTCTAGATGGACAATGTTTCAGGCGTCCGTTTTTCAAGACAAGTCAAAACTTTATTGAGGTTCTGGAGATATTTCTTCAAATATTCGTTAAGTAAATTAAGTAATTTGGATAAGTTGGTTGTGGTACGCAAAGTAGACGAGAAAAGACACCGAGGTTGATCACCAAGTCGTTGGTGTGACCACGTTACCGCCCTTACTGGTCTCCCTGTTACTGCTCTAAGAGAAGCCGAAAACCGGACTAAGTGGAAGCAGCTTATTCACAAGGCTACGAAAGCCTTTCAAGGACCCGACCTTCATGAAGAACACGTCCAGGAAGAAGAAGATTCATTAAGTAAATAGATGGAAAGACGATCTGGTAAAGATTGCTGGAAGCCGCTGGGTGCAGGCTGCACAAGATCGATCGCTGTGGAAATCGATTGTTCAGCAGTGGACGCTTATTTGGCTTAAATGATGATGTTGGTGATGATCCATTAAGTAGGCCCCTCTCTCTTGTTTAATCCTAGGTGCATTTTTTTGCGAGTAGTTAGCATTTCACTTAACAAATTGCAAATTCACCGCCTCTCAATAAATAACAACCTCACATAACAAAAGAGAGGACTAGAGAAAACTAGAAAGACATACAATTTCTTGGAAAAGCTAAGCTAGGTCATAAAACGATTGAAACCGAGCCTAATGACCTTGGTACTTGAGAGAAAGCAGCCTCAAACAATATAGGCATGCAAGTCCAATTGTGGTTGACCACAAGTAGGGAACAATCCGCTTTGGAAGGAGTATCCTCCTTCTAAGCGGATTGTTCGATATAGGTATATTTGTAATATTACACATTTATAAACGCTGTGTCTTATTTGGACGCCTCTCATCTTCGATCAACAATAATATAGGTAAAGCGTGATTGGTCCACTCGAATCAGACTCAGCCTAATAGGTATATTATCGATATAATCATTTTTCTCTTTATAATATTAAATAAAAAAACTAAGCTACTACAATATGTACATAAAATTACAAAATACAATAGAATCAGTCAAGCTATCTAAGGATCGTCGTAAAAACGATCTATAGATAGCTCAACTGATCCAGGTCACTGCCAGTCGGAAGCGTGCCCAAAACACTGGCGGCGTTGCCACACTGAATGGAAATGCCTGAGTCTTTGTGCCAAAAAGTCGCCAGCTCTCGAATCACGCGACGCTTCGACCAGACGCCCTGAAAGATTTTTGAAGACGCGATGGGACCCGGAACCCCACGGACCCATCATTTTTCATTTTCACAATTCAAATTATAAATATCCTAAAAATCTGCTGTATCCAGCCAACCAACCGATGGGAAATCAAGAGCAATTATTATAAAATTTGTCAAGTTGACGTGAATTAACGGACTGCAGGGGAGAAAAGGGGACTGGTTTAGGTAGACATGCTATTTCGAAATGCCGAGTTGCTTTTTATGCATTTTTATATTCATCGCTTTGAACGTTAAGTTAGGAATGTACAGGACTTTCTGCGTTTGTTAGTATTGCAAGGATATTTTATTTAGTTAAAATTTAATGTCATGTTTATGATATTGGAATGAAAATGCATTAGTAAAATTGATAACAAAGAGATATTTAAGTGGTAAGTACCTTAGTATTATTTTGTACTTATGATTTCTAAAAATGCTTCCACAAATTGAAAAAAAAAATTACAACCAGGTCAATAACCTTGTGACTTGACAGCAGAGTATTTTTCTTTTATTATAATAATCAAGCAATTTTAGCTCTTATTCACTTTATTTCAGAATCAATTTCCCCCGTCTGTCCCTTATCCCATACGAAGGGGTGTTAAGCTGTTAAGTTGACAGGTGCTTAACTGAGAACTGATTTATAATCTGTGGCTAGACATTTAATTACTGACTTGCGTTTAGTAGTTAGCAAGTTACAACTGGGTAAAGTGCGCGATGTACTTACAGACAAGCTGTCGGTCAAGTTATGAATAGGTAAGCTTTGCATTTGGTGTGAATTGATGAGCTTTATTTAGTTCAAGAGGACAGTAGGTAATAGAGGACTAGGATCATGACTATCCCCAAGGCATGGTAAGACAGGATAGAGGGATAAGACAGGAGTACTGAAGAGTCAAGGAAGCATCCCTGAAAATAACTACGTGGAGAGGTAGTTATACATCAGTTAAGCCGATAAGAATTAAGGAAATCCTTCAATTAGTAGAAAAATTTATAACGCGGCTACGACGGAAATACGACGTAATTGTCGAAAGAAGTCATTGCTAGCTTACATAGAGGTCTAGAAAGAAGAGATGCCTTTTCTCTACAGTTATCACTGGCTTATAATAAATCTAAAAATAAACAAGGTATAAGCCTGTAACTGGTGCTTAAAGCGAAAATAGCCTGCACAATAGGCCACCCGCGATAGCGTCGGTGGGAGGCACCCTGGATATATAGCAACCATTAGCTGCGATGGCTTTGTTCGTATTGCAACACCCGCTATAAACTCACTGCGGTATTGCTCTTTACAGATGAATTTTAATTTAAGTTTATACCTATGTTTTTTCTCACACGAATCGATATAGTTTGAGTATAAAAGTTGAGAGATAAATGGAGATTGTACATGCATGTTACGAGAAGGGAAAAGACCGATGCCGATAAGAGAGTACAGTAGAATTAAAGGATTTATAGTTTTTTTATGATGAATGGGTCGGCTCTTGCTTGACCTCGAAACTTACATAGGCAAGAATGAGGTCTACGATGGAGTGAGCCTACCCAGAAGGTGCTCTTCTTAAAAACAACAGGGTCGTAGCTCAGCGGAAATACAGACGCTGGAAGCTGATTCCAAATGTTTACAGTGCGCATAATAACAGAAGTTTAAAAGCGCTTAGTTCTAATTAGTGGAATATCAACCAGGTGTGGGTGATAATCAGCTGTGCGTCTTGTGTCTTGGATTGTGTAAAACAGGTGTGAGTAAGCAATGATGATAACAATACGTGAGGATCTGACTAATCTGCATCATCCAGATCTTACATTGGTATCTCCAAAACCTGTTAATTTAACATTGACCAATCACAGCCCAGGGCGATATGACCTTATCAGGTGGAATTCTTCACCCATAGAGCGATCCACTCAACTAACCTTTCTTTCGCCGGGGGCACTTCAGTAATGAGACGTGGGCTTAGTTCTTCTAAGATCATAACGTTAAGCGACGTTCCGTGAAAACACGAAGATAGGTGATCACAGTAGCATTATAAGGTGGACTTATTGTCCTGGCTAAAAGGTTATTGAACCCTTTACGAGAGTGGTTGAACGAGAGTGGTTGAAACAAACGATGCCAATATTGAATTTTTATTAGTAACTCAAGATCCTTTGAAGATGTTTTAGGCAACTGTCACCTGAAGAATTGCCTGACACCTAACTCCTTGACTTGAAATATTCCTTTGTATACGCTCATCAGTTCTGTCCTAGCCTCGTCAACATGCTAACATTGTTGTCTATAAAAAAATTTGAATTCACACATAAAACGGAACAAACTTTCATGTAACCTTTCATCCGCCGGGGGCGCCCCAGTAATGATACATCACGCGAGCACCTTACTATCTCCGCACTTTAGCGTAAATTGGCCATTACAGCACCACCACTTATGTAATAGACCCCTAAGGCTTGCACTTTTTCGTTTGACAGGAGAACTTAGCACTGTTACTTTCGGCAAGTCCTGAGCCAAAAGCTCGACTAGCTCGAAGTGTAAACTAGGTTTGCTGATGTGCGGGCATATGTTGCCGAGCCTATATATGACTTGGATGCTGGTACAGGGCGGGAAAACCCATCAGACGCCCTCTCTCAGGCAACAGCCCAAGCCGAGGCTCGTACCCGTTAGGTGTGCCCTTGAGCATGTCTTCTTAAAAACCCTCTCTCTATCGGTGCAGGCGCTTGTTGCTCACACAAAGGCCCGGTAAAGTTAACTGAGGCCCATAAGGCCATCAGCTTAAAGTCCTCCTATCTATCCAGCCGGTAACACCCACTGCTAGGCCTCTTCTTTTTCACGCCACTCCTTGCGGTCCACTGCTCTCCTACCGCCCCCACAATGTCGTCTGACCATGGGGCAGGTGGTCTGCCTCGAGGCCGTCTAAAGTCCTCCTAAAAATCCTAAATAGGCAGGTGCATTGCATGTTTAAATACCAATGCCATTCGCTTTCAATCTTGTTTTTAAACCAAAATTACGATGAATTCATTTAATTTTTGCCAAAACCCATTTTGTATTCAAAACTTTTCAAAAAAGTCTTCAAAAAAGCAAATCCAACAGCCATTAGTGAACAAATAAAGCAGAGAGCGTCTGCACGCGATTTATTTGCGATACCCATCTGCCGATACCGAGTTGGACAAGTTTTACACTTACAGACAGACTTTTAAAATGTATGTAGCTTTCTTAGGTTAGCTTACCGAAAAGAACTTTGCACATTATTTTATTTACGGTGCACTTAGTTTCACCATTAAAATTGCCTTGAAATAGTATTATTTTTATTATTTATTTAATTCCAGTATGTTTTAGCGTCATGAGTGCACTATTCCACATTAAAAGCTTTTGCTACGAACTAATTTTATGTTTAAACTGTACTCAGTAACTACTCGTACTCTACATAAAACTATTTTAATGAGTTGGCGTTTAATACCCTACTTATTCTAACTATTTTTGTAGTTATATAAACAACCACCCTTTAAAATGTCAGAAGTATTGCTGGCATAATAGAAGATACTTATTACTCATTACATAATTAAAAAAGTTATGACAATAACAGACCCTGATAGAAAGCAAGACATAGTACAGCTATAAGAACAGTACCTCACATCAGTCGTGACCTCTGTAATTACCTACACTTAGTAACTCAGTTAGTAATTTACCACACTTGCTTCTAGTAGAAGAGAATTGCGTAGCTAAAGTAGCATACATAGTTTGATTTATTTTTCTTTATAGTCATGTGTTTTTCTAGTGTATATACCTATAGTTATTATTAAAATTATTCTAATAAATGTCATTAACTGACAATAGACATCGGCTTCATTTTGATATGCGAAACCTAGCCTGGACTTCAATTGTCATTTTCGTATTGTGTGATTGGTTGAGCTCTATTGGGATGATAACTGGGAATGGATTTCAAGTTGCCTAGCTTTCTTTTATGTAATATATCCTCTTTTGTGCAACTGTCTCAAAGATGCACCTCTACATGTTTTCAACGTACAAGCCCGCGGTAAGTCACGACTTGGAGAAAAGCGCAACAATAAATTGTACAGTGAATAATTGCACACATAATTGCACACAATCGGGCGAGCTGTGACATCATTAAACGCTGTATAATTCAGAGAGGCCGTGGAAACTGGGAGTCTGTTCTTTGCGATTACTATGTAATTTTTTATGATTGTGTATGTCCTTGAGTGTAAGTACCGGTAGGTAACAGTAGCGGTATTTTTAAGGCTGCTTATAAGATCATTGGCTGTTTAACACTATTGAATTTTTTTTTGTGGAATAAACAATAGAATCGGTCGGAAGAATGTTAGGTTTGAATGTGGAGAAAAGATGGATGGACTGGGTGAAGGATGATATGGGTAAGAAAGGAGTGTTGAGATGACGGCTGATAGAGCGGAGTGGAAGAGGAAAACCTGTTGTGCCGACCCACATAAAAGTGGGATAAGGGCAGGGAAATGATGATGATGAAACAATAGAATCGATCGCGTTAGAACAGGAGTAGAATCACTTCCATTCTGTTGCCATGGATAAAGGTTGTATCCCAGGGAAGGACATAGGCTACTTTTTATCCCGAAAAAATACCGAGGGACCGCGGGTTACACCGCGGGAGCGCAGCTAGTAGTAAATAAAATTGTGATGATAATCGGTTTGATTGTTTTGAAAATTAAGCGTACTTTGAATTTATAGCCTTCAATTCACGTTTTAATGATATTAATTTTATATAGAAAGGTAAACTGCACATTTGTCCTTGCGAGCAGGGCAGTGACCTCAGCACCGATCTCCAAGATGAATCCACCTAGCACCATACACTTATATACAAATTTCAACTTTAATCTCCAAAGAATAAGGCTCAAAGACTTATCATGTTACAATGTTAATCGATTTATTTTCGGCACGCAAAGAATTCACATGAGGAAGTAATATTCACGTGCAATAAAATAAATAAACACATTTTTATAACCATTATTGAGACGTTGATGCTCACTTTTCAACTATTTATAAACTTGAGTGATCGTTTCAGAAAAGAAAACTAATTTAAAATGGAAAAATATAATTTAATCGGTTTTACTTTTGTCCGTCATTTGATGGCTTTATCATCATCATCATTTTAGCATAATGATGTCCACTGCTGAAAATAGGCCTTCCCCTGTCGATTTCCAAAGCTATCGATCTTGTGCAGCCTGCACCCAACGGCTCCCAGGAACCAACATCAGATGGTGTTTCCATCTAGCAGGGGGCCGTCCTCTGCTGTGATTTCCGGCAAATGAATTATTTCTAAATCAGGAAATTTAGGAGTTAATAGGAATTTTTCTTTATGAAGTGGTTATTATTAAATATTGTTCGTTTAGTCCACAGGCTACCCCTTTTATGTTCAATCCACATTTGCATTGAAATCGTTTTTCTGACCACTATATCAAAACGTTCATGTCTCAATGTCTAGAATGATTTACTAACTAATATTAAGTAGTGAAAACTATCTAATAAACTTGTAAATGACCTAAACCCGATGTGCACCAACAAGCCCGTTATCGGCGCGTTATCTGGATTATAAAATACTAGCTAGCGCTCCCGCGGTGTAACCCGCGGTCCCTCGGGATTTTTTCGGGATAAAAAGTAGCCTATGTCCTTCCCTCGGATACAACCTTTAGTGGTTTAGGCGTGAAAAGGTAACAAACAGACAGATAGACAAACAGACAGAGTTACTTTCACATTTATAATATTATTATAGATTTCAGCTTAGATCAGCCTTGTGTATACCTAACTTTATTTCCGGCCTTTTAGGCATTTATCATAGCTATAATTACGTTTTATTTACACGGGACTCATTGTGTATAAATATCTTATTATATTTCCCGACGTTTCGCCTATGTTGCGGGCGAACTCGATAAAATAAGTTAATTGTACGCGATAAATCCCGTGTAAATAAAACGTAATTTATGAATCGGGAAAGTTTAAGAAATACTATTTTATCATAGTTTGAGGGTTTATTTAATTCACTTTTATACAAAGTAAGGCTAAGCTTTTTGGCGCTTACGGTAACGTTTCAAAGTAATAAGCTTTAACGTTTGGTTAAGCGTTTGTGCACTTTATATAAAGTATCAATTAAATTGCGTGTGAAGCAAGACATTTTGAATGAAGACGTGGAAATCTTGTTCGTATGATGAATGAGATAACCGTGCAAATAAATTAATTATTAAAGTCATTCAAATTAATGTTCATAGAAATTGGTAATTCCGGTTTGAATAATGTAGATGTACTTATAAAATAAATGCACAACCTTTATTTCAGGATATTTCGGCGTTTATTCTAAGGGTTCTTATGCACTAGCGGTTGAACAGCGTGGCGGCTAGCCACGTGGCGGGTGGCTTTTCCAGTTTTAGGGTGCTCGTACAGTGCAGCTGAGCCGTATGTGCCGAACTGTCTATTCAATAGAGAAATGCTCCTGACGTCAGAGGCGAGCCGCATTTTCTGACGTCATCATGGGCGGATCCAGGATTTTTTTCTGGGAGGGGCACAAGAAACGAAAACTGACAAAAATTTGGCAATTTATTAATTTTTCGTCGTTGTTGTCGTTGTGTACCTAACACAAAAATATCGTCTGGGGGGGGCACGTGCCCCCGTGCCTCCCCCCTGGATCCGCCTATGGACGTCATCAGCATTTTGTTGTATAGAAAAATGACTGCGGCGCGTACGGCGCGGACAGTGTGCGATCAGGTAACCTGATCGCACACTGTCCGCTGATCCGCTTTAGTATGCTACCGCTTGTCATTGTACGCACCTAACTGCCACTAACCGCCACATAATTGTAGGTACTATTTGACCCGGGGGGCGCGGTTCAACCGCTAGTGCGTAAGATGGCTAACTATTTGAGTATTAAAAAGTTACATTTTAATATATTTCATCAGGTAACAAACTTTCGACAGCATCGACTTAGCTTTACCGACTTTTTTACCACCCGAACAAAGGGGTATGTATAGAAATCCCCTTCGACAATCCCCTGCGTCGAGGATTTAAGACAAAAAATGTCTGAAAATCCCCTGAATCATTTATTTTAATTAAATCATAAATATTTATTTTAATGAAGGCCCCTACTGCATCAACAGAGCTCGTACTATCTACTGATTTACTAATGAAATAAGAACCATACTGGATTTTTCCGGTCGGTTAAGCATTAAACTGACTGAGTTCTTAAATATTCACTTTTTGCTCGTATTTTTACGCTCAGCAGCACGCTATAAATACTAGATTAGGTGTAAGCATTACTATTTCATTTGCATAACCATCAACCACAACTTTTTCACGTAATAATCGTAGGTTTCTATGTACAATAATTATATTCGTATGAGTCAGTGGCCAACTCTGGTGACGAAGTTTTTAGGCCGCCTTAAGGCCTCAGTAGACGTAGCCCTAAATGAAATGCAGGGTTATTACCAGCTGAGACCTACTGTACTTGCTGCACTATACCCTCTTGCAGGAACAGCCCCTCCAGAAGTTCGTAGAGCTGTCGCCTGCTCAATCGAAAAATCTAAACAGGAAACCGATAGCAGGCACTCTCTCTATGATCACACAGATTGCACAGAAGGCTTAGAAGCTGTAAAAGCTTCTTAAAATCAATCAAAGTCATGATAAGGGAAAATCCAGCGGAGGCACGAAAGCATCTATGTCTTAAGAAACACCCTGACAACGTTGTACCTGTTTAGAAGCTTCCAGCTGGCCACCAACTACCATGGCCCACCTGGAAGTGTCTCTAAATCGCCTCCGAAGCCAGGTGGGCCACTGCAGGTATAACTTAGTAAAATGGGGGTATTCTGACGAAGTACAGTGCGACTGCGGAGTCCCACAGACCATGCAATATTTGCTGTGCTGTCATCGCTTAACTCAGTCAGCAGAGTTGATCATAAGAATTTTTTAACTTCGGCAAACTATCAAGAACGACCAAGCAAACTATGAGCACTTCATTGCTAAGTTAAGTGTCATTTTTATTACATATCTTCATGATAATATTCTCTTTCTTGACAATAATTGTAGCAACAATGTCTCGGGTCTGGGTGTTTCTATGTATAACATGTATGTATTTACAAACAAAAAGTATATAAGTAGTATATCAGTCATCTTAGTACCCATAACACAAGCTCTGCTTACTTTGGGGCTAGATGATGCTGTGTGGAAAGTCCAGCATTATTTACTATTATTTATTTAATTGAGGCAATATCCGTTTTTATAGCGCTTAAAATGAATTACAAGGTACTTAAATTAAAATATTTAATCTACCTATCATTCATTTTCACACTTCACATATCCCATCACAGTTTATCAGATAATTAATGGGAGAATAAATAAGGAAACATTACACTTTGCAGATATCCATCGCAAAAACAATGGGCATGGGAGCGTAGGGCAGACATTGTTATACATTCCCATGCACCTTGCGACCCCTGAGAGCATGAGAATACACGGGTAAAGTCACAATAACCGGGTAAGTGTGAGTTGGAAGCGCTCACAAGCGGTTCCGTACAAATAAATGTTAAAATCAAAATTAGTAGTCCCCAAAAGTAAGTAGAGTTTGTATTAAAGTATAGCCCGTCTCAACTATCGGCCGATAGAAAGTCTGTAGTCTGCGAGGGGTCTAAAACTAATAATCCTGGATACACACAGTATCGTCTGTTTTAGAGAAACCATATAGACTGATATCTTTTTTGTAAATATAAAACTTTTTTACTCAACGATTTGAAAAAAGAAACTCGGTATGGACAGAATCAAATAAGAGCTTAGTTTAAACCATTTTAAGTTGATATCCTGGGTACGTGGTAACGGGGCCCATTGAGAGCTAGTGTACCTATATTTGGCTTAACGGATCAACACAGCGTCACTCAGCATAATTATAAATTCATATTTTTTCGTGTTTTAAATAACAATTGATGCAAAGAGTTTCGGCAGAGTTCAAAAACTAGTAAGGATGTTTAAAAAACTAATTCCGGTTAATCTTTATCAGTTGAATAATTGCTTTACAGATTCTACCGTAATTGCTCACGTCACAATGTGCAATTAATTAAAACGCATGTTTAAGCGTAATAAACATAATTATAATTGTATAACTAGAGTCATCATAATTACTTAGGTTTTTAGAGTTACTTAAATCAGAGTGCTGATGGAACCCTAATTCTGTTCCTGTTGTCACATTAACAGTTTAATTCGTAAAGATTTTTTATATCGTATCAGTAAACCGGAATTGGGAGTTTTGAAGATTTATATCTTATAAAAAATTTATTATAAAATTTATATAATTTATCTTATAAAAAAATAAAAATCTTTAGCACAGTTTTTCAGCATCAGCTAGGTGGTCGTAGACTTATCCGCGCCGAACTGTCAATTCAAATCAGAAAATGCTGAGACGTCAGAAGCGAGCCTTTTTTCTGACGTCATCAGTATTTTTTGTTTAGAAAAATAGACTGCGGTGCGGAGTTATGTATGTGCGATCAGCTATATTCGTACCTATGTAAGTGCGACTCTTGGAAGTTTCAAGGAATTAAGTAGATAGTATTTACCACAATTCAAAATTGCCGTTGGTGTCTGTACTTTCGGTTTTAATATATTTTTGTCAACATTATTTAATGTGCCGAAAGTGAAACTGTATAACGTTATAAATTATATAAATAAATCAAACAATATGAAAGTGTTTCCACAATCCACACATTCTGCACAATAAGTCACGAAATCATCTTTCACGCTATTTTCGTGCTTCCGGTACTGGAAAGAGAGGTGGTATTTGTCTGAAGATTTGGGCTGCTCTGTAAGTTTGGGGCTAACACGCAAATTCAGAAAGTCTGATTGATGAACCTGACCGAAGAAGGGCAAAAAACTGGCGAGACGGAGAGTGTACGAAAAATCACCAAATACTTAGGACAAAAAACAGAAAATACAAAAATATAGGGTTATTTGTAAAACAACGGTAACCTCTCAGGGCTGTATTACTATCATCATAAGGAACAAATTTTGTTCCATTTTTAACTAGTTTCCTCACGATGTTTTCCTTCAACGTTTAGATTCACAATGGTCACAACTTCATTAACAAAAATTCGTAAACGTTTGATATTCTCAACATTAAATCTTCATAAATTCAAATTCGTTAGATTTTTAGATAATTTTCCTTTTACTATTACTTTGTAAACAAATTCCCACACTATCGTGAAAACTAAATTCTCATGGAAATAGCGCAATTGTAAACATTTTGTAAAATGCAAATCCTTGTTTACATTTGTCGCAGTGAATGCAACGCCCAAGGTTCGAAATATCACGAGTAATGAGTAAATGATTATAAATCGGAGCCAGTGGGAGCGACGAGGCCTTTAAACTGTATTGAATTTGGTAATATGAAATCGATATCTATAAATTTCCAGTGCTATTATTTTATGATACTTTAGATTTATACGCATTAAACACTACTTGCAATATCAATTTTATTTGTTTTGGTTGGTGATTTTAATACTCTATCTTTAAGGAGAGTTTCTCGAATGCGAGCGGCGATTTCTTCTAGGCAATAATACGAGCTCGCCTAGTGTAAACAAATGCTTCGAGCCTCGCCTGTCGCCTGTCATACTCGCATTCGAGAAATCGCTTGAATAATTCGAGTTTCTGTCATAATGTAAACAACCGCAGGCGAGACTAAAAAAAAAAGTAAGTTCGTATGAGTCAGTGGCCAACTCTGGTGACGGAGTTTTTAGGCCGCCTTAAGGCCTCCGTCATGGCTTAACGACTTAAATAGCCGGGACCGACAATTTAACGTGCCCTCCGAAGCACGGAAGCGCTCAGATGAAAATGCCACTGGCGGTCACCCATCCACTTACAGACCGTTTCGAACGTTGCTTAACTTCGACGATCTATCAAGAACGACTAAGCAAGCACGACCACAAGCGCTTCGAGGCGAGACTCAAATGGTGAGTTTTGCCGATGGATAATCGCATACGATTTTTCACGTCAACTAGCCCCAGACCACAGCCCAAACTCAGCAAAGCTTGTACTATGGGAACCAGGTAACTGATAAAGGTACTACTTATATACTTTTTGTTTGTAAAAACATGAATATTATTAAAGAAAACACCCGACTCGAGACAAATATTTGTAGATCATACAAACGTTGGTTCCATTGAGGGGATCGAACCCACAAACTTCTGCGTCAATATTTCTAATCCTTTTTCTCTTTCTTTAAACTTTATATTCCTACAAAAAACATTAATCATCCACTAAGTTGCACAGTACCAGTCACTCATCAAGATTAAATATTATGGCTATTTGTGGCAGTGACTCGTTATTTGCCAGATAAATTATCCAATAACTCCACTGTATAGAGTTATACAATTTACAAATCACCGCTAAGCCCGGGCCAGTTAGTGACACTAATAAAATTATTCCTTAACCAACTATCACACAGAAAACAGAGTTTATGATATCCGCGGCGTAGATTTGATTACCTACCACATTATGCTAAATGATATGTAAACATTTTTGGCTCTCATTGTTGTTTTAAAAAGTGATTTTTTGGGTCTAATAGTATGCTCTATGGAATGAGCTCTTGGCTGTTTACATTTTGAAGAATCCGTTACACATTTTTGATATTTATGATTTGTACCAATACTCATTGTTGCTGACATATTGTGCCTACTTAGTAAAGTAGTTTTAACAAACATGTGGTTCCTACAACACAAGCTCTGCTTACAATGAGCTATGTGTAAAATGTTTCAGCGTTATTTTAAACAGACACGATTTGGCGAAAATGCAAAGTGCTTTGTTTGCTAAGTATAATAGAAGCTAGTAAAATTCACCTGTTTTCTACACAAATTCATTGTCGATGTAGTGAGCACAAAATGATAATAAATTAGTTGGCTACTGCTGTGAGGAAACTGGAAAATCAAGGGAAAGCTCACAACGAAATATTACTTTGCGTAATCATATTCTGGACTACATTCTGTTTATTTTATCAGCAGGTTACACACTCAACTGTTCTCTTGCATAAAGTTACTGCGTTTTTACAAATATAATGTAAAAAGTGTGTTTTTATCTATATTAATTTATAAAAACACATGCGCGATGGGCTTACCTGTCACGTATGAAATACTAACTTCTGCAAGATGTGGGCATGTATCAAATGTATTTGGACATGCCTCTAACTACCCCCCTAGACGTCTTCAAAGGATCTGGAATACATAAAAGATCTGAGAGAATGTCTACTGCGCCTTGGGGATACAGTCGTGACCATGTTTTATTTATTTGTTGCGCCAACAAGGTAATGTTAACTACTTATAAATAAGCCAGTAACAGTGAATTTACACAATTCCAAGTGACATCTTGTTAGGAGGAGGGAAGAGGGTCATATAATAAGATGAATATTAGGTTTGAATGTGGAGGGATGTAGCAGAAGAGGCAGACCAAAGAAAAGATGGAATGTGTGAAGGATGATATGTGTAAGAAAGGAGTGAGTGTTGAGTTGACGGCTGATAGAGCGAAGTGAAAGAGGAAAACATGTTGTGCCGACCCGAAATAAAAGTGGGATAAGGGCAGGGAAATGATGATGATGATGATCTTAACTATCGATGCAGAAAAGACTACAACACCTATTATTTTATGCGACACGAGTTTAAAAGACAAGTCTAGGTTATCAGAAAGCAAGAAAAAAAATTAAAATTATTTGTATTTGTCTATTTTTAAAGCTGACTGTACGTTGCAGTGTCATAGATGTAGGATAAGATGAGGTTACAATGAGGTAACCAGGAAAAATGCGTCAAACCACAAAGCATGGCATAGTGACGCAATCGACATGTTGCGTCTTATTGTAATTACTTGTGTACAACTAAATAGCGTAACAGTGATGGCGATGATTTGCTCAATTTTTGTTCTATAGGTATCTACATTGTTCACAGTATGCTTTATTAAAAAAGCCTTAAATAAATAAAAATAAATAAATAAATAATGCTGGACATTTCACACAGCATCATCTAGCCCCAAACTAAGCAAAGCACTATGGTAATGTACTATGGTAACCAGATAACTGATATACTACTTATATACTTTTTTTTTTGTTTGTAAATACATACATATTATACATAAATGTGCCGAGCCTGCCGATGTGCCGATGCCCCTAAACGGCCGTTGTTAAAACCTTTTTATAAAATGTCTTTTAGTGGTCATCACACTTTATAAGAGCCGAGCCGTGTTGACCGAATGGGGTTGTGCCTCAACTTTCCGAAGGTCGTGGGTTCAAATCCCAGCCGTGCATTTTGCAAAAAAAAAACGTAAACAGGGTCACGACTGTATCCCCAAGGCGCGGTAGACATTCTCTCAGATCTTTATATTCCAGATCCTTTGAAGATGTCTAAGGGGGTTGCATTTTGCGTTTCGTAAAAATCATATGCGCTTTGACACGTGCTCTAAACGGTGAAGGAAAACATCGTGAGAAATAATTTAGTTAGTATTCATATAGGCGGCGATGGGCTTCCAAACCTGTCACGTATGGAATACTAACTTCTGCAAGATGTGGGAATGTATAAAATATGTATTTAGACATGCCTCTGACTATCTCTTAGACATCTTCAAAGGATCTGGAATACATAAAAGTTACCGCGCCTTGGGATACAGTCGTGACCCTGTTTACGTTTTTTTGTTCAGACTTTATTTGTTTATGCATAGATGTCATCGATGTAGGCTAGATAACTGTATTTTTGATTCGTTAACTAGAACTTTATTACGATTGTAAAGTTCAACAATAACATAATTCGCAATAACTGTAAGATAATTAGCAGAAAAAAATGCAAACCGGTTTAGTTCAGACCGTTAACTTGAGTCAACAATTGTACCTACAGTACACGTCACTTGCTTAGTACTAAAAGCGAGTTATTTTACCAACTCGCTTGTGTTGTATAAAAAATTTAATAAAAAATTATAGAAAAGACACATTGAAAACAATTTTCAATTTTAAAAATACAATGTTGTGTAAATTAAATAATAGAACACGTAGAGAAAAAAAAATTGAGGTCTTGAGTATCTCGTACGAGTTTCCCAACTCACTCATAGTACTAAGAGATGGAGTCTCTTTCTCGAAAGAGTGTACAGATAGAGAGTAAATAGTTTACTTATTATTATTATTATTACTAGCCATTGTTGTTCCACTGCTGGGCAAAGGCCTGACCGACAAGATCGAGACATCTGGAAGGACCCCATTCCTTCCATATGTCTCGATCTTGTTGGTCAATTCCTTCCAGACGTCTCGATATTGTGCAAGGCTCTCCCAATCGTTCGCAAATATATCGAGATTTTTTTTATTATTATTATGAGTGTACTTAATAATATTATTTTCAAGCTTCCCAACTCGTACATTTTCTTACGAGATACTCCTCTACTCTTGCAAGTGTCTTGAAAGTGTGCTATATAAAATGGCGTGTACTGTACGTCTGACTTTGAGGTAATTGCAGTACGTTACGAATTCTTACCGCATAACTGATGCTCGATTTAAAGGTCACTCGTCCATGCAGGATGTTCCAGTGATAGTTTTAAAATTGCTCTATCACTGAGTGTATTATTATGATAAAAAGTTAATTTAATTAAGAGTTTAATGTTTATTAGTTTGCATATTATTTTGTAATTCAGTTATGCAACAGCTCAAAGATTTTGATTATTGTTATAGAGATCTTAGTTTGAATTGCAGAGTTTTGAAAACCAACGGATAGATCTCCTAATATCACTCAAAATTAATGAAGGTAATGCTATCTGTAGATTGTTTTCAACGATCCCTAGGGTTATAGATATCACTGATCAAGTTCACTGCCAATTATGCGTGCTCAAAACACTGTCGGCATTACCACGTTGGACGACAATGATACCTTTTCTTCTCACTTTTTAAACTCACACGATTTAAAGTCATTTTTGTTTTAATAACGGGACGAGATCGCGTAAAGGTTTTGGATAATATTCGAACTTACCTTTAATTTTATTTTTATTATACCTTTTCTTTTTCTAAATAAATGTTTTTCTTTCGTTTTCTTGTTATTGTAGTTAATTTTAGTACATCCCACATAACATTTAAACTGAAAGAATTGCACCAAGATAAGTAAAAACAGTAGGCACCTTGCATGACGTGTTGTATGAGTCACACGACCTCTGGTTATATTTGGTCAGTTTTTGACCACAGACAAACTAATGCACTATTCTTTTCTGACCTTGCAGAGGAGTTGAAGGTTTTGACAATAGTTCTATTATTTACTTGACAGGTATTGATTAGTTGATCGACGTATTTTATCTGAGTTTTATACGGCATTGGGCTTGAGACAATTCCAAAGTGTCACATTGATTTTTTGTGTAGAACTGAAAGGATAAGGTGCTTGGAGTTTGGAAGAGTTCATTCTTATCAATGTCTAGACAGAGCAGTAAAAAACAGGTCACGACTGCATGCCCAAGTTTAGGTAGAAATTCTCTCGAGTTTTTTATAATTTCCCGGGTACTTATGGATAGCAACACTATGACACGCGCTTTTCAACAAAGTTTTTTTATAGTAGGTACCTGTTGTGCCCTGGTATTCAGGGCTATTAACAGTATAAAGCTACAATGAAAATCACTGTACACTGTCAGGTGCTTATGGAAGTTCGTCCCGCTCGAGTGCCAACGCACGACTGAGTCAACTGACGAACTGATGCCACACTTTCACAATCATTTTAATCAAAACATCACAGTACCTACCAATATAAAATATAAAGATGATGATGAAATTGAATTATACAATAACACTTTTCCATCGTTACACCTTACATAAGACCACAAGTTTTTCCAAATTGTCAAAAGCAATCAATTATTCATAAATAACCCTGGCCTTTAAGCTCTAATCTCAAAATCATAGCTTGTTAAACCGAAATCAATCGAGCAGACAAATTAGCCATAACAACAAATCATAATAATCTGAACAGTGATCAGTAAAGTTCAGCTAATTATAATTCGATTTACGTAGCGTAATGCCGGTTTTTAAGTTATGTTTTGAATAGACGATACGATATTAATCAGCTTCACGATATTTTGAGAGTTATTGAGAGACCTTTGCTCCACAGTGGTACAACAAAATCGTATAAGACAACCGATGAGGACAACTCTAGTATACCTAGGCTTCCCTTACTTCGCGACCAGAAGGGCTATTGTGTAACTTACTTAACTAATGGAAATCGGCTTTATTTTGACGTTTGAAACCTAGCCTAGACTTCAATTGTCATTTTCGTATTTTGTAATTGGTTGAGCTCAATTGGGATGACAACTTTCAAGTTAGACAATAAGGCTACAGGTGCTCGTAAACGGGTTTGTTTTTTGGCAATTTCTTGCTGCAATGGTATAGCCGCCAAGTTGCCTATTATATCTCGCAACACAATGCAATAATTGCTGCAATATTGCTGTGTAGCCCGGCGATATTTTCAAGATATTTCTTTGCAAATATTCATGGTGATTCTTATAAAAAGTTAGAGTCGAGATAAAGTCTTGATTTTGTACTGTAATGAAGACCTTAAGTCTAAAAAAAAAAAAGGCGCGGTAGACATATATTGCAGAAGTTAGTATTCCATACGAGACAGGTTGCAAGCCCATCGCCGCCTTAGGTCTACTCTAAGTTTTTATGAGAATCACGACTAGATTGCAAATGTCCCGAGTTGCAAATATACTGAGCTATATTGCTCAATAAAAATTGGCAGCAAAATGCAATTTTTGTAGCCCGTTCACAGGCTTCTTTACTCTACAAGGTTCTTTGGTGAGAGTCCAGTTTCTTCCGGAATCATCTTGGGTCTTATACGTATAAGTAGAGGTGAATATGTACGTAGAAGACGTATGGCTCTATTGACTTTCGCTCCGTGCGAAAATCTCGCAATTGCACGTACGTTTTTAGTCGTGTATTGTAAAACTGCAAAGCTGCTAGGTCAAAGGGGTCAGAATGTCAAGCAATCTCTCACTCGCGGAAGCGGCGATCTTATCTCCAAACACGGAGTAACTGTAAAAAGTTCGATTGGACGTGAGACCTTGAGGTTGTTGGTGACAAATTGTAGCATTGACTTTTATTTAATGTTGCTGGGGTTACTGTGTGTGTGACTTGTTTTTGAATGGTTTATATGCTTCCGAACAGAGGATTGGTTGAGTTATCTACAGATAGATTTTTAGATCCTTAGATGCGTCAACTATTTCTAGTGTATGTAATATTTTTTGCGGGTAAATCAGTAAAGCGAATCGTTTGTTTTAGCTTATCAAAAACGATCTGAAAATTTGTCTGTAATAAGATAAATTAAGTTATTTTTTAAACTAAAAAGAAAACCTACCTTAGACATCTTCAAAGGATCTGTGATCTCTGATAAATACATAAAAGATCGGAGAGAATGTCTACCGTGCCTTGGGGATACAGCCGTGATCCTGTTTGTGTTTTTTTAAAAGAAAACCGACTTCAATGTTTGACACTGAGTTTCTCACTGAGGAAGAGGTTTTTTGAGTTTTAAGGGAAATAATTTTAAATAATGACGATCCCACTGGTGGATCACAACAAGGGGTATCAGACCGGAATAAATCAAACTATCTAAGTCTATGGAATAAAATGTATCTCCTTGAAAACCTTGTTCGTCTAAAAGTAAGTTCGTATGAGTCAGTGGCCAACTCTGGTGACGGAGTTTTTAGGCCGCCTAAAGGCCTCCGTCATGGCTTAACGACTTAAAGAAAGATAACTTTAAAATCAACTTCAAAAACTATTCGTTCAAAATATATAGTTGTTTCGTCTCCCCCACATCGAACCAAGTTTGCAAACTTCCACACTTCGATTTCACACTTAAGTGCTTCAGTGCATCCAACTTAGATCATAGGCTGAACTTGTTTGATCGATTTAACTTAGTTGCCGAACAATCCTGAGTCAAGATTGTAAAACTTGGCATCTGTAGAGTTTGAAGTGGATTAAAGAAAATCTGATCTAATCTATTTGTGATCACAGAAAGTATTCCAGGTTGCGCTGCGGGCATATGCCAAGTATTGTCTCTGACTACCCCTTAACGTATCTGCCTGACTTGTCACTATATCCTTTTTAGATCTCTTAAATTATAGATTACTAGCTGTACGTCACGGTGTTACCCGCGGTCCCTCGGGAATACTTCACTTTCCCGGGATAAAATGTAGGCTATGTTCATCAGGTATAATTCAGGATTCTAATGGTGAAAGAATTTTTCAAATCGGTCTAGTTTCGGAGCCTATTCAATTCAAACAAAAAAAATCCTTTAAAGCTGATCGCAAGTTTGTTCGCGCCGTACGCGCCGCAGTCATTCTATACAAAAATACTGATGACGTCAGAAAATGCGGTTAGCTTCTGACGTCTGAGCATTACCCCTATTGAATTGATAGTTCGGCGCGGATGGATCGTGCGACTTCCTTTCTGCTATAAGGAATTTTCTATAACAAGGTAGGTCTTAAAACACGTTCATTAAAAGTATCAAGTTCTAAGTAGAAATATACCTACAATCCCAGAACTCTAGTCAAGGAATTCCAACTGCATTGCAAACGAAACGAAAAGCCGAACACTGATTTGCATTTCTCGAGATTCACTTTTGCCGAGAAATATATTCCTATCCTAGTGCATTTCCTGTTCAAACAACGAGAAACTTGGAGCATTACAAGAATCACTTTGTTGCTAGTTGCGGCCACCAAGCTTCTTTTCCTACTTTGATATTTCCATAGCCAGAAGAATTACTCACCTGAATGCTATTTGACTTGACTTGACTTGACCATGTTCGCCAAGTAGAATAGACCCTTTTCTTTCAATTCAAATGTGAGTTCGATTCGCAGGTTTGAATCCCGATGCAATAATGGATTGCACATGCCCACACTTTGCAGAAGTCAGCATTCCTGCAAGCCCGTCGCCACCTTTTAAAATACTAACTGATTTCCTCACGATGTTTTTTTGCACAAGTACTGCCCGCAACGCGACTAAATTATCTACCGAACAAACAATAATAAATCCAATAGTAAAAAGCAAGACGAATATACTTTAGCCTGAAGCGACTATCCAAAAATGGTAAAAAAACTTTCCTTATCGCTAATAATGTAAGACCTAAGGCGTTAAAACGAAAAAAACTTCCCTTTCACTTCACACATCCTTAGAAAATTAATTAGTATTGCAATATTGAAAATCTAATTTCAAATCTAGCTTTCTCTCACACATTCAAAAATGTCTCTTGATGAAAGTTTTCATTGCATTTTGTTTTGCCTCGGGTGCTTCATTTCTAATCACTCTATTGTAATTTTTCTAAAAGAGCAGAGGTCAGAATTTTCGAAAGCTAATTAAAAAGTGCGCCTATTATGTGGGTACATATAATAGGCGCTATACAGAACCACACATAATTGTAATATCTTAATCTAAAAAAACACAATGAAGAGAAAAAGATATAAGAATCTACTTGGCACTCGTAGATTTTTTTATAACTCATTCAAAAAACTATTTGGCCCTAAATCTCTTCTTTCACATCCAACTTTAATAATAATAAAAAAATATCTATTTGTCTTTGTCTATACTAATATTACAAAGAGGAAAGATTTGTTTGTTTGTATGTTGGTTGTTTGAATTGAATAGGCTCCGAAACTAGTGGACCGATTAGAAAAATCTTTCACCATTAGAATCCTACATCCCTGATAAACATAGGCAATTTTTTTATACTGGGAAAGTGAAGTTTTCCCGAGGGACCGCGGGTAGCACCGCAATGGACAGCTAGTACATTATATTTCTCTATTATCCCCTTGGATGGGATAAAGACAGGGAGACGATGACAATAATGAAAAACAACAAAGTTTCGGCCCGAAACACATTGGCAATTTCACATATCGATTTATGATCCATCAATTTCAAATAAAATAGCTTCCATTATATAACTCCTTTCTCTGAGTTTAGAAGAAAGCGTTCAATCGGCTCCCTAAATGATAATGATTAATAATGATTCGATATCAGTTCTTTTATAAAAATAGGAAGCTGATAGGTCATGCCAATCATATGTCAGCTTTGCATACATCGCATAATCATCAATAAGTTAAAATTCTATAGAAGGTTGGGTCAATACGCTCATAGATCATTCGTAAAGCCGTTTCGATGTTTCGTCAATTTTGTACGAAAAATCGACTCCTGCGCACCGAAATGACTAATTTCAGTGCTTAGATTCATCACTTCTTAGTCTTAAATAGAATTGAGCAGGGCATAGGCGGATCCAGGGGGGGGGGGGGGCACGGGGGCACGTGCCCCCCCCAGACGATATTTTTGTGTTCCTACTAACTACGAAAAATTAATAAATCGTGAAATTTTTGTCAGTTTTTGTTTCTTGTGCCCCCCCCCCAGAAAAAAATCCTGGATCCGCCCATGGAGCAGGGGACTAAGATAGGCTAAGAGGTAAGGATAGAAGATAGACAACAGCCATTACGAAAATTGGACATTGGAAACGGTGGCCTAGAGATGCTCAACAACCACAGACCACCTGCTAGATGGTCAGATGATGTAATCAATGTTGCTGGGAGTGGGGGAGGACGGCACACTGCACAGGACCGGGCAGAGTGGTGTTATGGAGGTGGGATGTAAGTCTTTTATAAGTGTAAAGATCCCATACTCGCTAAGGCTCAAAATGATTCAAAAATAGACAATTTGGTGAATAGCAGTGGAATAAAGACGACTGTAGCGCAGTGGGCGAAGGTCCGCTTGCAACGCAGAAGGTTCCGGGTTCGATCCCCGCCACGGGATAAATGTTTGTATGATCGACAGATATTTATTTGTCTCGGGTCTGGGTGTTTCCTATGTATAATATGTATGTATTTACAAACAAAAAGAATATAAGTAGTGTATCAGTCATGTAGTACCCATAACGTGAAACCCAAACGTTCAAAGTGATCCCAGCGGTCCTACTGAATAAATGCTTTTTGACTTTGACTTAACACAAGCTCCACTTACTTTGGGCCTAGATGATGCTGTGTGAAAAGTCCAGCAGTTACGTAATAAATATCTAAATTTATGTACGAGTATTAGATGGTATTAGGGTACTCCTCAATTACATCCAGCCAGCTACTATTTTCTATAGGCAGGCTCTGCCTAATCCTATAGAAAATAGTACGATTTTAAGTATGGTCTATGCATTGTTATAATGATCTAATAGATTGATTGATACAGTTTATTCAAAGTCGTTATATTGCTATCATTTGATCCAAATCGTAACCTCATGAGTGCCAAAGTGAACACAAAACATTAACCGGCCGTTTAATCAATTGTTTGTGCACTTTTGTTTTCCTCATGCCCAACTCTGTAACGCTGTTGTTCATTATTATGCCGATAGAAAAATTAATTGCAGTTTTCAATTTAATTCTGTTTCGTCGTGTTTTTAAACATCAAGAATTTAGAACTCTCATAGACTTAGAAAAATGTCTACCTTGCCTAGGGGATAAAGTCGTGATCATGTTGGTGAATAAATTACATGGACAGACAGAGCACACCTAATACATTATTTATCTTTTAAACAAAGGGCTTTTACTGGATGGACATCGATTTTGCTGTGTCAGCAACGTTATTTTTCTAGTTGCACAGACTAGGGTTCTATAAATTCAACTGCTTTATTGCTCCGTTTAGCTATGATAACGATAGGTTAACAGATTGGTGAACTTCATAGAGTCGTGACTAAAGAATGCTTTCTCAATCACTTATAGCCATTTCAGTTATGCGTTTGTTACTTAACATGTATAATAATTGTAAACGGCTGTAATTGTCTGATAGATGCTGATCTATAGATAAAGATATTACTTATTACCGTGGCCTTCCGGTTGGTTTTAACTGTTAGACATATTAATGAATTGGCCACGCAATATAACGAGGTGGACAGTACCTACGCACAACCAATTTTTAGCTCTCTGAAGTAGCAGCGCAGAAAACATTTTTGATGAAGCCTAAAAGACGAAGACAGCGTTGTATAGCTGTCTCGCTCACTCGCTTAGTTTGTTGCATCGTCCTATCTCGCTTACTCTAACAAACCTGCGCAATCGTTTAGTGCACCTAACTTCAGAGAGGTAAAGGTCGGTTGTGCGCACTGTAAATAAACAAGTACTTTTAATTTGTTGATACATTTTGACTTGCGGTCAACTCTGTACTTATTACTATTTTGGCAGGCTCTCACAATATGAAGGGTGGTTTTTTGAGAGAGAAGTAAAAGATGAGTGAAACTGAATATGCATTTGGTTTTTTTACTCCTTTTTTTTCTCTAACTATCGTGGTTTCGGACATGGCCATCACCACCCATCATAAAAACCACACTGTATGTCTGTAGAGCCTATAAACAAGATTGGCACAGGATTGAGACGAATGGCAGAAGCGAAGAGAGTGCGAGACAGTGGGATGAGAACGGTTGAAAATAATGATGATGACACAAGTCTTGCTTAGTTTATTATTAACGACGTTTATTATCTACATTACATTGGCGTGTATCAATTAATACCTCTTGTTTTACCTCAAAGTACAACTGTACTGTATTCGTTTTTCCAACCAATAAAGAAATATTTTTCTATTGAATTTTCACTTTCATTGTTACACTAATAAAACTCTTTTATAGAGGCATACAAAGTTTAAAATGGCAACACAATTAATAGACCAATACCGAAGAAGTTGTAATCTATCGTGATTTTTATAGCACCAATCAGCCCTTTAGTAAACCTTTACGCCAACATCGTAATCGCTTTGATAATTCTTTTATGCGATAATCGATAAATGTTATCGATTGCGTAATTGAACTTTGGAAATTCAAAAATCGAAGGAAAGTGGAGTATGTCGCAAAACATGCACTTTACAAATTCGTTTTAAATGAGACTGATCTTAATTTGTTGCCATTAAACCAACCTAATATACACCGCTATTTTATGACTACCAAAAAAAATTTAAGGACAGTTGCAGCAGATGCAGAGATTGATAATGGCATGGTCAGAACTTTTTTTTATTTAACTATCACAAAGTTATCGAGGATTGTAGTCAACCAAAACCGAACAAAATTGTATGAAAACTGTACAAATAAGTACCTACTATAGACAACAATCGCGTACAGACTCTCATTCGAACTATGTTCTCGTATCATCCCCAGTCAGTAAAACCGCAGTAGCTATCACAAATCCATGTCTGACTCGTCTCGTCTCCTTTTGAGGTTATAATTTTTTTTTCTCTTTTTTTGAGTTTTAACTACATAAATGTGATCAGTAACAGACACCGAGATCATGTTTAAATTTTTTTTGGTAATTACAAAATAGCGGTGTATATGTATATTGTATATTAGGTTTGCACAAAATATGCAGTGAAAACAAAATATTTTGAGGTCGATAGCTGATTGTAGCATTTTTGAATTTGATAAACCAAGAATTGGTTTGAATTGGTATTGTGTAATGACGTTTAAGTGTACCTAGAGTACTTATTTTGTAAAGTATAGAAAATAGAGATCGATGAATTTCGAAATTTCGAATCATAAAAAACCGTGGCACTCCCGGGAGTGCCGAAATAAGTGGAAACTCGAACAATTAGTTTCTTTGTTGTATTTTAGAATCGTCAGGAAATCGAAAAATATCAAAAGATAATGACTTCACCCGTTTAGTTATAAAATGAGCTTGTAGAAATGAAAAATAAAAATATTTCAGTAAAAGTTTACTGAGTACAAAACTAGATGGCGCTACTGGTAGGTGTCGGTGAGCAGTCACGTGACTTTTCCGAGGCGAAAAATGCCCAATGCGCTTAAGAAGTTGATAACGATAGGTTAACAGATTGAAGTTTTCTATTATGAACTAGCCTCATATTTTAACACAAAAACTACGGAAGAATAAAAACAATTTCCGGGTAGCATAGCAATCTCCATTTCTACACACTAGAAAGTTTTCTGACAAACAGTAAGATCTCATAGATTAATTTACCTCCCACATTGAGTTTAAAAATAAAACTAAATGCCGCTTCCCACAGTGGAAAGCGACACAAATGCTATCGATGTATCGATCGGCGATACTGTAATCGAATTATGGATTATCGATGATTTTAGCTGTGACAAATTCAATGACAATGGGACGTATGACCCTTGGCTTTGAATGTGTTAGACCCCTCGCAGACTTTCTATCGGCCGATAGTTGAGACGGAACATACTATCGGCCGATAGAAAGTTTGTAGTCTGCGAGGCGTCTTAAATTTTCAAATGGGAAAGAATAACACAGAAATATTTTTTGCCATAAAATTATTTAAAATTATCCTGAACTGTCAGTATAATAGAAGAAATGTTGAGGCGTCAGAAGCAAGCCGCATTTTCTGACGTCATCGGTATTTTTTCTATAGAATAATGACTGCGATCAGCTTTAGTCGATATGCAATCCACGAGTGGATGGGTGACCGCTAGTAGCATTGTCATCTGAGCGCTTCCGTGCTTCGTAGGGTACGTTAAATTGTCAATCCTGGCTATTAAGTCGTTATACCATGTCGGAGGCCTTTAAAAGCTGATCGCATATTTATCCACGTCGTACACGCCGCATACATTTTTTATACAAAAATACTGATGACGTCAGAAAATACGGCTAGCTTCTAACGTCTCAGCATTTCCTCAATTGAACTCGGCGCGTTCGGCGCGGCTGGGTCATACGACCACCTAAAAACGCCGTCACCAGAGTCGGCCACTACATACATATGAAATTCTTTTTTTTTTCGCGTGTTGCTATAAGCTAAGTAGCCTTTGTTTCGTAAAATAATAGAATTTCGAGAATATGAAAAGCGGAACAAATTAAAAGTTATGACAGGTTAGCATAAAATCTGTTGAACCGCGAAGTATTTGCTCTCGTTAACGTAAAATTATTCAATTAAAACAATCGAAATTATAGCCTTGACCTTCTCGACGAAAGCGATGATAATTAAAAATATTGTTTGCTTATCCAAACCTGATCTAAACCAGAGGGCGGCTAGCTGCGTGGCAGGCCGCTTTTCCAGTTGTAATATGCAACCGCTTGTTATTGTACGCACCGATACATCTGCGCTGAACGCTCAACCCGACGAATGTCAATTCAATACAGAAAATGCTGAGACGTCAGAAGCGAACCGTATTTTCTGACGTCATCAGTATTTTTTCTATATAAAAATTACAGGGGCGCGTACGGCCCGGACATGTGCGATCAGCTAAAATTATACAAAAATTTTAGCAGCGCGCTTAGCAACCCCCGCGGTTTACCACTAGTGCGTGAGGACCGCCTGCCTCCGCAGTTCACCGCTAGTGCGTAAGGAGGCTTAAACCAGGTCCTTAGAAACTATTTCAAATGTTCAATCAAACAACAAATGTGTCATTTCATTTTGCGCCCTTTTAATGTGATTCGCGCAAATTCATGAATTTGTAAGTACTTACCAAGGTATAAGTTATCTTCTGACGATGCATTTTCATCCAGATTTATACTTTTTATAATAATTGAATGAATTTTATATAAGTAAATCCTTATTATACGATTATTATTATTATGTACCTATCTTTACAAGAACATATTGAGAAATGAAACGACTTGACCTCGGAAGTGTACGGCACGTATCGATGGAAGTAGTCAATAAATTGTAAAGATTACGCAAATTGTACTCTAAGTCACTGTAAATAAGACTCAAAACTTTTCAGTTAATCTTTGATCGTGCTTTCAAATAGGAAAAGTGGTTGGATAGTGCCATCTGCTATAATACGGGAATATCATAGGTGCTAAATGAATGGATCTATTATTGTACCAAGTCTAATTTTATTGTTTCCTAGTCGTAACTCGTAAATCAACATTCAAATATAGTATGAAAATGACAATAGGTGACCTATATCATTATGTAATTAGGTAATGTAGTGTCTATAAATTACCTTTTTATGAATTTAAACATGGCCTGCTAGTGTAGGTACAATCCATAATATTTTTCTACCACAACGTATTCTATACATTTTTTAAAGTTAAGGTATATAATAAACTAGCTGCGCTCTCGCGGTGTAACCCGCGGTCCCTAGGGATTTTTTCGGGATAAAAAGTAGCCTATGTCCGTCCCTGGGATACAACCTTTATCCATGCCAATTTTCAGCCTAATCGGTTCAGTGGTTTGGGCGTGAAAAGGTAACAAACAGACAGACAGACAGACAGATAGACAGACAGATAGACAGACAGACAGACAGAGTTACTTTCACATTTATATTATTAGTATAGTAAGTATAGTATAGTATAGTATAGTATGGATAAATAAAATAAAATGAGCTTTTATTCCACACTTAAGTAAAAGTAAATAAAATAGATAAAAAAATGTGCATATTAATTTAAATATGGGCCGCCTGTGGCGGTGAAAGCCCTTCTCCCGAGAGCACCATTCCTCTCTATCTCTTGCCATTCTTGGCCATGTTAAGGTATATTTGTTTCAAATAAGTAAATCAACCGCAAAACTTCAAAATAACAAAACCGAAACATTCGCACCTTTTCTTCGAAATGTTTTATTTGTAGTCTCGAGCGGAAATCACCGACGCGAGTGGAATGAAATCGCTTTACAAACAAACAGACAGAAAGTCTGAGAGCTATTGTTTCGTCTGGAATGTCTGTTTTGTTACAATCTGATAGATGTTGAATTGTCCAATTATCTTCTTATTAGCAGTTTTGACTTTGAGCAATAGTTTTATTAGGTATATTATGATGGAAAAATCTTAGTAATTTTCTTCGATAAGCAAATAAACACGACTATTACCTCAAGGAAAAGTATCCATTTTCTCATAGGGAAGTCTAAAAAGAGATGATTACAAATAGTCATCATCGTCATCATCATCATTAGCATAAAGGAGTAGTCCACTGCTGGACATAAGCCTCCCATAATGAGCGCCATTGCGCCCTGCAGCTCGATGCAGCTGCAGCTTTTGATGTGATTCGAAGGAAGGCCAACCGGCTGAGATGAAGATTAGATATTGTTCAAATATCATTCTGTAAATTGAGTTGATATGAGTTATTTGAGTTGGCATTCAAAGGTTAATGTTAGACCATTGCAAACGGACATGTGCTTAGTGATGAAACCCGCAGACCGGAATGATTTACACAAAGGCACCGCGCGACCTGTGACTCGCTGATATGCAGTAAAATGTACTTTCTCAGGAGCATATCGTTGTACAGTTGTTGTACAGTCAGACAAACTGGTAACCACTATAAAATGCAGTTCTTTTTATTCAATTTACAAGCTCAGCTTACTTTGGCTAGATGATGCTGTGTGGAATGTCCACGATTATTTTAGTATCTGATTATTTGTAATAATGATAAATCTTATTTTTTTTTATAATATGGAAAATACTAGCTTCTGCGCGCGGCTTCGCCCGCGTGGTACCAACATTTTAAACAGCCTTTATGCTATTACAGGTCCACGCCTATTCCAAGTTTCATCCAAATCGGTTCACAGGTTTAGGCGTGATTGATACACAAACATACAAACGTCGAAATATCCAAACATCTAAACAAACACAGCTCACCTTTCAGCTTTATTATAATAATATCTGATCTGCAAATATTTATTTCGGGTCTGGGTGTTTCCTTGTATAATATGTATGTATTTACAAAACAAAAAGTATATAAGTAGTATATCAGTTATCTGGTTCCCATAGTACAAGCTTTGCTTAGTTTGGGGCTAGATGATGCTGTGTGAAAAAGTCCAGCATTATTTATTTATTTATTTAATATGAGTGGGATTCCCTCCACATATCGTGTTTTTCTTTTGGAATTTACAAAATAACCACATTTCGGAAATTCCAAAAGGATTCCAGGAGTAGGCAGAAATCATTTTCACTTGCTACGATCTTGTCCTGTCACACCTCTTTTGCTTGATTCACATTACATTCTTCTGAAGCTGCGTTCCAGGCTACGCGCTCAAGCGTTCCATAGCTCGCACGAATTACGAAAAGCTTATTATGAGTATAATTTGACTCTGTAAAATAAGCGATTTTATCCTATAGAAAACATCAAGAGGTTTGCATAAAATTTCATTTAGCATTAATCTGTATAAGGACAGAGACCTCTGACCACGATGAAATGAACTTTCTACGCGGTAGCGAGGCATTACTTTAATTGTTATTTAGGTCTTAAGGCTCGGAATGTCATTATTGTTTTAGAGAAAGCTTGTATTACTTTAATCTGTTGTTGCATCATGACAAATAGAAATAGCTTTACCTTTGCTTAGATAATCTATTTACCTCACCTTCGGTCATAGGGCAGTGGTAATTATTTGCAGTTTTCTTCACAATTTCGTTCAAAAGTTTAGATGGATTGATGTGTCTTGCTCCCACGTTAAGCTCGCTGAACAGATTTAGATTAAATTTGTAATGGAAGTAGCCCTTCACCTGGATTAACCTAGATGTGTTTATACTGGAGAAGTGCATTTCCAAAATCAAAAGCGCGAAGCTTTCTAGGTATACGTAAGTTACTATAATAATCAAAGAATACAGTTTTTTGGTTTTAACAAAACAGGCAAAACAGTTAAAATTTCTCAGTAGCTTTCAACGATAAGGCCGCCCATTGTACTAATGAACTTGTAAATGTTTCTAATGTATTGTTTTCGTTGTTGTTTTGGTGTACAATAAAGTGTTCATTCATTCATTCAATAGTATGTAGACTAACCCCTCATTTATCATTAATCTCTTGTCCAATCACATCCTCCTGGGCTTTCGATCGTTCTCACTCTCTCGTTTTTAAGGTCAATAGCATACAATCCGATACTTTGACGTTTGCTAATAGACACTTGATCTGCCTTTATAAATCAAGAAAGTTTTGAAAGTGGATGATCTCCTACATGGACTTTCGTTTACATGGAACGTTTTAATTTGATACCTCTGGCATAGAAACTAAGCACATTTCTATAGATGGTATTGGGGTGACTTGAGCATCTCAAATTAATTGGCTGATCTTTAAGCCGAAACCGATCGGGATCGAATTGTCCCAGATAATGTTATGCTAGAGACATCGGACGCGGCATACGGACGCGGCTGACTGCCCCAATCTGGATAATGATTAGCTGTGCAAACTATCGGATGTAAGTCGCGGACGTGTCCTTGAACTTTCGGACGTCCGACAAGGATCTGGCGCGCTGGATGTTTTTGTACTGTATACCTATCAGTCTCGACTGTCATCCGCGTCCGTAACCCGCGTCTGATAATATGTTTCTAGCTTTAATGTGTGTCTTTCAAACTCCATCACCAAATGAAGCTATTATTTTATCTTGGAACATTATTAATCAATTTGTCTTAAGTACAGTGATCTGGTCTTTAGGCCCTACCAATAATACAAACAAAAATAATGTCTACTCAGTGAGACGTCCTTAAACATAATTGGCACATGTTCATGAATCATAAAATATGATACTAGGTAAGTTATTGATAACAAATACGGACAGTATTTTGTGAGCTTACCGACCTTAGCTTATAAATACAGCTTATCAAAAATTTCGATTGTGACGACTAGGGTTCCGTGGCCGAGCGGTAAGGCACTCTGGCTTTAGGAGAATCGTGTGATCGTTGCGGGTTCGTATCCCGTCAGAATCGAAAATCTTGATGATACTTTTCATTTCTCAATGAAATACACAAGTGGTTTAAAACTTTGGAAATTACAAAATTATAGTATTTTGTAATTCTCACAGAATTACACATTGGAATGTTGTTTACAAAGACGAATCACATGCAAAACGCATCACACGCGAAATACTAAACCCATCGAAACCATGGCGCCAGGATGCAGTACATATCAATATCAAAGTCTAGCCTAAAGTAGGTTGCAACTAATGTTACAAAGCTTTTTCTGCCAGAACAATTTAGGAACATTGCCAATAGTTTTAAGGTTGTAATTCCGCTGCCACGGTTGAGAATGTAGCTGTGATTGTGTGAACTTTGTCGCAGTTGACCGGTCGGCGTTGTATTACGAGTGTCTGTGTTCAATTACTTTGCTTATAAGATAAGAGGCGAGGTCAGAGGCTTTTGCAAGTCTTAAAGGCTTGTAACGCTACCATTAAACTCTATTACTTTATCAATTCATTTGATGATTTTCACACCGTCTTCTACGTAAGTGTCATTGTGGTTTTTGATAAGCTTCTAAGTTATACCTAATTCTCATTCATATTCCAACAATTAAAAAAAAAAGTGGCACTCCAAGAAGGCTGACAGAAGTGGAAGGAGATTGACCATTCTGGACCAATGACGCTGCCCAGGCATGGGAATACTTTTATTTTTTTCCTTACATGAAGATATATAAAAAAACATAAAAAATGAAAAAACATCCACGGGGTTCGTTATACAGATTGGATTTATTTTTAGATGGGCCATGGAGGGCAGGTACCTTAACTGTTGTAGCTACAGGAAAACGCTCTTAGGAAACCTTTCCTAACTTTTTGAAATATTTTGAACTGCATTCACAGATTTTGGAAAAAATGTAGGATAAGTTTCGGCTCGCTTCTAACTTGTACCAAAAGGTTGTTTGGTCAGCAACCATCTGTGCAACTAATCCAGCCCACTCGATACTAATTAAAGTCTTTAATGTATTTTGCTCTTCAGATTTAGGCCATGTATGGACTTGAGTAATGCGCTCGAATCGGCCATTATGGAGTTGTTTCTAAAAATAACGTGTGTGTTTGGTTTGATCCGATTTTCGTTCAAGGCAAATCAAGTTTCTGAAATTCTATGAACGTCTTAATCTTTTTCATATTTTTTAATAAAGTAAGAAGCTACTCTCACGTGGTATAAATATTTTGAAGCCCAAAAAAGGTATTTCAGGCTTTTTTATACAATTCCAAGTCTTATCCAGGTCGGTCCACTAGTTATCGTACTCGATACACAAACCTTTAAACATGCTCACTTTGGGTACAAAGTGAGCATGTTTACACAGATATAAGTAGATGTAAAATGTGTATAATATATGATACATTGGATAAAAATATGCTAACAAACTTTTAGATGTATAACATAGTATACATTGGATGAAATTGTAATTATAGCGGCCAACATAATCTGTTTGCATTTTCTTAAGGCAAAAGGAAGACCATAAATAGATGAGGAAGCGGCTACTGATTCTTCGGTTTCAAGAGTAATCAAATAGTTATTTATTGGTACTTGAAACTTAGAGCGCTCATAAAATGGTTTAGTTTTTTCGCGGTGGATGTATCCGTTTTAGGAATCTACTCGGTATAAACTTTTTATTGCAATATTAAATTACTTAGTTATTTTAAGTTAATGTAAGCAAATCAGAAGAATTTTAAAAATATGAAGATACCCTATAGTCAGTTGTCATTTCTAGCGACAGAGTTTTTAGGCCGTCGATACCCTAGTGATAACTCTCTGTCTCTATGTATACCATAATCGTAAAATCTTATAAAAGGTATTTCTAGTAAGGATACATCATGATACATGTTCATTGTCATGTTCCAAATAAAAAATACAATAGATAAATGCAAGATGATAAGTATATAAGTAATTGTTTCCTATTCCATCAAGAAACACAAAAGAGTAGGTAAGTACGAATGGACCGTTTGCATCTTGTCCATACACAAAGCCGTTGTTTCACAGTTTGTTTGTCTGTTTACAAGAGAGTTATGGCTACCAGCTGGGTCGCATCGATCACGATCTACAAACTTCGAAACATTTGTGATTCTGTTTTGACATGGTCTTCTAACACGTAATGTAAACTGTATGTTCAATTTTGAACCTTAATCCATCTTATTTTAGTTGTTTTTGTGTTATAATTAGATAAATAAAGGTCAATCTTCTTAGAAAAGTAAAGCTTTTAGCAGAGCGGTTTTGTGTCTGTTTTTGGAGTTTCTAAAAAAGTGTGGACTGTTCGTTAAACATATAAGAGGGTATTTACCTATTTCCTTCATAATAGTGTACTTTTACTAAACGACCTTAACCAGGACGGACAGTGAACGTGCCTTCAAAGACCGAAAGCTTTCATGCTCCTTTTGTCTTCCGCTTGTGTCTATGTATATCTGCTATTCAGCCGGTAACACCTACCTTTGGTTAAAGACCTCTTCTCTATGACGTCACTCCTGGGATTTTTTCCAGCAGAATTCACTGATATTGTATGTGTAGGTATAATAAGTAGAGTCAGCGTCACCAATCGCCCGTAATAAGGCGGATCGAACTTGCAGGTTACCAGTTCGTGACGCTCACCGTATTACATTCTTCTTTTGTGTGTGTAAGTTTTTGGTCAACACATTTTCTAAGTATTCTATTCTATACTCACTTGAAACAGCAGATACCCCGAATCATACATCCAGAAATCATCGGGAGCATTCCCGGGCTTGGCCAGCTGGATCGCCAGGCAGCGCTGCAAGATAAGTTGGCAGCGCTGCCCGCCCGCTCCGCGACCGCTCATGCTAGCAGGGCGGCGGCATGCTCTGAAAAAGAAGAATATACAATGAGACACGAGATGGAAAGAGATAACTGATGCTGTCAGCTAGTGAGCTATAATATGTATGCTATGGAAGATGCTACGTAAATTGATTGGGGTGAAATATTATAATATAAACTTTTTATTAATGAAAGACTCTGCATTTAGCTGCTCTATATTTTCCCCAGTATATCTAGGACGAAGCCTTATTGAATACCTAAAAATATTTTTCTAAATTATTAACTAAAGACGTTAATGAACCGTAGTGTCCTGTTTACTTTTTGTCGCGTACAAAGCCACTGGCGGAATCTAATACTCTATCTGCATAAATTAAACTTAAAGACTAAGTACCGTTTTATTTTATTATCTAGGTGCCCGAAACGCTGCTAGGTCATACAAAACGTGAGGTCATGATTTCCGCCGGTTTCCCCTTTCTCGTAAATGTGCTATGTCCATTACACACAGGAAATTGTGATATACTTTATTGTGCACAGATATTGAACATTCTCTTTATTTTATTATAAGATTATTACCTAGTAGGTTATACTGTTGAAGACGTACGAATAATTTTCTTAAGCCTCGTTGTGTCTCATTGAATTACCTAATTGAAAATATTGAATACTAGCTGTCCGCTGCGGTGTTACCCGCGATCCCTCGGGAAAGCTTCACTTCCCCGGGATAAAATATAGACTATGTTCATCAGGGATAATGTAGGATTCTATTGGCGAAAGAATTTTTCAAATCGGTCCAGTAGTTTCGGAGCCTATTCATTTCAAACAAACATACAAACAAACCAACAAATAAATCTTTCCTCTTTATAATATTAGTAAAGATTTATAAATATCAAGTTGTTCAATCAAACAACTAAAGTTGTTATCCACTTACGTAAAATATTTTGTATGTTCCTAGATCCTTATGTCAAGGCGCGTGTGTCAAATATGTATAGGACATGATAGGATATACCCCCTGAGACATCTTTAAAATATGAATTATTATATTAAAGACTTCAATGAGTATCATCGACAATATCAGATGGAACCACGGAACCCTTGACATGACAGTTTCAGTACAAGGCAAGTATTGCTTACTGCGGTTATCGACACCGGCACTCTGTCTACTAAAGCACTACGCATACTTTTAGAAATCAATCAGTAAAAAGTGACTAAGACTATATGAAAAATAAGATCCCTACCTACTTAAGTGGTCTTGCAGAAGTGTATATGAGGAAGTGTCGAACGCTCGAGTACTATCGTGTTTTGGATTTTTTGAAGTGAAAACTATTTTAGGCGCGTTTCGCAGTTTTGAGATGAGAAAAAATTCTTGGATTCACCTCGAAAATTTCACGTGCGAGTCACGTGACTACTCACCGACACTGGGTTATTTGTCAAGTATAGAACCGTTCAAGTTTTCACTTCTGCCGGCACTCCTGGAGTGCAACTGGTTTTTTTTTTACTAGTAAGTAGGTACCTATATTTTTTGTTGAAAGGATTTCTGTGATAAGTTAGAAGATAATTCTATTAGTAACTATTAGGACTTTTGACTGTCGTTTTAGAATTTATATTCAAAGTAACAACCTTAAAGATCTGCGATAATTACTAATACAGCCTTGATTCTGTTTCCTTACAATTCGTCTTATTTGCATGGAGCACAAAAAACTTAATATTAAAATTACCACGTCAAAGTAAACTTAATATCTTTCTGGCATACCATTTTTGCCTCTGGCCACAGAATATTAGCTCTTGCTCCGTTAAGTTTGAGAAAGCAAGAGGGAAGAATTTCATCGTGTAAACGGCGCCTTAGTTTGGCCGACAGCGCTATGGTTTGGTCGACATGTGACTTTGTTATTGTATGTATACGTAATGCAGTATCAAGTTTCCGCTTTGAAGGCGGATAACTTCGTCTATTGTACAATTTGCGATTGAATTGGGTATCTTTAAAATAATATTGTTATATAACTCGTGCTCTAGACTGCACCGGAGGTTTTTAAAAAACTAGAAACGGATTCGTAGTCTGTATATTGACGTGACAACGTCTTATAATTCGATAGAGCCGGCTGCACGCACGAAAAAATGCGGCGTTACCTCGCTCTGAGGCGTTCCATGTAAGGCTTGAAGTGCAAGCGAGAGTGCGGAACACAAACGTTGTCACGTTCAACTATCGTCAGTAAACCGACTTTACAGACAACCAATTTTTTTTAACTAGCTGTCTGTCGCGGAGTTACCTGCGGGAAAAATCACTTTCCCGGGATAAAATATAGCCTATGTTCATCAGGGATAAATGTAGAATTTTAATGGTGAAAGAAATTTTCAAATCCGTCCAGTAGTTTTGGAACCTATTCAATTCAAACAAACAAGCAAACTCTTTATAATATTAGTGTAGATGTAGATTGACAAAAAAAGGTGTTTGTGTATTTTAGTAGCATAAAAAAGTAAGTTCATTACGTAGTAATATAAAGTAGCGCAAGTAAGCTACTGCTACTGCATCGAGATTGATTACTTTTCCGGAAAACTTCTTCTAAAACATTCATCTATATCCGATAAGCCGCTTTAACGTAAGGCTGAAAACTAAGCTTACGTGATGATACTGAATTTACTTCTCTGATACAAGTTCAACATCTGTAAGGCTATTTCCTTCCCAAAATTGTTGCACTACATGAGCTACTAACAAAGTTACGGCCGTCTTTTGACAGCACATATTTTTAGAAAACTAAAGCTTACCAAAAGGCATAGAATATTGCAGTAACTAAAGTTAGTCACAAATGACTTGTTGGTTTCCTGTTCTATGAAATAGCAGAGACAAAAGCTGGTTTTCGTATGTATTTTCCTTTACCTAACATTATTTGTGTCAGTGTTTTATAACATAAAATTTTATTAAAAATTGCAACAAATAAAGTTGCGTTTTGGGTGCGTTTGGCGGTTTTGAGATGAGAAAAAAATACTTGGATTCGCCTCGAAAAGGTCACGTGCTAGTCACGTGACTGCTCACCGACACTGGGTTATAAGTTAGAACTGTTCAAGTTTTCACTTCTGTCGGCACTCCTGGAGTGACATTGTTTTTTTATCTGTCACTTTAATTATACCTATAACCTCTTGGCAGTAAAATAACTGAATTGTAATTGGAAAACGAAAAATTACTAAATGTTTATTTATATTTTATCATAACTGCATCGTAAAAGATCAAATCATACTTCAAGAAACAATATAAGCATAAGTGAGTAATAAATACAATTAAGAGCTGCTCTTTCGCGCGTAAAATCGCATCCAATTAAAATGGCGGCACGAGGCAAATAATTACCTACTACATAAAACAACAGTTTTCAGCATTTTGACTGCTGTGTTTCAACGAGTAATCACAATTTTGCATATTATTATAAATAGCATTCTTACGTTTAACTTAGTTATAAAAATAAATATTTTTTCTAGTAGGATTTATCTAATCATGTACATGCGTATGAGTGGACTTGCTTTTACACCATTGAAGTCGGTTCTCTTTTTAGTTTTTAAAAAACGTAATTATTCAATGTTTTTTTTTGCATTTTTGTAATCAATAGGCCATTTTCTGATATAGGAGGTATACTGTAAGTATAATAAGTATGCAAGCCACGAAAAACAATGTTCTAGGCTCTACAGCGTCCCGTTGAGTGAAGGTTATGGACTCGGACTTTGCGTCAAACAGAGCGACCTTTTTGGTCAGTGGCAGTCACATGTTCCACGCTTGATCTTTAAACTTCGATACTATAAGAACAGGACTTAGTAGTCTCCTGATAAATAAATAAAAAATAATGCTGGACTTTTCACACAGCATCATCTAGCCCCAAAGTAAGCAGAGCTAAATCATCTAGTATAGAAGGCCTTTCAACATCCAAGCTTGAGAAACTTGGAATCTCCCACATCTAAATGACCAGAAACGCGAGCGTGACATGATGGATTTCCGGATATCCGATGTATCCGTAAATGGCAACTCCAAAATGGTTATAACAGATAAAGTAAACCCACATTGCTCACTTTATAGTGCCGACGGTGATCGCGTGTCCAGATTTACAGGGTCGGTACTAGGATGAACAATGGGGGGTACCTAAAAACCTGTCAAAGTTTTACCATACCGAAAAAAAACTGAAAACATACTATCGTAGACCTCATTCTTGCCTATGAAAGTCTCGAGGTCAAGAGCCGACCCATTAATAAAAAAAAAAGATGGATCTAGACTGCGTTTTTCGACAATTGTGCATGAAAAAGATCGCTTTGAAACGGCTATAGAATACCTAAATCCATTTTCAGCTACCGTAGTAAAATCACGCATGACCTTTGAGGCAGAGACCATCTAATAAGCCAAAATGTTCGACACCAACTTACTACCCTTTGCCTTGGTTCTTCACGGTATTGGTCGCGAAGAAACATTTGTAAAATCTAGCTTAAGACTAGCTTTAAGACGATTCAAAGTGATCCCAGTGGTTCTTTTTTATACTGTCAGAAAATCCATTATTGGATACCCTAGCCGTGGGGACAGCAGAAGGGTTATGTCGGACTCTCACCGACTAAAAACTGACGTATCACCGGCCTCCATGCATGTTAAGGGGCTCCGGGATCTCCTATGGAACGCACCGGTGCCCGCATTTGTCTAAAGCACTGTCCCGGGAACGACACCCACAGTCACGCCCTGCACGATCCCAGCGGTCCTACTGAATAAATGCTTTTTGACTTTGACTAGTGCCGAAGATTATAGACGATTGTAAAACCTAAAAAGCCTTTCAGGCTAGTAAGCTTTATCTGAACCAAGCCCCTTCTACCAAGCTCCTGTTACCTAGCCCCCCCTATTACCAAGCCCCTAACCTAGCACCGTTCATTCAAAACACCTAACTCCATTTCAAGAATTAAGGTCGTGATACACTGTTGCTATTATAACGGCATCAGCCCGATTTAGCCATTGTGTAAGGCTGTGTTACGAGTTTACGATGTTTACGTCATCACTATTTGTTTTGCGACTGGATACTTGTGTCTTCCTATTATTAAATATCTGTATTATGTAAAGGTGTTATGTTTACTTAGTTTACACAGTATGATAACGATATTGAAGCGCTCGTGGTCGTGCTTGCTTAGTCGTTCTTGATCTATCAAACTTATCTATGAGCACCGTTAAACGGGTGACCGACAGTGGCATTTTCATCTGAGCGTTTAAGTGCTTCGGGCACGTTAAATTGTCGGAACCAATCTTTAAGCCATGATGGAGGCTTTAAGGCGGCCTAAAAACTTCATCACCAGTGCCACTGACTCATACGGAGTTACTTACTTACTTTTTAAAGTATGATAGATGAAAATAATCATCACAAATTGGGCCAATATTAGTATCGTAATCGATGCCAAGGTACAATTTGTAAAAAATCTCGTCTCAGATCAACTGTAGGTATAGTAAATGAGCCAAACTAAATAAACAAACACAAAAAAACCTTAAGTGGAGCCGTGTTGGCCGAATGGGGTTGTACCTCGACTCTCAATCCGAAGGTCGTGGGATCGAATCCCGGCCGTGCATCAATGGATTTTGCGTTTCGTAAAATTTATATGCGCTTTAACACGAGCTCTGAACGGTGAAGGAAAACATCGTGAGGAAACCAGTTAGTATTCTAATAGGCGGCGATGGGCTTGCAACCCGTCACGTATGGAATACTAACTTCTGCAAGATGTGGGCATGTATCAAATATGTATTTGTACATGCCTCTGACTACCCTCTTAGACATCTTCAAAGGATCTGGAATATAAAGATCTGAGAGAATATCTACCACGCCTTGGGGATACAGTCGTGACCCCGTTTACGTTTACGTTTTTTAAAAAAACCTTAAAGTAATAGGTACCTAGGTACAACTTGATGCACCTACTTTCTTATTCTTTAGTAACTTAATCATCGACATTTTTCTAATTCGAAACCATTGAGAAAGTTTCCTAATTCCCGGTGATTAGTGTTAATACGCACCTATTATTTACTAATAACATCGTTGGAGATTGATCAGGAATCAATGTGTAAGAATATCCCCTAGAGGCAAAAACCCACGCTTATTATGCTGCATTCACACCCAGCAGAACTCTCAATTTGCATATTCAAACTAAAATAATGTATCACACAACTTTATTGAATGCTATCTTGGTTTCCGATACAACCTTTCAAGGCTCATAGGTACCCCACAATGACAATTTCTGATTTAAAATAATTGCATGTCCTTTAACCTTGCATCTACAATTTATTTAGCCTCCTCGCAGACTGCAGACTTTCTATCGGCCGATAGTTGAGACGGAACATACTTCGGCTCGTAATGGAGAAGTAAACCGAAGTATGTTCCATCTCAACTATCGGCCGATAGAAAGTCTGCAATCTGCGAGAAGTCTAAAACATCATAATTGTATGAACTCCTGTCGCTGATAAAAATTATATTAGGTACATAATATAATATGGTTTTTAGTAGTGATGATGTTGGGTCGGGTCAACTCGGGTCGCAATACATAAGCTAAAACGCTCAGCCTAAAAACTCCGTCTCCAGAGCTGGCCACCAACTTATACAAACTTAGTATTGCAAGCTACTATCATTCCAGTAACTATCACGCGTAAATTACCATAGACTAAACGCACTACATAAATCGTCACTGGCTTTCAACAAAATATTAACTTTCACTATGTTTTACAATACAAGCCAGTAATAAAGTTAATACGATTCGGCTATAAACTTAAATAGCTTAGATAGCTTATGATAAGCTGGTCCAGTTATGAGATGTATGGGTTGGGTGAAATGCCTAGTTAAATGATAGAGGTGTTGCCCGAGTGGGTATCGCCTCGATTTTACGATAAATAACAAGAGATTAAACTAAAATGAAAGGGCATAAAGAAATTATTACTAACCATCGTATTAGTCTATCACTGTTTATTTTTACACTAGCTACAGAAAGAAAGAAAGAAAGAAAGAAAAAACATTTATTTGGAAACACACACTAAATACGGAAAACACAAGAACAAGCACGAAGAAAAGGCTAAACAGAAGTAGCAAAAGTAGATAGGTAGGTACTTACTTACATACAACAAATATGGAACAAGCACAGTCAATCATTTACCTATCACTACACAGTTACACACATTATATAAAATTAGTTAGGTAGGTACCTAATGAAAACGAAAGGTAGGTAGGTACCTATGTTCCTAATACAATATCGTGGTAATGGCTCAAACAAATAATTAATCTAAGGGTAACAGGCACCTCCATACAAAATTAGCCCCTCCCGCGTGCCAAACAGCGTGTGTCCAAAAAGGACAATCTCAGCTTAATGCTACTCCCAAACCTGATTGGTGAGGAAGTAGCGCTGGTTTTCAGAAAGTCCTGGGAAAGGCGACCTCACTGATGCGAAAGCATGGACAATAGACAATATTAATATAAACAAACTTATAAATACAGCGCGTAGTGTTTCATGGTTTAGCGGTTGGTGTGGTACCAACATTTTTAATAGCCTATATGCTGTTCCAGGTCACTATCTACGCCTATTCGAAGTTTCATCCAAATTAGTTCACTGATTTAGGCGTGATTGAAACACAATCATACAAACATCTAAACCTAGCAAACATTCAGCTTTATTAGTGGGATGGGATTAGTGGGATTAGAATATTTTCCTTACACTTAAAACTTTCTTACAAACAGGTTTTTAGTAAGGTCAATGAATGCAGCCTTCTCCAAATCCGTCAGATAGATCGAAGCTATCCGAGATCGTTATCACAAATGTCTATCATCATATATCACATATGGAACTGGTTTTAAAGGGCCCAACTGGATCAAAAGCAGCTGTAAATCAGTTCGTAGGCGAATGTCACTCTCGATATGGTTTGTTTCCATTGACCATCGGGAATTTACTGATTATGACCTTGATATGTCAAAAAACATGACTAACTTTGAAAATGAGCCTTGACAAATCACACCTTCAAAACTCGGATCGATTATGAGTAAACTCAAATAAATCGTAAGTACCTACGCAGACAAACTACCTAAGCACCTACTAGGAGTCAAGCCAATATGCGTAAACGAAAAAATGAAGAAGATTATTTTTTCGTTTTTTCTTTTTAGTAAGTAGTTACGATAAGCAAAGAATAAAAAGTACTTAGTTTTATTTATCAACAACGTCTTACCTATTCAAGGATAATTTGTCATCTATACTATAATATTATAAAGAGGAAAGATTTGTTTGTTTGTTTGTTTGAAATGAATAGGCTCCGAAACTACTGAACTGATTTGAAAAATTCTTTCACCAATAGAATGTTACATTATCCCCGATGAACAAAGGCTATATTTTATCCCGGGGAAGTGAAGTTTTCCCGAGGGATCGCGGGTAACACCGTAGTGACCAGCTAGTTATTGATATAGATTTTATCTTTCTATATTCTAGCCGCTCTGAAGCGCACGACGAAGCACGGACAGAAATTCAACAAAGCCTCGAAACTTCTCTTCATTTTGCCTTTGTCGGGTGAAAACACGCACATCAATGGACACTATCCGATAACATCCAGCCGTCCATCAGCTGAATGAATGGAGTGGGAGTCACACCATTCATAAAGAAAAAATAAATCGTGTCAGTTTACCGTATTGGCAACGTGCGAGTTTGCACCGGCCACCGTTATGGGCAGTTTTCTTTACACTTTTGATGTCAATTTTATGTTTATCGTCCCGATGCAAAAAACATTTTTAACCTGAATTTTTTTTTATTGCGATAAATTGATTTCATCATCATCATCATCATCATCCGCAGCCTTTTTCATCCCACTGCTGGGCATAGGCCTCTCTTCGCTTGTGCCAACCTTTCCTATCCTGCGCTTGTCTCACCCATGTACGACCTACTGTTTTTATAATGTCGTCAACCCATCTAGCTGCCGGACGACCCACTCTTCTGTAGCCCTCCCGGGCGCACCACTCATACGATCTCTGAGTTGGTATTTCTAGAACAGGCACTTCACTTCAGCATAACCTTGACAATATCGAATTTGAATTTTTTGTGCGTAAATTACGATACTGTCGAATAAATCAAGATAAAATATCGGATTTCCCCGAACGATAAAATTTGATCTTTGTTTAATACCTGCCTCTATTCATTTTGTATGTTTTCTGTCACTTTTTTTAGTAAGACGATGATCAAACCGTATTACGGCCATTCTACACATTCGGTAAGACCCCAGTAAGACGATGACCAAACCGCATTACGGCCATTCTACACTTTCGGCGAACTATTTGGATAGAAGATGACAGGCGAATACAGGCGATGGTGCCCACTACATTCATCTATCATCGGCGGCATTCGTCTATTATCGGCGAATATGTAGACTGTAGAGGGCTCATTACATTATTCAATGTGAAACACGCATGAGTTATTCACACAGACCAGAAGAAATTCATAACGCATTGAAAATAATGCTTCCAATTTGCAAGGAAAACATTGTACATGCTTTAAATATAAATCTATCATAGTTCTATTCTCAATTACTTCTAGTATCCAAAGACAAGCAATTCCTTTGCATGATTACCCAAAAAGATGAAAAAGTAACCACATATTTCCGACCAGTGAGGTCAAACCCGCAGCCTGTGCAATCACCGATCGCTCTAGGTACAAAATGTTATAACTACAGGATGTAACAAAGTTTTACTTTAAAAGCCTCCTAGCCTTTTCCTTTGTTGCTTTTTAGGAATCTATAGGTTTAGTTTGAAGATAAAACATTTATGCAAAAAAGGTACTTATCTCCTACAGTCAACCAGGATTACTGTTTTATACTTGTTGGAAAAAACAATTCGAAAAAACAAACACAAACCAAAATAAACCTATAGTTTACTTACAACCTTTAAACTCTTTTAGCTCTCTTGAGTTTTATAACGGTGAGATACATTTTACAGCACCCTGTATACAGCTCTATCGTTGCTGCACCATCAATCACATAGATGGCCAACCATTCGTTTGTTTTGGACGGTTCTCTGTTCAGTGGCTTTATGAAAGCTTTGAAAGCTTGATTCGTCCAGCATTTTGAATGCTAAACTCTTTTATGGGTATAGCTTAGTTTGGAAATATCTCTTTAATCCGAATTTCGTTTTGTTCTATTTTCAGATAGAATGAGAAGGCCATTGAATCGACAATCAAATAGAGGTAGTTTAATGTTATGTAAGTTATCTAATGGGTGTTATCTAATTACATCAGTCTGAATTTTGATGAAATTTTAGAAATATTATTGGAATATTCGTTCGAACAAGAAAATTACGTTTCCAAAATGACAACCCACTTTTAATTGATTTTAAAACTTTTATAAAAAAAATTAAGGAACTTTAAAGTTGTTTCACGCTTTTCAGGTCGTTTTCAGCTGGGAGACACAAAAACAATATGAACACACGTATAACGTTCGATTGACATTCAACACACGCGACGGATGTAGCGGTCCGTCCACAGGGAGCAAAGGATAATATTGAACACTATTTTTAGACATTACGATAATTGACTAACGGTTATAGATACCGGCTCTGCATTTTAACAACCTCAAGGGACTTAGGCCCGATTCCACGAAACGGGAATTTTCACCGTGAAAGGAATGCTCATAAACTTCTGAATGACTTTGTTCATTCGTATTTAATATTGTGGTAACTTAATGGTTGAACTTGACTTGTTGAAATGCCTATGGAAAAACATGTCTTTGAAAAATACACCAATACTTACCATGAAACGAGAAAGCTATTTCTCAGAATAAACCAAGAATAACCATGACAGTTTACACTCAGGAATAACTTTACCTATACTAGGTTTATTAGTAGGCGCCCAAGTCTTGAATGCTATTCTACGTTGTGTGTGGATCATATCGTACCTAAAAATAACGTGTTATTATTAATTACGTGGATGAGTTGAGCTGAGGACAAGGCGCTATGGCGATCATAAGGGGAGGCCTATGTCCAGCAGTGGACTACTAGGTATATAGGCTGATGATGATGATGATGAACGTGTTATTGTCAAATAAAGATTACTCTATTTTATTAGAACTAGCAGAGTTGTTGGATGTTCAACATTTCTACTGACACTATAGAGAGAGAGTGTTGTTTTCTTATAGGAAGATTTTGCTGTAAATTGTATGTTTATGCCACAGGTTTATGAGATAGGTTTTAGTTTGCTTTATCTTAAGATTGTCGAAGTTGGTTAAAAAAAGTGAGTCAAAGAGCAAGAAAAAAACTGTATTTTTTTGCACGTGGGTCTTTAACCCACCCTTCTATAGTTCTTCCTTGTCTCTCATGAAACAACACTAATTCACTATCCCGCTCAGATTACTGACTAGTGACATTAGGTATTTATTTCCCTTTAAAATATCTTGGAATTTCGTATGTAAATTAACATTTAAACACTTAAGATAATTGTGTAACGGTGCGCCGAAACATTATGAATTTCAATGCGCGCCGGTTAATGCGCGTGCGCGGATTCTGTGTCGCTTTCTCGGTACTCCTTGGGAATTGGGTAACTGATATGCGAGATTTTTTCAGAATTTACTTAAAACTGCTTGAAATTGCAGTAAAATATCGGTAATTTGGGTTGAAATCCAAAATTATTCTTTGTAATACATTTTCAAGTAACAAAAGTAAAAACCTAGAAGGGCAAAGGTAAGGCTGTTCAATATAATGGGTGCGTAAGTATCTAAACAATGTAAATCCGTGGCTTTTGATTATATTTACTTAAGTTGGGTGTATCATATTGTAAATCAAATATACAGGGTGTAAAAAGACTGCTACCGAAAACTGAGGGGTTGCAATTAGACCATGATTCTAAACATATGTAGCGAAAAAAAAACGCAATAATTTTTTTTGACTTAGCTTCGTCATCATGATATATTCGGTTATTTACTACTAGTACAACATAATAAGACCATACCTGCCTAATTATTTCATTTATAATATAATAAAACAGTTAAAACTCAAAATCCAGCGATCTACGTAAAATAACGCTCCCAGAACATACGCAAACAGCACTCTTCAAACGCTGTTTTCTCCGGATATATTTTTTCGGAAAATCCTTTTGGATTTGGTTGTGTGTTGGGATCCTGTATCTACACCTTTCGGCTTCGGTAGACGTGTTTTTACACCCTGTATACAAGTCATATCAAATACATTTAAAGGTACAAGACAAAACAGCACCAAATACGGAAATCAAACACAACCTTTTAAGCAAAGAGTTCCAACCAAGCGGCACCTTTAGTGCCCGCTATAGTCCGGCAACACTCGGCCTCATAGGCCCTTCGACAAATAAAAAAAAAAAAGCATTGAGCGTTCGTAAAAAAACAGTGGCACTCGCTGCAGTGCTACTGGAATTTGAGCTCTCGGTTGTCTCGCTAAGAACCAGAGCTCTTTACACTTTGGCCATTCTGACGATGCAATGTGTGACCAAATTAAGGTATAGTAAGAGATGGTGTCTATATTTTAGTAACAGTTACGCGACTCTCGAGTTTGATGGTTTTTTTCCATCTCAAAAATGCCCAACACACCCTAAAGTTTTCACTTCAAAAACTCATTAATTCAATGTTTTCTGAAATAATATTGCACTAATACCTTTCTCTTTCAGAGAACTCATAACTTCTAATTTGTTGTAGCAATACGGAAGTATAAAGTGCTCCATATTTGACGCTTACGGAAACAGTGTGCCATATTTGACCGGGATACGAGATCCATTAAGCTTTGTCTAGACACTTTTTTAATTATCTGGCACCGGTATATAACGACCGTCATTTGATTGTGTCATGTTTTTATTGAACAGCAAACCAATTTCAATTATTAATAACTTTATAACAAGTAGTAACTATCTAAACATCATCTAACATATCCAAGAAACAAGACATTCCTCTTTCGTTGTTCCATCTAACTCATTATAATTTTAAAGATTTCTGCAACAAAATATGACGGTCTTCGTTTCTAAGAAAACAATATATTTAATGATGCAACTAATTGGAATTTGTTGGCTGATGGATTCGATGGCCGGATGCTTTCAGAGCTGATGTTCTCGTGGTAGACTGAAAAATTTGCAGTATTGCTTCTTATTTGTTCTAAAAGTAAAATTTAATGTAGGTATTCGCTGATATCCTTAACTTAGTCTAGCAAAGTATTGAAAGAAAAATTTTTGAAGTTTTCGTTTGTTAAAACCATAATCTGTTTGTCCTCATGACAAAATTTTCCAGTAAAAATTTTGAACGTAATACGACAACAAAACATAAATCTAGAACTCATCCCATAAATCTACCAAAAAGTTCTTGAAAGGATCGGAACTCCATTCAAAAATTTAAAGGATGTCTAAAATTTTACGTTCCATAAATCGAATTTAAAACGAAATATGACTGATATGGATGGTGACTTCGTCTGCGTGTCTGCCAGACGGAGTATTATTAAATTCTTATCTCGCTCTCTATTTTAAAATTGGGATGTTATTGACAGGGTCAGTTGCACCCCTATGTTGTTTTAATAATACTGGTGACCATCTCGGTTGAAATTCAACCTTAATAATTTTATTTGAGAGATTTTAATCCTAAATCGGATTAGCAGTGAGTCCGCTTAACTAATTATACGATACGACATACAACAAATTAGAATGAGCTATATTGTTGTCTTTATGTTGTGTTTTCAAATACACCATCAACTTTTCAGATTAATTGTAATAGGATGCTATGGATAGGTAAACAACCAAAAACATTGAACCATTTTTATTGTTACCATTTTACCATTTAATCTATAGAATCTAGCTAACGTTGTTTTATAGTCTTAGAAAAGTCGTGTGATTATTAATACAGTTTTACCATTGCAACTCCCGGCTTTTCTATAACCATTCCTAAACTAAACCACTCAAGAAAGTTTAACCAACCGTCTAGATCACCATAGCGTCTAGGCTAATCTTTCTACAATGATCAAGATTGTATCCTGGATACAATTATCAAAACTACAATCACCAAAAGTTACTAGAAATTCCCACAAATCTTCATAAACGGAGGAAATAATTTGGCAGTGGCAGTGGCTTAACTGCCAGGATTCTCTTCAGAAATAGGAGCCGAGCAATAAAATAACTCATGGACCACAAGAGTAATGGGGCAGTACTAGATCCTTGCCAATTCAGGCTACTACTCTGCCAATCCAATTTGGATGGGCTTTCAGATATGGTATACTCAGCGTGTATTCTGGAAGAGTTGTGTCGTGGTTGTGTCGTACAACATTATCGGCATGTGTGAGGTTAGCTGTTATGGTGACAATGTCAATTTTGTAGGAATGCCTTGGCCGTAGTGTAAGTGCCAGATCTACCAAACGCTGCGCAAATCATCTTTTATGATGCTACTGACCATGATTTTGTCTAGTGCTCACAATAGTTTGTTTTAGATTTCATCATCATCATCTCCCTGCCCTTTTCCCACATTATGTGGGGTCGGCACAACATGTGTTCTTCCATTCTCCTCTATCAGACGTCATCTCAACACTCACTCCTTTCTTACTCATGGCATCCTTCACACAATCCATCCATCTTTTCCATGTTTTAGATTTCATCATCTGAAAATACTTTTACAAATCCATTGAAGGTAAGATCAACTGTTCTAACTGGTTATATTCTGGTTAAGTCTTTTCTCGACGAACAAGTCATGTCGTGTTGTCAAGTAATCGTCTTTCGCAAACACGTCAAGGTGGTCATTTAGTTTTATGCTAATTGCTTTGTAAGTAGGACAAGTGTGCATAATTGTCTATGCCTATGTTGTAGGACTATGTGTGATTTTAAGAGTGTCGGTTGGATCGTCTCATCTATGTTAACAGTAACATAGATGAGACGAACCAACCGACAGTATGACTTGAAAAATGGCGGATATTTTGAAATTAAATTAAACTTTAGAATGTTATGGAGCTAGGAATAATGATATCTAGCATAATGTGGATAATATTGTTGTCTGAGTGAAATGTTAAGGAAACTCAAGCCTATGTAGATTCCTAGAGTTTTGAGTAAATAGTGAGCTTAAATAGCATGAGAAAATTGATTAGCGACACATTTTTCCTTAGCATTTGAAACTAGGGAATATCCTTTTCCCCTAGCACCCATTATTTTCGAGCTTAATGGTAACTGTTGAATAAGCTCCAATAAATTTCTGTTTGCCTAGTACCGCCAATGTTCGAATACGAGATTTTGAATGATTGAATGAATTCAAAGTACTAGGCGAGCATAACTCCAAAGAGTAACAAGATGTTTGAACAAAGCCAATTATTTTTACTTACACAACTGTTCCGAGTTTCGAAAGATCTAGTTGATACAGAATTTCCTAGAACGAAAACCGAGGCTTTAGAAAACAATAAAATAAATTGTTATTACATGAGAAATTTCGTAACAATGCCTTTAGGCTATTTCTGCTTTGAAACATCTAGATTTAATTTAGAAAATACCTTTAGAGAAAAACAACTAAGGCGTAGTGACTATTGCGAAAATACTGCCTAATAGTTAGACCTCAAAACGTACGAGAAATCGCATCCTGTAAACGCACCTTCCGGATCTAGGAACGGTCCAAATGAATGAAATTCCGCGCATTACATTTCACTTGAACATTAATATCTGCTAAGACTAGAGACTAATTCCTATAAAAGTTACTTAGTTTTTTTCAAACAATTAATCGCTCCGTAGCAAGAAATAAACAATGATCAAACAAAAATAACCTATCATTTGAGTAAATTGTACACATTTTTTCAGCATTAAGGCGTTTACACACACGCGACAAATCCCGCGACATGACTCATGTTGGCGGAAGCGCCGTCAAGGCCGACGACGCGACCTATTGTTTTACTATCATTGTTGTTTTTTACTCCATTTACCTATTTATAGCCCATTTATGTTTACTAATTTAGCGGATAATGGAAGGAAACGCGTGATTTGTCAGGGTTTGATTGTATCTAATTTATTCTAGAAATATTAGGTTTCTAATTAGCTAGCGCTTAAAACGAATTGCCAATATAGATAAAATTAGCTGTAAAAATACTAATATTATAAGAGCAAAACCCTTGCTTATTTAATATTGAATGGGCCCTCTACACATTCGCCGATGATAGACGAATGCCGACGGTCACGAACGTGTAGAGAGTCTCATCGCCTCTATTCGCCTGTCATCTTCTATCCAAATAATAGTTCGGCGAATAGTTCGGAAAAGTGTTCGACGAATGTGTAGAGTGGCCGTTTAAAAAGTTCAGCCACATAATAAACTCAATTAAGTAAAAGTGAAAATTCTGTTTGTGTAAATTACTTTTGATTTCTGTAGGTAATACTTAACTAATAAATATATTTAATTTATATTTTTATACAATCTATGCTCTCACTAGCGAATGCATATTTTCATGATATAAATATCTCTCTACGTCCAAGTTATATGCAATAAAACATCAACAATACATTTTTATAGGTATTAAACTAGTAACTTGAAGTCAAGAGAGATGTCAATTTTATTAGAAAACAGACATCATTAGATCCAAATAGGAATCAGAAAGTTTCAATTAGTTTATTTAACTAGCTTTACTGGGTGCAAGCGTGCAAGGTCAGGCCGCAGTGCGGGTACGTGCAGACAGTGGTATCGATCGCATCCCGTCTGCCCCCACCTTTATATTATACGACGCGATACGTGAAGCGGTAATATACTGTAATGTGTGCACGGCTTTAGTTGATACTAAAATAAGCTACCGTTTTAAACTTGATGACATAAACGCCATAAGTGCTGCTTTTAAAGCTCTGTTTGGAAAGACAGGGGTTTTTTATTTAATTTCTGGATTTAAAGCTGTTTGAAGCACTTTATTAGTACTACTTTATGTACTATGTACCTACATAAATTATATTAGGTAACGTGTCAAGATAAACCTAATCATGTTATCCACCCCCGCAAGTAAAAAACGCTATCGGCTAAACAATTTAAAGAAAATAAATCAAGGAACTTTGTGTCTGTGAGCGAGAACATTCAGTCAGACTGACTCACAGACAAACACATTTTTTGACCAATCTTGAAACTTTGGTCAATTAAGGTTGTGGGCATGCCCACAGTGCCCATAACAGTGGACCCGCGCCTGGAATTGAAACATGTATGGTGTAGGTGTTTTAATTCTTATCAATATATATTTAATAGATTCTCAATATATATTTAATAGCATCTAAATCGGCCACAATACTCTTAATTCACGACGGTATAAGTGTCATAGAAAGGTAATTCGTTCTATTAAGTTTATCGGTTCATTCGTGAACATCGTGCGTTATAAATAAACTCTTCCCGTATCCTTATGGGGTTGTGGGAGGGCAGATCAAGGTCGGACTATGGCTAAGCCACGTTTAATTCCACGCGACTGAAATTGCTCGCATAACTAAGAACAGACCGGAGTTTCTCTAAGCCAGAGAATAGAGTTAGAATAACTCTTATTAGCTTATTTTATTATAGAAATAGATTATGAAAATCTTGTTCTTACGATCATTCATTACGAAAAACGTCAAATGATAAAAAAAATAACGGCGTGAGCTGTTATTTACCGAGACTAGATAGCGCTTAAATTTAGTTTTGTCTAGTGTCCGGGCTATGACACTTAGGTCGACTAGACTAGACGTTCTTAACAATCATTTTACGATTTAACCGCAGTTTTGTTTCGTCTGGAAAGTTATAAGTGCAAATTGAGTTATTTGTTTTATTGATATTACCATTTTAAATTTAAGTTACAGCAAAACCAGTAAAAGAAAAGATTGTGATAATAATATAATTCGGATTTGGTTAAATTTAATACAAACCTATTTCATAGAGAACTCTAGTGTCAAGATAAACTTAACATAGGATTTAAGACACTACTAACCAGAACAAATGTAATCTTTTCAACAATAAACACTATCTATCTATCTATTTATTTAATAATGTTCCAGACACAGCGTCCCTTGGAGCGTAAGACCCCTCGCGGACTACAGACTTTCTATCGGCCGATAGTTGAGACGGAATATACTTCGACTCGTAATGAGTATGGAGAAGTATAGCCCGTCTCAACTATCGGCCGATAGAAAGTCTGTAGTCTGCGAGGGGTCTAAGCATAGGCATAATATAGCATAACGCTGTATTTTATTACTTTTATGACACTTCATACACAAAATCAAAATGTGTATATGTATGATCGAAGGTGTGCACAACGAGTAGAATCGCTAACACACAAATGTCATAACAAAAAGTTTTAATGACAAAACGATTTTCGAAATATAATAACGATTTCAAATTATCCTGTCAAAATTCCTTTCAATTAATAAATGCATTATATATTGTGTCACTTATGTAAATAGGGTTCAAATTATACCTCCACCGCACATTACTCATTTAAATATCATAATTAGGAACGTTTTTATCAACAATTATTCGATAACAAAGATACTGTCAGCACGGTGATTAGGTGACTAATCAAGGCCAATAAATAAACGATCAAACCGCAATGACAGAAGTGACATCCCAATGACAGCATGACGTTGACTTGGCCTTGTCAATTCGGTGTCATGTGTCATGCGTATTAGAAGCGTGAGAATTTTAAAGGGGGCGGTATCGAGTAGTAAGTGATGTCTAGACGGATGCAGCCTTGTTGAACACCTGGTGCTAAGACCCCCTTTGCGACTTCAGAAGCAGTAAAATACGAAATTTAAGAGAGTAAACTTGGAAAAATATAAATATACTCTGACTCAGCCTCTGTTTGTTATTGACTTGATATTTGGGTAGGTAACACTCAGATTTCTGTCATTTTTACGTAATTTTTTTTTCGTTCAAATAGACTGGAAGGTCATTAAAAAATCAAATAGCATTAAATTTAGCTATAAAATTCGCTATAGATTCGTTATATCGTCAAAATCCATCTTATCGTATAAAAAACTACTATACCGTTACCAATCTCGGTGTTTGATGTCATCTCACTGTAGGAATTAAGAGTCCATAATTTTTTGGTCTACCAGTTACGTCCTAGCCCCATATTTAAGTAACATAGATAAATAGCCTTCCGTATTCTCACAACGTCGACAATGACATCTTGACGATGTCAATTACGTGGAAAAGGCTTTAGTTTAGAATAGTCATGTTAATAGTGAGTACAGTCTTATTAATAGTTAAGTTTTATAAAAAATACACGCGTTAATCACCGAAAAGCATTTTTACACATCAGCAAAACGATTGTAAATCTACCGAGATTGTAGATCGAAATTTGGAACAATCATTCTCAATTCAAATCATGCAAGTACACCTACAAATTCAAATGGTTCAAGATTTTTTTTGACCCGAAAGATCTCGATCGAGATCATAAATGTCTCAGTTACTAAGTACGTTTAAAATTGGGAAAAAAAATCGGCTCGAGTCACCATTACTTAGATATTTCTCACGTTGACTGTACATGTACTACGATGCTTATCTAAATGTCAACTAGGTCTGCAATTACTTCGGCCTTCAAACAGTAAAGGTTGTTATGCTTCTGCTATTTTTTAAGCAACAACTAAGTAGATGTTGTAATTTGTTTTGTTTATTTTTAAGTGCTCAGTTTTTTTATTAGCCTGTGATGTCCCACTGCTGCAAAGCCTACCCCGTCACCTTCCACTCTCTGCAATCATGTACTCAATGAATTATGTTTTTTTTTTTCTAAGTAAGTATTTTTATTTTCTACAGTTATTGTCTAAATGGTGACGAAAACGCGGCTTCTCCTATCTAAAGTCATTCCAATGAAACGAAGAGGATGGTTGACCAAGAGGCGATGGCCTCAATCTCAACTATGAACCACTACATCATTCTACCTTCTGTGCTTCACTGAGGGCACGTTAAATTGTCGGTCTCGGCTATTTGAAGCCGTTAAGCCATGACGGAGGCCTTAAGGCGGCCTAAAAGTCCAGCAGAGTTGGCCACTGACTCACACGAACTTACTTTATCCCACCTTGATAGATATTCTCTATAACCTTGCAAAATTGACAGTAGATTAAATGAGGCTAACCACAATAACAAACACAAAGTTAAATTGAGTCCTATTCTGAAGCTAGAAAGCCGATGTCCAGCATTTAAATCAAATATTTACCTAGATAGTATCTATAGAGTGTCCCTCGAAGCAATATTCTAATGGGATACGATTTGAGTGATACCGGTGAAAGTATAGACGCATCAACTTGGCTGGCTTTTGGTCTTGGCCAGGAGCGGAATACTACCGACCATTTTGCACAGACATGTTGGTCACACTGTTGGGAAAATTATCCGTTTGTCCTCATTATCCTGCTGTTGGGCAAAGGCATCACCCCCGTTCCTTTGAGACGTCAAAAAAAGCAAAAATTATCACGACAATATTGCATCCCCAAGGGGCAACAAATATTCTCTCACACGTCGCAATCTTTGTATCCCAGTCAAAATACTTCTTTTGCAACAGTTCCGTACATTCTGATCTCTCCTTTATGTCGTGGGTACTAGAAACTACGAGTAAGGTATTTTGGTACCGCAACACCCAGAGAAATCGAACACATCTTGCGTATTATCAAAGCTCAGTATGCTGCAGAGGTCGCTACCATCACATAGCATAATATATTCAAAACAATGTTGTCCTAATCGCTAATATCTGATAACTTGCGTCTACATCGTTACTAGTTTCCCTAGAAGGACTAGAAAATACACAGAGCGACGTAAACACGGTCACTCAAATACACGGCTGTAGAAAAACATTTATGTGCATGATTTTTTATTGTCAAACAATAATAAAAACTGTCTTTGAAAACCAAAAACAATCAAAGTCTATACAATATGTATGACATATTTTTTTGCGCAATAATCACGAAAGGAAAAAACCTGCAGGTACAAAAACGATTGTTCGAAACAGTAGCTATATAAGTAGCAAATTAAAGGAGATTGAATACAAAGTGAAAGACAAAACCTTTTGAAAAGCTTTTACGTAATCATTATTATCACTGAAAAATTGAATAGTAGTAATTATGCAAAAACATATTTTAATTTATATTCAAAGTCAAGTTTCTGATACCCACGACGCAGGGAATTCTCAGGATCAGAATCCTAATTGTCTGATTTGAAATCCATTTCCAGTTGTCAACCCTGTGTGACTGTTGGGTGTTTTGTTCCCATTGTGAACCTTTATGACAAAAGACTCACACTTGTCGATATTTGGAGTATGAAAGTGAGTGATCGTCATGCCTTGGTTATTAGCACAGCTGATCTTGTTACAAATCAAATACCGACATGTATTTGTAATGAAGCCTGGCCTAATAATATCGGATTCTGTACGATAAAAAAGATACGTCTGCTACCGGAAATTTTATTGAACTGAACAAGGAGATGTTTGTAGCTTATTTTCTGTAATATCTTTGAGACTTGAAAAAAACATATTATAAATATTATGAACATATTATAAAGTACAATAATGAAATCTATATAAATAAAAATGAATTGCTGTTCGTTAGTCTGCTTAAAACTCGAGAACGGCTGAACCGATTTGGTTAATTTTAAACGTTGAGAAACATAAATAATAATTACAGAAAATAATAAAAACGATAATTTAGTTTTCCAGTACAAAATGTTCCTGGCTATGAAATGAGGTCGGATCACTTTGGTCTGTTCCTAGCTGTGAAGTGAAGTCCAATCTCTATAGCCAAACAACGTTTTGCGGGTCAGCTAGTAGTTTATAAAAATATAGTACAAAAATAGTACGTTTATGAACTATTTTTGTACTATATTTTTATAAACTACTGATACAGTGCAAATACTTTATTAAGTGACAACAATGTATGATTTTACGAAATAAAGGGCATCTCTAAATGCATTCTTTCAGCTATGTACCTATTCCGGATTCAAATGTGCTTTTTCAAAGTATCTATAGCTTAAAGGTGGTCGCACATATACGTGCCGAGTGTGCCGAACTGTAGAACTGAAATAGAGGAAATGCTGGGACTGCAGAAGCTCGCTGCATTTTCTGATGTCATGTGTATGTGTGAAAAATGACTGCGTCGCGTACGGTACGGACCTGTGCGATCGGCATAACAGGCTGCTTTAAGTAATAAGGTTACATGAGTTGGCCAATCGCTCTTAAAAACCAACTTATAAAAATATTTTAAAACCACAGTCATATCTTACGTGTTAAATTCGGTTATGACAGTTAATCCTGGAAAATCCAAGACGAAGCGACATTTCGTTTTATTTTCGTCATTTTATGAAACCACTTAGCTTTGGTAACAAAATAACGTTGATACAACCAAGAACAGGTTTTAAATTATTCTCGCAATCTTAATGGCTGTGAAAAGTCAGTGCAAAATATTAGTTTTAGCACATGGCAATCGGAGTAATTAACCTAGCTCTAGCATGAAATTGTTGTATTGAAATAATTATTATTACAATCATGAAATAACTAACTTCATTGTCTTTATCTTTGTTCTCATCGTAGGAACTGTTAATGAAGTCTAGAGGTTAGTTATGAATTCTTGAAACTTAGATCAAGCTCCATTTCTTTTATTTTCTTTTATTTAGGCACACAATACAAACATAGATAAAATCAAATGTCTATAATACAGTTCAGGTCTGGCTTGTACCATAACTTTTGAGCACGCAGCAAAACAATGTACCTAAATGGTGTTGAGTGAACATAAAACAAACATAGGTATTCATCCCATCTCTAGATGTATTTTCAGGAGAGCCTTCAGTTGATCTAAAGCTGCGTAAGGACTACGCCAGCCTCGCGTGCGTGGTCAAAATCATATAGGTACATTTTAACATTTTCCATCGAATCGCGTGAGCCTGGGACGCGTAGTCCTACGCAGCTTAACAACTCTACCGTCATGATTCTTTAGTGAAAACGTCGGGCCAAATAAAACAATTAGATACGTGATAGTAAAAAACCCGTTATTCAAAATCAATTATACTATAGTTTTTTTTTTTATTCTATTGAATCGACTAATTCACACCAATTTTACATGACATAATGTCGAACCCTTGCTTTCATCTGTGAAGTCCCTGCTTTTGATCTCTTCAATGAACAGTGTATTTAAAGTATTGTTCATTGTTCTGTTCATACCCGAATAAAGACTTATAGTTTGATTAAAATTACTCTCAGTCATTGACTGTGTAATTGTCATTAAGCAATATTTTACTTGCGAAGTTTCAAGCTCAGAAGTTTATCCAAACACGTGCGTTACTCAATATTTTGTCACTACGCTATCTAGATTTAAATGTAAAGGCTATATTATTTATTTATTTATTTATTAAGTACTTCACAATTAAAACGTATTAAAATTAGATAAATATTATCAGCGGGTTCAACACGTACTGAGATGGTGGTGACAGCCTGTTTAGGAACATAGTGGTATACTTAAGTACCTATAGGTACTCAATGATAATTTACTATACGAGCAGATAGTTATATGTTACTTTTAAACAGCGGAGCCGGCGGCAGTCGAAAATCTAAGTTTTAAACCGATATTTTAATTTCAGACATGAAAAATTTTTACTGTCACAGTGACTTGTTTCATGACTGAACAGTTGACAGTGACAGTGTCACTGTCAACGTCACCCTGCCTGCTTGACACTAAATGAAAAAAATCAATTGACAGGACTGACTGACTGACAGAATATGAATTGTTAAACATTAAGACTTGACATTGGCAGAATTATACTGATACTACAGTTACTTGCCATTTAATAAAAGAAGAAGAAAAAGCATCCTAATTGGGACGACATCGAGTCTTTACTTTGTGCGCTATAGTATTTTTCACGTAGGAACGTATCCCTGACACATATAACTTTTACGTTTTACGCTGTACAACAATGAAAAATTTTTAAATAAATGAAATCTATACGATACAACTTCAATAAAAAAGGATTTTGTCTATTTCCTTTTCAATTATTTCAGATATTAACATAAAAGCGCCTTATCACGGAACCGTTCCTACGTGAAAAAGACTATAGTTCCAAATCTATATTTTTTTAACATCATTGTGTATACTTTTGTTTTTTCGTGGCCTCATACTTGTTCGAGAAGACTAGTGCTTAACTGGAACCGGCCCCAACTTTCGCTCCTTCCTCGACAAGGGTTTGATAGTTTGTTTGTTGGCTCGACTACACGACATAGCTAATTGACAGACCGCTTGCATACCTTTAGTTATATTGAAATAAAAAAACATTGCGGCTCTACATTTGCCAGTTAAAAATAAAGTTTTATGTAACTTAATGGAATCTGTGCTGTTCGAAAAAACTGGACGACGACTGTATCAACAAGGCACGGTAGACATCGGAGATTTAACTCAAATGGAAGTCTGAAGTGTTTATCTAAATTATAAGCTACCTCCATAAAATGTTTCATCAAAATACGCAGTCGTTTCAGCATAAGTAAGTTCGTATGAGTCAGTGGCCAACCTCTGGTGTCGGAGTTTTTAGGCCGCCTTAAGGCCTCCGTCATGGCTTAACGACTTAGATACCCGGGACCGACAATATGACGATTTAACGAACAATTTTTAGCGTGAAGGAGCAACAAACTATCCATTTCCACATCCATCCAAACTTTTGCATTTAAATAGTAGTAAGATTATAGTCTAAACAAATTGATGTTCTCCTTGTTCCATGAAAGAACAATGTGTAATACAAAATGTTCCTGGCTAAGCAAACCGCGACCTGTTCGTAGAATAAACATGTTTACAATCGTTGTAAATAACAGACCACACATTCCGTAGAAGGTATTCTATTATTCGTAGAATGCGCCATTTACACATTACCATGCTAGCATACCAATTTTGAACTCGGCATTTTAACTTTTATGAATTTGAACTTCCACATTTTAAGCATTATCAATTATGTACCAACTTCTGCATTTTAAGCTTATGAATTTTGAACTTATGTATTTTTATTTTCAGCATTTCGAGCATTATGAATATTAAGAGATATTTTAAACTTACATATTTATGCTTTATGAATTTCAAAATTTTGATTTTTAAATTTCTTATTATACTATTTCAATGTTATTTTAGATTTTATATATTTTCATATTATTATGTACCCAACTCAACGAAGCAAGATCTCATATTCTCTGGCAAGAGGAAAGACCAAAACGAAGATGGCGGGACGAGCTCGACCAGTTTCTAACGGACTGGAGGGATGTTAAGAGTAAATAGGTTCCTTCTAGGTAAGCATGCTCCATCTTAGACCTCACTACTGCTTAACATCAGGCAGAGTGAGGTCAAATGCTGACCTATATAATTAAAAAATAAATGTTGCTGTGGCCGAGCTGTCTGGAGGGAGTAGGGAAGCCTTTGCCCAGCAGTAGGACTCTTATGGCTAATAATAATAATAATAAGAGAAAAGAATGGTATGTCAGACTGGTATCGTGTAAATAGCGTTTAATCCTAATGCAGATTCTTCAGACAAGTAACTGCGTATTTGTGGCTTTTATCGCTGGACTGTTACAATGTTGCAAAGGAATTACTTTGAGTTTCATAATGAATAACATTATTTCATTTACTTTACGTAGCGACTTCAGATAACTTATGAAACGATACGGTGGTGTCACGGTTAATTTAGGTATAACTAAAAATATCGCATAAATAAAGGTAGGTACCTACCAAAACATACTGAAGAAACTGTTGATCTTCAACAGCAATTTGCAATTCAGCGTGGTAATGCCGCCAGTATTTAGGGCACGCTTCCGACTGGCAGTGACCTGGATCAGTTGAGCTATCTATAGATCGTTTTTACGACGATCCTTAGATAGCTTGACTGATTCTATTGTATTTTGTAATTTTATGTACATATTGTAGTAGCTTAGTTTCTGTAAATAAAAAAAGTACAATCTTCAACATAAAATTTGCATTTCGTATTCATAAATTAGTATCAAACACTTACCAAAAATAAGAACTCGGATAATAACTTTGCATAACATTAATTTCGCTGAAAATGATAAAAACCAAAGTCTACAGAAAGTTTTCAATGAGCAAATGATAAATGGACTACGTTTTCAACAAAAGCTTTTGTAGAAATAATTATCATCCTCTTTCCTTTAACCCATTTTAATTACAAATGAATGAGGATCCATTTGCAGACAGACATAACATTGGTGTTCTTGGTTCAACAGAAATTCTTGACAATTGCAAAAGGCTGGAAAAAATGGGCCTCTGACTACATCTTCCAAGACCATCCGAACAGTTTCAAGGAAGTATTTTAGAAGTTTTTAAATTCGGCTTATTTTCACAAATTATCATTCTTTTATGGCAGTGAGAGCCGTTTTAATGGGAGAATATGAGCTGTCTAAATTCTTTAAGATTATGGAAAGGAATCAGGGTGATGCAGGTGACTGTTGGGTGTTAATAGTATTTTTTTATGCTAAACTCATTTGACCTTAGTTCAAACTATCGAGAAATGACATTTGTCATGCAATAGCATATTACGGAATCACAGCAGAGGACGGCCCCCCACGAGATGGAAAGATGATCTTGTAAAGATTGCTAGGAGCCGTTGGGTGCAGGCTGCACAAGATCGATCGCTGTGGAAATGTATGGGGGAGGCCTATGTTCAGCAGTGGGCACTAGATGGCTGAGATGGTGATGATGAGCAAATTACGGATTGGGATGAAACGAGAATATGTTTTGGGTTGAATATAAATACCTATTGGGATGAAAAATCTTATGATGAAACAAGAATCACTTGCATATTCGCTTGCCAGATCAGATCTAGATGCTGTAGGATTGCAATTTGAATAGAGTTTCCGTGGTGCAGTGTTCTCATTGTCTAGACTTCTCGCGTTTTTATTGCTAATTACTTTGTTCCGTTTCCGGATCGCTAGGTCGGATAACAGTTCTAATTCGCTTACGAATTGTTGAATAAGTAATTTTTCCAAGGACACGTCCGATGCATTCTTGTCCCAGTTTCGATGCGCAGTAGACAATTGAATATGCAAAGGGCCACTGCGAATTTCAACGGGCTCCAGGAATTCTTAATTCCATTGATACGATGATACCAAGACTCTGAACACTAGTAGCTCTTTTATCTTAATAACTTTTGCCTCTTCTATCTTACCTAATCATGGTACAGTCAGCGTCACCAATTAGTAACCCCCTTAGTAAGGTGGCTTGTACTGCAGAGGGGCTACCAGTTGGTGACGCTGACCCTGCATACCTCCTGTATTAAGATTGGTTTAATGTTCGATTCGATTAAGTTGTTGTAATAATACAATCGTATAATGATGACTTTACTCTTGTAGCAAACGGCATATTCATACCACATTTTAGTTCTGTATAGCCTGTTTACTGGAGGCGCTGCTGATTCAATATAATTCCATTACATTCTGAAGTTTTATCGAGAGTGTAAAAAGAGTAGTAAATATTTGTAGTATTAAGAAAATTTTGAAACATATTTAGTCTTAAAATGAGACTGGTCCGTAATTGTTTGCTCAAAACTTATACTGATTGTGGTCAACAATTCAACATGCCTTACATAATTCAAATGCACCGAGTTATTCCGTATTCTGAAGTGGGAACCTGCCGCCCTTCTATTTGTATTGCAAAGTGGACATGGATTATTTAGCTATGTAGACAGCGACTAAACAATTTCAATGTAAAAAACCTTTTGGTGAATCATTGAGGTTCATATCTCGGAGAGATGATAAGGTAACGTAGTGTATTTAATAACTCTATTTTCAAGGAACGGTAATTATCTCAGTTAAGCAGATGTCTAAAGGGGTATGCTGAGATATGAACCCACGAGGGTCAAAGTCGAGGTACATTTTACTTTTTAAGTATTTTTATTTTATTTTATTTTATTTTTATTAGGCACAAAAACAGTTAACAAATCAATACATTCACACACTCAGTGGACAAAAGAACAATTATTCAAGAAAGTAAAGTTGAAATTGTAAACCTAAAGGTTGTGCACAGCACTTAAAAAAGAAACACTTACACAAATGAACATCAAAAGAGAAAACAATAAGGGTTAAACAAATACACAGGTTTTATGTATAAAGATCAGTGTCCAAATTAAGTTTGGTCAAACAAGCTCAAGACTATATACTTTAAAAGTCATCTGGACTTTTAAAGTATATAGTCTTGAGCTTGTTTATATTTTAAGAAAAGCAATGATTTTCCAAGTTGTACAAACATTACGGTCCAAGCAAGTTCTATTCAAGAGACACGTGCGGGGTTCATCGACCTATCCCATCGAAGAACTTGACATGTCATTGAATGACATAACAATGAACAAAGATACAGCACACCTAGAATTGTGTAATGATAACAAAAACAGCTCATTCATAGGTAACGATACTTTTCATTCACTAATTAGTAGAGAGTGAACCCTAGATGTGAATGGCACAAGGACTCGTGCACTTGTCTATTCAAATCATGGGTTTGATGTAGAAGCTCATCATGGGTTTGAATAGGCACGATAGGCACGATAGACAAGTGCTCGACACAATCATGAATTAATGGAAGGGATATTTCAGTCTATTATAATTTGTAGATAAGTGTTTAAAAATAAGTTTTAAGCTTTACATAGGATTAAATTATTGATTTATTAATTATAATATGTTAAGAATAAGAAGAAAGTCCATTACAAAAACTGAATCATTCCAAGATTTACAGAAACAACAATATCACAAAACTTACAAACCTAATACGTTGATTGCATAGAATCCAACTAAAGATTAAGAAGCAATGCAATCCGAATAACAAATATTGAGGCTGACGATTCTAACGAGAAAAGTAATAAAGATTACTGTGTTACTCAAACAGATGGTGACGAAGTTTGAGTTAAAGCAGCAATGAATGATACACAAAGAAAAGCAGACGGAGAAAGGGAAAGGGCAGTAGAGGAACTCGCCAATCCGGGCGGAACTAATGGCAATACTCCGATACAATGCGTCGTTACTGTTTCAACTGCTGTAGATACTGTGGCCACTTTCTGTAAGATCTAATCAGAACATAACGTACTATGGTTTGTTGACAGGGTAAATAGATGGATAGATCACAGGAGATAAAGACAGGAAATAGAAGGGTTACTGCACGTGCTAAAAAAGTAAATGCAAATTACTAATGTTATTAATGAAACAAAATAAGACAATTATTTTTCCTAAAAACAAATTGAAAGATGGACTTTAGCTAGTGTGTTGTTGGATATCGACACAGATTTTTTGTGTGTATTTGTGCTTATTCTGAGCACACTTACATTGCCATAATTAGTGCCTGGATATGACAAGATACTCAAAATCCTTGATATAAATATGCATCTAAATGTTCAATCTATTTCAAAATTTTTGTTTAGATTTTTACCTATATAAATCAGTTGAGTAGGGCACTGGTGACTTATAGCACAGGTTTTTTTCTATACCTATTTCAGGCACCAGTCTCTCACAAAACAGGTTTTTATAACTACAACCTTTTTTATTTTTGTATGTATTTATTTTTTAGATTCTATATTGTGTATTTATGTGTGTGAGAGAATTATTTGTTTATTTAACCTTCAATTTGTGGCTCTCTCACAATTATTATATTCTACTCTAGATTATGTCAATAATAAGGTGAAATGGCCTGGGCTACTACAAAATATTGGCGATAATAATAATTCAAAATATAAATTGGAGGAGAAAGCGACATCATTAAGCAAACAATGGACATGTGAATTAGATTACTGCTTCTGATAACGGCGCCAGTGTGAACCTGAGAGAAATATGAAAGTCAGGAACGAATAAAAGAACTTTTAATTGAAGTGTAACAGGTAAAGTATAACAAATATAAATTAAAAAAATAAACACCAAGAAAGTTTTCAGTATCGCTCATGATATGACTATCATTGATTGATACTGACGTATCATCGTACAAAACTTTACATCTGCAATTCACACTAGGATTATTAAATTGTCGGTCCCGGCTATTTAAGTCGTTAAGCCATGACGGAGGCCTTAAGGCGGCCTAAAAACTCCGTCACCAGAGTTAGCCACTGACTCATACGAACTTACTTACTAGGATACCCTTCTTTTTCGTATCATGTTACTAGTTTTTTTGAACCAGTGTGGTAAAAGGAAAAAAAAGTGCGCTTCAAGGAGAATAATGGGTAAAAAAAAAATACCTAGGTGTATACTCTAATATTAATTAATGAAAACCAGCTCAACCGTCAAAGCCTTTAAAATTGAAAGCCGGATTTAAATAACATAAATGCAATAAATAAATAACAGAAAGTCACTTTAAAAAAGATATACCTATGGCAGACTGGTCATTGACCTAAAGATAAATAACAAGTTATACGACAAGAAACTAAGAAATTACTTACGGAGAAGGATGTCACTGGTATATTCAAGGTTAAAACAAAATATTACATACAAATACAAAAACAAAGGCACAAAGCCTTTCGTTTTCACGTGGCTTGAAACAGGACCATCTTTGATGTACATCGTAGACCAAAGATGATGAAGAGTTTTCGCTTCTATGTACCAAATTACCAATAGATAGGTATTGAATTGATTCAGGCGTGACTTTGCGGAAGTCCATTGTAAAATATTAAAAATAGTAAGGAAATATATACTAGATTAGCGGATTGGTACTATATATTTCCTTACTATTTTTAATATCTTAATAGGTAGGTAGGTACTTAGTGCTACACTATAATATGGTATAATTATGGTTAAGCAAAAAGTGTCCAGACCGAAAACTGCTTAAATGTTTCTGGAGTTTCCCAACATTTCGCACTTCCATACAATGATTTATTTATTTATTTATTTGGCAACACCAACAGCATACATAATACACATTTTGTAGGAACATTTTAAATTAGTCACTCTATAGAATGTACACCCATTACAGGCATGCACAACATTTACAATAAGTTTTAGGAACTGACAACAGCTAAAAAGCTAATATAAGTTAAAGGTTAATTAAAATCAAAACAAAAAATAAACTCAATTAAAAACAAAACAAAAACAATTCTAAAGTTAAACTAAAAATAAGACTATGATCACGGAAGAACTCATAAACATGTACCTACAGTACTCACAACGAATCTTTATCCCTCCGAAGTTGCTGCGCAGAACCCATTTTTGATGACCCATATAGGACGAAGACAGCGTTGTATAACTGCCTCGTTCACTCGCCTTAGTTTGTTGCATCGTTCTATCTCGCTTACTCTACACACACATAACATGCTGCTGAGAGCTAAAGATTAGTTATGCCTACTCTAAATATCCTTATTAGTGTTAAAAGTGTTAATAACTATGATACTTTAAAAAGTTATAGCTGGCTAAATTACTCCGATGCCCCATGGAGCGACCTTGATATTGAAATCTTGACAGCCGAAATGAAAGTGAAACAGATTTCTTTTCTCTTTTAATGGTTACGTCTACGATGACTTAACGATTCTGTGTTCTGTTGACAAATTGTTCTAAAACTTTACGGCCGCTCTACACATTCGCCGAACTATTAGTTGGATAGAAGATGACAGGCGAATACAGGCGATGAGGCCCTCTACACGTTCGTCACAGTCGGCATTCCTTCGCCGAATATGTAGAGGGCCCATTAGGTAAGTTTAGAGTTAATAAGTGACTTCATTCAAAGCAAAATTCACTACGCCGACGTAAAATACAATGATTGGTTGAACTCAAAATCATTAATAGTTTCAAAGCTTTTAATATGTAGAAGATCGTTGATTATTTTCAAACGATTACTTTATATATCGATTCGTACGTTGACCCCTCACTAGGTAACCTTTGAAATAAAGATATATTTGCCATAACAAATTTAAATGACTTTATAGACACGAAAAGGCTATTTATAATACATATCTTACGATACTATCACAAAGAATCTTACTCAGATAAATTAGAGCAATAACCATAGAAATATCATTCAAACATGCGATTTTGCAACAGTCTTTTAAAAAAAATCCGGTGTGCGTGTGTTCGTTATTCTTAGATTTGGAAGATTTTGATGATTTATAAGACCTCTCGCAGACTGCAGACTTTCTATCGACCGATAGTTGAGACGTACTTCGGCTCGTAATGTGTATGGAGAAGTATAGCCCGTCTCAACTATCGGCCGATAGAAAGTCTGCAGTTTGCGAGGGGTCTAAGATGCCACCGATCCTACTGGATTAACTTTTGTTTTTTATTCAGTAGCGTGCATTTTACAAACGTCGCCAACATTGATTGATTTACATATGTTTTACTCCACCATTAATAAGATAGGTTTAAAACAGGTACATATTTATCATTTGAACATAAATAATGCTAATAAATCATTACTATTGTCTGTAGCAACTTTATTTGTTGAAAACAGTGAGAACACAATAGTCATTGTTGCCTCATTAAGTATTGACTTTCATGCTGCATGACCTTGTAATCAGTTAGCTCTTTGACTCAGAGACAGTTCAAATTATACAACTGATTACAAACGATACATTTCCTAATTTAAAAAAAAAGATTGCCGAGAGAGCCTATGCATAGATTAAAAAGATTATACCTGAAGTCCAATAGGGTCAAGTTGTAGAGGTCTTCTAGTCAGAAATAACAACTGTTCCTGAGAAAAAGCACCAGAATAGACATCAAAAACAGACACTATCCATAAGGAATAGGAGTAAAATCACCTAGTTTTAAGAGGATTCAAAGTGATCCCAGCGCTCCTACTGAATAAATGCTTTTTGACTTTGACTGACTTATTGCGTCGTTGATCTGAGTACTTGAGTCAATAGGTTTCTTTTAGGTAAGCATGCGCCATCCTTAGATCTCTCCATCAGTTAACATCAGGCTACCAACACACTTGTAGGTAGGTAATATAAAAATCTAAAGGCTCATTTTATTCAGCACGTCTAATCATCAAGTAGAACCAATCTCTTACAACGATCCTGACACTTTTCGCGACCAAATCACGTAAAGGTCAATTTTCAAAATAACGAATCGAATCAATACTTTTAACCCCCGTGTTGTGTCGCAACGTTTCTGGGTCAATCATTTTCATAATTAACTTAAAAGTAATCATTGCTTGACCCTGGTCCGTTTAAGTCATATTGCCTGCGTTTTTGGTGCTAAAATTACAGACTTAATTTTTTTACTTTGTAGTTGAATTAAAATTCAAATTGTTCCTAAATTGGTTAAGGCTCATTAAACACCATATAGCTTAGACTTTTATTCCTTTTTTAAGGTTCCTGATCATTCTGTTTTTATACGTCTGCTATACGAAAAAGGTAATTATTACTAGTTGCCAAAAAACCTGCTTTGAATCCATATATGTATAAAGTTTTCTATTTTGGTCATCATAAACATGTTTGCCCAAAATCGACAAAAACTAGCTGTTTGTATAGTTTTCGTATCTTGAACACCTTATTGGCTGTGAGTAGTGCTTCTTTTAATTCAAAAGGTCGTGGGTCAATTGGTCTGAAATTTCACTGGACAAATCCCTTAAAATCATGGTTTTAAAACATTTTATTAGCTGTATTTAAAAAACCTTCAACTTGTATCTTAGGTTCACCAAACGCTATATTTGTGTCGTCTTTACGATTTACAGTTCTTAGTTAAGATTCATTAAGATTATTCAAATTCAACTAGCGTTCTAGAACACCATGGAACATTTTCTTCCTCATATCTGATTGTAAGTGCAATTTCTCATCTGCATTCACCGTCTGACCCAAAAGGGTAATGTTTGCGTTCTGGCTTATTACTGCCCTTTTGGCACCATTCGAGTATTTCGGTCATGGAGGTGCTAACCACTGTACTATCCGACTAAGGCCAGTATCTACTAAAGCATCGTTTGTGGATATTGATTCTATTTTGAATTTGAATGCAGAGACCCAAAAGTTTGCTGGTAGAAAACTCTTTTAGGGTTAAGCTGCATTGTACTTTGTACATGTACGTTTTAACTTATTGTTTTTGTCACTATTCTCTTGTGTACATACAAGAATTACAGAGTGTAGTTTTTCAAACGAAAATACGCGTGAGAAGAAGTCTTATGTGCCTGTACCTCCGAAAACCGCTTTTTCAATCAAAATATAGTATTAGCAGTGGGATTATTATTAGTAAGAAGGTAGAGAGTATACCTACCTACATACAACTGATACAACCGAGTTGCTTATGCGACGCACCAAACGCTTCAGTTTCTATCATCTATACTGTCTAGCTAGGCTAAGTACCACATGATATGTAAGTTGTGCCTGCTATAGTGGACATGAGCCTTAAGTAGGCCAAAATAAATTGGAAGGGAAAAGCCTGGGAACAATGCCGCAAAGTGCATTCACAATTAACAACTTAGACTTGCCATGATCTAAATTGGATAAATGTGCAACCTGAAAGGTCAGAGGAATTAACGCCATTGATTCATTAATGAACTCTTTCTGGAACTAATGAATGGAACAATTTATTCGATTATAAAATCAGTTGTTAAAACATTGAACTTAGAAATCTAAAATGTAAAGATGGCGTCAATGTTACTGACACATTATTTTTAAGTTTGAAGATCATCACAAATTGTATGGTCTGCAGTTGTTGTAATTTTTGCAATAAATAAAAATACTTTTTGATTCTTGATCTTTCTCATTCAGAGATGACAGACGCACAGTAACAGTAGACAGGTAAAGTCCACCAAAACAAAAACTAAGCTTTATACAATACCTATATACAATAACTAACTGCTCTTCAAATTTTCCAATCAGTTATCACTTTTTCTATATGATTGGAGAAAGTGTTAATACGTCAAATTATATAAAGACCATCCAATGCCATTAAATCTGTTACTTTGTCATCATTAGATGTAATTGGTGCGATTCTGTCATTTTCTTTTCTCGCAACTAACTAACACATATGCCGAGCACAAAACACACAAAAATATAGATGAATATACCTACTGCCTCATTCACTATCATTGCAATATGCAATATTAATGAAAGCTTGGTAAACCCTTCTCTAAAATGTCACCAATATGCAACAAAAAGTATAATATAGGGTCAAAGTCAAAGTTTTCAGATGCACCCATGTACTATAATTACATTTATTTACAGAAACTAAACTACTACAATATGTACATAGAATTACAAAATACAATATGATCAGTAAGGATTGCCGTAAAAACGACCTATAGATAGCTCAACTGATCCAGGTCACTGCCAGTCGGAAGCGTGGCTAAAATACTGGAGGCATTGCCATGCTGCATTGCAATGCTGATTCTCTGTGCCAAAAAATCGCTAGCTCTCGCATCACGCGACGTTTCGACCAGACGCCCTGAAAGATTTTTGAAGACGCATTGGTGAGGGGCGCAACACGAATGACACCTCAAACTTATCTGGACATGTGGCCAAAAGAGGAACTAACGAATTTTACTGTAAAATTTTTCTGCCAACACCAAATGCGATAACAGGGCCCTTATCACCCGTCCAGATAACTTTGTGGGGGTGGCACTATAGAATCAGCGCTTTCTTTTTGAAATATATCAATGATCTTAAACTATTCATAAAAAACTCTAAAAAGTTTTTATCTACACTAATATTTTATAGAGGAAAGATTAGTTTGTTTGTTTGAATTGAATAGGCTCCGAAACTACTGGACCGATTTGAAAAATTCTTTCACCATTAGAATCCTACATCCCTGATAAACATAGGCTATATTTTATCCCGGGAAAGTGAAGTTTTCCCGAGGCACCGCGTGTAACACCGCGACAGACAGCTAGTTTAATAATATTTGGATAATTTTGAGTCTCAAACATAGAGACCTCGACACAATTCTCAAAAATCGTAAACACAAAATCCATTCATGCTCGATTCAGTGAAGTGGTAAGCAGATGGCGTCGGTCAATATTTACCGCCCATTCAAACCGCAAGGCCGGGTTCCATACAAACTCATTTGTTAATGAATTCAAGGCAGCACCGTTAAGTTTTAAGACGTTCAAATGTAAATCTAAGGTATTTGAGCCATTTAGGGCTGAAATCCTGTACCTCTATGAGTCTATCTCCCATCAGTTCCCGGAGCGTATTGACTATCGATACACATTTTTTAGTTGTTATAGCTAAATAAATCATCATCATCATCATCTCAGCCATCTAGCGTCCACTGCTAAACATAGGCCTCCCCATAGATTTCCACAGCGAGGGATCTTGTGCATCTTGTGCTAAATAAATATAACGATAAATATGGAAATACCTACAAGTTTATAAAAAACCGTGGCACCTGGAGTGCCGAGAGAAGTGATAACTTGAACAATTGGGTGCCTAGTGTATTTTTCGAATCGTTAGGAAATCACCCGTTTAGTTTTAAAATGAGCTACTGAGGTGTCGGTGAGCAGTCACGTGACTCGCACGTGACCTTATCGAGGCGAATCCAAGAATTTGTTCTCATCTATACAGAAGTTTTCACATAAAAAATACATATAACGAATCGACTGATGTTGTACATAAAAAATTTAGTATTATGTAGTTTTTAGGCCTTTAAAATATATGCAATAAAATGAGCTTTGAAACATTATATAGTCATTATGAATATTAAGCTTCTAATTACAATTGCCTCTTTAGAACAAAATGATAATGTATTTATTCGCTTTCGAAAGTTAGGTATTGTTGAGTGAAGGTAACGTGGTGGTGCCATTCAGACAGACACAAGCTTTTATATTGAGTGCATAATTATAATTACTATAGTTGTTAAGGACTAGTTGTGATACTCGACTTCACTTGTGTTGTCTTATGTTTTCAATCTATAACGACCGTATACAAAAATATTAAAATAGGTTTCATTTACCACTTGAAACTAACCCTTATTTCAAATGTTAGCTAGCTATTAGCTGTCAAACTTTTGTATGGCAGTGTAGTAGGGATGATAGATGATCTCATAAATCAAACCATAAAAATAACGACCTCGAAGGTCGACATGACACTTACCTATGTGTCAAGGTGTGGTTTAAGCACAATCTTAGAAGGTATGTAGACAAACATCACGGTTGAAGTAAAGTTGGTTAATATTTAAACATGAGTTGATAAATATTTGGACTCCTGAAGGTCTCCAAAGACACACAACTAACAACCTGCTTAATTACAACCGTATATTATCTCTACTGTACAACAGAGTTAAAGTAAAGCTCATCGCAGTCCATCCGCGCCGAACGCGCCGAACCGTCAATTCAATAGAGGAAATGCTGAGACGTCAGAAACAAGCCGCTGACGTCATCAGTATTTTCTACATAGAAAAATGACTGCGGCGCGTAGGACGTGGACATATGTGCGATCATCTTAAAACCGCTTTTGCATAAAATAATCTTTTCTACAATGCTACAATATGCATTGTTGCCGCCTCTGTTTTAAAATCATTTAAAAGAAGTTGAAAGGTATTTTTTTACATTATTTATTTATTTATTATTATTATTTTCAGCCGTTAGTGTCGCACTGCTGGGCAAAGGCCTCCCCCCACTCCCTCCAGACATGGCGCCCCGACCCAGCGAGAAGGCAACGCAGCAGACCAAAACGGAGATGGCGAGACGAGCTCGACCAGTTTCTGACGGACTGGAGGGATGTTGCTGGGGACCGAGATTTTTTACATAATTTTATAATTATATTTTAAAAGAAACTAAACTAAGAAAGCATCATATTTCCAAATTACACACTTCTATCTAAAGATTATTGAAAACGAATTTATAAAAAAAAAATATGCAAATACTTTGAACTCATATTCATCTCATCTGTCAATTTTGTAGTTTTTTGCTTGCTTGTCACAAATCAATTAAAAGATTGGCCATCTTTAAAAAAAAAAAAAAAATTTTTAATTATGTGACTCACTATGAAAGCTTAACATACTGGTTGGTGAACTTCGTCCTCATACAGTTAAAAAGCCAAAATGTATGTTAAAGTCGGCAATCAAAATCGATTATTGATTTTTCACAAACCTGAATATTTCCTAAATCACATGAAAAACCATCAGACCAAAATTTTGAATTCAGTCTCAGTCCATTATAATTTTCACATAAAAAGTATATTTTTTCTTAAAAATTAAAAATTTATTGACTAGCTGCCCGTCGCGGTGTTACCCGCGATCCCTCGGGAAACTTCACTTCCCCGGGATATAATATAGCCTATGTTCATCGGGGATAATGTAGGATTCTATGGGTGAAAGATTTTTTCAAATCGGTCCAATAGTTTCGGAGCCTATTAATTTCAAACAAATAAACATACAAACAAACAAATCTTTCCTCTTTATAATATAAGTATTGATAAATCATAAATATTGCTGGACATTTCACACAGCATCATCTAGCCCCAAAGTAAGCAGAGCTTGTGTTATGGGTATTAAGATGACAGATATACTACTTATATACTTTTTTGTTTGTAAATACATACATATTATACATAGAAACACCCAGACCCGAGACAAATATTTGTCGATCATACAAACATTGGTCCCGCCGCGGGGATCAAACCCGCAACCTTTTGCGTGGCAGGCAGGCCTTCACCCACTGCGCTACAGAGGTCGTCATATATATACCTTACTTCCGTTTTAAAAATCAAATTATAATTAAATCAATTCAAATTGTGCTGACTGTACAGGTGTTTAGAATTTCTTGAAGATAGCGTTGCGTCATGTACATTGACATAAACAGTTGGAGCATGATACATTATCATTCACAATCGATACGTATATATTATCTAGATCAGAATCAGTCGACATCGAATCACAAACAAGTCTCTTACTACGAGTATACTATATACCTATTGTAAATGCAAAAGTTTGTTTGATGGGATAAATGTTTGTATGATCTGCAGATATTTATCTCGGGTCTCGGTGTTTCTATGTATAATATGTATGTATTTACAAACAAAAAAAAGGTAAAGTAGTATATCAGTTATCTGGTTTCCATAGTACAAAAAATAAAAAATAATGCTGGACTTTTTTCACACAGCATCATCTAGCCCCAAACTAAGCAAAGCTTGTAACTATTGACGACCTCTGTGGCGCAGTGGGTGAAAGCCCGCTTGGGACGCAGAAGGTTGCGGGTTCGATCCCCGCGCCGGGGATGAGTACAAGCTATGCTTAGTTTGGGGCTAGATGATGCTGTGTGAATTTGTCCAGCATTATTTATTATTTATTTAATGGATTTGTTTCAGTGTGAAGGATCCTTCACACTGAAAGGGCACAACTTCTTCTAAATGAATGTTGGTAATGCAGCTTACCTATTTCCTGGATCAACACATAGGCTACTCCGGAAAAGTGAATGTGTGAATGTGTGAATGTCCGGAATAATTCATGAGGACCGCGAATAAAACGCGCGGTGCATAATGGGTCATCATATCATCATCATCAGCCTATAGCCCTTTGAAGCGCTCGTGGTCGTGCTTGCTTAGTCGTTCTTGATAGATCGTCGAAGTTAAGCAACGTTCGAAACGGTCTGTAAGTGGATGGGTGACCGCCAGTGACATTTTCATCTGAGCGCTTCCGTGCTTCGGAGGGCACGTTAAATTGTCGGTCCCGGCTATTTAAGTCGTTAAGCCATGACGGAGGCCTTAAGGCGGCCTAAAAACTCCGTCACCAGAGTTGGCCACTGACTCATACGAACTTACTTAGCTTATAGCAGTCCACTGCTGGACATAGGCCTCCCCTAATGAGCGCCATTGCGCCCTGTCCTCAGCTCGACGCATCCAGCTTCTGCCAGCAGCTTTTCGCAGATCGTCACTCCACCTGGCCGGAGGGCGTCCTACACTACGTTTGTCGAGTCGCGGTCTCCACTCAAGAACTCGTTTACCCTAGCGGTTATCGGTTCTTCGGACAATGGGCTTAATGGGTGCATACCTATAATCAATTCACATCTATTGAACAAACAAGTTAAAATAGTCATGTGCTAAGCATACGATTTTGTAAACTAATGGTGACTGTTTAAATCTCTTGTAAAAAACGTATCTACAAATCTCGATACGTATGACCAATAATGTTATTTCCGCTTTCATACACACACCGTGTCTGATATTTATTCGTAATCAAAAACATCTTATCTTTTCGCCTTAAGGCCACTATCCAATGGAACGACATGTCTGAACAGTCACCGCATGCACGCAGTCAGATTAAATGTCATCATCATAATCTTTCTTGCAGAAGTTAGTATTCCATACGTGACAGGTTGCAAGCCCATCGCCGCCTATAAGAATACTAACTGGTTTCCTCACGATGTTTTCCTTCACCGTTCAGAGCTCGTGTTAAAACGCATATAAATTTTACGAAACGCAAAATCCATTGATATAAAGATCTGAGAGAATGTCTACCGCGCCTTGGGGATACAGTCGTGACCCTGTCTGTTTTATCATAATCTTTCGCCTGAAGCCAGCAGCTTAGATAGCTTTACACCTATTTACGCTATCTTTCTTGTGGTATAAGGCCGATGAAGCTCAAAGGATGGTATAGGTACTGAGCAAGTCTATTATATCTCAAATAATGCCCCAAGCAGCGTTCCGTTGAGGGTAGGTATAGGTTGCCGCCTGACGATGTATAAATCATCTATATTGATAAAAAGCAATCTTTCGAGTTTTCCAGACTCATCACATTCTTAACAAAAGCTTTGCCAGTTTCGGTTATTATTGACTGTTCCAAGAATTCACTTGCTTTGTGAAAATAATAATACAAATATACCTACTTTTTTCATTCATCTGACATAAAACTGTATCATTGCTCTGCATTGTATTAGGTTCATTCACAAAATTGACATCTAAGCTCACGCAATCATTTTAAAGATGCTATCCACTGCCTTACGTCTGAGAAAATTGCGTATCAAATATTTGACCCCGACTGACTCTACTTTAGTGGACAATAGCCCGTAGCCTATACAATTTGTATGTATTTTCTAATCGCCATTCAGCTTTGATTGACCCCGTAATTTGGTACGATCAGTTCTTCTGTAATATCTTCATTGTGACGTGACTAAATTAGCTCTATAGAAAACATGTGTGGCAATTGTTTCGTAATCTCACACATTACTACGAGTACAAGTACAATAAAATGTTCTTTGTGTTAGGTTAGACTCAAACGAACAAGAGCTTCTAACTGTGAAAAAAAACATCGCGAGGAAACCCGCAGCTTATAGTCGGCTCAACACATCGTGTATTGACGTTGTCTTTCCTATGGAGAAGTGGTTTAGGTGCTGGCTCAGATTGGTGCTGGGCAAGTCTTTGTCATCTCAAACACTGACCCAGGCACTCTGTTGGCATAAGTGCCTGCTGACGCTATAAAATAATACCTATATCATCTAGAATACATGTGGCTAATTTTTTTTATGATGAATGGGTCGACTCTTGATCTCGAAACTTACACAGGCAAGAATGAGGTCTACGATGGAGCGCACCCAGTAGGTGCTTTAACTCTCTTCTTGAAAACAACAGGGTCGTAGCGGAAATACAGACGCTGGGAAGCGGATTCCAAATTTTTGCAATGCGCATAATACTTTGAAAGCGCTTTGACGGCTAAGTTCAAGGTAGTTTAGATAGACTATGAGAGTAGTCAGCAGAAGGTGTTTGTAAGACCCCTCGCAGACTGCAGACTTTCTATCGGCCGATAGTTGAGACGGAACATACTTCTGCTTACTTCTCCATACTCATTACGAGCCGAAGTATGTTCCGTCTCAACTATCGGCCGATAGAAAGTCTGCAGTCTGCGAGGGGTCTTAGGGTTACAGGCGTAAGCCTGTTTCACCTGTATACTAACGTTAGTTAAATAACAATTCTAATAATAAACTTAAGATATTGACTAAGATTTCAAACAACACCTCTAGGCATTTCAATGATCGTATCTCATAGAATGTCGCCAAAGCAAGTGAATAATGGCGTAAGCCGTGCATATACCAGGAATTTATGTTAATTTATTATGTAACTATCTGCCAGCATGGGGAATGCTTGGCTGAAAGGTGCTAGTTTGATTCTTACGACGAAATGTTTCAATGTTCTGCGTCTGTATTTCCGCTGAGCTATGACCCTGTTGTTTTCAAGAAGAGAGTTATTAGGCACCCTCTGGGTAGGCTCGCTCCATCGTAGACCTCATTCTTGCCTATGTTAGTTTCGAGTTCAAGAGCCGACCCATTCATCATAAAAAAAAATGATCCGGGTAAAATAAAAAAAATACCGGATTCAGACTTAAGATTTGTATTGAAAGTCCCACTTTGCAAATAGGGCTTTTTACTGAACAGAGATTCGCTGGTAACTCCATTTCCGACTTATATTTTACAGTTAAAAAAATATATAATTTATTCTATATAAACCTACTTACATTATAAAAATGACAAAGAGTTATCATAATAATTTAAAACGTATAAATTACGATCAAACCACTTCACACGTCTATGACCTTCGATTGGCTTATGTAAATATTAAACACGTCTCAGTGGTGTAGCAAATTTTTATATGTTATAGGTAAATATGTATAAGGAAGTAAATTTAATACACAAAATGTCCAAATAACGCAGGTTTGCTATAATACAACTTAGGATTCCTTGTATTGTGGCTGTCAAAAGCTATGGTAACAACACCCAGACTTCGAGCAACAAGAAAAAGAACAATAAAAAACAGTGGCACTCCAGGAGTGCCAGCAGAAGTAAAAACTTGAACGGCTCTAAACTTGAGAAATAACCCGGGGTCGGTGAGCAGTCACGTGACTCGCACTGACCTTTTCGAGGCGAATCCAAGAATTTTTCTCATCCTAAAACTTCCAAACGCGCCTAAAGAAGTTTTCACTTTTGCCGGCACTCCTGGAGTGCCACTGTTTTTATTATTATTAATTATTATTAATATGTAAACTTTATTTACTATTTCCTTTGCCGTTTCGAGCTCATTATAATGTATGAACAGTTTATTCATTCACTAATCAACTAAAATAAGCTTACAATCTTTAATAGCTTAAATTGAAAATGACACGGAAATGATATCATGGTTTACTTAGAGGTATCATGACAGGAGTTAACAGACTTATGTCAAAATTGGCATTACGTCAAATACAGTGTTTTGTTTAATTTTACACACCTTTGCTATTTACTGTCACAAACTTATCTGTCCGGTGGCATAAAGAGGAACTAACGAATTTTACTGTAAAATTTATTTTTCTTCCAGCACCAAATGCGATAACAGCGCCTCTCTCACTGGTCCAGATAAGTTTGTGGCACTCTAGTAGTGGACGTGTAGTTATAATTGATGACCTTGAAGTTTATGTGGTAGGTATGTGAAAAATATGAGGCACTCAGGTACTCACCTACAACAGTTTGATAGTGGCTACTTGCTTTACCTATTCATAGCAAAGGTAGAGAGCTTTTTACAAATCTTTTTTATTGAGGTAGGCGAGCAAGTTTGTGTGAAGAATGTAATGATAGTGAAAGAGAAACATCTATTTATAGCAAACGGAAATCTGTGGTCTCTACCTACCTCTATGCAAAAGAGTAGTTTTAATGTATGTATGCATATCCTATTCCAATCGAAACAGCTTATTATTTCCTCTACCTACATCCTTTTCTTCGTAAAAATGATTTATTTTTCTCAACGTCTGCGGCTATATTTTTATATTTTCTAAGATTGGAACAAATGTCTAGTATTTGAACAAATCGATTATAATAAGTGCTATCGAGACAAACAAGGGATCAGAAAAAGGGTGCAGAGATGACCCTCATCTCAGAGTCTGAAGAGGGTGAGGTCGTAATCCAGTGGACATAATCAATAGCCACCATGGTAAGTCTTATGGCTCTGTTAATGTCGATCAGGCGATAATTTTTTCAGTCAAGTTACGAGGATGTAATTATTGTCATCTCCAACGTAAAAAACTACATGCAGACATGCAAACCGATGACACAATAATTTATGTTAATAATTAAAGATATGTAAGTGGAGGTAGACCGAAGACGAGATGGACGGTGAGAGATGACATCAGTAAGAAGAGGAGTGAGTGCTGAGATCGCAGCTGATGAAGGTTAAATGGAAGAGGAATACCTACATGTTGTGACAACCCATAAAGACAAGGGCAGGAATATAATGATGATTGTGGTTATGTGATTGCGGAAACCACGAAGAATCGGTCAAGTCAGAGAACGCCAAAAGCGGCAAAATCGCAAATTGACAATTTCGCTACCGGCTTGAGATAAATCTGTTCCGCCTTGGTGAAAGTATTCCCAAAATTGACGTCACTTCGAGGTCAGTATTCAATAAATACATCAAGAAAAGTGATGCTATGATGTTTTTCATACTACACGACACATTTAAGTTTAACTGTTAGTGGTCTTGGTTATTCACAGAACACTATTCCATATCACAATTCAACAGGGCAATATTTAGTTGTTAAGCCATAGCAGAGGATTTCATGCCAGGAGTTGACAACCATGTCATTAGAACTTTCGATTTATAATTTTCTGTTAAAAATGTTACAAATCTTGCATTTCTGCAAAATATACTGAACTTGATGTAAAAAATAGTCCAATAACAGTTTTGTCTTCCTTTAGAAAACCAAAATACTTATTGGAATGTAGATTGTTATTCTGATTACATTTTATCATCGTCATCGTCTATAGCAGTCCACTGCTGGACATAGGCCTCCTAATGAGCGCCATTGCGCCCTGTCCTCAGCTCGACGCATCCAGCTTCTTCCAGCAAGCCTTTCACAGATCGTGACTCCACCTGGCCGGAGGGCGTCCTACACTACGTTTGCCGAGTCGCGGTCTCCACACAAGAACTCGTTTACCCCAACGGTTATCGGTAGAACAGATAGATTTTATCGTACACGACAATTTTTCGTAGACGCAGCTTCATGAGCAATAATAATGATATCGTATCGTGGAGTGAAAGTAATCATAATCTATTTCTCCCGTGGTTCCAAAAAAACCACATCAAACATACCGCAATATGGCAAGGAGTTTTTTTTGTTCAGTAATTCGATCAGTTCAGTGTTTGTTAGACGCACGACTGCTTCGACCTAGTACATTATTTTTATAAAAAAACGAAATCTAACCCATAATGATTTGTAATAAGTAAATGCTGATTGATATAAAATGAAGTGGACCAATATAAAAAGTTTTGTTTATACAAAATAAACTTATAGCTAAGAAGATATTTTTAGGCGTTTCTCTCACTTCGTAAAAGTTTTTAAATACCTAAAAAAAAATTAAAAATCCAATTTTATTTTGTTGAACTCTTTCTTGAGCTTGTCTGCTGGAACAAACATCTCTATAAAATAAGTATTACTCATTTGTTGAATTATGTTGGTACGCAGGTCTCTAGGTTCCTATAGTTTAGATAAATTGGATCATTACTCAATAATTATTATAACCCAATACTTAGTTTCTATCATCACGTAGCAGAACTAAAGTAGAGCAATTCTTCTTTGTGTATCTTTGTTTGTGTCGCAATATTGGATGGCTACAGAAAAGTCAAGGAAAATTACATGCGTTGTAAAAATATGCAATAGATTTACACATCGGTTATACGATTTTCGTAGAAATGTCAGAACTAACAGTTTAATCGCTCAATTTGTCAGTTTGTTCATCCTTTTATATGATTTCGGATCCAGTGTGCTCTATCGGAAACTATTCATCGCTTATGATAAAAATAAATTGCGGAACTACTTCTTCTAAAACATTGTTAAAAACTAACTTAACACAGTTAGTTTTTAAAGCCACTTTATACAGTCTCCGAACTATTTGCAGATCTATTCACCGAACTATTATTTGTATTATGGATAGAAGACAGGTGAATACAGGCGATGAGGCCCTCTACACATTCGTGAGCGTCAGCATTCGTCGATCATCGGCGAATATATAGAGGGCCCAATATGTAGTAATTTTAACTGGCCTTGACGGCCTTTGCTGTGCATTAATATGCATATCCACTTTACACACACAAACTGTACTATATAGATACAAAATGATAGGAGTAGTCTAAATATAGAAGAATAGACGGAAGATTTAAACATCACACGTTCATGAACTCTCATCGTCACCAAATAAAAAAGTTATTGTTACAAATATGAAGTAAAAAGATCAACAAAGGTCTCAAAAAAGAGCAAAGTTCATAACAGTGTTAAGAAATTTCTCTGCGAATCAAAATAGTCGAGAGCGAATTTCGTACTGCAAAAAAATAATGAAGTGCTTGTAGTTTTTGTGGGTCTTTTTTGCAGAAGCCCGTACACATGGTACTTTCGATCGGTGAACATCTTTGCAAATCTAAATTATAAAAAGTTGATGCGGCGAACTTGACACTAATAAAACGTGGGTCCAAATAGCCAGACTGATGAGGTAATTATCAAGAGAAGAGGCCTTTCAGCATTGGGTCACAATTGACAAATAATATAATTATAATATAATATAATGGAAAGATACACTTGAGCAAACATTTGTAATGAGAATTGAGTCGCATTTCAATGCCGTGAACAATAGCAATAAGTATCATTTTTTTATTTAGCAAGAGTTCAGAGACAATTTTTCCGGTCTCCTTGAAAAAAGTTATAAAGCATAGTTAAGCTTAGCATTTTGAATAACAGAATAACACAATGAAAATAAAGGAGGCCTAAAAATTCCGACACTTTTCACTACTAGCCCAAACGAACTTACGTACTTGTTTACTATGACTATCTCTAATAACGATATAGAATCGTTTCATAAAGTCCGATTACACCATGTCGCAACTAAATTATTGAAGTTATTCCTACGTTATGAAAAACCATTGTCACTGAATCGAAATTAAAATCCCTTTTGTAACTGTTGACCTCAAATATCGAATGATCTGATTACTCTTAAAAGATAATGCTATTGTTTACGTCGCAACTTTTTGCTGGTAACATCTAGGTCGCAATTTTTATTCAGATATTTGGTAACGGTTTCTTGGCGTCTGTATTAAATAAACAGAAAATAATATACGGAGAATGTATAATTTTTGCGTATTTAATGAATTTGTCTCGGCAGTTGAATATAACCTTAGGAAAACTGACATAAGTATAAGTTTTTGTGTCGTCAAGGGCACAGGCGGTCTTGACAACCGGCGGAGCATATCTCAGCGTCATCGAGCACCTCGTCAGTTTCAAGAACATCAGATTTTAAAACCGATTACAATGATATTACGAGTATAACAATAACAATTCTGAAAAGTTAATAGAACGAGCTAGCATTAAAGCGTTTCTTTTGGAAACCATAACACGTTTAACTTGAAGCTAGCAGTTTTCACTGTGATACTTACGGCAACTTTTAACAGCACTTTTACTTGAAGCCAACCCTACTGAGGAGCTAAGTCCAGTCCATCCGAGTACTGAGCGATCCAGTCACTGACACAACACACTCTGAAAATCAAGTTAGCACTTCACAAAAGTCCTGTCCCGACGGGTCCTAAACCCGTTCCGGAGGATACCGTATTCCGGTTTTAGAAGGTCACTTTCCGCGAGGTGCTGTGCGGGTTCCAGGGTATTCTGCCACGGGGCGAGGGTTGAAGGAGAGTAATGAAAGTTTCGTTTTTAAACTTTTTTCGCGATGTCGGACGTTCGGCTTCGCGGCGCGGGCGACACGAGCGTCGCGGACGGCAGCTCTCTGCAGACTGGCACGCGGTGAAAAATTTCACGAGTGTGCGGTCGAAGCCTCCGCATCGCGACGCGCGTTCGCATGTGTGCGGCTTGCAGATTCCTCTACTGTGATACGAATGCTGCGATCGAAGTTCCCGCTGCGTTTCCATTGCTGTTCTTATTCGAAAGTGAAGACAGAATCTTATTGGAGAGCTTTCAAGCTTCGCGTGTTGAAGCTGTTTTCATCCATATGAAAAGTCCATACGTACAGGTTGGTTCATTTATTGTTATGGGCCTGCAGTCGTTGCATAGTTTTATGAAATTGGCTTTTTGTTCACACCGTCTGGCGGTTCCCTTGGGAGCGACTAAGCGACGGTGAACTTTATAACGTAGCGTTCTTTAGCACGGATGCGCTTTATTAAGTTTTAATGCGGTATTATGATCGTTTTATTATTGTCATGGCGGCGGGTGGGCACTGAGACATTCTTGGAAAAACTAAACAAGACAACGACCACAGGCATGGTAGACATTCTCAGATCTTTTTGGGTATTCAAGATCCTTTTTAGGATAATAATTTGCCGAAATTAATATTATTGAAAGTGTTTCGAATAAAATGTAGAGTTTTACGAATATGGTGGACAATTTGTACTCCATCCGGTATAGCGTTTGTATGAAGTTTTTCGAGTATCCATGTTGTGACTGTCTTCCATCCAACTGCCGGACGTCCTACTTAATATAATGCACATTATTACTTTGAAGTCCCAATAAGTACGCTGTAGTGGGCTGGACATGGCTAGCGTAAACTTTGATTTACTGTCCGGAAAACTACCCCGGGAGCCATAAGCAATAAATTCACGTCATACTATAAAACAGTTTTATTTTTTTCAACTGTTATTTTACAGTTTTTTTGTTTTATATTTGCACGTAACAAAACATTTAAGTACATAGATTTGTTGACAAAAAGTGAGAAGTACCGTGCCGTGCTGTACTATCGTGAAGCTAAAATGAATGAACCTAATGAAGGTGAGAAAAATAAATGGTATTTTAAATTATAAATAAGTATAACAAGTTCTTTAATTACAAATGACATTTGAAAGAGCAATGACACAAGTTAAGGGGGGTGTTCATTAATTACGTGATGGTTTTAGCAACATTTTAAACCCCCCCTGGTGATATTTGATGTTTTTTTCCAAACCCCCTCACCTCTCTTCGCGCCTCACGTCATTAATGGACACCCCTAAACTAGGTACCAATAACTAACTAAAACAGTTACTGGATGACGGAAGTATGACGTAAAAAGATCACCGCTGGCTCTTTTGTGCTAATGCTGATTTACCGAGAGCTGAAGGGATTACTGTCAGTTCTGAATGCCTGGAATCAATGCGTAATGGCTAAGCGATCAGCGGTTAATACCAAAACAGTGGTAACCTATGTAACAGTGTCATATATGTCCTATATAACCTCTCTCTCTCTATAACCTGACTGACGCCGCCTAAATCATCTGTAACAGATGGAAAAAGAGGCTAATAAAAAAAAAACCTCTCTGTATTCTGTGATATAACTATATGTCCCAATTTATTGACTAAAAACAATATTATAAGAAAAGTCCAGTCGCGCTTTATAAATGAGTATAAATTCAAAAACTCCAAAATAAACAGAGCTCATTCATCATTATATCAGAGTTGGCCTCTGACTCATACGAACTTACTTACTAGACCAAGAAATGAAATTTTTGTGTCATACTATAACCACACTAAAAAAATATAAGTACCTGGTCTATCTATCATTCAACTAAAATAATACTATGAGAAACCCAAAAAAGTTTTCAGACTATCAGGACTATATTTTATAGTTGTCCTAACACATTAAGTATTCGTTTGCCCACTAAATCACTGGTAGAGCGCAACCACAGATCAGTAAAGGTCATGGGACAAACAAATCCCGCATAAATGTGGAATGCATTTTTTGTGGAACATGAAAAAGGACTTCTAGACCAAGCTAATTCTAAATCTAGACTAATCCCAGTATTGTAAGAATAATAATAAAGTTAAGAAACGAATCCCTTCACTCGCTGATGAAATAGAATCACACGCTCCCTCCGTTCGCATCATTAGGGGTGATACAATGTAGTTTGTTATGTAGACTTTAGGCGTCTAGGAAGTGCAGAACGAATATAAACCATGAAATGCATTTTTACAACGATATTTCAACTGGGATTATAGAAATAATGAACATAGAAGAAAAAACAAAAGATAAAGAATTAATTCATCATCATAATCATCATCTTAGAAAAAGAAAGAAAGCAAAAAGATCTAGATCTTGTAAAGGTTGCGAGGAGCCGTTGGGCGCAAGCTGCACAAGATCGATCGCTGTGGAAATCTATGCGGAAGGCCTATGTTCAGAAGTGGACGCTAGATGGTTGAGATGAAAGAATTAATTACTTCGAGTCAAATATAAGGTCGCTATTTAGAAAGAGATAAATTAAAAAAATTAATGCATTGAAAAGAGCTAATTAATAAAAAAAACAGTGGCACTCCAGGAGTGCCGACAGAAGTGAACACTTGAACAATTACGTGTGTATTTTTTTGAATCGTCAGGATATATTTTTGCGGCACGCCGCCGATTCTTTACCGTGTTTAGTTACGGAGTTCAAAACTAGATGGCGCTGACGGTGGTGTCGGTAACACTGTCAGTCTGAGTTCAATAGATTTTTCCCATCTGAAAAATGCCCAACGAGCCTGAAGTTTGCACTTCAAAAGAACATTGATCATAAACAACTTTGTAAAACTGTGTCAAGTTAATAAATTCTTCTAATTGCAAGCACACGCCACTAATTAGAAATAAGGGCCAGCCCTTACGATTAGCTCTTGCTACGATAACCTGACCTGGTATTCGAACTCACGATAAGGTCAGGCTATAAATACATTAATCCGGTTCAACTAGGCCCTTTATTGGTTCAGTGTTGTGTGAAATGACTTTTCTATTATACTTGCAGAAATACAAATTGTAGCATTCACAGAACTAAGAGATTCCATAAAGATGTAAGTAGTAAGTATATAAGTATATAAAAACAAAACGTATGTAAGTAGTATATCAGTTATCTGGTTCCCATAGTACAAGCTTTGCTTAGTTTGGGGCTAGATGATGCTGTGTGAAATGTCCATAATTATAAATATAAATGTAAGTAATAGATGATGGCCAGAAGATAATGTGAGAGAGAGAATTCAGAATGAGAAAGAGAGAAATAATACAAATTTAATCGACTATGGATTTTTAAAGAAAAAAACTTCCATCATTATCTTCCTGCCCTTTTCCCACATTAGGTGGGTTCGGCACAAGGGTTCTTCTTCCATTCTCCTCTATCAGCCGTCATCTCTACACTCACTCTTTTCGTACTCGTGTCATCCTTCACACAATCCATCCATCTTGTCTTTGGCCTACCTTTAAATCCCTCAACATATGAATGTTGAGGGATGTAACTAGAAGAGTGCTTGATGAACCAAGCACTCTTCTAGTTACATGACATTCCTTCTCATTACATGCCGATACCATCCTAGCCTCCCTCAATATTTCATTAAAACCAAAACATAATAATTTATCTCTTTTAATGTCGTCGTCAAACGACGAATGCAATGTTTTAATTTCACTGTGAATAGAATTAGCACTACAAAGTAAGCTTCTCAAACAATTACGTTAATTCTATGTTTCCATACAGCACGGCAATTCAAATGTTTACTTAAAACCTTAGTTTTTCCGAAAACTGATACCGTCATATAGCGTAGGCTAATAAAAGATTGACTGTTTTGGCTTTTTGATAGTTGTGGTTTTTTCAAAAGGTTTAAATAAATAAATAAATAATGCTGGACTTTTCACAGATCATCATTTAGCCCCCCCAAAGTAAGCAGAGCTTGTGTTATGGGTACTTCTGATATCCTACTTAGGTATATACTTTTTGTTTTTTGTAAATACTCACATATTTTATAATATAAAAAACACCCGAATCCCAGACAAATATCTGTAGATCATACAAACATTTATACGTTAAACGTCGGCTAACTGGTTAAACAGGGTATTATTTCTTATTACATTGCGGCAGTCATATAACGGTTTGGTCTTCACAGAAACAGCAAGTTAGACTAGACAAATGACAATATGCAATTTCAGAAAAGCATCGTTTTCTACGCTAATTAGTTTGCGACACACGTTTTGTATGGAAGGTTGATTGTGAAACGGAGTATCTTATTTGAGAAGTCACTCAAGGAAATTACTCTTTTGTGGGTTATTTGACGATAACTTATAAAGTTGTGAAACAATCTTGCGGTTGAAGCTTCAAGATCTCGTGGTATTTTTTTTGCTAACCTATTGTGTCCCACTGCTGGGCAAAGGTATCCTCCAAAATTTCTACTGGCCACTATCTTTGACGATCTCCCACCTCACAAACCCGTCGAGATAGTCCCGCCAACGCCTTCTCGGCCGGCCTCGTCATTGAAGTAATTAAAAATTTTACGCAACGCAAACCCCATTGATGCAGACTGGGATTCGAAATTACAACTTCCGAAGTCAAGACCTCTCTCTACACCAATGGCTCTTTCACACGGTTCGACAATCACATACTCGTTAATTGCCGAAAGCACCCACGACAGTAAAGTTTAACAAGCTGGCGATAGATTTCAAAGTGATATTTTACTATCTTCTTGAAAAGTCAATTCATTGTTTATGCGTGTAACATTTCATCACACTTTGATGTACATTGCTCATTTTATCGTTCCAAGGTTTTGAAACACCCACATTATGCTGCAATGTATAGAAAACTTCATGTAATAGTTTTGTGAAAAGATATTGGTGTCTAGGAAGGGTACTGTTACCTACAGAGATATTATGACCTGTGGCTGAGCTCATATTTCATCACTTTCTACGATTTTACAAGCTTTTATTAACTGGTACGTTGATAGCATCATCAGCTATTAATTTATTTTAAAGATTTTCAAGTTGTTAAAAAAGAATCAAAAAGATACCAAAGAGTCTCTAGAATATCAAAAGCGTAGGTACCAACCTATGTGTGTTGTTTCCCGCGGCGAGAATCACACCCTCTGCGTCACAGATGGGTCCTCGCCCACTGCGGCATAGAGGTTGTCACCAATATAATGGAAGTATTTGACTAGGTCAATGGAGGGATTATTAAAAAAGGCTTTCTTCCGCGTCCCCAAAATCAAGTCCCTTCCTCGGCAATTATGCAGTTCCATATAGTGACAGAATTAGGAAAACTCGCATGATCTCACGATTTTGATCTGATTTATCTCACCTCTCGAAAAGCAACCTTAAATCTATAACTATAAAGTTGTTTTTGAGGAAGAATGAGATGATGATTTTGAAAGCTGGAGTTTGATTGAGGGACAGTTCTCACGGAAAATGTTTAATTGGTAGCGTTCCAGTTGGTTTCGAGCGAGAGTGGTAATTGGGCGCTCAATTTCAAATACAGTTTCTGTTACTTTTAGTTGGCATAGTAGCTAGTCATAGGAGAAATAGGTACACTACTTTTGGCTAAGGAATCGATCGTCCTAATAGAACGTAAATGCGCGATCTAGTAGTGTTCTCGATAGATAACTCGTATAGGTTTTTAAAATTAATGTGTAACTGAAACTAAATCCACTTGAAAAATAAAATCGATAATAACAATACATTTTTCAATTTCCCCTAACAAAACCTAGTATCTCAGTAGGTACTAAAGTTGTCAAGCACGACAACAACAACTTTCGCTCATTTTCCGACAGTTTCTACAATAATGCAGACGTCATAATTCAGGGTAGAAGCATTATTCAGGTCAAAGTCAAAGTCAAAGTCAAAGTCAAAAAGCATTTATTCAGTAGGACCGCTGGGATCACTTTGAAACGTCTTAAAACTAGGTGATTTTACTCCTGTTCCTTCGCGACCAATACCGTGAAGAATCAGGGCAACAAACACGGTTTGGGGCCTAGCTTTCTTTTAGGTGATCCATCTTAAATCTAAACTTATGATAACTTAGGTGGTACCTACCTACCAATTGCTTAAATTATATAATACAAGATAGCAGACATTGAGGACACATCAGCCGTCGAGGGGCAGAGCGACATCAGGCCACGCGAATTTATCATTAATATAATCCTTAAGTGAATAATAAGCTTTTTTTATAAGAGTATTTTTTATGTAAGTTTTAAATCTTCGAATAGGCAGTTTAGTCGCGTTTTCAGGAAGTTTATTATAAAAAAGTATCGTATTTCCCATAAAAGAACCTTTTACTTTTTCTAATCTAAATTTAGGCAAATAAAGTTTATTCTTATTTCTTGTGTTAATGCTATGCACATCACTTTTTTTCCTAAAGTTATTGATATTTTTATGAGTATACAAAATGTTTTCATAAATGTACTGGGAAAAAACTGTTAGAATATTTATTTCTTTAAAACGTTGTCTCAGTGAGTCCCGTGGTTTCAATTTGTAAATCGCACGGACAGCTCGCTTTTGCAAAACAAATATATCTTGAATATCGGCTGCTTTACCCCAGAGAAATATACCGTATGACATCACACTATGGAAGTAACTATAATATACTATCTTAGCTGTCTCTTCGTCAGCCAATCTCCTAATCGTACGAACTGCATATGCGGCGGAGCTCAGTCTACCTGCAAGTCTTTCAATGTGAGCCCCCCACTGCAAATTGGAATCAACAGTTAGCCCCAAGAAAATAGCGGTATCGACCAGATTGAGTGCTTCCCCATTTAATTCAATTTTTGTTGCTTTGTGAACCACGTTAGGCAAAGTAAATTTAATACATTTAGTTTTCTTGGCATTAAGTAAGAGATTATTAGCCGTAAACCAGTTTAAAATTAGAGACAGAGACGCATTAACATCATCGTACTCTTCTTTATATCTATCAACTTTAAAAACCAAAGAGGTATCATCAGCAAACAGAACAATGTCACACATGTCTTTTACAAAAGAAGGGAGGTCATTTATATACACTAGAAACAAGAACGGGCCCAATATCGAGCCTTGTGGTACACCCATGTCAATAATTGACCCTGAAGACCTTTCGCCACCTACATCGACCTTAAGGACTCTATTGGAGAGATATGATTGGACAAGGTCTATAGCTTTATTTTGAACGCCATAATATTTTAACTTAGAAATCAGAGTCTCGTGACATACACAATCGAATGCTTTGGACAGATCACAGAATACTCCGATCACGTCTTGTGAGTTTTCAAAGGCTTCATAGATGTGCTTTAGAAGCAAAGTACCCGCGTCAGTTGTTGAACGACCTTTGGTGAATCCAAATTGATAATTATGCAGTAGTCCATGGAGATTAAAATGAGCTAGCAATTGATTCAAAATAACTTTTTCAAATATTTTACTTAATGCAGGCAGAATCGAAATTGGTCTATAGTTAGCAGGGTCGCTTTCATTGCCAGATTTGAATAAAGGAATAAGTTTGCTAAACTTCATAAGGTCAGGAAAAACACCCTCGTCAACACATCTGTTAAAGACATAAGCTAGACATGGTGCAATATCAATGACAATAGTAGCTAGTATCTTCGTTGATATTCCCCATAAATCCTCAGTATTTTTGATATTCAAAGTCTTAAATGTTTTGACAATATGATCTGCGCTCACATAACTGAACTCAAACTCACTGTTAATCTGAGTAGCACCAGTTTCTAGATAGGCGAGTGCGCTAGAAGCTGAGGAATTGAGTGACCGGGTCGCAACCTGGGCTACATTAGAAAAAAAACTATCAAACGCGTTAGCTATTTCAGTGTTATTGGTTAAAAGAGTATCATTAACTTTTAAATTTATCTGTTTAAAACCATGTTTTGATTTACCTGATTCATTATTTATTAATTTCCAAGTGGCTTTAATTTTATTCGAAGAAGATTCTATTTTATTTCTCAAATGCATTGATTTAGCTGCTTGACATACTTTTTTAAATATTTTAGAATAGTTCTTAATGTATAAGATATGTGATGGGTTGTGAAGCATTAGTTCTCTAGTAGCATAAAGATCATACAGTCTATTCCTACTTCGATAAATACCTGGCGTTGCCCAGTCTACAAAGCTCACACAAGCTTTAGTTAAGCAGGTCTTTAATTTAAATATTTCCGTATGCTCCTCAATAATAAGATTTGACAAACTGGCAAATAGGTCATTTGGGTTTTCTACACAAGGTAAAAGTGACATTTTGAGTTCTATATTTCTTTGAAACTTTATAATACGACTCACTGTGATGGGCCGATATGAGAACTTTACAGGTTCATTTAATGTGAAATTAGGAAAAACGACACTTTGACCATAGTGATCGGACTCAAAATTTTTTACTAAAGATTTACTAATCGGTAAACAGTTACAGAAGACATTGTCCAGACATGTGGCCGTTTCTGATGTCACCCTAGTTGGCTCATAAAAGAGATGTTTTAAATTAAAACATTTAAATAAATTAGTTAACCTGTCAGTGTCTACCAATATATCAATATTAAAATCGCCGCAGATTATTAGGTTTTTGTTACATTCAAAAATTTTAAGTAAAACTTCTTCCATAGTGGACTCATATATCCTATGATCAGCACTGGGGGGACGGTAGATACTTACAACGATATGTCGCTCTAGCTCAACGCACGACAGCTCAATAGTCCTCTCGATAGAGAGGTTAACAATATCTTTACGTTCCTTGCATTTCAAGTTATTTTTAATAATAATTAGAGAGCCGCCTCTTATGGCGCTCTTGCGTTTATATGAACTTATTACATTGTAATGGTTAAGATAAGGGAGCAACTCATTTTCTATAATCCAGTGTTCTGTGACACACATAACATCTACATTGAATTTATTTAAAAACAACTCTAATTCTAATTTTTTGCTGGGGAGACCTTGCATGTTCTGATGTACAACATGAAAGGTGCCTGTCTTACCCATTGTCGAAGTGGTCAGTTTAAATGTTGACCCACAGTCCCTATTTTTTGAATACCCTGATTAGTAATATTACTAACCCCCGGCTCGTCAGTTAATTGTGTTATACTACTTATAACACCATCAAAAATATTATATGCTAACAATTTAGCAATTATCAATTTACTATTCCTACTATGGTACATTGTACCTTTTGTCAAAATAAAATCACTAATAAAATTATTAGTATCTAAATATAAAACGTCACTATGACGACATGTCAAATTATAAAATAATAAATTAGCTTTATGAACTCTCTGGTTCTCCTTTTCAGTTGAGAACTGAGAGTAAGGAAAAGCACACAAAATTAATTTTCCTAACCCTAGATCTAGCTTCTCCAATAAAGTCTCAACAAGGTTGATTATGTCCAAGCGCTTGACACTACTACTTTCGCCTAAGTGCAATATCAAAGTGGTATTGCTGTCAAGTGATGAATCTCTCTTGATGATTTTAGTGAAGTGGTCAATGGGGGCATTCGGGAAACAATTATTAATTACATTTTGCCTCAGTTGACCACCAAGTAGCCGCCCTAAACCCTCGCCTATTTGGTCTGAGAAAATGACAGTCTTCCGGGTCTGCTGACAGACTTGTTGCTGTCTAACCGAAGACTGTGAGACATTTCGGCACGGACATATGGGCGATCAACTTAAGTACTCAGTTGATACTAGTAACGTGAATCTACTTATTTTATCAGGCACAAGGTACATTAGTAAGGCGTATCTTGAATGGCAGCCGGCGCCGCGCCTTTGTGCTTCGATGGGCCGTACTATTGTCTCTTGGTCAAGAGATGTGTTTGTCAGAAGAAATGAATGAAAGAAGAGGAGGCCTTGATGGAATAGGAATTTGGTCAAAATTACTGTGCCACAAACGAACCGGTGAGGGAGGCGCTGTTATCGCTTTTGGTGTTGGCAGATAAATAAATACAGTAAAATTCGTTAGTTCCTCTTTTGACCACCGGTCCAGATAAGTTTGTGTCACTGTAGTATCGAAAACTGTCATGAGGCCTACATAATCTGTCAATAGATTCCGAATCTTTAAGGTGGGTGCAGACTTTTCCGCGCCAAACTGTCAATTCAATAAAATAAATGCTGAGACGTCAGAAGCGAGCTGTATTTTCTGGCGTCATCATGGCGCCGTGCGGCGCGTACGGCACGGACATATGGGCGATCAACTTAAGTACTCAGTTGATACTAGTAACGTGAATCTACTTATTTTATGAGGGCAAAACCTCGTCATATTTTATCTCAAAATCATATATAATAGTGTCACAGTTTGAGTTGTGACAAAACATTGAAAAACAATCCATACTACTATCTGTATTCTGTGCTACTACGCAATTCAAAGATGCTCTGATACGCCGCCAGGATCATAATAATCTTTTGAAGTGGTAAATGGTCTCAAAACATTGACATTGCTCTAGATAGACATATGTGGTTATCAATCAAACGCAATCGGTCAATAGATAAAGTAACGCTGACTTTCAACAGATAAGAAATTGTAGAAAAATCACGTATTCTTCAAGACGTACAAAGTACAATAACGTATCATAAGTATATTTACTATCTTCTTTAATAGTATTTTGTTCTGGGTATACATACTTTTTTTTAAAGGTTGCCTGGAAGAGATCGCTTCTTAGCGATAAAGCCGCCTATCGTACATTTTTATCTGATTTTGCTTTTGTTTTTTTGTATTTTTTAATGGCGTGCAAAGAATTTTCATTCATTCATTCATTTTTACTTTTTACTTGATTTTTTTCTTTTTTTACAGTCGGCGTTTCAAGAGGGATTGGCGACCAGTCTGCCTGTCTGCATACTACCCACTCCTCATAACAGGGTCTTTGATCGTCCGCTTTTGGGCGGAGGAAAGACAATAGTTTATTCTAAACTAGCTGCGCCCCGCGGTTTCACCCGCGTAAGTCCCGTTCCCGCGGGAATATCGGGATAAAAAGTAGCCTATGTGTTAATCCAGGGTATCACCTATCTACATACCAAATTTCAACCAAATCGGTCCAGCCGTTTTTGCGTGAAAGAGTAACAAACATCCATACATCCATACATCCATACTTACAAACTTTCGCCTTTATAATATTTATAGGATAATGTAGACTGTTAGCTCCATATTCCTGAAGACAAACACAATAAATAAGTGGGTATTTTACACAGCATTATCTGGCCCCAAAGTAAGTTTAAGCTTGCTTTTTTGGACATTTTTTCGATATTTTAACATAATAAACCCGAGAAAATAATTGAATTTAGCAGATCATACATCCCTCGATGAGAATCGAAGATGCACCCTCCCGCGTCGCAGGCGGGCCTTCGTCCACTGCGCCACAGGACGCTATTTCATTTACTCGAATATAAACAATAGTAGGGTTCATAGTACCGAAGTCCTGTTCCCATGAGGCGCGGTGGGTTCAGATCGTGACTCCGCCTGACCCGTGTCAACCGCGGCCATGCAGATATTACGCTTGTTAGACCCTCTATCTGGGCCGGACGCCAAATTAACTGACTATGACGAGAAAGCTAGCTTATTATGTAGGAAGTACGGGTATAGTCAATTCAGTGAGATGTATTCATCTAAGAAACAAAGGAACTGAATCCTTGTGAAAGCTTGCGTCTCCTCATACGTACATTTGTGATGCGATGAAGTACAAAACTGAGCTGAACGAAGCCCGTTGGCGTGATTTTATCGAATCGTTCAAATATTATGTCACCAAACTCCGTCACCAGAGTTAGCCACTGACTCATACGTACTTACTTACTCTGTAATGAGTAAAAAGTGACAGTGCAGCTCAACGTTTTGCTACAAGTAAATGCTCTAGTCTGTACTCACCATAAGAAATAACTTATTAACAATTAAGTATATTAAATACCTACTGAGGTATCCGAGCGATCTATGAAATTATATCGGCATACACATAAAAAACAATTTAACAACGTTAAAATAAATATTGCATTACAAGAATATTGCTTAGCCCATAAAGCTCTACTTTATAATCAAAAAGTGCCTACAGTTTAATAGAGCAGCCTAGACGCATGTAAATGTCTGTCATGAAATTGCATTGCGATCAACATTAAACCTTTTATTACTTTAGAAATTCTTGTTTTAGAACTAAAAAAGGAACTTGTATGAAGTTACTTTTTCTATAAATATTACCACCTATTACACAAACTTTTATTATTCTGCAAAACTTGAGGTTTTTCTAGAGGCGCATTACAAGAGTGAAAAATGTTGTATAGCGAAAAATCTCTGGCCGTTTGGAAATACACAAATTTTGAAATCAGAACACGTTCCGAACTGGCTGGTTTTTCGACGATATCTCTCAGGAACAGGATTTAAATTCGGCATTCTAAAAATACTGTGTTCGCGCCAATATTTGCACCAATCAGATGCGTATAAAATAAAATACTTTTTTAGCTGCTCTTTAACATTCACGGCAGAATGAGTCACTGAACTGGAGGATTTGACTCATTCCTGAAGAATGACTCATACATTTATATTTTATCCCGTAGGGCATTGATCTTGAAGAAAAATAAGCTCCCTACTAGCATTGCTCATAGAATTTTCCAATGACTCTCTTTTTTAGGTAGATTTGTTGGGTTTTCTAAGACACTTTATTCGAATACCTAGTATTAGAATGATGGTCTAGAATTAGTCTAGATTGTATGACAAAAATTGGCTGTGTATGATCTGTCTTTTGAGTAAAAGTTAGAATTTTGTGTGTTAAAAAATAAGAAGGCTGTTAGTTTGTTTGTTTGTATCTGGGCGTGTCTCAGGCTACTTCTTTTACCTACACATCTCCAATCGATCAACCCCCAAGATCTCAGAGAATGTCTACCTACCATACCTTAAAAACAAAGTAAGTAAATAGTTATCCTGCATAGTTTTGTATGTAAGTACTATCAATTGACATCTATTTACTTTCCCACGGCAATTGCAAAGTGTTTACATTATTTACTTTCATTGATTTAATTTTCATTTCCCGGAAAAGGAACGTGTTCGATTAAGATTTTGATTGGAGATTAGCGTCTAATGACAGCTTTCTGTCATTACGGTGTCACTGTCAAGTTCAATGGCTTCGCGAGTTGGCGCGAAGAATACTAATAGTTCCCGCGTATCGCTGTGGCAATAGGAATTATCTTCAAATATTTTAGAGATAAAAGTTAAAGGGTTACCTCACAACATTCCTAGTTAAATTTTATTTGCCATTTTACGTACGATAACCAATGAACGAAACATCGGAGTGAGGTAAATTAGTTCAAATAAATTAGTTCGGAAGTAAATTAGTTCTCGGCATCAATGGTTTTTGCGTTTTGTTAAATTTATATGCGCTTTAACACGAGCTCTGAGCGGTGAAGGAAAAACATCGTGAGGAAATCATTAAGTATTCTTATAGGCGGCGATGGGCTTGCAACCTGTCACGTATGGAATACTAACTTATGCACGATGTGGGCATGCATCAAAATGTATTTGTAAATGCCTCTGACTACCCCCTTAGACATCTTCAAAGGATCTGGAATATAAAAGATCTGAGCGAATGTCTACCGCACCTTGGGGATGCAGTCGTGACCCTGTTTACGTGTTTTTTAATGAGTGTCAGAAATATCTTAAAAGTTCTTGAACGAGTCTTGAACCCATTCTGTCACCGAATGATACATTACCTATTTTGTGTTTCTTCTCTTTGAACTTATAATTGAATACGATCCCGAAAACGATCCCGTGGGAGATCACAAACCAGACTGTGACCAACTTAGAGACCGGGAGACGGCGTTCTACAGTGTGGTACAGATGGCGACAAACCGGAGTCACTGGAGACAAGCCGTCTATACTTGCAGAACGACGCATGGTGATCACGATCTTCAGAAATGAAGTACCGACCAAAGAAGAATAATTGAATATGTGCCATAGCTGTCACCGATAACTGTAGTCGAAGAATCATTGGCTCAGTAGGAGAGAGTTAAAAATAATAAATGTGGAAACGATTTGTTATGATTATATTATTATTCTTTTATTAAACAGAGCAAGTTCAAGGTGGTTGATGTGAAACAGATGGTTTACCAAGAGTCATATTGGATAGCTTGTGGTACCAAAGATGATATTTTAGGTGGGTTTTTATCAAAAAATAATTGTTAAGTATGTTTTTTTTTTGTGTTTTGTTTTTGCACCAAAGGAAAGTAAGTATGTTACTTTTTACTTTTCAACTTACAAGCGAGAAAGAAGCTTTTAAGTTTTACAGGATCCCTTGAAAATCATTTAGTTTAAGGAACCACAATAACCTAACCTAAAGCAATTTTATAAAAACTGCCCAAAAAAATACCACAGACATCAATCGCGTACGCACTCTCATTCAAACTATTCTCTTGTTTCTTCTCCAGTCAGCATTAGGGAGACCCTTTTAAACCTGTTTTTCTTTCAAGTACGTACGTAAGTATATTTTCTTTGTCGTTTCTAAAATTATTTAAACTTGCAGCTTATTTTACTCCATATAGTTCAACCAAACTGTTATAAACAGACTCAATCAGTCTCATTCTACTTCATAATAGCGAGAGTGGTTCACTCACCTTGTAAATCGCATAGCAATTTATAATAAATCTATTTAACTAAAGTAATCGACACCTATAACTCAGATTGGTTATGGAGAGAAACCAATAACGTGGTAACCAACCCCCTTATTCACAAATAAAAAACAAAACAAGATCACTATTGTAACACAAAGCGCGATGGTTTTTCTCCCAGAAAATCCTTTGAAGATGTCCAAAAAGTAAGAGGCACGCAAAATTATTATACAGGCTGTAAAAAGACGTCTACCGAAGCCGAAAGGGGTCGGTAGTAAATAAGCGAAAATAACATACAATGACTAAGCTAAGTCAATTTTTTTCGCTAAATATGTTTAGAATCATGGTCTAATTGTAACCCCTCAGTTTTCGGTAAGTAGTTGTCTTTTTACATCCTGTATAATATTTGGAAAAAAAATATTCTAACTGATTTTCTTGATGTTTTCCGTTACCGTTTAGTGAGATCGCGTTAATCACCGTTTAGTGATCGTGTTAAGCTTTTCTTTCCCGGGATCTGACTTTAGATTTTCTCAAAAATAATGTATAGTGGCTGAAATAAGTAATGAAACTTTTGTTCATGGCTTTTTGCTATATACTCAAAGGTTGCTGGTAGAACTCTGCCTTTGTACATGTACTTTATAACATATTTTTCTTTATGTTTTCTGTTAAACAATAAAGAATTACTGAATTACAGTAAAGTTTGGGTACAAAGCTAACAGCATGCGGATGAAGTCGCGAAAACTAAACAATATTCCGAAATCTTTGTAAATAGGGGTCCAGTCCAGTAAGTACAGGGGCGGGTGCGTGTGCACAACACAGATGAAATTAATAGTTACTTCAGTGAAACGTGCGCGCAAGGCAAACCGCTGCGAACTTGCAGCTGGTGACCATTATTCATGAAGAAACGAGAAAAACACGACTGGTATGGCACGGTATGGATCACTCGTGGTGTGGCTTCGTCGTGCTTGATAGATCGTCGAAGTTAAGCAATCTTCTTCTTTTGTGTAACTACCTACATCAATATTTAGATAAGGGTTGAGTAAAACCCCGCCACCATTACTTTTTTTTTTAATTAAATAGGTCAGCATTTGACCTCACTCTGCCTGATGTTAAGCAGTAATGAGGTCTAAGATGGAGCATGCTTGCCTAGAAGGAACCTATTTACTCTTGGGTTTATTCATAGTTTATGTTACCTACAAATACAAAATACAAAAAATCTTTATTTAGGAAACAGTAACATGTTTAAGCAATAACTTGAAAACGGTGATGTTCGTGATAGTAATAATACTGTGTTACGAACATCAAGATTTGAAGACCCCTATATTGTCCTTTTTGGGGATATACAGAGCCTGGCAATGAGTTCCACAATTTGGCGGTGCGTATGAAAAATGTGGACTCCAAAACGTTTTGGTCACTCCAGCGTCCGTGGCGTCAATGAGGTCCTTCCTTGTGCAGGGGGTAGGGCACAAAGGGTAAACGATCAGGTGGGACATCGTTTGGATAGGGACCCCGCAGTCACAATGGGTCTGGGAGGGATCGCGATAGCCCCACCTGCACATACTCTCCCTGCATCGACCGACTTGGATCCGCAATCGGTTGATAGACCTTTAAACCAGCCAGGGCAGATCACGTCCTGCAATGATCTGTGTGGTCACAAAATGGATGGATGCTTAGAATCACACATCTTTTGGATTGTGATATGAGCACTGAAGTCCTCAGTTGATAATTCCACTAGCGGTCACCCATCCATTTGAGTGATTGCACAAAACGTTGCATAACTTCGACGATCTAGAACGACTAAGAATGTATTATAAAAGGGGCTACCATAAACCCACCATCACTGCGAAGGTCACAGAACAGATGGCTGATCACCAGCAAGATGGTCTGATGATCTTGTAAAGGCGGAGGGAAGGCGTGGGTTGGAACAGCACAGGAGAAACAATGGCGTGAAAATAAGGTCTGTTCTCAGCAGTGGGTGGATGTGAGCTGATAATATAGAACCCTTAACCCATTGCATGGTCTTTAAAAAACGAAATGCTATGGTCACAGTACAAAGCACGGCCGACAGGTTTGTGGGTCGACCAACCTGCCCTTATGTGTGTCTGTCAGCAGCTACAGTTACTTTCGATGCTTATTGGAAGGGTATAAATAGATCGCTGATTAGAACACTTCGTAACAGGACCTAAAGACTTGAGATTCTTTATAGATCCTGTTGTGTTGATCTGCAAATTGCTAAGGACCAGATTCCTAGAAAAGCGATGATTATTCAATAGGACCTACATATTTGCCGATGATAGACGAATGCCGACGTTCACAAAAGTGTAGAGGGCCTCATCGCCTGTATTCGCCTGTCATCGTCTTTCCAAATAGTTTCGCGAATGCGTAGAGCGGCCGTTATGGTATTGAACTGGTAGTGGTCTAATGATACAATTAAACTGGATGAGATGATACGCGCTCAGTCCTCTTTGGCATCTACCTCTCTCAATTCTTGTTTAGGGCTACTGCAAATTCCTCTCCCCTTACAGTCCCTAAAAGGAAGGAGGGAAGAAGGAGGTTCTTGAATCCCTAAAAGGGTTCTTCTTACATATTGAGCGAACGGAGGTTCATATTACACGTACAGCTTCATAATTTTACAATGAGTAAAGTAAAAAAATAAAACCAAATCTATGCGATATTCGAACATTGGTTTGACCAAAAAGTATTATCTACACAAACTGCGCACACTTCAGCTGACAAAAAAACGTAAAAAGCACCAAAACTTGTTCGTTTTCCAATATTCGTCAAATGGTCAAAACATGGCACTTACTTGGTAAAAACCGGTCACACCTGTTGGCACTAGCACGTGTGACTGGAACTGTGCAAACACTGATAGAAGTGACGATGAAGAGCTTTTGGGTTGAATTGATTATGTGGTAGATTGACTACAGTCCCGTTAAGTTTAGGCATAGATTCTGGATTCTGGACAATCAGGTGATTGAAAACTTTGAGTACAATCTGGACCGTGCGTGTTTTACGAAAATTTTCCTTTCCATTCTAATACTGACCTATGCATTCATGATAAATGATGGTGACTATATCTGGTGTAGCAATTGAAGTTTAATAAATGTTGTAAAGTTCTGTCTAATTAAAATTATTGTATGACTGTTGTTAGTTGTAGATTAAATTTCATTCAAATCATATAGAGACGGTTCGAACATAAAAAAAATATCATTAACTTACACAACGTTTGATACAAAACGGAAATATTGCATTTAATGCACGTAACTAAATGATGCGACTTCAATTACCATTAAATGAAATCGAAAGCTTAGAAGTATCATTACTTCAAATGCATAACTATGGCCATAGGCCATAAGTGGCCAGAATTCGGACATAAACATTAGTGGCCAAACCGATCCATCATGTCCTAAAATATTTGCCGAAACGGTCACAATATGACATAACCATGTCCATTATGATAAATGACATGGTATTTATGATCATACGAATAGCTTGAGCTATTTAGAGACAGTATTAAGATTTAATTTGATTTTGAAAATTGCTTAGATGAAATGAACCTTATGTCAATGAGATTAAATACTTTGAGAGCATCGTTTCTGCTAAGGTAATTTACATATATGAAACGATTGTATAAGAATGCCGCAGGGATGACTAATGTATGAAATTAATGTACGTACACACATACCTATAAGATCCTCTTCAGTATCCTGATATTACTCTACTTAGATCACCATCTCCTTGCCCCTTTCCCACATTATGTGAGGTCGGCACAACATGTGTTCTTCTTCCATTCTCCTCTATCAGCCGTCATCTCAACACTCACTCCTTTCTTACTCATGTCATCCTGCACACAATCCATCCATCTTTTCTTTGGCTTACCTAAATCTACTCGTAAATCCATCGACTCTCCTAGTTACATAGTATTCTTCCCTTCTCGTTACATGCCCATGCTAGGCCTATTGCTCTTCATCTTTTCATTTACTGGTACCACTTTCACACTTCCTCTTAGTACTAATTCCTTACTCTGTCCATTCGCGTCACTCCACACATCCATCTCAGCATTCGCATCTCAGCCACGCGCACCTTTTGTTCATCCGTCCCTTTTGTTTCCCAACACTCAGATCCATACAACATACACCTAATTAAAAAAAGATGCAAAATTATTCAACTTAAACAAAAAACTACACGTTGAAACTTAAAAATAATTATAATTATTATTGAACTTTTCAGAGCAAGTTGAAACAGAATATGGTCTATCTCACGAAGGCGGTCGTAGATGCACATTCGCTTACGCACACTGAAACAAATCTACGCACACAATTAAGACCAACCCTTCGAGAGATATCACACACAACTTATCTAGATGAAAATTCTCCATACACCATAATTTAACAAGAAATAGAAAGTAAAGACAATCACGCGTGCTTCGCCAATGAAGTTATATCACATACTTTTAGCCAAAGACAGCTAAAACGACGTACTTCGCCCGAAGCGTATGGCTGTAGCGCTATTTTCGGCTTCGGTCAAAGGAAAATGCCGAAAAAGATGACGGATAAAGTTACAGACTGACTCAACAGCGCTCCATATAATTGGGCACTCGGCTGATAGAGATTCGGTACCCTGAACAGATAGCATATACAGTGATAATCAAGACATTACAACAAGACAAGTAGTTCTTCAAGTAAAAAACACATTTCTATCTCTAATAGTAGTTATTGGGTCGGTACTTAAACCTGACAGTGTGAGTAAGTCAAAGAACATTACATCTACAGAATCTGATAAGTCTGATAGGTAATACCTATTACCGAGCGTATTAGACGAGCCTCAATTATCTTTGACTGCCTCCCCACTGGAGCTTGACTTTTAGTTTTAAGGTGGATCACCAAAAAGAATGATAGGTCCCAAACCGTGTTTGTTGCTATACCGGTATTGGTCGCGAAAGAACAGGACTAAAATTATTTCTAAGTGATCCCAGCGGTCCTACTGAGTAAATGCTTTTTGGCTTTGACTTTGATTAAACAATCAACGATCATGGATTTTGAGGATACTGTCGATAACCTACAAAAGTAATCGAGGTTAGAGATAGGTTCGTTTTTTCTGATTCGGCTTTATCTAAAGTACAACACTAGAACATAATTTAGTCATGGGACATTTTTCATCAGCAATGATAGTCATTTACGAACGTATTATTATATCGTAACAACTTAAGAATTGATGGGCGAGTAATCGCCAAGCGTAATTGGACATGATTTGTACGTAGTTAAGTCTTTGAGACCGTATGCATGTTCTACTATCTTCTCTAGTAAAATATTCTGAACGAAAAGTAGGTATTATTTATTCAAAGTGTTTTATTAAAAGTCCACGATACATTAACTGAAATAACGTTGACGTCGGATAAGGCCGAATGATGTAGGTGCTGGGCAAGCCTGTCTCAAACAATGTCCCAGGCACTACAGCGTCCCGTTGAATGTAGGCATAGGTTGCCTCCTGACGCTGTATAAATCATCTCTTAATTAAATAATACATAGGCTTATATGAATTTTTCAATGACCTAAGGTTACTATAGTACCTATAAAAGATCATTGGACTTAAGAAATACATTAAAACTTGACATTGGCAGAGTTATATTGATATTACAGTTAGTTGCCATTTAATAAAAGAAGAGGGTGGTTTTTCGCCATTTTAGGAAGAATCACTGCTCTGCTATTTTATTTTCTATTTCTTGTGTTTAACTAGGTTTTATTATGTTATTTCAGTGGCATTTTAATAATGAAGCCTTGGATTTGAAACAGGAGATCTGGAAAATGGAATGGGGGAGTACTGAAGAAGATTTCTCATTTGACGAATTTCCGTTAGAGTTTTGAAGAAAACAAGCCGCCGTGTTTTGTTCAAACCATCGACAGGACTTGACTGACTGACATGACTATAAATCTATTAAACTTGACATTGGCAGAATTACACCTAGTTGTGTAGATTGCCATTAAATAAAAGAAGAATAAGAAGTCCGTAGAGTGCCACAAACCTATCTGGACCGGGGGTTAAAAGAGGAACTAACGAGTTTTACTCTCAAATTTATTTTTCTGCCAACACCAAATGCGAAACAGCGCCTCCCTCACCGATTCAGATAAGTTTGTGGCACTCTACATTCAGCCTGTCTGCGTTAAATGTCAAAATTTTTACGCGTTCATTGAACGCGTGAACGCTTAGTCCATTACGCAGCTTACGAATTTCGGACATTGCAACGCTCAATAAAAGTAAGTAAGTTCGTATGAGTCAGTGGCCAACTCTGGCGACGGAGTTTTTAGGCCGCCTTAAGGCCTCCGTCATGGCTTAATGACTTAAATAGGGACCGACAATTTAACGTACCCTCCGAAGCACGGAAGCGCTCAGATGAAAATGCCACTCACCCATCCACTTACAGACCGTTTCGAACGTTGCTTAACTTCGACGATCTATCAAGAACGACTAAGCAAGCACGACCACGAGCGCTTCAATAACATTACTAGATAATTACGTCTACAAGAAATAAAGTTTTTCTTCTAATAGATTTCGGAAGGCGGCGTTTAGTGAAGAGAAACGTTGATGAAAGACTCACATTTACCGCACACGCAAATTCATGTTACATACAAACTGACATATTACAAAATAGTTATCTAATTTAAACTATACACGCAAGTAATCCATCATTCGGATTGCCACCAAACAAGAAAACTATAAATCAAGTTAGCGCTATGGGAAAGTATTAGCTGAGACGCCATTTACACAATGCCTCCTGCCAGAGCTCAGAATATGAGCTCTTGCTCCGTAGAGTTTGAGAAAGCAAGAGGCAAGAATGGTATACAAAATTGCCATCGTGTAAACGGCGTCTTTTGTGGGACACAATACGTTTTTATCCAACACTAGCTCCGCGGTTTAACCTGCGATGCGTTGACAATATTTCAGTTGAAAAAAAGTTTATTTTGTGGCACAAAAATTGATTTAAAGCTTTTTTTGTGCCAGTTTTCAAGTTCAGTTCAATTCAGTTTTTCAAGAAAAAAAACATCCTAATCCGTCCAGCCGTTTCATCGTGAAGGAGCAACAGCGGAACCGTTTGCGTTTTTAAAGTAAAATTTCAAAGAATTCAAAAGTTGAAAAAAGATTTTTCAGCTTTCAAAAGTTGAAAAAAGATTTTCATACAATTTAATTTTTTTCACAAAACCATTTGAAGTAGTTGACCTAAGAGGTTTGGTGTCGTATTGAAAAATACTCAGATTGACTTCCCCAATAGGGTGACACCTTTATTTTCATTGGCCGGCACTTTTGACTTTGATCCCAAAATCAATGACCTCCTTTACGCTACATTAGGTTTCATACAAAAGATTTACTTGTGCATAATAAGTTTTCTTCAATTTCTATTCAAAGTCACAACTCAAAATATTCGCTCGTTCGGCCTCACCCTACATATTCAAACGGAAATGCATCAGAAATTGACTGTTATGAAAAAGCATACATCGTTACCTGTTACATTTATAATGGAGTAGGTATAAATGTTACTAACCCACATTTCATATAACAATCCAAGTGACCATTAAGTAATGATTGATGGTTTTTAGACAGTCGCACTGATTTGATATGCTAATTAAATACTTATTCACTGTACTTATTCGCGTACTTACTAATAAGACTGTATTTACACCGTATTGTAACATCTGTTCCCGAGGGACCGCGGTGTTACCTTTCCTTTTTATATTAAAGAATAAAGGTGCATTTACACGATGCGATTTCATCGTTCGAGTTCGATGGGCGGGGCTTGGCAAATCGTACGAAAAATCCCATCGTGTAAATGCACCTTAAGGTCTAACGAAGCTTAAACTTTAAAGTTGTGATTATTTAAAGTTGTACATAAATACCTACACACTGCATTTGGTACATTCGACACTGGTAGAGGTAGATATGCCTAAAAAGATGGATGGATAAATGCGGATATGTTTGTGAAAGGAGCGAGTTCTGAATAGAAATGAATGAGAATAATGTTGTGTCGACCTAAATGGGATAATAGCAGGAAGATAATGCTGATTGAGTTTCCTTAAAAAGTTATCTTTTTGGCACAGGGTGACGAAAATACAACACAATTCAAAAAAAAATTAAATAATTTATAATAATTGTAATTTTATGTATTAAGTTTTATGAATAAATTGAAATTGAATTGAATTGAATTCGGTGTAACAGGCGTTCGTTTTATCTATCAAAGCTCATAATAGTTATCCAACGTACAAAGCGGCGGAAGTACTCGTTTATAATGCGAATGTTTCTAAACAATTAGATAATAAATACCGTAGTTAGGTTGTAATAAACATTCCTATTGGTCAACGGATAAACCCGATTAAGCTTCCTTTGACAGTCGGGTTAAAAAAGAAATTCAATATGAACTTTCAAAGTTCTTTTATTATGCGCTTGCAAAAATGTGAAATCTTCCAACGTCTGTATTTCCGCTGAGCTACGACCCGTTGTTTTCAAGAAGAGAGTTAATGGGCACCTTCTGGGTAGGCTCGCTCCATCGTAGACCTCATTCTTGCCTATGTAAGTTTCGAGGTCGAACCGAATTCAACATAAAAAAAAAACAATGAACTACGTAGAAAATTACAAGACAGGGTGATGTTTTTAACCCATAACAAGCTAATTTTAAACCTGTAGGAATAAAATTTTGTTGGAACCACCTCTTCATAAGAGTTTTCTATAAGTAAGTGAAAAATTAAAATAAAAAACAAAAGTTTGATCTAAAACAATAAGTTGGTTAAAACTAGTTTACAGTAATGCTTAGATTAGGTAAAACTAAATAAATACTGCTTTAGCTGAGTACCTTAATACCTAGTCTACAAAAATGTTTATTAACGATCCTCACACTAGGCAAGCCCGTATCGTGAGGAACAAGCAACCAAGGTATTATCTATCTATCTATCTATCTATCCAGCCGGTAACACCCACGGTTGGGTATAGGCCTCTTCTCTTTCACGCCACTCCTGGCGGTTTTGTGCCAGCCGGATCCACTGCTCTCCTACCGCCCCCACAATGTCGTCTGACCATCGGGCAGGTAGTCTGCCGCATAACTCTTGGCCACCTCTCGGGCCGCCTTGGTCCATCGGTTGTCGTCCCGTCTGGCCATGTCCCAAGCTACGGTTATGTCTATAATGATTTTTGGTGTTTCAGTCACAAGTATTGGAATGAACATTCATACACACAGCCGAACTTATAACCTCCTATTTTTTGAAGTCAGTTAAAATTTGCGAATTTCAAGCGAGGCCTACGCTGCTGGCGCTGAGGCGAATTCTTATTAGAATAGTTATGTAACAGGTATAGAAAATGTTTAGTGTAAAAAATGGTATGAAGAATAAAGGTCTTTTTATTTATTTCTTATTTTATACGCACAGCCGAACTTATAACCTCCTATGTTTTGAAGTCAGTTAAAATATTGAGAATTTCAATCCCACGATCAAACAGGGTTATAAAAATCCTGACCTGACCCAGATCTGTATATCAAAAAGGTATAACACTTTCAAAATTGAATCGTGTGAATTTTTTGTTTCCCATAATGCATTACGTGAATGCAGTTTAATGCACCTCCTACGCTTGTAAGGACTGTTGCAGATTTACAACTCATTGGTCATAACTTTTTGATTTATGCTCAGTGTGAGCTATCGATAAAAGTGAACGTTGAATGGTGAACTAGGTAATAACCAGATTAAATTCAATTACTTTAAGAATTGTGTAAACTTGTCAATTAGATCTTATTCGTTCCTGGCCAGTTCAATTTTCGCAACCTAGATATAAATATTATGGCCAAAAAAAATCGGTACTGTGCATTATAATATATTTTTAACTATCCATAAGTAGGTAGGTATATAAATAATAAAAAAATTAATAATGCGGGACTTTTTTACACAGCATCATCTCCCAAAGTAATCAAAGCTTGTGTTATGGGTTTTTGTTTGTAAATAAATACATACATATCATATAGAAACACCCAGACCCGAGACAAATATCTGTAGATCATACAAACATTTGTCCCGCGGCGGGGATCGAACCCGCAACCTTTTGTGTCGCAGGCGAGCCTTCGCCCACTGCGCTACAGAGGTCGTCAAATATAATATAGGTTATCTATATATTGTACTACCGGCCCTGTATATCTATGTACCTAACCTTACACACGTGTTTTGTCACTCTGTCTGATAAAGTAATAAAATTAACATAATCTTGCGTCTGACGGTAGAGTCCCACAAGCGAGGCACTACAACAGAATACAGGCACTACCACCCTTTTCTTTTCTGGAAGCCTTTCGTTGTATTTTTGATACGTATACATACATAGCTTCAATCCAAATGCTGTGAAAAAGCTGAAATTTTCTGACTGACTCAGAGTCGCTAACGGCTACTTACATCAGTTTCTTAGTAAATGTTTTATAGTGGAAAATCTTTGAACGGTAGAAGTACCCGTTGGTGACTCTGAGCGCGGGCATTTCTTTACAGTTCTAACTGAGAAGGACATTAAATAAAATTATGTAACTTGTCAAAATGTGTCGAAACAAACAAATAAATGTTTATTGAATAAAATCAGGGTGGCCATTCAATTAATCATCATTCACACAACAAGGATTACGCAATAGAATTAAGCGTAATATACAAATTGTTCAACAATCAATCAATACGTAAGCCAGCTTTTGACAAATACCAGGCATTCAGGCGTTAAATGCCACAAAGTATCAGACACGACTTTTGGTCGCCTTCGTAAGATGCAGGACTAGATGTTACGTATGGAATTCTAACTTCGTAAAATGTGGGGATATAATATAACTGTCTGTTTTTTACCTTTTCACGACCAAACCACTGAACAGATTAGGCTGAAAATTGGCATGGATAGTTGTATCACAGGGAAGGACATAGGCTACTTTTTATCCCGAAAAAATCCCGACCGCGGGTCATACCGCGGGAGTGCAAATGTAGAGACGTGTCTCTGAGAATCCAACAAGAAATTAAAGGATCTTGAGAAGTAAATTGATCTGAGAGATACTATCGTGCCTTGGGAACAAAATACCCTTAAATACCTATATTTCCCGAAACTTCACCTAATAAAACAGCCATGCGTATTAACTAGCCCAAAATGAACAGTGACCGCGAAAGTTGAAAGTCTCAACTTTTGTTTTTTTAACTTTAAAGTCGCGTCCCATAACTGCTTCCCAAATAGCCTATTATTAAGAAAACTTGTTTCCGTAGTATTTGATTTACTATTGACGCGTTTATTTCTTTTGAATGAGTTATTAGTAAAACATAAATTATAATTAAATTGGTAACTAATTGCAACACTTAGCTCTACTGGCTCTAGGGTTTCTCTGTTTTGGGATTTTAAATAGTTGCTGTGTTCCTTTATGTTGGTGGATGGATGAACCTACACGATACCATTCCGGCATACCTTGCTCCGTTGAGTTTGAGAAAGCAATAGGTTTTTTTTGTTTTTTTATATGGAAGAGCAAAGGGGCAAAGGAGCAAGTGGCACACCTGATGGTAAGAAATGAAATGAAATGAAATTTATTTGCCAGAAGCATGGTCATAGGTAGTTAATAATACAATTGATATTATAATTAGTTCCACACACTTCACTGTACATACAGCATGCAAATAGAATTAGGTTTTAAATTATTTATACAATCTGATTTGAATTATTTACACCCAATAATTACATTACTAAAATTCATAAAACAAAAGCCCTAAATTATGTCAAACGATATGTATAAATGTCAAGTCAAAATAATCATAATACCAAATTAACCTACACATTATTGACATTGCATTACGTTTTTTTATTTTATTTATTGTTTAAAAATTCATTTACTGTATAAAAACATTTGTCAGTTAGCCACTCCTTAATATTTTTTTACAAACATTGCCACCGCCCACAGACAACTGCAGCATCAAGTGGCACCGCAGATGCGTTGCCGGCCTTTGAGGTAGGAATAAGCTCTTTTCTCGAAGGCGCCTTAGTCGTATCGGCCTGGAAACACCTCTGGCGATAGCTGATTCCACAAGTCTGATGTGCGAGGCAGGAATTACAGGAACAGGTAAGACTGATATCGTGTATATAAATGGCGTTTTATGCTCTCACAAACAAACAAAGCAAAATCGGTCAACTCACCGCTAAAATATGCCCTTCGCTCGCTCAATCAATAAGATTAACCACTTGCAATATAAAAGTTTTGCAGATAATAAATGAAAGCAATGTGGGTGGACCTCGATAGATAGGCTTTACTCAGCAAGTTTTGCAAACAGTTACATATCTTAATCCTAATTGAAAAACCTTGTATCTCAATTGGAGCAATATCTGTATTGACTAATGTGATTTATACGATGCATAATATACGCACTGGACACTATAAATATAAATAAATAAATAATCCTGGACAATTTCACAGAGCATCATCTAGCCCCAAACTAAGCATAGCTTGTACTATGAGATAACTGATAAACTACTTATATACTTTTTGTTTGTTAATACATACATAAAAACACCAAGACGTGATATAAATATTTGCAGATCATAAAAAAAAATTATCCCGATCGAACGAACCCGCAACCTTCTGCGTCCCAAGCGGGCTTTCACCCACTGCACCACAGAGGTCGTCAGATAAAACCATACAAACACCTCATTGGTGTGCTGTTCCTGAGACAATCGAACTATGATGAGTATAGCTCATCGCAGTATCCATCCACGCCAAACGCGCCGTCCATTGAATAGCGGCCTTCACACGCACAATCTATCGTCACCAGGATTAAGCGTACAGGACTGCGTGCGGGTAAGCCTGTACACGTAATCGCGCGCTTATTTTTTTGAACCTTGAAGCTAACGCGTTCTTTCGCGCGTGATTAGCTGTATCGTGCGTGTGAAAGCCGCTAGAGGAAATGCTGAGACGTCAGATGCCGCATTTTCTAACGACATCAGTTTTTTTTTCTATAGAAAAATGACAGCGGCGTGTACGGACATATGTGCGTTCAGCTAATACGATTTAGGTATATTATGCCTTTTGTGGCATTTCTATATTTGGACGATTTTGAAACACTAGGAACTCACAATTCCATTGTCCAATCAATAATGATGTTATAAGTACTTACATAATAAATGTAAATAGATTTATCTAAGCACATTCTATTGATTGATGCAATTATAATTAACTGTATACAATAAGATATTCAATTACTCGTAACACACATTGGGCAAAACATAAGTAATGTCACTGTTATGTAAATAAATATTTTGTTTGTCCATATCAAGTTATAACTAGGTCCGGTTTGATTGATTTAAAAATAAAGAGGTTAGTCAATTCAGAACCTACTTCTATTTGCAGTATCAGTAGTTCAAACTGTGATTAAAGTAAAGTGCCACAAACTTACCTGAACCTGTGAGAGAGGCGCTATCCTATTTGGTGTTGGCAGAAAAATAAATACATACTACATTAAAATTCGTTAGTTCCTCTTATGGCCACCGGTCCATATAAGTTTGTGGCACTGTATTATGATTTGAGCCTCAAAAGAGTCCTCCGTGCAAAGAATCTACTAAATGCCTAAGCCTCAGACTGCAGACTTTCTATCGGCCGATAGTTGAGACGGAATATACTTCGGCTCGTAGTTAGTATGGAGAAGTAATAGCCCGTCTCAACTATCGGCCGATAGAAAGTCTGTAGTCTGCGAGGGGTCTTAATATAGAGAAGAATCAAAAAGTCAAGTCGTCGTATGATTTTTTTGTATGTACGCTATAATTTCGCCAATTATGGACTGATTTTCAAATATATTTTTTTGTTACTAAGGGTATCCTGAGGTGGTCCCATATAAATTTATTCCTGAGAGATTGATAGTTTTAACGTAGAATTCTAAAAATCTTCCCTCCTAGTCATGTTACAAAAATAAATCGAATCGACAGGTCACGCCACTTCCTGAGTCAAACTTTGAAGTCGGTTTTCTTTTTAGTTTTTTTAACGTAATTATGTTAATATCATTGTATAAGACGCTGTAGAAATCACCTTTCAAAGATGTAGAGGCTACCAGAAAAAAAGAGAAGATGTAGAGATGTGAAAAGCAGCACTACATACCATGTGCGTAGATTAGCGCTGAGTCCAGCCCAATTGCCGAATATTTTTATGTCTGTTTTAGTTAATTTTTGTTTGTGTACTTTTTTTTCGGGCAATAAATGTATTTGTATTTGTATTTAATAATTCTCAGAATACTCCTACAAACCTTGACTTGATACCTGATACTTCTAGTCAAGGTCACATATGACACTTGAACGAAAACCATAGAATCAAACACTATAGGTTTTCTTCAATCGTGTTGTCTTAAAAGAACCTTGAGCTAACCGTATTTTTTTAAATGAATACTATATCTGATTAGACTCAGTATTGAGTATAATAGAACCTTACAAGGTATTTTACATAAGTACCTACTTCCACCACACCTGTACCTGCAAAAACAAACGATTTGGGTTTTCCACATATTTTCCAGATGTTATTTCTTTAGTCACATGTAAATATATGTTTTGTATGTAAAATAATAGGTACCTATTTATGTATTTTAGTACAACAGAAGTAGATCTGGGTTTGACTCAGTTAAAGTTTTTAAAAGTCTACACTAATATTATAAAGAGGAAAGATTTGTTTGTTTGAATTGAATAGGCTCCGAAACTACTGGACCGATTCGGAAAATTCTATCCCTGATGAGCATAGGCTATAGTTTATCCCGGGAAAGTGAACTTTTCCCGAGGGACCGCGGGTAACACCGCGACGGACAGCTAGTCTACGTTAATATTATAAAGAGGAAAGATATGTTTGTGTGTATTTTATAAAGAGAGATTTTGTTTTAATCATGCGACTAGCATTCGCTTACAAAAACCTTATGCAAAACGAGTAAAGTACAAAATCTCTCTGATTTTTTCTCTCTTGATCTCTCTTCTGATCATTTGGCACATGCCTATATTTTGTAGACTTTAGATTCAACTATACAATTTCATAAAGATGGCGGTCGAAATCACCAAAACATAATAACATAGGACAGAGCGTCATCAATTTACTTGTAACGAGATAACAGACCTGTGTTCATGTATTGCTTCAACAGAGTAATTGCTTTATTATGTATTAGAACAAAGTAGAACGGGGTAAAACAAAGTAAAAGTAAACCAAGACCAGTGGTTTTTCACGAAATAAAAAAAAAACAAATATGATCGCGACTATATCCTCATGGCGAGGTACACATTCTCTCAGTTCCTTTTGTGTAATTCCAGATCGATTGATGAAAGAAGAACATCAAAGCGCTTATTTAGAAACTTGTAGTCACCAACCCAAGTGGTTGCTATGAATTTAGGAAATGAATGATGATATATCCGAACGTAGTTAGTTGATAACAAATATAATGTTGTATCCGAACGGTAAGGAATGGAAGAAATAGACTGAGTGAGTGAACGAAATGAAAGAATGAGGTTAACGATAAAAGATGGAGTAACTTCTTGTTTCCTCCTACGATGTGCGATGCTCTGCTGTGTAAAAGTGAAAAATGTTTTAAATAAAAAGAAATAGTTGAAATACAGTGTTTATATTTCTCTCCGATTCCACATGAAAACGCTAATCACCTTCATCTCTACGCTTTTCATCATAGTTTGTTGACCCTACACATAACACTTTCCTTAATGTTTAACAGATACTTCACACAGTTTTTAATAAATCCAATTACCCATTGAAGAGACAGATATCCGGGCCAGTTACTGCCTAAACGGGTGTAAGTGTACCCTAGACAAATTATTGAGAAAGTTAGCGCAAGGCGCTAACGCTTACTGTATCGTACTTGCTAAAATATGCCTACATAATTTTGATTGTCATAAGTGTTTTAGAAGTAGGTAAGATAAGATAAAGACAAGAAAATAAACTTCATGGAGCGTACCATCTCAAGCAAGGGCAATACATCGAAAGTAGGTTTCAGCTGTTTACAAAATATCGTTACTATTCCTATCAGCCACCATTTGGCCCCCGAGGGGGTGGTTAGCCCATAATAGTTACCGACTGTCACTGCGTCTAGCTAGAGCCACGATCGCAGACGGGAATGATTATAGACTAACCATCCCCGCGGGGGCGGATAGCCGATAGTTTTATCGTCTGCCACCGCGTGGGGGTAGGTAGTTGGTGTAGGCAGACGGTAATTATTGGAAAAAAGTACTTAAAGCAATTATAATTTTAGAGTAGACGACAGACGACCAGAGTTTGATATCCAGCCAAAACGAAGAAAAGAAGAAGCGATATAATATCGGATGTAATAAAATATTTCAGTTTAGTAGGTACCTACCTACCTATACACCGCTATTTTATAACTACCAAAAAAATTTAAGGACAGTTGCAGTAGATGCAGAAAATGATAATGGCATGGTCAGAACTTTTTATTTAAACTATCACAAAGTTATCGAAAATTTTAGAGTTTTAACTACATAAATGTGATCAGTAACAGACACCGAGACCATGTTTAAAAATATTTTGGTAATTAAAAAATAGGGGTGTATAAACGTTAATGCAACGTTCCTAGGATATAAGTCATTTGTCTAGCGGTCAGTTAATCGATACTCTCAAAATCGTTTCACTTTCGATTTCCTATCATTTTACTATCACACATTGCATCTTAATATTACACATCGTTTAAACCAATAGTTTAACATGATTTAACTGGTGGTTAAAATGATTTATGCGGTTATTTTGACGAGATAGGGTCGTTAAGTTTATGGTTATGCGTAAGATGCCTTTATTTAATTAAATTTAATTAATGAGATGGTTATTGATTTTGATTAAAATAAAATGTGAATGGAGAAAGTTTACAGTGCTATGTTAAGTAAATATTGCGATGAATTCTCTTGTTTTTTAGGGTTCCGTACCTCAAAAGGAAAAAAACGGAACCCTAATAGGATCACTTTGTTGTCCATTTGTCTGTCTGTTTTTGTAAATTTTGATCTCTTTAATTATAATTTTCGATTTAATAACTATATAAAAAGGACAAAGAGTTTAACTGGAAAAGTCAAAAACGGTTGACGGAGAAATCTGTGTACAGTGCCACTAACTTATCTGAAGCGGTAGCCAAGAGGAATAACGAAATATTAAAATTTATTTTTCTGCCAACATCAAATGCGATAATCAGCACCTCTCTCACTGGTCCAGATAAGTTTGTGGTACTGTAAAAATGTGTACAATATAAAGAGAAGAACATAAAACCTTGTATTTTTAAAGTTGGTTAAAAATACTGTCTAGCTAATATAGGCTTTAACTACTGTTGTACCTGAGTGTAGGCGTACATAGCTGGATCAATATTGGCCGTTGCGTTTGGCAACTAGCCATGAAACAGAGGCGTTGCCAAAACTGGACAAACACATTTCAAAAGACAATTTTTAATGTTGCAGAGTTCACACATTGTAAGTTTAATACAAGCAAAATAATATAATAATAAATAATGCTGGACAATTTCACACAGCATCATCTAGCCCCAAACTAAGCATAGCTTGTACTATGGGAACCAGATAACTGATATACTACTTATATACTTTTTGTTTGTAAATACATACATAATAAACATAGAAAATGTACCTATACAGCTAACGTTATATTTGCTTAGGACGAAATCATGACCAGTCGGGTTATCTATGATATCTGAAATGCGAATTCATGCACTACGTCTCTTTTTCGTCTCTTGACAACACTAAATCTCCTGGGAATACTATTTATCTATCTAATCAGCCAAAACCACCAAACTGCTGAGTGATAGGCCTCCTCACTTTCACGCCACCGTTTTTGGTAATTCATCAGTCGCACAATCTTTCATCAATGCCATCTCCAGCATAATGTCATCATCATCATCATTAGCAGCACAAATGATAGCCCGCTGCTGGACATAAGCCTCTTCCCTCAGACGCCACTCTAATCGGCCCTTTGCTGATCTTATCCAAGTCTTTCCCTCTATGGCCTCTATGTCGTCCACCCATCTGGCTGCTGGTCTGCCCCGGCTCCTAGCGCTTTCCCTTGGGTACCACTCGGTCAGAGCTTTACACCACCTGCCATCACCAAATCTGGCCAAGTGTCATAATGTACTAATGTGTATATTTCGACCTTAGAGATCTACATTGACCGATCCGAGATTGAAGAATGATCAGTGATTGAAGAATGTCTCTCACTAAATCGTTTATAACTCTAATCTAGTAGAATGTATGAGAACGGTTGCGTCAGCAAGAAGTGTGAATGAAACGCAGTCCGAATGTGGCTGTAAAGATACTATCGGAGTGTAGGCTGTGATATAACCTGCATTGTTACAATCAGGACAGGGCTGATGAAGTAATTTGACCCTTTCCATTCTGTCTCCGTCAATATTTTTATTTTTTATTTTAATTAAATAGGTCAGCATTTGACCTCACTCTGCCTGATGTTAAGCAGTAGTGAGGTCTAAAATGGAGCATGCTTACCTAGAACGAACCTATTTACTCTTGATTTGAAGACCCCTATATTGTAATTTTCGGGAAATACAGAGCCCGGCAATGAGTTCCACAATTTGGCGGTGCGTATGAAAAATGTAGACTCAAAACGCTTTGTACGAACTCTGAGAATGTCGACCAAGTGGCCTATTAGGTACCTATTTTTTTTAGTTTTACGGGATGCGGGTTCTTCCGGCACAAAATTGATATATGGGATCTGTAACAATTTTCCAAGATGCCTTCGGATTATCGGGGAACGGAAAAAAGATACCAATTACTTACCTACTCGGTAATCAATTCGCATATTTTCTTCTTCTTTTGAACACAGGGCCACGACTGTATCCCCAAGGCGCGGTAGATATTCTCTCAGATCTTTTATGTATTCCAGATCCTTTGAAGATGTCTAAGGGTCAGAGGCATGTCGATGTTTTTGCAAAAATGCAGATTTTCAGGTCAACATTGTGTTGGTAATAGTTTTAGATTTCAGATTTATTGGGAATGCGTACAAAGTCACGGATATCAGCTAGTATTAATATAACATCCACCATTTATTTACATACTTAAATTTATTACATCGTAGCGTAGGCCTTTCATTTTAGCCACCGGCCAATTCCGAAAAAAATGTTCCCACATTATAAATCACCGGTTAATTTGTTGAGTGTAACAATGCCGATATAGTTGTAACACTTTAGCAAACACTGATGTATATTGATGACGGTCAACACCAAATCTGATTGGATGTGCCAAAGATCGTGAGGTCAGGAACAATAGAAAGCCGTACGAGATGTACCGAGTGCAATATTATTGTATTACATGAAATCGAATATTACTTTTAGATAATAAACACTTTATTGTTAGGTAGGTCACTCAACGGAACTGCTAGTTTTCACGCTTCCGACTGGGAGTGACCTCGACCAGTTATGATTCTAAAAATGTATCTATAGATTGCTTTTAACGATCTTAAGTTGGCTCAACAGATTATATTTTCTAATATCCATTCATTAATATTATAAATGTGAAAGTAACTCTGTCTATCTGTTTGTTACCTTTCACGCCCAAACTACTGAACAGATTAAGCTGAAAAGCATGGATAAGGTTGAATCCCAGGAGGGACCGCGGGTCACACCGCGGGAGCGCAGCTAGTCAGTTTTTGTAAATACAAATAAGTTAAGTGACATGGCGTGTACATATACCCAACGAAATCAATTTACATAACTAACAATTTAAAAGCTCATCAATTGAGCTCTATTACTTCGATCACCATCCAAACGACGATACTTGAATAACAGCGTCTATTTAAAATCGATTTAGCAAATCAATAGAGGGTTTTAATAATTGGTATGAATTTTCTTTAATTGTAAAGCCATGATTCTGCCATCTTGTTTTTTTACTTTCTATCATACATAGGCCCAATGAATGCGAATATTAATCTTGAAGCTTTCGTGGTCGTGCTTGCTTAGTCGTTCTTGATAGATCGTCGAAGTTATGCAACGTTCTGAACGGTCCGTAAGTAGATGGGTGACCGCCAGTGGCATTTTCATCTGAGCGCTTCCGTGCTTCGGAGGATAAATTGTTATTGAATTAAATTGTCGGTCCCGGCTATTTAAGACGTTAAGCCATGACGGAGCCCTAAGGCGGTCTCAAAACTCCGTCACCAGAGTTGGCCACTGACTCATACGAACTTACTTACCTTACTCTCAACGGGCAGAAAGACGGAATACACCGTGAGGCGTTGATGGGCTTGCAACCTGTCATTACAAATGTTAGCGCACATCAGTTTACGAAACGCTAAATCCATTGCACGACCGGGATAGATAGATAGATAGATAGAAAATACTTTATTGCACACCACATAATAAAAATAAACAAAAATGGAAAACTAAACAAAAAACACAATGACATACAATCGGCGGTCTTATCGCTAAATAGCGATCTCTACCAGACAACCTGTGGATGGATAAATGGACAAATTGAAATATATATAGGGGTGTGACTAGATAAAGAATAGGTTGAAGATATAAAAGATATATATATATTTATATACACTTACTAACAACGACTTATTCGAACTTATTCGGGATTCGAAACGAGCTTCGGATTGACAATCAAGGTATAACCATTTGGCCAACACGGCCATTTTACAAGCTCATTGTGTCTCATACGTTTGTTTCCTTGTCATGTAATTACATAAACGGTTATACAATACATGGTGTATAATTAAAGCGGTGCGTGCGAACTGCATTCTCACGAATATCCGATTTGTTACCAGCGGACAGGGTGTGACCTGCTTTAGAGCAGATCTTTTTTTTTAACCGACTTCAAAAAGCACCGATATTGTGCCGATATCTCCGTCAATAATTTTGAGTGGACTGATTTTGAAAATTATTTACTTTTTTTTTATTGAATGAATGAATGAATGAACACTTTATTGTACACCAAAACAACAACGAAAACTATACATTAGAGACATTTACAAGTTCATTAGTACAATGGGCGGCCTTATCGCTGAAAGCGATTTCTTCCAGGCAACCTTTTTATTCAGTATACAGACTACATAATTACGACACATAATATATATGGATATTGTGTTATTTTATTAGTGGATTTACTCCTCTCGCTATACTTATAACGTAAACAGGGTCACGACTGTATCCCCAAGGCGCGGTAGACATTCTCTCAGATCTTTTATATTCCAGATCCTTTGAAGATGTCTAAGGGGGTAGTCAGAGGCATATACAAATACATTTTTGATACATGCCCACATCTTGCAGAAGTTAGTATTCCATACGTGACAAGTTGCAAGTCCATCGCCGCCTAATAAGAACACTAACTGGTTTACTCACGATGTTTTCTCTCACCGTTCAGTGTTCGTGTTGTCTGGTAGAGATCACTATTTAGCGATAAGACCGCCGATTGTATGTCATTGTGTTTTTTTTGTTTAGTTTTATATTTTTGTTTATTCTTATTATGTGGTGTGCAATAAAGTATTTTCTATCTATCTATCTAAAGCGCATATAAATTTTACGAAACGCAAAATCCATTGATGCACGGCTGGGATTCGATCCCACGACCATCGGATTGAAAGTCGAGGTACAACCCCATTCGTTCCCATAAACACAAAGTCATATAATAAATAAATAATAAATAACCGTTTATTTCAGTTATAATATAAGTACTACAACTTTTACATGCGTTACGGGAAGAGAAGTTTTGCAATAGTTTGAAACACGTTGCGGTTTTGAGGCAAAACACTTTGTAAAACGATTTCAAGAAGATAGGTTCCGCTTTACATACTTGAACATAGGTACTAGTGATATATTAATGCGAAAGTTTTCTATACAGTCAGCAACGGAATTGCTGGAAAAGATGGTATTAAGACCCCTCGCAGACTACAGACTTTCTATCGGCCGATAGTTGAGACGAAATATACTTCGGCTCGTAATGAGTATAGAAAAGTATAGACCGTCTCAACTATCGGCCGATAGAACGTCTGTAGTCTGCGATGGGTCTAAATCGTAGTTGAAACCCATAGGATTATAATCAAAGTGTTGTCATGCCTAATTTACAGAAACTAAGCTACTACAATATGTACATAAAATTACAAAATACAATAGAATCAGTCAAGCTATCTAAGGATCGTCGTAAAAACGATCTATAGATAGCTCAACTGATCCAGGTCTCTGCCAGTCGGAAGCGTGCCCAAAACACTGGCGGCATTGCCACGCTGAATGGCAATGCTGATTCTTTGTGCCAAAAAGTCGCCAGCTCTCGAACCACGCGACGCTTCGACCAGACGCCCTGAATGATTTTTGAAGACGCGATGGGCCCCGGAACCCCACGGACCCAGGGTCTCGACCCCAAATGGTTCAAATATATAAACCCGATCAAGATTTATAAAATGCCTAATTGGCTATGCATTGACAGACGGAAGAATGTATCCCTGATTCATGGTAGACATTCTCTTAGGTACCTATACCTACTTAAAGAGTATAAATTTTGTCGTGTCACGTTAGAGTTTAAACAGGAAAAAGTTATACCTATATTATGTACAACTAATATTGTACCTACATACAAAAGGAAGAAAGCGTGACCTTTAATGACATGCACAATTCAAATAACATGTTGATATCGCCGATAAAATAGCAGGACACCGCGGGGGGTGACCCTCAACTTGACCTCTGATTCCTCTGAAAGGGCAGCAATTGTACACATGTCAATATGCTTAGATAACCTGAGAGAGTGCTACGAAATTAGACTTATCTTCCTAGAACTGCTGTCTGAGATTGACTTTCAATATTACGAATAGGAATATTGAAAGCAGGAAGGCAATGGTTTCGACTGACGCAAAATCGGAAAGAGTGGCGTGAAAATGAGGAGGCCTATACTCAGCAGGGGGTAGATGTGGGCTGATTAGATAGATAGATAGATTCCGAATAGGTAGGTACTATAAATATTGGCACAAGATACGAAAGATGGCAGAAACGAAGACAAGCTAGCCAGCAGTCGGATAAGACAAGATTTTGGTATTTCATGGTTATGAGATGAGGAAACGTATAGATTTCGACCGTGATTCAGTGGATTTTTTGATAATAAGCGCATTTATGTTGAGATGACGCCTGATAAAGGAGAATGGAAGAAAAACACATGTTGTGCCGACCCCACATAATGTGGGAAAAGGGCAGGGAGATGATGATGAAGTGCATTTATAGGTAAGTATGTACTCAAAATCTAAAACGGTGAAGAAAACCAGCGGCATGCCACATGTCACGTATAACATGTTTCTGCAAATACCTAGGCATAGGCATGTATCAAATTATGGTATTGGTGATTGTTAATTGGGATCCCCAAGGAAAGGGAAAACGAGGACGGCCTGAACAAACCTGGCGGCGGACGGTGCTCGACTTCGAAGATCGCGAAGTCCTGTAGTGCAATCAAGCGTGAAGCTCAAGACTGGTGCCCTTCGCCCCATCGAGGGGACATAAGAAAACAATGAAAACTCAGAAACATTTTGAAAGTACCTATCAGCTTTCGGAGCTAATTTTAAAAATTAAAGAACATTGCCAGCTGATTTTAAAACCTACAACATTCAGATCGAAGCCACTATTCCACTAAGCCAACTTAGCTCTCTCTCACGGTACATATTTTTCGAAAACGCATCAACATGTCACTTTCAAGTTTCAACTCTAGTTTTTATAACTCATTGAGAAAGTCAGCTTTGTAATTATTGGGTTTGCTAATGTTATTCGTGAGAAAATGTTCCCACTGAATATTTTCCATAAATTATTATTTTGCATCTACATAATATTGTTCCCATAGACCACATAAACTAGCTAAAAATCAAAAGCTCTTTGATTTAATTTGCATGTTTGTCGTTGGACTAGAAGAATAGAAAATATTATTTATGTTACTTATTTTGTTTTATAATGTATTTATTTTATATATAGTAAATATGTTGTTATAATATTTACTCGAACTGCCGCAATACAGGCTTAGCCTAGTGCGGAGTTCGTGGTAAATCTACTATATAAAAATAAGTCGGGTTTTCCTTCCTGACGCTATAACTCCAGAACGCACGAACCGATTTCCACGGTTTTGCATTCGTTGTAAAGGTCTCGGGCTCCGTGAGGTTTAAAGCAAAGAAAATTCAGGAAAAATCTGGTGGCATCTGGTGGCGAAACGGAGTTCGCTGGGTTTGCTAGTTATTTATAACAATTGTAATATTTATGTAAGTTTTTATGAATCATTTGAATTGAATTGAATTAACTGCACACCACATATAAAGTAAAACAAAAATATAAAAAAAAAACTATGCTATACAATCAGTGGTCTTGTCGCTAAAAAGTATCGATCTGTACCAGACAACCTGTTTTAAATGTTCGTATCATCATCTTCCTTCCTGCCCTTTTCCCACATTATGTGGGGTCGGCACAACATGCGTTCTTCTTCCATTCTCCTTATGTTTATCCAAAATAGGTCTTATTTTAAAAGAAACTCATTATGATGAAGACCTTTGGAATAGCAGAGTATTATTTCGGCTACTTATGTTATTACCGCGGGCGAATGGTACAAAAAAGTACTCACTTAAGTTAAAAAGTACCTTAAGTTGTTTTTTGTTAGTATTAAGTATTGTGTATTTTTCTGGTGGCAAATAAATAATATTTCTTTCTTTCTTTCTTTCGTTATTTTTTTGTTATTTCTATAGAATTTTGTGACATGTTGATATGATATTCCACTTATTCTTTCAAAGTAATTTTTTCATTTTTTTTTTTTGGCAAAAATTTGGAATCAGCTTCCTGCGTCTGTATTTCCGCTGAGCTACGACCCTGTTGTTTTCAAGAAGAGAGTTAATGCACCTTCTGGGTAGGCTCGCTCCATCGTAGACCTCATTCTTGCCTATGTTAGTTTCGAGGGAGCCGACCCATTCATCATAAAAATGTACCTTATCAGGAAACAGTTCATACTATGCTACAATAAAAAAGTAATGTATGTGTCTATCGATTTAGCTAGCTTATAAACAACTTCTCATACACACCACAAAACAAAATCCGTTATTTGTCAATCCGTTATTAATAAACAGATGTGATTGCCACAAATAGCCGCATGTGACCGCATACATTCGATTCTCACTTTCATGTTCAGAACAAACGGTTTTATTTCACCCGCAGACACTTGAATAGGGAGTAAGATTCTAATCGCAGAGTAACTGCACCAAGCTGTAGACTAAAACATAGAATAATTATGATGACTGTAAAAGGTCACGCGACGCATATGAGACGGTAGACATTTTTCAGATCTCTTTTACATTTTCCAAATAAAGAATTCCTTTTTTGAATGTGTTCAAGTTTGCAGTACCTAGTCAAATAACAAAACTATTAAGTATTTCAGTCATTTAAAACACGAAGTAATAAATCACGATAAAAGCCGATAAGGCTTACCCTGGGTCGTACGTGGGCGATCGCGAAGCGGCGCGGAAACAATACACAGTCGATTTACTATTGAAGTATCAATATGCGCCGCGACGCGACGCTCACATAGGACACTTCAATATTAAATTAACTGTTTGTTGCTTCTGCCTGTGAATGCAAACTTCTGCTTTTAGGCATGTTTCTCTGATCTTAACATTTTGAATTTCTTAGAATGATCTAATAAGAATTTGACTTACACATCTTCCCCTTAGACATCTTCAAAGGATCTGGAATATAAAGATCTGAGAGAATGTCTACCGCGCCTTGGGGATACAGTCGTGACCCTGTTAACGTAGAATTTGAAGAATTCCTTGACAGAACACCAAAACTCGTAGGTATCTTTGTAAATAAAAAGCTTACATCTGAAAGCACACAAACTTGTTCATACCTTGTTCATAGCCGTGCTATAGCTACATTATTCACTCTGGTTCAGTCTAACATTACACATATCAGATCCAGCTTTCTAGAGAAAACGTATCGTTTGCTGTTGTGCAACGCTTCCGAACATGTATTCCACCCTATTACTTACAGGGTGATGAATGATGATCACTGAAAGCGTTTGGAAAAACATTATACTGTCTACGACATAAATATCTTACAATTTAAAAAAAAAAACAATAAAATAAAGCGCGTTAAAGTCTTTTCTATAGAAAAAATATTGATTACTTTTATGTTCGTAAAAAGATTTCGTAAAATATACCTATACAATTATTTATTTATTTTATTTTCAGCCCACATTGTCCCACTGAAGGGCAAAGGCCTCCCTCCTCATTTTCCAGGCTTTTCTGTCTTTAGCTATAGTTGGCCAGTCTGGTAGATGCACATCCAAATCGTCCCTATACAATTAGGTACAAAAAAAATTGTACTGTTTTGTCTCCGAACATTAATACATTTTTTTGATTTATTTCAAATTGCTTTACATTACAAGTAAATAGAATAAGTACATAGTACAGTACATCAAACATACTATCGAACGCGGCTACAGATGCGGCTGGACAGACGCGATCTGGATAATGATTGCACACTGAGCTGTGCAAACCATCAGACGTTGCCAGCCACCCACGATCCAGTCTACCGTCCAGTTTGCAGCGCTGCAAACTTGATCAAGTCGGCAGAACGAAGTTCTTTTTCGCTTGTCATGCACACCCATACCATACACCGTCAAGTTTACTGGACGCCGCCTCCAGTCTGCGGCAGACTGGATGGTAAACTTGATCGTGGGTGGCCGGCATAAGTCGCGGACGTGTCCTTGAGCTTTCGGACGTCCGTCGATCTGGCGCGCTAGATGTTTTTGTAATGTGCATACCTATCTAACGCGACTGTCAGCCACGTCCGTAAGCCGCGTTTCTGGCTTATATAGTAGGTGTAGAAGGTATCACACCGTCTAGACTAGAGTGCCACAAACTTATCTGAACCGGTGGCTAAAAGAGGAACTAACGATTTTACTCAGAAATTTATTTTTCTGCCAACACCAAATGCGATAACACCAGCGCCCCCCTCACCGGTTCAGATATGTTTGTGGCACTCTACCTGTGTGGGAAGTCTCGTGGAATTGATGGCTTTGCACCTCTTACATCGAAATCTCACCTTGGACACTCGTAAACACTCATACAAACTGTGTCATAGGATGATGTCAAAGGATGTCAAAGGTCATAGGATGTGCTCGCACATTGCAGGCGAACTGTCAATTCAATAGAGAAAATGCTGCTGACGTCAGAGGCGAAAAATTACTGCGGCGGTCAGTGTGCGATCAGGTAAAAACGCTACGTTTTTGACGCGTGGGCAATGACCCTGTGGCGCATAGGATGTGGATTCGAATCTAATGGACAAAATCATTGGATGGTCTTCTTATTTCGACGACCTCTGTGGCGCAGTGGGTGAAAGCCCGCTTGAGACGCAGAAGGTTGCGGGTTCGATCCCCGCGGCGGGATACATGTTTGTATGATCTGCAAATATTTATCTCGGGTCTGGGTGTTTCTATGTATAATATGTATGTAAATACAAACAAAAAGTATATAAGTAATATATCAGTTATCTGGTTCCCATAGTACACAGGCTATGCTTAGTTTGGGGCTAGATAATGCTGTGTGCAATTGTCCAGCATTATTGCCCAGCATTATTTTGTCTTACGGCCACTCTACACATTCGCCGAACTATTATTTGGATAGACGATGACAGGCGAATACAGGCAATAAGGCCTTCTACACGTTCGTGACCGTCGGCATTCGTCTATCATCGGCGAATCACCCATTTGAGATGTATGTTTTCTAAGTTTGATACTGTGCAAAGTTCTCATCCAACTCTACATTCGCGTTTCGCGTTCCTACCAATATCTCTCGAAGGACATTTGTTATCTACGCGCTCTTTGCACAAAAGCAATCTAAAACTCGAGGGGGAGTCTCGATTGGTGCGGGGTGAGTGTCCAATCTATAGGTAAACATTATTAGATATTCTGTGCTCAAAGCTCAGAGGTGCTCAGTTGGTAAATCTATTGAGACTTGGGTCTGGATTCTGAGAAGCTGTAAGTGAATGCAGGATTTTTATTTGCATCTGAAGTTTCACAATTTACAATGTATTAGTCGTGAATTCTCTTTGACTGCCTCCCCACTAGAGCTTGACTTAGTTTTAAGACGGATCACCCAAAATAATGATAGGCCCCAAACCGTGTTTGTTGCCCTGATTCTTCACAGTATTGGTCGCGAAAGAACAGGAGTAAAAATAGTTCTAAGACTATTCTTAGTGATCACAGTGGTCCTACTGAATAAATGCTTTTTGATTTTGACTTTTGATTGAATAAAAGACAAAATAAAATTATAGGCTGAAAAAAGAGAATGGAAGAACAACACCATGTTGTGCTGACTCCACATAATGTGCGAAAAGGGCAGGAAGATGATGATGATGATGAAACAAAATAAAATTCACTGTTTCAATTTTAAAAGCGCTCTTGTCAGTGAAGTGTCCAGAATTTTTTAAAAAGGAAAAATGAATGTTCTGAAAAATGAATATGAAGGAAATGTTATAAAAGTTTGGTAACGCTTACAGAAACCAAATTATAAGTTAACAATTTTATTTATTTAATCTTACCGTGTGTTTTTTTTTATTCGTTTAGGTAGGTATGTAATATACATTTTTTACATACCTTTCAGTTAATTTCACTTAATTATCTTAGAGCTGATTAATTAGATCGGTGAATACCTACTATCGATTTATGATGCTTACTAACTACTATCATGTGCAATTAAAATCATAGCTCAAACGGAAGTCAATATAATTACTCGACTAATTATCTTTCGGCAGCACCTCGTCAGCACGTGTTACGTAATAAAAAAAATGAAACAGACTCTCAGCTGTAACCCCGGGCAAAAACACCAAGCAAAACTTTCAGGCTAGATTCTTAAAAGGCACATAGTCACTTAGTTTCATATACGAAGTGAAAGATGTCCGTTTCTGAAAAGAATCCATACATTATTTATCAAAAAAACACTCCAACGGTCATCCCCACGCTAATATCCCCTGTGTGGTACCAGAAACTAGGATAACCATGGTAGGTATACCATAGCACCCAGACAAATATCTGCAGACCATACAATAACAATTTTTTCTCATATCTAACTATTTCCCGAAACGAAAAACAAATACGACGACCTCTGTAGCGCAGTGGGCGAAGGCCCGCCTGCGACGCAAAAGGTTGCGGGTTCGATCCCCGCGGCGGGACCAATTTTTGTATGATCTACAAATATTTGTCTCGGGCCTGGGTGTTTCTATGTATTATAATATGCATGTATTTACAAACAAAAAGTATATACGTAGTATATCAGTCATCTAAGTGCAAATAATACAAGCTTTGCTTAATTTGGGGCTAGATGATGCTGTGTGAAATTGTCCAGCATTATTTATAGGTAGGTAGATGCTTTGTCAATCTTCTGTGTCTAGACTTTAGAGCAGAAGGGTCAGTTCTAAGATGCCATTTACACAATGCCGTTCTGGCGTAGCATTTTTGCCTCTCTCAAACACAACGGAGCAAGAGCTAATTATATGGCAAGATGCAAAAATGGTATGCCATAATGGCCTCGTGTAAATGGCGTCTGAAGAACCCTCGGGACAACACGACCAATAACACCGCAGATAAATCTACAATGCTATCAATACTGCACGAGCACGAATCACTTAATCGAATTAATAAAATTACTGTAATTATTATTATACTCAGCTATGCGCCAATAAAACAATATCTATTACATACTGATATAAACATGAGAGTGTTGATCTAGTGAATGTACCTACCTTATTTAGATCAGAAAGTATATTAACCCCGGTCGTGCATTAATATCATTCTCTTAAAAAAATAAATAAATAATGCTGGACTTTTCACACAGCATCATCAAAGTAAGCAAAGCTTGTACTATGGGAACCAGATAACTGAAATACTACTTATATACGTTTTGTTTGTAAATACATATATAATATACATAGAAACACCCAGACCCAAGATAAATATTTGCAGATCATACAAACATTTTATCCCGCGGCGGGGATCGAACCCGCAACCTTCTGCGTCCCAAGCGGACTTTCACCCACTGCGCCACAGAGGGCGTCGAATATTAAATAAACATACCGTTTGAGATTATGTCTACTTACATAAGAAAGTGTACATAATGTATTGTATCATACAGTCTCTTATTTACGTAGGAGCTACTTAAACTTTACATTGAAATTGCGTGTCCGAATCCTAAACAAGATAGGTACAAGCGGAACTTTACTATGACCTGACTAATGCCACAGATTTTGATAAACAGCTCAATCACTCCATACTACACGGCATGTTAAATTGTTGGTCCGTAGGCCTCATACGAACTTACTTACTCCATACTATATTGTAGGTAAAAGCTTTCATAATATAAGTAATACATATCTAAATCATGTAGGGTCTTCATGATCACCAAGTAATATAACTTAAAATAAATGTATTTATTTATTTAGTTCCACTATAATAAAATAAAGCTGAAAGTGTGTGAGTTTGTTTAGATGTTTGTATTTCAATCACGCCTAAAACAGTGAACCGATCGACGAAACTTGGAATAGGCGTAGATAGTGACCTCCAGGTCATCTATGCAAAATGTTGCTACCACGTGATCGAAGCCACGTGTAGTTATTTAGGTATACCTAATAATTGTTATCTTGCGTGTTTTTGATGCGAAATAAGCTCTTAACTTTTAAGCCCTTAACTGAGTATTATTTATATGCCCATTAACTCTACTTTCTTTTGAGGAAAAAGCCAAAGAAATGGGATTATTTTTTACATATTTATTCATTATCATGTGACATAACAAAAACACTTGTCTTTACCTACAACATAATGGGCCCTCTACATATTCGGCGAAGACAGACGAATGCCGACGGTGACGAACGTGTAGAGGGCCTCATCGCCTGTATTAATAATAGTTCGGCGAATAGTTCAGCAAAAAGTTCCGTAATTAAGTAACATACCAAATCAGCATCTCCTCAAGAGAACAAAACCAGCTATGTTACAAACTCTGTGTCAATGTATAGTACATAGCTTATTTACATATAGGTACTTGATTTGATCTAAGTAGCTTTTACAACAACTAACATGTAATTTGAGATTTCTCAACCTGATTGAATACATCGACTGATACGATGCGAACCAATGTAATGAATGCGAAATTTAATTACATATAGGTACCTAAGTACCGTACGTACTCAAGTCATTCGGAAATAAAATCTATGACGTAATTAGGCACCGTCGCGATTGCCCGATTATCGCAAGTTCGCGTGAAAGGACATAATTCCGCGTTCCTTTTCTGCACGAAAAATAAACAGTGTCGGTCAGAAAAAAATTTATTAAGGGTGCTATTGTTTAATTACGTATATGTAGGTAAATCTCCACATAATCGAAGCGCTCGTGGTCGTGCTTGCTTAGTCGTTCTTGATAGATCGTCGAAGTTAAGCAACGTTCGTAACGGTCTGTAAGGGATGGGTGACCGCCAGTGGCATCTTCATCTGAGCGCTTCCGTGCTTCGGAGGGCACATTAAATTGTCGGTCCCGGCTATTTAAGTCGTTAAGCCATGACGGAGGCCTTAAGGCGGCCTAAAAACTCCCGTCACCAGAGTTGGCCACTGACTCATACGAACTTACTTACTTTTTTCCACATAATCCACAATTATTCATTATTACTATATTATGGTCAATATATTAGCCACTGCACTGCGAAAAGTTTAGATTCTTCAAGTTTCAGTTATTTTATTGTAATCTACAAAGTACCTAACAACCCTTTGGTTTTACGTGTTAATGTGTTTTATTTTAATCGGCATAAATTTTTTGGTGCAAATAAAATGATGTCACTTGTTCGTACAAATGCGCGATCAAACATATTGATGTGATGTCGTAACGGTGTCCTAAAAATATGTATAGGTCAGACCTAAAGTGCGGACAAGTGTGCGATCAGGTCTAGGTAGTTTTCTTCTTCTCGTGTTACTATCGTCATTTCGAACCATTTAAAAGGATTTTTAGTTCAAAATAACATGTGACATGCGAAGCACGTTACCTGTACTTTATTGAGAAAGCTCCAATAATATTTGCAAAGGTCTGACTCAACGCAACGTAACTCTAGTTTTTATTCCCTGAGAAATATGGCAGAAGAGGAAATGCCATATAACAGCCGTCATCGCGTCCACAAGCCAATCAATCAAGCATCGTAATCGCGCCTAAATCAGCAAGCATTCAATGAAAGCTCCCGCATTATTCCAATCCAATGAACTGACACCTCCAGAGTAATAATAAGCCATAGTGTTTGTGAAACAAGGTTTAAAATCAAAATCGCACACTTAAGAATAGAATAGAACTTTTTATTTTTTTTATTAAGGTGGTCGCCCGACCCATCCGCGCCGAACGCGCCGAACTGTCAATTCAATAGAGGAAATGCTGAGACGTCAGAAGCGAGCCGCATTTTCTGACGTCATCAGTATTTTTTCTATAGAAAAAACACAGCGGCGCGTACGGACATGTGTGCGATCAGTTTTAATTAAAGTGCAAAAAAAATTTTCTGTGGAGCTTAGGTACAGCAAATTAAAATAAGCGAAAATTAAATTATTCACATAATGTAGGCTTTCACTAGACATTATTTTGTCATTTAGAGTAAGGGCCTTCACCTTTGCTAATAAGTAGGTACTTAAATCAGTTCGTTTTGTCGTTAGCTCTTTTTATGACTGTGTATAAAGTCCTTCGACAAATACATTTTTGGAATTCTTTGTCCTTCTGTACCTACCTACCTAAGTACCTACTGCTAAAGTTCAAGTTCATAGTCACTCATAACTGCTCTACATAGTTATGATAGCTTCAGGCGCGGTCCGAGGGGGGTGGTCACGGGGGACATAAATCGTACACGTCCAATAGTAAAATCCTGTTTAAGCCGGGCGCATACATACTGATTCCTGACCAGAAAACCTGATCAGGTTTCCTAATCAAGAATTCCGTGTGGAGAGCGCACACATTCTGTTTTTTGCATTCGGAATTTAAACGATCAGTTCGATCATAGACGCTTCTGATAACGCACGAGTATGGACGACGAAGAAGAATTGATGCTCATTGCTCTTTTATTGGCGCTAGACAAAAAGGGCATAAAACGTCGTTATTGGGTGCATCCACTGAATACCCAAAGATTAACTGAGAGTCAATTCTATGTCAAAAGAGCAAAGTTACGGGCATACCCAGAAGAATTCTTCAAATATTACAGGATGTCAATGAAATCCTTTGATGAGCTTCATAATAGCATACGAGATAAAATAAAAAAGCAAAATACGCACATGAGATTGTGTTTGGATACAGAAGAAAAATTTTTTTTCGTTCCGTAATTTCCGTACGTGTGCGGCGATCGAGCCAAAATGTATGCGAATGCTGCGTTCGGGATGACGTCATCAGGTTTTTTTCCGATCTTCCAAAACGAACGCACGGAGAAATTCCGAACCGAACGTCAGGTTTTTTTCTGTCCGGAAAAAGTAAGAACGGTGTGCGCCTTCTCGAACATTTTGTATGCACGCGGACCATTCAGGTGTCCGAATCTGAAACCCTGATACGGAAACCTGATCAGGAATCAGTATGTATGCGCCCGGCTTTATTGTGCAATAAAGTCTATTATTAGTGTAGTGACCCCCCCAAAATTTCACTAGTGACCCCCCCCCAAAATTTCAGGCTGCGACCGCGCCTGGATAGCTTAACGGTGAGCGTCACCAACTGGAAACCCCCTTGTAAGTACAAACCGCCTTACTAAAGGAATTGGTGACGCTGACTGTACGGTCAACTTGTTACCAGCGTAATCCGCTTGACAAGTAAAGTATGATCAATGCTATGTTCATAGTCTCTGCTCCGTCATCTCTTGTTACTCCTACAGTATGAACCGATACCTTGTGGTTTTGCAAACTACAAGCATTTGGGCATCCGAGTAGACTTCCCGACTGTTATCTCACTGTACAATATACATTTATTGAAAGTTTGTAACATTTTGTTAAGTAATATCCTGCACTTAACTGACATGATAAACTTATGAGGCTGACGCTTGATTATGAACTGTGTTTTAATATAGATTAGAGTCGCTAACCTAAATACCTACGAGGGTTTCCAAGTCCATCGGCGACGATGCAAATGTGATACGACCTACGTCGAATCTAAAATGAATGAATGAAAATACTTTATTGTACAATGCACACCTTACAACTACAAAATACAGTGGAAAAGAGAACCATACAATGCACAATGGGCGGCCTTATCGCTGAGAAGCGATCTCTTCCAGGCAACCTTTGGATGGAGAGGAGTGTAAATGCATGGAAGATTGAACGGTTGCAAAAAATTAAAGGAACTTAAGAGTTGCCTAATCTATTATCTAATAATATATATACCTATAGATATAGATCGAAGAGAGAAATCTCTTGATAAAAGTGAGTGTGATTTTACATGCTAATTACTGCAAAATGGTGCGCACGCGTCTATCCCTTGTTCCCGAAAGAAAACCCAAATCTGTGAAATCTTTCCCAAACTTGTCTCCAAAACGGTTCGCGAGTGTGCGTGTTTCATTGATAATCTCCGACCTATATTCGAAGTATTTACGTGGTTGGAACAATATACGACAAGGTGAGTTTCCCTTCTTTCCTTTCCTATTTATGTGTCACTGTGTGTAGATTTTGAGGAAATTAATTTTATTTCTAACCACGAAAGCCAGCGCGGAAACATTTGGTACATAGACAAGCAATTTATTAAGTACATACCTAAGTACTTAGGTTACTTCGAACAAGAAACCACCAAGAACTTGGACATCATAAAAGGATTTTGAAAAACGGAAGAACTGAGTGGATCTTTGTCAGCAGGAATATATTCATGTAGATAAAACTTGTGAAATAAATTGCCTTGCCAATTTTTAATAGCAACTCGCCACAGATGCTATGATATAAACTGAAGGAATTAAGAGCAAGTTTAACCCCAAGGCGCGGTAGACATTCACTTAGATCTTTTTATGTAACATATTCCAGATCCTTTGAAGATATCAAGTGGCTCTTCAGACGTGGGAGATTCAAAGTTATCCCAGCCGTCCTACTGAATAAAATTAAATGTTTTCTGACTTTGACTTTGAGGCATGCCTATTGTCCACATTACGACGATAATTTAGTAAAAGTTAGTAATTCCACCTACGAGTATTTAGGTACCCTACCCCACTGCAAGCAAACAGTGTCAAACAATAACCCCGGGTATTTCATTAACGCATGTTCCCACGGCTGGGCAGGGAGTCGTGAAAGGGCACTTATTGCCAGCTCCGATTACAAACGGTTTCAAAACTTTACACTCCACTAGCTTTCTGTAAACAATCACCAGATGAAATATGCAACAAAATGTTGCATATAGTGCAGTGTAGGTAGTACCTACCTACTATGTTTTTATTTGACGACCTCTGTAGCGCAGTGGGTGAAAGCCCGCTTGTGACGCCGAAGGTTGCGAGTTTGATCCCCACTGCGGGATAAATGTTTGTATGATCTGCAAATATTTATCTCGGGTCTGGGTTTCTATGTATAATTTGTATGTATTTACAAGCAAAAAGTATATACTTACTTACCTACATATGGTATATCAGTTATCTGGTTCCCATAGTACAAGCATGCTTAGTTTGAGGCTAGATGATGCTGTGTGATAATGTCCAGCAATATTAATTAGGTACTATTTATTGACGATTATTTTTAAAACCTACAGGTGTATAGCGACCTCTATCCAATAACGCCATAAACTATAAAGCGTAGGTACCTACTTCAGAGCTTACCACTAGATGGCGCTGGGATCACAACTAGACAAAATCCCATACGCAATTGTACCGAACATTATCCGACATCAACTGTCAGCCGAAAGGCCCTAAGGTAAGTGGACCAGTCCGACCAGTTGGGTTGACCTGAGTGAGGCGAGGACGCCCTCTTTGCCCTGGATTGGGGGAATTACACGTAGGTAGGTAGATACCTAACCCCAAAGGTGTGATCTATGGTCTCATTATTAACTAGAACAGATTGAAAACTATCCGAACTGAAAATTAATTGCATTGCATCCTACCTAGGTTCATTGACATCAATAAACCTAATTCTAGGTACCTACCTACCTAGTTACGACAGAAAAACAACAAAAACATCCGCTTAATGCGTGCTACCTCCTACATTCAAATTCTGAAGTAGGTTGTTATGTAGGTACCTACCTGCGTGACCTGACCTAGGTAGGTGGGTACCTACTTATTACCTAAGTAGTTAGGTACTTATAGGTATCTTTATTACCTAACTAACCTAATGCCTACTTGAGTATCCTTTAACCGCTCATCCGTGTGTAACTACAAAATGCGAGCCTGCTGACGCTCTATGAAAGTATTTTTTTTTACTTTATTATCTTCTCAGAGACGGAGAAACATGCCCTAAGTAAAATAGTTTGCAGTAACATAACACCTTCGTCAACGCAAACGGAGCTCACAGGAATAATGCTGCTACAATTCCTGACAAATTGGTATTCCAGAGAATAAGGCTACGTGTACACGTTTTTGTCCCATGATCATGTTATCAGATTTCATTGGCCCCTGATAACATTCAATTTTGTTGTGGTTTTGTGCTATGATAGCGATTTCAGGCGAATTAAATATGTGGACATACCTATTTATGCGCCTAGAATACTACAGCTCATTTTGGGCGTGACAGGAGTAGAATCAATCTAGTTTTATAGTCATAAATAGTCATTAGTCATTAGGCTCAAACCACATTGAATTGGCCAGCGACGCGTCAATTATTTTATTGCAAGCCATTATAAACCTTATGAACAACAAGATAAAGAAACGCTTGTAGAATGAACCACTCGGGCCAGCGCGACCCGCTAGATAGGCTTCGCCAGATCTTGTTTGGCTTGCTATAAAACTAATTGACGCGTCGCTTCCCAATTCAATGTGCATTGAGCCTTTTATGTGATCCCAGCGCTAAATAAAATAAAGAATGATTTTTGACTTGGCTTTTAAAATGTAGGTAGGTACTGTACTAATTGTAGGTATTAGCGTCTCAACACAGCGTCTCAAATAGTCTTAATAAAACAACAGGATCCTTTCCCAGTAACTTATTATATTGTCCATAGGTAGGTAGGTACCTACTTGTAGGTAATTACTTATATTTATTCTATACTTAGGTAGGTAGGTACATACAACTATTTCTCCAATTTAGCTTTTTAATTTACTGGCCATTATACCTAGTCATAGTAGTAATTTGTACTATTCACAAGAAGCCCCTGTTGTATCCTATGTCCTAGATCGGGATGTATTATGGTGAAGATCTTCACCGCTTTGGCTTGCAGCTCTTTCGTTGCAGGTGCTAAGCTATAAATAACATTTTCCACTACTCTTCTGCGTTCTTCCTTCGTCAACTCATTCGTGTAGAGCTCAGTAGCTTGGTCGAAGTTGTTAGGGAGGTCTTGATAGATCTCTATCAACTCTGCTCTATTCTCGTCTTTATAAGGTGCTGGGCCGTTGAAGGAGTTAGGATAATAGTTCGGGGTATCTCCTCCATTGTCCATTACAGGAGGCCTACCATCACGGTTGTAGACTAGCCGATGGATTTCTACAGGACAGTTTACTGGGATTAAGTTGAAGTTGGCTCCTAATCGGTAGTACTGAGCGTCCCTGTACGCTAGCCGTCTCGCTTCGAATACTTTATCAGGCGCTCCAAGAATCCCAGGTACTAGATTGGCCGGGTTAAATGCCAGCTTCTCAATTTCTGCGAAATAGTTCACAGCGTTCCTGTTCAAAACGAACTTTCCTAAAGGTCTGAGTGGATATTTATCCTGAGGAAGAACTTTTGTGACGTCAAACACATCAAAACCAGCAGATTTTACATCTTCGAGGCTGAGAACTTGTACTTTTACGGTCCACGACGGGTGGTCGCCTCGCTCGATAGCGTTGTAGAGATCTCTTGTTGCAAAATCGGGATCCACTCCGCCAATCTTTTGAGCTTCTTCTGAGGTGATGCCTTTGATACCAGCGTCGGGTAAGAAATGGAATCTCACGAAGCTCTTGTCTCCATATTTGTTCACAAGCTCGAAAGTATGGATCCCGAAACCAGGCATGTGTCTATAGCCGTCCGGGATACCTCTATCTCCGAAAATCAATAGAAACATGTGGAAACTTTCCGGTCGTAGTGTCAAGAAGTCCCAAAAGGTATTTGCATCGAACAGGTTGGTTGCTGGATTTTTTTTCTGCGCCCTGACGAACGTTGGGAAGAGGAGCGGGTCTTTGTAGACGTACATCGGGGTACTGAATCCTACCATATCGAAATTTCCTTCTGCTGTGTAGAACTTTAGAGCGAATCCTCTTGCATCTCTGGAGGTATCTGACCCTCCCTTTTCGACCACGACAGGAGAGAACCTAGCAGCTATTTTAGTCTTTTTGCCTACCTTGCTAAGGAAATCAGCTTTGCAGATATCTGTAAAATCATGTGTCACTGTGAAGTAGCCAAATGCGCCCCCAGCTTTTGCGTGGACAAGACGTTCTGGTATTCTTTCCCTACTGAGATGTGTGAGGGAGTCCATGAAGAATTCATTGAAGATTAGCCGCCGGTTTAGTGTGTTGGTGGCGTCTTGGTATTCTATTGGTGCGCCTGCGCTAGTTGTCATCACCCCGATAGGACCCTGAAAAAGAATGACGTTTTATAGTAGGTACCGACTGCCTTCAACTAACTTGGGAAGATCCAATTATTAACGGGTAATAATGCTAAATAAAGTACAGTCAGCAAACGAAAGTCGAGGATTTTACTGCGAACCTACGAGAAAAAGAAAGAGAGCAAAGGGGTAGAGTCATAGGTAGGTTAGGTAGGTACTTATTATGTAGTGTTGGAATTAAATTTTGTTAAGGCCATAATTTATCAGGTGCCGCACGCATTAGAAAAGTTACACCTACCTAGCACCTGGTGATTAAAGGAAAATATGTGATATCGATTTGCAATAAAACCTTGAGTTTTTTCTAAAACACCACACTGACCAAAATTATTCCACGGTTTCCTTAAAAGAAAAATACACCTACCCCAGGGTATCAAGTATACAAGTACGAATGTGAATTGCAGTTTTCAAAAAACCTGTACCCACCTAAAACGGCCAAAAAAGGGAAGATACCTATAATGTACTAATCAACATTACCGACGTCCTTTTCTTGAAGTTCACGATCTGGTTTGCAGCCGGAGCTGTGTCTTCTTCTGTCACTACCATCTTCACCATCAGCACAAAGAATAATAACTTCATCGTACAACTTTTATAAATTTTCATCAACATTAACAACACAAGATGCTTAGAATAAGGCTTGTGCTAATTCTTGGTGGCACGAAATTAATTTAAATATTTCACATAGGTCTTTTGATCATCTCCAGTATTTAAACTTAATGAAATTATGGGTGCTAGGAAGACACCAGCTCTCACTCACGACCACTGGCTTTAAATACCTAACTAATAGGTATCTACTTATCTAATTTAATTCTAACAATCGAATTGCTTGTGCACTGTTTCGGAACAGCCCGTGCTAGACCCGAACGTTATATTTTATACCAAAAGTTTAACCTTGCTGCTTTTCTAAGACGATCTCTCCTTTCCGTCACTTGTTTTTTTTTGGCACCGTGTTTGCGGTGAACTTGAAGTGAGTTATTAGGTTACCTACCTACATCTCACTAGGCTTAGGCCCAGTTAATGTAATACTATATAGTGCAATGATGTAATTCTGTGTACTAGTGACACTTAGGTGACATAATAGGGCAGGTAGGTAAACCGCCCGAATATTTAGGAACCTAGAACGTCGAACTTTCTAGCCTGTAATAAATTTTGTTTTGGATAAAAACAAGACTACCTAGGTATTGTACCTACGTTTAGTTAACATTCCTTGATAACATAGTTTTTTCTTTTTTTGTCGCTGGGTAAAATGCGTCACGCATCCCCTCCACCGGGGGGCGAGAGGGGTATGTGGGACTCCCCGGGGACTCCCGGTATACACACTAAACGTCCCAGCGCCTTTCCGGCGTCGCCTGGAATGGTGGGGGTCCGGGAAACTGGCAGAGCCTCTACATCCAGACCCCCTCCGGCGATCCCCGCCCTTACGGCGCGCCCCGCGTCGTGGTGAGCAGTGCAAGGCGGACGAAGGTGCACCCGCACCTAGCGTCCGCTACTCACCACCAGAGCTCTCCGCTCCCTTCGTCCACTGCGCGCTCTAATTACAGAGTGCGCGCGGAGAAGCCTCCAAACGGCCGCAGAGGACAGGGAGAGCGGCAACGTAACACCGACACTGCTCTTCGACTGCGGCCCCACCGCCAACGCATCAACGGTGCGCCACCGTTTGGTCGCGGAAGATAGGGCGAACGGCAACGACACACCGACACGCCTCTTCTCCCGCGACCCCTCCTGACTGCGGGGGACAGAAATAACTCCGTCCTCCGCACCCGCCTCAGACGCATCCAGAGCGGGCCCAACCACTAGCCCACTCGGAGCGTCCCCGCCTGGGATTCCTGTTGGCTTCACCGTGTCCCACGTCACGGTTACTGAGCCCCCCCATCGCGACAAGATCGGAATCCACCGGGGGGGAGGTGTAACCTCCCTAACTCAACTTGCTTATGATAGAGATACTCCGCTATCTCTACGGTAGAATAGAAGAAAATTACATTTATTTGAGTTTTTAGACGATTTTGAGTTTTATCACTGTGTAGAAATTATGCTTTTCACTAATCTACGTATTACCTAGTATTGGGGTATTATTTACTTTAGGCTTATGGGAGGTCATGCTAAGCAGGCAGACCAGTCATAGTTTTTATACGCCTCTGATCACGCTATCGGAGACAAAAATGAACTATGGTAAGCAGGCAGACCATTCATAGATTTTATTCCTTTCTGATCACGCTATCAGAGACAAAAATAACATGAACTAAACCTTATTAGGGGCGCATGAAATCTGATATCATGATCATGAGACAAAGAACACTCTTTTCGACTCAGGGTGCTGCGTGTCAACCACTGTTTTGAGTTTCTTCGCGACTGATTGATTAATTGTAGGAACAATTAAAATAATCGTTATTGGCAGTAAGTAAGTAGGTAAGTATTATTATTCACAGTTCCACACTAAACTTGGCTTGTTAAATAACACTAAAATATTTATTACAGCGACTTATTGCTCCAATTATTTCACAATTTGCTAGACCGTGACGGTGTTAGAAAACTTCGCGCCATTCACCTCATTCGCAAAAAATTCTACACCACGCGGCTTCCGAAAAATCTACAGGACTTCTAAAAAGAAATCGGGTTTACCTACCCCTTACCACCATTAACTTTTTGGTATCATCCCCGAATAGTAACTACCTAGGTACTATTCGGTGATGATACCAAAAAGTTAAATACTTAACGGTATATTACGTCATCAGAGTAGGAACTACGCGTAGGTACCTAGTAGCACTAGTAGCACAGTAAAACCTGCTTACGTAAGTCAGGGAATCAATTACCAACATTTTGTAGGTATCTACCTACTTCAGTTAAGTACGCAAGGTACATAGCCAACTGGGAATATTTGGCTTATTTACCACAAAGAGGAAAGAGATCCCTTTCTTGTCTGCCATATCTACTATCCCGTACGTCTCCTATCCCAACAGGCTCCTGCAGGCTGCAATCATTCAAGGTTATCAGAATACAGAGAGGAATTATTAATTAATTATTATAGTACCAATCTATCTTATTAGATTTTTAAAGGTTGAAGTAGAATATTTTATCTGAGAAATAGAACAATAAAATTAAACAAATAGATTGCTAATTCATGCTAGGGTAACAAACAACTGTCAGTACTGTCAAAATCGCTTGATATTTCCATCAGAGTAATATTTCCAACGATTGATGTTTTCCCCCATTTAATGGCAAATTACCTCCATCACTCATGAACTAATTTTTTTAATGCTGTTCTTCGAAATAAAAAAAAACAAAAGAATAAGTTAAAAAAAAACCTTAAGTTTTTTTAAGCCAAACCAAGCGAATCTATATAATTTAGCGTCTGCCAACCACACTACCAAGTGCCAACCAAAGCCGATCAATCAATCAATCAATCAATATTATATGAATGTATGTATTTACAAACGAAAGTAATTTAATTTAGCAGATAACTGGTTTCCATAATACCTACAAGCTTTACTTAGTTTGGGGCTAGATGACGCTGTGTGGCATTATTTATTTATATTTAATATATCCACTCCCACTGCTGAATCCCACGTGATTTGTGTTATTTTGTATTGTAGAATTTAGTTAATACACTACACATTGAATTAAATCAATTTTGAATGGTTGGAAATCACTGACCTCTAATAATACAAGTACGCGCACCTTTATTAATAGAGGTCTTAGCGATATTCCGATACGTGTAAGCATTACATTTGAATATAGCTGGAAGCATTCATTACTCAAACCAAACGAAACGAATTGAATTGAAAACAGAGCGAGTACGTACAGTAAGTTTATTGGCAAAATATTTCTTTCAATTATTCTGTTAACGTGATCTTTAATAAAACATTGCTTTATAGAATAGGTGCAGGTGTGGAATGAGTAAAAAATGTGCTTCTAGAGTGTTGAGGTGAGTGTATTTGATTGTTTATTTTTAGAATGCGCTAACACCACTTGCTTTTAGATCTAGAGCACCAGCCTCTACTCGTGATTCCTTCCAGCATTAAAAAGCTTGGATACTACTTATTTACTACGAGATAAACCTACTTACAGGTTTTATTTCCTAAATAAATCTATAATATTCATACCTAGATCGTGTCTATATCTATGATCTATTCTAGTTATGTTCACTACGAGATAAACCTAGTTTTATTTCTTACTAGCTTCTGCGCGCGGCTTCGCCGTGGTACCAACATTTTAAAGAGCCTATATGTTATTCCAGGTCACTATCTACGCCTATTCCAAGTTTCATCCAAATCGGTTCACTGGTTTAGGATTGATTGATACACAAACATCTAAACAAACTCACAAACTTTCAGCTTTATTATATGAGTGGGATATAAATCTATTCATATGTAATATAGAGATACTGTAATAGATCACAGATAAGAGATTGTTATGGTGAACTGCAACACAGTGCAGCTTTGACATCTCACATGAATTAATAGAGCTCCTCTGAAAGTTGGTCCCATAACTCCCACAAAGCCTTAAACTCTGCTACACTGATCGATCTTGTCTTTGCCAACACAAACATATCAAACCTTTTTTGATTTTACTAACGATCACATGCTACGATCGCATTTTTTTATTCAACCTATTTCGCCCGACTGCTGGGCAAAGGTCTCACAAACGGACACATTTATTTACCAATACAAAAATTAACATTGCCCTGTTTGTACATATTAAATCATGCAGGGTTAAGGATCCTTTGAAAATGATACATAACCAGATAACCGCATGGTGCTTTTGTATATTTGTGGCATAATGTTTTATTGTTTTTATAGCTCATAGGGAATCAACCTATAAATTATGGAAACCCGAAAAACAATAAAAAAAGAGGATGTCACAATTAAAGACGAGCCCGATGCTGATCCTCATGAAAAAACAAACTTAGCTGTGAACATTAAGGAAGAAGTGGAATCCAGGGATGAATCCAATGAAGAGCAATTTATAGAGATTTCTACAAATTCTGCACATAAACTGGATGCTTCGAGCTGTGTAAGTTTGACCTAACTGTATATTTGAAGTGAAAATGTTTTGGGTATTTTTGAGATGCGGAAAAAAAATCAAAGTACTCATTTAATGATTTTTTCTTTTTCATTATATTCGTCAAAACTCGGGGTCTGTCGGCGTTTACCGCCGCGAGTCACGTCATCGCTTCTGCCCGCAGTCAGCCAAACAGCCTCAGCATTTTTAATTGTTTTCAACCTCACAATAAATACACAAATAACAATTTTTATAAATTATACAAGTTTTTACTTCTGTCGTCACTTCTATGTCACTGTTTATTTGATCACGAAAAATACATTCAAACCATCATCATCTCAGCCATCTAGCATCCACTGCTGAACATAGGCCTCCCCCATCTATTTCCACAACGATTGGTCTTGTGCAGCCTGCATCCAACGGCTCCCAGCAATCTTTACCAGATCACATTCATTATTATGACATTCAGCTTGCTGGATTAGGGTACCAGAAAAAAACAAATTCTAGGAACTAAAAATTTTCTCATCCACTCTGGATTAATAATAATAAAATGTATTATAACAATTTGTAATTCAATTTGTCTTATATTCCAGGAAAAATCAAAAGCACTATCAAAAGATGAAACAAGAGGATTACTGAATTTAATACTGATGCATCCAATAATCACATCTAGAGAAACAAATGCAACATTCAACTATCAGAAGATAATAGAATGGAACCAAATCACTGAAGACTTCAACTCCAGCTACAGCATGTATCCTCGGACACCAAAGCAACTGAGACTTAAATGGGAGAATATGAAGAAAAATGCTCGAAGACGAAATGCTAAAATAAGGGCTAATAGGGGAAAGGTTTGTTATACTTGCACACTTAAGTTCTGCAGTCCGCGAACAATCTCACCAAATTCCGTGCCGACTGGACTACAATAGCACAGGAGAGAGATGAATGGAGAGAGTGGGGGGGGAGGCCTTTGCCCAGCAGTGGGACATTGAGAGCTTTAAAAAAAAAGGTTGTTGACAGCAACACAGTACATTAAGTAGGTAAGATTGTATGAGTCAGTGGCCAACTCTCGTGACGAAGCATTTAGGCCGCCTTAAGGCCTCCATCATGGCTTAACAACTTAAATAGCCGGGACCGATAATTTAACGTGCCCTCCAAACCACGAATGAAAATGTCACTGGCGGTCACCCATCCACTTACGAACATTTGGAATGTTGCTTAACTTCGACGATCTATCAAGCACGACCATGAAACTGGCCAATAATCTAATAAATAAATAAAAAAGTTCTATTTCTATGAGCTGAATTTTTTATTCGTTTTTCAGGCTGAGAATGCTGAATACATACCTCGAGATGAAATACTGGATAAAGTGTACACACTACTGCGGAAACGACCGAGCGACAAGGCATCGACAGCCAGTCACGATGAGGCAAGCGATGACTCTGATGAAGATATTCCACTAGCGCGTGAAGGGGAAGCCAAACAGTTGACTCCAGTTCAGGAAACTTATGAGGCTGAGCCACAACCGTTGAACGTATCTAAACCAAATGTTAGTCATAACCCCACAAATGGGTTTTCAGAACAGCCACCACGTAAGTTTATTTTAAATATATGCTTTTAAACCAATATTTTAGAATGTGTCGTTTATTTACGTGTCATCGGATGCTAAAAGTCATAAGTGTGAAGTACCTGAAGTGAATTTTATCATTGTAAGATTTAGTTGTGGGGGCAGATAGGATTACAAGTTATCGTTACTATTCCTATCTGACACCATTTGTCCCCCGCGAGGATGGTTAGTATAATAGTTACCATCTGGCACTGCGTCTAGAGCCATGGTAGCAGATGGGAATTATTTAGAGGTAACCACCCCCGTGGGGGTGGATAGCCATAAGTGTTACCGTCTGCCGCCGCGTGGGGGCAGTTTGTAGTGAGAGACGGTAATAATTCGTATTTTATTTTTTGTTACTCACTTGTATGTATGAAAAGAGACAGCAATAGATTTTGCAGCAGTTTGAGATTGCCTCTTTCGTATTAAGAATGACTGTATTTTGTAGTTTGTCAACAAGTGCTATATTTTTTCAGGTAAAAAGAAGAAAAAAGACGAAGGTCGCGAAGCTAGGAATCGTGCAATGGCAGTCTACTACGAAGCCAAAACGAAGTTAATAGATGCCAACTTAATTAATATTAAGCTACAAAATGAAAAACTTAGATTAGAGATTGAGTTATTGAAGAGAAATAAAAGAAAATAGTTAATCCTTTTTAACCGACTTCAAAAAAAGGAGGAGGTTCTATGTTCGGGTGTATGTATGTTTTTTTTTTTTTTTTGTGATGTATGTTCATCGATATCTCGGTCAGTTGTGAACCGATTTCCAAAATTTTTTTTTTGTTTGAAAGGGTGCTACCATAGTGGTCCCATAAAAATTTTACTCCTGAGGGATTGATAGTTTTCCCGTAATACTCAAAAAATCACCGATCTTTCCGAAAAATGTGGACCGATTTCCAAAATTTTTTTTTTTGCTTGAAAGGGTATCCATATCTAGGTGGTCCTCATACTTTTTTTTCCTGAGGGATTGATAGTTTTCCTGTAAATCTCAAAAAACCTCATTCTCACTACAAAATCTGAGTCAAACATTGAATAGTTTGACATGTTTAAATACGCTCGAGGTGATCCCATATAATTTTATTCCTGAGGGATTCTCACTCTAACTTCTTTAATCTTGACTATTCCAATATCTAACCTAACCTACTATATTATTTAACACTAAAAATTGAAAAATAAAAATTTTTGAAAAAAAAATTCAACCGACTTCACATAACACAAATAGACACTAAGAACCTTCTATGTACCTCCACTAAAAAGAGAAAAATAAGAATATACACATGCAATTATTACTTACAGTATTCAAATAATAAATTATTATGTTATATTATATTTGAAGTCGGTGTCAACTATTCTACTCTAACTACTCCATACAATTTTGCACCCAAGTTCTATTGTACTCGTAATTTCTTCTTAGATGTAAATGCATAGGTAGTTGGCACCGTCTTCAAATATAATATAACATAATAATTTATTATTTGAATACTGTAAGTAATAATTGCATGTGTATATTCTTATTTTTCTCTTTTTAGTGTAGGTACATAGAAGGTTCTTAGTGTCTATTTGTGTTATGTGAAGTCGGTTCAATTTTTTTTTCAAAAATTTTTTTGTGTTCAAATCCGTATTATCTACAAATCTTCTCCCATAAAGGCCCTTAGGTGGGTGTTAGTTATACTTTTAGGTTCGATTCAGGGGCCAATTTTTCAAACATTAAAATACGGTCCTAATCAAGGACCAAATATTCCAAACCGAAAAATTGTCCCTTGAAGTCAGAAATCGTTGTGGGAAGCATCCGAATATTCACCTAACGAACGCGAATACGGTCCCTTATTTTAGCCATCTTCGTTTATCATCGGTTAAGTGTGAAAGGTTGAATGGTAAAATAATAAGTTAAGCAACGTTCTAAACGGTCCGTAAGTGGATAGGTGACCGCCAGTGGCATTTTCATCTGAGCGCTAATCTAAGCTTTAGCACCAGAGTTGGCCACTGACTCATGAATACGAACTTTGAACAAAAATTAAAAAATATTTTAGGCGGATCTCATAAAAAAAAAGTTTAAAAATACGGCCGAGTTTTACCTCGGACTAGTTTTACAAAGCGAGTTGACGAATTTATGCTAGGGTTACTGGGGTCTCGTTGTTGTTTTTGACTTGACATGACTGACAGTTTTTGACATTTCTCAATTAAACAATCAATTTGTTCGGCTTGGGAATTTGCTCAGCTCAGAGTAAATAAATTATGAATTTGCGGAATTTGAATTGTGTTGTGATGTTTTGCGACTTTTCAGTGTGATCTTGATAATTTTGGTGCAGTTATTTCAACTGTTTTGTATGTACTATCTTACCTACCAAGTAAAAAATGTGAAGATGATAGACGGACCATTAAAAGGCTGGAGGTGAGGTTCCTACTGGCTAGAAAAAATAATCAGTTGAAATTCGCTTTCCAAAATGAGCCATGCGAACAATACATCTCATGAAAAAGTGCTGGTAAAAGAGGAATTTTCACTTGAAGTAGCAAGTACTGATGAAGATGAGATGATAGTTGAAGAGGATCCTCTGGCCGGCTGTAGCACCTATTTTATGTCTAAAACTGAATATACGAATGAATATGATGACATAAAAGATGAGATCTCAGTAAAGGAAGAGGAACCATTAGCGGTCCATACTGAAAAATGTGTAGTAGCCAAACTGAAAATTAAAAAAGACAAATCTACTAGTAAAAAAAGAAGTAAACTAAAATCTAAAAAAAAGCTATCAATTACTAAAACGATAGAAAATAAAATTATTGATTTACAATGTGATTTATGCAGTGATGAATTCCCTTCAAAATATATGCTCAATAAACATAGATTGTTAACTCATCTAGAAGAAAAGTCAGAATATGCTTGCAATACCTGCCCTAAATCATTTAGCCAAAGCTCTTCACTTCAAAGACATATGAGGGTCCACTCTGGGGATAAAAGGTTCACCTGTGAACTTTGTTATAAAACATTCAGTCAAGAAACATCTCTGCAAGAGCACTTAAGAATTCACTCCGGAGAAAAACCATTCCCATGTGAACACTGTAATAGAAGGTTTACCAAAAGCTCGACTTTAAAGTTGCACATGAGAATTCACTCTGGAGAAAGAGTATATACCTGCTATCAGTGCAAAAAATCATATACTGAAAATGCTTCTCTGCAACGGCACATAAAAAATCACAGTGGAGAAAAACCATTTGCATGTGATCTTTGTGATCAATCATTCAAACAAAGTTCTACTCTAAAACAGCATATAAGAACTCACACTGGTGAAAAACCTTATGCATGTGACCAGTGCGATAAGGCATTCAAACAAAGCTGTGCATTAAGACGTCATATCCGAACACACACAGGAGAGAAGCCGTATGCTTGTAATCAATGTGAGAGACGGTTTTCTGAAGGCTCCGCTTTGCACCAACACTTAAGAGTTCACACAGGGGAGAAACCTTATGTCTGCACAGAGTGTCAAGCTAGGTTTAGTCAGACCTCAGCATTACAACGACATATTATGACACATACAGGCGAAAAACCATTCTCATGCAGTTGGTGCAGTAAAAAATTTATCCATAAAGGCAATTTGCAACAACATGAGATTGTGCACACAAGAAAAAAAAAGACTTGAAATGTTTTGTGATGTGTGGTTTAAAAAAATATAGTTTTTGATTTAAATCGTTTTTTTACTCTGCAAATATTGTACAAAATCATATAAACCAGAGGACCACAGCATACCACTGACTCATAAGGCAGAAGAAGAATTACTATAGTCGGTCCATTTTAATAGGCCACATTTGACATTTCATCAAAATTTAACAACGTAACTTTGTACCGGCGGGCATAAATACTACTATTTTATCGAAGTTAGTACTGCACAATTGCTTAACTTTTTTTCAATTGCGGTTAAATAATTTATTGTCTTAACGACAAAAGAAGGTAATTTATGATTTATTTCCTTATTACACCATCCAAACATTTATGTTTCACAACAATTTCTGTTTTCGAGAGAACTGAACGTTGTTACAATGTTGCGTCAGTAAACCCTTGTTCTCTTTTGACACTAGGTATGTTACCCAAAATAATCGAAATTTGAGAGTTAGAATCGAATTAAATGATTTCTCGTAAGGGAATATTTCACTTTTAATGATAACCACAACCACAAACCACATAACCTTTTAACCAGTTTAAGTAATGGGGTTGTGACGCAGTCACAACCCCATTACTTATTTATGTTGACTTATTTATGTTGATAAAAATTGTTCAAAAGTGGAAGTGAAGTGAAGAACAGTGGAAGTGACTTTGCGTTCTTGGTGTGCTATTTTTTTCAGACCCGGTTTTTTTTAACTGATCTTACCTACTCTTAGTTTACGGTATACCTGGCGATAAATTTTAATTCATGTGGATGATTCGATACGGACTTCGAACATAATCGAAGTTTTTAAGAAGGTCACCTCACTAGAAAGCTCAAACTGACAAACGTCAAATGTGGCCTATTAAGTTGGACCGACTATACCTAAAAATAGCTATAGTATAAATAAAATGATCTGCTGATTTACCTCTGAATACTACTTATTTTGCTGTATCTGAGTTGAGTATGCGGTTGAAATATATAAATACCGGACCTAAAATCTTAAAAACCAAGCATAATCAAATCATTATCATTTTATTAGGCCCCCGGTATTATTTTTACAAAGAAATAAAGTTGCGATTGTCTTTGGATAAGTGTCAATGTCAGTTATTGTAAATGTCAAAAATTGTCTATGGTGCGTTCGAGTTCACGACAGAAAGCATCAAATCGTCAATATAAATTATCATACACGTTTTAGTCACTGTATTTCCTTCTAAAACAGTAAAATGAAAAATCCTTGAGTTAAATACTGTCTATTTTCAAGTACACAGTGAATGTTAATGTGTGTTGTGTCCATTAAAACCTAACCCAAAAATGGCAAGGTCGCCAAAGGATGATCCTAGATACAGCGAAATAACGAACAATACATGGAATTATCGCGCAGAAGCCGCAGAAAACTGCACATCTGGTGCTGTGAATGAGAGGAAACAGCCACCGATAACGCCAAACCCGAATGTTTTGGCGGACAACGGTATGTACGTCAATACCAATTTCGGCAACGGTGTTTACTTGAATAAACACCCGTTCACAGTGCCGAATGGCGAAGCTACTGTGAAAATAGACGAGAAGATCCCGTTCAACAACGTTCCTAGAACGAACCAGAACTATGGGAACGCTGTTCTCAATCTGGGTAACGGACAAATGGTTCGCGTTTTTTACGACGAGAATAACCAGCAGCTCATCTTCCCTATGTCTGGTCAGTACGAACTGTTCAATCACAACCAGGGCCAGGGTGTCCGTGACTCACCAATGCAGGCCACCCAGCCTTCACACCTCTTCACTTTGAACCATGATTATTCAGCCCAAAACCCTAGCTTTCCAGACACTATGAATAATCATGCCCAAGATTCACCCACTTCCAACTTCCTAGATGGCTTTTTGGGCATATTGGAGCCAAATGCTACTGGGACTTACTCTCCCTTTGGACATAATTATCCGCTCAACCATCCTGATGCATCAAATCTTAATATACTGCCTAATAATCCCATTTTGGATACCAAGAATCTAGCTGTCAAGGCTGAGAGCTCTCCAAAGAGGAACGAGAACAGTCCTCTGGCTGACACCAGCAATAAGAAGCGTATTGTTGCTGAAGTGAAGCCAATGCGGCCTTCTTACTCCGATGTACTTGCCAAGAACAAAAAGGACAACTTACAGGCTGATGTATGCCGTAAGGTGAAACCTCAAAACATAGAAACAAAACCTGTGAACAGCAAAGCTAGCACCAAACCTGAGAAACCAATCATCAAACATGATGAGAACAAGATCAAAAGCGAAAAAAAGCAAACTATATCCTCAGGCAGTGAATCAGGAGATATTAATACAGATGATAATGAAAAACATGCTAAACCAGCTAAAAAGTCTAAGAACAAAAGAAACAACACCCGTAAATGGTCCTCCCAGGATGATGCAACCAATGAGGAAGACTACATCCAGGAAAATCAGAGCCAATTTATGTTTATTGAGAATCAGGAAAAACCTCCCAAAAAGGTAAAAAAAGCTGACAACAAAACAAAGAACTCTGACAAAAGCTCAATTTTAGAAGATGACTTTAAAATAGATGAAGATGATAATGCTTCGTTCATCTTCCAAGAAGGGCAATCCGAGTCTGGGAAGTCTAAAAAGAAGAAGGAACGGTCTTTCTTCAAGGCTAGCAAGACCGTTCAGGATAAGAAGAAGACTACCCAGTCTAAGTTTAGAAGAAACAAACCTGGCTACTTGGGATTGGCCCAGAATTATTTGGAGCACTGGGGAGGAGCCAGCTGGAAAGCCCTAGTATGGTTCTTTTATTTGCTCTCGGACATCTGTGGCATGAGTCTCCATTTATCTTTTGATCTGTAAGTACCAGTTTAATGTTTTATTTCATTTTAATCACTTGAATGTTATTACGCTGAATCTGCACATGTACAAACTTTTTTATATCAAGACTAGCTTCTGCGCGCGGCTTCGCCCGCATGGTCCCGCCAACATTTTAAATAGCCTATTTGCTCTTCCAAGTCACTATCTACGCCTATACCAAGTTTCATCCAAATCGGTTCTCTGGTTTCGGCGTGATTGAAACACAAACATCTAAACAAACTCACAAAGTTTCAGCTTTATTATATGACTGGGATATTGGAAAAGTCAAGCAAAATCTAGATATGTATTGAATGATACTGTGCTGATGCCTACTATAAGCTTGTGACTATCCGTGGGTAATCCTATCTTGAGGAACCCGAAATTACCCGCACAAATTACCTAGACCTAAAGGATACCTTATTATCTAGCCACATTCCCTATTACACTTTACAGCGGCACAATGGACTAAGGTCCCTAAATTAAATAGTTAAAAAAAAGAGATATCGAAACCACTGGTCGATAAAGTCTCTTGATTTCGCTCATTTCTGGCGGGAAAATCAATCAGACTCTTCTGGCAACAGCCTAAGCTGAAGTTCATACCTTGCTTGTCTTTTATCGTTCTCCCGGCGCCTTCTGCCCACTAAAGTCCGGTAAAGCTGACTGAGGCGTAGGTCGTATACCTAACGGTGTTCATATTAATGTTAATCTTGGCCGTAAATTCGCAGTTGCACATCAGCGTTCACGCAGACGTACGTGAGTTCGCAAGCCGTGTGGCGCCGCAGTCGCGACTGGTTCGGGAGACTCGCCGACAACAAGTACCTGCTCTATATAGATAGGAAGCTGGGGCACACGCGCTTCGGGTTCTGGCGACGGATGAAATGGTTCAAGAAAGGTAAAGGAGAATGGAAATAAGGAAATATGGAGTTCTAATAGAGAAAACGTGTCTTTTCTTTTCTAAATGTAGAATTATTAGTTTAGAAATGAAAAGTCGATCAAAATTTTTACGGCTTGACCGATAAATATAAGCTTATCAAAAATTTCGATTGTGATGACTAGGGTTCCGTGGCCGAGTGGTAAGGCACTCCGGCTTTAGCTTTAGGAGGATGGTCTGATCGTTGCGGGTTTGAATCCCGTCGGAATCGAAAATTTTGATAAGACTTTTCATTTCGTAATGAAATACCTAAGTGTCGTTTAACAATTATTAATTATTCGTTTGTTTTAAGTATTAAAATAGATAATGCTAGTTTGACCACACTATCTGTTATGCTATGAGGTCTAAATGGTAAACGCTTACCTTAAAGGAACCCATCCACTCTCAGTTTGTGGTAGATTCTACTGTTCATGAAATACAGATCCTGGCAGGGAACTAGAGAATGCTATATTGTATTGCATTCTCTAGTTTGGTCAGAAGGGTGCTAGTTACAAACTTATTTGGTTATATACATTATTTACATAGTTGTACCCATGCAGACACACACACCCAAGCAGACACACACACCCAAGCAGACACACACTAACAAACAAACACACACAAATCTTACTTAAGGGAAAAGCTAAACCCCCGAACACAGGTATATTCTTCACATAAAAGGGGGTTTCCAAAGCATTTAGTTGTATAGATTAAGTTAACGAAATTAACGATTTGATTATTTCAAATTTCAATTTAAAAATCCTTAAATGTTTGTAAAATGGCTGATCATACCTTACCAGATATGTAAATACTAGAATACTTTACTATGTAATTTGTTTTCATTTCAATAGATACTGAAACAGACGCAAATGGAGACAAGTTGAACTCTAACATACCACTGCCGGCGACCGGCGAGGAGGCCATGAAACGACTCCTAGCCTGCAAGGGGAAGGATCCTTATAGGTACAAATACAAACTAACATTCCTAACATTCGTGACATCTTGAGAAGAAAGAATGAACAAAGACCTTCACGCGGCCTTCAGCTTAAACTCATTCGTGACCCCGCCCGCTTACTTACCGCCTATCACTTCTTCGGCAACAGAGTGGTTCACAATTGGAATACACTACCAAATGACGTTGTTACTGCCACTTCGGTCAATTCGTTTAAGAACAAGCTCGACGACTGGCTACGAACTAATAAATCAGTGCTTAAAAAGATTAACCAATCCTGAACAATCGGATTATTTCAACACTGTGATATAGACATATTAGTAACAGCTGCTTGTCTATCATCGATAAATAAATAAATAACAATAACTAATACTCGTAGTAGTCGAAACACTTAGGCCTTTACATATACTTGACTAGCTTCTGCGCGCGTGGTACCAACATATTGAATAGCCTATATGCTATTCCAGATCACTATCTACGCCTATTCCAAGTTTCATCCAAATCGGTTCACTGGTTTAGGCGTGATTGAAGCACAAACATCAAAACAAACTCGCAAACTTTCAGCTTTATTATATGAGTGGGTTGATTTAAACAACGTCTGGAGGCAACCTATTGTGTATGAGACATTGTTTGAGATGGAATAGGCTTGCCCAGCATCTAAACCATCTTCTCAGCTTGATCGGTCTAGTCCACAGGAAAGATAAGTTAATAGGTTTGTTTTTAGGAAGAGAGTTAATAGGCACCTTCTGGGTAGGCTCGCTCCATCGTAGACCTCATTCTTGCCTATGTAAGATTCGAGGTCAAGAGTCGACCCACCACATCATAAAAAAAAATACTTGTGGAGCTTACTAAGCGAACCCACGACGTTTTGATTGAAAGTCGATGTAGTAACACAGTAGTAGTCAAAGAGATGTCAAAATACGTATTATTTGGCTACTAGGACTATAAAACCTGGGGTTTTTATGTGACAGACGTACAGAATTTGGTTGCTTTGTTCACAACAAAAGTTTTAAATTTAAGTGCTCATGCATTAAGGTAATTGATCGATTCTAAATTTTATACATGATTTGATAAGCTAATGACAATAATAATAAAGCAAATTATTGTCAAACAGGATACAAAAATTAAATTTTCCTCTACTAACTTAAATCACATAGCACTATTAATATGATATTATTATTACTATGTGCTATTTATAACCCAGTTACTCCACATAAACAATTTTCAAAGCATACATACAGCTATGAAAATTTATACATGTAGACTATATGTTTTGTTTCTGGTGTGGCTTGTATTAAAATTTATTTTAAACAAAGTCAAAGTCAATAAGCATTTATTCTGTAGGACCACTGGTATCACTTAGAATAGTCTAAAAACTAATTTTACTCCTATTCTTGCGCGACCAATACCGTGAAGAATCAGGGCAACAAAAACGGTTTGGGGCCTAGCATTCTTTTAGGTGATCCATCTTAAAACGAAATAGTCAAGCTCCAGTGGGAAGCCGGTCAAATAAAATTGAGGCTCGTCAAACTGTCAATAATAGTATTGCAAGGGAAAATCAACCTTGTTGTTTCATGACGTTCAAATGAACCTCAACTGTAGTGGTAGACCAAATTTTCTGAGTCTACATAAAGCGCAATACACACTGAGCCCGCCGGGCCGCCTGTATGAAAAGAATCATGTCGGCAACATGCGACCCCGCGTGTTACCCGCCGACATGTTGGCGGCTTGGGTTGCCTGCGCTCAGTTGCCCGGCGGCATAAATTATATGACACAACCACACAACTCATCTCAAGCCGCCGACATGCCGCCGACCAAATTTTCCGACTTGTAATAAGTGAAGCCGCCAACTAGCCCTCCGACAAAAAGTTGCCGATATATGTCGGCGGCCCGGCGGGCTCAGTGTGTATTGCGCTTAATAACCCGGTGGTTTTTTTAAGATCATGTTTATTTCACAGTATCCTAGGAGTGAGCGTGTCGTGTTCTGACGAAGAAATAAAGCGGTACTATAGAAGGCAAGCGTTCCTCGTGCATCCGGACAAGAATCAACAGCCGGGCGCGGAAGAAGCTTTTAAAATACTCCAACACGCCTTCGATCTTATAGGGGAGCCGGTGAGTTAAGTCAATAAGTTGACGTGACTTGTCACGAAGAATTTCGTACATTATATTTTCTTATTCGACCTCTGTGGCGCAGTGGGTGAAAGCCCGCTTGGGACGCAGAAGGTTGCGGGTACGATCCCCGCCGCGGGATAAATGTTTGTATGATCTGCAAATATTTATCTCGGGTCTGGGTGTTTCTATGTATTTACAAACAAAAAGTATATAAGTATATCAGTTATCTGGTTCCCATAGTACAAGCTAGGCTTAGTTTGGGGCTAGATGATGCTGTGTGAAATTGTCCAGCATTATCATTTTACTAAATGTTAAGATGTTGTTCTGACTTTTGTGTTGTCCTAGCATGAGTTCACCAATATGACGTTGTAGGAACGTCGCGAGGAGTACTCGCGTCGCACGCTCGAGTCGCAGCACGCGGAGGCGGCGTGGGGCGAGCTCAGCGAGCTACTGGCGCAGCTTCATGATAAGATGGAGTTCGCGGCCAACACTATACGGTATGCAATTATGAAAACGGTAACCGGTAACGGTTCTAAACTTAAAAAAAGTACAAAAAAAATTAAGTGCAAAAAGTTATTGTCCTACTGGGATTCGAACTTGGCTAGAGCACTTTCGTGCGGTTCTCTACAAGCGTTTCTATATCTTGTACCATTGTTCATAAGGTTTATAATGGCTTGCTATAAAACTAATTGACGCGTCGCTTGCCAATTCAATGTGTCTTGAGCTTAGGCTCAAGTAGCTCAAGTATACAGGGTGTAAAAAGACAACTACCGAAAACTGAGGGGTTGCAATCAGACCATGATTCTAAACATATTTATAAAAAAATCTTGACTTTGCTACGTCATATTATGATATTTTTGGTTATTTACTAGGTACTAGTACAACATAAAAAAACCATACCTACCTAATAAAAGAAAAAACAATTAAAACGCAAAATACATCAATCTACGTAAAACAACGCGCCCAGAACATATGCAAACAGTAATCTCCGGATATAATGAGTTTTACGGAAAATCCTTTTGGATTTGTTTGTGTGTTGGGATGCTGTACCTACCCCTTTCGGCTTCGGTAGACGTCTTATTACACCTTGTATAAATATGAACAAATTAGTTAGATTGAATGATTGTCATTACATTTCCAGTTGCACAAATTGCGGGCGTCGTCATAAACGTGTGCTAACAGATCGGCCGTGTTACGCGGCGCGGTACTGCGCGCAATGCAAGATTCGACACTCTGCTAAAGAGGTAACTATATTTCTACATAATCAACCACAGATAAACAAAATACCCATTGACATTGTGTTTGAAACGGTACCCTAATACTCAGGCCGGTATTCACAAACATTACTATGAGGTCTCACAGTGCGCGCGGACGCACAGTGTCCCAAAAACCTACTGATTTTGGGACCCTGTGCGTCCGCGCGAACTGTGAAACGTCATAGTAATGTTTGTGAATACCGGTGTAATACTCCGCTGTCCGTCCGTCTGCCTGTCCGTAGGCCAGGCCAGGTGTCTCATGAACCGTGATAGTTAGTTGAAATTTTCACAGATAATTTATTTTTGTTGCCGCTATAGCAACAAATACTAAAAAACAGAATAAAATAAGGGACTCGCATTGAACAAACGTGATTTTTTATAATGGTCCGGAACCCTTCGTGTGCTAGTCCGACTCGCACTTGGCCCGTTTTTACAACTTATTATTGTTTTCAGGGCGACATCTGGTCAGAATCGCATGTGATGGGATTACTAGTGATGTACTACGCATGTATGGACGGTGCCGTCTATCAAATTACGCAGTGGGCCAGTTGCCAGGTATATAATATGAAAACGACAATTTTTTCCTGAATTTACTCATAATATCTTTATAAAAGTTGTACGTAGCTCACTAAAAGCATTTCTTCCTGGCAACCATTGGACAGGATAGTCGAATACAGAAATGCAGCGGTGTACAAAAATTAATCTCAGAAGAGAACAGTGACAAACTAAATACCTACCTATACACACACAACACAACACACACACACAACACAACACACACAAATGTATACAGGCTGTGTGCAGTTTTTATTTTCAAAATAAACCTATGGTTTCCTAAGAAAGTTCTTACTACAAAAGAAAAGGTAGCTGCCATCAATGTTGTTAAATTTTGCCACACCCTGTATACATTTGGATATGACACATAATGACTAGTGACTCTTCATACGATTTCTATTAACTTGATCTTAGATAATGACTGTATCTACATGGCATGCCATGTCAGTCATCCTGATTTTCTTTCATAAACTTAATCAAATCAAATCAATTTATTATATCAGACAACTTTTAAGTCCATTTCGGGTTAGTATTTAACTTGCTTATGTCTTATATTAATATTGTCTTATTTAAGTTTAGTCAGCGAACAATAGAATCTCCACCAATTTTGGTGTTATTTATCCTCATTTCTTTATGGATACAAAATTTCTTTGTACACTCATATTATGTCAATAAACGAAATTTTTACTTTTTTTATTTCTGATTTATTTAATATGCAATGATTTGCATCTGCTGTGCCGTGTTTTATATAATTAACGTCTTCAGAAAAAGAACCTGAAGCAACTGAGGCCGGATTGCCACGCCGTCCAGTACCGCATCGTGTTGGGAAACAAGGCGACTAACGACGCGCCGCGACCTTCCACTGGGTCAGTAATTACTAACAACAAACAAACTAACCCACACAGCATAATATATGTAGTATATCAGTCCTGTAGTATCCATATCACAAGCTCTGCGTACTTTGGGGCTAGATGATCTGTGTGAAAAGTCCAGCATTATTTATTTATTTCCTCACAATTGGGGAGGGGTCAAAAATTAAATTTCAAACTTACCCCCGAGTTCACACGGCGATAGATGTCAAAAATCATAAATGTATGACGTAATTTATCACATGTAAAGTGGGAGGGAGGCAAACTGACATTGTGCGAAAACTGTTTGTGAACCATGGAAATTCAAAATATCAATATAGTACCTAATATCAATGTTCTTTTTTATTTTATCAGTTTCAAGCAACAATCTTAGATTATAGGTACTGTTATAGGTAACTAGCTGTCCGCTGCGGTGTTACCCGCGATCCCTCGGGAAAACTTCACTTCCCCGGGATTTAAAAAAAAAACTTTTTTACTTTTTTAGTGAAAGAATTTTTCAAATCGGTTCAGTAGTTTCGGAGCCTATTCATTTTAAACAAACAAACAAATATACATACAAACAAACAAACAAATCTTTCCTCTTTATAATATTAGTATAGACAAGGCATTTTCAGGCGTCATTTAGTGCTATTTGGGCCATAAAGTACCTGGAAGTAAAATGTTATGCAACTGGTTGTGTTGGCTATTCTTTTACACTCTTGACCTTGATATCTACAAGATGATTTATAAAGAGTCAAATCATTCTTCTTTATACTAAAAAGTAGGTAAGTTCGTATGAGTATTGCCAACTCTGGAGACAGTTTTTAGGCCGCCCTAAGGGCTCCGTCATGGCTCTACAACTTAAGCCGGGACCGACAATTGTAAGATATTGTAGACTAGACGCTGAAATGTAGGCTAGACTTTATCTTGTATTTAAATTTTCAGTCACGATCCCAATCTGGAGGAATTTCTCAACAACTTGTACAACAAATCCGGCATGGCGCCGAGCGCCGCGCCGCCCGAAGCGCCCGACGCCAAGAAGCGGCGCAACAAGAAAACTAAACCATAGACAATGCAGATACACCGCCCATCAACCCTAATCCCGAAAACTGGCGGGAACTCCTATCAAAAAAATCTGTCCTTTTTTGAGTTGACATTGGCAATGTTTTCAGATTATAGTAGCCAAAAAAATGTAACTGTTTCGAGTACAACAAATAGGAACAGTGCCACAAACTTATCTGGACCGGTAGTGAAAAGAGGAATGACGAATTTAATATTAAAATTTACTTTTCTGCCAACACCAATAACAGCGCCTCTCTCATCGGTCTAGATAAGTTTGTGGCACTGTACTAGGGATGGGGAATTATATTGAACAAGCTATCATTAAAATTTACCTATATTACAAATTTTTGGGAAACTTACAGCTAAGCAAAACAGAGTAGACTAAGATAGAACACACACCCACTTGAAAAAAAAAACAAAATATACAAAGTTTTATGAATGTAACATAGCTACTACAATATGTACATAAAATTACAAAATACAATAGAATCAGTCAAGTTATCTAAGGATCGTCGTAAAAACGATCTATAGATAGCTCAACTGATCCAGGTCACTGCCAGTCGGAAGCGTGCCCAAAACACTGGCGGCGTTACCACGCTGAATGGCAATGCTGATTCTTTGGGCCAAAAATTCGCCAGCTCTTGAATCACGCGACGCTTCGACCAGACGCCCTGAAAGATTTTTGAAGACGCGATGGGCCATTTTATGTACATATTGTAGTAGCTTAGTTTCTGTAAATAAATATACTTTTTATGTAACATTACATGTAAGAAATATATTGTTTGTGTTCATTTGTAATGACAATTTAAGTTTGTGCTTTGTTTTGTGTGAAGGTAGTTCTGAATCTGGTAAAAGCAATAGACGTTATGTCATATCAAAAATATGCGATTTATGGCTACCTCACACACAAGTTAACAAAGCACTTTTTATACAGGTTTTAAAAAGCGAGTTCGCGCCAGTTTTAGCATAAATTAAGTATGCTACAGTCTATAATATATTTTCAAAAACAAAACAGGTCTATAATACCTAAAAGCAATTTAGTACTGTATTACAACTAAAGAATTTTTAATTTACATTTCACTCTGAAATCTGTCTACAAAAGTTATCAAGCGTGATCTTGTAATACTTTCTTCAAACATACAGTGGCTATCAACTTTGTGTGACCTAACAAACTAAATTACAAGAAGCTTAGTATTGAAATGCTGACGTACCTAATAGGTTAAATTAAAGAAAATATTAGAAATTAAAATATTTGACTAATAAAAGTGTTTCAGACTCTTTTTTTCTAATAATTTTGTGATATTTCGATTTGTTGACACTACTGTTTGTTGGTATTTGTTAAGGAAGATAAAACCGGTTTAATGCTTGAATCTACTTGCAAATATACTAAAGATTGATAGAGCTGCTTCCTTTGCAATTTTTTTTTGACAAAATTTTACTTAGCGCAAAAGAATTGGAAATCTCGATTACAAATGGAAACTAACACCTGCAAAATTGACAGTGCATTCGACATTACTTGAAAGCTTATTTCTACCGTCATTTATGAAAATGTAGCGCTTCTAAAAATGTTTAAAAACAGTCATTTTTGCTGGTAGTTGTTTTTTGACGTTGGTCATAGCTCCATAACGAAAGAGCTCCATAATTAATGCCCAGTCTTTATTAAAAAAAATATTGTTTGTTAATGCAGCCGGATCTGCTATAGAATAAATCATGTCGGCAGTGTCGTTTCATATCTCATTCACCGAAAAGTACAATTTGTGTGCATTCGTATTGTTAATTAGGTATGTATTGTGCAGAGAATTATGTAAGAAGTGAATTTATTTTCAATTTAAAGATGTTGTTTTCATTTCAATGCGATAATTTTGATGTTTATGTTAGGAGTTGATAAGTTGTTGCAAGGAAACCATATTTTTTATTAGGTATTCGTAGTCTGGACAAAAAATAATACTATAAGATATGAATGAACAAACTTCCGTTATACTATCAGCAGCACTTCGACGAAATCGTTCCGTGGAATTCGTCCAAAGTGACGTTTCCTACACTGCGATTGGTTGCAGTAGGTTGAACAGCGGAACGATTTCATCTTGGATGCGGTCCGCTGAAGTAAATAATCGCTATGCAGAACTCTTCGGTTATAACTATTGCACTCAGACGCGAGTCAGCATCTTTTGTTGATGCGTTAAATTCCTAAATTACACCCTATTTCTACTCTAATAAGTTGGTTTTCGCAACAGCTTTTCAACTCTGAAGTGAATATTGCACTATAATTTCACTGCCTATACCAGAGATTATTTGTTAGGCTAGTCACTAGCCGGTAGTGGCAGAGTCTTATGTTCGCTGTAGGCCTTCGCGCTTCATGTGTCAATAAATGATGTGAAATTATAAATGTTTTTCTATTACACTGAAGGGTTAACTCCACTGGTCATCAACGTCTAACCAGCCTAGTGATTCAGATTTCAGCGGAATGCATTTCAGATGGTTACCTTACTGCCGAAAAATGTAATCCAGAATTTTGAAATCCAGATAACGTTTGACAGATTTTTGATTAACCTTCTTTTCGTAATACAGATAAACGAAATCCAGATATTCATTTGGTATTTTTTTCACATAACAGATGTATTAAAATACACTCAAACGTTTGACAGATGTTTTAAAATCCAGATATTCACTTATCAGATGTATTAAAATACACTCAAACGTTTGACAGATGTTTTAAAATCCAGATAATATACTCTGAAAGTAGCTACCTATGTAATAAAGCTAAGGTACAATAGGAGCATGTCGGTTCTGGCACTCGCCGGCCGCTACCGCGGCACGCTTCGCTCGGCTCGTGCGGCAACTAACTGCTCGTCGCTTCGCTCCTCGCAACCTATGCTACAGGACTGTCAGCCTGGGTTTGATTTGCACGTAAAAATTACTTCTGGATTTGAAGACTTCGACTTATAGTTAGTTCTGTCAAATGAAAAAAAAACTAAATGATAATCTTTCTTTAGTGTATCTGTCAAATGAAACATCTGCTTTGTGTAATGTCGGAATAATAAAACGATGTAAAACGTACTATCTGGATTTTGAATATCTATCAAACGTTATCTGGATTTCAAAATTCTGTATTACGTTTTTCGGAAGACAGATAGGTTACCATTTCAGATGCATTCGAGTCGGAATCGGTCAGCTGTTCAACCGACCGCAACCAATCACAGTGCACGAATTGATCCAAACGTGACGTTTCTTGCACTGTGATTGGTTGCGGTCGGTTGAATAGCTGACCTATTCCGACTCGTATGCATTCCGCGGAAGTCTGAATGAATCAAGGGGCCTGGTGGCCCATCTATGGTAAAGACACATTTTTCAGTCCAGTACCTACTCTCCACACGAATTATAATGACGTCATCAGTATACTTAGGACGAATACAAAATACGGCGCGCGATGCTGACAAATGTGCCTTGGCAATCATTATTGCTAGCTATAGCTACTGCGCGCGGCTTCCTCCGCGTGGTACCAATACTATCTACGCCTATTTCAAGTTTTAAACAAATCAGTTTACTGGTTTAGGCGTGATTGAAACATAAACTTTCGGCTTTAATACATTAGTAGGATTTAGAGCCCTTCCCTCTTGCCAATTATCCCCTTCAGTCTATCATCTCAGCCCGGTATCACCCACTACTGGGTATATGGCCTAAGCCTTCTGATATGCTAGCCTCTATCTTGCGCCACTAATATTCCCTACGAATTTCTATTCAATAAAAATCCAAAATAAACTATAGGTACATATTTATTTACACTACTCCATAGCTTCCTCTTTGCTGTCTCTGTCAGTAACAATACAATTCTCATAGGTCCATTTGGGGAACATCCGCTTGTAAAGATTGAGTAGCACTGTGTCTTGCGATTTCAACTGCCCGTCGAATACGCATTTCATGTGTCCGTGCGTACCTGAAAGATTAATTATAATATAAATGGATGGATCAGTTTAGCTATCTAAAGATAGATTTCAACGATCCCTAGATCGCTCAACAGATTCTTGTAAATGTTGTAAATGTTTCTGTATATACATAAATGGTACAATTAAAGTAATTAGTAAAGAAATCACTTCAGTATCCCATGCCATGACGGAGGCCTTAAGGCGGCCTAAAAACTCCGTCACCAGAGTTGGCCACCGACTCGTACGAACTTACTACAGTATCCCAAAGACGTGATATACATTCTCTCATATCTTTTTCTGAAGATGCTCAAGGGAGTCAGAGGCATGTACCATTTATAGTGTACTAGCTTCTGCGCGCGGCTTCGCCCGCGTGAATTTTTGAATAGCCAATAAGCTATTCCAGGTCACTACGCCTATTCCAAGTTTTACCCAAATCGGTTCACTAGTTTAGGCGTGATTTATTTATACACAAAAATCCAAAAATCAGAACATCTAATCAAACTCACAAACTTTCAGCTTTATTATACGAGTAAGATGGGATCTTACCTAGAGGCTCTCTAATATGTCCCGTTCGTCCGTACTTAGTACGTAGCTTGCACGGCTTGAAGTATAGCACGTCGTCTCTATTGAAGAACATGAATCTAATCACCGCTGATCTCGTGTGGACCTGAGAAAAACATTTAGTAATTGATATACTTATTATTTTTGACTAAGAAGGATAGACGAGGCATTCTTTTAGCTGTTTCAGGTTCTTTTAGTTGGCAGCTAACTGCACGAACGCCTAGTACATTGGACTTTACATGATCAACAAATACTCGGATGCGGTCGATTTTGAAGGGGGGAGTCACTGCACTATATTTTCAATTAGATGTGCACGATTTGAGGGGGGGGGGTCATGTCACCTGTGCCCCCCCCCCCTCGGACCACCCCTGGGTGAGCTTGTATAAAGAATGTAATGAGAGTGAATGAGGCTAAGATGTATGACAGTATGGTCCAAGAGGAAATCTGTGTTGACACTTCGCCGAACGGATCTAGGCATTCGTGAAGTTAGCCATTTGTCTGCGCAGTGAACGCTTTTTCATACAAAATTGTGTACTGCGCAGACAAACGGCCAACTTCACGAATGGTTTGATCCGTTGGGCGAAGTTTACCTACCCTTACAGGCAAAAAAAAGGCTTGTATGTTATGTATACCTTGTAAGGATGACCAGAGAGAACAAGCCGTTTTATGATCAGCCTGTCGGGGTTGCAAGATAGAAGTACGCCTGATGCCACTAGTTGCAGATTTGTGTTCTTTTTTTCCTGCAAAATACATCAAATCTTTTTTAGCAATTAACATTTTCCACTGGTCTCTAAAAATAACAACTTTAACAGTTAAAACAAGTTACAAAACATCTGTTAAATACGTGTTTTACGAGTATTTCGAGATAAGTATCTAAGACTTGTCTACTTAGACAAGTCTTAGATAGTGTTTATGTTTAGTCAGTGTTTAGCTAAACACGTGTCTTAGCTTATCTTTCTACTATTTAAAAATACTCACTTTGAAGCATAGTACAGACGAAGGGCTGAATTGTATAGGCGCGTAGAAAGTAGCGACGCACGTTGACGCCGGTTGGAAGAACCTTTCGTACTGAAAATACATAATAATTATTGTAACAAGAAAATCAAAGCCATTGAAGATCTTTTGAATAAATTATATCACTCATTAATTCCTTTAGAGTTGGTAACTAAAATACCCATTGGTACCCAACCAAATATCGTTCCCTCGTGACCACGATCGGTGCAACCCGGTCGAAACGTCGAGGTAAGATAATAGTTCGAATATTATCGAAAACCTATACGCGATCTCGTCCCGTTATTAAAACAAAAATGAGTTTAAATCGTGTGAGTTTAAAAAGTGCATTGGTACCCACACTGCATGAATTTAGAGCTACATGTATCACCTTATTGAATAGTCTATTGCTACACACATCTACACACCTATCTCAAGTTTCAAGCATTTTACAATACGATTGAAATACAAACATTCAAACTAATTAAACATTAATAGGATTGATGTTGGGTCGATGACATTGAAAAAGTCGAGGGCAAAAACCTGGATATATATACCCAGCAGTGGGTGACTATAGGCCTATACTATACCCAGCAGTGGGTGACACCAGGCTGAGATGATGATGATGAATAGGATAGGATTTTTAGTATAATATTTAATTTTGAAGTGTTAAACCACACCTAAGTATTTCATTGAGAAAATGAAGTCTTATCAAAATTTTCGATTCCGACGGGATTCGAACCCGCAACGGTCAGGACGATCCTCCTAAAGTCGGAGTGCCGCTCGGCCACGGAACCCTAATTGTCGCAATCGAAATTTTTGATAAGCTCATTTATCGGTTAGGTACCAGTAAGTTTGATATTATCGGTGGTATTTTCAAATCAAATCTATTTATTAAATCAGACAACTTGTAAGTCCATTTAGTGTTAGTATTTAGTAGACTTATGTCTATGTTATTTATACGTAGTACGTGATTAGTAGTAGTTAGTATTTTGATGACTTTTCATTTTCTCAAGGATATTAATAGCCTCAAAATTAAACTATAGCTCACCTTATGCTTCCCGCCATTAGTATGTTGACTGAATATAGGATTCACAATAAATCTCCTATACCCAACTTGGAAGACCAGTCTCTCTTTACTCTTGATCGGCTCATCACTCACGCCCGTTCGCTTCAACGCCACATTCATGACTGACATCTTTTGCTCGTGGGGGAGTAGTCCGAAGATGGAGAGGGGAGTGTTGCCATTGGAGGAACTGAACGCTTTCCACAGATCTTGGCGAACGTCCTTCACGTGGATTGTGATATAAAAGCCGTACTGAAAAGGACAAGTTAAAGAAATGAAATTGGAATAACAGGAATCGAAAGAACAGGAGTAAAATTAGTTTTAAGACTTTTCTAAGTGATCCCAGCGGTCCTACTGAATAAATGCTTTTTTACTCGGACTTTGAAGCATAGAATTTTCACTAAACCCAAAAACGTATGTATGACTTCCTTCAAGCGATAAGACTGGTTTTTACATTTATACAGGTTTAAAAGTCATCAGTTATTTATGTGAGGATTTTTCATTCATTCAGGAATTCTCACCATATTCTCCAAGCTATCTTCAATCTCCTTGTACACACGCCTGCGAGTTCTGTCGTAGTTCTCAAACTGGAATATCCTGGCGTAGTCCTCCGGTAGGTTCTCCTTGGCGTCCCAGGCGGAACTCCTGAAGGATTCTAGCCCTCGGTATCTCATGAATCGTTCACGGGCTGGCACATCCTGCAATTTTATGGACTGAAGAACATGGAGAGGATTTTTTAATGACCCAGCGATCATGACGGCGGTTGATGGCACAAGCTTAGGGATTAGCGAGGTCACAACCCAGCAGTGGGTGAAACCACGCTATGGATGATGATGATGAAGATTGATGAAAGGATATTGTTAAGGCCCTATTTAGTGCTATCCTGAATTCAGACAGACGTAGGTCGTCCATAGCTAATCGCCGCGTGTAGTACTTGTATAAAACCGGTTATAATGATGTTTCAAACATGTTAATTGTTATAAATGTGTGTAACCCTGTTAAATTAGGTACCTGTGGTGTGTCAACTTCATCTGGGAACATCTGGTCTTCCCTGGCCTCGGCCAGTTTCTTCAGCACCTCGTGTTCTTCGTATGCATCTATTGTCTCGTCATACTTCTCATCTGTAGGACCGACTTCTGATTCCATCACTGATTCTGCGTCATTTGCCTGAGATATAAAATATACATGAATGGGATTTTAGTTTAGGACCTTGATTTCTAGATAAGATATGATTCAAAAGGCACCAAAATATGGTGGTAATATTTTTAGATAGATAAAAAAATTATTTGAGAAAACACACACTCCGACGAACATAACTAGGTACATAGTAAAGTGACACAGCAAAAAAAAGTATATATAACAAAACAAAAAAAAAATATGTAAATTATTAAATCTACTACAAACAAAGACAGAAAAGTATGAAAAGAAAATAAAGAGGCAGGTGAAGGACGACCAACCAAACCATTAAAAGTTTTTATGACAATAATGCATATCAAAAATTATCTATAATGGGTTTTAAACCCACTACCTAGTCGATGGGTGGCTATGCTCTAACCAATTGAGCTAATGTGCAATCAACACAGTTTTTTTTACTCAGTTCTTCAGTACTTTCAACAAAAATCACATTTGTTTTCATAGAGAAGATGATTTTTTCTAGTACACAATAGAATAACATCAATATTACATTTCAACTAAAGCTAACATAACTAACCTCATTAGCGTCACCATCAGATTCATCTTCTTCACAGGACATGAACTCGCCATCCTCATCTCCCTCACTTCCACTCTCATACTCCGAGTTGTCTTCAGCTTCTGATTCCACTATCCATGCTGCTTGGTAGTCCGACCAGCCTTTTGGGACTTTCTTAACTTTTTTTGTTTTAGTCTGGAAATGGTATTTGTCTTGTAATATTTTGTAACTACCTTTTTAGTCTAACATGATCATAAAAATAAGCTACAATTAATTATATATACTGGCAGAGATTAGGAATCAGTTGAGCTATCTATAGATCATTTATAACAATCTATAGATGGATTGACAGATTCTATTGTATTTTCTAAATAATACGTTATTGTCAAAACCGTGTTCTTTGTTGTATGACAGAGAACATTTTCAGAGGATGTGCGATATGTAGTAGCTTAGTTACTGTAAATAAATATACTTATTAGCTTATTAAATAAAGAGTTATTCTTATTGAATACACGAAGAAATTACATAAGTCTAAGACACAAATTGAAGCTCAAATTCTCTTCTTACCTCCATATTAGCTTCTTCAATTTCCTGATCAGTGGGCCAGGTCTGTTCAGCATTCATTGGATCAGGCACATTCTCCGTCACTAAACTCTCCTGCTTTCCTGGATCTGCCTTCTGCAATACCGTCACTTTTGTCACCTCTGCATCCATTGAATCAGGCTTTGAGTTCTCCTTACCAAGAGTTAAAGGATGCGGGTCATCAAGACCATCAATTCTTGACATTTGAAAGTCTCCTAGACCAGTTATATGGATTAATCCGTTGACATTTAAAGGCATACCTCGTAGGTACCCGCTCACTTTTAAGGTACCCTTTTCATCAGTATCAGGGATGAATTCAACTTCTTCTGCGAGCATGTACGGTCTCTTTTCTCTATGGTGGATGACGTTACGCTTTTGATTACCGATTCTGCGGAAAACATTTAACCCATCTGAGTTTTTGTCTAATTGCATGACTTTTTCTTCGGGCAGCCATTTTGATATTAATTTCTGAACATTTTGCTTTTCTGTTGTGCGTTTCTTAGGATGGACTCCTTCTATGTCCATAGCAACTACAACAGGAGTAGGCATGCCCTGGGCCATGGCTAAAGCCAGAACTTTCTCACCCCATTCGTCAACTGGCTCGTCTAACGCTGAGCTGATAAATAGAGCTGTGTCTGCCACTTTAAGGGCATCTAGGAGTGCAAAGTCATTGTCTATTTCAGGGCTGATGAAGGAGAAGCGCTGCTTGAAGTTTGGCAGCCTGAAATTTTAAAGAATTCTTTGAGCAAGTTAAACTTAATGGCCTCTTCAACTATACTTTTGACAGAAAACTGTTCAGAAATGCAAGAGAGAATCAGTATTCATATTTAAAGTTATATTTCAATTCTCCAAGCTATAAAACCTTTTTGCACATATACTCACGCAATGTGCATGATGCCATTTGGAGATTCAGTGACCACAGAACCTTCAGAACAGTTCCTCAGTATCGCCAGAGCAGAGTTCACATCCAACTGTCGGTTCAATGGCACCACACAGATCAAGAAAGGAGGGTATCTTGTGCCGCCTAACGCACGCTTCTTGGACATAGCCTCCTCTCGCTTATTCTTACGGATCTGCAGCGCTTGGTGACGACGCTCTTCCTTTTTGAGGACATGGCGGTTGCGGCGAACGAATTCTTTTACATTCACTTTCCCTGAAACAAATATTTTACTGTGCTGATTCAACTATTTTTAATTGTGATTTATATTGAACTGTTGATAGTGATTTGTATTTTAGAGAATATAATTCTAAGGGATATTCTCTTAACTTATTTTAAGACGGGAACAAGTTGTTTTCTTTGGAGATATTGAGGAAATTTTTAAGTACGAGAGCTGAAGCAACTAACCTTTTACAGCGGCCGCGATACCTCGTTTAGAACGGTGTCGAGACTTATGAGTTTTATTGCTCTGCTTCAGGTTTCCAGCACGATGTGCTTGCTGCATTTTCAGCAGTCGTATTGCCTATTTTCACTGAAAATTATTTACCAAAACACAAGCACATGTCCGCAGATCCGCAGATTGACTCGATGGATAACTGTCAAGTGTCAAGCAATAAATAGTCAAAGTCTGCTGATTGACACTGACACAATTTTATTTTTTTTCTACTTCGTGTTCTCTCTAAAACAGTGGGTGTACCGAGAATGACAGCTGGAAATAGCTATCAACGAAAAAAACGAATGGTTCACTGTGTATCCGATTTTAGTGTGGCCAACTTCAAAGCACATTTTTCTACTCATTTGACTGATAATATGAGTTTTTGTTCTTTTTAAGGCATGGACGTTATTGAAATTAGTTTTTTACATGTCTTTGATAGTTTTTTTATGAATTTTTCTATTTTTATCATAATTTTCTATGAATTTCTCAAGTTTTCAAATAGACTGAATTAATTTAAATTCTACTAATATCGAAATATTTAAATGCTAGTGGAAACATTACACACGCCAACATCACAGGTCACGTGACATGACGTTGTGGACGTGTCATTCGCAGACGGCTCGTTGGCGGCGTTGCGCAGGTTCTTTCTCGCGAAAAGTCCTTTCGGAGTGTTACTAATGATCAAAAGTTGAATGGTTTTGGTTGGAATAAACAGTAATTGTTATAGTTAGGATAGTTCTAAAGAATATTTCAAAATGGGAAGTGAGTATCTATCATAATTTTCGTGAAATCGTGATTTACTTGCGGACACGTATTATGCATTTCTTTGTGATAATTTGTGTTGAATCTATTTCATGTGATAAATGTGTCTTGTAACGCTATTTACGTTCGTTTTGCAGTCAAATTCCTTGAAGTTATAAAGCCGTTCTGCAGTATATTGCCAGAGATCGCGAAGCCAGAGAGGAAGGTAAGTTCCCCAATTATTTCTATTACATTCATATCTACATCTTCCTCTGTGCTCTAATTACCCTCTTTAGCACATGATTATACGTAATTATATGTAACAAGTTGCAAAATCCAAAAATTCCACGTCAAACCAATAAGTGAAAGTTCATAACCCCAAATCAACTGAGTTCGTAACTGTAAACTTATTAGGACGCGAGTCGTAGGTGTTTCTAACTGGAGGTTTTGTGTTCCAGATCCAATTTCGGGAGAAAGTGTTATGGACAGCTATTACTCTATTTATTTTCTTAGTATGCTGCCAGGTAAGTCTTTCTTTCATATATTTTAGTCCATATGCTTGAACAAATCTATTTATGCTAAATAAACTATATTGGGATTATAAACATCCTTTATTTATCAGTTTATCATCAACAGTATGGATAGTAAACACTCCACATCATCACTACAGAAGAGAATGGCTGAATTGCATGTAATACCGATTTAGCCCATAATGGGTTAACTCAAAAAATAACTCTTTTATGAAGAGCAACATAAAGAAAACATTCTCAACTAAATCTGTTTTTATTCACTTGAATTGAAACCTTAAAACTCATTATAATGCTTTAAAACTCATTATAATGACTCTTAGGAAAACTGTTTTCCATAATCTATTGTATTATGTTAGGTCTTTGCCCTGCAGTGGTATGATTCAGGCTGCAAATAATAATAATAGTTTTATTACTGAGACCTTGGATGGATGTCAACCCTGTTTGATCAACTGTGAATGAATGAATGAATGAATGAAAATACTTTATTGTACAATGCACACCTTATAACTACAAAATACAGTGGGAAAGAAACTGTGATTATCTATCTAGCATAATTTAATACATTAAATGCTAGATGCTTGCTACAACCTCTGTGGCGCAATGGGTGAAAGCCCGCTTGGGACGCAGAAGGTTGCGGGTTCGATCCCCGCTGCGGGATAAATGTTTGTATGATCTGCAAATATTTATCTCGAGTACATACATAAATAATATACATGGAAACACCCAGGTGTTTCCATGTATATTATGTATATATTTATGAACAAAAAGTATATAAGTAGTATATCAGTTATCTGGTTCCCATAGTACAAGCTATGCTTAGTTTGGAGCTAGATGATGCTGTGTGAAATGTCCAACATTATTTATTTATAAATATTCATAAATTCAAAGCTTTGGTATATTTGCATAAAGTTGATCCAGTTCAAACTATTCTTTTTGTGAATGATGATGATGTGTTGAATTTGATAACATTTATCAGAAAAGATTATTATGTCACAACAAGGCTATCTTAAACTAAAAAAATAAGTTCTTTATAATAAAAAAGTTTTTTAGAGTTAAGTTTTTATTAAAAAAATACTTCTTTATTATTTTTACAATAATAAATATAAATAAATAATGCTGGACTTTTCACACAGCATCATGTAGCCCCAAAATAATCGGAGCTTTTGTTATGTGTAACTGATATACTTTTTGTTTGTAAATACATACATATTATAGTAAAGGTGCATAGAAAACACCCAGACCCGAGACTAATACTTGTAGATCGAATACAAACATTTGCATCACGGCAGGGATCGAACCCGCAACCTTCTGCGTCGCGAGCGGACCTTCGCCCGCTGCGCTACAGAGGTCTTCAAAATATGAACATCAACCAAATCCAATAGAGTTTATCATTATTCCTTTTTCCAGATCCCTCTTTTCGGTATAATGTCTTCGGACAGCGCGGATCCCTTTTACTGGATCCGTGTGATCCTGGCTTCAAACAGAGGAACCCTCATGGAACTCGGTATCTCCCCCATCGTCACATCTGGCCTGATCATGCAACTGCTCGCAGGAGCCAAGATCATTGAAGTCGGTGACACACCAAAAGACAGAGCGTTGTTCAATGGTGCACAGAAATGTAAGTGCTTTTTTAAACTATGTAATTTTTTCATCAAGTTTAAGTAAGCTGATTAAAAATTATAGTGAGAGTCATAAATAAATTGATTAATTAAAAGTCCTACATGAAGCATCTCATATCACCAGCAATAATTAAGAGATTGCGAAGTGCTTGTGGTCGCGCTTGCTTAGTTGTTCTTCTAAGTTAAGCAACATTCCACCAGTGGCACCAGTGCAGCTTTAGAGGGCATGTTATATTGTCGGTCCCGACTATTTAAGTTGTTAAGCCACAACGGAATCCTTAAGCCTAAAAACTCAGTCACCAGAGTTGGCCACTGACTCATACAAACTTACTTTTATTAAGATATTTTTATTTTATGCTTTTAAAAGAAATATTTTTATCAAATTTTGTGTGCTCTTTGACTTTAGATAAAAAAGAGGTAGGAATTTTATTTGACTTTCATTATCACTAGTAGAGATCTCTGGAGATACTTGCAATGAGATATTAGTTAGGGCGTTGAAACTGCTTCACAGTTTTACAACTTTTGCAGTTTCATCGTTTTAATTGTAATTTTTGCTCTACTGTAATTTGTTCTGAATAAACATACTTTTACTTTACTTTAAATTATTTTATTAGTATGGATATTATAAGTTGATGTAACAATGTCTCCTAAAAATATTTTTTGGGATTACCTGATTGTAGATTTAACTAGCTACTGAGCGCGGCTTCTCCCGCGTGGTACTAACATTTTGAATAGCCTTTATGCTATTCCAGGCACAATCTACGCCTATTTCAAGTTTCATCCAAATCGGTTCACTATATTAGGCGTGATTGAAACACAAACATCTAAACATACTCACAAACTTTTAGATTTATTATATTAGTCTGATTATTATTAAGTACCTATCGATTTTTGATAATTTTGTTTAAGTTACATGTATGCGCCGTCAAAAACTTTATTCCCTGAATTATAAATAAGTTTCTTGTCCTGAGATAGCATGACATGTGGTTCCATGTCTATAAATAAATAAATTATACCTTTCCCCTATATTTATTGTTATGAAGGCAAAGTGCCAATTTTACTTTGTACTTTGGCATTTAACCAAGTCCTATTGAAATAGGACTACTTTCTACTTACATAAAACCACGCCACTTTCCCGAAGGGATCCTGATCCTGGCGCCCAACTTTCGCCTCAGTCACTCTCATTACATTCTTCATACAAGCTCGCCTTATGAAACTTTTGACCTGGCCCATCTCCAAAATGTCGCCAATTTGATCCAAGAAGGTTCGCTAGGCCATCCTCTACCAGCTGTCCCATTCACTCTCGCCTCATACACTTGTTTGGTATTTACTACTTTCTAATTTTCATAAAAAGATCTGAGAGAATGTCTACCGCGCCTGGGGGATACAGTCGTAATTTTTTTTTACTTTCTAATAAGACTGGTTGGAATCTTGTTCCTTGATACAGATCTATACTAATATTATAAAGAGGAAAGATTTGTTTGTTTGAAATGAATAAACTCCGAAACTACTGGACCGATTTGAAAAATTCTTTCACCAATAGAATCCCACATTATCCCCGATGAACATAGGCTATATTTTATCCCGGGAAAGTGATGTTTTCCCGAGGGATCGCGGGTAACACCGCGGCGGACAGCTAGTAATTAATAATTAGACAAGTGTCCACTACTTATGGCTGTCCTTGAACTTTAAACATGTTTAAGAGATCAAACTGGTCCAACTTAATATTTTTTTACTTTGCATCGCTGGCACTAAACGTGTTAGTGCATCTTCAAATAAATAAGGAATAGTAATTACAACTATCATGATAGGATTTAAATCGAATTTTGAGTATTTAACTTCCAATAATGTTTTTATCGATTGATGTTAAACATTCGCAAAGAAACATACAGTCGAAAAAAGAGCTTCCTTTTTAAAAATCGGCTAAAAATAACATGCAGTAAAATTGCATCGTAATCGTAGTTTGAAAGGTTTGTAGGTCAATCAATAGTCTGACCTTCAGTTGTTTACACAAATATGATAGTGTGCACTGTTTCATGTAGTTTAAAGTACAATTTGGAAAACTGGAACATCGGTCATCAACAATTGAGTTGACATGTTCTTCTGCTTTTATACTTTGCACACTTAGACACGGATTTGTTATTATGATAGGTACATATATACATACATAAAGTCACGCCTCTTTCCCAAAGGGGTAGGCAGAGACCACGGATATGATAGGTTATATCTTGTAAACAATTTATAAGATTTAATTTAGCTATACTCCTAAAACTGGCCGAGCGGGATTACGGCCTCGAGTTTCTATTCGAAGATTTAATTTCAACTGTGGAACTGGACTTAACTAGTTCTGAAAATAAAAGGCGATGGGTTTGCAACAGTTGCAACCTAAAGTGTTAATCACAAACATTAGAAAAAAATCTGTTTGGTAGGTATACTGGTCCCGATTCGGACTGAGTTACTACGCGGTAGACCACCACGGAGAATCTGAAATAAATTATAATTCGGACTGAATTCCTCGGAACGAATACAATGTAGCCAAGTAGGAAAGTAGCCGAATAAGTAGGAAACGCCCAAATATACCGAAATATCTTCTGATAACTTTCAGATTTATTATATTATATAGTTTTGTAAACGAGATACGATAGTGTAGGTAGATCCTACTATCTTTGTAAGTAAGTTTGTGTTTCAATCACGCCTAAACCAGTGAACCGATTTGGATGAAACTTGGAACAGGTGTCTAGTGACCAATTGGCCTAGGAACAGGTGTAGCTGGTGACCCAGAATAGCATATAGGCGCATATAGCAAAGTCCCGCGCAGAAGCTAGTGTTATATAATTAAGACTTCGCTTACCGAGATCTTATCCCCCAGTGTTCGGCATGGTGATCACGGTGGGCCAGGCTATAGTCTACGTAATGACCGGAATGTACGGAGAGCCGAGTGAGATCGGCGCCGGCGTCTGTCTGCTCATTATCATCCAGCTCTTCGTCGCTGGACTTATCGTGCTGCTGCTCGATGAATTGCTGCAGAAAGGTAACTTTTTTAAAGCATTTTTTTTTTGTATTAAAGTTTAAAGAAATTAAGTGACTAATAATTGCTGCAGAAAGGAAAATTTTAAATAATTTTTAAGTGTGTAAGTATAAAAGCTTAGACAGATTTAATTAATTATTCGTAATGATCTTAAATACAGAACATACAATAGGTCATTAAGATAAAATAAGATAATCATTTATTAATAATAACAATTTCATAGTTAGTTTCACAGAACTTTACAAATATTCCTGGTTGGACAACATTGGTACCCACACTAGGATTCCCTGTGTTGTGGCATACCAATGCCCTCCGCCTGGCAGATGTTTCTTAATTTAGTGCAAAAAAAATAACAATATTATTAAGTTTGGTTGTATGTCATTATTTACATGAAACATCTTATTACTTACATTTTTTCGCAAGTTTTATAAGAAGCATTTTATGACATTCCAAAGTTTTAACCTCACTATTATGTCAGGATATGGATTGGGATCCGGTATCTCGCTCTTCATCGCCACAAACATCTGTGAAACCATCGTCTGGAAGGCGTTCTCACCTGCTACCGTCAACACTGGTAAGTAAGAATTATTTACATGAGTGTATATTTCTAAATGAGCAAGAATGGTGTTTCTATGTATAATATGTATGTATGTATTTACAAACAAAAAGTATATAAGTAGTATATCAGTTATCTGGTTCCCATAGTACAAGCTTTGCTAACTTTGGGGCTAGATGATGATGTGTGAAAAGTCCAGCATTATTTATTTATATACCTATTTTGAAGTATTTATAATATTCACGCCCGAACCGCTGAACAGATTAAGCTGAAAATTAGCATTGATAAAGGTTGTATCCCAGGGAAGGATATAGGCGATTTTATCCCGAAAAACTGAAAAAACCTGAGGGACCGCGGGTCAACCGCAGGAGCGCAACTAGTTACTAATATAATAAAAATACACAAATCATGATAAAAGAGAAGCTTTAAAATCGCCAATAGTTCATAATCACTAACCATTCCTTATTTCCAGGTCGCGGCACTGAGTTCGAGGGCGCTGTGATCGCCCTATTCCACCTCCTCGCCACCCGGCCGGACAAGGTGCGCGCGCTGCGTGAAGCCTTCTACCGACAGAACCTGCCCAACCTCATGAACCTGCTCGCTACTGTACTTGTCTTCGCTATAGTCATATACTTCCAGGTTGGTAGATTGTGCATCCCATAAAAATACAGGGCCTATTTTCAATATATGCAAAATTTTACAGGATTTGATAAGTTTTGAAATGAAATAATAGGTTTTATTCAATTTGTACACTTTTATCTTCCGAATCCGTAGTCGTGATTGGTAAAATTACTACAAGCCATTCACGCAATACTACAGAATAAATAGTGTAATGTCAATGACTATGCTGATGCTGTACTATGTAAACATTGGTCACACCCATTAAAAATTACCCTGTATAAATACAATAGCATTCTAAGACCACATTGATTGCCTTTCGGAGAATAGTCCAGATAAAAAGTTGAAGCTTCATCATCTAGCCCCAAACTAAGCATAGCTTGAACTATGGGAACCAGATAACTGATATACTACTTATATACTTTTTGTTTTGTAAATAAGTACATACATACATATTAAACATAGAAACACCCAGAAAAATGAATGATATGAAAGTATTGTCAGGATCGTAGCAAGTGAAAATATGTAGTCTGTATCTGTATGTAATATTGAATTTTATCTTCAGGGCTTCCGCGTGGACCTACCTATCAAATCAGCTCGGTACCGCGGCCAGTACTCGTCGTACCCGATCAAACTGTTCTACACCTCAAACATCCCCATTATCCTACAATCTGCGCTCGTCTCCAATCTCTACGTTATCTCTCAGGTATGTTAACTTAAGCTAAGGATTCTTTTAGGTCTTAAAAGTCCGTCATTACAGATTTTTTCAGACATAGTCATAATATTTATTGGCAGCTGTACACAACCTTTTTTTATCTATACTAATATTATAAAGAGGAAAGATTTGTTTGTTTGAAATGAATAGGCTCCGAAACTACTGGACCGATTTGAAAAATTCTTCCACCAATAGAATGCTACATTATCCCCGATGAACATAGGCTATATTTTATCCCGGGGAAGTGAAATTTTCCCGAGGGATCGCGGGTAACACCGCGGCGGACAGCTAGTAGACAGTAAAAACAAAAGAAAAATTAAAAGCTTTTAAAAAGAAACAAATTATACTAACAAGACAACAAAAAAAAAATGCTGTTTAACTTTTCTTTAGCCGCCCAATATACAGGGGGGATTCGCACCCTGAAGTCGCTAAAGTCTCGTAAAATCTGTCATTCAAAAACTTATATAGTTAGAACTGTGAGCTTTCCCTCTAAATCTTGTATTATTAAAGGCCCTAAGGCGGCCTAAAAACTCCGTCACCAGAGTTGGCCACTGACTCAAAAGAACTATCTCATCTACAGATGCTGGCAGTTAAATTCAGCGGCAACTTCCTCGTGAACCTCCTGGGAGTTTGGGCGGACGTGGGCGGCGGCGGCCCCGCGCGCGCCTACCCTGTGGGCGGACTCTGCTACTACTTCAGCCCTCCAGAGTCACTGGCTCATATCGCGCAAGATCCTGTCCACGCTGTGCTGTATATCTTCTTCATGCTGGGCTCCTGCGCTTTCTTCTCTAAGACCTGGATCGATGTGTCTGGCTCCTCCGCTAAGGATGTAAGTATCTATTTGTTTGAGTTGGACCTCATAGGGTAGAAGTCCATCCGAAAAGAGCACATCAAGACCAGCAGCCTTATTGTCTAGGTTGAAATCCATTCCCAGTTGTCATCCCAATAGAGCTTGGTTGAGATCACACAATATGAAAATGACAATTGAAGTCCAGTCTTGGTTTCAAATGTCGAAATGAAGCCGATGTCCATTGTCAGTTGAGTTACACAATAGCCTCTCTGACCTAAGACCTGGGTGGGTGTACAACTCATCATCAAAAAAAATGGTTGTCTGTAAAGTCGGTTTACTGACGATAGTTGAACGTGTTAACGTTTGTGCTTTTTTTTGACCTTGACCTTGACCTGGACCTTGACCTGGACCTGGACCTGGACTTTGACTTTGACTTTTGATCGGTTTACTGACGATAGTACAACGTTTGTGCTTCTTTATCGCTCGTTCCGCACTCTCGCTTGCACTTCAAGCCTTACATGGAACGCCTCATGACGAGGTAACGACGCATGACGTCAAGTTTTTTCGTGCGTGCAGCCGGCTCCATCGAATTATAAGACGTTAACACGTCAAAAGGAAGTCAAAGTCAAAAATCATTTATTCAGTAGGACCGCAGGGATCACTTAGAATAGTCTTAAAACTAATTTTACTCCTGTCCTATCGCGACCAATACCGTGAAGAATCAGGGCAACAAACACGGTTTGGGGCCTATCATTAAAAGAAGTTATAAACAATAGATTGATGAGTTCTTGTGCTGTCTGTCTCAACTCAAGATTGAGGGTGGTCGCACGGTCCAGCCGAGCCGAGCGCGCAGAACTGTCAATTCAATAGAGAAAATGCTGCTGACGTCAGAAGCGAGCCGCATTTTCTGACGTCATCAGCATAGAGTTCACTAGTGAACGTGTAGATGGCGCTAATCGGTGCTCAACCGAAATATGAGACTTATCGAAGATTTGGACACCGACAAGTAGGATTTCGTGGCCGAGCGGTTAGGCACTCCGGCTTTAGGAGGATCGTCTGATCGATGCGGGTTCGAATCCCGTCGGAATCCAAAATTTTGATAAGACTTTTCATTTCATAATGAAATACCAAGTGTGGATCAGCATTATAAAACAATTACAGAAGTCATCAGCATATTTTGTATAGAAAAATGACTGCGGCGCGTACGGCGCGGACAAGTGTGCGATCAGGTTTAGATCAATGTGCCTAAAAAAATACCTAGCAATAGAAATAGTATCCCGTCGCGTTGGCACAATTTTCTCATAGATTCCCTGCCGTGATCCGAACCTACTATCGAAGGTCGATGCACTATCCCACACGTTCATCTTGGCTCTATAATTGATTATCAAATTAAATTCACCAAAGACCTTGCTGCGAGATAATATGCAAATAAATCGCCCTCGTTTTCAACTTGACGCGGTGAAAGTGGCTTGATAGGTTGCATAACGATAACTTACAATAACTTCAACTTACTACAGACTTCATAACATTTTCAGTTATGTTCTTACTTAATCAATCTATAATATAACATCTAATTTCCTGTTATATTTCACTACCTACTAGTGAATTGATAGATTTTGACAAGAACATGATTTTTATAGTTAAATATATTAAAATCTCTGTAGATTAAAGATGAAAATGTAAAAATGTACCGAACGTAAAGTTTTTTATCAGAAAGAAAAGTGTAATAAATTTTAACGAAACATATAAAATAATTTATCCCGCCGTGCCGCAAGAAACGAACCAGCACCTCTTGCATCACAGGGCTTTCACCCACTGCACCACAGAGGTATCCAAGCAATTATCCAACATTACTAAATTTATCTACTTCTACCCAGGTCGCGAAACAGTTGAAGGAACAGCAGATGGTGATGCGTGGTCATCGTGACAACTCTATGATCCACGAGTTGAACCGGTACATCCCCACCGCCGCCGCATTCGGGGGGCTCTGCATCGGCGCGCTGTCCGTACTCGCCGACTTCCTCGGAGCCATCGGTAAATCTTATTCTAGCTTAACCCTTAAACAAACGCGAGCCCCTGGCCATGATATTTTAAAAAAAGATGTGGTTTCTGGATAATTAGGGGTCTCTGATTCCATTTCTTTTGGAAAAAATCAAAAAAAGGGGGTGGAAGGGGGTGATTTTTTGGTGGTATGTATATTACCATTGTCCATGTAGGACTTGAAATTTTTTTCGTTGGTGGTACGTATATTACCATTGTCTGTTACGGTCTGTTCATAACTTTAGACTAGTGATTTCCCGTGACTACAGTTGTAAAAAATAATTACCCTGAGAATATGAAAATAAATAGGATTTTACCTACGTAAAAGGTTTTTTCCACAATTTCCCATTTATTTATGATTGTTATTTTAGTTTTTGTTCTCATCTAGTCTAATTTTATATTAAACTTGTTAACTTTGGGTCTGAGATGCCATTTAGAGCCTTGCTGTTGTTTGGAAGATGTTGTTTCCTTGAAAAATGATTCTTTTAGGTTTTTTAAACATGGTAATTTACTAAAACAAACAATTTACTTTCAAAAGTCACACTATACTTACACACATTTTTATGTATACAATTCGATTAAGAACTTTACCTATACGGACAATGGTAAAATAGATACCACTTACAGTCTCTACTTTGAGTGATCAAAAACTATGCAAACCTTGATAATATTCTCATTATTATGCACGTAGGACCTCTTAAATATAATAGAGTTTACCTATTTGAACTCCAAGAGCACTTAACAAATTCTTCGCCGAACAAAAATTCCAAAAGTTTGAAAGTGACACGCAAAAATACGAACTAAATGTCAAATTTGGCGCAAAAAAAAATTTGACATCATTTTTCACTGACAGGTAAAAGTGACAAGGATAAAGTTGCCAGCCTAATAGATAGCAAAAATATCAGAGATTTCAATACTTTCAAATTCAAGTCCTGCCAAACAATAGAAAATAGTTTTTTTTGTTATCAACCTAAGTGGTACATATATGACTTTTGTTTGATTAAGGGTTAATCTATAGCGATTACAAAACGGGAAGAAAAACATCGTGAAGTGAAGATGCCAGCCTACTTACAGTGAATCTACTGTAAAACAAGTTGATGATTTTGTATTCTATCGCGGTTGTAAAAAACGTGCCTACCACGGACAATCCGAAAGCTTTTGATTTATGCATCCTTATAATAAATGAAAAAACATCAGATTAGACCTGCCTTAGCCTGTATCCCTACTGCTAGTTGATCCACTGGATGGGTGACCGCCAGTGGTATTTTCATCTGAGCGCTTCCGTGCTTCGGAGGGCACGTTAAATTGTCGGTCCCGGTCGTTAAGCCATGACGGAGGCCTTAAGGCGGCCTAAAAACTTACTTACTTTTTTCTTGATCCACGGTCTTGCGACCGACATTGTTCTTATAAGTGCTGAGCATTAAAGTATCCGTTTTGTTCATCAGGTTCCGGCACTGGTATCCTGCTGGCCGTCACTATCATCTACCAGTACTTCGAGATCTTCGTGAAAGAACAAGCGGAAATGGGAGGCATGAGCACTCTACTCTTCTAATCTTAAGCTACGTCCCGTAAGCGGCCGTTCACGTGACTGTGCGAGTGTGGGTTATGTGCTATTTATATTAATGAACTTTATAATAAAATAATTTACAAGTACAGTTTCTGGTTTTCATTGAGGTTATTCGAATTGTATTCTAGTTTTTGTTGTTGTATCCAACTTTGTTAAGGTTCTTACAAAGCTTAATGTTTTAAGTTAGTGTTGGATCGAGATATGTTGTAAGTAGTTTCGATTTTAGTGTTGTGAATATTGTTGAACGTCCGTCTGGCTGCCGCGGCAGCTGGACGGATTGTAGTCGTAGATTTTTACACTTTATCACATGACAGAGACATTAAATTAAAGATTTTAGAACAAATATAACATTTGTTTTCATCACTAGATCTCACCTTTCTACCATTAAGTGCTGGAGGAATCAAAACACATAAATTCTGTTATGTAACTTTATTCTCCTCACTAGACATGCAAATACAAGACGAAAAAAATTCACATTTCCCTCAAAACCTTAACAAAAAAGTATTCACGACTAAATAGTGGTAACAAATGTATGTACAAAACGTAGAATAGAAAGAAAAGCAGATAAGTGGGCTACAATACATAATTACACAAAATGTACATAAATGGGAAATCAATTTGAGATCCTAGGAACATGGTAAGAGATCTAAAAAGAACTCGACGTGCCATGGTATGAATAAGAATATCATAGATTTACAATTCCACGAGAAGAGCCGTATTGTTCAAACAACGAAATTTCATCAAGGTCATGGAACCATGACTATTGGATAAATATCAGTTCATTTGTCTGGATAACCACCTAGTCTCATGGAAACAAATACAGTTATTTATGGCACACCTATGCCCTTAAATGAGGCACTTATTTTGCAGATTATTGCTGGTACATAAGCAATTTATCCTGGCGAAATAGACAATTACTTCGTGTATCTATAATACTTTAAGTTTCGGAAACACAGTACTACTAGTATTTTTATTAATTAACAAGTATTACATTCTCTTGTATTCAGATTTCAGCACTCAAGAGTGGCAATAAAAATGCAAAAACTGCTGAATTCCTGAAAAAAAATATATCATAAAAGCGGTTTTTACTTTACTAGATATTATCCCCCAACCGCAAAAACCTTTCCATCGTGGATAAATTAAAACTGATTTGGTCCCTTACCAACGAAGGATTTAAAACAACACATGATGTAAGTTATTGCCTAATCCCAGTTACTGTGAGAAACAGCAACGCATTTCAATAGCTGAAAACGTGACCAAAGATTTGTTTGCTGAAGCGTGCAAAACACGTCATGTCACGGTTACCGCTTATAATGCGAAAATATAGTACGGCAACAGTTAGAATGCGTACGCCGCATTATTTTAGCAAAACCATGTTTTTGTCTCTTTAAAATAGATTAATGTCAGGGAAAACTAGCCAAGAGCAGCAATTTCAACTATGGGATAATCACAGGCATGATGAGTTATGGACTCTTTTAAACTTAAACATTTATCTAGGCTGTCAGAAATTCTATTTTTACCATTTCATACTTCTATTATGTTCCTCTATTGCTATTTTAATTATTTCGTAGTTTATTATTATATTCCTAGGTATACATTTTCTAAGCACTTCAATCATAAAACAGTTTATATTTAGTGAATATAAATTGAGGAAATATGTCGAAAAAAGCTGTATAACACTAGTTTTTAATTTTGCATAAAATTTATATACAAAGCTACCTCTAGTCCTAAATGTATCAATAATGGTAGTGTTACTCTTGCAATTCATATTAATATTAATTGTCTATGACCATTACTAAATCATTAAGAAATTATTACAAAAGAAATAACTAAACAAAATATGAGTCAATGCAGAAACGTTTTATTTTTAACAACATATCTTTGTGGAGAAAAAGAAAACAAAGAAAAAAATAACTATAGGAATAACAGTGCCAATTAAATACTAGAAGTGGATAAAGTTACTTTTCCTAATTTAAAAGAAACAATTCACACGTTGCATCATTACAATATGCCTAATGTAAACCCCGTTTCTCCCTTAAAATATCATCAACAGTTATTTTAAAGTTTTATGAAGATACACGCGTCTAAAAGTCGACGGAAACCAATAAAATATAATCTAAATAAAAAAATAACAACAAATCCAGAGCGATCGACAGCCGCCGCGGCTAGGACTCCGCCCACTATCATAACTAAACTAGGTGATTTAGCTAATTCAATCTTGTATCATTTGTACATGCGTATGTGTTTAATAGCACTTACAATTACGACTATACTCCGAATTTAGTAAATGATAATTTGGAATATGTATGATGGTTAATAGCTAGACAAGAATATACTCAAATCATATCTACAGCCATCCCCCGCCGTTCTCTGAAACATTTCATGTCACTCGGTGAAATACAGAATTTCATTGTCATTTGTGAAAGTACAATTTTCGAGAGTTGTTAACAATAAAATATTTGCATAAATTCGCATTTTGCATGTTACGAAAACACTGTCCGCACTCTAAACTCTTTAAAATAATGTGAAAGCTTTACACAAATAAGCCTCGAAGCCTGTAACTGGATCACTTTTTATTTTGTAACCGCTCCTAAGAAGCACTATTCGTGACGCTTCGTCTCCGACATCCTGCGGACATCGGGGAGGGGATTAGGCGCGCGCGTCTATCTCCTCTTTAGGCTGTTCCGTGGCCTTCGAGGGATTCGTATAGGGGAGGGTCTTGAGTTTGCGGGCCTCGCGTCTCTGCTTCTTCTGCTGCATCACGAGCCGGAGCTGTTCAAGCTTGCATTTAGTCTTGGAGTTCTCTATGGCGAGAGTTTTGGCAGTGACGCATTTCTTGCAGGTTTCGCCTGCGAGGAGGCAAAGCGGGCAGGCGTTGTCTTCGCGCTGTTGCGTGCAAGGACAGTCCTTGTGGTCGCAGAGGCCGCTGCCTCCGGCGATAGGAAGGTGGCCGTCGCACTTCCCGTGCGCGCAGGTCGGCTGGTTGCAGCACGGACACTTCGTTGGCTCGTCCGAAGTACTTGTGCATGCGTTCTTCGATTCCTTCTGCAAAAGAAACATAAATTTGATTAACGGAACATAAGTTACTTATTTGATATTACCATGTTCTCCAAGCAGGCTTGGAATTTCTCTTTGTTAGATGCAGTTTTAACCTTTAGCCCTCCTGCTGTTGCTCTGATCTAAATGATTTATTCATGTCTATCGCATGTTATGTGAAAGTATTAAGTTTGCTCTTACCGGTAAACTAATGGGTGGAGCTGCACATAACAGGTCATTCAGTATATGAATAATTGTTGAAATATCCCTCTTTGGTCGGCCATATCTGCAATGAGGTAAAATGTACATAAAGAAAATTCACTGTAACAAACAAACTTAATAGATATTTGTTGACAATACCAGTCATTGGACTTGGAGGATTAATAGTAGATAACAAATATTGATAATGCTTGAGAAAACAATGTGATTGAAATCTTTTTATCACTGTTTTTCTTCCTAGAACATAGGTGAATGGGTTTATTATCAGTAGTTTTCTTACCTGTCTTGGAGTGCCGGGTTCAATGTGCCAGAAAATGTGCCGGAGTATATTCCTTTGCCATGGTGTTTCATGGACTCGATGACCGCGCCGGAGCCGCTCGCTTTGGTGCGCACCGACTCCTCCGGAGCCTTGCTGTGGTCAATTTTATTAGTCAACACTTCCTTTGAAAGTTTCTTCAGTTTTTGCGTAAGATTCTTTGAGGCTTCGATTAGAGCTCGGGTGTCGATCACGGGTGTGAGCGTTGCTCTAGGCGGCTTTTTGGGTACGTCGGGGGCTTTGAATGGTGTAATCTGTTTGGATGTGGAAGGCACGGCGTCATCAGGCTGACTGCTGCTCGGCTGAAGGATTAACTTCCTTGAGTTGGTGATATAAGGCTCCGTGCGTGAGGTAGACGGTTGCGCGGTATTATCCTGAATATTCTGCATTCTCTTCTTGTGTTTATTCACTACAGACTGCATAAATGCCTTTTGCTTATTCTGGCCAATAGGATGTTTGAATTTGGAAGTCTTGTGGAGAAGTAATTGGAAACGCTTATTCTTCAATGGCTCGTTGATGCTTTGGAATGATGGCAGTGTCCCAGCATTAGGCTCTTGGCTGCCGTGGCTTGTGGTGGCTAGATTTGATATCTCTCGGTCCATCATTGCGTCATCCTGTTCCTCAAAAAGACCCTTGTCTACAGCACTATTGAACAGATTCTCCATTGGGTATTCATCTATGGTGCTCTCGGTCAGGAATGAGCTCTGATCTGTGAAGTTGTCACCACTGTCATCACTCAGGGTGCTGTCGGGTGTGATCGACGATGTGGAGGGTTGGCATGGCTTCTCAGTCATGGCACTCATGGAAGGAACGATTTCGTCATGCAACTTGTTTTGAATCGATATAAATTCCAGTAGATTATTTTTGACTGTGTTCACCAGCTCTGCATTACTAGGCACAGAACCGGACATACACTCTGAGGAGTCATTGTCTATGGGGCTAGACACCAGGTTTGACAGGGATTTTATGGGAGACTGCTCAGTTTCAGAAGCATCAGACAAATCTGAGATGGTGCAGTTAGTGGTGTCTGCAGACTCTGGTTTGTCCTCGCTGGCTGCTGCCTCTCCATTTTTCTCCTGAGCCATGGTGCGGTATAAATCAAAGGCATTCTGTAGCATTTCTAAATCTTTTTTCTGTAATGTGTATGTGGGCTCTTCTGTGTTGTCTGTAGATGTGCCTTCATCTTGGGTCTTTTTCTGTGGGGTGGTGGGCTGAGGGGCAGGCGTGTCATCGACGGGTTTCGCTCGAGACTTTGTGGACAGCAAAGAGGCTTGTCCACAGCTAGTGGAGGATGTCCTGGGGGTGGTTCGCAGAGATCTATTGCTGCCGCCACTGAGTGTGGACAACTGTAACTGAATGAGCATCATGTGATCTCCGAGTCGCATGGTGAGGTTCAGAGGGGACTTGCCACTGAGGAAGTCGTTGACTTGCGAATCGTTCAGGGACTCCAGCGCCTGCATCACAGAGTTTTCGGGCCTCTGGCTCTGAAAACGCAAACGACGCCATACATTAGTGAAACGCCTTCTTATCGGCACCTATAGCATTATTAGATGTTTGTGATAAGTGAACATTGATTAGCTTCACGGTGTCGTGAAACACGTGATACAGCCACCAGACTCACCAGTAAGCCCGTTTCGACGCTCGGCAGCAAGATGACCCGTGCGCCGTCTAACACACCGTTATCTTCCAACGTGCCTTCCCTCAATTGTCTGCGAAGATAAAACTATCGTCAATACAATAGTCAAATAATGCTGATGCGTCATCGTATCGACATATTTCCGTGATATGTTTGACAATAGAAGCTTGGCGTCTGCAACCTGGGACTTACCTTTCGCGATGCAGCAGACATATTCGATCCTTTGCCACTTTCAACTTCTTTGAAACTAGTTTTTTGAGATGCTCCACTGTGTTTTTACCGTTCAAACTGATGGAGAAATTACCACCCGTAGTGGTTTGTATATTCAGCGTTATGTCCGTGCTTTGGGACGAGCCACACCCGTACACTTCTGTCCCTGTAGCGCGTTCCATGATTTGCACATAAATTTCACGGCGATTTCTGGATAAAACACTGTTCAAACTATGGCTGACCTATCCGAGATTACAAAGCTATTTTTTATTACAGAATAGAACTAACAGGGTCACGCCAGACCCCCAGTTTTTTGATGTGGCCGTCGTTGGTGTGACCAGTTACAATCTCGCTGTCCCGTTAATTTTTTTCACAACAGCTGATGCAAAGCGCTGTGTATTTACGTTCCTTTTCACTCAAATGAAAACATTTCATACTTATTTCTTTGCAAAACTCGATCAAAACGATAAAAATCAGAACGAAATGTAGCGTAAATATCTAATTGTCTTGATTTTGTATTTTTATGTTAAAATAAAGACATTTAATTGAAAAACATTATTGAATCACTGAATCCTAATGATTGAATTATGCTTGTAATGGAACTCACTTGTCAAGGAAAGCCCAATACGAATACCGATACGTCACATGACGTCATACGACGCCCACTGGAGAATTTGCGGGAATTCCAAAACTACTAATTTCTCTTGAGATACATTTTGTTTTTTGAAAAAAAGCATATATTTTCATGAAATCTAGGAAAATAGTTCTACAAAATGGTAGCAGCATAAATTTACCAAATGTTAAAACATTCGAATAATACACGTGTATTTGTCTAAACTTGGACAAATGCAAATAATGAAGTAGGTCACTGTCCTTGAACCAAAACATTATCAACAAGAATCTAAGGTAGGTACTTATGTTCTATTGTTATTTCAAGTGGCAGTCTATTATCATTTGGTTAGATTACTGTCTTGTATAAAATGGTTACAAATTTAAGAAAAAGGTGTGTAGGAGGTAGATGTTTAAAAAATAATACTAGTGTGATCCTCAACCTCTTTATTACCCAGCACCCAACAATGGTAAACAACAAAAGTTATAACACCTATCACAGCAACATTCATATAAAAACACATTTATAGTAACCTATGTACAGTAGGTAAGGTACATATTTATTTAAATTTAGTACCTAATTATTTAACCTAATATGTTTTCTTTGTTGATTTTGTTATTATATATAAGTGTACCTTTCAGGGTGACATGTTCTCTAATAGAACAAACCCTTTAATAAAAGATTTAAAAAAAAAGGTACATATTTAAAATAACATAATATCTAAGTGCCTAAAACTTTCTCCATAGTGCTTGACTACAGGAATAGATTGTGACATGATTCGTTCCAATAACAAATTGTTATAATATTAATTTGCTTCTCTATATTAAAATAACTAGGTCCATTTTGATGTTGTATAAAATTTTAAGCAATGTAAATTAAATAATTATGATATCACATGCATAATTTTATATAAAATAATGTAAAATAAATTATAGGGAATTAATTTGGTAACATTAATTTATTGCATTGTATTTAAATTACAAATTGTCTTATTAATAAAATTAAATAAACAATAATAGAAGTACTTTACCATTTTTATTATGAAAAAATCGACTATAATTAGAAATTGATAAAGTTACAATGAAATGAAAAGAACCATCTTAGTGCCATATGTGGGCACTAAGACTCTATGTCTTAGTGCCCACATATGGCACTCATAGACATGTAATGCAATGTGTGTGTAAATGTGTGTGTGCTAAGCAATGTATGTGTATACATTTAAAAAGTATTAGATAAGAAATCACAGGTAAAAGTGGTCAAACCACTAAAAGAAACAAAATTTATCAAAAATAAAATATCACAAAGATAGGTTATATATTTTTTTATAGAAGCCTGTATAGGGTGAAATTGAACTACTCTAAAAAACTGAAACAGTGCACAGGATCATGATTCTAATAATAATTTTTACATAAATACATATCATTTTTTATCTGAAGTATCTATCCCATAACATATAGTTTAAGGTAATTAATTATGTGAGTGCATATTATTAACTAGACGCCTTATTTACATTACAACTAATTACATTTTGCCATTAGTTCATAGGTAGTTTGTCATAATTATTTAAAAATAAATACATCTACTTGCAACTATGTTCCTCATCCCGTGATTTTGACACTAAATTGGACCCTATATTATTATACCTACTACATTTTTCTATTGTACTACAACCTTCGATCAAGAATATTAAAGATTAGCTGCGCTCCCGTGGTGTGACCCGGAATTTTTTAATTTTTCGGGATGAAAAGGAGCCTATGTCCTTCCCTGGGATACTTACTACCTTTATCCATGCCAAACGGCCTAATCTGTTCAGCGGTTTGGGAGTGAAAAGGTAACAAACAGATAGAGAGACAGAGTTACTTGCACATTTATAATATTGTATAGCGTGACGTACAAAATCAAAGCTAAATTCTGTCTGCGTGACAAAAAGTTTCAAGTTTAACCGACTTACACTCTGTACACCCAGTAATAAAGTCATAAATCGTAACCTTATCTTACGATCATTCATCACGAAAAACGTCAAAATTAAACCAAATAACGGCGCGAGCTGTTATTTACCGAGGACGGTTTTACTATTCTTGATCGAAGACTAAAACTTATTAAAATAATAATGCAAAACTATATTTAAGTCGTGTGAATTTACTGAAACTATTCCAACACAAATGAATTGGAAATCACGAGTATTTTATTTTATGAAGCGCTTCTCGCGGTTTCTCTGAACAACGGACAGTCGTAGGTACGAGCTACGACTCGTTTCCACATACAAAAGATTGACAGCTAATAAGTCGTTCTTGATATACAACGCGGATGGGTAACCGCTAGTGGCAATAATTAAGCGCTTCCGAGGGTACGTTAAATTGTCGGTCTATTAAGCTATGGCGGAGGTCTACAGAAGGTTTAAAAATTCCAGTCAAAAGAGTTGACTTTTGCCTAAGAACTCTGGTTATTCATCCTTTACTATCCATGAGACTTGACTGCGCACTTCACTAGCTTTCTCTCTATCTCGCTCTTGCTCGCCTTTTGCGTTTAGTACCGAAAGAGATAGCAATAGAGTGACGTCATAGCATAGAGGTGCACACTGTGCACAGGGTATATTTTTATTTACATCTTTCAAAGATTCCCAAATATTTTATTTTATTCAAACTAAAATGGTCTTTATTATCGTATTGAAAAGGGGCAATCACGAGCCAAATTCCTGCGTTTCATTGTCGATCTCTCCAAACTGGTAACCGCCGCGACCGTCCATTTGAAGGAAGTGGTCATGATGCTTCCATAGAGACTTGCGATGTGACACAGTGAATAAGGAGATACCCATCTGCAATGATATTAAAAAATATACTTTTTATAACCATTACCAATACCATTAAATTCTGGCCTATTTATTTAATAAAAAAAAATACTTCAACGAACATGTACCTACCTATTTGTGGAAACCATACACGCAAGTAAAAGTCTCTACAAACCTCTTATGGTAGAAAAGACTTGAATTTAGACATATTTTCTGCAATCGCCATAAACTTCAATACCGTCAAAGCTTAAATGTAATGAATCAATTCTAACATAGAAAAAGTGTGTTAAGCAGTTGTCTTAGCATCTTAGACTCACCTCTCTACAGTACTGATACATTTGTCCCTCAACGTCAACCGATACCGCGCTGGTGCACTCGTCCAGAATAGCGAACTGGGGCTCGTGGTAGAACAGCCGCGCCATCTGTTGGATAAAACTAAGTAAGTCAACGTATTTTATCAGCAAGTCCTGTGTACAGCTGAGCTGAACATCCTAAAATCTCTTGCCAGCTGCGCCGTTTCCAGATACCAGCGTAAATTCAATTCAATTCATTTATTTCCATTAAAACAACACAAAATTGTATGCGGAAAACACCTTAACTTGTAAATGTTCGTCTTAAAACGCTCCATAACCTCATTTAGCCTCTTCTTAATTTTAGAGATCATCTTAAGCTCCTGGATTTTGACGAGATTTCCGCCCTAAGTTCTTGAAAAACGCTGATTTTTCCTAAAGATCTCGTATAGCTGTTGTTGTTTTTATTCTGAATTTTAAAGTGTCTAAGATACCCATAGAATTTAGGGTGTAATTACGCCCTAAATTCCTGAATTCTCACCCCATCAGCTCATATTTTCATCCTAAATTCTGGAATAAATCTGATTCCTGGTTCCTGCTGAGATTTTCACCCTAAAGTGCTATATAACTGCGATACTCACAAAGTCAAAGTCAAAAAGCTTATATTCAGTAGGACCGCTGGCATCACTTAGAATAGTCTTAAAAAACTAATTTTACTCCTGTTCTCGCGCGACCAATACTGTGAAGAATCAGGGCAACAAACACGGCTTGGGGCCTAGCATCCTCCCCTACATAGCCCTGGGTTACTCACTGCGATCCTCTGCTTCTCCCCCCCGGACAACACGTCCATCCAGTCCTCGACAGCATCCCAGCCGCCCTCGCGCCCCGTCAGGTACGCCAACTGCACCGTCTCCAGGAACCGCCCTAGCTGCTCGTCCGTCCGCCCACGACGCTTCATCTCCTCACGGGTCTGGGGGTATATCACCTGCAGACAAAATAATTGATGTCTCATGTGTTTCAACGGTTCGCTCGTGGTCGTGCTTGCTTAGTCGTCGAAGTTAAGCAACGTTCGAAACGGTCTGTAAGTGGATGGGTGACCGCCAGTGGCATTTTCATCTGAGCGCTTACGTGCTTCGGAGGGCACGTTAAATTGTCGGTCCCGGCTATTTAAGTCGTTAAGCCATGACGGAGGCCTTAAGGTGGCCTAAAAACTCCGTCACCAGAGTTGGCCACTGACTCATACGAACTTACTTACTTTAACGGTTCGCCAGTTATGCTGTAACATAAATGTCCAGAAACCAAACATACCAAGCTAACGCCCAAGTTACCACTGAGATCTCGTTCGATCAATTAACATTTGGTATGCCGGAACGTGAGGTGGGAGACGAGCCGGACTCGTTCATGGAAAGTTGGTCATCCATAACCTAATCCATAAAGAAAGGTTGAAGGGGGATAGGGAGGCTTTGCCCTGAAGTGGGATGATGCGGGCTAGCAATTATAATAATAACCACGAAATCAGTCATAATTTTGTATTTATGACTGGACGATCGGGGTCACGTGTCCTGGTGCAACCTGATCGAAACGTTGAAGTAAGGTAACATTCGAATGTTATCTGAAACCTTTACGCGATCTCGTCCCGTCATAAATACAAAGATGAGTTTAAATCGTGCGAGTTTAAAAAGTGACCAGTCATAATGCCTGTTTGATGTCAAACTTAGGCCTTTTTAATCTAACAAGCTTAACTGAGTGTAAAGTAGTACCTTTAGAAGGTTCTGTTCTTCGCAAACTATATGTAGTTTCATTTAAAAGACAAAATCAACAGCATTTTTGGATTTTGAGATAGCAAGAAAAGAAACAGGGTCACGACTATTCATTTAATTTTGCGAAAATTGGTAATTTAATTATAACGTTCGATTAATAAACCGTTTCGATTGGGGAAATACGTATTCGATTTCTTATCCTTTTCGGCTTTTCCCTATTTATTACCAGGGACGTCGATAAAATTAAAAATAAATTGAACTCCATAAAATTTTTATTTTCCCGTAAGAGACACAAATAATCCCACTTATATCTCATCTAATAAAGCTGAAAGTTTGTGAGTTTGTTTAGATGTTTGTGTTTCAATCACGTCTAAACCAGTGAACTGATTTGGATGAAACTTGGAATAAGAGTAGATAGTACCAGTAGACCTGGAATAGCATATAGGCTATTCAAAATGTTGGTACCACGCGGGCGAAGTCACGCGCAGAAGTTAGTATTACATAATGTTATAATGTTTATTTTATACTGATGACTATTATTGACTTGAATTTAAGATATAGACTTAACTAATAAAAGTAGGACTATAGGTAGGGTAGGATAAAACTAAGGTCTAATACAGAAATAATGTACAGCCATGCTCGGCATACAGCATGCAAAATGTCACACAGTTCACATTAAAACCAACCCTAATACAATTAGAATAAAGGTTAGAGAAGTTGTTCGGGCAACGGCAGAGTTTTTGCGCAGCGATTGAACGGCATACGTCCGGAGCAAGTCACATGGAACACTTCTGGTCATTTTGGAACTATTAGTTTTTCTTATTACATAGCAACGCATAGTGGACTTCACAGTGACTGGGTTTCCTCTGAATTCAGAATAGGTATTGTATACCACAGAACCATTGGGCAGTACTTGACTGGGCACTCGTTCAGGTGTTTTATTCTGATCTTCCCATATAAAGCTTGTCATCACACGACATTCAATCCTCATCTCATCGATATTACCGTTATATTCCACTCTGAACATGCATATTTCATTAGGATTTGAAATGTATATATCGTAATATTGACGTTTAGGAGGAGAGCTTGAAATCATACCCAAGTTGTAGAGAGCCAGTCCTGTTAAAAGTTGTCTGTACTTGCTTTTTGAGGAACTGTACTCATATATGTAAGAGGGAATGTTTTTTCCTGTGTAAACTGGGTATTCAACTGAGCCATGCGACGAGATATAGTGTATTACTGTTGGAGGTCTGTAGATATAGTGGTGATGGTGGATAACTTTTTGTGGTTCATGTTTTACTTTCCAATTCTTGTTTTGAATCTTCGGTTTTGAACTGCCACTCGAAGCTGGTGTTTGAACAACATATCCAAAAGGGCGGTTATTAGAGTTTCCACTGCCTGACATGCCACTGTTTGATTTGGGGTATAAATTTCCTGAGTTTTGACCCCCCTTTCCATATGGCCTGTTATTAGAAAGCGTAGGCAATGAGTTTCCACTGCCTGACATGCCACTGTTTGATTTGGGGTATAAATTTCCTGAGTTTTGACCCCCATTTCCATATGGCCTGTTATTAGAAAGCGTAGGCATTAAGTTTCCACTGCCTGACATGCCACTGTTTGATTTGGGGTATAAATTTCCTGAGTTTTGACCCCCATTTCCATATGGCCTGTTATTAGAAAGCGTAGGCATTGTGTTTCCACTGCCTGACATGCCACTGTTTGATTTGGGGTATACATTTCCTGAGTTTTGACCCCCATTTCCATATGGCCTGTTATTAGAAAGCGTAGGCATTGAGTTTCCACTGCCTGACATGCCACTGTTTGATTTGGGGTATAAATTTCCTGAGATTTGACCCCCATTTCCATATGGCCTGTTATTAGAAAGTCTAGGCATTGAGTTTCCACTGCCTGACATGCCACTGTTTGATTTGGGGTATACATTTCCTGAGTTTTGACCCCCATTTCCATATGGCCTGTTATTAGAAAGCGTAGGCATTGAGTTTCCACTGCCTGACATGCCACTGTTTGATTTGGGGTATACATTTCCTGAGTTTTGACCCCCATTTCCATATGGCCTGTTATTAGAAAGCGTAGGCATTGAGTTTCCACTGCCTGACATGCCACTGTTTGATTTGGGGTATACATTTCCTGAGTTTTGATATGGCCTGCTGTCCGAAATCGTAGGTTTCGAGGTTCTTCTACCTGACGTACCCCTATTTGAATTTGGACTTGGTTTAGCCTCCACATCGTTAAAAAAACTTGTGAATAATATCAGTAAACAAAAATAAGCCACGTAGTGTTCCCGCATGACGCAACCACTGAGTTAGCTTTCGGTATCGACACTGGAATATGTATTCGGGATCGCCAACGAGGAAAATAATCTTTATTCTTCCAATGATTAAATTTATTTTGTTTTAATAATTTAATTAGCGATAAACCGGTACGGTCAGCGTCACCACCTTGAAACCCAAAAGGCATGATGTCAATTTTTCAAAAACTTTTCTAGGTATGTTGTTCAAAATGATTTGTTATGTGAAAAAAATATCATATTTCAGTAGAAAATGGGTAATTAATTAAAATTGGTAATTAAGTACTTAATTTAATTCAATAATAATACAAGTACAAGTACCTGCATTATGTATACTAATTCTTTTGTCTGTGGCACAAAATAAAAAGTTTTCTATTCTATTCTAAAATAAATGTTATCAAACATGAAAAACGAATTTAAAATTAAAATTTCAAAATCACGCCAAAACGCTCGTCTGTGTCATGGCGGCTGTTTTGACGTCACAACTCACCACTGCAACAGCAAAAACTACGTGCCTACACACTAATGACTAAAGCTCAAAATAAATTACCTGTCTTCAGCCTTTATAAAATGATGGAGATCTGTCGGTCTGCCGCTTTAGGCTGGCTAATAGCACTTTTACAAGTTTTATGGGACAGCTGGAAGGGGTAGGCCTAGGCGAACCTTCTTGGGTCAAATTGGCGACATTTTGGAGAAGGGCCAGGTCAAAAGTACATTAAACCGACGAGCATGTATGAAGAATGTAATGAGAGTGAATGAGGCGAAAGTTGTGTCAGGATCGTAGCGACTGGAGATCCGTGGTCTCTGCCTACCCTTTTGGGAATGAGGCGTGATTTAATGTATGTATTCTTGTCGTGTCATTAATAATTTCGAACTAGTAAAAGAACTTACCTGATCCCTGAGCGTTCCCAGTGTCATATAAGGTCGTTGTGGCACGTAGAACAGCTTCCCTTTCGGCGGTTTGGTGAGAGTTCCGCCGAATATCGGCCAAAGCTCGCCCAGTTGACGGAACAAAGAGGATTTACCGCAGCCATTGGGGCCGCACACGAGCACGTTTATACCCGACCTAAGAGATAAAGATCATTTATTAAAAAAAGTACATAAGTATCAAAGAAATGAAAAGTCTTATCAAAATTTTCGATTTCGATGTGGTTCTGTGGTCGAGCGGTCGAAGGCACTCCGGCTTTAGGAGGATCGTCTGATCATCGCGGGTTCGAATCCCGTCGGAATCGAAAATTTTGATAAGACTTTTCATTTTTTAATGAAATACCAAGTGTGGATTAGCACTATAAAAATTACAAAAAATTAAAGACATATTAAAAAAAAATACATATCAAAATGTTACTATTTCTTTTCTTGTCACTAGTTCATTCGAACCAGTGTGGTGAATGGATTTTAGGTACGCCTCAAAAAGGCTCATCATCATTAAGATACGCGTTCATTGGCCCGCACCGGCCGCAGCGCACGCACGTAAATACATACATATTATACATAAAACACCCAGACCCGAGATAAATATTTGCAGATCATACAAACATTTATCCCGCGGCGGGGATCGAGTCCGCAACCTTCTGCGTCCCAAGCGGGCTTTCACCCACTGCGCCACAGAGGTCGTCAGTATAAACCTTAAGAACAATTTAACAAGATATAGAAAGCAAGAGGTGTGGCGAAGCCCCGGGCCAGCTCGAGCAGTCTCAGCTATCAAGCGTTTCTATATCTTGTAACATTGTTCATAAGGTTTATAATGTCTTGTTCTCGTGCTAATTCAGTCTGCATTGAGCCTAAAACGTCGCCCTGTTTGACGCGGACTGAAGAAAAAACATCAAAATTGGGACGTTTTTGAGACTTTCCTTGCGACAGTAACATAATTATCTAATATATTTTTAATATCATGAGGCTATGCACAAAAAATAGGGTATTTTAATAACTCACTTGACTTCGAAACTGAGCTCCTTTATGAGTACATCGCCGTTGGGCGTGACGAGTGGAACCTTGTCGAACTTAATAATTTTGTCTTGGTAGATGATACGCCCTGCGCCGGGCTTCAAAGTCGTTTGAGGTCCTTCTAAAACAAACATAAAAGTAAGTATGCGTTAGTCGGCCACAATGCCAACAATATCTATACTTGTACCTTTGTACATGATGGATTTTTGAGATGGGCCACCGAGGGCAGGTACCTTAACCGTTGTAGCTAAAGGAAAACGCTCTTGGGAGACCTTCTCTAACTTTTTGAGATATTTTGAACTGCATTTACAGATTTTGAAAAAAATGTACTTACTTACAGCTAGTGACAAAAATGCGAAAAGTAAAAAAAAAAGTTTGATACAAATCGATTCTTCCATTTCGATTGACGACTTCTGTCGCGCAGTGGGCGAAGGCCCGCCAGCGACGCAAAAGATTGCGGGTTCGATCCCCGCCGCGGGACAAATGTTTGTATGATCTACAAGTATTTGTGTCGGGTCTGGGTGTTTCTATTTATAATATGTATGTATTTACAAACAAAAAGTATGTAAGTAGTATATCAGTTGCCGACCTCTGTGGCGCAGTGGGTGAAAGCCCGCTTTGGACGCAGAAGGTTGCGGGTTCGATCCCCGCGGCGGGATAAATGTTTGTATGATCTGCAAATATTTATCTCGGGTCTGGGTGTTTCTATGTATAATATGTACATACAAACAAAAAGTATATAAGTAGTGTATCAGTTATCTGGTTCCCATAGTACAAGCTATGCTTAGTTTGGGGCTAGATGATGCTGTGTGAAATGTGCAAAAAAAAAATCTCGCCTCTTGCCATAGAATATTAGCTCTTGCTCCGTTGAGTTTGAGAAAGTAAAAAAAATTGAATCGTGTAAACGGCGTTTTATAGTCTTTTTCACGCCGGAACGTATGCGTGACACATTGAACTTGTTTCGTTTCACGTTGTGTAGTTCACAACAATTTTGAAACAAAAAAATCAAGAAAAAGAATTAAACGATAAAACATACAAAAAAAATGCTTTTGTCTATTTCCTGTTTAATTATTTCACAATTTATTATAAACGAGCCATAAAATATGAATAAATAAACAATAAACATTTTCTAAAAAAACTCCGCCAAATAACAGTACTGAGTAAAATGGAACGTAACCTATTAGAGAGTGCGAAAATGAAAATCGAAACAATCGATGAATCGATAAGTAAAACAATAATCGTTGGTTTAGTAATTTTGTCTATGAATGAACCTTATAATCGAATGAGATGAATTGATAGTAGTGAAACAAAAATCGATTTTGATAATCCCGATTAAACTTTAGGACATTACTATTTGACTGATTTTGACATCATCTCGAAGTGTCATGCATATGTTCCGCCGTGAAAAAGACTATAGTATACATATTGACCTACCAGTTCCATTACCAATCGCGGGTTTATCCACCATAGTCCTAGTATAGTTTCCTTTATTAATATCAGCCAACACGATCCTAAGTTGCGTCATCCTTGCGGTGAGCCCGGCTAGCTTGCTTAGCTCTCGCCCTGATAGAACCAATCGGCCTATGCCTTCCGCCATTTTCACTAACATACGCCCGTATGTGTAGTAATGCTAGAAAAAAAAATAGATTACTTTTGTTTATTTTATAAGATCACTAATATTATACTCCTGTATCCTAATAATATAATAAATCTGAAATTTTGTGAGTATGTTTGGATATTTGGATGTTTGTATGTTTGTGTATCAATCACGCCTAAACCAGTGAACCGATTTGGATGAAACTTGGAACAGACGTAGATAGTGACCTGGAATAGCATATTAAAATAAATAGGCTATTCAAAATGTTGGTACCACGCGGGCGAAGCCGCGCGCAGAAGCTAGTGTGTAATAATGCTGGGAACAGTAAAATAATAAGGCAAATATTTTAGTTTTTTTATATTAAGGCCTTGGAGCGCAAGGAGTGGAAGCTAAAGGGACCTTTGCCCAGCAGTGGGAAGGTTAAGAAAAAAATTATTTATAAGGACAAAATAACATAACAGTACACATTCTCAAAAAGAGTTAAAAAAGCAACATGACAACGAGTAGGTATACCCAAGTTGGTAGATATTATCCCAAAGGTTTTTGCATTCGCCCGTTTTATTTATTATCCTAATTATATGACCCCTGATAATATCTAAAGGGGGCGAATTTAGAAATGTCCACATTTTGCAGCATTTAGCATAACACACGTAACAGATTGCAATTAAAAAATTATACCTTGAATCTATCGTGCTGTGTGCCGGTTGTGAGTAAATTGTGGTCCTTTGCGAAGAACGGTCGCGATACTGCGTAGAATCCAACAACAATCGCCACATCTAAAAATAAAAAAGGTTTTATAAAAAAGTTCTTAGATCTTCCTTTCTCCTAAAAATTGGTTGTCTGTAAAGTCGGTTTACTGACGATAGTTGAACGTGACAACGTTTGTGCTTCTTTGTCGCTCGTTCCGCGCTCTCGCTTGCACTTCAAGCCTTACATGGAACGCCTCAGAGCGAGGTAACGCCGCATTTTTTCGTGCGTGCAGCCGGCTCTATCGAATTATAAGACGTTGTCACGTCAAAAGTATGTTTGTAAGTTCGTATAAATCTGATTGCACACTGTCTGCGATGTACGCGCCGCAGCCATTTTTCTATACAAAAAATGCTGATGACGTCAGAAAATGCGGCTCGCTTCTGACGTCAGCAGCATTTTCTCTATTGGATTGACAGTTCAGCGCGTAGGAAAGGGAGAAAATAATAATGATAATATGGAAATGATAAATTCTGTGATACTAAAATATACTGAGCGGATTTTACAAATTCGCTCAAAGAACATTGAAATAAATCAATACTCTCTGCTACAGTACGGCCGGCGGATCTAGACCGGCGTTAAGTTCGTCGCAACGCTGTGCAGTAGTCACTTTTAGGGTCGAATAGGTGGTAAGACGCGGGGTAACCTGCGCACAGCGCAACTTCAGACCGGTCTAGATCCGCCGGCCGTACTGTACTTAGTGTCTGATACATGTAGGAAACATGTTTTGTACCTTCGTAAAGGTAGATAAAGTACTCACATTTAGCGATAATGTTATCTATGAAGCCCATACCGACGCGGAAGTTGAGGAAGTTACGGAGATGCCGCGTCAGTTTGTAGAAGCTGGCGAGAATAGTCAGTTGCTCGCGGTTGTTGCCCTGAAATAAATAAATAATTTCGTTTTAAACACTAAACACACTAACACTTGGCTCTAGCTACCAAGACCTCGACCTTCGAAGATGCCGAAAAAAAATGGTTGTCTGTAAAGTCGGTTTACTGACGATAGTTGAACGTGATAACGTATTTTTTTTTTTTTTTTTGACTTTGACTTTGGCTTCGGCTTCGACTTCGACTTTGACTCGGTTTACTGACGATAGTTGAACGTGACGACGTTTGTGCTTCTTTGTCGCTCGTTCCGCGCTCTCGCTTGCACTTCAAGCCTTACATGGAACGCCTCAGAGCGAGGTAACGACGCATGACGTCATGTTTTTTCGTGCGTGCAGCCGGCTCCATCGAATTATAAGACGTTAACACGTCAAAAATCCTGTGTAAAGCATTGACTGATCTCTTTAGTGTACTATGAAAATAATGCTAAGACCAAACCCTTCAAAAACTCTGTCTAGGGTGTTCCACCTCCGCAATCATCAGGCAAGTCGAACACTAAAAGGTATCTTCTTACTCATAAACAGGGTCACGACTGTATCCCCAAGGCGCGGTAGACATTCTCTCAGATCCTTTATATTATAGATCCTTTGAAGATGTCTAAGGGGGTAGAGTCAGAGGCATGTATGCAAATCAAAAAAGACAATTTTCTCGAAAAATCAAAAACATTTTAAATTTTTTTAAATGCAGTTCTTAATTTTATCAAAATCGAGCGCGTAACTTCTAGCATGACTTTTCAGTGGCCTTGATAAAAAAAACTCACCCGGTATACAGAAATTATCTAACTCAGACCAAGGTCGACAACATTTGATACTCACAGACCAAAGATTAGCCAGAATTGATTGTTTAATCATCAAAGATAGTCTATCAGTCAAAGAATTTCGCAAAAAGACAACTTACTTGGTAGAAGGCTATTTCTTCCGAGTTGGTGATAAGCCTAGAGTTGACGTAACGGAATTCACCTTCCAGCTTTTGTTCCTGGACTGTCATTCGTGCTGAAAAAAACAATAAAAAATTAAAATACTTAATTTTCCAGCGAAGATTTATAAGAAAACAAACAAGAGACTGCCCAAGGCGCGGTAGACATTATTTCCAAATCCAAAAAAATTGTCCATGGTAGAGACAGAAATGGCGATAATACATCCGTTTCAGCTACCAAACATACTTCAACACCATTGTGAGTATTTGTAAGAGTAAGGCTGTGTCCCCAGTAGGCAAACTGTTAGCGGTCGAGTACTGAGATAGTCGACGCGCGTAACGCTGCAAACTGCGTACCAGTGAGCGCAAAACTAGCAAACTGTGGACACTCCATTTCAAATATATGGAAGGGCGTACTAAATCGATACGCCGCAAACTCAGTCGGCCGCTAACAGTTTGCCTACTGGGGACACAGCCTAATAGTTACCTGTGGGCCTTCTCAAATATGTCAGGAAAATTCCAGAAACAAGAAGGTAAGCCATCATGATGCCGGGAGTCTGAAGATAGAGAATAAATAAAATAAATAATGCTGGACATTTCACACAGCATCATCTAGCCCCAAACTAAGCAAAGCTTGTACTATGGGAACCAGATAACTGTTATACTACTTAGATACTTTTTGTTTGTAAATACATACATACATATTATACATAAAAACACCCAGACCCAAGATAATTATTTGCAGATCATACAAACATTTATCCCGCCGCGGGACCGAACCCGCAACCTTCTGCGTCCCAAGCGGGCTGTCACCCACAGCGCCACAGAGCTCGTCATCAGAATAATATTAAGTTTGAAATAAATATCAAATGAGTATCAATGTACAGAATTTGTCTTATTATATCTCAGTAGAATATAATAAATAAAAATACATTTGAATGTAAGCAAAAGCATTAAATGTAAAGGAGGTCATTCATTTTGGGCCCAAAAGACACGTGCTGAAATGAAATGAATTTATTTGTCAGAAGAATGGTTTAAGGTTTACATAAAGATTTTAAGGTTATTAATGAGTGTCACATTCTTCACCGTATCAACACGGTATACAAATCTCTAATCGTAATTACATTAAATAGAATCTGAAAAACTTATACTTAGATGTCAAACCATGTCTCAATAGGTAGGTACAATTTATAATAAACATGCAGGATAACAAATAAAAAAAAAAAAAAAAAAATTGTCATAACTAATAAAAATTGAATTAAGTACATAATTATTTAAAAAAATCCGAAACTGTATAATATTGCCTGTCATATAACCACAATTTTAACTAAATTGTAAATTGTTTAAGAGGTAGTTCCTTGAAACTATCGCGAACAATATTGCTGGCCAATGAAAATAAAGACACCAACTTTTATTTTCATTGGCCACCACTTTTGACTTTTGGGCCCAATCTTGTATGGAGCCTGAATCCTTTACTGTAATCTATTGTAACCAGTAGAGATAGATGGTTAGTTAGTTAAGAAATCCTAATTTAAAAAGTTCCTTACCGAAGCTCCCAAGTTAACCGTTAACCGGTACAGATATATCCCTATATCCAACAGCGGCTTGGTTGTCTGACTGTACAGATCTACCACGGTCTCGCAGAACTTGTCAATGTCAGTCGTGAGAAGTTGATCGGCGTTCGATATCCGGTTGTCGAGATTCGATACTTTGTAGTATGTGAAGCCTCTGAAATTATATATGAGAATATGCAATTTTTCTGAAAATGTGGGTAGTTTTCGTTTTGAATTATAGCGCGTGTAATTTCTTGTAAATATAATAAAATAAAAATATAATACTGAATATTTCACACAGCATTACCTAGCCCCAATCTAAGCAAAGCTTGAATTATGGTAACCAGGTAACTGATATATTACTAATATACTTTTCGTTTGTAAATACAAACATACATAGAAACACCCAGACCTGAGATAAATATTTTCAGATCATACAAACATTTATCCCGCGGCGGGGATCTAACCCATTATTTATTATTATTTCATCGATATTCATCGAACGCTTTATTTATTTCATTCAGAAAAAGAGTTCTGTTCCCAATATAAAAAATCTATACAAACGTAGGCGAAGCCGCGGGCAAAATACTAAGAGCTAGTTATCTAATAAAGGAGGATTTTATTTTAACCTATCGCTATAATAAACCTTGACATTCTCTTTACGAAATTTGGGTATTACGCAAGTCTAAAAATTGCTTAAAACTGATATTCCTATGAAAGTATCGTTTAAAAGTCAAGGTTTTCACTTTCCATCTATATAAATTGATGTGTGAAGTTATATTTAGGTATACGAAAATACTTTTACTTTCGTTTTTGTGCATGTGTGACTGAACGTGCACAAATGAAGTTATGGCTATGACAAATTGAATATGTTTGTGGCGAAAGAATGAAAATAAAAAAAAATAAAAATTCGAGGGTGTTTTGCATCATTGTTGCATAAAATAACCTAATATATTGATAAAATAAACGATTCGTATTGTATTTTAAAATATGTTTGAAGTGAAAACTTTTTTAGGCGCGTTGGGCAGTTTTGAGATGAGAATAAATTCTTGGACTGCTCACCGACACCTACTGTGTCGATGGCAGTAGCGCCATCTAGTTCTGTACTCGGTAAACTTTTACGGCAACATTCTTACATTTCTAAAAGCTCATTTTATAACTAAACGGGTGAAGTATCTTTCGATATTTTTCGATTTCCTGACGACTCAAAAAATACACTAGGCACCTAATTGTTAAAGTTTTCATTTCTCTCGGCACTCCCGGGAGTGCCACGGTTATTTTTAACATACACATATACTAACCTATAAGTCTACATGCGAACTCCATGATAATTCGTTTTTAGCCGACTTCAAAAAAAGGAGGAGGTTCTATGTTCGGGTGTATGTATGTTTTTTTTTTTTTTTTTTTTGGATGTATGTTCATCGATATCTCCGTCAGTTGTAAACCGATTTCCAAAATTTTTTTTTGTTTGAAAGGGTATGCTCCCATAGTGGTCCCATAAAAATTTTACTCCTGAGGGATTGATAGTTTTCCCGTAATACTCAAAAAATCACCGATCTATCCAAAAAATGTGGACCGATTTCCAAAATTTTTTTTTTTGCTTGAAAGGGTATCCATATCTAGGTGGTCCTCATACTTTTTTTTCCTGAGGGATTGATAGTTTTCCTGTAAATCTCAAAAAACCTCATTCTCACTACAAAATCTGAGTCAAACATTGAATAGTTTGACATGTTTAAATACGCTCGAGGTGATCCCATATAATTTTATTCCTGAGGGATTCTCACTCTAACTTCTTTAATCTTGACTATTCCAATATTTAACCTAACCTACTATATTATTTACACTAAAAATTGAAAAATAAAAATTTTTGAAAAAAAATTGAACCGACTTCACATAACACAAATAGACACTAAGAACCTTCTATTTTCCTACACTAAAAAGAGAAAAATAAGAATATACACATGCAATTATTACTTACAGTATTCAAATAATAAATTATCCTATATCCTATAAATATTATAAAGGCGAAAGTTTGTAAGTATGGATGTATGGATGTATGGATGTTTGTTACTCTTTCACGCAAAAACGGCTGGACCGATTTGGTTGAAATTTGGTATGTAGATAGGTGATACCCTGGATTAACACATAGGCTACTTTTTATCCCGATATTCCCGCGGGAACGGGACTTACGCGGGTGAAACCGCGGGGCGCAGCTAGTGCCAACTATTCTACTCTAACTACTCGATACAATTTTGCACCCAAGTTCTATTGTACTCGTAACTTCTTCTTAGATCTAAATGCATAGGTAGTTGGCACCGACTTCAAAATATAATATAACATAAGAATTTATTATTTGAATACTGTAAGTAATAATTGCATGTGTATATTCTTATTTTTCTCTTTTTAGTGTAGGAAAATAGAAGGTTCTTAGTGTCTATTTGTGTTATGTGAAGTCGGTTCAATTTTTTTTCAAAAATTTTTTACTTTTCGAATTAGGTAACTTAACTGAGTATTTCCTACTAGTGGAGCGGCGGCATTCGATCATCTAAGGTATTTCCTTTCAATGTAAACAAAAATAAAACAGTTTACCTTTTGTAAAATATACTTAATACCTTTTTATTTTTTGAAATAAAACCAGACAAGAATAATAATAAAAGAAAATATTCAAACGCAAGCGATTACGAGTATATTCTCTTTGACTGTGAGGTCATATCGTGGGCCATAATTATTCTAATAAGGATCATTGGCACCGAATTATTTAAACAATCGAAATTGGAGCTAGCGTAGTTTGCTTAGTCATTCTTGATAGATCGTATAATAGCCGATGTACGGCGACTGGGCACGTTACATTGTATATCCAGGCTATTTCTGTCATATTTTATTATTTTATTTTCTACCTACCTTTTCTTGGTACACTCAGCAAAAAATGTGGTCTACCACCCTACGGATGAGGTTCATTTAAACGTTATGAAACAACAAGGTTTATTTTACTATTATGACAGTTAGAAAATGAAATGAAATGAAATTTATTTGCCAGAAGCATGGTCATAATAGGTAGTTAATACATAATTAAAATTGATATTATAATTAGTTCCACACACTTCACTGTACATACAGCATGCAAATAGAATTAGGGTTTAAATTATTTATACAATCTGATTTGAATTATTTACACCCAAGCATTACATTACTAAAATTCATAAAACAAAAGCCCTAAATTATGTCAAAAAAAGTAAACCCTATCGGTAGTTGGATTTCACAGAAACTGCTGTCAAAAGTGGTAGACCACTTTCTTTGCTGGCCGTACATAATATTATTGATAGATGAAGTATGCATTATGCTGTGCATTTCCAACACAGGATTTATAAAGATTAGGTTTGTTTTATTAGGTCATTCTTTATCTGTTAAGAAGGCGAGACGAAAAAATGTATGGTTTTCTTGGACCGGGTGTGAAAAAGCATTTATTCAGTAGGACCGCTGGGATCACTAGAATAAACAAATTTTACTCCTGTTCTTGCGCGACCAATACCGTGAAGAATCAGGGCGTTATAGTAGATTATTCACCAAGGGGATAAAGCAGTGTATTATGTCACGGGCGCCATATTGAATCCCAAGCGCATCGAAGGATTCTTTAGTTAACTCCCGAGCGACAGCGAGGGTGTTTATAGTTAACTCCCGAGTGCAACGAGGGAGTTAATTACTAGAATCCTGAGACAGCGAGGGATTCAAGAGCGCCCAAGACTAAGACAGCTTTAACCCCGAGGTGAATACTCTGCTTTTCACACATAGGTACTGCGAGAAAAATAGTAAACCCAGAAAATAGCAAGCAAGTTTAATGAACAGGTTTTATAGGTAGAATAATAATAATCTATTCGTTTTTTTTATTCAACCTACACTGTCCCACTCCTGGGCAAAGGTCTCCCCCAATTCTTTCCAACCATCTCTCTTCTTTGATAGCTCCCACCACCCGCTATCGAAGGAGTCGAGGTCGTCCGTTTATTCTCAAAAAATATTTTAGCATTAATATGCAACAACATTAGATCGCTCTATAGTTTGGAGGCATTAGCTACACTTTTTCCTTAAATTTGAATAAATTCTACTTGGTGCAGGTCATAGAAACATCAAAAATAAATTCGGAAGAAAAAGATTAGTTGCCACATTTTTTCTTTTTTTTTTTTCGTATAAGTTCTATTGGGTGTGGACTCAATAGTAAAAATTTTAATAGAAATGTTGAAGTTCGAAATTCAAATCTCATTACTTATCTGTTCACATGAGGTTCAGAGGGAGAAATGAAATCCCATACAACTTTACCTCCCGCCGGCCATTTTGTTTTTTAGGAGGGAGTAATGGTTTACTTTGTGTTAAGAAGGTGAGACGAAAAAATGTATGGTATTCTTGTACCGGGTGTGAAAAATAAGTTTTCACGTCGTCTTTTTCTTCCGAATTTATTTTTGATGTTACTATGAAAATGTTTACCATAGAGACCTGCACCAAGTAGAATTTATTCAAATTTAAGGAAAAAGTGTGGCTAATGCCTCCAAACTATAGAGCGATCTAATGTTGTTGCATATTAATGCTAAAATATTTTTTGAGAACGAAAGGACGACCTCAATAAAATATTTTTTGAGAATAAACGAACGACCTCGAGTCCTTCGATAGCGGGTGGTGGGAGCTATCAAAGAAGAGAGATGGTTGGAAAGAATTGGGGGAGACCTTTGCCCAGGAGTGGGACAGTGTAGGTTGAATAAAAAAAACGAATAGATTATTATTATTCTACCTATAAAACCTGTTCATTAAACTTGCTTGCTATTTTCTGGGTTCACTATTTTTCTCGCAGTACCTATGTGTGAAAAGCAGAGTATTCACCTCGGGGTTAAAGCTGTCTTAGTCTTGGGCGCTCTTGAATCCCTCGCTGTCTCAGGATTCTAGTCATTAACTCCCTCGTTGCACTCGGGAGTTAACTATAAACACCCTCGCTGTCGCTCGGGAGTTAACTAAAGAATCCTTCGATGCGCTTGGGATTCAATATGGCGCCCGTGACATAATACACTGCTTTATCCCCTTGGTGAATAATCTACTATTAAATGCTCATAAAGTCATATTGTTCCTAGCTGTAGTATGTTTGCGGGACAGACGGAAAACGATGGTTTTTAATAATCCAAGACATGTAATTATTGCATGTAATGTTACGTTTTGCAATATAAATACGAAAAGATAGCGGTGAGGTACTTCAAACATAATCACAGTGCAAAGTCCGAGTGTCGTACTTTGGACTCTACCAAAGCGGTCATGAATAGTATTTAAACCGTTAGACGGTATGTTTAAACACTATAAAGTAAGTTTGAGTCAGTGGCCAACTCTGGTGACGGAGTTTTTGGGCCGCCTTAAGGCGTATGGCTTCATGGCTTAACGACTTAAATAGCTGGGACCGACAATTTAACGTGCACTCCGAAGCACGGAAGCGTGATGAAAATGCCACTGGCCCAGCCACTTACAGACCGTTTCGAACGTTGCTTATCTTCGACGATCTACTCGTATAAAGAACGACTAAACAAACACGACCACGAGCGCTTCGATTTAAACAATTATCATTGGTTAAACAAACGTTAATCAAACAAAGAATCAATACTTTACTGACCTTCATAAATATGATCAAACATGGTATTAATACTAACGACCGTACTCAGAAACGATAACGGCTAGTTAAATCCATTCCTTAGTAAAGATTTCCCATATAAAACCTTAAGTAAAACTGCATTTTTAACTATTTTGACAAAGATTTTCCTCATTAAACCTGTACCAAGGAACGGATTGGAGTAGTCATTAACGTCTCTGAGTACGGGCATTAAAGCATATTGCAAAATATTGATGTTCCTACGGTAATTATACGAGTGTTTGCATTATTATTACACTAATGAGCAATAATATTTATGACGTACGAACCATAAATTAATGGTTTTTTAATACTCTGCTCCAACGATACCTGTTTCACCTTTTAAAGATCATTTTAATTAAATATAGGCATACTTTACATAAAACAGAAAAACAATCGCTTAGCATACATAATAAATTCCATCAACCATTACTATGCAGAGCCGTGTTGGCCGAATGGGGTTGTACCTCGACTTTCAATCCGAAGGTCGTGGGATCGAATCCCGGCCGTGCATCAATGGATTTTGCGTTTCGTAAAATTTATATGCGCTTTTTTAATTTAACACGAGCTCTGAACGGTGAATAAAAACATCGTGAGGAAACCAGTTAGTATTCTTATAGGCGGCGATTTGCGACCTATGTCACGTATGGAATACTAACTTCTGCAAGATGTGGGCATGTATCAAATATGTATTTGGACATGCCTCTGACTACCCCCTTAGACATCTTCAAAGGATCTGGAATATAAAAAGATCTGAGAGAATGTCTACCGCGCCTCGGGGATACAGTCGTGACCCTGTTTACGTTTTTACGTTTACATTACTATGCCTATAGCGCAGTCTTCTAGGAGTTCGACTGATTGATAGGATCAAAAATTCGACAATACGCGAACGAACTTAGGTTGTCATTGTCACCAAAAAGTCTTCCCAACTCAAATGGGACTGGGCAGGCCATGTCTGCTGCATGTCTGACGACTTATGGACAAAAACCGTTACTGAATGGGTGCCCGACGGAAGACGTCCGCGCGGCAGACCACCACGGAGATGGCGGGACGATTTGGATGTGTGACCAGACTGGCCAACTATAGATAAGGACAGAAAAGCCTGGAAAATGAGGGAGGCCTTTGCCCTGCAGTGGGACAATGTGGGATAAAAATAAATAAATTACTATGCCTCTTTTCGAGATCATTTTATACAGTGTTAGAACACAACCTATGCCTATAATCAACGGGACGCTGTAGTGCATGGGACATTGGAATATTGAATGGCTTGCCCAGTACCTGCCTTTACATCTATAGTAGATGATTTATACAGCGTCAGGAGGCAACCTATGCCTACACTGAACGGGACGCTGTAGTTCCCTGGACATTGAGATGGAATAGGCTTGCCCAGCACCTAAACTATCCTCTCAGCTTAATCAGCCTGGCCCACAGGAAAGACGCATCAATACGTGTGGAGCTGACTAAGCTGCGGGTTTCCTCACGATGTTTTCCTTCACCATCACGAGCTCGTGTTAAAGCGCATACTTTACCTATTTACCGTTTTTAGTACCTCCTAATCCCTTGAAAATTATTTATATTTTTTTTATTATTATTTTTAAAGACGATCTTGTAAAGGTTGTTGGGAGCCGTTGGGTACAGGCTGCACAAGATCGATCGCTGTGGAAATCGATGGGGGAGGCCTATGTTCAGCAGTGGACTGGACGCTAGATGGCTGAGATGATGATGATGGTTATTATTTTATTTTTAGCCTGCATCGTCCCACTGCAAGGCAAAGGCCCCCCTCCCCTTACCCCACACCTATATTTTATTTTATCAAAATGTTAAGCGTGATTTAATTAAGATAAGATACTTATTAATAGGTCGATGCGTAATCCGCAGGTAATCCTACAAAATATTATTAAATCTTCAAATTCGTGAATGTTGGTGTGGAATGTTATAAAACAACGACGTACAGTCGGCGACAAAAGCTCATTAACAATAAGTAAAAGTTTCATTGTAATCATGTTTTTTTTTTTTTTTGCAATGCACAGTATTCATTACTTAAGATAAAATGTTATATTACAAGCTCCGAAGATAAAGACTGTTAAAAAAAACAATGGCACTTCGAGAGTGCTGTCAGAAGTGAAAACTTGAACGAGACTTCGGTAACGATTCAAAACATTAAAAAAAATTTAAACAAAATGCAAAAAGTTACTGTCCTACTGGGACTTGAACTCGCGGTTGTCTCACTCAGAAGTAGAGCTCTATACACTTCGGCCATCCTGACGATACAATGTGTGACGAAACAAAGAACAAGTTTGTCGATCTTTGCCGAAAATAACTGGCAGAGATGGTGTCGGTGACGGTCACGTGACTCGCGACGCGAATTCAAAGGTTTTTTTCTCATCTCTAAAATGTCCAACGCACCTAAAGAAAATTTAATAAAAAAAGAATAAAAAAAATAAAGTGCAAAAAGTTACTGTCCTACTGGGACTTGAACTCGCGGTTGTCTCACTCAGAAGTAGACCTTTATACACTTACCGCCATCCATGCTGATACAATGTTTGACGAAATTAATAACATGTTTTTCAATCTTTGCCGAAGAGGCCTGTTACAGATGGTGTCGGTAACGAGTTCGATGATTTTTTTTCCATCTCAAAAATACCCAAGTTTTCACTTCAAAAATCAAATGTTCAAGATCTAACCGAGAGACAACGCAACGACATCGACACCGCGACCAATCTTGCGTGTCGCCATCTATTGAAATAAAAAGGGACTTACTTCAAATATTGATGGTACAGGTGTAGAGACAAGTTGGTACGTATCCGTAGCTTCATCTCGCCAATGCTCCACTTGAGAACGTTGTTTACCAACGAGATCTGAAATGTATATTAGATCAATACATTATGTACATTCAAAATCGAAGAGGAAAAATGATTGGACATCTTATACGACATGACAGCTTTAAGAACATCATACAAGGAAAAGTGGACGGAAGACGAGGAAGAGGCAGGCCTAGAATCAATTTCATTATTCAGATAAAGGAGAAGATCGCTGTCATGTCGTATAAAGAAGTAAAGGAATCCGCATTGGAAAGGGAGAGGTGGAGGAAGTTGCATCATTGCACCGACAAGAGCTGAGCTCTTAAGTTTGATGATGACTTATGTACAGGCAGTAGATAAAGTCGATAACATTGTTCACAAATCTAAATATTTCAGAAATAAAATAAATAATAATGCGACATTGATCATAAGGTCTATGTTTTGTTACGTCTCGTCACGTCGCGTTCAACTCAGTCTGCTTTGAGCCTTAAGGGTGTGCGGGAGCGATTTAAGCAATTTTGTAGTTATTTATCTCAGAATCTGTGAAAGCTACAATCTTCATATTTAGGGAAATGATACTTCAAACTTCATGGATATCATGGATTGCGTGTTTTAAAAAACGATTGGTAAAAGTTTTCTAACATATTTTTTGAAAAATACATGTTTTGCACACATTTTGCTATTTATCTCAGGAAAAGCATACTTTTTTTGGTGGGTTTTGTCAAGAAACGTACAAGTATTTCTTTAGTTGTGTCTTTTTATTTTCTGATTGGATGATTAGTTATAAAAAGTGTTTTGGCGCTGTAAATGACGTTGCGTATCTATCGCTCTGTACTTTTCACACATCGAACAAATCACACTCGCTGTCCCGCTTACAAAATGGCGGCGTATGGCACACTCTTAAGGTCTACTCCTACTCACTTTTCTCATTAAATCACTTCATATTCTAATAGGTCTTTTAAAATCTTATGGTCAACAAAAAATTCAGATTTTATGACCGCTTGAGGATCATTCGGCCCGTTCCGAGTCCGCCATGTTGTTAAACTAGTAAAAACTAACTTATTTATTCAAATTCAAATCATTTATTTCGGTACAAGTCCACCATATTATATTAGTAAAATGCTTAGCCTCATTCTTAGTAAGTAATCAAATAACATTATAAATAAAATCTATGATTCAGTTTTACGTGGTAATATATTATATTATTAAACATTAATATAATTTATATTACTTGTGTCAATGTTATCAAATACTTCCGTTTCTTCAATCATAATGTTGACACATAATTTCAAGTATAATTGAACGGTCAAAAGTACCAAATTGCCTGCTATTAATTGAAGGTCTTTTTAATAAAACCTAAAATAGCTCCCGTATTTTACACTACTATGAAGAGCTATTTAGACAAAATATATCTTAGAATCCTACTATTCCTACTATGCTTAAGCTGAAAGTTTGTGTTTCAATCACACTTAAACTAGTGAACTTTAGATGAAACATGGAATAGGTATAGATCATCATCATCATCATCATCAGCCTATAGCAGTCCACTGCTGGACATAGGCCTCCCCAAATGAGCGCCATTGCGCCCTGTCCTCAGCTCGACGCTTCCAGCTTCTGCCAGCAGCCAAAGCAGGTCATCACTCCACCTGGCCGGAGGGCATCCTACACTGCGTTTGCCGAGTCGCGGTCTCCACTCAAGGACTCGTTTACCCCAGCGGTTATCGGTTCTTCGGCAGATATGGCCAGGTGACATATGATAGCTTAAGACTCAATGCACATTGAATTGGCAGCGACGCGATCAGTTTCAATAATAAGATATTATAGACCTTATTAACAATGTTACAAGATACAGAAACGCTTGATAGCTCGCGACCACGCGAGTCTGCTCGAGCCGGCCCGAGGCTTCGCCACACTTCTTGCATTCTATATCTTGTTACATTGTTCTTAAGGTTTATATTGTCTTGTTACGTCTCGTCGCGGCCAATTTAGTGTGCATTGAGCCTAAATTCTTCAAAATGTTGGTACTACGCGCACGAAGCCGCGCGCAGAAGCTAGTTAGTAATATGCTTACTGTCTATTGACTTACCATTGGCATGGCGATAAAAAGCTGAGTAAGAAGTCTTCTGAATTCACCATGGTCCATCGATATTATTGATCTGTGTAAAAAAGGAAAGATGTTAGATAACACTAAAACACGGCGCTGTGGACCCGGCTTCAGGTAGGCAATTTATTTGAAAGAAAACATACCCTTCAACCAGCGTCGTGTGCTGAATCAACCACAGATCGCACATCGATCTTGAGATCAGCGACATAGCTATAAGCGCCATGAACCCGCTCTCTTTCGACCAGAGTCCCGGCACCATGATCTTCCATAGCGCGTTGAATTCTGCGAAGAACCGCGCGTCAACTTGTGCTTTGGGCCCTTTTTTGTCCTTGTTCTTTATCATGTACTGGATCTGTTCTTCGGGCGAGATTCGACCGGGTTTCTTTGCATTTTTAGAGATGCTAGAAAAAAAAAAAAATTATTTCGTTAGTTAAGGTTTTAATTCTGAATTTTTTTAAAAGTTTGTGATGGATTTGGTTGTCTGTAATGTTAGAGGCTTAGACGTCATGTAGCTGAGATGACGATGATGAGATTAATGGTTACTTTTTATCCCAGATATGAGTCGTAATGTTAGACTATTCGATCTAGATCTAGAACGAATGTTGATTCATTCAAAATAAGTTTTTGTATTCAACAAAAACTTATCTTGAATCTCAAATGCAATATAATTTGTTTTTTTAAAACGAGATTTAGTAGGTATTGCGCTCTTCTAAGTGCCTAAAATACGGATTTAACTGTTCACTAAGAAGTTTAATTTGTTTTACTGCCTCGGCCAGTCTGAAAATCTTAAAATAGACTGTAGGAAGGTTCCCACAGATGAAACAACTGTGCCTGTACCATAAAGGAGGTTAACATGGTGAAGAACAGTAGCCAGTATCAAGTAGAAGCACATAGCAAGTGGTAAGTACCTACACAAAAATGATGACGCACAACCTGTCCTATCAGTTTACACTACTTGCGTCTTGCTCACTGTATGTTACAAGCCACTGTCCTTGATCAATGTAAACCACCTCTAGGTTGTTTATTGCAGGTAGAATCTCGGTAAACAAGGGATAGTCCTACCCTGACTGACTGAAACTGAGTAGGTATTCTACTGATTGCTTATCCACCAGCCTTATACTCTACCACCAGCACAAGGGGTTAATCTAATGCCACCCTAGAGATGACAATGGACACGACAGAAGTAAAAAAAACATTGGCACTCCAGGAGTGCCGGCAGAAGTGAAAACTTGAATGGTTTATTTATTTATTAGGCAACACCAACAGCATACATAATACACATTTGTAGGAACATTTTAAATCAGTCAGTCTATAGAATATGGTTCTAAACTTGACAAATAACCCGGTGTCGGTGAGCAGTCACGTGACTAATGTCAAAACTGGCAAATGCGCTTAAAAGAAGTTTTCACTTAAAAAAATGCTTTTTGTACGTTTTTATGTGCTGAAGAGCCAAATATGTTGCTATCTCTTTTCCTAACATGAGAGTAAAAAGGAAAAGACATTTACTAATGCCTTGCTATACTGACAGGTGACAAGGTTGAGTAATGAATAAAGGTTGAGTTCCTCATTGCGCAGCTCACAGCTGATAACTTGTTGACCTTTGATTGATTCATAACAACTAACTTTAACACTGAAAAGTTGAATATTATGAAAATCATGAAACGGGTTTAGTCATTATCATTATCAGCAGATTTCTACTTGGACCACTTTTGGTGTACACTATGTAGGTACTACACTTTCAAGGATTTAACATTCAAACAAACAAAACATGCTCCCATATAACCAAAAAATACAAACTATGACTATGGATGTGTGATACAATACCAGAACAACTCCAGTTAAGGGATCTGATTATGGCCATACAGCTGATGGCAGATTATAGGAGGAAAAAAAAACTATGACTATGAAAGTTATAAAAAAAGTTAATGGAGAACGGATGAACAAAAGGTGCACACGGCTGAGTTTTACTTTTACTACATAAGAGGAAGTGTGAAAGTGGTGCCAGTGTATGAAAAGATGAGCAACAGGCTAGCATGGTATGAGAAGGGAAGAATGTCATGTAACTAGGAGAGTACTTGGTATGAATGTTGATGGTCTACCTCTACTCGTGGCCAAAGAAAATGGATGGATTGTGTGAAGGATAACACGAGTAAGAAAGGAGTGAGTGTTGAGATGATGGCTGATAGAGGAGAATGGAAGAAGAACACAATACATGTTGTGCCGACCCCACGTAATGTGGGAAAAGGGCAGGGAGATGATGGAGAATAATGTATGTTGTAGGTATCGATAAAACAATAGAGGTTAATACAAATATTGTAAAACTAGATGGTAATAAAAGAGCCTAAATATTTAAATCGCTAAGATTGCTATATAAATGTTACAAAATAAATTAAATGCAAAATGAATTATACAAAGAAACAGGTAAGTACATCACATGACTAATATTGTTGCTAATCAGGTACTAACAAAAACTTAAGCCTTTATAATATTTATGCAGCGTCAGGAGGCAACCTTTGCCTACACTTGCCTACACTACCTAAACTGGACACTGTAGTGCCTGGGACATTGTTTGAGATGGAATAGGTAATGTATGAAGAAAGAATTATATACCTACGGAAATGTCTAATTTGTCTGAGATTTGAAAAGTTCTCAACTCAACTGAAACGAGGAGCGTGTTCGTTCCGGTTATTGACATAGCAATCTATTAGAATTATTATCGTTGTGGAATATTTTGGCACTTTACCTTGATTTCATTGAATTCCGTACGATCCATGCTCCTAGGGCCGCGGCAGCAGCGATTCCGATTTTTACATCGCTACGTTCCGCTAATTTACTAAAATTTGCCATTTTTACAAAACTACGTTAGCACATTAAATTCACAGATATTCCACAAAGTGCACCACACCACACCGTTCACTTCATCGTAAACTCGAATTAGCAAAAAATCCAGCGCGTCCAACCGCGAGTAATTACTACAATGGGCAAAGTGAAAGAAATCAAATCAAATGAAATGAAAAGTGTAGTGATGTCTAATTAGAATAGAAGACACTACACAGAAGACTATCGATATATAAAGCGTCAACTACATACACGACTAAAACGTCGATTTTTTTAAATTTATGAAATCCAAAGACATAATATGTATGTACGTAATACCCGCAGCTAAATCAAAATCCGTATATATTTCAGGTACTGGTAGAATGTAATTAGTAATGTTTCTTTTTGGGAAATCTTGAATGTTTGTTTTTGGTTTGCAAATAAACTTTGAATAAAACAGCTCAAAACAGATACTATTCTGTCCCAATCCAAGACCTTTGTCCAAGAATAGAATAGAATAAAATAAGTTTTTATTGTAAACTATGGAATTTAACAAAGATGGTCGGTTTGTTATCAAGTAAAATGTACAAACAGTTTGCCCTTTTCGGACGTACAATATTAATGTAAAGCCAAAAGCCGAGCATTCGCCAGCCACCACCTACGTCACCGACACAACTTCGTAGTGGGACAGGTATCTTTACTAATCTATTGCGCATACACGAATTAAAATAATATCGACAAAAACATCGGGCATGCACCACATCACTATAGTTAGTATACTTACTACTGTCAACGTCAATGTCACAACTGTGACATGACATTGAACATGACATGAACATTTTTCTAACGTTTTTGACAGCAAGTTTTGTTTGTTGGCAGACTTGGCAGTTGGCAGAGCCCGCCACAGATTTGGTAGAGGAGCCCGCAGCCAGCAGAGTAGAGCCCAGAGTATTATTAATTTATAGGGAAATATTTGCTTAGCCAAATCAAATCACAAAATGATGGCCTAATCGAGCCATTCTACCAAAATATTTTCATACTACATAGGTATTTTTGTATTTTGTAATGAGTTCTTACCGACTCCTACCTACCTATTGAATATTCTCCTGAATATTTTGAATTGAACGTACCTAATTGAAATGAAAGACTAGTCTAGTTTGTAATATTGTGTTTCTGAATATATTGTTTATACTTAGGTATACAATTTATTCCCAACACGAAACTCATGCGCCAAGAAATAAGCTCGCTCATTCATCTACGTACGATTGAAGTGCACTGTGTTTTGTCGATGTCCTCTGTCCAATCACCCATCTGCTCGCGGTATGTACTGTGTAGGCTATATTATATTTTACCTAATCTTCGAGAGTAGTGTAGGTAGGTACTGGTAAGTGAAGCCGGCTTTGCGTGCTCGAACCACCTTGTAAGGTCTCCACCTTTTTTAGAGGTGTGCCTCTAAAAGAAATCTGCTTAACACCATAAACTAAACGAACCCACCCAGACAGAAACTGATGTGTTTTCACATAACTATTTTATGCAGGTAGGTACTTACTATATTATACATAAATAAATAAATAATGCTGGACTTTTCACACAGCATCATCTAGCCCCAAAGTAAGCAGAGCTTGTGTTATGGGTACTAAGATGACTGATATGCTACTTATATACTTAAGTAGGTACATGAAATTGCAACATGCACTTTCTAGATTTTTTGAAAATAGTCAAATAGGTAGGTACCTAAAGTAGTCACAACGGGTCTTTGGCTTTCAAAGACCCTTTTAACAGATAAGTACCTACATACTAAGGTACTCTCAGCAAAAAATGTGGTCTACCACCCTACGGTTGAGGTTTCAACCGTAGGGTGGTAGACCACATTTTTTGCCTAATAAACCTTGTTGTTTCATAACATTCAAATGAACCCATTTGAACGTTATGAAACAACAAGGTTTATTTTAGGTACTATTATGACAGTAAACCTTAGCGGTAGTTAGATTTCACAGAAACTGTTGTCAAAAGTGGTAGACAACTTTCTTTGCTGGCCGTACCTAGGTTCTCTTCTATCTCTAGAGGTTTCTTTGTATTTTCTGATGTTATTTCTATTATTCTCTTTTTTTTTCATTTTCTTATTGTGTTTTTAACTACTTTAATTAGGTAATTAATTACCTACAAAAACAGTTTTAAAATATTGTAAGTAGATAAGTCATATATGTATATCTTTCTCTTCAATTTTACTCAGTTTTTAATGATAATAACTAAAGGCAACCAACATAAAATAAATAAATCTGTGAAGGACTTAGATACCTAACGCTAGGAGACCTATCAAATGATTTGAATGAATGAAAAAAACTTAATTGCAACCGATGCAACCTCAATTGCAACACAATCACAAATTCATCATCATCATCATCAGCCCATAGCAGTCCACTGCTGGACATAGGCCTCCCCTAATGAGCGCCATTGCGCCCTGTCCTCACAAATTCACCTGCACTAAAAATATGTATCTACGTACATATTTTTAGTGCAGGTGCACCTATAACTAGGTTTTAAGAGAACCAAGCTTTAGCTAAGTTCATAATTAAGTATCAGTCATCTTAGTACCCATAACACAAGCTTTGCTTACTTTGGGGCTAGATGATGCTGTGTGAAAAGTCCAGCATTATTTATTTATTTATTTATAATTTGTCCTTGCTAGCTTGTTAGCCACCTGCCTATCTAATTGTTCTAATTAGAATGGATATTATTATCGAATGAAATAAAACAAAACATGTTCTTTACAGTTGGTAATTTATTAATTTTAGTACCTACCTACTAATTAAATATTTATCTCAGATCACTTTGTCGCAAAACCTAATAATTACTTATGTACTTAAAAGTACCTAATTACTTCAATAAAAGTTAGGTAAAGGAATCTGATCACTTTGTCGTACATCCTAAACTAACACACAATATAAACAATTTGACAAAAAGGTGGGACTAGATTTCTCAATTAAAAACAATCTAATATCTATATTCCCTAAGGTGATGAGATCATTTTAGTCTACTTCCTCCACCGTGGGTCCGGAATGGTTTGGTTGTGATTGTTGCTGGAACCCTGCATTTCCTCCGCCAGCACCGTGCATTTTGCTCATGACAGGTGAACAAATCCTTTGTAACTCTTTCAGCTTGTGTTCGTATTCCTCCTTTTCAGCCAATGTGTTGTTGTCGATCCATTTCAATGCATTATTGCATTCCTGTTTGGCTGTCTCTTTGTCCTGTTCACTTAGCTTATCACCAGCGTCATCCAAAGCTTGTTTCACACTGAAGACGTAAGTCTCCAGCTGGTTGCGAGCTCCTACTCTTTCCTTTTGACGCTCATCCTCTTCCTTGTATCGCTCAGCCTCTGAGACCATTCGGTCAATCTCAGCCTGCGACAGCCGACCTTTATCGTTCTTGATGACAATGTTCTTGCTGTGACCAGTGCTGTTTTCTTTAGCGGATACGTTGAGAATTCCGTTAGCGTCCAGATCAAAGGTGACATCGATCTTGGGAACTCCGCGAGGTGCTGGTGGAATACCAGTCAGGTCGAATTTGCCCAACATGTTGTTGTCCTTAGTCATGGCTCGCTCTCCTTCGTAAACTTGAATAGTTACAGCAGGCTGGTTGTCGGCGTATGTGGTGAATGTCTGAGATTGTTTGCAGGGTATCTTTGCGTTTCGTTCGATGATCTTAGTCATTACGCCTCCAGCAGTTTCAATGCCGAGTGATAAAGGTGCTACGTCCACAAGCAGCACATCTTGAATTTTGCTGTGTTGTTCTCCGCTCAGTATGGCCGCTTGCACCGCAGCTCCGTAGGCGACAGCTTCATCCGGGTTGATGGAGAGATTTAATTTCTTGCCACAGAAGAAGTTTTGCAGCATGCTCTGTATCTTAGGGATGCGCGTTGATCCTCCTACTAGTACTACGTCGTGGATCGAACTCTTGTCCAACTTAGCATCTTTTAATGCTTTTTCCACTGGGTCTAGAGTACCGCGGAAAAGATCAGCGTTTAATTCTTCAAAGCGAGCGCGAGACACTCGGGTGTAAAAGTCAACACCTTCATGTAGCGCATCTATTTCAATAGTAGCTTCAGTGCTAGATGACAGAGTACGCTTGGCTCTCTCCGCAGCAGTGCGCAATCTCCGCAGTGCTCGTGGATTGCTCTTGATGTCTTTCTTGTACTTGCGTTTAAATTCTTCAGCGAGATGGTTCACAAGTCTATTGTCAAAGTCTTCGCCTCCGAGATGTGTATCACCGGCAGTTGAACGTACTTCAAACAACGACCCTTCATCGATTGTTAGGATGGAAACGTCGAAGGTGCCTCCTCCAAGATCAAATATCAAGACGTTTCGTTCGCCTTTCAGGTTCTTGTCCAGACCGTAAGCGAGAGCTGCTGCTGTTGGTTCATTGATGATGCGCAGCACGTTGAGTCCTGCGATGGCTCCCGCATCTTTGGTGGCTTGGCGTTGTGAGTCGTTGAAGTATGCTGGTACCGTGATGACTGCATCCCTGACACTGGTTCCCAAGTATGCTTCTGCAGTTTCCTTCATTTTTGTGAGGACCATGCTGCTGATTTCTTCAGGAGCGAATGTTTTAGTTTCACCCTTGAACTCTACTTGGATTTTCGGCTTACTGCAGTCGTTGACTACTTTGAATGGCCAGTGTTGCATGTCTTGCTGGATCTTCGGGTCGTTGAACTTGCGGCCGATGAGTCGTTTTGCGTCGAACACGGTGTTGTGAGGGTTCAAGGCGACTTGGTTCTTAGCTGCATCACCGATGAGCCTCTCAGTGTCCGTGAATGCAACGTAGGATGGTGTTGTTCGGTTGCCTTGGTCATTTGCGATGATCTCCACATTTCCGTGTTGCCAAACTCCAACACAGGAATAAGTTGTTCCAAGATCTATTCCGATAGCAGGCATTTTGTTACTTAGAATAGATAACTTTCTTCAAAATATATAAACTCTTGACGATTTTCTTGGTAGAGAAAGATTTGTTTTGTTTTGTCACTTGTCGCTGTACCGTTTGGTACTACTTCCTTCACTTCACTTGCTTGCTTTCAATTCAAATACTGAATAATTTGCCGCGCTCACTTTGCCTTTATATACCCCTCCACCGCTAGCCAATCCACTTTGAGAATAATCTAGAAGGTTCTCGATAAACCAATGAGAAACGTCCAGGGGTGGAACGTTCTAGAAATAAATTATGATCGGACCAATGGCAGTGGAGAATATGTGTGGAATAAGGACAGATACATTCTCGATAGACAGAGAAAGCAAAACAACACAATACCGAATTTTAAAATTACCCGAATTCAGTGGAAATGTTTATCACGTACCTTACACTACAACTCTAAGATAAATATTAATAAAAGAACCCAATTTTTTTACTTCTGGAATTATTTTAATCATTGCGATTTGCGACTAAAAATAGGTAGATATTGGCGTCGATTCTGTTGTTCACTGGCTAAAGTTAATTTTATTAAGTAATTTTTTTACTATTACACCAACAGTGAGTGACATTCTTAAAATTAGTTATTTTTTGTAAAAAATTAGTTTTTTTTTGCTAAGAGAGACCATTTTCATCGCCTATCGGTTTTACCTTACTTTTAGTAAATGTCATACCGTTTTCGTGTTTAATAAGAACAAATTAAGAATATTCAAGTTTTAGTTACTTAAGTTTAGGTAAGCCTAATTATTAAGATTATTCAGTGAACAGCAGCATAGAAGCCATTATCTTACCGTTATGAATAATTTAGAAAATTTTCACGTGGTGCCTAGGTTCATACATTTTATCATTAGTTTAGTTAGACATTACAAGTCATTTTTTAAATTGATTAAGAGGAATAAATTTCACATCGCATAGCGATCAACAATACAACCTAGGTAGGTACCAAACAGAAACGGGAGTTTTTGCTTTTGTTACTGGTATCACAAGCAGATTTATTTATTTCTAGAACATTCCATTAGCATATTGCCATCTCCTTTCATCTTCTGATGTTCTCTTTTACTCTCGGTAAATACACAGAGGAGAATTCTGGAAACTGCGTCGAATTTATATCATTGTCCTTGTTTAACTTATAGCGCTATCCTGCTTATGCAGTAGAAAGATTGTTCTAGAATTATTATACTGCTAAGTAAAGAATCTAGTTTATTGCGCGCGTTTCGTATTTTGCGCTTGACACTTCAAAGTGATCGCATAATCCAATGCGGGTTTTGCGTATTGATTTGCGACATCCATATAAAACCACGGACTGGGCCGGTTTTGCTGAGATCGCTTTACCAAGTGTTGTGGTGTGGTTCTGTACATAAAATGTAAATTAGGGTAGTGTAGTTTTAGGAGTTCTATATCCTAAAATGTAGGCAACAATGAAGTAAAAACCAATACCAAAAACCATGCGTATTAAAACTCTTCGCAAATTGAAAGGAAACAAAAGGAAGGAAGGTTCGGAAAATAAAATGGCGGACTCATCGCCCGGTTAAAACTGCGTAGATCCTTTTACAAAGATTCTAAAGTCGAGAAGGAGGTTCTAAGGATTTATCATGTAAGGTACGTAGTCATCATTTTATGTTAATGATAGATTTATCAGTTTAACGCTGTAATTCGTAAGTTCTTTAGGATTTTGTGCTGCTTTGTTTTAGTGGTGAGGTAGGGCCGGTAGTTGACGTAAGCAACGACGTAGTTTTGCGTTTGCCAGGCCTGGCTAGATGTAAGAAGATAATTTAATTATACTTAATTTAAAGTATGTAAGTATGTTTATTTTAAGATTAACGGGTCTACCTAAGTTTTCGTATTAAAAGGATCTAAAAAATCTAAAATAGTGCAACTCTTCTAAAAATAGATAGGTAAATGGAAAGGTTAAATAAATGCATAAGTGTCAGTAACTAGGTAATGCGTAAAAACTAAAAAAAAATTGTTACTCTTCTAAAAAAAACTGCGACTCTCCTAAAATTAAATAGTAGGTAGGTACTTAAGTAGTTAGTAGTACTTAAGTAGTTAGGAGGGCAGAATAAGGGCGTGTCATAGGCAAGTAATGCTTCATAATGCTTTCATCCCACTAATACCTATAATAAAGTTGAAAGTTTGTGAGTTTATTTAGATGTTTGTATGTTTGTGTTTCTTGGTAATTTTTCTTGTTAAATGGTATTTTTTCAATCAATCAATCATTTATTTCTATTTTGTACCTACCTAGTGCAGTTCAGTGTTATTGTGCAGTGTTCCTAAGTAGTGCGAGTGCGTTGTGTGTGATGTGGGGTTCAGAATTTTGCCTTTCATGCTGTTTTTTGATAGTTAGTGAACTGTAATGTCTTGCATAGTTAAATAAATAATCTTTTATAATGACGCTAACTTTATTCGGCACAACTAGTATCTATTACGAAGAAGGACATTTTTAAGACAAACGGCAAAGCGAATTAGGCTTTATGTAAGGTTATACGAATAATAATGTAAGTAGCGGATAGGGAGTACATACAAAACATACATAAAAGGAAACAGCTAAGTAAACCACTAAGTGGGTACCTAGGTATCTAAAAATTTCTAAAACTTTAAACTCGAAGTTTTTTTATGTAAGTTACCTAAGTTATTTTGTTATTGATTTACAGAAACTAAGCTACTATCTATATTAGTTACATAAATTCACAAAATATTAAATGTACTTAAAGTCATTTTTTACGTACTTAGGTAGGTATTTATAACTCAGAAAGGTCCAATACTTAAACATATGCAGAATGATTCCGCCAAACTCCGGGGTCTTTATATTACCTTTTTTTTTGTTTGCTGATAGATGAATACAATATACATTAAGATGATCTCTTATTATCAAAAGTATCGAGGATAGATAGTCTTATCAAATAATTATGATGAGAATGAAAGTAAATAGCTTCATTTAGATAATCATTTATAATATATTTTATTCGTCTTAAGTCTTAACTATTCGTATGTAGTTTAAAGAGTGCTAAATGGCTAAAATACTCCTACTAATTAGACCACACAGAAAGCTTATACATAAAGAGAAATTGATGAAAGAGAAATACAGAAATCTATTAAAACTGATCTGATTACTTTAGAACTACTTCATAAGTTACGCAACTATTTTATGGATACTCAAGCCATGGCTAGTGTTAGCCAAAATCAAATCAAAAGCTTTTTACAAGCCTTTATCGATGGATAGAATGAGATAGAAGACAGAAGTAACTAAACACAAACAATAAGAAAATAGGACAAAATAAAACTAATGATAAAGTGACAGGAAATTTAAATTATGTAAAGTAAAAGAGCCAATAAAATTATCAATGAGATGAATCAAAAGCTGATGATAAGTTTATCTAAGAAACACAACCAGAATTTGAAAAGCAAAGGTAACCACAACCTGAAGAAATAATGTAGGAAATAATGGAAAATAATCTGAATAATATATTTTAGATTTATAGATGGGAAGAAAAATAACACGCAATTATTATTAAGATGTTGAAATATAATGAAATAAATTACTGATGTAGGTAAATCTACCTAGTCTATCGATAAAGTGACAGTTATTTAAATGATTGCGTAAACAATCACAACGTAAAGTAAAAGAGAGAATACAATTATCAATGTGATGAATCAAAAGCTGATGATAAGTTTATCTAAGAAACACAACCAGAATTTGAAAAGCAAAGGTAACCACAACCTGAAGAAATAATGTAGGAAATAATGGAAAATAATCTGAATAATATATTTTAGATTTATAGATGGGAAGAAAAATAACACGCAATTATTATTAAGATGTTGAAATATAATGAAATAAATTACTGATGTAGGTAAATCTACCTAGTCTATCGATAAAGTGACGAGTTATCTAAATGATTGCGTAAACAATCACTACGTCAAGTAAAAGAGAGAATAAAATTATCAATGTGATGAATCAAAAGCTGATGATAAGTTTATCTAAGAAACACATCCAAAATATTTAGAAAGCAAAGGTAACCACAACCTGAAGAAATAATTTAGGAAGTAACGGAGAATAATCTGAACAATGTTTGAACACGCAATTATAATTAGGATTATGAAATAGAATGAAATAAATTACTGATATAGGTAAATCTACCTAGTCACATATGAAAAACGGATCAAATAAATCTGTATGTCTAGTCATTACAGTATTTATAGGCAAACCTAGTGTAGGTAAGCCAAAAATACACAGACAAGCTTATTATAAGCCCTATGTCAATATGTCGTCGATAAATACAATATGATAAAAGACAGAAGTTCCTAAACACAGAAACGAAAATAAGATAGGACTAATAAAGCTATCGATAAAGTGACGGTTAATTGAAATGATTGCGTAAACAATCACAACGTAAAGTAAAAGAGAGAATAAAATTATCAATGTGATGAATCAAAAGCTGATGATAAGTTTATCTATGAAACACAACCAGAATATTTAAAAAGCAAAAGTAATAAGTATCCACATGAAGAAATAATTTAGGAAATAGCGGAGACTACTCTGTACAATATATTTAAGATTTATAGATGGGAAGAAAAATAACACGCAATAATTATTAAGATGGTGAAATAGAATGAAATAAATTAAGGTTGCGTAACACTGATATAAATACAACTTGGAAAACAGACTAAATAAGTCTAGTGTCAAGTAATATAATATTCATAGGTAAACCTAGTTTTAGTAGGTAAGGTATGCCCAAACTACACTAACTAAACTTTTTTAAGCCGATAAATGGATGGTAGAAGACAAGTTCCATATACAGAAATGAAAAGAAGATAGGAAAACTATACTTTTATACAAGTTTAATAAAAGCCCTTATTGATTGTCGATAAATACATGATAAAATACGATAGTTCCTAAACACAGAAACGAAAATAAGATAGGACTAATAAAACTATCGATGAAGTGACAGTTAATTGAAATGATAAGATAAACATTGATAAAGTATACATAAAAGATAATGGTGTCAACAAGATGAATGAATATGATAGATAGCAATGAATGGAGCTTATTTTATAAATAATCAGAATATTTGAATAACAAAAGTAAACCTACCTGAAGTAAGAATGTAGGAAATAGCGGAGAAATTTTACTAAATTTATAGATGGGAAAAAAAATAAGATGACCGAACTATTAAGATGATGAAATAAAAATCCTTACTTAAGTAAATTTTAAAAGAGAAGCAAATTTTTAAAGAGATAATTAATAAAAGATGAATGCACAAGATGATACTTAACTATAAACTCAACCAGAATACCTATAAAAAGGAAAATGTAGGTAAGTTAAGTAAGATTGACAGAAAATTCGAAGAATATAATTTCTAAATAAGAAATAATAATGAGAACCTAAATACGATTTTGAATAATGAAATAAACACAATACTCACTTTTAATGGATTCCCAGAAATGACAATCAAATCAATACATCTAGGATGGTCAAGAATAGAAAGAAGAAAACCCTAGCATAGGTTTCAAATTGCGTAAAGTAAAAATGGGATGGATGGAGTGTCTACAAGGAGATCAATAAAAATGCAACAATGCAACAAATCCTAAAGTAAATCACATCGATAATAAAATTGTCAATAAGTGCATAATGCTAGTAAATTTTAGACGCAGAAGGTTGCGGGTTCAATCCCCGCCGTGGGATAAATGTGTATGTATTTACAAACAAAAAGTATGTAGTATCAGTTATCTGGTTCCCATGGTTCCAATGTCAAAAGTTAAAACACTTAACAAAACAAACTTGATTACTACCTTTTAAATTGGAAAAAATAAGAAAGTTAAGTGATGCGTAATGGAATAAGAAAATGTGTGATGACAAACACAATATTCTTGTATGTTAGGCAAAACCTAATGGATATACAGACAGCAGAAAATAAATTCAAACATGCTTAGAAATAAGACTGTGGACAGAGAAAAGAAAAGCCTTATAATGTTTATTGATTAAGTAACAATTGATTGAAATTGAAACAATACGGTCAAAGGTTCCTAATTACGTAGTAAAAAGGGGGAAAGGATTGAATAGCAAGGAGATTAATAAAAGCAAAATAACGCAAAAACGCAAGCTAATATGGCCCGGACGTATTTAAAAAAAGTGAAATGGTAAAGTACCTACAAACAGATGGATTGCTTAAAAATCCAATAGAATGAGAAATAAGATGGCAAGTACTAAGATAATTAAAAAATAGATTATAACGAAGCTTATAATGAATGAGTGACTGAAAAACTCTTTAATGTACACAATTTAAGAACTAATGAAACCTAATGAGATAATCGCTTATCGCTAATTATAATAAATCTTACATTATAATAGGTTTAGAACGATGGAACAAAAGAAAGTATAAGTAACAAAATGCAATTCCTACCTACAAGCTTAACGTGAATTCAAAAAGTATACTTACCTACATAATCAAAAAAAATTATAAAGGAGAAATAATGGAATAGTGTGTGGAACTGGAGAGCACTGATTTAGAAAATAAAATGCTAGATTGCTTTCCTGACATAGCTTAATAAGCTAACGCTGCTTGCAAAAATAACGGAACTAACCTTGATAAAGAAGCAAATAATTTTAGGCAATCATTCAATAGCGTAGAAGACTTAGATGCTTAAAAAGCTCTAGTAAAACAAACTATCAAAGCTGTTACATGAAACATGTAGATTGAAGAACTATGCTAAAATGCTAACGCTTTAGAGAATATTAAAATATAGTTTAGGTTAGGTATCTATTGCTAAACATTTTAACCATTTAGGTATGTTATTAAATTAATTGCGAAACTAATTAGAAAGCTTACACGAAAGCCTTAATATGTAACAAATTAATAAATGAGTTAATACAGAATCTAAGTATTGTATATTCATTGAACTAGAAAGATGTGAGGCAAGAAACGTGATTATAAACGTAGAAGTAGGTATTCGATCTATAAAAAAAATTAAGAACTATTTAAATATACCAACCATACCAATAAAAGTTTTTTATGATATCATTAGACTTGATTTAGAACCTTAACAAATGACGAAAAATCTTCATAGTTTGAATATTACAATATCTTATTATAAATTTTAAATGAAATAAAAGTGCACCTTATGAAAATATTATAATTAATTGTGAAAAAAAATAAGCAACTCAATATCAAGTAAGATGATGACGTTAATTTTTCTAAATTCTTGCACAATATTTTGAAAATTTAGACTCATTTCTCATGCTTAGAATAAGACATACAAAAAGAATTAGGGTAAAAGCGGGTATCCCCGGTCATCCCATTATCGCCCCAATTACAAGGTAGGATAGGATTTCGATAAAAATATTTACCTGAAAAGCATATAGATGGCTAATGGCGGTCATGCTGACCGGCATTATCCTCAAGCAAGTTATATCGTCGGTTGCAGGTTCAATTGGGGTATCTGACAAAACACGTTTTTTCAGGAGAGCCATTTAAAGTTTTTTTTCACACTAAATTGAACATAACTTTTTTCCTATGTGACCTTTTTTGAATCTGTTTCGACAGAAAAGCTTAGAATTCTATGTAGTTTCTGGCTAAATATGATTTTTGTGCCTAGAAGCCTTATTTTCGGATATAATTTGCAGTTACACCAATTTTTTTTCATACTCATGTCAGATACACTACTTTTTAGTCAAGAATTCGTAAAATATTAAAAAGTCAAAATGGTTTAAGACTTTTAAAAAAATAAGTAAAGGCTTTTCTATTTGATGTAAGAGACGACGTCTACTTTATTGGTTGACGTAATTTTAGGGTAAATCCAGAAAAATGTATAGAAAATATTAGTAAATAATGACCTTGTGCCAATTACGCAAATATTACTGTAATTTAAAATTACTTATTTATAAGTTTATTTATAATTATGTAAAAAAATTGTTGGTTTACGTCAATTTTAATGAAGGTTAGTGGAAAAAACTGATTTATCTATTACACTTGTATTTTAATAACAAGTATTTACAATTCTCAAACAGTCTCGCACAAATAGTTCAAACAACTCGCTCATGTGAACCATTGTGTGAGACAAATAAACGTTATTATGAATATTACGATAAAAAAGTAATAATGTTTAAACTATTTTTGAATAGCAGGTTGGTGATGAATGTATGTAAATGATTTTATTCATAGTTTAGGTGGTACCCTACCTACGCATTGCAAAGTCTCAAAGGTTCACTTTCTTGCGGTCAGGTTTTTCTATTTTTAGGGTTCCGTACCTTAAAAGGAAAAAACGGAAACCTTATAGGATCACTTTGCAGTCCGTCTGTCTGTCTCTCTAAACCTTTTATCTCAGAAACGCGTGGAGTTATCGAGTTGAAATTAAAACCGTATAGTCTACGGTCCCTTGAACCTGTTAAAAAATCAAGCTTCTACTATTTATTTATTATTTTATTAAAATGTATATTTCAACACTTAAGGAAATCAAAATTCGTAGGGTACCTACCTACTTTCCGTCGACCTAGAACTATGAAATTTGGCAAGTAGTAGCGTTTTAGACAAGTACATTGAAAAATCTGAAAACTGTATATTTAAAGATAAATCACAAAAAAAAACAGAGCCAGAGAAATTTTAATAGGAGCTAACCGTGTCATAAGAGGTATCGTATGAAAGGACTTCATTGGTACAAGCTTAAACAGATTTTAATTATTTTTAGGGTTTTTATGATGATAATAATATAGTTTTCGATTTAAGATGAAAAATGAAAAAAAATGTTTTGCCTTCGCAAGTAGATAAAAGTTATAAGGTACTTATCGTTATAACTTTGATCTAACAGTTTGCACTGCTATACGTACCTACTTAGGCCTTTGTACGGAACCCCTAATACTTGTTGATACTAATGCTCAAATTAATGTAACTAACAACAAGTTGAAACTTTGTTCAGGGCAATTGGTGTAACGTCAATGGATGAAACAATTATTGTTCTCATTTTGGTGTAAATGTTGTTTTAATTTTTCGTTCAATTAGTGTAAGAGCAATTTCTGGTCTAAAAAAATATTTGCTTTATTTTTAACTCGTTCGCGCTTGTAAATACATCAATTTGACTGATTTACTGGATCACATTGTCAGTTACAAAACAATTTTGAAAGGAATCTGAAAAATTCACACCCAAAATGTGTAGCGTATCTGACATTTTTTTTGAGCTAGAATTTTTTTAAATATGCCATTCGAAAGAGCAGAAAATTCTAAGAAAAACTGTATACTCAACTCATTTTACGTCATTTGTCAGATACCCCAATTGAACCTGCAACCGACGATATGTGTAAGTAATTGTATGACATTTTTACATGTTTTATTTTGTGTTTATTTTTTAACATCTCGTGCTCCATGACTTCTCATAGACAATATCCAAACACGAATAGAATGTGCCTCCAAGAGTCCTGCAATCGATAATATACAATATACAATGCCATTTCCTCAATTTCAGGCAAATATCTTTCACCGAGCAAAAATGCATGTTGTGATAATTTGGTCGTAATAACGAGTGTAAAGGTCTAAGCTTGGGGCTCACAATGAGTGAGTCCCTTAAAGGTTATGTGCGTTACTTGTGCCGTTAAAATGCATGACCAGTATTGCCCACCTTCTGACTGATTTTAGGCAAATATCTTTCACTAGGAGCAAAATGCATGTTTTGTGATAATTTGGTCGTAATAACGAGTGTAAAGGTCTAAGCTTGGGACTCACAATGAGTGAGTCCATTAAAGGTTTTGTGCTTTACTTGTGCCGTTCAAATACTTGACCGGTATTGCCCACCTTCTGACTGATTTCAGGCTTCATGTTGTGATAATTTGGTACGAGTGTAAAGGTCTGAGCTTGAGGCTCACAATGAGTGAGTTCCTTAAAGGTAATGTGCGTTATTGTGCCGTTAAATTGCTTGACCGGTATTGCCCACCTTCTGGCCGATTTCAGGCAAATATCTTTCACCAGGAGCAAAAATTCATGTTATGTGATAATTTAGTCGTAATAACGAGTGTAAAGGTCTGAGCTTGGGGCTCACAATGAGTGAGTCCCTTAAAGGTTATGTGCGTTACTTGTGCCGTTAAAATGCAGCCACTTTTTTTCAATCAGTTTTTTTGACATTGTTTTATTATATCTGGGTGGTGTTTATTTTAGAAGAATACTTGAAGTTTTGTTATTTATAAGTCGTTTAACTATACGTTAATTTCTCAATGAATGGGAGCTATTTTTGCTTAGGTGACCGGCAATACCCTACCTTACCCTATAAGTCAACCATTTACATACAGCCTTTAACCTTCCCTGGGATACAACCTTATCCATGCCAATTTTCTGCCTACTGTTCAGTGTTTTGGGTGTGAAAAATTAACAAACAGATAGACAGACAGACATTAAATGAAACAAAGGTACAAATAGTGGTGAAAACAATGAAAATATAAACGTTATCAAAGGCTTAAGCGATTCAGTTAACAATATACGTTTACTTACCTAGTTTTATGTTACTCTTGTTATAAAATTGAAAATTTACAAAATAATGTTTGGTTTTTTTCATCAATAAATTTATAAAACATGGCACTTGAGTGATTAATTTAATTGCACGCCCTAGCTCTTTCACATCTTGTGTATCTGCTAGAAAGGTTTGGCTTTCTGCTCTTCAATAAAATGCATTGATATTAAGTTTATGCATTTTTTTGCACATTAAACCAAGTATTAATCAAGTGTGTAGGTACCTAATTTGTTTGCACAATTTGTAATGTGAATGTAAACAGCATGAGATGACACAAATATTATAAAGCATTGAGATTTGATAGAGCATTGTGACTCGTTTGTCGTAAATAAATTTAAAAAATTGTGCTCTTGATTGATTTAGATTGTTAATATATGATTCGAATTGCATGCTAATCATCTGCTTTAGACACAGGTGTGAGTGCAAATGCTGAGGGCTAGCTGTATTTTCACCCACTTAAATTTACTTGTATGTGTGTTGTCGTGTACGTAATGTGGAGGAAATAGAATTTTATTCTATTCGATTCTAATTTATGGAGTGGTTTACATTCTGATCGTTGTATTATATTATATGAGCCTTAATTTCTAAAAATACTTATAACAACGGTTTTTTCTAAAATCTTAAGTTTTAATAGTACTAAATAAGATCACGTATTTCAGTGTGCCTATTGGCTAAGGCCTCCTCTAGCTCCTTCCAGTGTCCTCTATCTAGTGCAGCTCTTCTCCAGTAAGGTCCGACTGTCAGCCTTATTTCGTCTTCCCATTTAGCCGGTCTTCCCTACTTTCTCTTTCCATTGAACGTGCAGTAATAATATGGGCCAATAATTAGCGTATGCGCGCTTAGTAATAGTTCTATGCTTGAAATGTAACTGTCCTTAGCTATCAATGGATCGGGTATGTTCTGTTTAAATTTTGTAAATATCAACTTATAAACCATTAATACATGCATTTGTTTTGTAATTACTTATTTTATCAAAATTATCAAAACTGCATCAGACTAATAATTAGTACCTAGCTGCATACCCGCTGTAATGCCCAATGCTGATAACATACCTAATTAATGAGAACGTCTAAGGAATTTTCATTTAAATTTTGTCACTAATATTCTAGTCATTGCACTTAAATGCTACAAAATTATTTTCCTATCATCGTAAAAAAATTGTGATAGATAGCAAGCTTATATAGGTATAAAAATTATGTATACATCTCCTATATACTTATTGCAGAAAAACAAAGGTATACGTAATCATAATCGCGCTGTATTATTCGCAACACAAGAAAAGACAATAGAATGAACTAAAAGACTAGCTGGACATAAGGATTTAGGATATCCGGAATCAAAATAATAATAATAATAGGTTATTTTAAGTTAAGGAATTGTATAATTGGCAAATGTCAATAAGAAATTTAGACAATAGAATGAACTAAAAGACTAGGATTTAGAATATGGGAATAATAATAATAATAAGAGGTTATTTTAAGTTCAAGGACGGTTTAATTGGCAAATGTCAATAAGAAATTTAGACAATAGAATGAACTAAAAGACTTGCTGGACATTAGGATTTAAGATATCCGGAATAAACATAATATTAATAGGTTATTTAAAGCTAAGGAACGGTTTAACTGGCAAATGTCAATAAGAAATTTAGGCAATTGAATGAACTAAAAGATTAGCTGGACATTAGGATTTAGGATATCCGGAATAAAAATAATAATAAGAGGTTATTTTAAGTTAAGGAACGGTTTAATTGGCAAATGTTAATAGGAAATTTAGGCAATAGAATGAACTAAAAGATTAACTGGACATTAGGATTTAGGATATCTGGAATTAAAATAATAATACGAGGTTATTTTAAGTTAAGGAACGGTTTAATTGGCAAATGTCAATAAGAAATTTAGACAATAGAATGAACTAAAAGAGGCTGATGATTTAGGATTTATAAAAATTATAATAATAGGTATAACCGGGGGTGGTTTGTATAACAACAAACAAACACGGGTCCACAGGTCACAATAAAGTTTATTACACATGAATTACAATACAGATTACAGAAGAAATTACAACCAAAGTTCGGACTTGGGAGAATAGACTGTTGTAGGAGTTTTCCCGCCGATTCAACTTACTTCAAATTATATTCTATCTCTCTCCGACATCCCTCTTTCCCGCCTACTCGTACAATACAACCATAGACGAGAGATGTCGGAGACCACAGACTAATTAATTATTGGCATTCTCGGTATAAGCAATAACTAACAATAAAATAAGGGGTACTACATACTATCCCCTTACAACCTCCCCCTGCTAGGCTAGCCAACATCAGGGGCTAGGCTAGCACTAACTCTACCACGATTCTTACGCGGTCTAACTCTCCTACGCTTAGGACGCATCGGTGTTTGAACGTGGCCAACCAACGGTGTAAGCTTAGAACTATGGTACTCACTTAGTTCTTTTGTGCTCAGCTCAACCGGCACATAGCTCACCAGGCTGCAGACCTCGTGCACTCGGTACGGCCCGTCGCGGCGCGGGCTGAACATGGTCGTCTGCCCCGGCGCCGTGCTGTTCTGTACTTCAGTTTGCAGTAAACCCAGCTCTATAGTATCGTACGGGAGCGCGTCCCGACGACTCTTCTCAACATACTGCGACATCTGCGCCTTCTCACGCGCATCTCTCGCCAGGCCAACAGTCTCTTTCAGCGAGGCGGCGCGGCGGGCGCTCGGCGCCACAGTGGCCGGCGGCGGCGGGCGCTGCGCGCAACTCGTGTAGGGCGCGCGCGCTCTTGTGTGCCGACACCACCAAGTGCGGCGTCTCGGCGTCGTTGCAGTCCACCGGTCCCTCAGATCCTTAGGTGGCGGCGATGTCGTGACTGCGCTGACCTTCCGCGGGTCGACCTGCAGGCTCTCCTTCACCTTGATGCAATGCAGATTAAAATTATTACCAGGCCCATTCGCTGCGAGAGCATCTCCATGCTTCTCAAGCAAGCGGTTAAGCTTCCTCTTTTGCACTGCATCAAACTTCAAACCTCCATCATCCCGCAAGGCCACTTCAATTTTGTCATAATTAACCGGCTTAGCATCACATTCCAAAGCATACTCCAAGACAAACGGATAGGAACTGTCTGGAGTATCAGAAAAATTCCATGAAGCTCGGGCGATATCAATGATAATTCCGGCTCTCTTCATGAAATCATTGCCGAGTAAAGTTCTGTTATTTGCATCGGGCAAAGTTGCAAATGTCACTGGTAATTCTCTTCCTCCAAGCTCTATGTATGTATCACAGCATAAAACTTTACTCACATGAGTAGATCCATCAGCGAGGCCAAACGTATATTGTGACTCGGTGAACTTCACCCCGGAGTCTCGCAGAATCTTATACAGGCCTGCGCTGGCAAGACTGTGGGTGGCACCTGTATCAAGCACGGCGACTCCACGACAACCCGCGGCGCCAACGTTAACAACGGCTCGCGTCGTGTCGGAGTACTCTTTACTGTACATTTCCACACCCTGAAATTGAACTCTGTTAGTACCACAGTTACAAGTTGAGCATTTACTCTTCGTTACACCAGGTTGGCCACACCCATAACACCGTACACCTGCAAAATTTGATTTGGGAATCGTTGACTCCCCAGAATCTTTTGGGTTCGAGTTAGTGTGCCTACCCCCTGTGTCGCTAGGTTTGTTAACAATCTGAATACTAGGTTTGGGAACAACAATGTCGCGAGATTTTTCTATTAAATCATACATAGTCGCACAGTCTTTCCTAGGTAATCGTTCCCTAATACTAGAGTTCATCAAACTGTATACAATGTCTATTTGAGCTTCCTCTGTGAGTCTGTACGGCAACTTAGCTAGAGACGCCCGAACACGATTGATGAACACATCACTTTTCTCGGTGTCACTTTGTTCACTGGAGAAAATGTCTCGAAATATTTTGTGTGCCGGTCGCGGTACACCAAACATAGATCGCAGGCCTTCAATCGCGTCCTTCCACGACACCGTCGTAGCTTTCACGCCCTGCCACCAGACAGCCGCGTCGCCCTCAAGCAGCATAGGTAGGCCGCGAAGTGCGTGCTCGTCGGTGATGTTGGTGCACTCCCTGTACACCTCTACAGAGTCGATGAATGCCTCCAAAACGTCGTCGTCGTTCGCGGCTCCCCCATGGAAACGCGCAGAACACTTCGAGAAGTTTCCATGTCGCGCATGCGCAGTGACGGACTCGTCGTTTGGCGCCATCGCCGCAGCCGCAGCGTTTGGCGAAGGCGGCGTCGCTCTCCCACTAATGAGGTTCTCCACGAGCTGGCGATTCATCTCCGCCTGCGATCGTGTGATGCTCTCCACTAGGGCAGCGAGCTGCGCCTCCGTCATGACGACCTGCGTCGATGTCGGTCTCGAGTCTTCCTCGTCGCTGGCGGTGCAAGGATCTGCCGCCGTCGCAGATCGAGTCTTCGTCGGCGATCGGATGACTTTAGGTGGCATCACGATCGACTTTGGGGTCTATCAATCTCACACCAAGTCCAACTATACTTTCTTCTTTCTCACAAGAATGCGTTTGGGAGAACTACGCTCAACCAAAACGCGCCGGGTTCTTGTTGCCACTAAGTTGAGCGCCACTATAACCGGGGGTGGTTTGTATAACAACAAACAAACACGGGTCCACAGGTCACAATAAAGTTTATTACACATGAATTACAATACAGATTACAGAAGAAATTACAACCAAAGTTCGGACTTGGGAGAATAGACTGTTGTAGGAGTTTTCCCGCCGATTCAACTTACTTCAAATTATATTCTATCTCTCTCCGACATCCCTCTTTCCCGCCTACTCGTACAATACAACCATAGACGAGAGATGTCGGAGACCACAGACTAATTAATTATTGGCATTCTCGGTATAAGCAATAACTAACAATAAAATAAGGGGTACTACATACTATCCCCTTACATAGGTTATTTAAAACTAAGGAACGGTTTAATTGGCAAATGTCAATAATAAATTTAGACAATAGAATGAACTAAAAGACTAGGATTTAGGATATCCGGAATAATAATAAGAGGTATTTTAAGTTAAGGAACGGTTTAATTGGCATATGTCAATAAGAAATTTAGACAATAGAATAAACTAAAAGACTAGTTGGACATTAGGATTCAGGATATACTGAATAATTATAATAATAATCGGTTATTTAAAACTAAGAAACGGTGTAATTGGCAAATTTCAATAAGAAATTTAGACAATAGAATGAACTAAAAGACTGGCTGAGTATTTAGGATATATAAAAATTATAATAATAGGTTATTTAAAACTAAGGAACGGTGTAATTGGCAAATTTCAATAAGAAATTTAGACAATAGAATGAACTAAAAGACTAGGATTTAGGATATCCGGAATAATAATACAAATAATAAGAGGTTATTTTAAGTTAAGGAACGGTAAAATTGGCAAAGGTCAATAGTTTAGGTGAATGGTTTTGTCGTTGAACCTAACATTGGGAACTTGTCTAGGTAGAACAAAGCAGCACAAAAATAGGTAATGTCTGACTAGGTTGCAAATATAAGTACTAATGTTATTTATTGAGAATAAGTAGCCATCAATTCAATAAATCGACAAGGAATATGAAACGTCATTATTTTAGTCTTAAAATTAATGATTTGAGGAAAGCAAAAGATCAGGTATTTAATTTAGTATGACAGAACCTCCTAGGTAGGAGTTTTTAAAATATAATCTTATATAAAATTTTAGATAAATAGGTACAACCTTTAGGTAGTTCACGGTTTAGATTTAACTCCTAATGATGGTAGGGACATTAAAAATTAGGTGCCTATTAATATAAGAAAAGTCTGGAAGACAGATGAAGACAATCATTTTAAGTTATTAAAGCATACAAGTAGGAACAACTATAAATCAATAAAATATACTTTTTTAAGTGAAAACTTAAATCGGCTTAGAAAATAAATTATACGGTCAAACGTCTATTAACAACCCAAAACTGAGGTAATTGTCAGCTTGTGTAGTTTAAAATGAAAGACCCTGTATACACTTAGTCACTTACGTAACAAAAACAATTAATATAAGATGTTCTAATCGAAGAAAAGGCGTTTCTAATTTACTGAATTAATATTAGTATAAATATTTAAATACAGTACTTATTAAATAATTATAGGTAGGTGAGCCTTATGCTCAGCTACATAATCAAGGTATAGGAATACTTACCTAAAAATTTGAAACGGAATAAGTACAAATATTTATTTTTTAATAAAGAAATCCTACAAAATATATCGTCTCTTTATTATAGGACCCAACAGAATAGAATAAGTTTTTATTGTAAACTATAGTTTTTATTTTTATATTATTTAGATAGAAACAAAATTAGACTGGGTACAAAGAAAGATATCACATTCCAGACTAAGAAAATAAATAACAAAACTATTATAAGTAATAGTAATTAACAAGGTCCAAGTTATAATTAAAATTTTGAGGAATAAATAATTAAATTTTAGATGGATTAAGATGAATTAAAATTACCTAATTATAATGTTATCTAAATTGCAACGGAAAATTTAGGTTGGTTTAAAAAATAGGATATCTAGGTATAAACGTAAATTATATTCCAGTAATTATATTTAATAAATATAATAATTATGGAGAAACATAGGCCTCAATAATTACATTTAATCGATCGATCAGAATCATTTCAGAATTGATAAGTAAAAGAAAAAGTATCATTATGGAGGCTAAATTAAGACTTAAGCATAAGAAATGAATAGATTTAAGCATAAATTTACAAAAAGTACTAAAAATCTTAGAAAAGTAACTAAATTTTGGGCACAGACGGTAAATTTTGACAACCAAGCAAAATAATTTGGCTAGGTTAGGTTTAACATATTTGTCGGCAAAATACATTTCGTTCTGACCACAACTCTGACATTTTGCAGTTGAATTAGCATTTTAAATAATGTTTTTTTCTCTCAATTAGGGTTAAGGCTTTATAAATATGTAATACACATTAGAAAAGTACCTAGTTGTAATCTACACGAATTTAATATACCTACCTAATAAAATAAACAATCAAATCGAAGTATCAAAAATACTTTTAAAATATTTATTGTAAAATTTATAATTTTCTAACATTACCAATACTATACCTATGTATTATGATTTCTTTATTGACATTTTATTTACGTGTAAAGCTAATTTATGTCCTCTTATTACATTTCAGGCACTATACAATATATAAATCTAATTTTGTTTTCATCGCTTGTTCTACAGACCTAGTTTCGAGCTAGTCCACAATGGCTGACCAACGATTCAATAAGCAATATAACCCGCTCAATATATCAAAACTGATAAGAGTCCAGACCAATTGCCTCCAGATTTAAAGCCCGATAGAGTCCAGACAAAATATGGCTTAGCTCCCGATAACTTCAGCTAAACGAAAAGAAACAAATTTGCAAAAAAATAATCTCCAAAGGTATTATTCTAAATGCAATTTTTAAACCATTTTTAGCGTGTGCACGTGGAATACGTTTATTTGATGCTCAGTCACCTGTTATTTTAAATTTAATACATTCATCTTTTTAAATATCTTAATATAAAATAGAGTATCTCAAATAATATACTCTTCAGAATAGATAGAGCATTTTTTAAATATTTATTCAACGTTGTTTTAGATACACAAAAAAGTTCTTAAGTGAACTTGACGGAATCCTCGTATAATAAAATTTGTTTCTTAAAATTTCTTCAATGCGTTTTCACATTTATCATTTTGTTTGCTATATTCTAATAACACGATTCAACACAACATTTTTATCTAACACCAAAAGCTTAGGTTTAAGTAATTGCACTATTCAATTGATTTTCAGATGTTATCTTATTATGTTGGCGTCATGGCAGTCAGGCAGGCATTAACCCGAGACTAGGCAGCTATAGTTTGGTTTACCCGAAACTGAGAGTAACGGAAAGAGATATCAACTTACCTAGATGGACGTACGTTGCGGTCTTGAGTAGCATACCACGAAACAATGTAGTTTAATGTAGCTGTAACTATACTGAAATACGTATAATAGTCTATAGGTACGTATATATATTTCTATTTGTATATATTTATGATTTGTATAATACGGATTAAACGTGCCTTTGTATTAATTCAATAAAATAGCCATTATGTTTTGTTTTATTATTTATATTATAACTTGTATAGGTCCTTCGTACATAATATTAAAAATAATTACATAAATATGTGAGTTCCGCTAAGTAGACTTTGTCGAGATGAGTTCCAAAACGACGCTAAGAATATATACAGCTGAAAACGGGGTGATGACGTATGATGAAAAAATTAATACTCATAATGATAATTTTCACATGCAGTGTCAATATCGATATAATTTTGCAATTTACGATAGATTAACTAGGCTTCTACTTAAGTAAGTAGTAACAGGCATCGTTGATAAGGACATAATAGATATTAGGTTAGATTTAGAAATAAGAGACAACAGATGACTGTATATAAGTTCTGTTGAGGTTATAATTAGGATATTTTATGCGTAATATCTTTATACATTAGGTTATATATTGTTTAGAGATAGTCTATAACGCGTGAGATTAGTAATTGAGCCGTAGACTCGGAGTTTCTACACTAGAGCTCCATCATAGTCTGGAAGAAGCCTAAATTGTTGGCAGGCATAAGATGAACATCCGTGGTTAATATAGACTTAGTTTAGACTTTATCTTAAACATGCACATCGATTTAGTTATTCCTACGTCCATTTTTATACTCTTCAATACTCTACTTAGAAAACTCTAGGAACTCTAGGAATATTTTTGTACGAAGATCCCTTTCAAAGTTAAATGTAAGAGCTTCACTCAATATTTTAATTTTAAATACTTATCATTAATTTTAGTTTGAAATTTTATACAAAAATAGTAATACCTACCTACCTACAAACAAGTACCTAAAAATAAACATTAGTGAAAGTTATAACGTTTTTATTATTTATGAATTCATAACTTACCTTTTTATATTCATAGTCTAAATAAATTACTTACCTACGTACCTAGTATCTACCTATTTACCTAAAACAATGAAAAGGTGGATTAGTTCCACAGTGTTCATATAGTTGGATCTTCTCATTAATCTATCTTCTGATAATATTTATGAAACAATTCTAATAATGGATCTATATCTACCTATTATAGTATAATTATGGTCAATTTTTTTGATATAATATAATGGCGAAACCCGGTGCTTCGGCAGTTGAGTTGCCATATAAGATAATGATGGTGGTACCAATACCCATAGCTTTGATACCCATGGTACCGGAGTCCCTATATTATGGGGTCAAGTATATGTTAGCCAACAGGCTATATTATTATAAATCAGGACCAAGTGGGCCTATAAATCAAGCTCGTCTTGATTATAAATAAAATTATACAATAAGAATACACGATTCTTCAAATTGTAAGCAGTAGAGGTCATAGTCATAATTGTTAATTATTTTATTATAATACTAGGTATATATTTGTATATATTTTGTTACATGTGAAATAATTTAAATTTAGGAGCTAAAATAAAATTGCTCATTCAATTTCAAATGTTCTACTGAGTTTCTTTCCGGTTCTTCTCAGTAGTGTTCTAGGTTCCGAACCGGAGGTAGTTTTAGCTAAATAACGTTGAGAGCTTCAATTTCCTAAAAAAACAGAGCTAGGAGATTATTTTGTTTGTATTAAAGAGCAGATTTTGAGCAAGATTATAGACCAAAGTTGGTAGAGACCCAAAAGATTTTTTTTTTACTTTATTTTATTTCATTATTTACCTATTTAAGATTAATCTTATATTATTTTCAATTTGATAAGTACATAATATAATTATTTAAATTCTAAGTAAATTGACTGAAATTAAATATACCTAAATGAACGTTGTTGACGCAGAAGGTTGCGGGTTCGATCCCCGTCGCGGGACAAATGTTTGTATGATCTACTAGTATTTGTTTCGGGTCTGAGTGTTTTCTATGTATACTATGTATGTATGTATAAAGAAACATACGAAAAAAAAGTTGTCTCTGAAAGTCACCTCTACGACTTTACTTCGTCCCTCACTGCTTACAATCTACAAAACGAAATCAACGGACTAAGACAATTATCCTAAATGACCAAATTTGTAAAAATCAATGTAAACTTTGTACAAAAATTCAAATAAATAAACTTTTTAACACCTATGCTGTTGTTTGATTATTGATAAGTTCCTTACCTCACCTTTCCTTTCCCAAAATGATGACTAGGTAAGTTCAAAAAGCAACTCTAGGTAGAGATACTTGTTACAAAAGAAGTTCCATCTACGGAATTTGCAGAGCTAACGAAAAAATTTATAGCAGTATGATTATTATTAGGATAGGTACTTGTACTGCTATAAATAGATACTTGCCTAAGATTTAATCTTGTTAGCTGTAGGTGCCGAAGGGACTTCTTTTGTGAAACAAACTTCATTATTTACAAAGATTGGTCTATGTTATGAAAAGTGAGATTTCTTGATAAAATAAAAACTGTAGAGTAGAAGTAGTTAATAGTCGACTGCTAATAACTTTTTAAGAGTCATATATGTAGGTAGGTACCTACCTACTGCAGGTACATCTGAGAATAAGGTTGTCTAGCAGAATTTACGCAGACAAAGATAATATACCACTCATGCCTACATACCTATTTTCCTATGAAGAGCACTGCAAAACGACTATTTGGCTCAGTGCACATTGAATTGGCAAGCGAAGCGACTTTTAGGTTTTATGGCAAGCCATTATAAACCTTATCAATAGAGGCAGAAGATATAGAAACGCTTGTAGAATTAACGAGATCTAACAAGAATTTGTGCAATGTGGTTTAGTGCTGCTAAAAGCCACGAGATCCATGACCAAGAGCTAGTTTAGTGCATTTACTTTTTGTTCCTTCAATAGTGCAGAGATGGCGCTACCATAGCGGGTCTGTTTCTAAACTGATTGGTTGATTCAATCGCCATTTTGTTATTTCTTCTTTCTAATTGGCTAGTGTTTTGATCCGTGGCGCTAGGTGTTTCCAATTTGATGCGTTTTCAACGCCATCTACGTGCTTTTATACAAAAGTACTGATGTTAATTCCTAGATGGCGATAGTAGTCTATTTAGCTCTATCAAACCATTGTTTTATACAGCGGAACATGATGTATCGCTCTTCCAATGCCGAAAATGATAGTAGGTAAGTAACCTACCTTCTTACGGACCTATTTGGACATGCCTCTGACTAACCTCTGACATCTTCAATACCTCCACCAGAAAATGTCTTCCGCGTCTTGAGGATGATCCTTTTCTTTTAAACGTTCAAACCTTTGCTAAAAGCATCTATCTACCTATTATAATGCTAGTAGGTATTTTTCTGTAGTGCCTCTCCGACTAGCGAAGGTTGGCAGTCACTATGGCATATTGTTCTCGAACTCTAGCGAGTTGAAATAGTTCTGCAGCACTCGCTATCCCCGTCCACTCTCTGATGTTCCGCAACCATGATTTCTTCCCCCGACCAACACGCTTGCCGGCGACTTTTCCCATCATAATCAGTTGAGGAAGGTCATATCTCTTGTCCTAGTAGGTATTGCAGGTAAGTAATTGCACTAAGTAGGTAAGGTGTAATATTCAAATGATATTGGTACATGGTTCATAGCAATAGCAACATTAAAATATCAATGGGCATCAGTCATGGACTGATTCACAGCTAGTTGCCTCAGAAAGTGTCAAGTTGATTTACTAGGGTAGGTAGGTACAGTCAGCGACAGAAGTTTATGAACAATTGAAGATTTTAAAGCTTTATTTTTATCATGATTTGTGGGAAAATTGTGTATTTTTTTATTAATAATGGTGCAAGGCCAAGCATCATCATTAAACTTTAGTTACAACGCTCCGAACTTCGAAGATATAAAAGATTCAGAAACATCAAATGTATGAACTCCTGTCGCTGACCGTACAGTCACCAAAAACAGTCCATGATCATTGACTTTATAAAAGGAAAATGAACACAAAGTTGGGTAACATAGACTCTACTTTAGATGGGTGGTTCTATGCGTTTCCTAAAGTTATTCCTTATCTTGCTTAGTTTAAAGGTAAAATAAAACTAACGCCATTTAAATGTGTAAAATTTATTTTATAATAATAATAAATTGTCACAACAAGGAATTGCCACGAGCCTACCTTACACAATACCGCTTACGGAATAGCCTACATATCTATTTACTTATAACTTAAGTAATCTAGTCGACTTAACGTTACATCACAATGTAGAACGAGATATTTTTATTATATTTAAGTAACAATTGCCGATGACAATACACCACCCCGTTCTAAGCCAGTTCAAGCCAGAAAGAAGACAAGACGGCGTCTCCAACTGCAGGAATATTTCCGCAAGACATGTCTGACAGTCTGATGGACAGATGTAGGTATAGATGCCACAGAAGTTATGTGACTTGGTTGATGTCTTACCTACTACGGAGTGTCTACACTTGAAAACTGCTGTCGGACAGACTGTCAGACATATAATTGTCAGACATTTTTTTTCGACGCATGCGTGTCTTATATTTTTTGTATGTTACGGCTTACACATCTAATATAATGTCTAGAGAAAACCCTGAGGATATAAAATAATGTATATTGTAATGTATATTATGCAGATTATAGAAAAAATTGTTGGTCATCGGGATCCGAAACCTTAAGAGATCTCATGACTGTAGAATGTATCGAAACTTCTTAAAATTACTACATAAAAGTGTAAATCTGATCGGAAAAGATTAAAAGCGAGCAAAAGTGCTCTAAAAATTAGCCCTTTATTCATAATTTCCGATAAAATTGGCGTTGATTCTCTGTTTAGTATTAGTTTAGCTGCCTTTAGTAGGTAAGTACCTAAATTCTACGTACCTATCTAACAAGAAAAGACTTGTTTGCCGTCTTTACGATTAGGCTCACTGCACATTGAATTGGGAAGCGACGCGTCTTTTAGTTTTATCGCAAGCCATTATAAACCCTATGAACACTGTTACAAGATATAGAAACGCTTGTAGAATTAACGAGATCTGGCGAAGCCATCTAGCGGGACGCGCCGGCGCGAGTGGTTCATTTTACAAGCGTTTCTATCAGGCGCGGTCCAAGGGGGGTGGTCACAGGGGACATGACCCCCCCCAAAATCGTACACGTCTAATAGTAAAATCTTGTTTATTGTGCAAAAAAGTCTAATATTAGTGTAGTGACCCCCCCAAAATTTCAGTAGTGACCCCCCCCAAAATCTGAGGCTGCGACCGCGCCTGGTTTCTATATCTTGAACCTACCATTGCTCATAAGGTTTATAATGGCTTGCTATAAAACTAATTGACGCGCGCTTGCCAATTCAATGTGGCTTGAGCAAACACCACACACATACATATTTACACTCCACAAGAACGCTTCATAAGGCTGTATTTGTAGGATTGTAGGTTATTTTCTCTAAAAGTCAAATATTTTCAGTCATTCAGATACACAAAGATCGGTAGCTTTTAGGTCTTTAACAAAGTATTTCAATTCATCCAAGTTTTAGATACTACCTACATATATATTATCGTAATTATGCACAAAGGGTCAATAAATAACTTGGTAATTGACGAAGCCCAAGTAACGGAGCAGTGCCTTCGGCGCACCTTCTATCTCTTGTTCTTATTCTTCATCGTGAGCCGTCGCCAGAAGCTCGTCTTCTCAGCCGGCGGCTGTTCTTCCCTGGTCTCCTGAGTATCCCCTCGCAGCATATCCAGGAACGTAGGATCATTCTTCTTCACATTCTTTTCAATCTTCACAGCTTCCGCGCTCAATTCAGCCTTTAGTTTCTCCGGGCTTGTGTTCTCTACTTTAAACTCGTTGGGGTCTTCTACAAATGCCTGTTGAAGATCCCTCATAATCTTTTTCCTGATTGTCTTCTTCATACTGAGATGTCGTTCTAACGTTTTGACGTCGCCGTTGCCGTAGGTGCGGAAATCGTCCTTCTTCTTCTGCTTTCGTTTGGTTTTCTCGTCATCGTCGATGGGTTTCTCGTACTGCTGGTTGAGGCCGAAGATGTCCCGAAGGTGGGGGATAGCGCGCTCGGAAGCCATCGTGTTTTTCACTGACACCTCATCGTGAGATCTGAAAACGAAAACGGTGATTGAATGACTTTTTGTAAAGCTGTTGAGATCAACGGTTGAGACTAAGCCCCCTCGCAGACTACAGACTTTCTATCGGCCGATAGTTGAGACAGGGCTATACTTCTCCATACTCATTACGAGCCGAAGTATATTCCGTCTCAACTATCGGCCGATAGAAAGTCTGCAGTGTGCGAGGGCGCTAAAGGTAGCATAGTCGTTAAGGTGCATTTACACGATGCAATTTCAACCTATACGATATCGTATCGCACCGCAATTTTTCACGCGAAGTGAGCGCGACGTACGTCAGCAAGTTCAATGGGCGGAGCTTAGGAAATCGTTACGAAAAATCACATCGTGTAAATGCACCTTTATAAGTAGGTATAGGTACACCTAGCTAGTAGGCTGGTATTAGGTACAAGACACACACAAGACTATCGTAGGCACCATTATATTGTGAAGTAACAAGGTTGGCTTTACGTTTGGTTCGATTCTTAATAAGATCGGACTACTTATTGTAATAAATGCAATTTAGAAACCTAAAAAGAGAATTGAATAGGTGCCAACTAACAACCATCTAGTTTCTAAAACATCATCCACGCAAACAAAGTCAAGTGCATTTCTTATGATGATAATGATAGGTTACGCGCAATTGTTCGAAGCGTGAGTGTCCAAAGTGGATTTTTACATTAAATGGATATTGGAAACGCGTGTGAATACCGTGCTAGACAATACCTGCCCCTTTCTACTGATATATCATCGAGCTGTCAACTTGGTGAATTGGAGTTGTGCGAATCTCGCAAAGATTGAATTATGAGAATAAAATAGATGCTTATTTCATTACCAAAAACTTGCACCCATGCACCATTTCATTAAAACCGCGACCTAGCCTTTTTTTCATCTAAGTATTTTTCTTCGAATTTAAATGAAAAAAAACTGGGCGAAGACAATCCAAACGTACCTAAACATAATATTTTTGAGGAATCTTTTATTCATGAACAGTTCATCTCTACGTACTAATATTATAAAGAGGAAAGATTTGTTTGTTTGTTTGAAATGAATAGGCTCCGAAACTACTGGACCGATTTGAAAAATTCTTTCACCAATAGAATTACCACATTATCCCAGATGAACATAGGCTATAGTTTATCCCGGGGAAGTGAAGTTTTCCCGAGAGATCGCGGGTAGCACCGCGGCGGACAGCTAGTGTATTACTAATTAAGAATCAATGTGACGATGGATGTAACAAACAAGCAATATTAAAATTTTGACAAATTCCTATTTATTTTGAAGTCAGTTAAAAATCTACGCGCAGAAAATGAGCCGCAGCAGGGTCCGAGAACTGTAATGAATTAATTATAACATCGAGAGAGAGCGTTCTGATTTGATTGCATCAGATCAGAACAATGCGCCATGGCAACTGCCGAGAGCTAGATCAGTAATGTCATTGATAAGATCGTCTCAATTATAAAATAACACCTCAAGTAGTCCTAGCATAGTGTTTATGGTAGATTGTAATTTCTGGGTAGAGTGCACAAAAGGTGGCATGCGGAATTTTGTGGAACTAACAAAAAACCTATGAGAATTTATATTCGCACGTAGACGCTAGCGCCGCTCTGAAAAGATTCCTTTCGTGAAAAGAAAAGGACTATAACAGAAACTACAAATAGAATGAAGGAGATTCAAACTAATAAGTAGGTTGTGTTTTTCGTCTATAGGTTATCGAAATACTCTGAATACTTAGTGTTCAAGTTTGTTCTACAACTTCCCTAATATAATAACCTAATAATACCTACGTCACCACTTAAGTTACTTTAGTTCACATAATCTTGCATAAGTACTTCAGTGCTACTTTGAATTGATTAGGAACATGTTTTCCTTCGCCGTTTGGAGCTTGTGTACAACAGAATTCAAAAACAAAAAGTCCATTGATCACGGCAGGTTTCGAACTCTTAACCTTCGGAATGTCGATGGAACGCGCGAACGTCCCAACACTGCTCATGAATCAGATTTTACAAATTATGCCACAGCTATTGCCGATAGCTGTAATCCTACGCTAAGTAACATACAATGGGTGTTCTGCACCCATGGGCTCTGTACCGTAACTGGGACGTGTCAGTAACTTCCTTACAGATACGGATTATGAGGATAATGGTCTATGGTATATCTAAAGACTTTAAAAGAAAGGTATAACGACTTTAAAATGTCTGGTACCTAATCCAATTTACTAGATAAAGGTGCATTTACACGATGTGATTTTTCATACGCTTTGCTAAGCCCCGCCCTGGACATAGGCCTCCCCTAATGAGCGCCATTGCGCCCTGTCGTCGGCTCGACGCATCCAGCTTCTGCCAGCAGCCTTTCGCAGATCGTCACTCCACCAGCCTCTCAGATCAATGCTTATCCACAGGAAGGAAAGCTACTATATAAATCGTGAGTCTCCTCACGATGTTATCCTTCACCTTAAGCATTAATACTATTGTAGATATGATTTATAACTGCTTCAGAGAACTTTTCTGGAAAACACAATGGCTTTTAAGGGTTCTTTGTGTTCCTCCCCCGTTAACACGTATCACTGGCAAGGTTTTAAGTTGCTTTTGACAGTGTAATGATCTCTGGGTAAAAATTATCACCAGGCACTGGCACGATATTGTGGCAGACACTGACTACAATGGCAGGACAAGCTGGAATGTCATAAAGAATTAGGCCATAATCACACGACTGTGAACGAGGCAGACCTAGCTACTTTGCATTGGACTATTTTGCAAAGGATCGACCATTTCACACTGGACTGTGGAAAGTAGAAGGGTGATAGGACTTTGCCCTGCTGTGGGATGATTTCAGACTGAAATAAATAAATACTTAACCGTCAAATTAAGCTTATGAAATCATGCTGTCCCGCAATGAAACATGCGAAATAAATTTTTTTACGAAAGTTGACAAAAGCTATCAAAAGCAACTTCAAAGCTTGCTCTACACTTACGCACACACGTGTATTAAGTGTATCTACAGCTCCCCTCTTAACGAACAATGCATCGCATTTACATAGGTACATTTATTCGAAGCTTCCTTTATATGTATGGAATGGAATAGCCATTGCATTTTGACTGACTTTGAAGTTAGTTAGAAGTTATTGTAATGTAGGATGAACAACCTACACTTGGAAGGCAGACGTCGTGTTAGTTTGAACAAGGAATAAAAATTTGATCATTTTGATCAAAACAATGGTAGGTGCTGACAATGTCCTTAGGCATCACACTCGTATAATAAAGCTGAAAGTTTGTGAGTTTGTTTAAATGTTTAAGTATTTTGATGTTTGGATATTTGGATGTTTGTGTATCGCACTACCTACTGGTTTAGGCGTGATTGATTCACGCCTAAACCAGTAGGTACCTAAACCGATTTGGATAAAACTTGGAATAGGCGTAGATAGTGATCCCCCCCCCGGTGGATTCCGATCTTGTCGCGATGGGGGGGCTCAGTAACCGTGGTGTGGAGGCCCACGGTGAAGCCAACAGGGATCCCAGGCGGGGACGCTCCGAGTGGGCTTGCGGTTGGGCTCGCTCTGGATGCGTCTGAGGCGGGTGCGGAGGACGGAGTAATTTCTGTCCCCCGCAGTCAGGAGGGGTCGCGGGAGAAGAGGCGTGTCGGTGTGTCGTTGCCGTTCGCCCTATCTTCCGCGACCAAACGGTGGCGCACCGTTGATGCGTTGGCGGTGGTGCCGCAGTGGAAGAGGAGTGTCGGTGTTACGTTGCCGCTCTCCCTATCCTCTGCGGCCGTTCGGAGACTTCTCCACGCGCAGCTCTTTCATTAGAGCGCGCAGTGGACGAAGGGAGCGGAGAGCTCTGGTGGTGAGTAGCGGACGCTAGGTGCGGGGGCACCTTCGTCCGCCTTTCACTGCTCACCACGACGCGGGGTCCGCCGTAAGGGCGGGGATCGCCGGAGGGGGACTGGATGTAGAGGCTCTGCCGGTTGCCCGGGGCCCCTCCATTCCAGGCGACGCCGGAAAGGCGCTGGGATGTTTAGTGGGTATACCGGGAGTCCCCGGCGGAGGGGATGCGTAACGCATTTTACCCAGCGACAAAAAAAAAAAAAAAAAAAAAAAGGCGTAGATAGTGATCTGGAATAGCATATAGGCTATTCAAAATTTTGGTACCACGCGGGCGAAGCCGCGCGAAGAAGATAGTTTTCAAATAATCTGGAATACTCTAAAAAATCTGAAAGAATATCTACCGTACCTTGGCGATACAGCCGTGATTCTGTTTCTTTTTTTTCATAGTGATCTCTTGTTTATTTTATGAACGGAACCCAACAAAAAACAATCATTAACTTCAATGTACCGCGACGAGTCGAACGACCAAATCCATTGCCAAGTTCAAGTCGGACAAATTCGTATAACCCCACGCACAGTATAATCAACCAGTTTTTTTTTTTTTTTTTGTCGCTGGGTAAAATGCGTTACGCATCCCCTCCGCCGGGGGGCGAGAGGGGTATGTGGGACTCCCGGGGACTCCCGGTATACCCACTAAACATCCCAGCGCCTTTCCGGCGTCGCCTGGAATGGAGGGGGCCCGGGCAACCGGCAGAGCCTCTACATCCAGTCCCCCTCCGGCGATCCCCGCCGTTCAAGTCGGACAAATTCGAATAACCCCACGCACAGTATAATCAACCAGTAGATCAACCTCACTCAACTAAAACAAAACTAAAACTAGCACATTTCTTCTATAGGATTAGATTAGGATTCTATAGGATTCCTAGTAGAGATTTTTGCTAGTAAGTAAAAAAAGTAAAAAAGTATTTATTCAAAATTACAAGTTTAAAAGAGGTACCTACCTAACTTATTGTAAAGAACATTGTGATGTGCAACCATTTTTGTTTCATTAAATGTTTATTTAAATATTCAAACACTCAACTGGCGATGAAGATAAAAGAAAATCACTTGAATTTATATAACAATTTTTGTTACAATTTTTTCGAGGTATAGAAAATAATGCTTTTGCCTTACCTAATTTTGTAATTATTAAATTCTATCCTACCATTAAGTCATAGTAGGCTAAAAAGACACTCCATCCAAACTAACCAAACTACTTGTTAAACAAGATTCGAACCCATTATTTTAGTAAGTTTCCGCAAGTAACCCGAACCTAAGTTTGGGAAATTAGTGATTATGGGTGTTACATGGGTACCTAACCATGATTCGAGGTGGCAGGGCAACTATTTTAAACTAGGTTGAAGTACCTAATAGCTGAGCGTTGGCCTAGTGGGCTGATGACTCTACTTTCTTTACAGGGTTTGAATTGTAGGCGTACCTAGATTCAAACCTAGATTTTTCATTTTGAAAAAAGAAATCAATTTCAGGTATTCTCTCAGATCTTTTTAATGTATTCCAGATCCTTTGAAGTGTTTAAGAGAGTAATCAGAGGCATGTCCAAATTCTTCTTTAAGTACCTACATGCCCAATTTTGCAGAAGTTAGTATTCCATATTGTTGCTTTGATTCTTCACGGTATTGGTTGCGAAAGAACAGGAGTAAAATTAGTTTGAAGACTGAATAAATGCTTTTTGACTTTGACGTGACAGGTTGCAAGCCCATAGCCGCTTGCAAGGTATATTGTCGTTGACGTTTCTCTGTTAACCGGTTTAAAAATCAAGTTGTGATGTTCTTTTGCATCAAATTCGCATTTGACATAACACCATAGCATAGATCAAGTTAACATCCGAGGTCACTGACACATGACGGCCATCTTGTTGACGTCATAGTTACGTTAACTTTTTGTTTTGTTTTGATAGAGTTTCACAAACACGTAACATAGATTTATACACTCAAAGGCACAATTAACCGCCCGCCTATATTTTTCATCACCCTGATTGTTTATGTTAACTGTGGCTTATCGAATGTTTTGTTTTAAGTTGAGTGGGTACTTTAGCAATAAACTAACACCTATTCAGATGAATAAACCTGTGTCAATGAAACCTTTTTGGAATTTAGTGAATTTATTCCTTGTTTGAAATTGTTGCAATTGCGTTACCGTGTTTACATTTCTCTTTCTTTTCTGCCATCATGTGCGAATATTGTTGAATTTGAGTTTTTAGTGTATTCTTGATTCTTTGTGACTGAAAAAAATGCCTCTTGATGCAACTGGTGCTGCTAGGGCAGTAGCTTTAGCTGACGCTGGTTATAACCAACGTCGCATCGCTCATACACTCGGAGTACCTCGAACTACGGTACGGGATGCCATCAGACGCTTTCGGGAGACTGGTTTATACACGAGGAAGCCAGGTCAAGGTCGACATCGGTGCACTTCAGCTCGGGATGACCGCTTTGTTGTCAGTAACGTGCTCAGAAATCGCTTTTGCACCGCTATTCAAGCGCGTACACGTCTTTTTGAGGTGAGAAATGTCAGTGTGAGTGAACGTACCATCAGAAGAAGACTGGCTGAAAGGAATCTGAGGGCTTTTCGTCCAGCTCGCGCTCCACAACTGCTCCCACAACACCGTAGAGCTAGACTTGCCTTTGCGCGAGAATATGCTGACTTTACTGTAGAGGATTGGAAGAACATACTGTTCTCAGATGAGAGCAGAATAGCCTTAAGTGGTCCAGATGGACGTCAACGTGTATACAGGCGCCAAAATGAACGGTTTGCTCCATGCGCAATAACTGAAACCGTAGGATATCAGGGAGGGTCAATAATGGTTTGGGGTGGCATCTCTAACGAGGCTCGTACCGATCTTGTGGTGTTTAATAGAGGCAGTGTGAATGCACAAAGATACGTGGAGGAAGTCTTACAAGACCACGTCATACCTTTTGCACCATTTATTGGTGAAAACTTCAGATTAATGCACGACAATGCTCGTTGCCATACCGCAAGATCTGTAACTCAATACCTCGATGAGGTCGGGATTCAAGTTTTGCCATGGCCGGCACGCAGTCCCGATCTGAACCCGATTGAGCACATTTGGGACAACCTAAAACGACGTATCCGAGCAAGAGTACCGGCCCCTACGACCCTAGGAGAGCTCAAGACGGCTGCGGTAGAGGAGTGGCACAATATCCCTCAGTCGGATATTCAACACATCATTGATGGATTGTCAAACCGGCTCCAAGAAGTCATTAGGGCCCGAGGTGGTAACACACATTATTAAAATTGAAATAAAAAAAAAATGGAAGATTTTTTTCAAAATTAAACAAATTACATTTTCATGTAAATTTTTTACTGTTTCGATTTTTTGGCTTATGTTTTTAAATAAACGGATTTTTTCAAGACTTTTTTTAATGTTATTTATTCTAAATGGTTGCTTTTAACATAACTTCCATCAAATGTTGTCCTAATTTGACGATTACTGTAAACTAAACGAAATACCACGTGGGCGGTTAGTTGTGCCTGTGAGTGTATTATAATTTTATCGACAAGTTTTTTTTGTTGACACATTATTTTTAATGTTTTGTGTTTTTAAGGGTGCTTGCATACTAATTTATGGGTAGCTATGAGTAGGTAGGAAATAAATCATAATAATTCGGCTTAGTAAAATGGACCGCCTATTGTATTATATTTATCTGGTTTTTCTTTTGTTTTTTTGTTGCTATTAATGGTGTGCAATAAAGACTTTTCTTTCATTCATGAATAAGCTCATAACGGATATGCTTAATTTCATCTCTTCGAAGGAGGTACCTATTTCTTAGTTTAGCTCCTCAATTTTTTTATCAAAATTATTCGGTACCTACCTACCTATACAAGAAACTACTCATGTCAAAATTGTTTGAAATATCTAATTGTCTACCACTAATTAGGTACTTCCATAACCTACTTAAAGCAGTAGGTACCTATGATGAAGCATTTCGCATCAGATCGCTGGCCCACTTGCCTACCCGCGGAGAGTGCTGGCCTGATTACCGCGCAACAGATCTAGGTATCCACGGCACATCATCGCAGTCGCATCGGCAAAACTGATAAAAACCTAGAATAAAACCTATTACGTCGGACTCTCACCTACTATAAATTCATAGGCATCCAATCCAAAGTATCCAAACTAATATTATAATGTGAAAGTACCTAACTCTGTCTGTTTGTTACCTTTTCACGCCCAAACCGCTGAACAGATTAGGCTGAAATTTGGCATGGGTAAAGGTCTCAGGGAAGGACATAATCTACTTTTTATCATAAAAAAATGAAATAATCCTGCGGGATCGCGGGACACATTGTGGGCGCAGCTGGTAATTAATATCGAATCCTGGCCTATACTTCATTTTAATGAATATCCTCTAATCCATACTTCCATACTATAATATTATAAATGTGAAAGTAACTCTGTCTGTCGGTCTGGTTGTTACCTTTTCACGCCCAAACCACTGAACAGATTAGGCTGAAAATTGGCATGGATATAGGTTGTATCCCAGGGAAGGACATAAGCTACTTTTTATCCCGGGAAAATCCCGAGAGACCGCGGGTTACACCGCGGGAGCGCAGCTAGTCTACTTAATAAATATGAAAATGCAAAAGAGGAGGTTCTTTGAGACGCACTTTTTATAACACTAAAAACGGGTTACCTACGCGTTACGATAGTTCCATCTTTCAATTAGACGCGACGAATTTTTAACTTTAAAGCTGTGACATATGATTGATAAAGATAAGGATAGGATGATGGGGCAGAGTGGAATAGAAAAACATATTTTTATGAGAGAACTAGCAAACCCCGCGAACTCCGTTTCGCCACCAGATGGCTTCGTTTTATGTAACATTTCGTTTGGTGATTAAAAGATGAATTTTTTTTTTGTTTTACCTGAATTTTCTTTGCTATAAACCTGACAGAGCCCGAGACCTTTCCATCGAATGCAAAACCGTGGAAATCGGTTCGTGCGTTCTGGAGTTATAGCGTCAGGAAGGAAAACCCGACTTATTTTTATATATTAGACTAGCAAACCCAGCGAACTCCGTTTCGCCACCAGATGCCACCAGATTTTTCCTGAAATTTCTTTGCTATACACCTCACGGAGCCCGAGACCTTTGCAACGAATGCAAAACCGTGGAAATCGGTTCGTGCGTTCTGCAGTTATAGCGTCACGAAGGAAAACCCGACTTATTTGTATATAGTAGACTAGCTGACCCGCGCGACTTCGTCTGCGCATTTTTTCCCGCTTTTCTGTTGAAATTTTAAGGAAACCCGGAAAACCCGACTTATTTTAGATTAGAAAATCATCATAATTTTTTATGAGGTCGAGTGAACTAGAAAAACATAATCATCATCATCATCTTAGCCATCTAGCGTCCACTGCTGAACATGGCGTCCCCCATCAATTTCCACAGCGATCGATCTTGTGCAGCCTGCACCCAACGGCTCCCAGCAACCTTTACCAGATCGTCTTTCCATCTGTCCTCTTCTGCGATTTCCGGTGCGTGGCCTCCACTCGAGAACTTAACACGATAAAAACATAATACCTACCTACTTATGAACATTTTATGCTGACTCAATAAAATGATCTTCGATCAGTTACCGATGTAACTGTTGCGGAGTCGACCTGTACATTGTACCTAGTGATAAATTGTAGAGCATTGTGTGATGATTAGCGATAAATAAATGAAGGCAGTATTAAATATGTTTTGTTCACACCGCAGTAAATCTGTACCTATCGTACCATATACTCGTATTATAAGCTAGATTTTGTCTACGGTTTCGCTCGTGTAAACCCAAAACAAACTGAACGAGGAAATAAAAAGGTATTTTTCTTGAGGGGACTGCCAATATTTCCAAGAAAAAGCAGACAATAATTTAAATATTTTAAGCTGGGCACATAATTGCAGTATTTACCATTTCATTTTATTCATACTAATGTTTGTTTAAAATAGTTTAAATCACTCAAAGTGATATACTGTATTGTAAATTTGAACTCAAAATCGACCTTCGGCCGAGTTAATGGCGAATTCCAGAGCTAATAATCACGCTCCTATTTGGAACATTCCATCATCGCTCGCCATTACTCTTGAACTAATCTTAAATAATAGTATCTACCTAGTAAGTTCGTATGAGTCAGTGCCCAACTCTGGTGACGGAGTTTTTAGGCCGTCTTAAGTCCTCCGTCATGGCTTAACGACTTAAATAGCCGGCACCGAAAATTTAACGTACCCTGCGATGAATGGAAGCGCTCAGATGAAAATGCCAGTGGCGGTCACTCATCCACTTACGGACAGTTTAGAACGTTGCTTAACTTCGACGCTCTATCAAGAACGACTAAGCAAGCACGAGCGCTAATTTAATCTTAAATACTAATGAGTGTAGGTCTAAGCTATCTTAGTTTGTCTTGGGAACGCTTTCGACTTTCAGTGACCTGGATCAGTTGAACTATCTATAGATCATTTTACCGATCCTTAGTAGATGACTCAATTCTAATGTTTTTGTTTATTTGTAAATAAATATATCCAAACGATTTTATTGAATAGGTTTTACTTTGAGTTTGATCTGGGAGAATGTTAACTGTTAATGCAGATACATTTTATTTGTGAAACTCATCTCAGTGGGAAGTCATTAAAACCTCATTTGGAACATAAACTTTGCTGTTTAAAGCGTAATTAATGTTTGTAAACTGGTTGTATATTGATTGTAGCATTTTACTTTCCGTTATGAAGTTTTAAAGCATCCCGTTGAGTGTAGGCAAAAGTGCTTCCTGACACTGGATAAATCATGTGACCCTGTGCTTAAAGGCCCAAGTTTATGAAGTTATTAAAGTGTTTTATCGTTTAACTGGCAATAGCCGTTGTGTACTTAGAAACCTTCTTAACCCGACACAAAAAGGGGTGTTATATGACCATAGTGACGACCTCTGTAACGCAGTGGGCGAAGGCCCGAAGATGATGTTGTGTGAAAAGTCCAGCATTATTCCCGATCCCCGTCGCAGGATAAATGTTTGTATGATCTGCAAATATTTATCTCGGGTCTGGGTGTTTCTATGTATAATATGTATGTATTTAAAAACAAAAAGTATATAAGTAGTATATCAGTTAACTGGTTCCAATAGTACAAGCATTGCTTAGTTTGGGGCTAGATGATGTTGTGTGAAAAGTCCAGCATTATTCCCGATCCCCGTCGCAGGATAAATGTTTGTATGATCTGCAAATATTTATCTCGGGTCTGGGTGTTTCTATGTATAATATGTATGTATTTAAAAACAAAAAGTATATAAGTAGTATATCAGTTAACTGGTTCCAATAGTACAAGCATTGCTTAGTTTGGGGCTAGATGATGTTGTGTGAAAAGTCCAGCATTATTTATTTATTTACTACCTATATGTGTATGTTTGCGACTGATAAATTGAGGAGTGGAAGGCTGGCGTGGTATGGGCATGTCATGAAGAGGGATCAGAGTCATATGAACACGACGAGTGATGAGTATGAATGTCGGGGTAGGCCTAAGAAATGTGGATGGACTGTGTGAATGCGTATATGACTGTGAAAGGAGTGAGTTCTGATATGACGAGTGATAGTGAAATGGAAGAAAAACATGTTGTGCCGACCCCACGTGGGAAAAGGGCAGGAAGAAGAAGAAGAGTGTGTATGTTTGTCTGCGGCATCATAGCTTTTTATCCATCATAGAATTTTTTTATCAAAAGTGTGAAATGATGAAACATGAAAATCAATTCAGTTCCTTGGAAATTATTTTTCTAGATGTGGCAGGGTTTTTTCGATGGTACGCTTATTTCAAAAACAAAGTGCATTAGTATCAAGTGTTCGCTATACAAAGAAATGTCGTATTGTCAGCAATGTTTGTACAAGTGCGCCATCAATAGACTATTTCTCCAGACTCTGCTTGTTTGTCAAAATGACAATGCTCTGACGCAACTGAGGTGTTTACGAAAGTGTGTGGTTTTTTCGTATCGAATTTTGTAACCTTTGGAATAGGGGCGTATTGTATGGAAATGAAAATGTCAGTCGCTTAACATTTTATTGAAAAAACATTTCTGAATTCTTAATTCTTCCTATTGTACCTACAAACAAAAATTAAATATATAAAATATCTACCTATACTAAAGAGGAAAGATTTGTTTGTTTGTTTGAAATTAGGCTCCGAAACTACTGGACCGATTTCAATAATTATTTCACCATTAGAATCCTACATTATCCCTGATGAACGTAGGCTATATTTTATTCCGGGAAAGTGGAGTTTTCCCGAGGGAGCGCGAGTAATACCGCGACGGCTAGCTAGTGAAACATAAAGTCAGAATATGTACTAGGTAAAACTACAAAGGCAAGTTTAGCCATACAAAGAGTTTTGCAAAAAAACCCTGTAGCTAGATAGTAGAGCTTATATGTACTTCAGTAAAAAAAAATACTTCAGAAAGTTGAAAACTCCAAAAGTTATGACTGTTTTTATATTAACCTCAAAAAAATATGCGACTCTAAACGCACGAAGTAGGTAAAGTAAACCCCTATTTGACACAGTAACCCCTTTTATAACACACACATACCTAACACAACAATAAGCCCATTAAAAGAACAAAACGGAAAATAATCAGCGCACACGCAATATCCTGCGCGTCATCGCATAGCTCTGACATGTCACAATATAGATACTACCATGTAGTGGGGACATACTACCATAAACATTCTTAGAACTTTTTTTCTACTGTAGGAAGTATTTTATAGGTATAGAAACTACATAAAATACCGGGAGATTTTTATGGAATTATTTTTTCTAAAGATTAACTTTTTATATAGGGTCCTAATTTTATTTTGTGTTGGTTTCTTTTATAATATTCTTTAAATTCATGTAATGTAGCTAGATACTTACTACCTACAATAAATTATTACAATTAAACAACTCAATTAAGTAAACTTCTTGATTTGCAACACATCTCACGCGTTTTAAGACACGCAACAGAATAGCAGAAAATAAAAGTAATTTTCACAATTTTCCGTCGCATGCGCCTGACAATTGGAGCGCGACGCCTCTCGCGAAGTGCACCTCGGACACTCGATAGAACTCTATACAAACGCCGGTTTTATTATTTATTTATTTTATTTATTTTTAGCCTGCTTCGTCCCACTGCAGGGCAAAGGCCTCCCTCCCCTTTCTCCACATTTCTCGATCTTGAGCCAAACTGTGCCAGTCACCTGAAAGACTGTCGAGATCGTCCCGCCATCTTCTCCGGGGTCTGCCGCGACGCCGCCTGGTATTAGGGGCCTAATCTGTTGCTATTTAAGCCCAAAGATTGTCCGGCATCCGAGCCACATGTCCCGCCCAGTCCCATTTTAGTTTTGCAGCTTTGTGGACAGCTTTTTGGTTTTATTATGTAGGAGATTATTTAAAGTGGTACAATACGCACAACCACAGACCCCGGAGGCCTTATTGTCTAACTTGAAATCCATTCCCATTTCCCATTCCAACCAATCACACAATACGAAAATGACGTATCATGACAAAATACGTCATTTTCGTATTGGCATGGGAAATGGGAATGGATTTCAAGTAATCGTAAAAGTGAATGCTTAATAATGCTAATTCAATCATCTATCTAGAAAATTATACATCTACCCAAATCAATCAAAAGATTGTATTTTGTTTGAACACATTGATCGAACTTCAAGGCTGGGAAGTGCACACACAATTGTAAGTGTTCACACAATTGTATGATACCTACAGAACATCTCGATAGATCCAATGACATAGATTTTGTAAACACACTGAATTCAAAAGAATACTTATGAAACTATTTTGCAGCAAAAAAACAGTCGATAATGTTTTGCCATCTGGCCCGCCTTTATCTGTGACTGGCTGTCTGTCGCGGTTCCTCGGGATAACATGAATATAGCCTTTGTTCATCAGGGATAATGTATTTAGGATTCTAATGGTGAAAGAATTTTTCAAATCGGTCAAGTATTTTCGGAGCCTATTCAATTCAAACAAACAAACAAATCTTTCCTCTTTATGCTATTTGTGTACCTTAGGTACATACAAAAAACTTCAAAATGTGCTTTGATAAAATGACTTAGCGAAAGAAATGGTGAAATTGGCCCTTAGATAGGAAATACCTGCTGTTTTTAATTCAAAATATCCTCAAAGACTTGCTTTAAAACCGAACACGAAACTTAGGAAACCTTAGGCTTCTTAAAAGCAGTAGGTACGGATTCAGTAAACCTACAAAAGCCCAGTTAAAGCAGAGGTTAATGATTTATCTTATTAACAAAGTATAAGTATTCCCACGACTGCTTGGATAATAGCATTACTTAACGTGCGCTTGCGCAAGCCAAGGTTCTAACGTGTGATCATTGTCAGATTGTCACAATGATCCACGTCATCGAGAATTGTCTTAGGCCTGCTATTATTAAATAATTGTCCCAAGATGTTAACCATGGCCAATTATTTTATTCTATTAAATGCCTACTCCGACCAAGTTGAACAAGGTTAAGACTTTTTAAATGTAAAAAGATTTTTTTTATAAAACCAACTAGCTGACCCGCGCGACTTCATCTGCGCATTTTTTTTCCCGCTTTTCTGTTGAAATTTTTCCTGAATTTTCTTTGCTATAAACCTCACAGAGCCCGAGACCTTTCCAACGAATGCAAAACCGTGGAAATCGGTTCGTGCGTTCTGGAGTTATAGCGTCAGGAAGGAAAACTCGACTTATTTTTATATTGTAGATTTGACATCATAAAATAAGCAGGATGCAAGTTGAATAGGTTAGGTATTACCTACATTTTTTAGAAGGAATAAACTTAATCTCGATAAATAAACGTAGACACAAATAAATAACAATTACCTAAGTAATCTGATTATTAAGGAAATAATAATTAAAACAACTGAAGCGATATTCTCACGAAAAACAATGTTCAAAAATACGTAATTTTAATCTTTAATCAGCTTAATTTAGTTTCGAAATACCTTCCTTGGTTTTTGCCAAAGTTTATTTATGGAAGTTACTTAGCGTATGATGTTTGCAAATAAAATAAGTAAGTACTAATATGCTCCAAGACCAAATCATTGAAAATAGTCTTCCCTTGTTCAGAATCTCCGAAAAAAACCTTTCTTTTTCACATCTTGACGTCAACTGGTGTACCTCAAGGTGGTATGCTATCTCCCGTTCTCTTCCTAACTTTCATAAATCATAAAAATGATATACGAACTCATTTATCTTCTGCTTTCAAAATTTGTTCGAAATTCAAATTACATTTGCCCGCCAACGTCAATTTCAAAACTAGGCAGAACTACACAAACTTTTGGCAATTACAGTACCCTATTTCAAAATTAGGTAAACAATAATTAAAATTAGTTACTAACAATAACTGGCGGGAAGCACTCGCAAAATTAGCATCAGAATCTAATTTGGAGCTCATCACCTTGAATGTTGCCACATGTTATAAATATGGAACTAGATCTGATAAGATAAATAAAATTATAATTCGGCAATGATAATGGCCATCAAAAAAAATGGGTCTTTTATTAAATATTTTACCTATAGTGAAAGCAGTAAAATGCTAATTGTTCTGACTGCTCAGAGTTTTATAAAATACTTAGATAAAAACCAGCGTTACGACTGTACTTATCCCCGAGGCACGGCAGACATTCTTTCAAGATGTCTAATACATATTTGATACACGCCTACATCTTGCAGAAGTTAGCATTCCATACGTGACAGGTTGCAAGCCCATCCCCGCCTATAAGGATACTAACTAAAATAGAGTCAAAGTCAAAGTAGAATACGCCTTATACAATTTTACAATCTTTACCCAAAGGTTAGAAAAACATTTCAAAGAAGTCTAAGATTTTTCGACAACAACATCCATGTATTGTTTACCAAGTAGGTATTTATCTACATACAGTACGCACAACCAATCTTTAGCTCTCTGAAGTTAGGTGCATTAAACGATTGCGCAGTTTTGGTAGAGTAGGCGAGATAGGACGATGCAACAAACTAAGCGAATGAGCGAGGCAGCTACACAACGTTTCTTCGTCTTTTAGGGGTTCTGCATAGCTACTTCAGAGACCTAAAGATTGGTCGTGCGTCCTTTTCTATCCTGAACAGAAATTGAATAATAGGATCTGTGTATTTTAGGTAAAGTAGAAGGAAGACAAGACATTTTCATTGTTTGTGTTAAGTAATTTCTCACCATAATGATGATAGAAAAATCTCGTACTAACAACAATTAATGAGTTTAAAGGTCAAGCCTATTAGTCCTGTATACTGTATAGTATACAATACATATATCGTATGCAGTACCTACGATCTTAATTAGATAAGTTGAAATAGTTAGCAGTAAAACCTTGCCTTCTTGAACCCAATGAACCCATTGGAATGCTGGATCAACTGTGAAGGATTATTTTGTTCCAATTTTAAATTGAGGCATGACTCTTTGATAATCGTTCTGATTTTAAATTCCATCCTTGGCAATGGTTCTAATTTTGAATTAAAACAACTCTTCGTAAGTAATTGTTCTAATTTTGAATTGAGATTCCCTTTTGTTGTTTCTTGTTTGAATTTGGAATTTCCATTGTATCTTGGCGGTTTTAGTTAGTAGGTATAAATAATCGTATTATCTCGTATTATTGTTTGGTTCTTGGATCTTGAGTTAGTTTGTACAATAAGAAATTGCAAAATAAACATTTATAGGTAGTACCTACTCCCTAACGGCCACTCTACACATTCGCCGAACTATTTGCCGAGCTATTATTTGGATAGACGTTCATCACCGTCGGCATTCGTCTATCTTATAATATGTAGAGGGAGGGCCCATAATATTCTACGAGGCACCTTTACGCATTAAACGACATAAAGTATCTAGGTAACCTTCTGTTTTAGTCGAAATATAGTTCAAAAATAAACCGGCAATTTTTTGACAAGATTTGGAGCTCTACTGCTTTCTAGTAGATAAAAGATTCTGAATGAATAAAACTATCAGTTAGCGCCGGCATCCTACAGGCATTGACCCGATTCTCATAATCTGATTCGCGGGTTTCATAACATCCGTGTCTGTGAAGCTACTTACAACACCCAGCTCCATCTACAACTTAAGCGACTGTTTTATCTTAAACTCAAACTTGTTTTAGCTTAACCATTGTTTCAGATTTAAAACTCTGGCCTTCATATTTTATATTTGTTTGGCAAAAAATAAACAATCTTAATTTCATTAAAAAAGTATTTTTAAAACAATAGATGTTATGAACCTAGGTACCTATATAAATTGAAAGTAGTAAAACTTGGTTGTCACTCAAAGTGTAAGATTTATGAATCATTCATTTCCTTTTTTTGACGGACTGGAGGGAGGTTGCCAGGGACCATGATGCCTGGAGGGAGTGGATGCCTTTGCCCAGCTGTGGGACACTAACGGCTGAAAATAATAATGTAGCATCTAGTTACGCTAATCAGCCGTTAATATTTTGATGGATGTCGGCCTGCGATGACCGCCAACACTGTTAACTCAAGTGGTATAATTAGTTCAGAAACAACAATAGCGTAAGTTAAATGGTTTAAATAAAACTGAATTCTTTAGTTAATTCGTCTTTCGATTCGATAATTTATCACAGTTTGGACAACAGGGTGCCTTTTTTTATAACGTCAGAAAATCCATTATGGATACCCTACCGCCGTGGGGACAGCGGAAGGGGTCGGACTCTCACCGACTAAAAACAAACGCGTGACCGGCCTCCATGCATGTCAAGGGGCTCCGGGATCTTCTACGGAACACACCGGTGCCCCTCTCGCATTTTGCTTAAGCCCTATCTTAGGCACCCACAGTCACGCCCGGCACCCTCGCGGTGCTTACGGCGGCTGCCCTCCGCAGGTCCGCATGGACAGCCGAAGTCCCCACTTCGACCACCCGCGGACCCGGAAAGTCCCCTGTTTGGCAGGGGATACCACTCGGGGGGTGGGGAGGGGGCAGGCGATGCGGACAACAGGGTGCCTATTATTAGTTTTAGGTATACGCGTTCTATACGACGCCGTAAACGCAGATTTGTCATAGTAAGTACTCAGAAGCAGAACTTGTTTGGGCTTGAGGAAAATGTTACTGACATAAAATTATGTCATGCATAACCTATGAATAACTATACTTTTTAGTTTACGCATGACATAACTTTACGTCACGTTTACATTGAGTTATAATGTACTACGTACTAGAGACGCCATTTCAAACAAAATTAGCGCGCGGACTGATGGCAGCGGGGCATGCGCGGGGCAAGCGGGGGGGTGTTATGTTGTCATAGATAACAATCAATACGCGCAGATGCGACATAATTTTATTATTCTGCCTACTTAATATTGATCGTGTGTGTGTAGGTAGGTAGGTACTTACTCAGAGAATAAATAAGAGTATTGAAACTGTAACAATATTTAAATTTCCTTTAAATAATTTAAGTTTAGTTAGTTTATTAATATTTTATAGCCCATAATTATTTAAAACTAGCTGACCCGCGGCAAACGTTGTTTTGCCATAGTATAAGTATTAATATCGCTATTAAAAAATAAGGGTGGTAGAAGAGTGATTTTTTTTTATTTCTGAAACAAAACAAACCAAAGAGCGTTTCAGAGCTAGGAAGGAACAAACCAAAGTTATCAAACCTCATTTCGCAGCTACAAACATTTTGTATTGGAAAACTAAATTGTCGTTTTTAGTATTTTCTCTTCCTTATTATTTATGTTTCTCACCGTTTAAACCTTCCCTGGACTTTCATGAATATGTCAAGACCAAAATTATCCAAATCGGTTCAAATTAGTACTTATGGTAAAAAACAGCCAAAATACTTATTTAAAATTGTACGTCGATAGTGTCTGATCTGTGCACGAAAATTTCTATACTCTTTGACATTCACGTAAACATGGCTGCCGCCGCAGTCACGGTGACGCGTTGCAATTGAAAAAATATAATTAAAATACGCGTAATTATGTTGAACTTACTAGTGAAAAGTCACTCCTTGCCTTTTACTTGTATTTCTCGAGTTGTTTGTGCAGTATCGCAATACACACGAAGGCATATTTCATGGAAAAAAACTTCACACACATCATGACACATGTCTCGCTGCAGCAAGCGCTCGGCACAGACTAAGTGAGTCGGAGTGCGAACACTCTGACTAAGTGTAACAAACAGTCGAGTAGAGGTGACCTCTCTAGTACGTAGTACATTATAACTCAATGCACGTTTATTAGTTAGGGCCTAAGTAATCTATGAGTGAAAGTGTTATATTTTCACTGCCATTATTGGCCATTAGTAATTCTCAGTGGAAAATGACATTAGGGTAAGTACACGCTAGATAACAATGTGAATCGAATTGTGACTTTCTCGCAGAAACATGATGCGTGAGCTTTTTAGTCTGTACTGTCTGGAAGAGATTGCTTTTAGCGATTAGGTCACCCATTTTAAAAAAAATATTTTTTTAAAATAAAGTAGTCGATGAGCAGTCATGTGACTCGCACGTGACTTTTTCAAGGTCCAAGAATTTATTCTCATCTCAAAACTGCCCAACGCGCCTAAAGAAGTTTGGACTTCAAATTTTTTTGAAAATTCTACTCGTATGGGTAACATTTTGGTACCTACCTACCACATGCCACCTAAAATAAAGTATTAACTATTCAATCTATAGGTACCTAATGCTTGGTATAATAATAATAATGGTATTTTCGTCTTAATAATCACATAAATCTCTCTTACTTTCTTTATATTAAGCAGATTATATTTTATATTTCTCTTTATTTAACAGTTTTTCTACTTATGAGCAAAAAATGCTCAAGTAGCTACTTCACAGTTTGAGAATCTAAAAACGTTGGCGAGAAAATTCTTATTTTTTTATTAAAATAAAGATGAACTTGTTCCTAGTCACTTAATTGAGCAATCACTCTCTTTACATGACAACAAGACGAAATCATAACTTAATTTACTTCATAAAATGTTGCAAAATCGTCCTTATCGCTCTAATATTAAAGTTTATTTTAAGTAAAGCATTTATAACGACTAAACTCAGAAAAGCGCTCTTATTTCTATAACGCTATGATTCAAATTAAGACGTTGCTACAAAAGTTTCTTTGACGTCGTAATCCCTTGTAATAAAGTTCAAAATCGCACGCCTAGTTGTCGTCAATCAATCACCCAGTCCCCGGATGAGCTCGTCATGTTCCAACTTCCTAGCCGTGCTGACACATCACAAATCAGCTCATTGAAGGTGATTGAAGACACATTTTGTGCAAATAAAGCTCTTTATAAATACGGGCTTTATTATCAGCTCACGACTATGGAAAAAGGCCGACCAGGTAAATACCTTATTAGTTAAACCGGGTTATAATAAAAATGAATAATCTTTTTTGAAAGAAGTTTGAAAGTCATCCATTTCATAGCTTTTGAAAAGAGAACTCGATTGGTGTCAAGTTGGCGTGATAATTTTTCACAGTGCATTCTATTTTCAAATTTTATTTTGCTACTCTGTTCCAAGATTTAAAAAAAGAATTGAAACAATGAAGTTTTGATTGCTACGAAGTTCGTAGCACTAAGCGCTATAGATGACAAATATATTGATCAACCAATAAATTAACCTAATAAGTAAATTAAACCATCATATTAGATAACCAAGATTAACAAAATTGAATAAATATATCAACTCTACATTTTGTAGTACAAATATCAAAGATCAACACGATATGATATTTTTAACACTAAGTACTGCATTTAGATTTCAACTCTATCTCGTAAGCTTTAAGAAATATTTTTCTACTCGATTCGTGCGTCGCTTACTACGTTATGACCCCAGCCGGCCGGAGTCCTCCGGATTGACTGACGTAACGTGACGTCACAGTGCGCGCACAGGTTGTTCGTTCACTCATTCAACTTCATAAAACAGTCACAGCATTCAATAATAAGTTCTATTACACTCAAAATAAAGCCTAATTATGATTTTTACGCAGTATTGATAATGATATTGATATTCATACGAAGTAATCGATATTCTTAACTGGATGCAATATGTTTATTTTAGCTAGCGGTCGAGTGCGTCTGATATTCTGGCTGAGTGGGGTACCGTTTTTTTTGTTGTTTTGTATTCGGTTTGTAAGTACCTACAAAACTTCACTTTTAGGCAGACCGTATGTTTAGTTCGAAAAATAAAATGTAGTTCAAAATATAAAAAATTGGACAAGTGCCACGGATTCCGTACAAAGGACTAAGTAGTACGTATAACAGTGCAAACTGTTAGGTTACATGAAAGTTATAAGGTACTCGTACATGAGAAGGGAAAACATTTTTTTTAAATTTTTCGTCACATGTCAAAAACTATACATCCTAAAAATAATTAAAAATCTATTTAAGCTTGTGCCAATGAAGCCCTTTCATACGATACCCCACAGTTAACTCACTTCTAAATTTCATCCCCCATTCCTTGCATTAGGCTCTGTTTTTTTGGGATTTACTTAATTAAAAATATGCGGTTTTCAGATTTTTTCCTGTATTTGTAGTCTAGGTTGATGCTACTTGCCAAATTTAATAGTTCTAGGTCAATGGGAAGTACCCTATGAATTTTGATTTATTGAGTGTCGAAATATATACTTTTTTTGCGGCATAAACGGCCGTATCATTTTTTTTGCGTTAAATTAGGAGTTTGATTTTTTCACATCTTAAAGGGACCGTAGACCGGAGTATACGGTTTTAATTTCAATTTATACCTCTACGCGTTCCCGAGATAAAGGGTCTTTACAGACAGACAGACCGACAGACAGACAGACGGACGGACAACAAAGTGATCCGATAAGGGTTCCGTTTTTCCTTTTCAGGTACGGAACCCTAAAGTGACAAAAAAATCAATCACTTAACTTTTTGAGAAAATCGTATCAGTCCAAAACCTGTTCACGTATGAAGGAAATTTACCTTCATCACTCAATTGAATTTATTTCTATCAGTAATATTGCATTAAATAACAGAATATTCAACTTTATCAAAACTCATAACCTAGTTCAATAAAAATAGCAAGTAATATTTTCAACCAAAAAAAATATTGATATAAAAAATTAACACATAGCGGATAACCAATAAATATTTTGAACTAATATTGACACCACTGCTAAGCGCGTTGAAATCTTTTGTATTAAACCTATGGATCTCAATTTGAAAAATCAATCAAATATTTAATGAACACTGTGTCACAATGTCGTTGTAATTTGGTTATATGCTTTATTGTTAATTCACGTTTTTTATAAAATTAATAAAAAAAAGCATAAAAAATAATCTTTGTAAAAATTAATTCGGTTGGATTAATTGTTTATTTGCCAAAGTCAAGAGATGTGAAATGTCCGTCTGTGCTTTGAATGCCAATTAAGCGGAAGCAAGTGATTTTAACCTTACTTTTTCAAAGAAATTCATCGTACAGTGCTTTTTACTATCATAGCCTATAATTTCACAGATTTTAATAGTTGATTTTTACATGAGAACCTATAAGAATTACACCTGATGGGGCGCTCTATAACAGCTTTAGTGCCTGGGATTAATTTATTTAGAATAGGTACAAGAAAATATTTCAATAAGTTCATGACTGTAACCCCATGACATAAAATAAATTTCAAGGAGTAGACAGAGGTACCTAGTTACATTAAAAAACATGCTCGCTTGTTGCAAAAAGTCCTTCCAATTCCAAGTGAGAGGAATGAGTTTGCAAAGCTGTTACCTATAAGAATGAAAAAAAAAGAAAAAAAAAAGAATATTATTTGATTTCCTAGAATTTTATTTTCTGTTTCTTTATCATTTAAATACAGCTCGTGTCAAGGACCTATGATTTTTTGGTAACAAAAACCAAAACAATTTGATGAATAAGTAATCGAAATTGACACATTACTGGTATTCGAACCCACTCGGTTAACACGCGTAGAATTTATATAACTACGAATATGATAGAAGTTCTAAAGATAAAAAAGCGATCGAAACCGTTCTCAAATACCATTCTTTTTTAAAATCGTTTTATAAATTAATTTCTTAAATGTGCACAATTTTGACCACAGAGTCTGAAAGGGTTAAATTTCGAAAACGATTTCAATACACAAGGTCATAAATCAATGCACACTATACCCAACTGACGTCGTGAACCGCTTTATGAACAACTGAACACTTTCAATTGGCACACGAACAAATAGCAATCGTTTCTCAACTCAAGATGTTGCCATCCTTTTATTTTCAATACCCTTTCAACTATTGACCTTTCACAAGCTTAGTTCAACCTTGTTCAGTTGGGATACGGTTTATATTGCAAAGCAAAAACTTTCAAGTTTCGGAGTTCTTTCAATTCTTCGTGAGGATTTGAAAACAAAGGAGAATGTTCTATTTTGATCAAAGTTAAAAATAATTACAGAAATTCTGTACATATTACTTATTTTGAAATTGCAACAACAAATGCTGGAAATTAAAATGTTTATGGGTCAGATGTACTGTTATTACTACTTTCAAACATCAATATAGAATTTCTAAGTGAAATTTGAGTGAATGGATACCAGCATGAGCCTTTAGATTTTTCCATAAAACGTTATTTACTTACATACATATATTTTTGTTGTAATTTCTAATACAAAAAAACTTTAATCACGTACTCATTATCTTTATAAAAGCAAGAAAACAGCAGGTGTGTGAAGTGCTTTTAAAAATGGCATTTGCTTATGCTGTGCACACGGACCCATTGCGTGGGACTTTATTATGGACATATTACATTATACGCTGAAAATATGGTAGCTTGTTTTGGTTGCTTTTTATTTTGGTACCTTAACGTAAAAGTGCAAAATGGAATCACAAACTTCTTAAGACCTATAAATCACTACCTATAGGTATTGTCTGTAGGTACCTAAATTATATCTGTCCCCATGTCACTGCAAAAAACTTATCATAAACACCCTACCTAATCTATGCACTTGTGTTTTACTTATAAGTACAGAGAAAAATAAAATTAGAATTTTTTGCAAAAAGAGTGGTAAAATTGATGCGCTAAACGCTATTATTTTTGTGTCTAGTTGTTAATAGACAAGTATAATTCGATTATTCATTTAAATTTCGAACTAAGTCTCCGACCAATATTTTGCTCTAAGGTTGAAGGCACATCAAGAGGAAGTAAATATAAGTACAAGGAAAATACAACGACAAAATCTAAAAAGGAAAACCCTCTAGGCTCATGATTTTTGGAAAACCTTTACGTGCTCAGCCTTTGACTAAGTATCAATGTGACTCAAGAGTTTAACCTCTTACATTACTTATATAAAAATTAAGTCAGTAAGTACCTTACATGAATTATTATTTTTTAAACCAATGCCTACTGTAGGTACAGTCAGCGTCACCAACTGGTAACCACCCTGCAGTTCAAACCGCTTTACTACGGAGGTTACCAATTGATGACGCTTAGGGTCGATTCACACCTGACGGAAGATGCGTCGAGCGTACTCAACGGTCTTAGTTTATCATCATCGCGTATCATCGGTCAAGTGTGAAAGGTTGAATGTTTTATTACCTAATATTTTGTCTGTTCTGACGTAACGCGACCGATAATACGCGACGCATCTTCCGTCAGATGTGAACCGACCCTTACTGTACATCATGTAACTGGTTTAAATTCATGCTAGGCGAAAAAAAAAAAAGTGACATTGACATCTATTGTCCATGTCACGTTGACAGTATAGGTGTTGCAAGCTGTCAAGAATCTGCAAATTAATGAGTTGTTTGGAAATCAGTCTCGAGTTGAAATTTATTGTATTCTTTTGTTTTTCGGATTGTTAGTACGCAATGGCGTAATAGATCGGTAGAAGAATGACCTGGTCTGGTCCAATGTGTGTTCGAGCTTGTTTCTGTCGGACTAGAGGGTGAAATTGCTTGCTACATCTTCCTCATGTTTGGGAGGGAGCCAATACCGGAGGAGCTGGGATCCCTAAATTCTCTGCTCGTACTTCGAAGGACGTGGCTTGTTCTTTGGCTGTGACACTCGGACTGAGTGGTTAACTTTTTACTCGTGAACTTATAAATTCGTACTGGAATCCCTTCAGCTGGTATGTATGTTAGTGATCCGCCTGTGCGTAGCTTCGCCAGCTCTGTGACTAAAATTCTGGTTCTTTTGGTGGAAATAGGACCTCGTGGTCAAGTCGTGACGTGACTCCGGAGCCCGAGACATCTGCCTCGTGGACACCTGCAAAAGGCCGCCGAGAGGATCTTTTCCCTGGGATCCGAAGCTACGTTCAAGGTACTTTTTATACCGGCGATAGGCAATGCCACGCGTCACTCCCTAGGGTTTCCTATCTTGAGGAACACTTCTTTAACACTATTCTCTTGTCTTCCCCCCCAGAGCACTGGCAGCGGGGTTCAGCTGAAGGCTCCAATTTTCTCGTTTTGTGTCGTCCCTGGAACGGCCTGTGAGAGGTCGTTCCCTTGGCAGTGCAGCACCGAAGGAGGCCTGGCCCCTTCTTTTGAGCTCGGCTCCTGCGGAGCGCCTGCGGAGTATCCTGGTACCACAGTCGGACCTTGTCCGCTGTGTATTTTTTCTATATTCTGTGCTGTGTCCAAACTAACTAACTTTTACCCCTCGGTCAACTCTGCGGTATCCGAATCTACAACCTATAAATGCTGAACATCACCTAGACTCAGACTTTACTTTAATTTAAACCTAATAATATTTATCTGGTTGCTAGGAAAGTTAATGTAGGCCTTCACGCCCTGTTAATACTTCTCGTTGCTATACCGACTTAAGCTGGTCATATAAATTTAAGGCGCCCAACATTCTTCAACACTCTGTAATAATTTAACTTATCAATATTATAATTTTAAAATAGCTTCTCTGTATTAACCTAATTTATTAGTTTTATGACTTTTGTATAACAGTGAATGCTGAATAAAATACTGTTATTAACGCTAACATCCTAGTTTCTACTTATACATTCCCACCTCTAAATATAAGCGTTACAATCATTTTGAACCTAGCTTTTTTTTATTTCACCTATACTGTCCCACTGCTGGGCAAAGGTCTCCCCCAAATCTTTCCAACCATCTCTCTCCTTTGATAGCTCCCGCCACCATACCATGAAAATTGTATAGTCTTGTTGTTGTTTAAGGCACCTTATTATTACTAGAAATATAACTATGTAAATAAATGAATAAAAAAATGTTTTAGCATATGCTTCTCCAACGCGCAGTTAAAAAAAATAAGTTACAAATGATAAAACTAAAGAATAAAAACTTTTTCAACACACTTGCTCATAAAGTGGCTCTATGGTCACTGCAATTAGGCACATAATGACACCCATAATCAAACTGTGACTTTTTCATTACTTTATCTCACTAGTGAGTTATAGATTTTTTTTTTAAATTTTATTGGTTGAGTTGCTTTGTTCTTAAAAAAGTTTTTATTAAAAAAAAGATCGTGTTCAATAGAACAAATAAATTAATGTTCCTATTGCTTGCTCATTTCATGCAACTTCTTATTTAAATAGATAATTTTAACTCGTACGTGTTTAATAAATAAAACTTTCACTCAAATATAACTTTTGTTTTCTGTGTAATATAAGAATTTTGTACATACGTGGCAGAATACGCGCGGAAAATAAAAAAAAAAACCTGATGCATTTAGTCTGTGGCCGATCGCAATGCGCGCGCATAGGAAAACTAATTAATTTTTCCCTTCTTCTTCTTCTTCTATATCATTTTTCACAACTCGTTTTCACTGTTGTAAATGAGTTTTTATTGTTATTTTATTCACAAGTGTGATGAAAAACGTTGTATGATACACGTGTGTATTGATGATTACCGTCCTCGGCTCTCTTAAGACCCTCGCCTACGGCTCGGGTCTCAATGGCGCCTCGGCGGTAATCACCAATGTTACACACTAGTACCATAATGTACTATTATCACGTAGCTACGATCATATCCTGACTTTTATGTCTTGGTTTCTAATCACAGATTCCTGACTGCATCTGCAATACTTGAGGCTTCCTAGTTGAGTTTTATTATAAAACTAGTTGAGAGCTCCGATTTCACCCGAATCAAGATAACCATAGAAGCTTTTAACACTAAGCAAAGCTTTTAAGTAAAACTTTTTTAGTCGATACCTACGTTAATCTAAGATTTCAGAAGCCTGGCTTGTGTTATCCATTTTTGATATTATTTTTCGGTAATCGCCTTTTGTTTTCGGTTTCCCACGATACAGGCTAGCCCACGTGCGGAGACGTCTTGTAATAGTTCATAACATGTATATTTATAAAACAGGGTCACGACTGTATCCCCAAGGCGCGGTAGACATTCTCTCAGATCTTTATATTCCAGATCCTTTGAAGATGTCTAAGGGGGTAGTCAGAGGCATGTACAAATACATATTTGATACATGCCCACATCTTGCAGAAGTTAGTATTCCATACGTGACAGGTTGCAAGCCCATCGCCGCCTGTAAGAATACTAACTGGTTTCCTCACGATGTTTTCCTTCACCGTTCAGAGCTCGTGTTAAAGCGCATATAAATTTTACGAAACGCAAAATCCATTGATGCACGGCCGGGATTCGATCCCACGACCTTCGGATTGAAAGTCGAGGTACAACCCCATTCGGCCAACACGGCTCTATTACGGCTCTATTACGGCTATATTTATTTTTGTGGTAAATACATTTATTTATTTATTATTAATATTATATTTAAGTATTAGGTAGAAGTTTTATGTAAAATATATATATGTAAAATAAAACTTCTAATACTTAAATAAATACATTTATGGCGGGTTTTTCAAGACTCCAACCTACCTACATACATTATCTAGCTAGACCAAGAGTCTTTCCTAAAAAGTCGTCGTTAAAAGCTCCTAAGCTGACACCATAGTAAGTATAAAAAATATCATCAAGCTCGATCAAGCCGATGAATTAAAAAATAATTCTTCACACCAGAATTTTTATCCCACTCATATCAAGCTCAAGCTGAAAGTTTGTGAGTTTGTTTAGATGTTTGTATGTTTCTGTTTCAATCACGCCTAAACCAGTGAACTGATTTGGATGAAACTTGGAATTGGCGTAGATAGTGACCTGGAATAGCATATAGGCTATTCAAAATGTTGGTACCACGCGGGCGAAGCCGCACGCAGAAGCTAGTATTACAATAAAGCTCAATAATACTTAATAAAGTCAATTTCTCGAAAAATAAAAAAAACTATGATATTTTTTAAATTCAGTTCTTCATTTTATCAATATCGAGCGCGTAATTCCTAACTTGACTTTTCGATAACTCTCACAGTTTCAGAGTTTCCCTCAGTGGCCATGAAGCCATGGCCAAAGAAACTCACCCTGTACTATATTATTTTAAATTACTTATATTAAGTAGGTATGCTTATACAGGGTGTAAAAAGACTGCTACCGAAAACTGAGGGGTTGTAATCAGACCATGATTCTAAACATATTTAGCGAAAAAACATTTTTTGACTTAGCTTCGTCATGCTATGTTATTTTCGGCTATTTACTACTATTACAACATAATAAGACCATACCTACCTAATAATTTCATTTATAAAAGAAAAAAACATTTAAAACTCAAAATCCAGCAATCTACGTAAAAAAACGCGCCCAAAACATACGCAAACAGTACTCTTCAAACGCTGTTTTCTCCGGATTTAGAGCATATTTCGGAAAAGCCTTTTGGAATTGGTGGTCTATTGGGATGCTGTTCCTACCCCTTTCGGCTTCGGTAGACGTCTTTTTACACCCTGTATAATAATATAATCCCACTGATTATCATAAATCCAGTGAAAAGGTAATGAGCAAATGGCCGCTCTCTTAGTACTTTCTAGTTACCGCAAATTATTATGCGAGAAAATGCATAATGCATTTGTAATGGTCAATAGATTTTACATGCACAATTAGCTGCGATAGATTGACCGTGGAATATGTACAGCCATACATTCCTAGGACTCATGCAGTTTCTTATTAGCATTACGTACCTAGGTAGTACCAACACATCTATCGTATAAAAAATTGAAAGTAAAATTCTAAGCAGAGGTAAAAAAAAACTTAAATGTCCTATTATTATATTTATTTCGGGTCTGGGTGTTTCTATGTATAATTAATATGTATTTACAAACAAAAAGTATATAAGTAGTATATCAGTTATCTGGTTCCCATAGCTTTGCTTAGTTTGGGGCTAAATGATGCTGTGTGAAATGTCCAGCATTTATTTTTTATTCAATGGTAAAATTTGACTGTCCCCTGTGTGTCCCTGACTTAACTAACTTGAGATGTTACTCGCCATCTACCTCTACAAAACTTACAAAAAAAACCGGACATTTGCACGAGCGATGCGTTGACATTTTATTCCACTTATTGCAGTCAAGGGCAAAATATTTGTATATATTTAATGATATTGACCTTTCATGATTTCCTTCCGGCTAATGCTAGAAACGTGAAAGTGTTTGAATACTTTAAATGACGCAATGTCCAAACAAAATAACGAATCATCCTACCTATTTAGAATAGTTTATATACTAGCTTCCACCCGCGGCTTCGGTCTTGTAGGACCAACAATCAGTTCGATTCATTCAAATCCCGGAAACTATCGGTGGAATTTCGTTGGTATGATGATTCTATAATGTATGCTTATAAGTATACCTATTGTTTATTTGTGATTGTGTTCTGTTTTTGTGTTCCATCTACACTAATATTATAAAGAGGAAAGATTTGTTTGTTTGTCTGTATGTTTGTTTGAATTGAATAGGCTCCGAAACTACTGGACCGATTTGAAAAATTCTTTCACCATTAGAATCCTGCATTATCCCTGATGAACATAGGCTATATTTTATCCCGGGAAAGTGAAGTTTTCCCGAGGGACCGCGGGTAACACCGCGATGGACAGCTAGTAGTAAATAAATAAAATAAAATATGGTAGCCCGGTCTATAATGGTGTATTAAAACACGTATCACAGATATATCCATTAAGTACACAGTACCTTAGGTACATATAGGTATAAGTCTTAGTACCATATAACAGTTTCTTAACGAAAGTTATTAAATTAATAAGTATGTATGGAGAGTGGAGTTTAGGAATGAGTTCCTTTTTAATTGATTTATATGAAAGTTTATTATTAACGACCTCTGTGGCGCAGTGGGTGAAAGTCCGCTTGGTACGCAGAAGGTTGCGGGTTCGATCCCCGCAGCGGGATAAATGTTTGTATGATCTGCAAATATTTATCTCGGGTCTGGGTGTTTCTATGTATAGTATGTATGTATTTACAAACAAAAAGTATATAAGTAGTATATCAGTTATCTGGTTCCCATAGTACAAGCTATGCTTAGTTTGGGGCTAGATGATGCTGTGTGAAATTGTCCAGCATTATTTATTTATTTATTGTATCTTACGGATTACATAATAAGCAATATCATGAGATACCTACTAAGAAACCTGAGTGCCTACTTATTTTAAGTACAGTAATGCAAAAACAAACGTAACGTAACGTAGAAAGGCAGTTTAAAGCTGATCGCACAAAATAATGACGTCCGCGCCGCGCCGCAGACATTTTGCTAAAAAAAAATACGGATAAAAAAAAAAAAAAAGAGGGTCACGACTGTATCCCCAAGGCACGGTAGACATTCTCTCAGATCTTTATATTCCAGATCCTTTGAAGACGTCTAAGGGGGTAGTCAGAGGCATGTACAAATACATATTTGATACATGCCCACATCTTGTAGAAGTTAGTATTCCATACGTGACAGGTTGCAAGCCCATCGCCGCCTATAAGAATACTAACTAAATTAATCACGATGTTTTCCTTCACCGTTCAGAGCTCGTGTCAAAGCGCATATAAATTTTACGAAACGCAAAACCCATTGATGCACGGCCGGGATTCGATCCCACGACCTTCGGATTGAAAGTCGAGGTACAAACCCATTCGGCCAACACGGCTCTTTAAAATACCTTAAATATCTTAAAAATACTGATGACGTTAGAAAATGCGGCTCGTTTCTGACGTCTCAGCATTTCCTCTATTGAATTGACAGTTCGGCGCGTTCGGCGCGGATGGATACTGCGATCAGGGGCCGTATTCGCGTTCCTTTTTTCGTTCGTTAATGTTCGAATGCTTCTCACCACGATTTCTGACTTCAAAGGCAAATTTTTCCAACATTAAGGATTTATGAAAAGTCTTATCAAAATTTTGGATTCCGACGGGATTCGAACCCGCATTGATAAGACGATCCTCCTAAAGCCGGAGTGCCGGAGTGATCGATGCGGGTTCGAATCCCGTCGGAATCCAAAATTTTGATATGACTTTTCATTTCTTAATAAAATACCAAGTGTGGATTATAATAATAATAATAATAATAATAGCCTTTATTTCGGAAAATACAATGATACTTAAATCTAAAACACTTTTAAAAATTATTCCGTTAGGCTTTCCGTTCGTCTTGCGACAAAGGCCTCCTCCAACCTTTTCCACTCCACCCTTGACAGTGCCACCCTCGTCCAGGCCCCGCCTGCAACAGCTTTGAGTTCATCCGTCCATCTCTTATACGGTCTTCCTCGTTTACGTTTTCTGTTTCTCGGGAACCAGTGCAAAATAGATTTGGACCATTTTTCTATCCCTCGGGCTATGTGGCCCGTCCATCTCCATTTGTTCTTACGGATTAGGTAGGTAACATCCTGTAGTTTCGTTTTGTTCCTAATGACTGAGTTGTTGATTTTGTCTAGCTTCTTTATGGCTAACATACTCCTCTCCATAGATCTCTGGCAAACTTCAAGCTTTCTTGTATGAGCCTTGGTGAGAGCCCAAGTTTGACAGCCATATGTTAGCACTGGTAGTACGCATGTATTGAAAAGTTTCCTTTTTATATAGATGTTTGTTTCCTTATTTTTCATGATTTCTTTGAATGACCAGTACCTTTTCCATGCGTTACCTATTCTCGTTTCAATTTCTGTAGTTGTTAGGTCTTTATGAGAGATAATTTGCCCCAGGTATAAGTACTCTTGGACATATTCTATGAGATTGTTGTTTACTACTATTGGCACCTCTATACTGTTTGTCATCGCTTTTGTTTTTGCTGTGTTCATGGTCAGTCCTGTACGCCTGCTTTCTGTGTCTAGGTCGTTCAACATCTCTTCCAGTTCCTTGTTAGTTGTTGCAAAGATTACTAGGTCATCTGCGAATCTAAGGTGAGACAGCATTTCCCCGTTTATTTTTAGTCCTCGTTCCTCCCAGCTAAGCTTTTTGAAAATTTCCTCTAAAAGTGTGGATTAGCACTATAAAAATTAAAAAAAATTATAGTCCTAGCCTAGTACTTACCAAATATTCCAAACCGAAAAATTGGCCCTTAAAGTCAGAAATCGTGGTGTGAATCCGAATATTCATCAAACGAACGCAAATACGGGCCCAGCTTTGTAGATTTGAAAGTATCTCTGCCACCACAAAACCCCGTAATGTAAGTAAGAAGTATCAAATATAAAATCAACGCAACTTTCATAAACTTGAATAGCCACACAAAAACCTTGTCGGGTAAAATTATATCGCGGCGTCCAATTAAGCCGCACAAAATAAACCTAAAAATCTGAAACACTCCACGTACAGTCGCGCATAAAAGCATTCTTCGCCCCATGAAAGACGTTTGCGGCGAGTCTTCGTGTATTTTTTTGTGTATTGTAATAGCTTTTCTGTTAGTTCTGCCTAAATTCCACCAGCTTTCGGGGCGCATAGTCCAAGTTCGTATTAGAGAGTGAACTATATGTTTAAACTTTAAAGTTTAATCAGGCGAAAATAGTGCCAGTCGGTGATATTTCTACAGTAAACAAAGAAACTCGGGAAAAATTCACTTTCCCGGAATAAAATAGCCTATGTTCATCAGGGATATTGCAGGATTCTAATGGTGAAAGAATTTTCCAAATAGGTCCAGTAATTTCGGAGTCTATTCAATTCAAACAAACCAGAAAATCTTTCCTCTTTTTAATATTAGTTTAGAACTGTAGATAGTCGTGTCTGTTATTTTATCTGTACACTTTTGTGCTTGTTTATACCGGGCAACTATTGTCCAATCTGGACTTCCCAAACTGGTGCAAAACTTATTCTTATTGGCCAGCTGCTCGACCGGTCGCTGATTCGCAGATAGGTAGGACTGGGTGACGTAACTTGGCCTTCGGAGGACTTGCATACGATGTATTGTATTGATTTGGACTTACGAGGCCGGCTATAAGCTTTTTTTTGTATATTGAAGCCTATTTTTGTATTATTTCTTCATAGATTAAAATCAAATCAAACAAATTATTTATTGCGAAATGAATAGGTAAGTAATGTAATTTTAAAACCGTAATTTCTAGAAAGGGGTGAGGTGTTTGCCCAGCAATGGGACAGCATGATCTAATCCGAGCTCGCTAACCTGAGTTGACCTGAGTTCTTGTGTAGGTACCTATCGAAGCGCTCGTGGTCGTGTTTGCTTAGGTTGTTCTTGATCGTCGAAGTTAAGCAACGTTCGAAACGGTCTGTAAGTGGATGGGCATGGGTGACCGCCAGTGGCATTTTCATCTGAGCGCTTCCGTGCTTCGGAGGGACGTTAAATTGTCGGTCCCGGCTATTTAAGTCGTTAAGCCATGACGGAGGCCTTAAGGCGGCTTAAAAACTCCGTTACCAGAGTTGGCCACTGACTCTTACGAACTTACTTACTTACTTACTTAGTAGTCGATCATCGTGATTGAGCTTTAAGCCATGGTAGAGCTCTATGCACATTTTGGCAATATTATACCATAATACACACCTAAGAAGGAGAAGTAACTAGTCCACTATTCTTCAGTTTTCTTTCAGCCGTGCACCAACATGAATCTGAAACAAAATAAAGAATCAATAAAAACTTTTTCTTGAAACGCATTGGTCACTGGCCACAAAAAAACTATTGTCTATGGTCAAACTGCAAATGACAATCGAAATTCACGATGACTAAACAAATAATTTGTATCGCAGAATTCTTTGTGGCTAAGTTTATCAGACTTCCGTTGCAAAGTAAAAAGTAGCTTTGTTTACTTCACAAAGGTATGCTGTGTCACTTAGCTAGATAACCGAGAATTAAAAAACTGCGATGAAAGCTAAAAAACTGTTTGCCTTCGTAAAGCTCAGTATTCGTCATCACAGAACGTTGTAATATTGTGTTTATTCTTAGAGGACAAGTACCTAATTTCGTATGAGTCAGTGGCCGACTCTGGTGATGGAGTTTTTAGGCCGCCTTAAAGGCCTCCGTCATGGTTTAACGACTTATAGCCGGGACTGACAATTTACGTGGCCTCCGTAGCACGGAAGCGCTTCGATGAAATGCCACTGGTGGTCAACCATCCACTTACGAACCGAACGTTGCTTAAAAAATTGGCTCTTGAAGTCAGAAATCGTGGTGGGATGCATCCGAATATTCATCCAACGAACGAAAAAAGGAACGCGAATACGGCACCAGTCACTTTTGGATGTTTATTGGATTGTCGGAAGACAAGTGATTCTTTGAGGTTTCGAAAAATCAATTAGCAAAGACGTCTTCAATTGGATCAAAAGAGAATAAGTGTGTTTGAATCTAGTTAGGACCTACCAAAAATAAAACTTTAGTGATTTTACGTAACGTATTTTCAAAGCGAAGTTTGTGGAGCGAGGCAGTGAAGCCAGTGAAAGGCAAGGCTGGCACACAATAGCTCGGTCTGCCGGAAGGGGCTTCCATTCATAACGAAGGCTTTGTTCTAAGATCCTACTGAAACTTGGACGGAAAGATCGGGGGAATCGTGACATGATCTCTGCAAAAAGTTTGTATAAAAAAAGAAACAGCGCACTAAATTAAGCTCGCATAGGTCCGTGCCGTACGCGCCGCAGTAATTTTTCTATACAAAAAATACTGATGACGTCAGAAAATGCGGCTAGATTCTGACGCATTTCTTCTATTGAATTGACAGTTCGCGCGTTTGGAGCGGATGGGTTGTGCGACCACCTTTTATCCCATTATTCGGTTGAATGTCCCGAACATTCAACCGAATAATGGGATCGTTTCTTGTGCTAATGGGCATGCAATTTTCCGAACAGAAAAATCCGTTTATGCACGGCTAGTTTTTGAATCACCTTTCTATCATATTGCATAAGAAGTATTCGAATCTTGAACCTTCTGTTCTGTCCAGGGACATCTCAAAGAACGACCCCACTCGACATTAACTAGGAATAAATTTTCTTTAATTTAATTCAAGGGCTCGAACAAAAGCATTAATTTAGATCAATTTTACTTTTTGATGAATTAAGTTAAGGATAAATTAAATTCTGATGGAATGGAAGGCAAATTAAGCTTTAGAAACTCTTAGGAAAGTATACCCTACAGCTTAAAATGGAATACATATAATTATCTTATAAATACAGTGTGATACGTACATATAATTATAGCGTTTAGCAAATGTCTCGCATTTACAACTCGTTGAGATAATTTTAAACGTTTTAAGTTGAATTCTCCATTAGACGCCTTTTAAGTGGCGCATGGCGGCATGTTAATTTGAAACTACTTACAAAAACAAACACAGAGAAGATTAATGAAGGGAAAACACGATTTGAAGGACAATAACACAACTACGTTGACTAGAGCTTCAAGTTTGAAATTTCAAAATGCTGAAAAAGCTCCTTTTTATGCAACTCTAGAAATTTACCAGTGCAACGTCTGTTGACTAGCAATGATAAGATACGCTATGTTCATAGTTTAATGAAGTTTCAAATCCGGGTTTGTTACGTGCGACTGTAAAAAAATACGTCGCTCTGTTTGACGCAAACTGAAGCAAAAATTGAGAGACAATTTCGAGTCTTCGTTCCACGCGCTTGTAACCTATCTATATTTTTTAACATCTAGTAACAAACAATTTGTTGGAACACAATAGATACTATTTCTAGGAATATTATTTTTGACGTTGAACAAAAAATTGAATCAGTTAAGCCGGTCTGAGGTCAAATCGTACGATAATGAGGAAAACGTTTTTAATAACAGCTTATTGGTTTTTCAAACGCAACACGATTTACCAGTGTTTGTGGAGTCGGCTATTACTTAACATAAGATAAAGGTACTTCCCCAGATAGCTGCTGTTTGTTATTGCATATTTTCAACAAACAAAACTCATTTGGCATGTAATTATAGATAACGCCTGGGAGTTCTAGTTTGCGAGAAGTTCAGAGGCTATTTCGCTGGTAACCAGCAATTTTACATAATAGTAACAATTACCGCGGTTGAACTTCTACCTCTGCCCGTCACGAATAAAATAAAACATTCTAAAGTTCTTACCAAAGCTCGTGACCGTGTCGCCCTACTTTTTACTTCAACCTCACTTGTTTTATCAACAGAATAACAGATCTTTTATCCTTATTTAGTCTACCTTAAGGTCTGTATTGCAATCACAATTGGATTTCGTGTACTGATTTGGATGTTTCTATTGTTTTGGAAAGGAGTTGCTCAGGGCTCGACTCTTGGTGCTTTGGTATTGAGTTTGTTTTTGTTTAATTTAAAGTTTCTCGGGTTCTGAGACAGGAGATGTGAGCTTACGTAATTTACATCGCTTCCTTAACCTGTCGGGAAGAATTAGAAAGTGGAAGTATTTATTAATGATTATAGAAGTTCATTTAAGTCTCGGGATTTAACACAGAATAAGTGATAGCAAAACGATAACTACAGTTTTTTAATTTCTGAAAATCACGTCTATGTAAGTTTAAGATTTGGCATTGTAAAAGTTCATTAACGGCCGGTTTCTCGAACGCTTTTCAAATTGACAAGCTCATTAAACTTGAAATACTTGGTCCTCATTGGTCGAATGACAGATTTGACAAATGATTAGTTAATTTTGAAGATGATCTGCGTTCGAGAAACCGGCCGTAAGAGTGCGAAAATGATATTCGAATTTAGACCCCTACCTAAGTTGAATAGGTATATAATACTTAGTAAGTTGAATAGGTACCTAACTGCAATAAAAAGCTTACGTTTTCCATCTTTAAATAAATAATGCTGTACTTTTCACACAGCATCATCTAGCCCCAAAGTAAGCAGAGCTTTTGTTATGGGTAGGTACTACATGACTGATATACTACTTATATACTTTTTTTTGTTTGTAAATACATACATATTATACATAGAAACACCCAGACCCGAGACAAATATCTGTAGATAATACAAACGAAACGGGATCGAACCCGCAATCTTTCGCGTCGCAGGCGGGCCTTCGCCCACTGCGCCACGGAGGTCGTCAACTGTACCAAATCTATAACACTATTGTAATAGACATATTAGGTAGATAGTCGTGAACGAATGAACTTTGCTACCAAGGAAAACCGGTGTAACGTTTAATGTTAGGTGACGCAACAACTCAATGAAATGGAAACAACATTAGCTCTGCGCAAGAAATTGGTCTAAACAATGATTCTTTTTATTCAAGGTCATATTGACCACAGAATCACGACAATATTCCCAAGGCAAGATTTATCAATGATCATCAGGTCGTTGTTTTTTAAAGTAGACTCAGGTCTATTTTAGAAAGGGATATCGTCCTGAAGATGTTTTTTGACATGACTCTGATTAACTCCTGGTAATCCGAGTCGTGTTCAAACACATAAACGACCTCGGTGGCGGCTAAAGCTCCGCTAAAACGCAACTTAACCACTCCAAACTCATGTAGGTATGATGTACGTGCATAATATGTGTGTGTAAAATTGAACGCGCCAACAAATCTGTGATTACTCTTCTCCTTCCAAACCCTAGATTTGGTGAATTTTATACTGGCACCCTTGGTAAGTCCGGTCAAATATACCTAAACTTCGGAGTGACTCCCGTAATTTGATTCTAGCGACCTATTCCAGGTATTTCCGGGTCTGGCTGGATGTTGTGTTATCATGAACATCGAAGGTATCATTATAATGGTCGTTGGTATACCAACGACCCTCTGTCGTGAATGTGTAGCATCAGGACGTGAAAGTTTGGTGTCACCTTTCCACATTTGGCTCATCAGCAATATCAATTATGGGAAAAAAAATAAACTATGATAACAATACGATCGGTAATGTCAAACGGTTGGTATTGTCTTACAAATGTTAATTTATTTTATGTTCTCGTTTTCCTTCACCTTTATCATGTAAAATCGACTCTCTTTCTAAAAAACACAGAGTGCCATTTTGTAAAAAAAATCCACCGAATCGGACTCTCATACAAAGGCACTTTATCGATGTACCTAAAAAACACGCATGTTGTAGGTACCAATTCAGATAGGTACCTACTAACTTTTTTTTCAAGAACTTTATAAAGTAAGTTCTCTTATTTTTGTTTTATTATTTTCGTCCTTGTGTTTATGTAGTACCTACTTAAATTTTTCCATTGTCTTTGGTGCATTTAGTAAGTATCAAAGTTATTCGCTTTAAAGATTTTAACAAATTTTCTGAGGAGTTCCCTGGAACAGCTCATGACACCATCATCAGATCAGCTCGCTGTTACCATATTATTGCATTGTCACCGAGGACCCACAAATGTACCAAAATTCAGCTCAATCGGACACCGGGAAGCGGGTCAAATTAAGCTTGCAAGATTTGACCCGGACAAACATACAAAAATTGCAAGTTAATTAAAAGCTTTTAAAATAGATCGAGTCAAGCGACATTTTGCACGGTCACAACACAAAGTGGATGGAATAGGTACTGCTAGTAGCATTATCAACTGAAAGCTTCGTTCCTGGCTATAAAGTCGTTAAGCTATGAAGCGGCTTAAGCCAGAGCTGGCAACTAGCATAGGCTTTTTTTACACATTTTATACTTTCGTGACTTGAACTCAACTTAATACAATCATCCATCTTGTGCCACCGAAAGGCCGAGATACCTAAATCCCGCTCATATAATAAAGCTGAGAGTTTGTGAGTTTGTTTAGTTGTTTGTGTTTCAATCACGCCTAAACCAGTGAACTGATTTGGATGAAACTTGGAATAGGCGTAGATTGTGACCTGGAATAGAATGATTGATTAATATAAAAGATCATTGCAAAATGTGGGTTGGTACCACGCGGGCGCAGTCGCGCGCAGGAGCTAGTTAGTTAATAATAAGTAGGTATATGCTTTTGTGATTGTTTACTCATTTTGAAGTGAAAACTTCTTTAGGCGCATTTGGCAGTTTTGAGATGAGAAAAATTCTTGGATTCGCCTCAAATAGATCACGTGCGTCATGTGACTGCTCACCGACACCGGCTTATTTGTCAAGTTTAGAACCAAGTTTTTACTTCTGTCGGCACTCCAGGAGTGCCACACTTTTTTTTAGTTTGAAATAGCTCTTTCGAAACTAAAGCACTATTTCGTAGCAGTTAGGTCGTCTAAGAGAAAGGTAAGGCACAATAGCGATCTATTCCTTCCAGATAACATCTTTGATTCTCCTTTCTATCTAGTGCAGAGTGCAGTTGTTTTTGCACGAATTTAGACCTTATTCGTTGGTGGATAAGATTTAAAATGTATAGCTACTTAAAAACAAAACTGACAACCTACTTCGCTCTCCAATTTTTCGAAGCAGTGCAGTGGTAAAGGGATTTTAAATACGCCTCAAAAAGGCTCTCTGAGCTCTTCTATAACAATTATGATCTCATGGGTTCTACGACATGCATTTTATCATTAAAAAAACTATAAAATGACCATAAAAATATGCACTCTGCATTTTTACTCCAACATGCTCTGCACGTGGTCAAATCAGCAATTCTAATGCAAATTGATGACAAATAGACACAAAATGAGTCAGATTTTCTCAAGATCAGTGCCGCCACCTGCCGGCAATGCATTGAAGCGAAGCGTGCAACGGTTGGCTGGAAATGGACCACTTTTTTAAAATATTTGAAGAGATTTAGATCGTAACTACGAATCTCGGCTGAATATTTTCGCTGAGCCGCTAAATGGCATCGGCGAGTAAAAAAGAGTTGCTTTTTTTTAGAGTTTTAGTGTTACCGGACTGGTGGACACTGAAGCTGCCGAGGCGCCTAGAGAGCAGGCCAAAAATTGCTTTATGAAAATTCTCTTTTAGTCCGTTTGCAAGATGCACTCGTAGTCGTTAATAAACCTAAGTAGGTAATATTATTGTAACCCAACCCTCGTTGTGAATAGCTCTGATTTCTGTTATCCACGCTGGATTGGACAGTCGACGCGGCTCCTCGGGTTACCAGACATTCCCTAGACTTTTCACTTTTTACAATCTTCTAATTTAACTTGCCATATAAATAAAATAAACGGAGAAGGATAGCGAACATCATCCAATGTGCGGTAGGCACAGATTTGGTCAAATCACGAGCTCATTCATTCATTTGGTCATTCATTCATTCTCGGGGTTTATTGTATTCAGAACCAAAAGAATGACTCAAATGTTTTTCTCTAATGTTAATTAGGTAATTCGATACCATGGTTGTAAACAAAGGCATAGGTACCGCAAAATGCTCATCACAAAACGAGGGACCTGTAAAACGAATAATAACGATACTATTTAGTAGATATGATCATCATAAATGTGAGTTTATCAAACAATTTTAGGTCACGTACGGTAGAGTGAGCAGCAAAATTTGCCTCATCGACCGTGAGGCGACCCTCACTTACGACCTCGCATTCAGGAAATACTAACCACTAAACTCAGACTAGGCATAGGTTACCTGGCGTTGTAAGTCATCTTTAGTAGGTAAAGCTTCAGCCAAAAAGAAGCTTCAGTTTATTAGAGGGCCATGGACTTCAAGTGTAGCGTAAAAAAATGTCAATGCATAAAGCCATCAGCAACTGCCGCGCGGCTGAAGCCTTTCTCCAGTTTGACGCGCAGGTTTGGCCAAAGCCTTACATTTTTACTAGTAAAAATCAGATTGCGTGGTTGATCTAGATCAACCACGCAATCTGGAGTGACTATCTGCTCTGGCTGCTGGCAGAAGCTGGATGCGTCGAGCTGAGGACAGGGCGCAGTGGCGCTCATTAGGGGAGGCCTATGTCCACAGGAAAGACAACGCGATAGCAGGTAGGTAGGTACGTATGTAGAACTGACTAAGCCAGTTTCCTCATTGTTTTTTTTTCAGCAGAACAAAGGTTTCACAGAATAAAAAAGGTTAATTTAAAAAATAAAATATAATCAAAGTAAAAAACAAAAATACATAGCACTTTTTTCGCGGAAACCATAAGTTTCTTTAAAAAACTAATTTTTATTAAGAACAATGTGCTTTTAGTTATAATATAACACATTACGTGCAGTCGTTAATTTACTCAAGACGAAGTTAATTAATTTTTATATACTTAATAAAAAAAATTACATCCTTTATAAAAAATGTACTTATAAACATAAAACAAAGGTGCCTACGTGCTTAGGTAAACGCAGTTGTCTAGGTTTTTTTTTAATAGGTACCTACTCTAGTTTGTTTTTAAGTTAAACTTCGTAGGCACTGGCAAAAAATAGTGATGAAAAGGTTTTAAACAGATGCTAAGTAGTTCCTATGTTATTTCATGAACAGCCAAATTATAAAAATTTTAAACGTAAATGAAGCAATTAAGTACTTTAAAAAAACTACGAACCTAATGGTAAAAAACCTATGGGAATTAATCGAAAAAAATGTTTATTTAAAACAATTAAGTTAAAGTAAAAATGCCTCTTCCAATAGCGAACAGTAATTGTAACAAGCTAAATCTCTTTCAATATTCCATTTCCAGAACAAATAATTTAATGCGGAAAATAGGTCAAGTTTACCCCCAGAGGGTAAAATGAGCGTGTCAACTCTCCATCATGGGCGTACCTGGAGGGTAAAATTAAATAATGTAAAATGTGACCGATAAATTCCGGGATTACGTGGACACTGCGGGGCACTGGTTAGGGTTTGGATCGATATGTATCTTGAAATAAATGGAGTAAGTATATTTATTTAGAAACTTTTTGTGCCAGAGCTATAGTGGCTTGAAAAGTAAATTATTTAAAATATTTGTGTTTTAAAACAAGTTACACAATGCGATTTCAACCCGATGACGTATCGCACGGCAATTTTTCACGTGTAAACGCTCATCGTATGCGATTTGTCATAGTTAGCGCGACGCTCGTCGGCACGTTCAATGGGAGGGGCTTAGCAAATTGTATGAAAAATCGGATCGTGTAAATGCACCTTAAGACCTTTATTTATTACAGCGTCAGGACATCCTGTGCCAATAACTTCCTTTGACAATCGGTTAAAAAACTTCGCTACTAATTTCTCGAGTTTAAAAGCAGCAACCCTATATCAATAGTTCTTATAATCATTTGTTGTTTCATCGCGTGATATTTAAAGTCCCTTTAGAACATAGTCCCAGTAATTTAATCTATCACACAACACGCAAAGTGTCATTATTTAGGTCATTAGGGGATATTTGACGTGCCAGATGGTCATGCTTTTTGTCAACCTTCTTTACTTTGTTAATTGAAATTAAACGTCAGTTTTACCCTCTATAGGGTGGTGTCTGATAATGGGGTTTATTTATGATTATGTTATCAAGTAAAAACAAATTTTAATAAATATTTTTATAATATTCATTTAATGTGTTGGTTGAGATAAATAAAAACATCGTTATGTAGGTACCTAATTAAGTAATGGTTGGTAATAGGTTTTAAACCCGATATTAAGTACCTACCTAAGGAAACATTGTTATCAGCCGTTCCCACTGCAGGAAAAAGCGAGTACCCTACAAGGCTCATACAAAATGCAGGCAAAGCATTGAGCTAGGATACTATAGAGTTTCAATCTGACAAATAAAATGTCCGCGCCAAAACTGCAGTGCGCCGAGTTTTTGTTTTGCGTACAAGCGACATTGAACACTTATACAAGTGAGATAACGTCTACATTCGAGCAAATGTCATCACGGTACGGTGCTCGGACATTTTTTGAGTGTTGTCAGTTAGAGATTGTGACTCTTTAGTATCCTAACTCAATGAGGCAAAGATATGCCATCGTCACATAATGTGTGGCATTTTAAACACGCATTGTTTTCTCGTTCTCAGCCAACTCTACCAAAGGACCAAAAAGAAATGGAATCTTTACTATCCACAGTTGATTGTCTGTATGTTACACAAATAGCAGCAAATAGTACAAAGCTAGACATTCCCAGGACGGGTCCTGGGTCATGACTCATGACTCATGCGACTGAGTCATCATCCACAGAGAATGCAACAGTAACTCACCATGTAGGTACCTACTCTACTCGGTATTATTATGGTGTATCACTCATGCAATTTTGATTTTCTATAATAATTAATTGATGTTTTTTTGATTCAATAATTCATTCGAATCACAATTTTTACCGGATATAATTTTATCATCGGGTTTATAATAAAAGCTTTTAATACCACATAAACCTACTTTAAAACTATACGCATGATTTGCTTTGATAAATTAAAAAGGCTAAAAGTCAAATCAAAAGGTCGTTAATCCTTGATTAACCTTGAATAAAACCAGAATATCAGGTTTCTACATGAAACTGAAAATTAAGCTTTTGAGCTTTGAAGTGGCAGAGGCGCGAACGGAACACTTTCAAACAATAACAAACCTCAACCAGCGCTCGCCATAACCTGGTAACGACCGGTTCCAAAGACAAGTTTAACCACAGATTATACAGTTACCAGTAATATTGCGACAAGATAAATGTAAGATTTTGTTCTTTACCGAAATTCAAAAATGGAATGCGCAGGTTTTGAATATAGAAGGGCTATCGCAGTACCGTTTTAAATACAGAAGATTTTGCTCTTATCATTATTGGAATGTGGTTTGGTTTTCAAAAATCGAATGCAAGAAAGAAATTGTGCAATTTAAGTTCTTTCCAATTTGAAAATAGAATGTAGCATGAACCTACCACTTTTGAATATTGAACGTTAAAAAAAGAGATCATGGCCGGGCGGCCTTGCTAGATTTGCCAATATCGATAAAAGTCGAAGTTCGATAAAATATACTTATTTACATTGCATTGTTAAAAAGTGTGTTTTACTGTTTAACTACCTTTAACTAAGTAGGAAGTGAGTGGATTTATACATACTTACCTGTCTACTTAAGCCTAGGTTTACTTATCTATAGGTTTAGTACCAAACATCAACGGTTAATCAAAATAAGTTAGCACTGTTTATGGCGAATGCAAGCGGTGGGTGGCGTGGGCAGTCTAAAGTTCAGACATAATGGCTACCATTCCATCTACAGATAATATAATCCAGATTGTATTATTACCTATGTAAAGGTATATGCCACTGTTGGCAACACAAACTGGGTGGGACCATTGAACGTATCTTTTGTAATCTGTGGTATGGGACGATCATGGGGTAAAGTAAAAGTCTCTTGAGCTTTTGAAAACAGTGTTCTTTTATAATAAACTAATTGCTGTCCGTTGCGGTGTTACCCGCGATCCCTCGGGATTTTTTTGGGATAACAAGTAGCCTATATCCTTCCCTGGGATACAATCATTATCCATGCCAATTTTCAGCCTAATCTGTAAGACAGAGTAAGACAGACAGAGTTACTTTCACATTTATAAAATTATAAAGTATATAAAGTACCTATGGACTAGCTGTCCGTCGCGGTGCTATCCGCGATCCCTCGGGAAAACTTCACTTCCCCGGGATAAAATATAGCCTATGTTCATCCGGGATAATGTAGAATTATAATAGTGAAAGAATTTTTCAAATCGTCCAGTAGTTTCGGAGCCTATTCAATTCAAACAAACAAATCTTTCTAATATGATTAGTAATATTAGTATTTCCTCTTTATAATATTATTAGTAACTAGCTGACCCGCGCGACTTCGTCTGCGCATTTTCTTCCCGCTTTTCTGTTGAATTTTTCCTGAATTTTCTTTGTTATAAACCTCACGGAGCCCGAGACTTTTCCAACGAATGCAAAACCGTGGAAATCGGTTCGTGCGTTCTGGAGTTATAGCGTCAGGAAGGAAAACCCGACTTATTTTTATATAGTAGATTGGTATGTATACAACTTTTACATCCCTTTAACAGAAATACCACTTTTCTCAGAGACTGTAATTTTAAATACCTAGAAGGTGTGAAAGGGTTCGTGCGACCAAAACCGTGGGTATTAACGTAGGCAAACAGGGCAAGAAAAATGGGTTCTTTTTTTTTCTTTAACCTATGCTGTCCCACTGCTGGGCAAAGGTCTCAAGGCAGGTCGCAGGCAAGGGGTCAAAAAAATATTTAGAAACAGTAGAAACTTATTTAAGGTTAGTTCAAAATAGAAAATGCAAAGCAAATAACTTAGAGAAATTGAAAGTTAACTGTAAACTTAAACCAGTAAAATTAACTAACAGGTAATTGCTAATGGCACAATAGTTAAATATTGCATTAATACTTAAAGCTGTAACTTAAGTTGAATTTATAAGTAAAAAATGAGCGACTCATTTATTTATAACTAGGTACTGCGCGCGGCTTTGCCCGCGTGGTACCAACATTTTGAATAGCCTATTACTATTCCAGGTCACTATCTATGCCTATGCCAAGTTTCATCAAAATCGGTTTACTAGTTCAGGTGTGATTGAAACACAAACTCACAAGCTATCAGCTTTATTTATTACGTACTAACTTCTGTGCACGGCTTCGCCCGCGTGGTACCAACATTTTTAATAGCCTATAAGCTATTCCAGGTATATCTATGCCTATGCCAAGTTTCATCCAAATCGGTTCACTGGTTTAGGCGTGCGTGATTGAAACACAAACACACAAATATCCAAACATCTAAACAAACTCACAAACTTTCAGCTTTATATGAGTAGGATAATATATTAGTGGGATATCCATCTCTTGTCATGTTATCATTTGTCTAAGGATCTACTATGATATCGATTCTCGCATACGTATTATGTAATTCAATAATAAACTGTGACGATGTCTTCTATACTACCCACTTATCAATGTAATAAGCTTAGAAATCTGCGCAGAATCCCTTCCTGGGTGACATCAGGTCTCGGACTAATGAATATAATTATGCCTTTAAGGATCTTCCTAGTCTTTGTATTGTCTACTTAGAAACTGCTATATCATAATGTTATGACCGTAGTCCTTTTTGAAGGACATAAAAAAGTTATAGGTGTAGGCGATAATTTTTTTAATTAAATAGGTCAGAATTTGACCTCACTCTGCCTGATGTTATGCAGTAGTGAGGTCTAAGATGGAGCATGCTTACCTAGAAGGAACCTATTTACTTTTCATTTGAAGACCCCTAAATTGTACTTTTCGGGTAATACAGAGCCCGGCAATGAGTTCCACAATTTGGCGGTGCGGCACAATTTGGGTAATGTCTAGTCCTCTTTTAACTCTTATTTTATTTTATTTTATTTTTATGAGGCACAAAAACAGTTAACAAATCAATACATTCACACAATCAGTGGACATAAGAACAAGTTTTCAAAAGTAAAGTTGAATTTGTAAACCTAAAGGTTGTGCACAACACTTACACGAATGGACATCAAAAGAGAAAACAATAAGAAATAGAGAAAAATAAATAGAGAAATAGTTTATGTTTCACTCTCAAAAATTGTTTCTCTTTATCAGTTTTGTAGCCTCCGGTAATGCAAATAAACACTTTGACTTTGACTTTAAGTACCTAAGTACCTAATTAACTTTTCCAGAGTAAAATAAGGCCACTTCCATAACTTTCATCAAAATCTGTTCAGCCGTTTCAAAAGGTAGGTAATTATGTATCTCTACTAAAGTAAAAGTGAAAAAGCATTTATTCAGTAGGACAGCTGGGACTTATAATAATCTCAAAACTAATTTTACTCCTGTTCTTTCGCGACGAATACCGTGAAGAATCAGGGCAACAAGAGCCAGTCAAAGAAAATTGAGGCTGGTCAAAGTAAGTTTAGATGCTCATTTGACGACCTCTGTGGCGCAGTGGGTGAAAGCCCGCTTGGGGTGAGAACCCGCAGAAGGTTGTGGGTTCGATCCTCGCGGCGGGATAAATAATTGTATGATCTGCAAATATTTATCTCGGGTCTGGGTGTTACTATGTTTAATATGTATGTATTTACAAAACAAAAAGTATATATGTACTTAGTATATCAGTTATCTGGTTCCCATAGTACAAGCATTGCTTAGTTTGGGGCTAGATGATGCTGTGTGAAATGTCCAGCATTATTTAATCATAAAGTATAAAAAACTAACGCCTCAGCAAAGTAAATCGCCTGGCATCACACGATACACTCCTAGCTTCTCTCGTCGTACCTCTCGGAGTTATTGTAGAGTCAGCAGAGTAAAATGAATTATTGATATTATCAAAAGAGCGCAAGTCTAGACAGATGTAGGACAAATAAACGAACACCAGTCTAAACTTCCTTTTACGCGCTCTAGTTAATCTGCAATGAAATGCTTATGAAAATAAACAGCTGAGATATTTTACCTAGCAATGAGAAATCTCGCAGCTTAGTCAGTTCCACGTGTATTAACGTTTTCCTTTGGTTATACCTAACCAATTAGGCTGAGAGGATGGGTGTTGGCGTGTTGGGCAAGCCTCTATCTCCAATAATGTCCCAGGCACAACACCGTCAGTTAAGCTAGCATTCAACAGAGTGCTAACTTGCCTGATGCTGTATAAATCATCTAGTCTAGATAATTACCTATACAGGGTTATTATTTCAGGATTACTATCATCATAAACAAAAACTTTTGTTCTTTGACTTTTTACAAAACATTTACCAAAACAAACCTTCTTCGTTGTCCTAACACATTTGGGCCCCCGCCGTCCTAACCCAGCTCCCCTCGCTATCGTATTATCACTTTCTTTTGCTTCGCCTAGACTTCGTAACATTTAGAGCGTTCAATTTAAATATTTTTATTTTTGTATGAAAATCTGAAGAACTAAAATAATGATGAATTTTTAAAAGTCATAGAACAAAAGTTGTTAATTATGATGTTAGTAACATAGTCCTGAGAGGTTACCGGTGTTTTACAAATAACTCTGTATACTTATGTAAATTTTGAAGTTTTTTTTTATCTTCTACTATATAAAAATAAGTTGGGTTTTCCTTCCTGACGCTATAACTCCAGAACGCACGAACCGATTTCCACGGTTTTGTATTCGTTGGAAAGGTCTCGGGCTCCGTGAGGTTTATAGCAAAGAAAATTCAGGAAAAATCTGGTGACATCTGGTGGCGAAACGGAGTTCGCTGGGTTTGCTAGTGCCATATAAATTAGCGACATCAGGCGCAGATGAGTTCCGCCACGAGAATAAGTAACTCCCTATACCAAAGTAGGTTTGAGTGGGTCACAAAAGACCCTGTCTTTTCCCAGCACTATAGTATGTACTAATGTCTCAATGCTTACACCAGTCTTTCAATTAACATAATTGTTTGCGCACGTGTATTCTCTATACAAAGTATTCAAAGGATGCTATTTCCGATGTGTTATTAGTATGCAATGCGTGGCATTACCATTGACTAGAGCTGGTCAACGAACTAATTCGCAAACAAAGGACGACAAAGTGACACCATCTTTCTGATCTTACCTTTGATACGCTTAAATCTTACTCCAAATGAGTGTTTAAGTGGTGAGTAGCGTAATTTGAAGTGAAGGCAGCGCTGGACAGACCCTTAAAAGAGTGCTCCAGAAAGACCACCATCCGAGACGAATGGCGCAGAATTGTGAAGAGTGCAACGAATAAGAATAAGAGCGTAATTTTACTATCAACGAAAGTAAAAACTGAAACTCACCCTAAAGTCAAAGTCAAAAAGCATTTTAGTAGGACCGTTGGGTTCACTTTGGATCGTCTTATGGGCCCTCTACATAATCGCCGATGATAGTTGAATGCCGACGTTCACGAAAGTGTAGAGGCCTCGTTGTGGCGAGGCATTATGCTGAGTCGAAGCCCTTTTGCTGCTGTAGCACACATAGTACATGAAAGTTTTTTTTTGTTTTGTATGAATGAATGAACACTTTATTGTAGGTACACCAAGAAATTAACAAAAACAAATTTTTGTCTTATTCTTTTTTTTCTTCTCATTTTGTTACTGTATTTTGTGAAATAAATAAATGTCTATGACTTTGTTTATGTCATCGCCTGTATTCGCCTGTCATCGTCTTTCCAAATAATATGTAGTTCGGCAAATAGTTCGGCGAATGTATAGAGTGGCCGATAAACTAAGAAAGTAGTTGATTTTACTATGTTTCCTTCGCAACCAATACCGTGAAGAACCTAAAGAGAAGAGTTCTACAAAAACATTGTAAGAGAACCAGATAGTCCAATAGATGACGATGGGCTTGCAACTTCTCACACCGTTCACCTTCTTCACCGTTCTTTTACATGGACTTCAGACGCACAGCTGACTATCATCCTCACCTGGTTGATATTCCACTTATTAGAACTAAGCACATTCAAAGTTATTTTATTATGCGCACTGCAATTTGGAATCAGCTTCCATCGTCTGTATTTCCGCTGAGCTACGACCCTGTTGTTTTAAACAAGCGCTCCATCGTAGACCTCATTCTTGCCTGTGTAAGTTTCGAGGTCAAGAGCCGACCCATCATCATAAAAAAATAATTCTATTCGATCATTAAAAAAACCTATTGGAATACTTTAATTCTGAAAATGTAGGCACGTAGGACCAAAATCCTAAAGCTCTTCAAAGGGTCTTGAGCAACATTAGATCTGACAGAATGAACCTGCTTTGAAACAGTCATGATCCTGTTTTTGTTCATAAATGGATCAAAGAGACAATGAATCCCTGTGTCCCCTAGCTTTTAGCGTGTTTAAATATTTAGCGTAATCCCGGGATTCACCGGTCATCCATTTAGCACGGCTGTGCCCGAATAATTGGCAAACACCCGTTTGATTGGACGGTTGAATTATAAATACAGGTAGTGACCATAGGGGAACATAGGGGTCTACAACACTATTGTACCGATACAGCAACATTTTCAGTATTGCCAGTAGCATACACGGAAGAATTTCAGCCGATACAATTTGGTATCGCACTGCAATTTAACGTGTAAACGGTCATCGGATGCGGTCATTGGATGTGCAGCGCTCGCTCGATCGCTAAATATGTCATCGGCTTAGCAAAACGAAACAAAAATCGCATCGTGTAAATCCATACTAATAATACTTATTATAAATGTGAAAGTAACTCTATGTGCCTGGCTATCTGTCTGTCTGTCTGTTTGTTACCTTTTCACGCCCAAACCACTGAATAGAGTTACAGATTAGGCTGAAAATTGGCATGGATAAAGGTTGTATCCCAGGGATGGACACAGACTTTTTATTCCGAATAAATCTCGAGGGACCGCGGATTACACCATGGGAGCGCAGCTAGTGTTCTACATGGTACCTCCACACAGCAACTCTACTAGTAATTACAGTACAACCAATGGATCTTCACATTCATGAAGTTAGCGTTTCGTTCGGTAGACAATTTTGTTTGAAAAAGCATCTTCTGCGCATGGAAGGAAACGGGTAACTTCACGCATAACTAGATCCGTTAAGCGAACTGTTAATACTAGACTCTACTAATACTGTAATACCTAAGCATAATGTTTTTGTGTGTCTTTGCTTTCTTTTCTTAAAGAATTTTTTTTAAAACTTTACATTTGACTAAAAATTTCAAATTGTGTATTGGATTTTATTGTATGACAACTTCATCAACTTTTTTTTCATTTTTTCAAAATCTCTCTTGCAAACACTTACTTTCACGAGAATCACAAAGATTTTATAAAAATGATGTCATAAATATTAATTTAAAATTAATTAAGCCGCGAAATCCTTACTGCGTCCTAAAAGGCATATTAATAACAAGAGGGTGATTAATCCAACCCATTTTGCCCAAATAGCATCCTTATGGGCAAAGCGTGTTTGAAGGTGATTATTCACTATGCTGCTGAGCTGTGAGGATTCATGTTGAATTGTTGGTTGTGTTGTTTTTCAAAAGGAAGGGAAAATGTACCTAATGATTTGACAGTGACGAATGATATGACAGTTTTATAAAGAACATCATAGAAGGAATGTAAAAAGGGAGACTTGCTGCACTTGACGGTGGAGCGTAGAGCCAAGAGGCTCATAAGCGAAGACTATTTTGCCGAAGAAAAACTCGACAGTCTGAGCCATCGTCGTGAGGTAGCGAGTCTGTCTGTCTTCTATAGATTGACTACGGTGAGTGTGCCCAAGAGCTACACGACCTTATTCCACCTTCACCGTTCTTTTACAGGGATTTTAGACGCACAGCTGATATCCTGGTTAATATTACACTTATAATTAAGCGCATTCAAAGTTCTTTTATTATGCGCCCTGCAAAAATTTGGAATCAGCTTCCAGCGTCTGTATTTCCGCTGAGCTACGACGCAGTTGTTTTTAAGAAGAGAGTTAATAGGCATCTTCTGGGTAGGCTCGCTCCATGGTAGACATCACTCTTGCCTGTGTAAGATACTTAAGCACAGTAAGAAGAGGCTGCATTGTAAAGAGATAAAATAAAGAAAGTAACGTCACTGCACTGACAAGGAGCTAAGATCTAGGAGCATAATAGGTCGGGTTTTATTTAGTCTTTCAAGTACTTGTTTTTTATTAAAAGGGGTCTAAATTAAATAGTTATCAATGAATTTAGTGAAAGCAACATCTGAACAAAAAGAATAGCAGACAGAATTGATTTCTTTTAAAAACTCCTAAATTTTTAAGTAATAATACTTATCTTTATAAAAAGTTACGATATCTCATCAATATCAAAAGCATTTGCAAAATATAATGATCGCTGTACCCAGTATCTTAAAATAACTTTATTCGCTTACCTACATCAACTTACCGTAAAAAACTCACAAACGAGTTAATAAAACTAAATGATAAAAAATGCTAATGAAGGATCTTCGGCCATTTACTTTTAATTTTATCAATTTATTTGTAGAAACGCTTGAGCTATCTATAGATTGTTTTTAATTAGATGTCTGTTGAAAACAATCTAGGGATAGCTTAGCTGATCCATGTTTTACTCCGTGAATGACAGATGCTGTCATATTTACTAAATACATTAGTATAGATAATAAGGAACAGAAATGCTAATGACAGTGGTCAAAATTAACCTTAATTTAATATAATTAATTACTTATTTAAAAAATATACTTAATTTTATTTTGTTTATATGTATTTTACCTTTACTTACTTTTACTTAAAAATATATAGAGAACTTTAATTTTAGTTTGATTTATGGGTTATGTAAAACCAAGATGTATTTCGGGTGATAAAATATAAATTATAATAAGTATAAAAGATTAGATAATCTGATAATCTGACCATCCAATAAATCCACCAATAAATTAACTTGAAAGCTTTCTCTTTTCTTTTTTAATTTAAAGAAGCAAATAAGAAATAGGTACCTATCTAGTTAAGCTCTATAATTATAATGATTTTAATAAACATAAAAACTCCTTTAGGTAATACTGCTTATTATAGGGTTATTTCGTTTTATCGTGTACAATAAAGTAAACCTATAAGCGAAAAGTGGGCATACCCTAATGCCATAGTATATTTTGAAAGGATCTGGAATACTCAAAAATAAACAAATAAATAATGCTGGACTTTTCACACAGCATCATCTAGCCCCAAAGTAAGCAGAGCTTGTGTTATGGGTACTTACATGACTGATATACTACTTATATACTTTTTGTTTGTAAATACATACGTATTATACATAGAAACACCCAGACCCGAGACAAATATTTGTAGATCATACAAACATTGGTCCCGCCGCGGGGATCGAACCCGCAACCTTTTGCGTCGCAGGCGTGCTTTCGCCCACTGCGCTACAGAGGTCGTCATCTGAAAACGATCTGAGAGAATGTCTGCTGCGCCTTGGGGAGTTGTGATCCTGTATTTTATGAGACCATTGAGTTAGGATACTAAAGAGTCAAAATATCTAACTGAAAACACTTTAAAAATGTCCGAGCACCGTTCTTTGATGACATTTGCTAGAATGTAGACGTTATCTCACTTGTTTAAGTGTTCAATGTCGCTTGTCGCAAAAAGAAAAACTCGGCGCACCGTAGCCTGCGCCGAATTTTGGCGCGGACATTTTATTAGTCAGATTGTATCTCTATAGTATGCTAGCTCAATGGATAATACACGTATTTTGATAGTGCCCTCTCATATTTTGATTTGTGCCCTCTTACATTTTGATACCAATTTCATTTAGAATGCATCTCAAAAATTGCGTCCCGGGACTTGAAAGTTGAACCTGCGACCCTTGCCACAAATCGGTAAAGGTAAATCTTTACTTATAGTATAGGTATTCTATTCAATATAAGATAGGTTAGATTAGTTGAAAATAGTGTCAACATTTTCAATTATCTTCCACTAAACAGCAGTTAAAATTCCAGCACTAATTAACCTAGTTAGTCGCTTTCAATTATTTTACATCAGCAATTGTTCTTTGCGAACATTTTTATTTCATAATTGTTTCACAGAAATGCATTGTTATGCATTCAGTGCTAAATAGTGAGAGTAAGGGCCTTCGAAAACGTAGATTGACATTGGATTTTTTAGTACTTATCTTTAGCTGTCCGTCGCGGTGTTACCCGCGGTCCCTCGGGAAAACTTCACTTTCCCGGGATAATGTATAGCCTATGTTCATCAGGGATAATGTAGGATTCTAATGGTGAAAGAATTTTTCAAATCGGTCCAGTAGTTTCGGAGCCTAAGTATTCAATTCTAACAAAAAACAAATCATTTCTCTTTATAATATTAAGTGTAGATTAAATATAATCAACTTAATAGTAGATAATTTATTGCATGACCATTCAAAGTATTAACTTATAAACGAAGACTAGCTAGAGTTCGGTACCTAATCTTGGTTTTTTGTTAAAAACTATAGAGACGAAACCAAAATAAAAAACACACTTCCATGGATTAGTTCTTCTAAGCTTGTTTTTGTAATTCTTTTAAACCTATACTTATGAGTTAGCATTTTATGGTCTCTACTTTAAGATTGAATACCAGAGAGAAGGTATCTTCTTCGTTATAATATTAAGGTCTCTGAGCTCTGAGGCCTGGACACTAGAGAGAGGTAGAGTGGGCTCCAATTCTTTTAAAGATAGGTATCACTAACTTGTTATCATTTTTTTAATGTTTTCTAAGTACATACCTAAGTATATTTATTTTTCTACTTATTGTAGGTATTCGCTTTGGTCTGTCTAGAAATGTAAAAAGTCTAGACCTAATATGTTTTAGGTCAGTTGCCTAAAATTAAAAATATTATCCCAAAGACGCTAAATGAAAACAGAATTTCTCACATTAACAGCACCTAAAATGCCTTTTTGAACAAGCCTTTAAAACTGAAAACCATAATTGAAAACGGTCGACTGTACAAAGAACAATTTCACAAATTGTTTCAATTCACTGATACATTCCATTACATTCTCATTAACAATGACTGAAAAATGTGTTTATTTGTTGTAAAATGGCTATAAAACTTACAGGGGATGGTAAATCCGGTTGTTTTGTGTGATTTTAGCACTATATTCACGGCACTCGCGTACGCACGTTCTGTGCGGAGGTTCGGAGAGGACTGACACTCCGAGAGGGGCTTTTACTGAGGGCTGGGCCTGTCTCGCGGCGTTTACTTAGCTTCAACGTATATTGCTGCTTTAGTGACGGATTAATCAAATATTTGTCTCTAGTCTGGCTGTCTGGGTGCTTTCTCCATAGGTGCACACCTATGTGTGTAAAAAAAACTTTACTTTGAAGCTATAGGATAGTGTTTGAAATGTCCAGCATAATTTATTTATCTCGTCATGATAATTTAAAGTGATCCCAGGCAACGCTTGAACAGATTTTGATGAAATTCGATAGAAAGGTAGCTTACAAGCTAGATTCACTTTGGTCCCGGAAAAGTGAAGGGAGATTAAGAATTCTGCGGGTGAAACAGTAGAACGCAGCATCTGTAGTGCAGGTAAACTGTTATCATTTAGAATACTTAGGTAAGAAAAAAACCGCTCATCTGAGCCTTGTTTGAGCCAGCAATGTGCAGTTTACAATGCGTTACCGTCACAGCAGGTAACAATATTTCAGCGTAGCGGAGGCTGCAGTGGCCCACAGTGTTATTGATGTTAGTATGCAATCTTGATACGCTTTTATTGAACGAAAGAAAATGTTCTATCCTGTGTAATTTTTCTGTGACACAAAATAAATGGTTATAATTAATTTTATTCTATTCTATTTTAGAATTCTTAAATAAGTATGTAATAATTATTATACCTACATTTAAAACGAGTTCGTATGTACGTTCTTAAATCGTCATAGCTTAACGACTTAAGTGAATTTTATGTTAAAATAACAATCAATTTAACGTTGTTGCTAGTGAAGTCGTTCTTGATAGACTGAAAAGTTAGCTAGTGGATGGGTGACCTAGCTAGTTGCAACTGAGCGCTTCCGTGCTTCGGAATTAAATTGTCGGGAAGGTTCAGCCGGGAGGTTGAGCCATGGCGGAGGCCTTAAGGCGGCCTAAAACTCCGTCACCAGCGTGGGCCACTGACTCATACGAACTTACTTTACTGTTTTACGCGTAGAAAATTGCAATGCGATCAATGATCTTTTGTTGTATAATAGGTATGTATTTACAAACAAAAAGTAGGTAGGTATATAGGATCTTTCATTTTAAACTAACTTAATTCAGGAATTGGGTTCAACAAGCACCTAAATTAAAAACTATTTATGTAGGTACTTAATGATTATTATTTTTGTTTTGTTATGAAAATCCCGAGAAAATCCATAAAGACTATCCTTTCAATTGATTGCTGCTTCTTGTTAGTCCATTCGACGTGTGACGTGTGCGCTGCGATTGGTGAAACGTTTATTCTCCTTGAAAATATTATGCAACATGTCCTAATAATCAATAAAAGATACATTTTGAAGTTAAAACTTAAATCGGCTTAGGAATTAAATTGATAAGCTCATATTCTACGAGTACAACCCGTCTATTTACAACCCAAAAAAAGCCATGTCAGTTTGTGTAGTTTAAAATACCTAAAAGTAAAAAATTTAAATACGTATGTATATATATATATATATATATGTATTATAATAGTTTATAATGAAAGACCCTGTACCAGTCATGTAGTAGGTACCCATAACACAAGCTCTGCTTACTTTGGGGCTATATGATGCTGTGTGGAAAGTTCAGCATTATTTATATATTGGTGTTGTACTACGGTGACTGCTACTGTGGCGAGGTCGGCGACACGTTTGGGCTCCACTCGATGCAGTTGATGCGCCGCTCCGTTACCTAATGACAAGTCCAACATGCTTCGACAACAATTGTCTAATAAAATCAGTTACAGACACTGCACTCTGTTAATTTGATTATTTATTATTTTCAAAGGATGAATCGATTGATCTGAGAGAAGTCTATTATATTCTTTTTGTAGGTGAAAATTATGAAAATGTAAGAATATGGTGACGGTGCGGTGAGCTGATCTGATGATGGAATCAGGAGCTGTTCAACGGAATTCCTCAACAAATAAAAGAGAATTAAAGAAGCATCAAGATCTGAAAAACTCGGTTAAAAACAAAATAAAAGGATCAAAATCTGAAATGATGTCAGTCGTGCTTGAAATCGTGATACTTACAGTGCCACAAACTTGTCAACCGGTGAGAGAGGCGCTGTTATCGCATCAAACCGTGTTTGTTGCCCTGATTCTTCACGGTATTGGTCGCGAAAGAACAGGAGTAAATTAGTTCTAAGACTATTCTAAGTGATCCCAGCGGTCCTACTGAATAAATGCTTTTGGACTTTGTTGTTGGCAGAAAAATAAATTTTACAGTAAAGTTCGTTAGTTCCTCTTTTGGCCACCGCACCAGATAAGTTTGTGGCACTGTACCTAGTTCTTTCAGGTTTTGTAAACTGATAATAATATCGAAATCATTTCATCAGTGCAGTTACACTTTTATTTATCAGATTGTATTGCAGTTGCAGTTTCACAACGATGCTTACTAACCTACTGTTTGTGGAGCGTTTTGTTTTTATATCTAGGTTTTCTAGAATGGTGACATGAAGAATAGTCACGTATAGGACTAGTATCAGGTAGGTACAGTAAAGTAAAGTAAAGTAAAAAGTGATTTATTGACATAAATTTTTTTTGATACATATTGTTTTGAATCCAAAAAACAACACACATTACAAACTAGTAGGTAATAGGTAAACTGGTACCACGTGGGCGAAGCCGCGCGCAGAACCTAGTAAAGGTTCTGCGCGCGGCTTCGCCCACGTGGTACCAACATTTTGAATAGCCTATATGCTATTCCAGGCTCTACATCTACGGCTATTCCAAGTTTCATCCAAATCGGTTCATGATTTAGGCGTGAATGAAATACAAACGTCCATAGGCGGATCCAGGAGGGGGGGCACGGGGGCACGTGCCCCCCCCCAGACGATATTTTTGTGTACCTACTAACTACGAAAAATTAATAAATTGTGAAATTTTTGTCAGTTTTTGTATCTTGTGCCCCCCCCAGAAAAAAATCCTGGATCCGCCCATGCAAACGTCTAAACAAACTCACGAACTTTCAGCTTCAGCTTTATTATATGAGCGGGTACCGTACTTAGTATTTTTTTGAGTAGGTACCTAAGTGGATCCGGCAGGCAAAGACCACAGGAGTGGCGTGAAAGAGAAAAGGCCTATACCTACCACCAGCAGTGGGTGTTACCGCCTGAATAGCTAGGTAGGTAAAGGTAAAATGACTTAGCTAATGTTTTAAGACCACCAGAATTTAACTTTACCTTTACCCCCCTACCTTAAGCCACGGATCGGCGAAGGTCGTGTCGTTGGTTCTAATAAGGGTAAATTTTTGGAATGCGTTTTAATTTAAAATCTGAAATGATCCATAAGCAGAAATTATTTTAGGGGTTAGGTTAGAAGTTACCGGTAACTTACTTAAGTTGGCAGAGGCCTATGCCAAACTAGGGCAAACGGAGGAAATAGGGCAAGAGTTATTATTATTATTATTCAGCCATTCTCGTCCCACTGCAGGGCAAAGGCCTCCCTTCCCTTCTTCCACTCTTCGCGATCTAACGCTGTAACAGGCCATGTTCTTCGATGAGAGTCAAGTTCGTCTCGCCATCTCATTCTGGGTCTTCCACGTCTTCGCGTCACATTTTGTGGGGTCCACTGCGTGGCTCGTTTTGCCCACAAATCGTTCGACATGCGGCAGACGTGTCCGGCCCAAGAGTTAGATAAACTAAAATTCGCGATAAAGAAAAACTGTAAACTCTGAATAAAGGCTTATATTATTATTATTGTTATTTTTATTTTTTTACTCGGTTCATTTTACAAAACCGGAATTGACTGAATTACACGGGCCAAAGCCAAGTGCACTTCAGTATGATGAATTGATGATTTATGTGTTTTCCCTAGTAATGTCAGTCTGTCTGTAGGAACTTGCGTACAATGCCTCATGTGTTCAGTATAGCCGCCTTTTGCATATGCACGTAGGTATATTTTATTATTATTATTTTAACTTACTTAATACAACAACATGGTTAGGTAAGTAAATCAATATCCGTAAAATACAACTTGCTCCGTTAGCTAAGAACGACAACTTCTTTATTTATCTGCTAGTCGTTCTCAAAGTGTAGACGTAGGTATGTCGTTCTTCATGACCAAGTGTAGTTCATGTCGTTCATGACCTTGTTAGCGTGTCGAACGCGCAACAAATCCTCTCCGTCATGCTTGCCGATATAGGTACTTGTGACTTGGGTGTCCTAAACACTAAATTGTTCATAAATGTTAGAGTTCTTGCCATTCTTTGAGAAAACTGAATATAATGGTGCCTATCTAATATCATGCCATATTATTTAGACCTCTCGCAGACTACAGACTTTTTATCGGCCGATAGTTGAGACGGAATATACCTACCTACTTCGGCTCGTAATGTATGGAGAAGTATATTCCGTCTCAACTATCGGGCGATAGAAAGTCTGCAGTCTGCGAGGAGGCTTATACCAACACAATTATAGATTGAAGCGCTCGTGGTCGTGCTTGCTTAGTCGTTCGTTCGTCGAAGTTAAGCAACGTTGGAAACGGCAAGTGGATGGGTGACCGCCATGCCAGTGGCATTTTCATCTGAGCGCTTCCGTGCTCAAGGAGGGCAAGTAAAATTGTCGGTCCTGAATAATTAAGTCGTTAAGCTATAACGGAGGCCTTAAGGCCTAAAATCGGCCTAAAATCTCCATCATCGGAGTTGGACCCTGGGCCGTATTCGCGTTCCTTTTTTTGTTCGTTTGATGAATATTCACCACGATTTCTGACTTCGCTATTATTAAAATTTTCCTTTCAACGTCTAAGTAAGTCCTTACTTCTGTAACCCCTAATATTCCCTTAACTCGACATAATTCGTCACAGCCATAAACTACGGTATATTCTAAGATAATGTGACGTTTTTACTATGGCCCAGTGGACTTGGGGACTACGTAAACTTGGGTAGGACTTTACGACCGATCTTATGACATTTTTATGTGCCGAGACTCGGAATATATCTTGGAATGAACGAAACACTGCAATCTACCTACTAGTTAAGGAGTGGGGATGTTATTTTTGAACGGTATTGCTCACGCTGATTTTTTCTAAAACCAGTATCGTTACGTTGTAAACAGCCCCATTTTGTGGAAATCGATGATGATAATGAAAAAGTCCCTAGATAATTCGAAGTAGCCACCCTCATCGAGTCGATATTAACTCGATTATGGGGACGGACAATTTCGGACGCCTGTAGAGTGCATCCATCGATAACTTGCTAGAGGGTGTTCTAAAACTTTATAACTTTATACCTATATGTGCTTTTACTATCCCAATATCGCATAGGTACCTAGTATGTGAATAGCCATCGTTAACTTACGTAGCGTCCGGGTGTTTAAATAGTGTCACTACCCCTACATCGCCTGTAGGTAGAGTGCAGTGGCAGTAGGTACCGCCTGTAGAGTGCATCCATCGATAAATGATTTATCTAGAATTCTCAAGGATATTCAAATATTCTCGCTACCCCTTTAGCGCCTGTAAAGCAGTAAAATATGAAAAAACGGAGCTAGAGGGTGTTCAAATACTCTCACTGCCTTATGTCCTATTTCTACTTCTGAAGTATTTTATTGATGAAAAATGTCACTATCCCAATCATCTAAAATATTCCAAAACAATCTCTCATTTAGGGTGGTCGCACAGTCCAGCCGAGCGGAACGCGGCGAACTGACAATTCAGTAGAGAAAATGCTGCTGACGTCATCGGCATTTTTTGTGTAGAAAAATTACTGCGGCGCGTAAGGCGCGGGCAGTGTGCGATCAGGTTTAACTTTAAATACCTATCAAAAGTGGCGGTTCCATTTCGCTTCCTAGATAGATCCATTGTCTAGAGAAAAAGAAACAATATATTTTTCTGAGATCATCCCCAAACTTTCCACAATGTTGTGGTAGGTGTATAAGAAAATTGCATGTCTGACAAGGGGAGAATAGGGCGAGACGGGGGGGTCCCGATATTCGAAATGCCAGTTGATCGGTTTTTGATTGGATGGCATTAACGGAAGGTCAGATAGGGTGTAATGATAGTTATATTGCTTGATAAAATAGCGAGATATATATAGATAGATAAACGCTTTATTGTACACAAAAACATAATAAGTACAGAGAATACATAAAAATAGACATTGTACAATGGGCGGCCATATCGCTAAAAGCGATTTCTTCCTGGCAACCATTTGTATGGACAGGATTGTCGAATACAGAAATACAGCGGTGTACAAAAGTTAATCTCAGAAGAGAACAGTAACAAACTAAGTACCTACCTATACACACCCAACACACAAATGACTTACACATAGAGCACTGAAAAAGCAAACAACTACAAACTACAAATAACTTACCTACTATTAAACAATACGAACTGTTAGCAGTAACCAGACATGGAAAGATAATGTTCACAGACACTGGATTTAAAAATATGGTAGAGATTTAGACAATCGAATGGAAACAGGTAGAGAGTTCCATAGCTGCACAGCTTGTACAGTGAAAGAGTCACCGTACATAGTGGTGCCATGCATGGACGGGAGTTGCAAACTGGAGAGAATTTGAAGATCGAAGATTCCGGTCATTAAGCCTGATGAACGAAAACAGAGCAAAAGCGTTCATTTAAATAGTCTACTTCTTTGATATACTTAACTAAAGAAAATTTAAAAGAATCAGCATTGCCATTCAGCGTGGCAATGCCGCCAGTGTTTTGGGCACGCTTCCGACTGGCAGTGACCTGGATCAGTTGAGCTATCTATAGATCGTTTTTACGACGATCCTTAGATAGCTTGACTGATTCTATTGTATTTTGTAATTTTATGTACATATTGTAGTAGCTTAGTTTCTGTAAATAAATTTATTGAAGAAAATTAACTAAACATTACACAATAATGGTATCTACCTATCTCCAACCAAAGCGCGGTAGACAATGCTCATACCCAGCTTATCAATATCATTAGATAGATCTATCCTACGCTTCGACAAAAACATTCATCACTCCACCGGAGTACATTTATATCCTTAGACTAAACGTCTCTCGACACCGGATATCCTAAGGCACATTCATACAAAATGTTGACATATTCCTTTATCACCCAGCCTTACCCCAAACCACTCTGTATTCTTCTGCCGTTTTATTATCGCCTTTATTGTGTCCACGTAAAGTTTAGAATTGTTTTGTTTAGCTTTTCGGTGGTAAGGGTGGTTGTGAAAACAAAGATGTTTATAAAGAGCACGCTTTAGACTAGGGCTAAAATAAACAAGGGAATCAGGGTTGATAAGGGTGGCGAAGGTAGTATTTCACTGTCTGGTAGTAAAGTAGAGCTATTTATTTGGGCTTTGTTTTTTATAAGAGAAAAATAGTATTTGAACTAAACGGTATGTTAGGTAGTTTACTGAGGATGGTTTAGGTGCTGGGCAAGTCCATTTCATCTCATACAATGACCCATACTACACCGTCCCGTTGAGTGCAGGCATAGGTTGCCTCCTGACGACCTATAGGTCCCAGAAACCCATAAAACAAATGATTAATCATTCATGAAATAGACAGTAAAAAACCTTAACAGGGTCACTACTGTATCCCCAAGGCGTGGTAGACATTCTCTCAGATCTTTTATATTCCAGATCCTTTGAAGATGTCTAAGGGACATACAAATACATATTTGATACATGCCCACATCTTGCAGAAGTTAGTATTCCATACGTGACAAGTTGCAAGCCCATCGCCGCCTATAAGAACACTAACTGGTTTCCTCACGACGTTTTCCTTCACCGTTCAGAGCTCGTGTTTGGACCATCGGATTGAAAGTCGAGTCAAAATAGACAGTAAATGAGTTTTAAGGACCTTGAATCGAAGGCACTATAAACACTTCTATTATCATTTAGGTATTCTTCGAAAAGTCACCATGAAAATATCCAAATAACCGTGTCAAATGTATTGTGACTGAAATATTTAAATTGCGAAAATATCATATCCAATTCATTTGTATTAGTGAGTTGAAGATGCGTGCTAGTCTGTTTGTGTTGGGTGTGCTGGTGTGGGTGAGGCATTGTGTAGTTGGATCTAGTCAAGTAGTAGGTACCCTGCCCTATATCCAATAGTCTTCTTCTTCTTCTTTTCGAGTCAATAGTTCTACAAAAATTCAAATTTTATCCGCGAAAACTTCAGAAAAACTGCATTCAGGTCCCTTGTGCAGTTGTTCGAGCACAGAGGGCAATCTAGACGGGGTGACTCATCGTCTGGCTGGTTTCACCGCAGTATCTAAGCGTCCTCGCAGACTGCAGACTTTCTATCGGCCGATAGATGAGACGGGCTAATACTTCTCCATACACATTACGAGCCGAAGTCTGCGAGGGGGCTAATAGTTATTTCTGCCCCTAGACTCTCTGTATTCTGTGCTTATACATACTGGCCCTAAAAAACGAAGTCCCACTGTGTGTCTGTCCCTCTATAGTACCTACCTACCTACCAAATCAACCCACTTATCTCCTAACATCATTTTCATCACTAGATAGAGAGACTATATAGGAAGGTTTATACTTAAGTATTGTTTTGTTTAGTTACATTGCACTTGCACCAGTTCATTATAAAAATGGACACTAAGCTGTAGATTAGAGACATTAGACCTATTCTAAATAAAAAGGTTAAAATATTTTTTACATTAATAACTTTCTGTATATGTATGTAAACTTCTTATTTTATTCCAGATCGTGTGTCTTGGAAATGAAAATGGCGGTAAGTTGATTTTTAGGGTTCCGTACCCTAAGGGACCCTAATACTACTCCGCTGTCCGTCCGTCTGTCACCAGGCTGTATCTCGTGAACCGTGATAGTTAGACAGTTGAAACTTTCGCAGATGATGTACCTATATGTGTTGCCGCTTTAACAACAAATACTAAAAAAAAAGAATAAAATAAATATTTAAGGGGGCGGGCTCCCATACAACCAACGTGATTTTTTTGCCGTTTTTATAGACGGAAACCTTTGTGCTCGAGTCTGACTCGCACTTGGCCGATTTTCCTTCTAAGGATCGTCAAAAAAGCCTTTGTAAACTATTTCAACAAAACTTCCTTCGATTTGAAACTAGTTTTCTCTTACAGCTGTGTATGCATCTCCGGTACCGGGCCCTTGCAACTACTTCCTCCAATTACAACCAACCACCACCACCACCACGACCCCACCTCCCAAGACCGAAGAGGAGAAACTAGAGGAAGCTAAGAGAGAGAGGATCAAGCAGTATAAAACTAGTAAGTATACTCGAAACGGCTAGAAGGATACGAATGTTAGCGAGGTAACTTTAAACCTTGGATAAACGTCGGACTACTTTATCCCGGCAATGTCCCGAGGGACCGCAAGTTAAATTGCAAGTAATAGAGCTCAGATAGTCTAGTGTTTTTCTCTATGGCTATTTTTAAATACTAGCGGGACACCACTTTTTTTAACACACTTGTTAAAAAACAAAACATGGAATAAAAACTTCAAGGATACACTAATAAACATGAAAAAAGTGGAACCGTCTACGACCTTATACCACGCTTATACTCTCAGGCCGTTATTAATAAACGTGGTGTAATGTTACGCCAGGTCTATACTCCAAAAATTGTATGGTTCCTACCTAACTTACACCCGGCGTAACTTTACCACGTTTAATAACAGCCTCAGATGTCCTACAGAACACAGTTGTAGATAATTTCCTATGGTAAAGTTCTGTGTGCGTTATTGAAACGTAACTATAGTCTTTGTAAATTATTGTTTAACTAATGGTTCATGTTATCTTTGTTTCAGTTCTGGAAGAAGTATGTAAGTATTGCAGGCGGTGAGATCAAATGCTAAACTATTTTTTTAAATCAAATGGGTTAGCATTTTTATTAGAAGCTCCAGTTATCAAGTGATTACCTACTAAATAACTTGCTTCATAAAAAGTAAGAGTATTCTTCTTCTTCTTCTGATTTAAGGGTAGTCTTTTTTTTCTGATTTAAGGTTAAGCTTACCTGATGCATCCTTTTCCATTTACTTCTATCCAGGGCAGCCTCCTTCACCTCTTTATAAAAGAGTAAACGATTACTAAAAGATTGTAATGATTACCTACCTACTAAATAACTAAGGTGTGCTCAGTACAAATAAGATTGGTTTTTATTTCAGTATTTGGAAATAAGGGTACAAAGGAAACGAAGGCAGAAGTGAAGGAACCAGAGACACCGAAACCAAAAATCTACGACATGAACACTTTCTTCTCCGCCTACATGGAGTTCTTGACTAAGTTCTTCAACATGTTTTAGCATATTTTTATTATGTAAATGTTACTGTTTTATATTTGTAATATGAAAGTAAACAATAAATAATTTTATATTAATTTATTTCAGACTCATTTCAACATAAAATGAGAAATTCAAACGCTTGATTAATTATACAATATTAGTCGAATTTCTTACAAAACAACGCTAAGGCAACTAATACTGTACAACCAACCCTAATCACGCCCACACACAGTGCGGGTAAAACAACAAATTCGTACATTCGATGGATAATACTAATCTTGTAATCCCAATCAGAACTTAACTAAGGAGTCACAGTATTAGTATTCACCACGATGGCACACAAAACTGAACTCTATACCCATCTACACATAATACAAAATCAGTCGCCGACTTAATAAATAAAAATTGCACACTCGTCGGAACTTGGAATATTTCGAGCTTAGCGCCTGGCTAAAGGACTGGGTGCCGCGGTAAAACTCAGTTTCCATGGCAACGCGCCACACAACTCTATTGTCTTTGTATTCACACACTTCTTACAACTCATCGTGCTCCTCCTGAAAATAAAGAAAACACAAATTTTAATAATTATTATTATTATGAGCCCGTAATGTCCCACTGCAGGGCAAAGGCCTCCCTTCCTTTCTTCCACTCAACTCTATTGTAAGCTAATGTTGTCCAATGTGAAGAGTAAGAGTCAAGTTCGTCTCTCCACCGTCGCCGTGGTCTGCCGCGTGGTCGTTTCCTGTCTCTGGGGATCCACTCTGTCGTGATTCGAGCCCACAACTCATCCGACATGCGGCAGACGTGGCCTGCCCAATCCCATTTTAGTTTGCCGACTTGTTGCCCAACGTCCGCGATTTTTGTTTTGGAGCGCAGTTCACTGTTTCTGATGCGATCAGTTAATTTCACGCCTAGGATGCTGCGCTCCATAGCTCGCTGGCAAACCCCGAGTTTGGACTTCTGCAGATTTGTCATTGACCAGGTTTGTGAGCCGTAGGTGAGGATGGGGAGAATGCATACGTCCATAAGTTTGCGTTTCAGAGTGAGAGGAAGGTGACCCTTCATCAGGCTTTTCATAGACCAATAGCCCTTCCAAGCGTTTTCTGTGCGTCTTAAGATTTCAGCATCTTGTCTGCTATGGAAGGATATTTGCTATGGAAGGACAAATTTTAATAATAGATATTGAATATCTCACTCGTATAATAAAGCTTTGCGAGTTTGTTTAGATGTTTGTGTTTCAATCACGCCTAAACCAGTGAACCGATTTGAATGAAATTTGTTATAGGCGTAGATAGTGACCTGGAATAGCATAAAGGCTATTCAAATGTTGGTACCAAGCGAGCGAAGCCGCACGCAGAAGCTAATCCATAATAAAACTTTCTTAGAATATTTCTTCGCTGAGTAATTGAAATTGTATTGAAATGTAAAATTAACGGGTAATTTTCAAGGCGCAAAAGAATTTGCAAGACAAAACGAATCTGAATATTCATTGCTAGTTTTTACCGATGAAATTGAATTTACAACACGAATAACTAATGTAATGAGTCATTCATGTGTGACAAATGAAACGCAAATACTTTGTTACATGTGGGGTCAGAACTTGTGTTCGATGTTACATTTATAAATATTGAACAATTTGTTAAACAAGCCGAAAACGAAAAAACCCCCGCCACTTCTAGAAAAATTAAGACATAAGGAAGTTAGTCAGATCCTCTCATCAACTATTAAAGAGCTGATGATCTTCAAACGGCTTATCAGGTCATGGTTACCTTACCATATACTTTCAATATCATTGTAGCACGGTACCAAATTTCGAATTAAACGTCAAAATGTTAACAAAATATGTCGATATCGCTTGATGGCTGGTAACATTGGCTGTAACTATGAAAGTTACAATTACAAGCTATGTTATACGATGAAAATTGTCACTCGACACTCATTTTATTAGGGACTAACTCGAATAACAGAGTTTTTAAACCGCCTAAAGCCTTCGTCACTGATTATGAAAAGTCGGGTGTCAATGTGTACACCAAGACACTAGCACCGGTATTCACAAACATTACTGAGGTCTCACAGTGCGCGCGGACGCACAGTGTCCCAAAAACCTACTGATTTTGGGACCCTGTGCGTCCGCGCGCACTTGGAAACGTCAAAGTAATGTATGTGAATACCGGCATTAGTTGCAGACGTAAGTGTCAATGTCGCTAGACTAGTGTCTAATGTCAGTGTCGTGTATAATCTTTCATATCTAGAGTATAAAATATCACAAGTATTGTATACTGTGTCCAAGAAGCTACAAAATAAAGAAAGGAAGACCGTGTCGGAGGTGGGACGACATAAGAAATATAGCGGGCATTGCTTGGGGAAGACAAGCGCTGAACCGCGCACAGTGACAAACTCTGGGGGAGGCCTATGCTGGAAAGCAAGAGGATCTACACGCACCGGTGTCAATTTAAATAATATTTTATAGTTTTAAGTAAACTTATTGTAAGATTGTTAAAATAAAGGCTATCATTATCATTATCATTGTATACTAACGACAGGCGCGGCTTCTCCCGCTTCATCGTCCAGATCTTCATCATCCTCGTCTTCCTCCGGCTTCTCAGCCTTCTCCTTCTCACGCTCAGCCTCATCCTGAAACAACCATCCATTATTATTATCTCTAAAAATGTCACAGCCAACTACAAAGTCCACCAACCATTTCTATTATTTATTTCCTATTTCATCTATATGTTTTAGACACTACAGCGTCCCGTTGTGTGTAGGCATAGGTTGCTGCACTGTGTATATAAATCTTTAGTTTGGGTTTTGTAATTCCCCCAATTCACGGCAAAGAGAGAGATCTCACATTACTAAGGTCGACACCAACTGGTCCACATACCTTAGGGCCTTTCAGCCGCCAGTTAATGTCGGATAGTTCTATATAGGTTAGATGTGCTTGTAAACATCGTAAGCGCGATCTGGGATTCAAATCGCCAGCGCCGTCTAGCGGTGAAGCTCTAGGTTGCTGTAATTGGCAACTCTATTACGATGCCCTTGTAGTTCAGGCGATCGTAGTTATGAGGTTGCCACATCTCATTTAATAAAGATCCAAGTTTTTTTATTAGCTCATGGCACTCATGGATGGGTTTATATTTTTTCTCGACAACATTATCATCGATTTCAGGTGTGTTTTCGACATTGTCTGTTATGATTTTGCGTTATCTTACAAGTATTGAGAATTGCAGCTTTAGGTATTTTTATTTAATGCTGTGTGTAAATGATGCAAATCTATTTGATACAGTGAAGCTTCTTGAAGCACAAAAATTTAAACGCCAATAATTCTCAAACCAACCTGTTCACTCTTCATCTTCTTCTCTCCCTCCAAGGTCTTCTTCAGAGCCTCTCCGCGTTCCTTAGCAGCCTCCACATCGTCGGTGAACAGGAAGTTGTCGAAGATGGTGCCAGACTTGACCTGCCATAAGTCCAGACCGACAGCACAGATCTCATCTCGCTTGTATATACTGGCATCGGGGGAGTATTCTGGGTTGTCAATCTCGGGGTGCACCCATGGACCCTTATATGCTGGGTTGTCAATCTGAAAGGCGAAAGATATTTGAATTTTTACATGGAAGGAGTAAATAGTACCTAGGTATTTAATTGCTTTGTGGATGGCGTTGTGTAGTCTATCAATATTAAAAAAAGAATGAAATATCCTTTGATTTAATGTCTAAGGTAAGAAGGCTTATTTGTAATGGCATTTTTATCAATATCATGTTGTGTGAATCAATCTTATCAGTTTAATTTAAATGTGTTACAAGGAAAAATCTTATCTTGAATTAACAACAAAATTCTAATTGATTAAAACATTAATTATGTCATTGAAAAAGTAGTTTATATTTATTAATTTTTGATAACAACTTTTCAAAATTTTCTTTTAAAATTACTGTAATCAGATACCGACAAGTATATTCAAAAATATGGCGACAAATCCAATCCTAATCCAATAAATATATTTATAAAGGGTTGTAAGAGCATTCAAATCAAAATATGAACTGTTTTATTTTTAGTTCCAGATCCTTTAAAGATGTCTAAGGGGGTGGTCAGAGGCATGTACAAATACATATTTGATACATGCCCACATCTTGCAGAAGTTAGTATTCCATACGCGATAGGTTGTAAGCCCATCGCCGCCTATATCTTCAGAGGATCTAGAATATAAAAGATCTGAGAGAATGTCTACTGCGCCTTGGGGATACAGTCGTGACCCTGTTTACTGTGTTTTATTATTTTTAGTTTTTAGAACGCCGAATTAAGTACATATACCAAACTAAGTACTAGTTTGGTATACTAAAAAATCCTTACTAACTATTGCTTATCTGTGAGACACCATTGAGTATGTTCCAGTTACGTTAAAACGTTATACTTGTTACAACTGACAATTCGAAGTCAATTTTGTTACACATTTACGTAACAAATTGTGGTTCAACAAACTTTTAGAAGAGGTTATCTTAGACCTACTTATTTTAATGAACTTATTAGTTCAAACTAACCTGCTTAGGAGCCCAAACGCCCTTGTATTCAGGGTTGTCGATCATAGGAGGCTCCCATTCTCCGTCCATCTCATCGTCCCAGTCATCAGGCTTGGTGGCATCGGGGTCGGGGATGTGTTCAGGTTTCTCCCAGTCCTCGGGCTTCACGTCGGTAGGGTCGGGGATGGTGGCACGCTCGTCCCAGTCTTCTGGCTTCTTGGCTTCGGGGTCCTGGAGAAGAAGATTATCATAAGTAATGGACTTTGCTTGTCTACATTGAGATTTCAAAGCTTTTGTAATCTTGTTGCCTCTATAATAATTTTTGGTAAAAAAGTTACCTTTAGTAGTGATTTTTGTTATAAAAGCAACATTAAATATACGTATAATAGCAATTTGTAATTTGAACCATTGCTGTATTGATCCCAAGGGTCATCTTAAATTTTTTTTTCTCGGAAACATACATAACATTCCGAGAAAAAAATTATTAGGACGTAAAAGTATCCCCTCTGCAAGCTTATCAAACATTTTGATTTACGATTAAGTGCCGTTTTAGAGGAATATTAGGAAAAAGAAAAAGTTTATCATTAACCAAGGGTTACAATTTCAACCTGGCTTGGAACCTTCTTGTACTTATGCCAGATGGTTCCACTCTTGCATATCCATATTATTATTTGTTACTTATTATTCTGTCGTGAAAGAAAGAAACAAAAACTATTGTAGGTAGGTTAGGATTTGGCCTCTTTCTGTGAAGCCGTTCTGGTCCAGAAAGAGGCGGCTGAGCGGGATCGTGAGAGGGCCGATCCCGCTCGGAGAAGGAGGCGGAGGCGGGGCGCTAACGGCCGTCCCGCACCGCCTGCCCATCCGTGAGGGGGGCGGAGTGGTATCCCCTGCCAAACAGGGGACTTTCCGGGTCCGCGGGTGGTCGAAGTGGGGACTTCGGCTGTCCATGATGCGGACCCCGGGAGGGCGGCGGCGCTCTGTGGCGAGCGCCGCCGTAAGCACCGCGAGGGTGCCGGGCGTGGCTGTGGATGCCATTCCCGGGACAGTGCTTAGGCAAAATGCGAGAGGGGCACCGCTGTGTTCCATAGGAGATCGCGGAGCCCCTCGACAAGCATGGAGGCCGGCCACGCGTCAGTTTTTAGTCGGTGAGAGTCCGACATAACCCTTCCGCTGTCCCCACGGCGGTCGGGTATCCATAATGGATTTTCTGACGTTATAAAAAAAAAAAAAAAAAAAAGGTAGGTTAGGATTATAAGTACTATAAAAAGCTTACCTTGATCTTCCTAGGCGGCAGGAAGTCCCAGTCAGCCTCCAACTCTCCGCTCTCAACCTTTTCATTGTCGATGAGGACCTCATAAGTGTTGTCTGGCTTCACGATCAGAGTGTACAAGTGGGTGTAGACATCGTCCTTGCAACGGATGTCTTTCTTGATGAGGTGGTTCTTTCCTTTGTAGCTGAAGATAACGTGGACCTGGGGATGGAATGGCGAATTTAGGAAACTATACATTGTTCTTATCTTAGTTTAAAGACATGAATATGTATGTTGTCATTTAAGTCATTTATTTATTAAAAACTTAGGCTAACATTACAGATAATCTAATAGCTAAGGCGTTATCCTAGTGAGATCTTTAATTAAATCTTAAACTTAACTTATATAAAGAACGGCACATGTTACTTTTTATTGAATAAACATCTAAACATCCATTATGTATGGGTTTTTTTTTACTGACATATCTACCTACAGCCTCATAAGTAATAGAAACATGAAACTTAGAGAGACATTCCTTTTATTATATAGGAAAGCACTAAGTAAAGATTTTTTATAATTTTATAGTGTTAATCCACACTTGGTATTTCATTAAGAAATGAAAAGTCTTATCAAAATTTTGGATTCTTACGGGATTCGAACCCGCAATGATTAGACGATCCTCCTAAGCCGGAGTGCCTGACCTGACCGCTCGGCCTCGGAACCCTTAGTCGGCACAATGTAAGGATTTTTGGAAATTCTACTCATTATTTTTATTTTTTTCAGAGCACGTAAATATGTTTGTAAAGAAAAAACAAAAATAACGCGTGTTTTAGCAGAAAGATGTTTAAGTCTCAGTAGGTTAAGTGCGCGAGATGACAAGACGAGTGTGATTGAGTGGAACAACTCTCTTGAGATTTAAGATTTGTAGCGAAAAATACAAAGGTGTTTGTGATTCTTTGGTTTAAAATTATTTTGTATGGCGTCGCTCACGTGGTACCCGGGTTTAAGCACATTCAATTAGGATCTATTCAAAGTTCAATAGTCTAACTATCGAAACTGCCGTTTAAAAAAAACATTTTTGGAGTTTTTTTTTTAATAAGGCCTAAGTTGTTTCCAATCATGTTAGGATTTTGCCTAACTTGACCAGACTATTCGGTTTAAAATCATCATTGTTCGCTACTTGAAATGCAGCATAATGCCTGTTTTGCAATAATGTATGGCTGTTGATCACGAAAGGAAATTGCGTAAACATTTACAACTCGATGATTTCACACTAATTGTTCCAATAACGAGAATTATCCGTAAAAATATCAGCTAATCGACTTTGATTATGTAATTTGGACCGCAAACATGTCTGTTGGCTTATCGATTTCTTAGGGACCGTTATTTTAACCTACTCTATGAATCACAAAAGTAAGTTTGTAAATTGTGAGTATGAATCACTCATTTACTCCTTGGGTGCAGTGAGTGACCCAAAGTGAGTCTTGGCCTCCGATACGAGAACTCGCTACTTTTTAGGGCAAAAACGGAACCCTTATAGGATCACGTCCGTCTGTCTGTCTGTTTCTGTCCAGAATCACTAACTTACACCTTTATGCAACTGTAACTCTGTTTGTCACTCTTTCATTAGTTTTATGAATAATCTATTAGATGCTGTTTTGAATCTATTTTAATAGCATCTACGCAGTCTTGAAAATAGTACGAGTTGACAAAAATAAATTATATTATTATTTTTGTGTATTCCAAGGATCTGGAATACTTATAAGATCTGAGAGGAATGTCTATCCTTGGGGATACAATCGTGGCCCTGTTTACGTATATTTTTTTGTTTTTCCATTTGTGTTTCCCAACTCTGCCATTTTACTGTGAGTTGTGGGCAACGACTTTATGTCTCATTCTCATGAACTGTTATAATGCTTGTTTTTATATTTATTTGTTCATGTAACCTGTTTTGTTTGTTATCTCAGCCATTGTGTCAATGTTGCAATGTGTCTCATAATAATAGGTACTACAACAATTAATTTGAATAGCCTTGCAGGTGAAATAATGATCCACTGATAAAACATACTTGGATAAAACAAATATTCTTTTACAGTTGTTGAAACAAATGTTCTCAAATCAATAAAAATGCTAATAAGGTTAAATAAAATAAGTCATAGGTATTTATGCAACCTTCAAATTCTACATTGATATTCAAATCAATATATAAAGTCTTTATTATATAGAATTTTACTTTTAATATTTGCTATGCATTTATATTTTATTGTACCATTTAGGTAGGTAGGTAGGTACTTCTTACCTACTATGTAAGGTAATTAAGTTGATATTAATAAGTTGATGTTCATTTAAATTAGTTAATTTGCCTAATTTAAGCTGAATCATCGAGATAGGTTCACTAAAGTAGGTACCAACCTACTGACCGAACAAGAACTATGGTACCTAAGTATTCAATGCTGGACATATCACACGGCATCATCTAGCCCCAAACTAAGCAAAGCTTGTACTATGGGAACCAGATAACTGATACACTACTTATATACTTTTTGTTTTGTAATAAATATTATAATGGAAATGCCCAGACCCAAGATAAATATTTGCAGATCATACATTTATCCCGCGGCGGGGATCTAACCCGCCTTAAATTCTGCGTCCCAAGCGGGCTTTCACCCACTGCGCCACAGAGGTCGTCGGGGTATTTAAAGTTTTATCACACAAAATTAAACACAAGCAGGGGCTTTTAGGAGGATCGTCTGATCGTTGCGGGTTCGAATCCCGTCGTGATCCAAAATTTTGATACCTAAGTCTTTTCATTTCTTAAAGCAGAGAAAAGTTGGGACAAGCTGCTAGTGATCATAAAATAAAACTTCACAATAAAAAATGAAAAATAATTGAAAAATAAGCTATCGTGATTAGCATTAGTTATTTTGTGTATACTGTAGGACATCAATAGAATGTTTTCCCTCTATGATATTGATCAATGCTCAATGCCGTTGTCACACGCGATAGTAGAAATTATTTTAGCTAGTTTGATTTCAAAGTTAAGTTTTACATATATGAGAAAAGTTGGGACAAGTTGCTAGTGATCATAAAATAAAACTTCACAATAATAAATGTACCGGTAATTGAAAAATAAGCTATCGTGATTAGCATTAGTTATTTAGTGTATACTGTAGGACATGAATAGAATGTTTTCCCTCTGATATTGATCAATGCTCAATGCCGTTTTCACACGCGATAGTAGAAATTATTTTAGCTAGTTTGATTTCAAAGTTAAGTTTTACATATATTTTGATATTTGAATTAGAAATTGCATTTTTGAAGTGAAAACTTCTTTAGGCGCGTTTGGCAGTTTTGAGATGAGAAAAAATTCTTGGATTCGCCTCGTAAAATGTGCGAGTCACGTGACTGCTCACCGACACAGAGTTATTTGTCAAGTTTAGAACCGTTCAGGTTTTCACTTCTGCCAGCACTCATGGAGTGTCTCTGTTTTTTTTATGGGGTTTATCAACCACTTTAGATTCCAAGCATTATCATAAAGTTTTATGAGGTTCAAGCACTATTAGAATCAATAATGTAAATGAATATCCCTGTTGATGGAGTTTTTGTTAAGTGAGTTTATTTTTTAAGCCTATGAAGTCAATGATTATAAATTTAGTATCATAAAACTATTATTTTGCTTTTAAAAACTTTACAAAAAATTCAAACTATTGCCTTGAAGCCTTGAAATTATCACCAACTGTCATAAAATATAACTGATAGTAGGTATTTAGAATGGCATGTATATTTTCTTTTTCAGCAGACAAAATCAAGTAATTCTCACCTTCTTGGTACCGGGTCCACAGATGTCAGGTCCGAACATGATCTCGTAGGGGCTCTCTCCGTGCATGTCCTTCTGATCAAGCTTGCAGTCGAAGATCTTGACATATCCACCTCCGCAGTCAATATCCTGCTCATGTTTTACTGTGAACTGGACCACGAGGGGTTTGCCTTCATTGCTGAAGGGCTTGAACTTGCGAGAGAGGGCGTAGAACCTGGCATCTTCGGATGTCTGTAGACCTAAAAGTACCAGGAGAACATGGTCTTATAGGAGGTACTTAATTCATTCATTCATCATGTCAATGAGCTCATAATGTTCTGTAGTAGCTTTTTTTAAAGAGTAAAGAAAGAATGGGAATAAAATCAAAAACATTGTTGATAAAATGAATGTACCAGGAAAACAGAACTGTGGGAAGGTGACTGCTTTGAGTGTGAAAGGAAATGTTGGTCATTCTGAAAATAATTTATGTGAAGAAGGAAATGCATTAGTTTCCTGTTCCTGAATGTAACGAGTTGCGATGAGCCGTTGTTAGTTAATTTTGGCTAGAAAAACCTTAGTGTTGGCAGATTAGAAAGGTTCCGACACCTACCTTTATCGGCCTCCGGGTCGTTGTAGAACTTTCCAGCAGTTAGCTGGAACTTGCCAAATTCCTTGCCAGAGTGCTCGCTGTACACCCATTCCGATTCCCACGAGTCTACAATAAAAGAAAACTAAATGAGACGAGAAAAAACCCCAAAATAAACCGGCTTCCGACACCGAAGTCGATCGATCGCGCTTGGTACACGCGGCAACTCGGCACGCTTCCTAAACAACACATCTTTCTATAAATAAAGCAAACTTACCATCAGGGAACGTCTCCTCATAGTACACTTCACAATTTATTCTTGAAATAGCCAGAAAACTGACAAACGCTAGCACTAGGGACTTCATTTTTTTTGATTCACAAAAACCACCTCCGCTCACAAAAGCTGGCCACGAATAAATCGGATTTTGGCGTATTCGCTATTTTTGCTTCGACCGGTTAAGATTCTCTATTTCACTCACACTAACAACGTTGTCTGTAGAGAAAAGGAAATGGAAAGATACACGTAATCACAATGACGATTGCGTAACTGAAATAGCAATCTTTTTACTATACGATAACATGTGCAAGTGCGATAGAGTAAAAAACTACCGGCGTACATAAAATTACGACAGACAGATGGAAACCTGCCATTGGTTATTACCAACCAATAGGCATTGTACACACTGCTCAACACAAGGTGAATGGTTGGCGCGAAAATTTAAAATTATATCTATTGATCTCGAATTAATACAAAAAAGAACAATTAAATTCAGTTTTTTAATTGGAATTCTTGACACAAGTGTAAAATTAAGCTTCTTGTTATTATTTTGGGAGTTAATAATATCTACATTGATTGAAACGGGCTCTGAAAAATATTATTTAACTTTCGTTTTTATCATCTTGTTTTACAAGGTCATACATTATCCAATCCTCATCGCACATCACATTAGAGAGAGATGCGCACATAAACTTTTATGCAAGAGAAAGAGACATACGACACTTAATTACGATGAAAACCCTTGTCGTGGACTTATTGCATTAGTTCATTTTCATTTCATTTCAACCTACTTAGAATAAATATTTACAAATTAAAGGACCTTGTAAAAAATGTGTTCAGTAAAATTCAGTTCACACAATTAGCAAAATCATACCAAACCCAAGGGATTGATTTTCTTTGTAGCTGAAGATTTTGAGACGGAGTTGGCGATTTGAGATCATTGATAAAGCGTAAAGGTCAATGACCACTAGTTCATAGAAGGGCTACGTTACAGATGTTATGAAACTTGCGCTGGTCTTCAGAACTCTACCTTTTTTTAAGAATATTATCACAGAATACAGAGAGGTAGGTATTATTAGCAAATCTGTAGGTACTATTATTATTTATCAGTGATCTACATATCAACAAGCAGGGCAGATTTATTTAGGTAGGTACCTACTTACCTACATACCTAAATGTTAGGTAATTGTAGGCTGTAGGTCCATAATAGGTTCGCAATGTACACATTGCGCACCTACCAAACCTACAGGTTTGGAAGGTGCGTATGGTGAAGAATAATAGGCACTAACAGATAACGTACGTCTATCAGATGGGATACCTAATACTACTTACCTACATAGATATTTATTATATAAGGTACCCTGCCGTTCAAAAATACATCTTTTGTAGGTACCTAACTCATAAGAAGATAGAAATTCTATTTAGGTAAGTACTGCAAACCCAAATTCCCAGGAAATAAGATCGACGGAGTCATGAGATGACAAAAGTTTTGGCCAACGTTATAAAGCTTGTTTTAGAAATGAGTCTGTTGTGGTAGGTACTGTAAGGTTTGATTTACTTTTATAAAATAATGTCTAATTAAATCAGCAGAATTTATGAAAAAGTTTGCACTCTGACGAAGGTGGAATGCGTAATTGACGAGTAGGCAAAAATTAAAAATGAAAAAGAGCGGAAAAAGGAGAAGGCAGAGCCTAGACAGGGGTAGATAGATTGGTTGGGTTGCTGGATAATATTGTAAATTGATGATTATGTTTGTATTTATGAAATAAATAAGTATTGTCATATTGGAATACTGTGTTTGGCCATTTCTGAGATATCCTATAGCTACTAGGTACATACAACACGTTCAACGGATCTAGGTGTAAGTTTTTTTTGCCGTTGACCTGCGTATTGGCGCTTTTTCCCATGGATTTAGCATGGTATATACCTCATTTATCTTTGCTTTTTCTACATTTGCGCTGACAAATAATAAATAAATAAATAATGCTGGACTTTTCACACAGCATCATCTAGCCCCAATGTAAGCAGAGCTTGTGTTATGGGTACCTACTAAGATGACTGATATACTACTTATATACTTTTTTGTTTGTAAATACATACATATTATAGATAGAAACACCCAGACCCGAGACAAATATTTGTAGATCATACAAACATTGGTCCCACCGCGGGGATCGAACCCGCAACCTTTCTTCAACAAAGCTTCACGAACGCTTAGATCCGTGTCTCTACCTAATTTGTACAGATCCTTTGAACGTATTGTTTAGGTGGTACCTACTCTAGGTGATTAAAGTTAAATTAAAAGTTAATACAAAGCATGGTTTGGGCATGTAGAGAGGATGGATGACAATCGTTTGACAAAACAAGTGTATGAGGCGAGTGTGCATGGGACAGCTGGAAGGGGAAGACCTAGGCGAACCTTCTTGGATCAAATTGGCGACATTTTGGAGAAGGGCCAGGTCAAAAGTACCCTAAACCGACGAGCATGTATGAAGAATGTAATGAGAGTGAATGAGGCGAAAGTTGTGTGTCAGGATCGTAGCAACTGGAGATCCGTGGTCTCTGCCTACCCCTTTGGGAAAGAGGCGTGACTTTATGTATGTATGTATGTAGGTGTTTAAAGTTTACTAAAAGCACTAAAAGTGCATCTGATGTTTAAAATTTTGCCTGTGACTAGGTATTCACGCTCCATACAAGCCTGGGCCCAAAAGTCAAAAGTGCCAATGAAAATAAAGGCCTCAACACTATTGGGAATGTCAATCCGGATATTTTTCAGTATGGCACTAAGTCTCTTCAGTCCACTACTTCAAACGATTTTATAAGTTGAAAAATCTGGATTTCTATACATTTAAATTTTTTGACTTACAAAATCATTTCAAGTAAGTAGGTACTTAGTTAGACTTAAGGACTTGGTGCTTTACGGTTTGTCAGGTGAGCAAACATTTTTGTTCCGCAAACGCGTTTTTGTTTTCATTTTATTCACGGAAACATTTAAATTGTTTCAAATTAAAAAGGCAGCAAACATAATTCAGATGGAAAGATAATATGGTTTTGAAAAATACTCCGACTGACTTTCCCAATAGTGGTGACACCTTATTTTCGTTGGCAGGCACTTTTGACTTTTGGGCCCAAAATGAATGGCCTCCTTTATATTTTGAAAAAAACCCAAACCGTTCAGTTAGGGCCCCAGTTTTTTTGCACCAGGGCCTTTGGTTACCTAGCTACGCCACTGGGGGAAGGGTAACTCGTTCAAGATTACATCATAACAAGTCATATTATGCCTACCTATCATATTACGTAGTAATCTCCACTAGAGATCAACCTTCTCTTTACAATCCGTAGGTGGACCTTTCACTTCGCTGAGTACCTATTTGATATGGGGGTTCGATTCCCATGAGGCTGATGGCAATATACTTGAATCGCAGTGGTAGCCTAAAATTAATAAAAAAAAACAGGGTCACGACTGTATCCCCAAGGCGCGGTAGACATTCTCCAGATCCTTTGAAGATGTCTAAGGGGGTAGTCAAATTAATTAATAAAATTACCTTGCGTAATACCTAATTTGCTAGAGAATAGTCGTGAAACTGTTTTTTTTTTTTTAAGATAAGAGCCTAATGCCCTTATATTATTGCCCTTACATAATACATGTATAATATACAGGGTCTTTCATTTTAAACTACACAAACTGACAAAGCCTCATTTTTGGGTTGTAAATAGACGTTTGGCCGTATCAATTTAATTCCTAAGCCGATTTAAGTTTTCACTTCAAAATGTATCATTTATTGATTTCTTAGGACATGTTGCATAATATTTCCAAGGAGAACAGACGCTTGACCAATCGCAGCGCACCTACATCACGTCACACGCTCGAATGTACTAAGTTATACAAGAAGCAACAATCAATTGAAAGGATAGTCTATCGATTTTCTCGGGGTTTTCATAACAAAATAAAGTATTTATATAAATATTTTTTAACTTATTTGTTGAACCCGATTCCTGAATTAAGTTAGTTTAAAATGAAAAACCCTAAACGCTTCCAACTAAAATATACTCTAGAAACTTCCAGAAATGTATAAAATTTCTACAATCAGTCACCACGATACATTTGCAAATGAAACACCAGTTTTAATTACACTTTTATTCAACAACCGATAACATTTATCAGTAAAATACACAAGGTTTAGTTGTAGGTACATTATCACATACTATGTATGTAGTACATTATGTATGTTTGTAAGTTTGACGTCTTGAGCTGAATGGATGAAAATTGGTTGGTATATAGTTGCTCGAAAATTATACTTATATTTTTGTGTAGTACATCTCCAAGGTATAAAAATATACGTTTGCAATTTTGATTTTCTGTCAAAGCCATATGTGAGCAAGTCTTGAAGCCTATTCTAGATTGTTTAAAAATTGTTTTATTCAAATCTGTTGAGCTGCTGTGAGGCTCAGCGATAAACACAAGCTCTATAAGGCTCGATGCACATTGAATTGGCAAGCGACGCGTCAATTAGTTTTATAGCAAGCCATTATACACTTATGAACAATAGTACAAGATATAGAAACACTTGTAGAATGAACCGCTCAAGTCAGCGCGCCCGGTAGATGGCTTCGTCAGATCTCGTTAATTCTACAAGCGTTTCTATATCTTGTATCATTGTTCATAAGGTTTATAATGTCTTGCTATAAAACTAATTGACGCGTCGCTTCCCAATTCAATGTTAATCTCATCAAACGAATGAAAAAAAAGAACTGCCTCAGCTTTACATAGGAAAGTTCTCTTTAAAATCATAATCATCCTTCTTAAAGTTAGTCAAAGTGACATTCTCCAAAACTCCAGCTAGATTAACAGCAGTTTTCTCATTCCTAGCTTTATTTTTCTTATCTTTCTTAAACTGCATTTTCCTTAGTTTATTAAGTTTTGTGTTTCCTTCAATCTGCATTTCTGGGTCCCGTTTAGTTCTTTCTGTTTGTTTGGTTTTATCTAATTTGGACCTTATGCTGAGGGTTTTAGGGAGCAGACTTGATTCATCCTCGTCGACTTGCATTTCATCTAAGGCTTTAACCGGACCTGTGCTTGATATCTGTGAACAAAATAAATTCGTTTTGAACATACAGGGTGTAAAAAGACAACTACCGAAAACTCAGGGGTTGCATTCAGACCATAATTCTAAACATATTTAGCGAAAAAAAAAACAAAAAAAATGTTGACTTAGCGTAGTCGTTTTATGTTATTTTCGGTTATTTACTACTAGTACAACATAATAAGACCATACCATAATAATGTCATTTACAAAAGAAAAAAACAGTCAAAACTCAAAATCCAGCAATCTACGTAAAAAAACGCGCCCAGAACATACGCAAACAGTACTCTTCAAACGCTGTTTTCTCGGGATATAACTATTTTTTCGGAAAATCCTTTTGAATTTGGTTGTGTGTTAGGATGCTGTACCTAACCTACCCCTTTCGGCTTCGGTAGACGTCTTTTTACACCCCATTTAATTACTGACTAAAGTATAACTTTGAAACATCTTCAAAATCAAATATCTGTTTGTGTGTGACTACCCTCATAAGACTTTTTCAAATAATCTCAAGTGACTTCTGAGAGAACGTAAACCAAGCCGTTGTTTTTTGCTATTAGTAATTACTAGCTTCTGCGCGCAGCTTCGCTCGCGTGGTACCAACATTTTGAATAGCCTATATGCTATTCCAGGTCACTATCTACACCTATTGCAAGTTTCATCCAAATCGGTTCACTGGTTTAGCGTGATTGAAACACAAATTAGTAGGATGAATATTAGAAAGTAAAAATAGGTTACTAACAAATTCAACTACTAATTGCCACTATTTTTAAACGAGCATTACGTAATTATTCGATAACATTGCTAATGAGGGTTTAACGCTTCGTACCGTAGATATAAAACTAGAACTAATTTTTAAAAGCTAATTTCGGAGAGTGTGCTCCAGAACTCGATAATTTAGTTCCGCCATCCCCATTCTTCTATCGGGCCAACTGGTTCCCGGAATGACGCCACGTGTGCATGGTCGACATTCCCAGAGTTCGTACAAAGCATTTTGAGTCTACATTTATTATCATACGCACCGCCAAATTGTGGAACTCATTGCCGGGCTCTGTATTTCCCGAAAAGTACAATATTGGGTTCTTCAAATGAAGAGTAAATTGGTATTTTCTAGGGAAGCATGCTTCATCTTACACATCACTATTGCTTAACATCCAGGCAAAGTGAGGTCAAATGCCGACCTATTTATTTAAAAAAAAAAGTAATGAACAAAAATTACATAGTTTTAAAAACCAGCCCTGTAGAATCTCCAAAATATATTTCCAAACAACTTGATTAAGACCCTAACCAACTATAAATAAGAATTGAATTACCTTGATCCCTTCTAACCCAGTGTTGTGATTGTCCAATGCATTGATAGCTTCGGTGTTCATATATCTCCAAACGGCTTAATTTAAACTCTAACCAGCTATAAATATGAGTCAAAATACCTTGATCCCTTCTAAACCAGTGTTGTGATCGTCCAATGCATTGATAGCTTCGGTCTCCATCGCCTCGAACGAGTTTATATCGAACTCAGCCGCCTCTGACGTCACGATCTCTGCACCGAGATGTATTTCAGATTCTGGTGTTTCTGGAGGCTCGGTGTAATAGCGAACCTGTAATAAAAATACGTTTTAGAACTAAAAAGATAACAGACTTCAATGTGTCGACTCAGGTTGAAAATTACGAGGAAAAGTATCATGAGGATCATATAGAGAATGGGCACTCATGTATGGAGAGCCGCCCAAATGGAAAAAAATCCGCCCGCAGAATGGGCGTATGATGGAATGGGTAAACCTTCAAAAACACTACATTTCATTGTATAACAGCTAAAAAATCCATCCCACAGAAATTGAGTTATTTGCAGTTAAAGGTTTTTTGACATAGAGGCTTCCCGCAGATCACCACTATGGGCATTCGATAGAGCTTTAGAAGCATGACATTTGATGGTATGACAGCAAAAAAATCCAAATTGCAGAAATCGAGATATTTGCAGTTAAATGTGGTGAGTTGGCCAGTCTCTGCTCGCTGTTTTTACATGTTCGTTAACATTGTTTCGGCGGGTGACATGGTCCCCATAGTTTCCCCAGTATCCAGTCCACTACCATCCCACCACATAGTCCGGTTAGTTTTCTTGCACCGACTTTCGGTACCTTGGCTCTTTTATCCAAAACGACGGCGAAATTGATCGGGACATCAAAAATAGAATGAATGTGGGATGGATGAAATGGCGACAGGTCTCTGGTGTTATATGTGATCAGAAGATGCCCCTTAAACTTAAGGGGAAAATATACAAATCGATCATTAGACCTGTCGTATTGTATGGATCAGAGTGTTGGGCAACCAAAGTGACGGATGAAAGAAGAGTGCATGCGACAGAGATGAGAATGCTGAGATGGATGTGTGGAGTAACTAGAATGGACAAGATAAGGAATGAGTACATCAGGGGAAGTTTGAAAGTAGCGCCAGTGACTGACAAATTGAGAAGTGGAAGGTTGGCGTGTTAAGGGCATGTCATGAGGAGGGATGAAAGTCATTTAACAAGACGAGTGATGAGTATGGAGGTGGATGGATATACCGGTAGGGGTAGGCCTAAGAAAAGATGGATGAACTGTGTGAATGCGGATATGTTAGTGAAAGGAGTGAGTTCTGATATGACGAGTGATAGAGGGAAATGGAAGAAAGAAACATGTTGTGCCGACCCCACTTAGTGGGATAAGGGCAGGAAGAAGAAGAGAAGAGCTGGACTTTTCACACAGCATCATCTAGCCCCAAAGTAAGCAGAGCTTGTGTTATGGGTACTAAGATGACTGATATACTACTTAGGTATATAGTTTTTGTTTGTAAATACATACATATTATACATAGAAACACCCAGACCCGAGACAAATATTTGTAGATCATACAAACATTGGTCCCGCCGCGGAGATCGAACCCGCAACCTTTAGCGTCGCAGGCAGGCCTTCGCCCACTGCGCTACAGAGGTCGTCAAATCCACAGTAGTTTTCCATATCCACAATAGTTCTGCACACCAACCTACATTTCTATAATGTTGATGGGATAGTAGCCGGTATGTGCCTCCATCACACAAGATCAAAATATGCATTAACCCTGATGAACATAGGCTATATTTTATCCCGGGAAAGTGAAGTTTTCCCGAGGGACCGCGGGTAACCGCGACGGACAGCTAGTTTCAAATATAGATTACGATCTTACTTTGCCTGTGTTCCAGTCATTGAGCAATATTCTCGCGGCCGCCTCCTGATCTGGTACTCCACCTTTCTTGAACCGGCCCATACGAGACGCGAGGTGGGCGAAGAATTCCTACAAAATTAATTTAAAACATTGTAATAATATAAATCTGAAAGTGTGTGTACGTTTTTCTTAAGGTACATATACACGATACGATTTCTACTCATACGATATCGTATCGATTCACGTATAAACGGTCATCGTATTCGATTTGTCATAGTTGTCGGCACGTTCTATGGGCGGGGCTTAGCAATTAACATTTTGTTCCAATACAATCTATCCAGAGGATCACGACTTTTCAAGCACGGTAGACATTCTCGCAGATCAAAACTCCTAAGTCTCTCAAAATATTGGATCAAAGTTTTTTGAAAGAGCTATGTCCATATACATATTTGTTGCAGATCCATACTTGGCAGGTTTCAAGCCCATCAGAATATCAGGACACCAACCTAGTTTCCTCACGATGTTTTCCTTCACTGTTTATTACACTAAGGTTACCTGGAAGAGATCGCTTTTAGCGATAAGGTCGCCCATTGCTACACATATTATTTAAGCGAAATCTGTTTTATTTGTTGTTTTTTCTCATGGTGTGCAATAAAGCAATATTCTATTCTATTCTACATTACGCCATACTTCACTTCACTTCATCGAACCTTATACTTTCGGATTAAAAATCAAAAGCATTACAGTGCCACAAACTTATCTGAACCGGTGAGAGAGGCGCTGTCATCGCATTTGGTGTTGGCAGAAACATACATTTTAGAGAAAAATTCGTTAGTATCTCTTTTGGCCACCGGTCCAGATAAGTTTGTGGAACTTTAATTAACCTACTCAGCCAACACAACACTATTTAAGAAAATCATTTTACTATACCTGAGGCGTATTAAACTCCGGTATGCTATACAGTTCAACAAGCGTATGTTTGTTGGCTCGTTGCAAAATGGCGGCCGCGGGTGTCACAGGGTCCTTTAAGGCTCCCACTCGGATTGCGTTCTTCAAAGCCACAGTCGAGTCACTTTCTGGGCCTGAGTGGAATACTATGCCAGGACTGTCTAGGATCTTGATCTTCGAGTCCAGTTGAACGGTTTGCATTTGCCTGAAAGGAATTAGATTTTCTTGAGAAATAAATAATGCTGGACTTTTCACACAATCATCATTTTAGTCCCAATATAAGCAGAGCTTGTGGCACTACATGACTGAAATGCAACTTATAGGCTCTTACTAATAAATTTGACATTGACATAAAGTTATGTCATGTCACTTTAAGTCAAGTTTATTATTAAGGGCCATATATTTTAAGCATTATAAATAGAAAAAATCCAGACCCAAAACAAATATTTGTAGATCATACAAAAAGTCCCGCGGCGGACTTTTTATGCCGAACAAATCCCGAGAGACCGCGGGTCACACCGCGGGAGCGCAGTTAGTATTAAACATGTCTTAACAACTATACAGAGAGATAAGTAAACATTATACATACTTAGTAACACCCGGAGTGCTGCCGACACTGCATGCTTTGGATCTATTCAGACTGTTGATGATTGAACTCTTGCCGACGTTGGGTAGACCGACCACTCCGACAGTAATGGATGTCTTGAGCCCTTTGTTCCGGCAATAGTTGCCGAGCAGACTCATGAGGAGTTCTGCGCCTACGCATGCTGAGCCTGGGGAAACAAAGTTATCTTATAAGAGATACAGTTTGTTGTCATGATTTGTACTCTGCTGAGTTCTAAGTCTATTATGTATTGTACCTATACCTACCACCTATCTTTTAATTAATGTTACCTACTATAATAATTGTTGTGTACCAATGTAAATTGATGTGCCAATGTTATGTTATGTAACTTCATGGTCAATAAATGAAATCTGAAATCTTAAAATTAACATCCTACTGCATCCATACTAATATTATAAATGTGAAAGTAACTCTGTCTGTCTGTCTGTCTGTTTGTTACCTTTTCACGCCCAAACCGCTGAACCGATTAAGCTGAAATTTGGCATGGATAAAGAGTATACCCCAGGGATGGACATAGGCTACTTTTTTTTGTCAATTACCATAAGGGGGCGGGAAAATAAAGGTTGGAAGTTTGTATGGGGAAAAAAGTAAAGCAACCCTGGGCGCGGTCATAATAAGGATGGGTGACCGCCCGAAGCCACTTTTTGCACTCTAAATTTTTTCGTTTTTTTTTGTATTTTGCATAATAAATTATTTTAAAATTAATGATAAACATGTAACATGTGTGTTCCCACCCATCAATATATCCGAACTCCGAAGTTATGATTTTTTGATATTAAAATATTTTTCCTTGGCTATAGTTAGAACGCCATCTATCGGTCTAGAGGTCAAAACTACTTTACACTTTTTTCCTAGGTGGCGTTTTTACTATGGCGGAGATCGAGTATAATTTTCTTTGATTTTGAGTTTTGAAAAGTTAATGGAGATTTTTGCTAAGAGTTTTCGATATTTTTATATTGCTGGCGAAGTCGCGGGTAGGTATTGCCGCTCGCTTCGGCAAATCTGACACCAGTTGCCGCTATCGTGTTGTTCTTAACATTGCAAGATCTGGGTAAGATTTTCCCTACCTCTATCTATTAAGGGATTCTTGAGAGAAACATAACGCAATATTAGTTAATAATTTTATTTCGAAATTTTAAACCACACAGTTCTTGCTATAAAAAAATACGTTTCGAGTCAATTTCTTCAAAAACTCTCTCTCTCTTCAAAAACTCGCTGCGCTCGCTTCAGCGATTCTGTACCAATTACCGTATTCGTTTTGTTCTTAGCATTGCAAGATCTGGGTAAGATTTTTCCTACCTTTATCTATTAAATGATTCTTGAGAGAAACATATATAAAAAAAAATATTATATCATGCGACGGAGTTTTATATTTTGTACTCTCGATTCACTCAAAACTCCTCCACTTTGTTCCTAATAATGCGCAGACGAAGTTGCGCGGGTCAGCTAGTAATATTATAAAAAGGAGGAGGCTTATGTCCAGCATTTGGCTATGTAAGCTGACGATGATGATGATTTCAAATGCGAAAAATTTAGGGAACTGATGCTTAGATGTTTGTAAATCTTTCACGTAATATTACTGAATGGATATAGATAAAACGCAAGAGGTGCGAGTTCGGTTCTCGTGGTGGGACGAAGGTCTGGAGACGAAGTTCTGGGTCCAGACCAAAAACAAACTTCTGTACAACACCCAGGTGTTTTTTGTACTACAGTACTTGTAGTTTCTAATACCTACACAGGACACAGGGAAATATAATGTGGGGTAAATAAGTTCGTATGAGTAAGTGGCCAACTCTGATGACGGAGTTTTTAGGACGCCTTTAGGCCTCCGTCATGGCTTAATGCCTTTTTTTATGATGAATAGGTCAGCTCTTTACCTCGAAACTTACACAGGCAAGACTTGTTCCTCAACTGAAAATGCCACTGGTGGTCACCCATCCACTTAAAGACCATTTAGAATGTTGCTTAACTTCACAATCTATCAAGAACGACTACAACGTGGGGTCAAGTTGTATGAGACTGTTGGGTGTTTCTATTACTAATGCCGTGAATCGCTCGTGGTCGTGCTTGCTTAGTCGTTCTTGATAGATCGTCGAAGTTAAGCAATGTTCGAAACGGTCTGTAAGTGGATGGGCCAGTGGCATTTTCATCTGAGCGCTTCCGTGCTTTGGAGAGCACGTTAAATTGTCGGTCCCAGCTATTTAAGTCGTTAAGCCATGACGGAGGCCTTAAGGCGGCCTAAAAACTCATACTTACTTAACCTAATGCCGGTATTTACAAACATTACTTTACTTTGACGTTTCCAAGTGCGCGCGGACGCACAGGGTCCCAAAATCAGTAGGTTTTAGGGACCCTGTGCGTCCGCGCGCACTGTGAGACCTCATGGTAATGTTTGTGAATACCAGTGCAAGTCCTACCTTTCATCTCCTTTTCTTTCACAATATGCTTCATCTTCTTCCGTCCAAGGTTATGCTGCTGATCTTGTGTTGAAGCTTTGAAGGGAACAGCCGGGGCGCTCCTGCGGAGATACTTCAGCCATGAAGTCAGGTTAGCTCGGGGAACCAAGTCTGCTTTGTTGAGAATCAGGACTAAGCGTTTGCCTGATTCACGGACTGCTTCTTCTACTTGGGCACAGCGAGTACCTGTAATAACGAAAATTCTACTTAGGCTTGGTTTCATTACAAAACAGTATTTTTTAACCTGTTTTTCAAAGACAACTAGACCAATGGTCCAGATATGGAATACCATAATTATTTAAAAAAGCTAGTACAATTGAAAGTAACTTTTGCATATGATTCCTGTTAGAAACTTTTTTTTCTGTAGCCTATTTCGTCCCACTGCTGGGCAAAGGCCTCTATTTAGTTAGAAACTATTCAGTGAAAACATAATTCATTAAACAGACATAAGTACTGTAGCTTTCATTCAGAGAAGTTTTAAAACTTGTCTTTGACACAGTTTCATTTATTTTATTATTATTATTTAGCCTGTGTCGTCCCACTGCAGGGCAAAGGCCTCCCTTCCCTCCTTCCACTCTTCGCGATTTAACGCCGCAACGGCCAATTCCGCAGGTGGGAGTCCAGCTCGTCCCGCCATCTCGCCCTGGGTCTTCCACGTCTACGCGTCATTTTGTGGGGTCCACTGTGTGGCTCGTTTTGCCCACAAATCGTCTGACATGCGGCAGACGTGTCCGGCCCAGTTCCACTTCAGGCTGGCGGCTTTGTCACCAACGTCAACAATTTTGGTTTTGGAGCGCAGTATACTGTTCCGCACGCGGTCTGACAGTTTTATTCCTAAGATACTGCGCTCCATAGCCCTTTGGCAGACCCCAAGAGCGAACTTCTGATTCTTTGTCAAAGACCAAGTCTGAGCACCGTACGTAAGGATGGGGAGAATGCGTACGTCCATGAGTCTCTTTTTAAGGGTGAGTGGTAGTTTGCCCTTCATAAGGTCTTTCATTGACCAGAAGCACTTCCAGGCGTTCTCTGTGCGTCTAGCGACTTCTTTATCTGCTCTCGCCTGGAATTAAACTACTTGGCCAAGGTAAAGATACCCTTGGACGTACTCAATCCCCACACCACCAACGTCCACCCTGCGCTTCGTGCTATTTGTCATAAGCTTGGTCTTTGTCATATTCATCGTCAGTCCGACCTCATTTGAAATAACCAATTTTTAGTTAACTTTTTTCATTAGATTCCACCAGGAAGGAGAACATGCTTCTATTTTAGTAAATAAGGCATTTGTATGCTTCTTACCTAAAGGATCCCTAGCATCGACCACCTCCAGAATAACCTCAGCCTCAGAAATAACCTTCTTAAACTCCCTGTAGTAAGTCTTGAGGGAGTTCTCCTGTTTCCTGTCCTTGCCAAACTCAACATCGTCCGACACGGTGTCGTTTGATTTGAATGCATCGTGGACTTTGCCTCTTGCTTCTGCGTTGGCTGCCTGTAATCATACAAATTGTATAGTTTTTTAAACCAGCTGCTGATATTTCCAAGGTATAACAGACATCTACTTAGATCTACAGTTACTTTGTCTCTCTGAAGTTAGGTACTAAACGATTGCGCAGGTTTGCACACGTGTGTATGTAGAGTAGGTGAGATAGAATGATGCAGCAAACATAAGCAACTGAGTGAGGCAGCTATACAACCCTGTATTCATCTTATACAGGTCATCCAAAATGAGTTCTGCGTTCAAAAATATTGTGTGCACAACACAATGTAAAGTAACACTTACCAATGCACCTAAGCCAACAGATTTGTTAGTCTTCTTCTCTTCAATCTTCTTCTGCTTCTCCAGCTTTGCCTGTTCCTTCCTCTTAAGTTTTTCTTCTTCTTTGTGCTTTTTCATAGCCTCTACTTCTTTTAGAATGTCCTCTTTGAAGGGGCATTCATTTGGAACCTGCACCATTTTGGGCTTCTTTGACTTAGGGTTACCTTTTGCCTGCTTTTTCAATTTCCGGTTGTGATCCTTTACTTTCTTTTCTATTTTGTAGCGCAGGCGAGCGGGCTGCCTCTTTGATGGTTTCTCTAAAATAAGTAATAATGTGAAATTACTTTTGAGAGTAAGTTTATATTTTCTGAAGTTATGAAAATTGTTAATGAAAGAGTAACTTAATACATAAATTATTTTCAAATAATATAACTCTTGTAATTCCAGATAAAAATTATAAAAAAATTAGATTGAAAATAAATTAATTTTGCAAAAATAACTATGTACTTACTCAATTTGAATTTGCCCATTGTTGTATTGTGTGTGGCTTTTACAAAATCTGCTTCTTTATTTCAAGTATCACAGCAATTAAATTGTGAATAAAATGTAAATAAATAAAACCACACAACACGATTCTAACCTCACTTCAATCAACCAACCAAACCAACACGTCGAGAACACGACGGACGGAGAAATCAAATCATGACATTATCATGACTTGACAACAAACACCTTGCCATGGCATTGACGTTAAGATGAAATATAGCAATGACATTGAAGTCTCTAACGTTTACTTGACACTTTCAGGAGAACGACCATGGCAACACTAAACGTAAACGTCACTTTTTATTTCGCGCGCTCGTTACATTTACATTACATTTTAACTCGGACCAACTAGCTAGCATTCTACTCATAATACTCATAAACATTAATTTTGTCTGAGATTCTACTACATCACTTGGGTGAATTTGGGTGGGTGTGATGTGATCACGGTGTGTTATCTGCACTGCATAGCATACATCGCTGCTGCAGACTATCCGGCAAAATGTGTAAAGGTGGAAGCAGAAGCTGTGGCAGAAGTCGCTTCAGACCTCAGTAATGCCGTCCATCCACGATCTAGTTTACCGTCCAGTCTGCAGCGGACTGGATGCGGCGTCCAGTAAACTTGACGGTGGGACTTGACGGTTGGTCCAGTAACATGTAACATGTAACAGTAACATGGGTGTGCATGACAAGCGAAAAAGAACTTCGTTCTGCCGACTTGATCAAGTTTGCAGCGCTGCAAACTGGACGGTAGACTGGATCGTGAGTGGCCGGCATAACTCTTCAGACCACGTCTATTGGCTCGTTTACTAGGCCTACCTACATAGAACTGTATGAATGGTTACTTCGTCTCCACACTCGAATGTTCAAGGTAAATATTGTCTCTCCAATAGTTCCAGGTTTCCATCTTACAGGAGAAAAGCAAATAAACCTACCTAGAGGTATAACATGTAGGTAGGTAGGTAGTACGAAATACAAATAGAGCACTCGTGTTGAACCTGCTCAGGATAGAGCCGAATGGCAAAAGCGAAGAGGCCTATGCCCAGATGTGGGATGAGAAAGGTTGATGATGATGATGATGTCGAACCATCTGGGAACGTAGTAAGTAGATAGGTAGGGTAGGTAAGGTACCTACTTACCTACATAGGCATAGGTCTATATTCTGTGACATATAGGTAGGCATCTAGAAGAAATATTTTATTAGTAAATCGATCACGATTCACGTCTCGTCAGCCATTCATCGCTAACTGCTGTCGTTGTCCGCTAATGTGAATGAGCTTCCTCACCATGGCATCCACGGCTCGCTAGGCCCGCCATGTGACGGGCTTTGTTTGTGGCAGCTGCGTCGCGAAACGGTCGTCGAGTCTACCTGAACAGGTAGCCAGCAACAGGTCATTTCTCCGCTAGGGAAGTCGCCCCCCGCCAAGCCTCGCTCCGCCACCCCGCTCGCCAGTCTCGGTTAAACCCGCGCGGAGTCCGCACGTTCGTCGATCATTCGACCGTGATAACATCGCGCAAGTTATGTGCGCGAACGCACGCCTCGACAACCCAGGCGCTCACTCGTGACGGCACAGATGTCTCCCAGCCTGGAAGGGATCATGTTCAACAGGAACGCGAACCTGTCTGCGCGCCGGCCGCTCCTGGCCGAGCCTCAGAAGCCTCTTGTGGTGCCGCCGCGTGCGCCGCCCCGCGACACGGGCCCTAAGCCCGCGCCCAGGAACCTACCTGCGGACTACGGTTACCGCCCGGATTACTGGAAGCCTTCCAATGTGGAACTGGAGAGGAGATTGCAGGAACGCGCGCGCGGGAAAATCGAATATTTCCAGGAGAAAGCGACGCCCGAGCTCAGCTTGGACCGCCGAGATGCAGAGCTCGTTTTCAGGTTCGATACCAACGCATCGGCGGAATACCTGTCGAGCCAGTATAGGGCTCCGGTGGTACAGTACGCGAAGCCCCCGACTCCGGCGAACGGGCACGCGCGCCTGCCGGAGAGGGACGGACCCTTCGTGTTCGGAGTGCACACTCCCAGCCAGTTCCCGGTGAGCCGGCGGGACGAGGACGACTACGACTACTCCGAAGTGCCCGAAGAGAACCGCACTGTGATACGAGACGACGTCTCGGAGGATCTTAACTGCTGTGATAAAGTGAACGAGTGGACTCGGAGCGATAAGAAAGCGAGGAGGACATTGAATCGTATGTTCCAAATAAAAGATAGGAGGAAGGTGAAAGGTGGGAAGAAGGAGAAGATTAAGTGTGTGTTGGTGGGTGACGGGGCGGTTGGGAAGAGCTCCCTGATCGCTGCGTATGCGCAGGACACCTTCCGAGAGGAGTACCAGCCCACCGCGCACGACACATTCAACGGTAAGTTACTACTACCTTTCTCTCTTATGTTCTCTACTACTATAGGTATGTTACTTCAGACTGTATTCATTTATTTGGGTTAGGGCGAGACAAAGATCGGACCTAGTTGCGTGAATTATCGCGAATGGCCCTGATTTAGATAATTATCATGATTAACTCATAATTTATCGCTTTTCGCCTAGTTGGTCGACTAGCAACGACGCCGGAATGTTTTTTGTTAATACTGGCGCCAACGGCGATTTGTTCTTAGATAACCTTATCGGCTAGGTAAACAAAAAAGTCTTAGAACAATGTTTATTTTACCTTTTTAGGATTTACCTGTTTTGTTATTGAACTGCACATTACAAGAACTGCTAAAATATTTTATTACGTCACAAAAGTCTCGAGCTACTGTCGAATTAGTAAATGGAATTTTGCGAAATCTGGTCAATCCTGTTTAACAATTTGGAGCATGAAGCTTTAAATTGTTTAAATTGGTGTCGCAATCGAGCTTTGGTGAGGTAAAGGATACTAACCTAACAAGGAAGTCCCTTAATAGATACATGCATATTACCGGGTGTAATAAGACTACTCCGGAAAAACAAATCGAACATAATTTTCTCTTTTGATCTTTGAATGAAAATATTAAAAATTAAAAAGTTACATATTGGTTGGATGAAATAAATGAGAACAAAAAAAATTAAAGAGCAACCCTAGAAAGTTACATAAAATGAAATGAAAATTATAATTTGTGTATAACAATTATTATTATGTTCATTGGAGTAATAATATTACGCTCAGTATAATTACTAAATAATAGTAACAGTAATATTAAAATACCCAGCAGGAGTCAATGACACGTCCCAGTGGTTACGAGGCCTTATCAACAAAAGAAACTTGTTTTCTCATACCAATATGCTGTGGTTTTGTATTTCTCGTTTTAAATTCTTGTTACGCTTTCACATTTCGATTTATAACTTATAATTTTCTGTAACATGTTGAATTATATCAGTCTGTATCATTATCAATAGGAATGATTGTTGATACCTAGTACCTACCTACGAGTTATTTTTATTGGACCTAGGTCGCGAGTATGAGCCTGCACAATAATAAAATAAGTACAATTATTACGTACGAAGGTAGTTATCTCGTGAAGCAAGCCATATCATAGTATCTAGCTATCTTCCTCTTTATGTAACAATTTTGAAAGGAACAGTTTTTGCGTAAAATCGTAAGCGTAGAGTCAATGTTTGTTCTTGATCTGCTTTACTTTATAGCGATTTCATACGCCTAATCTTCATCTTTTATTGCGCAAAATACGTACCACAAAAGTACGATGGTCGTAATCTTCGACGGCGCGTTTTCATTTTATAGAAGTGCTCGTGGTGCAACTTATCTGGCCTTTAGTAGATCGGCAGCAATCGGCAGTCAAGCAAAGTTTAATGACCAAAAATGGGTTGACTTTTAATGTCGTAAAAATTGAGCGGAAGTGCTTCTAAAGGTTATCGTTGACCTTAGATAAAAACCTTTAAATCGTGACGGATAGACGATGACTTAAATAATCTACTACCTTTACTACGAGTAAGTTAGTTGTGGTAGTAGTTTGTACCTATTGCTTAACTAAAACACTTGAATGTAAAAGAACCTACTTCGTTACCATTTTCGTTTGCCTTATCGGTTGTCTTTAGTCTTGAAATTCACATTTTATCTTAACAAAGACACAAAAGTGCAAAGCAAACACCTTTAGGTATATTTTTCCATTCGTTGGAAACGGCGGCAAAGTACTGAGTATCTTGCGATTAGCTTATCGAATGAAATGACACATGCTTTTCAGAAATATTGCTATTGAAATTCGAGGCAAAATACTTTGTAAATGTCTCATACAACTATGTTGTCTAAGAGAAATAAAGCAATCCCAATCGTTTGGGTCTGACTCATCGGACTAGTTCAAAATACGAAAATGACGATACTCGGTCTTGTTAGACTTTAAAATACTTAACATTAAAATGTCATTTTTATTATTATTATTATTACCCATTGTTATCCCACTACTGGGCAAAGGCCTCTCCCCATTATTTCCAGTCGTCTCTTACCCAGTCCAATTCCACTTTAGTTTGGCGACCTTCGTAGCTACGTCCGCGATTTGTGTCTGGGAGCGCAGTTTGGTGTTGTGGATCTTATCTACTAACCTGACACCCAAAATGCTGCACTCCATCGCTCGTTGGCAAACCTTGAGTTTTTAAACATTGTTTAATATTAAGACGACATCTGTGGCGCAGCGCAGTGCGTGAAAGCCCGCTTGGGATGCAGAAGGTTGCGGGTTCGATCCCCGACGCGGGATAAATGTTTGTATGATCTGCAAATATTTATCTCGGGTCTGGGTGTTTCTATGTATAATATGTATGTATTTACAAACAAAAGGTATTTAAGTAGTATATCAGTTAACTGGTTCCCATAGTAGGTATGTGTACAAGCTTAGCTTAGTTTGGGGCTAGATGATGCTGTGTGAAATGTCAAAAAAATGTCAAGGTATAACTTGGCAACAATAAACTTTTAATTGTAACTTATAATTTCTCAAAGGTATCAAAAGAAAATCATATTTTACATAACCTAAGTATAAGACTCTGTATTTCCCTAGGTTTTCTGTTGGTTCCGGTATTGTGTCAGAGTAAAACAATTATAGTAAACCGCAATGATATTACCAATACCAACGAGGATTTTATATAGGAGGTAGGTACTTATTACTAAGAACTAAACCCATTAAGCCCTGATTGGAATTAATTACAGCTACCAATAACAGAAATTGTGATTACTATTCTGATCATGCGCTAGGGTACAATGGAATATTAAAATCCGAACAAAAAAAGAGATTCCCATACCTCCACGTCTAAGGTCACAGACCCTAATGTCTTCCCAAGACCAATTAACTCCGTCTTAAGATTTGAATACAAACTAGACAATGCTACTTAATGTTCTCTACCCACCTTCAATCAAGGACTATAAGGGCTTAAAAGAAAACAGGAATGCGACGGTCCAATGGAGATGAACAACGTAGAAATAAAATACTTTGTTCGGTCTTATGCGGTGTAGAATAAAGGTCCCAGGCACACGCCTTGGGGTACCATCAGACGGCCATTTTTCATTCAGATTACCTACACGTTTCCATTATAAATAGTACTTAAATATGATATAATTCGTTCTATACATGAAAAATATAAGATATCTACTACATAAAAACCAATGAGTAGTAGAAGTTGCCTCATTAACCTACTTTAGAAATAATTACACACAATCTAAGTATTTGCAGAACAATTATTTACCTACTTGGTTTCTCATTGTCAAGCGTCGATTTCTATTCTTTTCCGCCTAGCTATCGGAAGTCATGTTCTAAATACCATTCGCTATTTTTGGTTTAGGAAATACAAAGGGACAGCCCTACTCGACAGTCGGCACGTTGCAAAGTTGGTATTGACGACAGCCTCATAATAATGCTCAAAAGAAAGATATTGGATTATTTTTTTAACTTGAGACCAACTTGTTTGTTAGTTTTTTGGACCTACTTTAATATCATAAACTATCATCATCATCCATCCGTCTCTCACAGCTCTGCTTATGCCATTCGCAATCTGTGCTGCTTTCGTCCAAGACTGCCTAATTCTCATTCAAAAACCTAGGTATTACATATTACATCGCAATACTGTGTTGAGCGTTTACTTTATGACCTAGTTATTAAATACCGCTATAATCTCCCAAAATTGCCTCAAAATTAACTAAAAAGTTGTGAAACGAGACATTAAAGACTAATTACATCGCTTAAAATGCAATTATACGACTTGCCAACGTTTTGTTGCCCGTGAAGGAAACACCACAAAAGACGAAATCCCTCTTAAAAGGTACTTTGAAGCCTCTATAGTGAAAGTGCATGGGTTTACCTTGAGCTGAGAACTGTCTTGTTTATGTTTGTTTATTTATTGGCACGTCGGTCACGGAGTTTGTCTTGCGTGTTTGTGTTTTCTGTATCTTGTACTGCATGCATTTGTGAATACCTATCTATTGTGTGATACTTGAATCTTAATGTTGCACATTGTTGTACTGTATAGTAAAATCGTGTTCCCGTGAGCGTGTTTGTTTTATTTTTGCCCTAAATGACTCGACTGATAAATTTTGTGTTAAACTCAGGTCGCCTAAGAACCACCTGAGTCAGAAGGTTGGACGAAGTAATTGGCGATGTTGTCAAAATAGTTTTTTTTTTAATTAACAATGACTGAGCAACATCTGCCTCTGCCGTGTTCGTTATAATTAAGATTGGTACAAGTGAGATTCAGATAATTTCGCACATGCCATCTAGAGCATATCCACTTTATAATAACACAAGATTAGTTCGATAATAGTAGCTTTGGCAGACTAACAGTTTGGAGCGAACAAACTTGACAGCAATCAGACAGCAATCTCAGCTGATGAAAAGTGAATACAGTCCATAACTGGCAATCCTTAAATAGGAAGGTAATCAAAACCACACAACACAGACGGTTCTTTAACGATCAAAGTTACAACACTCATCTTCAAAGATTGAATTAGCTGCCAGCTTTCCGTGTTGTAACAATAGCTTCATAAAAACATTGCAACTACAATTTATGAACGATTTCCTTGAAACCTGTTGCGGTAGAATACTAATGTGAAAGCTCTGTACTGTACTGGTGGTCTGTGGTCGAGACATTAACTAGCTACATCACTTAGGGGATTGCAAACCCCCATGACATTCTTTCTGCTTTTACTGTATGGTAGAGATGTTTTCTAAAACTTAACAAACTTGAATAGCAGAGTTTCCAAAATAATTCCATGTGACGCTTGGTAGGTTAGTGGAAATTCGAATGAATGGTGATCAACTCCAAATAACTTAATTTCTAAGAGGTGAGACAAGAGAGAGAAGGACACAAAGTGTTCCTTTCTGGGTGAGCTTCATGCAAAACACATTACCTTGTAAATCACAGGTTAAGTGATTTAGTTGACCAGGACGTTGATACTTTCCCCAACTATTTGCAAGCGAATAATCTTCGACATAATGCTTCCTTAACAAAAGGAGACCTGAACAGACTGTTGAACGCAACATAGAAATTCAATGTAGTACGTGCTTAGACACGGGTTTACCCGCACAAGTGTTTATTGCAAGATTATTTCTGAAACCGCGTCTCGTTTTCTTTTTATTAACCGTTGCGAAAGGACTCCATAACAAAGTTTTATTGATATTTTACACAGTTTTCATGTATAAGGCGTTTTAAGATATATGGGAACGCATGGAAGATGAATGAAACTCATACAGGCTTATGAGACCCGTGTGAATGATAGCTTGAAGAGGTATACCTAGACAAAGATACTTGGACCAAATTCGTGACATTTTGGAAAAGAGTCCTCTACAAAAGGTCATATAGGTACTATCTACAACGTTGAGTTGTCTGTCTGTGACTAGAACGAATGCATAATGGATGCTGATTTATGTAAAATACCTACCTAATGTCTAGTGTAGTTTCTAGTAGTATATAGTATATAGCATTGAATGGTACTAACCCGTGTAGTGTATATCGGCTAAGAAAATCGCCAAGTGTCAGTTTGCCTTACTAAGATTATGATTAAAGTAAGGTATTTCTCAATTACAATATTGAAAACTTGGCATCCTATTGATACGGTCTTGCTTGGTGCTAAATGGCCATTAGTTACAAGTCTCAAGTACGTGCCAAGTGCCAAACCTACCATCAACTGTAAGCCTGTAACCTATGTTGCAATTAAATGCCAGTGTTTCATCCAAGATGAATTTACGTAGACGATGTCATCGCACATAAAAATAAAATGGTTTTAAAACGTGGATGGGACCTGCCCGTCTAACAAAAATACGACGAAAAACGTCGAGAAAGGGTGGTAGTGCCTCGCTCCTTTTGGATTGTCTTGGACAATGGATTGAACATGTACTGCGGATGCCGGGCACCCAGATAGGTGGGTGGTAGATTTCATACAATAAGCTTTTTCGTACAAAATTGGCCGTGTCCACAGGAGAGAAATGGTCAATACGTGTGCAGCTGACTGAAGCAGGTTTCCTCACGATATTCTTCACCGTGAAGAGCTTTGGTATGCTGTCATACTACAAATAACTTGTTAGGTACTAAGTAATAAACACAAAATCCATTGTGATATCCATTGTGATATCCGCTTGGGACGCATAAGGTTGCGGGTTCGATCCCCGCCGCGGAATAAATGTTTGTATGATCTGCAAATATTTATTTCGGGTCTGGGTGTTTCTATGTATAATATGTTTTTAAGCTTTGCTTAGTTTGGGGCTAGATGATGCTGTGTGAAATGTCCAGCATTATTTATTTATATGGCTGGGATTGGATCAGCCATGTATCCATAGATTTACGTGTTGCATGCATCACAACCTCCGAATTGAAAGGTCCATTAAAACCACCAAGCATTACCGACACACTTACGGAGAGCAATAAACGCATTTACGTGATATTTCCTGAGATTGCGACAGTCCGTCCTATATTATTTCGATAAACTCATTTCTACACTCACAGAATCAGATTCGGGTCATCAAAAGTGTTCCGAGAATAAAACTCGCTCTATTTTTCTTACGATATCGAGTGTTTTGTGCACTTACGAGTAATCATTAATATACTGCGTTTTATCAATAAAATGTAGTAATAATAGTAAGTAAAACCAATCAATTAGGTCGTTGGGTAAAGACAGCACATAATGTTTACCCTGTGATTATTTATTGATCATCAATGGGTGAGATTGATGTTTAGCTAAGTAATTAAATTATAAGTCCAGTTTCAGATCGCAAAGTTTATTAAAAAGTTCAACAGTCTTGTTAACTTGTTGGACATTATAGAAAAGGCATTCAAATCACTGTAAAATTATTTTTATAGTTACGCAAGTAGAATTTTGTAAGTCTTACCTTCTTGTAATAACTGTTAACCATTAAAAGTTTCCGCATATTCCACAACAATGTAAACTTGATATATCTTGAGTTATTTACAACTGACGTGAGCCTAGACCGGTAATATTACACTGAAATTGAAATAAGTTGTTAGTGGTGCTTTCAAAATTATGCATGCGTAAAGCCGTAAATTGTGTACCTACTCATAACCATCAAAGCAGAAAAAGGAGAGTGGGTAAAACTTGATAAAAAGATTAAAACAATCACTCGCATAGATGGTTATTCAGTTTATTCGTTAAATAGGACTGCATCCAGGCACCATAGACAGAAGAAGATCCCTCTCCTTCGAAGAACACTGGTGAGACAGGGAATGCTAATAATAACAAAATCTCGTATCTCACAGAAATATTTACTCAACAAAACGTATCTTCTTGTAATCGATCTTGTAAATGAATGAAAAAATAACTTGAAAAGGCAACTCAATAAAGAATTTAATATTTCATCAGCTATTTCCGACCGCAAACAAGTTATGAGTCGTTGAACTATCTCTTCCAGTTAATTTTGTAAACCAGACGATTTATTTTGAAGTTTATTATTACAGCTGTATTTTTATCGACAGTTTTTTTTAATCTCAAAACAACTCGTTGACTATCCCTGCTATCTTTGAGGTTAAGTGAAAAATTGTTGGTTATAATTTGATGATAGTTAATAATTTTTGTAGGTGTAAGAAATATTGTCGCTAGGTAGCGTAGGTAGTTAGTAATGCATTTGTCAATGTCCCCTCCCATGTCATACCATCAGCTGATGATAAGATAAGATACCAAATAGCTAAAATGCAAACACAAGATAACCTTCCTTTGAAACTCTAGAAACTTAGGTTAATATTTCTTACACCTGCCGAAACATCTGCTGTTAAATATTGACAGCCAATAATAATAGTTATACAATGACCTAATAATGATAGCTAAATTGTCTGTGGTTAACTTGTAAGTTTACACTTTAATTGCGGACAAACTAGTTGAGGCTTCGCTGACAAGTTGTTTAAATAGGTCCATGGTACCAAAACACTGAGTCCCGAAACATTTGTTTTGATTTTTTTATTATCTTCTGTGATTATAAAGTAAACGAGGCTAAGTTGGGATAGTAAATTATTGTTTTATTTATGTGTGAGAGCAAAATGCGATAGACGAGCAACGATATAAAAAACAGACACTTTGAAATTTATATGAATAACAACTTAAGGTTCGTCAACAAAAGGTCTTTAAAATCCAAGAACCTAATTTTTGAGACAAAGATACCAAAGTTAAGTCTGATGTCCAAAATAGTATTTTTTAAAAATGGATCAATCAATTGAATTTATTAAGACCACTCTTGTCTAGTACCTACCTACCTGCCTCAAAGTACATCATATGGTACAAACCTATCCAAACTCAGGTGTTTCAGTACAGCTGTACGAGACAGCTGCATAACTCTTTGTACGCCTTCCAAGAAATAAAAATGCAGCGATTACCTTTAGAAAAGCGGCTGCCCTTCGGGACTATTTCGTTTTTTGTTGAGCCCTGGGTCATTATGGCGGTGCATTTGAAGGCTCTATAAAAAGTAAAGCATAGATGCTTGGAATGTTGATTTGTTTCGACGTTCAATTGCTAGATAATTTTCCTACACATTATAGAAAGTTTATATAATGTTTTTTCGATCACGCTCCAATTGATGAACCCAAAGCTATCTGTATTCTGTGCCCAAAGGATGAAGTTGGCAAAAATAAAATTTCCAAGAATATGACATCCTAGCTTTACCCCCTGCGCTTTTACCCTCATTCTGAAAGAAATCAAGGAAGAAAATTATTTTATTTGGATTTCTCGCGCCGCTGATTAACTAGACCAGAATCCGCGCCACAAAAGAAATCCTGGGGAATTGAGCAGAACTTACAAAATGGCTATTACAGTTTATCTTCATACATAGACACTAGCACCACTCTGAGAGGACTTTTGTGGCATGAGCATTGTTGGCCTAGAAAGCCAAGATGGCCTATATCAGCAGTGTTATTGCTGTGGCCAAGTAATTACCTGCATGACACAACGAACGAGCTACTTTCTCACATCTCCATGTAATTATATTTCTTTCCGATCGGAGAAAGTGCACGCTTCTGTGAACGATATAATTTAGAACGGAGATTATTGGCCGAGACCGTGTTGTACTAATTAAAGAAAAACCAACAGGCTCACGTCTGTAACATAATTAACCCCCCATATTTAGGTATAGATCTTTGAAAATATCTAATCTGGCAGAGACATCTCCAATTTGATACTACAAGTTTCCCTGTAAGCTATTTTCAAAAAGGCATGTTCTCGCATACCTAGTTACCATTTCACCTTTGGTCGTGAAAGTCAAAGTAAAAAAGCATTTATTCAGTACATGGGCGGATCCAGGATTTTTTTCTGGGGGGGGCACAAGAAACAAAAACTGACAAAACTTTCCACAATTTATTAATTTTTCGTAGTTAGTAGGTACACAAAAATATCGTCTGGGGGGGGGGGGGCACGTGCCCCCGTGCCCCCCCCTGGATCCACCTATGATTCAGTAGGACCGCTGGGATCACCTAGAATAGTCTTAAAGATCGCATGTCGCAATCACTATCAGAAATAGTGACTGCAGTTTTGACTAAGATGTTTTATTTTAATTCACCATCCACTTGTCAGTTTTCCTACAAAAAAGCTTTATTAAGGTAGGTAAATAAACCTATCAAGGGATTTTTGCTTAGTCCCTTATGTAGCCTAATCGCATAGTAAGTCTTAACTCAGACTACGGCTTCTTGCTTCTTAGAACGAACCACAATTATATTTAATTACCCCACTTACCCTCACTTGAACTTAACTAAGAAGCCCTAGCAAACTATCTTGAACCTTTGAAAGCTATTTAAACGATACCATTCTTGCCGCTTTCTTTCTCAAACTCAACGGAGCAAGAGCTGATATTCTGTGGCAAGAGGCAAATTATTTAAGCTAAATCTGTTTTATTTGTTGTTTTTTTCTCATGGTGTGCAATAAAGCTATATTCTATTGTATTCTATTCTAAGAGGAAAAAAATGGTAGTGTGTAAATAACGTTTTACAGTGTTTCTAATGATTTGTATAGTCCCAATGAATTTATATACCTATGCTCAACGGGACACTGTAGTGCTTAGAAATACGGAGTTTCCTAACACCTAAACATTCTCCGAAGGTGCGATTGTTGACCTCAAGGACCATTTTTGCGATTCGAAATACTGGGTCCTAGATTTGGACAGAGTTCCTATGTTGATCAACGACCGAATAGAATGTAGCTCTTAGTAAGAAACGCCGAAATACCGAATTTATCACATAGATAATGTAAATGGCCAGCTCTTCATCGCTCAGAACTCGCATACCTACATAATTCATTTTCTAAAGCGGAGAGGCAATTCTAGACGTTGTCATGTCAACACACTTTATGTGGATAAGGCGATAAAAGTTTGTTTGATTGAAGAAATGTCTGAAAAGAATTTATTGAAATAATAATCGAACAATGAAATTTTTTCCAAGATATAAGCAAAGTCGCTAACCTTACTGCCATCTGCAAAGTTCAATTAAAAGAATGGTACCCTTCCCACGACCTTCTTGGTTGATCGGTCAAGTCTATCGGTTGCATAACACGCGCCACTCGGTCTGTCAGACCGTTATCTCTGTGAAAGCTACTCGTATCTTCTGGTCTCCTAGTTAAAATATACTTTTAACCTTCAAACCATTATTGACACTTGCCAAGCTTTAGATTATGTACGTCTACAAACGAAATGCAAACTTCTGCTTTGTATTTGAATCCAATCACAGTGCAGGAATTGATCCAAAACTGATGTTTCTTGCACTGTGATTGGTTGCGGTCGGTTAAACAGCTGACCTATTCCGACCCGAATGCGTTCCGCTGAAGTCAGATTCAAGGGCCTGGCTAACCCCATATAGGTACATCTTAAAAGTATTTTGAGTGACTTGATCTAAGAGCACATCATTATTCAATCAACTTTGTATTGTATTTAATAAAACCTAAACGTCCGGCCATAAAATAAAATAAGGCAAACAAAGGAGCGAATTTCCGTTTAAAACTATTTCAAAAATCTTGCTAAGTTTGTCAATCTTACCAACCGTACCTAGGTATTTAAAATTTGTGATTTTTTTTAAATTTGAGTGTCAGCCGTTACCAAAACATCCAAACCACGATCATAAGAATCCAATCATGTTCTCGTCTGGACCAACCGGTTTGGTAACACGTGCTGTTGCCATCGTGACTTGTGCTGTAATATTAGCTCCGAGTGCTGTACGTTTTACGAACGCTTTCGAGTTTTCTCTTTGATTGCTAGATGGAAACACAAAATCAATGATATCTGTATAACTTATTATTACCACTATTGCAATAATGCAAGAGCTGTTTTTGCGGAGTGAGATAGTACCTAGGTAGTATTGAACTCCGCAACTAAACACGGCAAAGAACCTTCGCGGCGTTTCCCGCCGCGCGCCCGGTGACGATTCAAAAATATTTCCTGACGATTCAAAAAACACACGTTCAAGTTTTTCCTTTTACGATCCGAATCGGATCAAAAATCTAAATAAAATCTGGTTCATCTTCGGCTCTCTTATCATCTCTGAAATAGTTAATCAGTTACTTAACATTATTTTGTAAACAGATTTTAAGATGGTTGTCATGATTTTATAGTGTAGCCCTTTTAAGCACATTTTCCTATTACATAACATTTTAATTTGCACTAAAATTAAGCTTATGTATAATCTTGACTTGATGAACCCGTTTGCCAACACTCAACGGGACTCTGTAGTGTTAATGAACAATAAAGTTTATTGAATTAACTAACATAAACCACACAGTTAGATGCACAATAAAACTTGCATAAACAAAATTAGAATTATCGAAGTAGGGTTTAGGTATTAATATAATTATATTGTAGCGAAACTAGATAACATGTTCTCAGTATATAATGCGGTCGTCGTTTGAGATTGATTCATTCTCAATATTGACTTTGATGAGTCAAAGTATGTTTTTGAAAACACCCATCATAATCTTTGTTCAATGGGTGGGTCGCTTATTGCCTTGGGTTATGTCGTAACTGTAAACATTTTCTAAAAATCAGCCATAACACACCTATTTTAGTCACCATGGGAAAGATAATGAGTAGGTAGAAGTTGCTTGGTATGCTACAAGTGGAAGGTCAAGTACGACTTTATCGGAAACTAAGAGGAAATCTAATCTTATCTGTCCTAGGGAGTAATCCAAGGCCTAAACATCATCAGTATCTTGGGGCAAAAGCCTACTAGCTTGGTTTTGCCCCGTTTGAACAAAGAAAGAACCAAAAATCATATCCAAATTACAAGCGGAATTTTGACTATGCCTGTAGTGCCTGGGTGGTGCATTGTTTGAGATTTAAATAGGTAGGTAGGTAACACCTTAAAATCAAAAGATTACCTACCTTTCGCCAAGAAGATTTTTGCCCAGCAGGACGCTGTAGTGCCTGGGACATTGTTTGAAATAGGTAAAACGTATAAAATGAGGAAAAAGGTACCTTTCGCCAAAAAGTTCGCTGCCCAGGCTAGCAGGCTAGCAGGAAAATCCAATCTATTTCCAAGCAAAGCAGAGCGATTTCACACGGCCCATGAATGAAATAAATCATCTGTGTCATTACTTGAGCCGGTTTGATTGCAATGAAGAGCTCCGTTAATAGGTTAAATTGCTTAACATCAGGGTCCTCAGTTCATGATTTATCTAAATAGAAATAGAAAGTGAAGACATGTGATGTGATTGAATTTAGCTAGAATGTAGCATTATATGTCTTAATTTAATAAGCATTTTGAGCTTTTTGCAATTTCTGACAGAACTTCATGTATGCCATTAACAGAACCATAACCCTATAGGGATTTGGAGTTGGAGAGAGCCATATATTTTGGACTCTTCTAAAACTTAAAAGAAGAGATCTCAGTCCTAGAATTGATGGATTGTAGTACCTAACTGTGCATGTGGCTGAAAACCGGAACAGATGGCGGAACATCGTCCGAGAGCAGATACTTCCGTGATGGGTCACGACCCCCAGCATTGGGGAAACGACGCAAGGAGGGAGTACCTAACTAAAATAAAAAGACTTGATAGTGAATTGCATTACCTAGGTTTTTGATAATGATCTTATTAATAAAAATATTATGGTTCTATATAATATTCCGCCTTTACTAAGTAGGTTTTCCTGTTTCATATCAGTTGTATTTGTATTAAAGTCGTGTGCTCAGTATGTAAGATAAGAAACGATGTCAATATGCCAATTACACGATGCTCTGCTAAGAAATGTGGTCTACTACCTGTTATGATTTCTTGTGGAGTTGAGGATATTCTCCTTAAAAACACCCCACTAGGCCACTAAGCGTGACAGACTATAGGAACTTCAATAAAATGAATGAATGAATATAAATTCTTTAGACTATGGATAGACTTTGAGCGTAGCGAAAAAAAAAAAAAAAATAGGAGCTTTAGAAAAATGTCCATTAAGTATTTATTTGTTTTACATTCCCTACCATATTCTAAGTGCCATACATCTTAGGTAGTATTAGGCGTTTCACCATCAATCAATCAGACACTTCAAACGTAGCTGATCTCCAGATGATTTTGGGACGACTTAGCATACAATCGAACGAAGCTGATTGTTCGTCTCACTTATAATGGAATGCAGTATTGTTCCACGTGCAATTCGATGAAAAGATACACAGTATCTAAAGAGGTTCTCTTATCTATTTGTTTCATCGATTTCAAATATTTATCCCAGTCTCAGTCTCTATAGGTATACATATACAGGGTGTAAAAAGACTGCTACCGAAAACTGAGGGGTTGTAATCAGACCATGATTCTAAACATATTTAGCGAAAAAAAACGCAAAAAAAATTTTTGACTTAGCTTCGTCATGCTATGTTATTTTCGGCTATTTACTACCATTACAACATAATAAAACCATACCTACCTAATAATTTCATTTATAAAAGAAAAAAACATTTAAAACTCAAAATCCAGCTACGTAAAAAAACGCGCCCAAAACATACGCAAACACTACTCTTCAAACGCTGTTTTCTCCGGATTTAGTGCATATTTCGGAAAATCCTTTTGGATTTGGTTGTCTATTGGGATGCTGTACCTACCCCTTTCGGCATCGGTAGACGTCTTTTTACACCCTGTTTATTTACGTCATTAGGTTACTTGACTAAATTGCAGGCATCCCACAAATCTAATGAAAAGTAGCCTATGTCACTCACCTTCAATCAATCCGCTTAACTGTTTCAGCACGAAGGAGTATCAATGGGTTTCTTCAATTTGATTCCTAAGTATAAAAGAGGGTTTCCAAAGTAATTTATATTACAAGTAAAGTACCTATATGTTTAGACGTCTAAACGGTTTATTTAATAGGCGTCTCATATAACCTCGGTGCTGTAATCCTAGTTTATAGCACTACACCTAGTTTACCCGCAAGAATGTTACCTGTCCTGGCCAGTTTCAGAATGTGTTAAAACTATGTATGAGGAAGGATACAAGAAACAAGCACCATCACTTCATATAATTTTTATTAAGAATTCAGTTGGACTGCTGGGATCACTTTGAATCGTCTTAAAACTAGGTGATTTTACTCCTGTTCCTTCGCGACCAATACCGTGAAGAACCAGGGCAACAAACACGGTCTGGGGCCTAGCTTTTCTTTGGTGATCCATCTTAAATCTTACTTAACTTAGTAACCAATTGCTTTAATTATAAACAATGCCTTATTTTATCAGTATTTTACTTTAACCTCAACATCAATCTAATTCTCTCACCTGTTATTTTGAAACAGATATCATATTCTAAGAAGACAATGCACTTTAAATAATTATAATTACATAACTACGCACGGAACCCAATTACAATGAACAATACTTCTTTTACACTACTAATAACACTTTCAATGCTATAATCACAAAATAGAAACAGCCTACTAAGCTTTCTACCATTCTACAACATATGTTTTTACTTAACTTGCTCATTTCTCCTTCACCAAAAACCGCATGCCGACTGAATCTCTCTGCCCGCTGCATTCGCCATCTTTCTTTCGCCTCTACCTCCTATTTCCGCTACTTGCCAATAATATTCAACCGAAAAGGAACACTAACCATTATTTCTATTGTACCAAAAATCACTGTTAGTTTTATAAAGTTATGATACACGTAACAAATTATTTTCGGTCCCATATTTTTCACATTGCAGCCGTAAGAAAAGAACATGACATTGACCTCTTCCTATCTCAAATCAAAACAAAACAGTATTGTAATCATTGTAATCTAGCAATTATTATTTAGATTTTTGTTGAATGGCTAAATTATCTACTTTATTAATTCCTAATTATAACAGTTCGTCCATCCTGACATAATTTGATACCACGCAAATTAAGATCGATTAACATTTTAACTACCATTAAACATAGGTACTTACTCTAAATTAATTATATTCCTATAATTAAGTACACCTTAATAGCCATTTATGTATACGTGTTAATAATACGTGTTGTTTTATTTTAAAGGTGGCTTCTGTGATAAATCCTGTGTTATCACCTGAAAAAGAAAATTAAAATCTTAATAGTCAAATAAGTATACTTTTATTTTGCACTTTTAACTGTCGTAACCATTTTTTTGTTTTCTTTTGCCATCACAAGAAGTATTTCATAGTGTATCTATCTATCTATCCCAATATAATTAACTTTTCATCATTCAGTTTTCATTTCAACCAAGTTTTCAGTAGGCTTAAAGAAAGACCCTTAGGAATATGATTTTACCTAGACTAGGTATAATATAATATACCTAGTCTATTTCCTCACACCTATACCTACTTTAAGTAGGTATCTCATCGTCTTTTTGGACGACCCATATTTATTTTCATCCTTTAGCAAACTGTTTATTTCATCTTCCAATCAAACGGCCTTATTTTTTATATTCATCGTTTAACAAACTGTTTATTCCATCGTCCAGTCAGACGGCCCTTAATTATTTTTGTCGTTTAGAAAACTGTTTATTTCATCGTCCCGTCAGACGGCCCTTGATTATCTTATCATTTTTACCAAATTGTTTATTTCATCGTCCAGGCAGACGGCCCTTATTTATTTTTATCATTTAGCAAACTGTTTATTTCATCGTCCAGTCAGACGGCCCTTATTTATTTTTATCATTTTTACAAAATTGTTTATTTCATCGTCCAGGCAGACGGCCCTTCATTATTTTCATAATTTTTGTTTTTTTAAACTGCATCTTTCATCGTCCAGTCGGACGGCCCTTTTCTCGCGTATGTATTTGTCTAAATGCTTAACATACCCTTCTAGCAACGCAATGAGCTCTTCCGTAGGACCCCTAGGACTCCACAGAACTAATATCATTATCATCAAATTTCCTAAGGAATCTGATTCCACAGTTTTATATTACTTATACTTTTTATATCCATAATACTATTATTTATTTCATTTACATCCTCATGTGTTCATGAAGTAACTAAACCAATCAAAACTACATAACAGCACCGTTTCCGTTCGGGTAATTCTGTCTCAACCTAGGTTCAAACTTAGAACCAGACCTGAGTGAGTACTCAACATACATCGTCTGATACGATTAGTTTGCAATACAGCAAAACCTTTATGTAATAAATAATAACTTTATCACCGATAAGGTCTTTATTACCAGTTACTGAACTCTATCTATGAACGTAAATTTTCTTTGTCAATCACAACAGTGGTCACATTAGCTACTTTAAATTTTAACCGGAATTGCTCACGCGCATTCCTGGATCTTATTTATCAGCTTTTATCATCCTTATATCATCCTTATATCATCCTTATATCATCCTTATATCATGCTTATATCATCCTTATATCATCCTTATATCATCCTTATATCATCCTTATATCATCCTTATATCATCCTTATATCATCCTTCTATCATCCTTATATCATCCTTATATCATCCTTCTATCATCCTTCTATCATCCTTCTATCATCCTTCTATCATCCTTCTATCATCCTTATATCATCCTTATATCATCCTTATATCATCCTTATATCATCCTTATATCATCCTTATATCATCCTTATATCATCCTTATATCATCCTTATATCATCCTTATATCATCCTTATATCATCCTTATATCATCCTTCTATCATCCTTCTATCATCCTTATATCATCCTTATATCATCCTTATATCATCTCGACCCTCATCTCGACCCTCATCTCGACCCTCATCTCGACCCTCATCTCGACCCTCATCTCTACATTATCTGTATCTCTACCTTTATATCTCTACCTTTATGTCTCTACCTTTATGTCTCTACCTTTATGTCTCTACCTTTATGTCTCTACCTTTATGTCTCTACCTTTATGTCTCTACCTTTATGTCTCTACCTTTATGTCTCTACCTTTATGTCTCTACCTTTATGTCTCTACCTTTATGTCTCTACCTTTATGTCTCTACCTTTATGTCTCTACCTTTATGTCTCTACCTTTATGTCTCTACCTTTATGTCTCTACCTTTATGTCTCTACCTTTATGTCTCTACCTTTATGTCTCTACCTTTATGTCTCTACCTTTATGTCTCTACCTTTATGTCTCTACCTTTATGTCTCTACCTTTATGTCTCTACCTTTATGTCTCTACCTTTATGTCTCTACCTTTATGTCTCTACCTTTATGTCTCTACCTTTATGTCTCTACCTTTATGTCTCTACCTTTATGTCTCTACCTTTATGTCTCTACCTTTATGTCTCTACCTTTATGTCTCTACCTTTATGTCTCTACCTTTATGTCTCTACCTTTATGTCTCTACCTTTATGTCTCTACCTTTATGTCTCTACCTTTATGTCTCTACCTTTATGTCTCTACCTTTATGTCTCTACCTTTATGTCTCTACCTTTATGTCTCTACCTTTATGTCTCTACCTTTATGTCTCTACCTTTATGTCTCTACCTTTATCTTTATCTTTATCTTTATCTTTATCTTTATCTTTATCTTTATCTTTATCTTTATCTTTATCTTTATCTTTATCTTTATCTTTATCTTTATCTTTATCTTTATCTTTATCTTTATCTTTATCTTTATCTTTATCTTTATCTTTATCTTTATCTTTATCTTTATCTTTATCTTTATCTTTATCTTTATCTTTATCTTTATCTTTATCTTTATCTTTATCTTTATCTTTATCTTTATCTTTATCTTTATCTTTATCTTTATCTTTATCTTTATCTTTATCTTTATCTTTATCTTTATCTTTATCTTTATCTTTATCTTTATCTTTATCTTTATCTTTATCTTTATCTTTATCTTTATCTTTATCTTTATCTTTATCTTTATCTTTATCTTTATCTTTATCTTTATCTTTATCTTTATCTTTATCTTTATCTTTATCTTTATCTTTATCTTTATCTTTATCTTTATCTTTATCTTTATCTTTATCTTTATCTTTATCTTTATCTTTATCTTTATCTTTATCTTTATCTTTATCTTTATCTTTATCTTTATCTTTATCTTTATCTTTATCTTTATCTTTATCTTTATCTTTATCTTTATCTTTATCTTTATCTTTATCTTTATCTTTATCTTTATCTTTATCTTTATCTTTATCTTTATCTTTATCTTTATCTTTATCTTTATCTTTATCTTTATCTTTATCTTTATCTTTATCTTTATCTTTATCTTTATCTTTATCTTTATCTTTATCTTTATCTTTATCTTTATCTTTATCTTTATCTTTATCTTTATCTTTATCTTTATCTTTATCTTTATCTTTATCTTTATCTTTATCTTTATCTTTATCTTTATCTTTATCTTTATCTTTATCTTTATCTTTATCTTTATCTTTATCTTTATCTTTATCTTTATCTTTATCTTTATCTTTATCTTTATCTTTATCTTTATCTTTATCTTTATCTTTATCTTTATCTTGGAATTCATTTCATCATTAACTTCATTAACATCATTTCATACTCTGACATCATTCCTAACATGGTACATGTAGGACAGACGAAACTCACTGTCACAAAAATATCGAAAATCTTTAGGTACTCGCAAAAAAAATAAACACCTAAGTACCTACCTTAAATAGCGAGTACTACACGTGTGGACACTGATACCGTTTCTCATAAAATTATAATATACACTAAGAAAAACAAACTTCAATGTATCTAACCGGAATGTAAAGAACAACCATCTAACAACTCAACTACGAAAAGTAAGCGTCAAAGCAGATTGTAGTATTAACCATACTTAATTAGATCACATACAACTACAACCCTCAAATGGCTCTCATTACCTCTCTTAATGAGACCTTCCCTTCATCTAGAGTCTGTGACTTGCAGGTCATGACCACCAACACACAACATTATACAGTACGCCTTTAAGACCCAGGTCACCACCACAGCCTAGCTGTCCATCGCGCCCTGAACAACTCTCAACTGAGTTGCAGTTACGATAACAGACCGGTGCGTGCAGCGCGACCCCTGACTATGTCCTTACTGTTTTATTAGCAAGAGGTTACCCTCACTATCTATCTATCACTACAACCAAATCTAACTCTGTATTTAGATCGCTTAGATGACCTCTTCATATACGTCTCCCTTCACGAGAGAACTATTAGGTTCTATTACCATTCAATCTAAACCATCACGTTTATTCACTTACAAAGACTAGCGAACAGGACTAACTTAACTGACTTGGAATTAGCAAATCATATTTTATAAGCACTAAAATTGATAAATTTACGCACTATTTCTCGTTGTTGTGAACCTAGTCGAATCAACCAAAGTTTGTATCGACGAACTCTGAAAAAGTGTAGGTACGCGCTTTTACTGGTGCAGGTCTTTAGGTCTGGGAATCTGACTACCTGTCACTGTACCTAACAAGAAATAATCACGTTTACCTATTAATGTGAAAACAACTTATTCCAATCTCTGCCCAACAGTTTCTCTAAATGTGGGTAGATCCCTTAATTTTTATTCCGAATCAAGATAAAACAATAAACCGGTTTTATGATTGACAAGTGAGGCTTAGCTTACTGTCACACCAACATTCAAATTATTAGAACCAATCTCATTACGGAATAGCCTAGGTCATTAACCTCGTCCAGTGAAATGAGAATAAATTATAGTCTACCTCACTATTAATTATTCGATACTGTAAACATGAACACAGATTTGAAATTTCCTGAGAATCGAAAGTATTTTCTGTCTAACGCTTTAGATATTCTAGCTTCCAGCTGAATTTACCTAGATGTCATATATTGTATCGCGATATAACCAATTTTCTAAATTCAACACTTGAATCAAAATGAAAAGTACATAATACGCTCACCGGATAATCGTCCATTCGGGTTCGTCAGCAACCTTGTATCAAGATCTAAACAAAGCCGCTACAGCTGTTGCTTGCTGCCACGGTATATAGTGTTGACTGCCACCGATTGTACCACACCGTTGCCCGAGCTATACTTCCTCACCGTGGAATGAGTAGCACGACTTATTTGCATAGTGATCGGTACCACTTCACCATCGCTTCTTTACAGGTCTATCAGCATCGTCTCGATGACTTCGGTCAGGTTCTCGTACACGTTTGGGCATGATTAGGAATCCCACCTTCTGAAACTGTTAAAACTATGTATGAGGAAGGATACAAGAAACAAGCACCATCACTTCATATAATTTTTATTAAGAATTCAGTTGGACTGCTGGGATCACTTTGAATCGTCTTAAAACTAGGTGATTTTACTCCTGTTCCTTCGCGACCAATACCGTGAAGAACCAGGGCAACAAACACGGTCTGGGGCCTAGCTTTTCTTTGGTGATCCATCTTAAATCTTACTTAACTTAGTAACCAATTGCTTTAATTATAAACAATGCCTTATTTTATCAGTATTTTACTTTAACCTCAACATCAATCTAATTCTCTCACCTGTTATTTTGAAACAGATATCATATTCTAAGAAGACAATGCACTTTAAATAATTATAATTACATAACTACGCACGGAACCCAATTACAATGAACAATACTTCTTTTACACTACTAATAACACTTTCAATGCTATAATCACAAAATAGAAACAGCCTACTAAGCTTTCTACCATTCTACAACATATGTTTTTACTTAACTTGCTCATTTCTCCTTCACCAAAAACCGCATGCCGACTGAATCTCTCTGCCCGCTGCATTCGCCATCTTTCTTTCGCCTCTACCTCCTATTTCCGCTACTTGCCAATAATATTCAACCGAAAAGGAACACTAACCATTATTTCTATTGTACCAAAAATCACTGTTAGTTTTATAAAGTTATGATACACGTAACAAATTATTTTCGGTCCCATATTTTTCACATTGCAGCCGTAAGAAAAGAACATGACATTGACCTCTTCCTATCTCAAATCAAAACAAAACAGTATTGTAATCATTGTAATCTAGCAATTATTATTTAGATTTTTGTTGAATGGCTAAATTATCTACTTTATTAATTCCTAATTATAACAAATGGTCCTTCTGAATCACCTGGTCAACGACCTATGGTAATTGGTAATCAAGTAATCAAGGAACTTAATTCCACCCACACACTTGATAAGCTTGACTGATCTACATTGCATAAACAAGAGTAGCGTAGGTTACGGTTGTGGTTTTGCTAGCATGGAGAATCTGGAGAAGAAAATCTAACTTTTATCAAAACTTAATACCCTTGTTACTTTTGCTCATTACTTTAACAAGCTCATTAATCCAAAGAAAAATATTTGTAAGTACCTACTTAGTTTAAAGTCAATTACTGGACCGATTTTAATCCTATTACATCCCAGACAAACCCAGGGCCGCTTGCAATCCAGGTAGTGGTCCATCCAGTTGGAAAGGCTTAAGCAATAAGAATGTGAGACGTGCAATCATCACAACGTGATCACAAACTGCGTTGTGTCACGCGCACATTTATCAGAACGTGTCAGAGAATACCTGCCTCTTAAATAATCGCAATAGCACTGCACACTACTTTTTTCAGATGTTTTAGGTACGAAAACAAAGAAACTACTTACATAGGTCCCATCTTACGCAACATTACTAGAGTCATCTAAGGGTCGTTGATAGCTCAACTAATCAAGTGAATGCCAGTCGGAAGCGTGCTCAAAACACTGGCGGCATTACCACGTTGAATAGCAATGCTGATCCGATGAGCCAAATGTACACAACCAGCTCTCGGATCATGCGTTGCTTCGACCAGTAAATATATGGACCAGGCGCCATAAAAGACATTGTTTCAATATAATTTTCCCTTTTCTACACCAAACCCAAAAAGAACGATTCTTACGATTGCATTCTATGTATGTTTGTTCATTTATGATGAAAGAGATGTGGATCGATTCCTAATAATTGCCCGGGACATCATCATCATCACCATTTCCCAAGCTCCATGTACCTACTTAGGTTCTGGTATGCCTGCTTATTTATGAATCTGTGAGTTTGTGTTTGGCACATTTTCCTTAACCGACACAACTATGATACAGCTGGAACACAATTTTCCGTGGCTTTCCAAGTTTGCAAGGCCATGGCCGCAGATACACAACCTTCGTCTATAAAAATAGCACATAATACGTCTAAAATTATATGCCCTCTGTAAATAGCGAATAGGTAGTCCTCTTACAGGATTATTTTTACCTTTAATTATCATCAAAATATGAAGTTCAAAAACAAAATAAAACTTCTTGATTCTACAAAACATGTAGGTAAAATATAATTGCTAGGATAAAGTTAGATAGTCATCTAACTTGTATGTTGGTGACAGAACGTGGGCTATATTATAATCAGTACGAAACAGTTTCAAGTTGACCATAACGAGGGTGTAGGCCCGTGGTGTAGGCTGTATACCACCTGTTTTGTACTAACTAGTAAAAACTGGTTTCAATTTACACATGATTTACTTAACACATGAATGGGTCTCTATAGATACAGACAGGTGCAGGACTGGTGTCTGGTTGAGATCTTGAGATACTTTGTAAGAGGTTGGTATAAAAATATATTGTGGTGTAACTAAAAAAATAATTCAGGCACAAGTCAGGCGCCATTCAAAAGTGTATGAAGGTTTCGTTACTTTTCTTATTTAATTTTATTTGTCATACATAACTATCACGCATCTTAATTTTCCCCCTGAATCAAACAGGACACCTGTTTTATGAATATATCCGGCGCAAACGGATGAACGAAAGATGAACCCATTTTGAATTTGGCTATGTTGACGAAGACAAGGCAGAACTGTCATCAACAGAACACAATATGGGTCGAGATGGTTCGAAACATGGATTTAGCATTGAACTTGGTTCGAAAGGAGTAAGTTATGTCTAAAAAGGGGCATTGTAAAGAAAAACAATTTTCTCGTCCATAAAATCGATCGGAGAAAAACTCCAATCAATCAATAAGCTCGGCCAGTCTTGGGCCGCTGCATAAGGCGTTTACCCGGTTCCAATACTTACAAACTTAGTAGTGCATGCATTTTGCTCTAACTGCGTTGGTTTAGAGCACAATTTTGATTGCATTCGATTGTTGTACATTTGCATTATAACGGTGGTAGGCTGGCGTGACGGGTACAGCACTCATTTTCATTACACTGCGCATGCATTCCTAACAAACAAAAGCTCAAATTAGCTCTTAGCTATACGGAAATAGAGGTCAAAATAAGTTGTGATGTACGTATGCAAACGTAGTGCGATTGCGCCAGTTTCTTGCATGATTTATTTATCACACAGCCGGTTTTATGATTACAGGGAAGCAGCGGGTAGTCCCACAAATGGGCATTATTCTGGCCAGTGAGACATTCTGGAACGTCCGGTAGATGCGCCAGAGGTTTGAACAATAGTCCCAAATCTGGCACTGGTAGAATATCCTACTAATTTGTCATACGAAATATTGTAATAAACATCTAACAATGACTAAAAGTATAATGCGTCTAAGTGACTTGAGTCATTCTGACTAAAACTACTAAAAATAAAATGGCCTCGTGGTATCACAAACACGTTAAACATCTCATTACTCATTAACCGAGCGCGTTACCGTTTTGGGAATAAAAATAAATGGACAAAAAACCCTGGCGCCACTTGCTTTTAGCCGACAACAAAAAGATTCCGAACAGAAGAGGTAGTTGTCGGAAAAAGGATTAACTTACTTATGGCATTATGGTGACACTGTAATAAGGTAATGGTGTTTAAAAGCTCAGATGACAAGGAAATTGAATAAACGTGTACAAAAGAAAGGTACCTACTATAGGTATTAATTTCTTTGTACGATTTCATATAAAAATGCTAAGTAAAGTGCCACAAACTTATAGGAGTCGAAGCGAGAGCCGCTGTTATCGCATTTGGTATTGGCAGAAAAATTTTAGGTTTACGTTAGTTCCTCATTTGGTCACCGGTCCAGATAAAGTTCCTCTTTTGGCCACCGGTCCAGATAAGTTTGTGGTACTATAGGTATAATCTCATGACATAAAAAATTACAGATCATCAGGCTTTCAAGATCTTTTAAAAATGCGTTCTACGTTTTTACACATTTTATAATAAACAGGTCCTAGTCACAACATTATTGCTAATTTGCTATCAAAAACCACAGAGTACTTTGTTACATCAAAAACATGTATCTTTTTGTAAAGCTTTAAATAAATCTCTCAGTAAGTTCATGAACAAACTGTTTTCTCTGATGACCCAATCACCCGATTATTTGTGGTTGCTATTCTGCCAAACGGTGACTAACATAATCTTACTTACAAGCGACTTGGTCATCTCTTTGTTGAGTTTTTGTACAGCGGTCGGTATAAATAGAGAAAATGCGAGTGTTTATAAACTTCAATAGGTTACTGGTTTGTTTATTTGTTTGTGTAAACTCTGTATTCTCCACAAACTTAATAACAGGTTAGGTACAACACATACAATGAAAATACCTCAATCGTGTTCTTGCTTACCATGATCACCCTATCTCTAAGGTAAAATAGCTTAAAACATTTGAGTTAGACGATTTCGACTTTTATGGCGCTTGTTGAAAAAATACTTTTGCCTATATTCAGATATAACTTTACTCTGCTCTTCGTAGATATAGGGTGGTCATGGCAAGCAGGCGTCTGGACTAGTCATACTTATATTATTGTCATTTACATAAAATAACAAGAAAAAATAAATTTTCCGCCACGTCATTTCCTTTATTATCACTTATCTAAGTATTATCTATTAGCGTACCTAGGTATCTATAGTATTGTTTTGTCATAGCTAGCTATCAGTGAATAAAGTCATATCGCGTTATTATAGGTACCGCGATATGTATGATGATTGACGATCAGGTGATCAAAAATATAGATTTTCATGGGAATGAATGTGTTTCTCCGTGGTTACCAGGAGTTATAAACAAAAAACAATATTATTATAGCAGTAAAAAAACGATGACATCTGCATTTGGTATACAATAGAAAAACTACACAGCACATAACTTAGCTACCTACCTTCACAGTTCACACCAAGAAATGGGTACCTACGGAATCCAAACAGCATATTATGAAAGTGTCCTTCTCAATCTGAAGTTTTCGAATTTCAATCCATCTTATTTTACACTTTCGTTTTTCATCGCCTTGTTTCTGTTAAAGTGTATTATTAAGGGCAATTCACACGTGACGATCGAATAATGTCTATAGTTCCGTTAAGTCAAAACTTGTAAGTGCAACTGACATTTAAATTCAGGTTTGGTTCGGTTTCGCGTAAAAGTTCGTGAATTTTATAATTACAAACAAGGTAATATGTTATTGGAGAGAGTAGAGTTAGGTGGAAAGGGAAGAAAGCATAACAAAGAAAAGCTAGGTATCAGCGAGCGAAGCAAGCCGAGAATTTTCTTGGTAAGTACCAAGAAAATTCTCGGCCTAGTAAAAAGCCAAGCGAAATAACAAAGTAAACCAGATATCACTTTATAAACTGTACCTATACTTTATGAATGGGATGGATTGAGAAAATAATAATCTAGGTAGGTACTTGTTGCCTCTTTTTGTTTTTCTTAGAAATTGTTATTTCGATAACAAATTTTACAAGAATCTGCAAATATTTTTCAGTCGCTGAAGTTGCTCTGGCCAAAATTATCGGCGTACGTAACCTATCAATCAAAATTCTAAACAATCAAAACATAAAGATATCATTCATAGGACCATAAAAACTGAACCATTTATGACCGAATGTATTTAATATGCATCCCATAACCTGTTTATATGCCTGTGCCCATAATGGGGTAGCGTTGTGATGTGAATAAGTTTAGCAGTTTTCGTTGTCTATGGTATGCCATTGTTTATGTTAAGAGAATCTCATTACAATACAATATCTATCATAACTTACCGAAGACTCAACTTGGCCGCTTCTTTATTGAAAAACTCTTATCACTTTAGCTAGAATATTGCTCAGCCTTCTCCTGAAACTAAACACGATAACTAGTTCCTTCTCTGCCTCATCTCCTATTTTCTTCATCGCTTAAAACCAAAACATCCATTGACAAAGGTAGTAAGTAGGTAAGGTTATACAAACACGGTAATAAGACTAGTAGTCTTATTACCGTGTTTGAAGCGCTCGTGGTCGTGCTTGCTTAGTCGTTCTTGATAGATCGTCGAAGTTAAGCAACGTTCTAAACGGTCTGTAAGTGGATGGGTGACCGCCAGTGGCATTTTCATCTGAGCGCTTCCGTGCTTCGGAGGGCACGTTAAATTGTCGGTCCCGGCTATTTAAGTCGTTAAGCCATGACGGAGGCCTTATGGCGGCCTAAAAACTCCGTCACCAGAGTTGGCCACTGACTCATACGAACTTACTTACTTACCGTGTTTGTTGCCCTGGTTCTTCACGGTATTGGTCGCGAAGGAACAGGCGTAGAAAACTATTCTAAGTGATCCCAGCGGTCCTAAAGAATAAATGATTTTTGATTTATTTGCTGCTCGTATCAAAAGTCGAGGAATATCGCAATATAACATGGCGCTATTAAATAATGACGATATTAACAAAATGCAACGATATCACAGTCATACTATCTTATCAACTGCAAGGTTGTCTTGGATAACGCATTTATGACAGACCGATTGTAGCCTAAGCAGAAGTAGCCTTTGTTTGAAAAAGGAATTATTTTGAGTCTCCAACGTTCTTTATTCTAGAAAATTCTTCAGGTAGGTAGGCATAAAAACCATGCGACAAGTATGTAACAAAAATATAACGTGCGGTCAGTCGACCTTATTTGATCATACGATTGTTACTCTCTCTCTCGACCTACCTGTATCAAATTAAAATAGTTTTACTTAGATAAGGTGATAAATAAACACATTTGATTGCATAGTAATTGCTGTCATTAAAACAACAGCTATGATTAGATAACCTAGAGCAATTTATAGAACCATTATAAGTTCCTTGCCTGTCCCATCCGTTAAGGAACTGATCTCAATACTCAACTATGATAGACTATGTAATTTAGGTGACTCAGGTTGTACTCAGCCCCATTCGAAGAACGATACTGATTACTATAACCACCCTATCTGTAAGGTAGAATAGAGTAAAACTAAAATTAAATTTTTGTGTAGGTAAATGATTTTGAGTTATAACGCGTTCGTAGAAAAGATGGTTCTCCGTGACAAACTTTACGAGATGTTGTTACTTCTTCTTCTTCTTTTCGTGTCAATAGCTCTACAAAAAAATCAAATTTTATCCGTCAAAAACTTAGCCACGGCTATGGCATTGTACGTGGCTGCATTCAGGTCTTCCCTTGTGCAGTTGTTCGGACACTGAGGGCAATTTAGGAGATAACTCATCGTCTGGCTGGGTTCACCGCAGTCGCATGCTGTAAGGTTTTGTTACAAAAAATCTTAAACTCTTTACTATTTCTAATCTTTCTTCGAATAGACCCTCTTGTACGAGGTAATCGATTAGGCAGGTACACTAGCGTTTAGCAGTTACGTCTGGCTTGGCGCCAGTCTACGCCAATTTGCAGATCATGATCTTGAAATGGAGTTGAATGCTGATGAGGCCCTGCTATACCATCGTACTGATTTATAACCTGTGGATAGTAACGAAGGAGGCAACCTATGCTTACACTCAACGGGACGATGTGCCTGGGACATTATTTGAGATTAATTAATGTACCCATGCTCGGGCAGAAAGGGAAATCGTTAATAACTTGTATAGCTAACCAAGCTGCGGGTTTCTTCACGAGCTTCACAATTTAAAGCTAGTAATTCGCTTTTAAAACGAAACGTAAACTTGTACGGGATTTGAACACGTAACCTTCTGATTCAGCCCGGGTGACACGAGGCTAGTATTTTGAAGCTAGGATAGTAAGCTAGTAAGGGGTCACTAGCTTGGTTTCTAGCTTACCTACTAGCCTGGATTGTAACCAAGCTAGTGCTGTCTACACGAAGCTAGGAAATTTCAAGCTAGTCAAGTCAGTAGTGAGTTGTGCTTAACCTGATAACACGAAAATTAAATACTAATATGAGAGAAGCCATACCGGCTAAAATAAAATTGGAAATAACTCTAGATTTTCTATCATCTGGTGTATCATCACCACGCTCTCCGACTGCACACTAGCTTAGGTTCGCTAGCTTCGCGGTTGACACGAAGCTAGTAACGAAGCCAGGATAGTAAAACGGGTGGTGGGGGGCGCCTACTAGCTTGAAAAATAGAACCCCAAGCTATAAAACTATCCTGGCTTGAGGCACTAGCTTGCTAGCTTCCACACTAGCTTACTAGCTTGTAAACGAAGCTAGTTCCGTCTACACGAAGCTAGTGTCACTAGCTTACTAGCTTGGCAGCACTAGCTTGGCTCACTAGCTTGATTTACTAGCCTCGTGTCACCCGGGCTTAGGCCAGCTCGCCCCCAATAGTAGAACTCTACATTTAGATAACAATCGTAAAAGGCGAAATACATGACTGCACCTATTTACAAGCTGAGTCGTTGTGTACCATATTTGGTACATCCTGGCTGCAAGCGTGTAATTTGCAGCTACGATTTACAGATACAGTCGCAACGCAGGTAACTACCGTGTTCAGACTTCAAAATGTTTGGTGCAAAATACAAGAAAAATAAATAAATTACTTAGGTAGGTAAGTATGTACCTAACTACTTACAATAAAAAGGACAAGTTTTTTATTCATTTTGGGCATAATACTTTTGTCATGTTTAGTATGATCAAAGAATCTCAAGCCATCTGTAGGTAATTACAATAATTTGACGAGATTACCTACCCCGAGTGATAAGACCGCCGATCACGAGACGTTACAATCCAAAATCTAGCTTTTAAGTAGGTAGATATTGTAATGATGAGTGCCCTCTATAATATTTAACCATTTAATACTTTATAATCAGGTAATTATCTTATTTCTGTTATTTTGAAGTAAGTATGTCTACTCGTAATTTTTTTTGCAAAAATAGATAGATAGAAAATACTTTATTGCACACCACATAATAAAAATAAACAAAAATGGAAAACTAAACAAAAAACACAATGACATACAATCGGCGGTCTTATCGCTAAATAGCGATCTCTACCAGACTCTCAGACCAGAATCTCCACCAGAAAATAAACGATTGTTAGTTCATTATACCCACACCATTTAAGTTAAACTGCAAACGCCAAACATGGTGTTCATCGTAGGTGGTATCAATTCATACCATATCCCAAGGTTTGCCATGTACCTATTTGTACCAACCGTGGTACCAAACCAACAATCAGTACTTACACAACAAGTACAATCAGTACTTAGTTTAATCTCTGGGGTAATATTCTCGCTTGTCGGGTCTTGGGTTAGTAGGTAACATAGTAAAAATATCATGGCTTTTGGGTTTGTTTGCACGCCTCAACCAATGGAACGATCTATATCAAACTCAAAATATATTATTATGCAAATCATGGCATGGAATCGTATTATTGGCGGCGGTATTATGGCGGCGATGGGCTTGCAACCTGTCACGTATGGAATACTAACTTCTGCAAGATGTTGGCATGTATCAAATATGTATTTGATACATGCCTCTGACTACCCCCTTAGACATCATCAAAGGATCTGGAAAATAAAAGATCTGAGAGAATGTCTACCGCGCCTCGGGGATACAGTCGTGACCCTGTTTACGTTTTTTAACGTAGGTACCTACTGCACAAGTGGAACTGGAAACTAGTGTCACAGTGAGCTAAGCTACCTATATTTTTCTACTTATCAGACGATGGTTTTATTTAACCAGCAGTTATATAAATGGTAAATTTAACCTAAATACAAAAAGCGGTCATAGCAACTCTCACACAATCAAGATCACATCTGATGCACGAATGAATCACAACGGCCTTATTTTAGAAACCAACTTAGTGACTGCAATTCTATATATGGGATCATTGTGTGAGTGTATAAGTGAATGTAATTAATTAACTACCTATCTACCTGTTTGTTGTTGTAGAAAGCATAATATTTAATATAAGTGTGCTGGTGAACGATCTTCAACTTGAGAATAAAAAGAGTTTCCTTTGTTTATGGTAGGTAAACCAAAACGCTCTGCCGGCTTACCATAACCACCCTATCTTTACGATAGAATGGAGTAAAATGACATTGGAGTTCAACTTCAACTTCTTCTTTATGGCTACTGCGACTTGTTTGTCACAATTCTGCCAGTGTCCGTTTCATGCTAGTGTCATAAACTTAGAGGGAATAAGTATTAGCAGATGGCCGGTGATAAGAATTGGTTCATCCAAGTGATTTTCTAAAACAATAGAGACAACACAACATAGAGGACAACACAGTTTAGGGGTTATTTACAAAAGCAATAATATAATATAATTAAATAGTAAATAGTTAGATTATGTACCTACATAATATTTACAGTTTTAGACAAAAAGTATTTTTTTATCCGCGGTAAAATTCAAACTCGTCTAACTCAATGTCAGTCAACTTTTAGTTTCATAAAAATATTCGGGCAACAAAATTCCAAACATTCTGCCACCGTATCGTAATCGTAAAATGACATAACTAGAATGAGACTCGTTTACTTAGAGTGCCACAAACTTATGTGAACCGGTGAGGGGGGCGCTGTTATCGCATTTGGTGTTGGCAGAAAAATAAATTTTAAAGTAAAATTCGTTAGTTCTTTTGGCAACCAGTTCAGCTAAGTTTGTGGCACTCTACGCGTGTGATGCCTCATTAAACCCTCATTACCATAAATAATCACATCTTCAAACATATTTAACTTTACCCGGAAATGTAAAACGTTTTTAAGTTTTCATCATCGTTTAAAAATATTTAAAAAACCAGTTAGATTATTTAAATGTTAGTTTAGTAGTTTTAAGCGGTTTTTTTTACTGATAATGAAATATAGCCGTATTGGCCAAAAGCGGTTGTACCTCGACTTTCAATCCGAAGGTCGTGGGTTTCAAATCCCAGCCGTGCATCACACACGAGCTTTAAAGTACCTAAAGCTGGGTACTCACTTAGCAGTGTATCACGTAACGTATCAGATACGGTATCAACCTGCAAGTGTGTACGGCTCGTCCACAGTCCTCGCGTATCTAGCTACGAGCTGCCGGATCCGCAGTGCTCGCAACGACGTCACGCCGCGTTCATATTCAGTTCGTTTGAAGCTCGCGCGTACGTACTCACCACACAAGCGGTCGTGACGCCGTCCACGAGCACACTGCGAGCCGCCTTTGTGTTCGCAGTGAAACCGCCACTCGGCGGGTCACCGCGAGCTTACAGCGCTCCACGCGCGAGCGGCTCGCAGCGGGCTCGTGCCTACGTATAGTACGGCCGGCGGATCTAGACCGGCGTTAAGTTCGTCGCCGCAACGCTGCGCAGTAGTCACTTTTAGGGTCGAATAGGTGGTGAGACGCGGGGTAACCTGCGCACAGCGCAACTTCAGACCGGTCTAGATCCGCCGGCCGTACTGTACTCACTTGATACCGTATCTGATACGTTACGTGCTACACTGCGTGAGTACCCGGCTTAAGATGTTCAAATTCAATGAAATCCATCAACTGCCTATCGTTCCATAGGAGAAATATAAATTAATGAGGAGGACATTACAAACTTACACACACATGCACATATAGAGTTACAAAACATGAACCTCATACCATAAACATAACCACAACGCAGTCTACTCGTAGTAGGTTCATTGTTTTCACACGGCTCAACACGCCAATAGTGATTGCCATTTTAATTCTCGTCCATGACATATTGACAGGCCGCAAACAGAGATTAAAAAAACGTGTGTAGAGTGTGGTGTTTATTATTATTACCTGTCGCCTTAATTTAAAGCTTTTTTAAATGACCGCTAAAGTGTAAAAAGAATTATTACAGTCTTAAAACAGTCCAAAATACGGATCTTTCTTACAACCTTTGTAGGTACGTATACCTACAGAAGAAACTTACCACAGATATTGCGTGCATTGGATAACTTCGTTAATTCTATAATAAATGAATTGGTCCCAACACTAATAGTACCTAGGTATTAGTAAACGCCACCGGCTTCCCTCGCATTATCGATGGAACTGTTTTCTGTCTTCAAGACGAAATTTTTCAATGCAAACCTACACTACCTACTTAGGTACTAACTTAGTGCACAAAGTACCTACCTACCTGTCTTTTGTACTGATAGGGTTTCAAAACTATTTTTTCTGCATCCAAAACTTCCAATCATCACTTCCTTTTCACAAACTAGCGGCTTATAAAGGCACTTTTAAATTCCCATGAAAATTATGTTTACGTCTAAGGGTGGTCGCACCGAGCCGAACGCGCTGAACTGTCAATTCGATAGAGAAAATGCTGCTGACGTCAGAAGCGAGCCGCATTTTCTGACGTCATCAGCATTTTTTGTATATAAAAATGACTGCGGCGCGTACGACGCGGCTATGTGTGCGATCAGGTTAAGACGAGACTTCTGCGTATTAATTGTTTAGATCAGTGTATGACGAAAGCAGAGACAATGAGAATGAAAACAGAATGGCAATAACACGGGAACCGTTGTGTTATGTAAATAATGTCGTAATGAGGCAAGATGCAGGGTATTTTGTACCTTTATTCTATAATGCCTATAGGACGATCAATTCATGGTGCCTGCGTACGCGCAGAAATCACTTGTTGTTCGTCCGCAAGTCCGCATTGGATGCTGTTATCTCGGTTTTCCATATTAATACAAACTTTCATGATTAATTTCACCCTCTATGTACCAGTACTAAAAAGTAGCCTCTGTTATACCCCGGGATGCCAGCTTTGTCTGTGTCAAACATCAGGTAAAATACAGACAGACAGACTTTCAAATGTAATAAAATTAGTATGAACTAGCTGTCCGCCGCGGTGTTACCCGCGATCCCTCGGGAAAACTTCACTTCCCCGCGATAAAATATAGCCTATGTTCATCGGGGATAATGTAGGATTCTATTGGTGAAAGAATTTTTCTAATCGGTCCAGTAGTTTCGTTCGGAGTCTATTCATTTTAAACAAACAAACAAACAAATAGACAGACAGACTTTCAAATGTAATAAAATTAGTATGAACTAGCTGTCCGCCGCGGTGTTACCCGCGATCCCTCGGGAAAACTTCACTTCCCCGCGATAAAATATAGCCTATGTTTATCGGGGATAATGTAGGATTCTATTGGTGAAAGAATTTTTCTAATCGGTCCAGTAGTTTCGTTCGGAGTCTATTCATTTTAAACAAACAAATATTTCCTCTTTATAATATTAGTATAGATTACATTAAAATCAATAAGCAAAAAAAAAACACTGCGAGCATTAGGTTTAATTTAAGAGTCTATTATACATACTATGGCATCGTATCCTATTAAATTAATATGATAGAATGCATGACCACAGGAAGTCCCCTGCGCGACGCCCGGTTCTGCATTGTGTTGCATTGCAATTCGTCACTGACCATCTCCCTGGCTTTCCTGTTCCTGTCATCATCATATACATACCATTGACTATTAGTAGACAATAGAATATCATCATGGCATTCATTACAAAATTAATGGCCATAAATTTTTATTCATTGAGTAAAGAGGGGATAACAGTCTAAAAAAATATTGTAAACCGAAAAATCTGCTGATAGTATTGTAGGTAATTTCTTCGAGTGTTATCCACTAAGTTTTTTCTACTGAAAAAGTTACTTCAGTATATCAAAACTTCTTGAACCTTTTACAGTAGGTAAAGTACCTTTATACCTTTTACTCTTCTTTTTACCTTATCGTCGATTTCAAGAATATCTTCGCATCAAAATAAGGCCATTGATTATATTTGGACCCGATTTTCTCAGAAGCCCGACCGTAAAAATTCATAATTCGTTCATAATTTTATCGCCACGCCAACCAACAGCTGTTAAATTATACTTACGGTAAAAACCGCTACGTTCACAAAGGCTTGGATTTGTTTATGGTATCTCATTGATATGAGATCGTAAGATTCTGATATACTGCACAGTCTGCACAACATATTTCTGTCTTCCATTTCCCTTCTTGTTTTCACAATAAAATTAAAACACGTAAACAGGGTCACGACTGTATCCCCAAGGCGCGGTAGACATTCTCTCAGATCTTTATATTCCAGATCCTTTGAAGATGTCTTAGGGGGTAGTCAGAGGCATGTACAAATACATATTTGATACATGCCCACATCTTGCAGAAGTTAGTATTCCATACGTGACAGGTTGCAAGCCCATCGCCGCCTGTAAGAATACTAACTGGTAAAAATTACCTTATAATAGGTAATTTTTACGTTTTTAAAACTAAAATAAAAAGAAAACCAACTGCAATGGTTGGACTCCCCTCTGAATTTTATATGAGACCACTCCGGAAGTCTACACATTCAAATAAAATTTTCTAAATTTTGCAAATGGTTACAAGCCTCTTCGAGTAGGTAAGTTAAGTAATCAGGGAACAGGTAACTTATACTACATAAAAAACTTAAAAAGATACCGACGAATTGAGAACCTCCGCCTTTTTAGTCGGTTAAAAAGCATTTATTTTCAATCAATGCTATTTTCCTGACATTATCTGTAATTCCTTTGCCGACCTATACTCGATAAAGGTTGTTTTTAATTAGCGAGTCGATAAAGGTAGTGGTATTAGTGCTAGCTAGGTCAACGACAAGGTATGCAAGTTCATTTGCCCCGAGATGTACTTTGTGGCCCAAGGCCTCCGATGAACCATCTCCTTTGATAAGTTCATTATTGAAACTTATTGCCAACTTCATTGCAAAACATAGATTGTATTTGCTACAAGTGTACACACAGCCAGTGTGCCTACATGACCAGATTTTTCGCTTTAATCTAAAGGAAACTAGTGAATGTAAAGATATATTTTATGTTGGCGACGAGTCGGACTCGCGTCGTGAGGCTGCAAGTTCAGTTCTCACAGCTGGACAAATTATTGCATTTGTTCCGGGTCTGGGTGCTCGTTATTTTTGAAACCCACGCACGACACTGGGAATCCAGGGTTCCATTTCTGATACCTTCACACAGGGAAGGGATCAGCCTAACCATGACTGTTTCTAATGACTGATGGCAATTTTTTATTTAACCATAAAACCTTTTCACACTAAACGAAAACTGGGTTTCCATACAAAGTGTGGTTTATCTTTATACCTTAGGCGCCTAATAAACGAGGATAGTTCAACTCTCCGTAAATGGGCCAGGTTAATGTCTCAGTCCCGATAGATCATGGTGGCGCCAACTAGCTGGGGGTAAGGACGTATTGTCAAATGGCACTGTCTACCCCATAACCTCACGTTCACACCTTATAGGTTTACCATATAGGTAAGGTACTTAAAAAACATATTGTTATTATTAGAATATACCTACCTACATGCAAGTAAAAAGTTATTGTCACGTTTTCTGCAAGATAAGAATAAAACATATTCCCACACACAATAATCCAACTTAGATAGTACCTACTTGCTTAAGGCTCAATGCACATTGAATTGGCAAGCGACGCGACAATTAGTTTTATAGCAAGCCATAATAAACCTTATGAACTATGGTACAAGATATAGAAACGCTTGTAGAATGAAAGTGCTCGAGCCAGCGCGGCCCGCTAGATGGCTTCGCCAGACCTTGTTCATTCTACAAGCGTTTCCATAATCTTATATACCATTGTTCATAAGGTCTAATGACTCTCTATACAACTAATTGTCGTGTCGCTTGCCAATTCAATGTGCATTGAGCCCAAGTGTGAACAAAGAAAGAAAAAAGTGTAATATCTACCTATAGAATATGCATGCAAGTAATTTGTAGGAACGGGCGATGAGAAGCAAGTTATACCTACCTGCCAATTAGGTACAACGATTGTATAATAACTGAACGCTAGACAGAAACAGGTTGGTGGGTTTCTCAGTAACATCACAATGGCTCGCCATTACGCAAAAACGATAACATCTTAATTCGAGTGGTGAAAATAATGTGCCCACTTTCGCTCTCCACTGAGCAACTAATTAGTCACACCGTGTAAGTCTAGCCCGAGTTTTGGGAAAGTCTGTAGTTAGCCTACTAATTATAAATGGCTGCGCCGCGTAGTGGGGTCCCTTGGGATGTCAAATAAATAAACTTTATATTTCTTCTATTTTTCGGAATAAAGTAGGTACAATTGTTAATCCAGGGTATAAGTTACCCTCATAAGAAATTCCATTCAAATCCGTTCAGTACTTTTTGAGTAAAAGAGTTCAACACAGTTCACGTCAAATTCCCGATTTTTTGAAGTGAAAACTTCTTTCGGCGCATTTAACAGTTTTGACATGAGAAAAAATTCTTGGATTCGCCTCGAAATAAAAGGCTACGTGAGTCACGTGACAGCTCACCGACACTGGGTTATTGGTCAAGTTTAGAACCGTTCCAGTTTTCACTTCTACCGTCACTCCTCCAGGAGTGCCAGTAGATTAGTAGAGTTTTTTGAGAACACCAAAAAACTTGCGTCTAGTGCCACTAATAAAATATTTGACTTTAAAATTAATTGAACTAATGCATGACATAGGCGCAGACGAGTCCTCACACGATTTACTCAAGAATTAGCCTTAGGCCACGAACGCACAGGCAGGCGGCTTGCTTAGCGCCTAGAGCCTGTGCGTTCGCGGCCTTAGAGTTAGAAGTAGGTATGAAATTATGAATCATACTAAAACAGATACTTCACGCACTTTGTTCAATAAAAAACTTATCAAATGACAAGTCGTGAGGCTCCATGAGTCATGGACTCATGGTGGAAACTCGTCTGTCGGTCGGCCATTGTTACTATTGTTGGATTGTAAAACTCTCCATTTCGAAAACGATAAAAGCCCAACAATTCTAGTTTTCACGAACTTTTGAATGATTTAGAAGTTTTTTATAACTGCCCTTTAGAATTAGGCCTTTCGTTATTCAGGAGATACCTACCTACCTAGTCCTGCCTTTTGAAAATGCTATAGGTACTACTTTAATTCACAATTTGATTGTAAATGTGTTAACTCTACTTAATACATATTAATATGGATAATTTCAAAATGTAGAATGAGATTTCATTCATTAAGAATTGCCTGGAATTGCGTATTGCCCATTTCATATCATTGGGCAATAGGTATAATGCTACTGAGTTGTTCCTCCCAGAAATGGTATGGATAAAATGCGCTCTAATACGCATATTATGATATTACCCACGACAAAAAACTCAGTAGCATCACACCCTGCATTTTTATTGTTAAAAAAGATAAAAGTACCAAAACAGAAATCACAATCACGGAACAGGTAATTCAGGTTCCAACAATAGGCAGGATATTCACCGACCGCAGTGTCCGCTGGTGCCTAGGCATTGAGACTATAGTGTTGAATTACTACTCGGTACCTAAACATCATCATCATTCAGGAAGCTCTAGGGCGTGAAAGGAGCCGGAGGCGTACTTATAAGTAGGTAATCATCGTAACAGTTTCAACACAGTGACACGACAAGAAGGAACAACGTTCTATGCGGTCACAAAAGTTGTTGAGTGATCGCTACTGACATTTTCAAGAAGGATTACATGCTTCGGAGGGTACATTAAACTGTCGCCAGTCCCCGGTATTAAGTTGTCAAGCCATAGCGAAGGCCTAAAGCCGAAAACTCGGTACTTACTTACGTTTCCCGTGGTAGGTACTACCGGTAGTTGGAACCACGGGAAATGAATCACCAGAGTTGGCCCCTACAAAAAGTAAGGAAGTCGTAAAAGGTAGATGGATGATACTCGGTCCGCAGTATGGACCCCCTAAGGATAAATGTATCTCAGTAACCTCTGAATCAAGAAAAATATTAATCGGGATAAAAAATCTTAGGATGAATTTTTGAACAGGTAATTCAGGTTCCAACAATAGGCAGGATATTCACCGACCGCAGTGTCCGCTGGTGCCTAGGCATTGAGACTATAGTGTTGAATTACTACTCGGTACCTAAACATCATCATCATTCAGGAAGCTCTAGGGCGTGAAAGGAGCCGGAGGCGTACTTATAAGTAGGTAATCATCGTAACAGTTTCAACACAGTGACACGACAAGAAGGAACAACGTTCTATGCGGTCACAAAAGTTGTTGAGTGATCGCTACTGACATTTTCAAGAAGGATTACATGCTTCGGAGGGTACATTAAACTGTCGCCAGTCCCCGGTATTAAGTTGTCAAGCCATAGCGAAGGCCTAAAGCCGAAAACTCGGTACTTACTTACGTTTCCCGTGGTAGGTACTACCGGTAGTTGGAACCACGGGAAATGAATCACCAGAGTTGGCCCCTACAAAAAGTAAGGAAGTCGTAAAAGGTAGATGGATGATACTCGGTCCGCAGTATGGACCCCCTAAGGATAAATGTATCTCAGTAACCTCTGAATCAAGAAAAATATTAATCGGGATAAAAAATCTTAGGATGAAACAAGAAGCACTCGCTAAATATTGAGGTAGTCTATACCTGAGAATATCAACAATGGAATGGAATCCAGTCTTTAATTTTGTTTTAATAAGTAGTTTAGCATAGCGTGAGGTCCTTGATCCCGTTATGATTTGAACAAGTTACAAGACCTTCGGAACTGGATGAGTCATCCGATCGTTTCTTTGTTCGAGAAACTCGATCCTTGGTGCCCCAATTTCTCCAGTAAGCAATTATGTGCCGCCCTGAATTGGAATATAATGTTATCTTTTATACAGATTCGAAAGCATCTGATTGCATTAATACCTACTAATTGATTTCCTACAATGTACCTATTTCTTCACTGTTTATTATATTCATAAGTACATAAATTTTCTGAAAAGATCTTTGAAATCCTTTGATGCTCTGCCAGGATTAGACGGTTTAACTGATGGTGTATTATTTGTTTCAGTTGTGGTGGACGTAGACAATAGGCCGGTCTGCGTGGAAATCTGTGATACTGCTGGACAGGTGAGCACACAACACTTACAAGAAGATCCAGTTCATACAATTTGAGTGGGGGCTACAAACAGATTCATCTGTTTTTATCACTAGTCTACTAGCATTGCTATTAAGCGGAAATATTGTAATTTGTGTCCCTCTCCCTATTCACTCTACCTACTTTCGAGCTTAGTTTATTTAAAAAAGAGAAGGACAGCTTGTTTACCATGACCACCTTAACTCTACAGTAGAATCGAGTTAAATAACACTAAAAAACAACAATCATTCTTTGCCAAATGCACATGACAAAAAACACGTATGCTGGTGTGCCCACAATAGACTCTACACTAGCAAACGCAGGTAGAGAAACTGTGGGAACGTCACCTTGCTTATTTCATTGTGTCCCATCTGAACCATTCAGAGTTGATACACGTGCTCTTTTTTATTGCAATCACAAATATCGGTGATTTTATATACAAGCAGGTGATAAAATATGTCGTGGGAAAACAGAAAATTGTAAGGTTCTACATAGCTTTTCTAGGAAACTATGACTACGAATGAGCGGTTTTACCGAATCATGTTACATTATCAGTTATTATTCAATAGTATCAGAGTATCCTATTATTTTCTTTTATATTATTTTTTAGGTATATTTGTTAATACCGTGTATTTTTATAAATACCTTTTTACTGCGTATCGCGATATCGGCTTCACCTAGTGCGGGGTCCGTTGTAATTTATTTATGTATGAAATAAATTAAAAAAATATAGATCCTAAGCAGCAATTATCTAACTCTTATAGGTGCAACCAAGTTGGGAAAGTCTCTGTAGGTATTTCCAAAAGTTAGTTTACTTCCTAATTATGGGCTTTCCTAAACCCACACACCGGTTGGTCGGCCGTCCTTAGGCTATTAGTCCTAGTGCGAGATTCACTATAAATCTAGCTACATAGAAAATAAAGTTAATGTAGTTTATAGGTACTTTTTTCAACATGCCTTGTTTATACAGAAAAGTATGTAAGTAGCTAGAAAGTGCAGTAAAATTCACTACTGCATTGACGAAGTCAGTAAATAAGTATTCAGAAAGCAATCTGCAAACGAAAGTGAAAAGCGACGCGCCATAAAATTATTTGTAAAGAAATCTCTCTGGGGTTGGGTGAAATCACTTGGTAATAAAATAGCTAAATCTTACATGTATGTAAACACATTCAAATAGTCTGTGTGCCTGTGCTTACGATAGATAGAGCTCTAATGTATCTTAATCTACCTATAGTAGTATAGTATAGCTTCCTAGCCTCAATGGTATGCTGTAGTTCCTAGAAAATTTTCAAATGGAGGCTTTAACGCACTTTTCCTTCCTCATCCTACCAGGAAAGACCGTGAGCCGTAGGTTTCTTCACGATATTTTCCTTCTAAAGATCTTCGTAATTAAACTTCTAGAAGCCTTTTTTTATACCACTTCTTACGGTCCCGCGGTAACCTCATCCAGGAACAGTCCGTGACCGTGACGCTAGATAGATCGTCTGCCCATCTCACAGCCGCGCAGGACGACCAACGTTTCTGAAACCGATTCTTGGACGACATTCAGTTAAAATATACTTCTGTCTCCTTGTAATTTATCTATTAGTAGTTACTTGCTATGTACAGAATGTAGTTCGACAGCCTTTCAATCCATTTCAATCGCTTGTCAATCTATAGATTCAATCATAGTGGTCCCAAAAGGTCTGTATCAGAGATTTACGCAACCGATTTGGATATTAGGCAACCAGTACCTATGGGGCTTCAATTGTTGACTTTCACCAATAGCGCCCATAGAACCGATGGTGGAATTATTGCGTAAAAGTTCGGTCAGATTTTATTTGTTCCCATCTTCCCATAGCATCAAGTACCTAGGTAGGTACTATTTCGTTGCTTCGAGAATCTGTCAGTACCTATACCTACTCAATAGTTGAACACAAAGGCCCTCAAGGGAGTTAATTACTCGTAGTACCTACCTACCTCCCAAAAACTTGTTGAAAACATGTCCAACGTATTTTGAATGAATGAATGAAAATACTTTATGCACACCTTATAACTACAAAATACAGTGGAAAAGAGAACCATAATACAATGCACAATGGGCGGCCTTTTATTTATTTATTTACACAAAACACAGATGGACTTACAGATATATCCGTCCAAATGTAAATGTAATATAAATAGTAGTCGAGTTAAAATATTACAATAAAATTCAAAATATGTCAAAATAATAATTACATATCGCTGAGAAGCGATCTCTTCCAGGCAACCTTTGGCTATTTTGGTTATTAATAGGGGTAAAAAGTCACCCACTAATAGGCATTCGCCTGCTTCTACGAGATTTTTAAAATAATTATTTTGATGTACCTACTTAGTCCATGTCCCTACTTGCAATTATCGCGCTAATTAGCGGTTTAGACTTATAACTTACCTATTATATGTATGTAGTAGTGCACCTAACTATCTTACTGCAGGTGACTTACGTACAAGTTCTCTTATCTTCTTACATCACTATCCTTTCAATATCAGTATAATGTAGATACCTCAAAGAGTCTATTGAGCATAAAAAAACAAGTCAGTATGAATTGGCTACTGCCTCATAAGAAGGCTCTTTGGGTTAGTGGCAACTCTGGCGTAGGAGTTTTTATGCCGCATTAATAACAAGTGAAACCAATACTCTCTTTCCAGGACTCGATGTCAGAGCTCCGTGAGCTCTGCTACCCCGGCACTGACGTGCTGATGCTTTGCTTCTCCGTGGTACGTCCGGAGACTTTCCGTGCGGTTGGCCGCTGGACTCGCGCGGTGGCGAAGGTCGGCGCTCCACTTGTGCTGGTTGGAACGCAAAGCGATCTGCTGCATGATGCACGGACCCTAAGGAATTTGGAGGTAAGTTTTATTACCCTCAACTTCACGGCATTCGTGAGCCGTAGGTATGTGTCGCTTTTACATACTTAGGTAGTACTATGTCTAGTCTACTGTGCATTAAAACGGCTAGATGCCTTCACAGAGGCCTAGGTATTGTATCGGCTGTAGCATTGTCAAAAGGAATTAGATTTTCCTACCCACAACGGGACAGTCTGTAGTGCCTAGGACATAGTATGGAAATAGACTTGCCCAACACCTAAACCATCTCTCAGCTGTATCGGCCTTATTATTAGGAAAGACAACGTTAATATCTACAGTCCTAAGTCCCTACACCTAATCTGAGTATCGTGTAGGTATAACCACAACGCAATGTGTGGTGTGAAGTTGACTAAGCTGCGGGTTTCCTCAATGATTTTCTACCCTTTAAGAGCTCGTGTTGCGCCTAGATCTACATTTTACGAAACGCAAAATCCATTGATACTGGTCAAGATTCAAACTCACTACCTTCGGATTGTAAGTCGAAACTACTAGGTACCCCACTTGGCCAACATGGATCGGTTTTTCATCAAGGAGTAGAGAGTTCCCTAAAAATTACAAAAGAATGGCAGAATTTGAATACCTACCTGTCATACAGTGGTCATACCTACTTGTTCGTACTATTCATTAAAATTATTTTATTTAATTTCAGAGTCGTGGAGAAACCGTGATCTCAGAAGTGGAAGCGAAAGCATTAGCAGCTAAAATAAACGCAGTCTACGTAGAAACCTCCTCGAAAACAAGAAAACAGTTGAAAGACGCCTTTGACGCCGCCATCTTGGCTGGGTTGCCAGTAGTACAGGCCAAGAGACCGTTTTGGAAGAAATTATTGTGTATAAATTAGATTAATATTGTTTTAGTCAATTTTAAAGATAATATTGTATTTTCTGAATGTGTATTTTGGTATTGTTATTGTACAGTTCTTGTTAAACATAGGTTATTTTATTTAGGTTACCTATTTCCATTTTAGCCAATGTACCATCACTGTGATTTAAATGTTCTTTGAGATGGGGTTTTCTATGCTTGAAAATGTTGAATAGCCTGGCCTAACTCGATGTTTTACTCTTAATTGGGCTTAAATTTTATTATGGTATTCTTAAAGACAAAAGAAATGAAGTAAAACAGTGCCTTTTCTGTAAATAAATGATACCTAGGTATTAGGTATGTTATAAATATGATTTTCTATAGATTAATTATGTATTTTAATTAAAAATCATCCGAGTAAGTAGGGACGTATAGGGAATTATTTTTCGAACTAAAAATAATTTTACTGCCAAATAAGCACATACAATGGGAAAATGTGTTGTAGGTGTTTTTTCTTTTTTGTCGTAAATGGACTCAAGACTCAGTAGATTGATTCTACATTGATTCACAAGCATGTAAAATAGATTTGTATGTACCTAAATTATGTTTATTGCTTATTTTAATGTTATTTTGATACTCAAAACGAACTGATAAAGAAAAATATACGTAAATTTCGCTACTTACATCTGTTTTTTCATTTTACCTTTAACCCTTTGTAAATAATATTGAATCATGTTCCTGTATTAAAAAACCTTATGTTTTTAGGAATTTTTTCACCTTGCAACACAACTCACGTACTAAAAAAAATCTGACAGTGACACTGAAATAGTTTGGACAATGGCATTGAGTTGTTAGTGACATTTTGACATTACAATGACTTGACATCAGTTTGTTTACATTCTGCCTGCCTTGGGTTGGTGGATGGATTCTTTCGCAAAAAGCTAGCTCTGTTTTTCCGCCAATTTTAGAGAATAACTTTAGAAAACAACGTTCATAGCAAGTTGACGAAAATCATGGCTGAAGAACAGCATTACGAAGATGTTGATATATCCGACATAATAGACGATACAGACCAGTACTTTGAAAGCGATGCTCTCAAACCTGACGCAACAGATTCGGAGAACACTCTACCGCAATCTGATTTAGCGGAGGAAACAAGTGAAGTACGGCCACAGGTCCAGGTGAAAGAGAAGGCAGAGATTATAAGGTCCACGCGGCTCCCCATGGCGCGGATAAAGAACATGATGAAGATGGATCCGGATGTTAGTGTGGTGTCAAGTGATGCCGTGTTTTTGGTCACGAAAGCCACTGTGAGTCACTTAATCTATAATCAGCAATACCTTTACCATCCATATCATGTAGATGGTTGGCAGTCCACAACTGTGCGGGTTTCACGCCAATTCCTGCCTCGCACATCAGACTTATGGAATCAGCTGTCGATAGAGGTATTTCTAGACCGATACGGCTTAGGCGCCTGCAAGAAAAGAGCCTATTCCTACCTCAAAGGCCGGCAACGCATCTGCAGTGCCTCTTGATGCTGCAGTTATCTTTGGGCGGTGGCAATCACTTACCATCCGGTGTGCCACTTGCTTGTTTGCCCCCTCTTCCATAAAAAAACTGTATTTTACTAGGATATCTGGTCTATTTCTTTGTCATACAAAATTGTCCACTGCGCATAGAAATGGCTAACTTCACAAATCTGTAACTGCAGTAAACAGTAATAATGGTATTTGTTTTAGGAGCTGTTCCTCGAGACAATAGCTAAAGAAGCATATGCCTACACATCAAGTAACAAACGGAAAATTATTAGTAAAAAGGATTTTGATGTTGTTGTGAATAAGGTGGACTGTCTGTGCTTTCTAGAAGGTGCTATGGACTTTTAAAAATGGACTGTGATTATGCTTACTTTAAGATAAAAATTGAAAGTTTGATCAAAGTTGAAAAATTCTGATCAAAATTGTGTGTACAGAAGTCACACAGAACCCATTTTTGATGATGCCTAAAAGACGAAGACAGCGTTGTATAGGTGCCTCGCTCACTCGCCTAGTTTGTTACATCGTCCTATCTCGCCTACTCTACATACACAATTTACTACATGTGCAATAATTAAGTGCACCTAACTTCAAAGTGCTTAAGATTGGTTGTGCCTACTGTACTTAAGTGTTAATTTTCAATACATTAGTGAGTTTATTTAATTTGAGCATAAATCACATACAATGGAGTTATTGTAGAAGTATGCCAAAATCCATGATTTTAGATTGTCTCATCTTCCTGCCCTTGTGTTGCTTCCTCTATGTGGGGTCGGCACAACATGTATTCCCCCTATCAGCCGTCATCTCAGCATGCACTCCTTGAAAGTTATAATAAAGCAGATTCATTTTAATAATTCACTTTATTTTCAAAAATAACAATTTAGGGTTAACAAACAATAGTCAACATCTCATTTGATAAATCAACAGCATTCTCGAACGGAGCGCAGAACAACAGCACAGTGCGGAGAGAGAGTCACTGAAGTTTTGATTGCAAAATCTCTGTAATAAATAAAAACATTTGTTAGGTAAACAAACAAAGTTAAAGTACAAGGAGAGACTAAGAACACACACTAACACACTAGCCCGGAACCTCTTGAGTAACAGAGAGAGTGTGGATAGTTTGAAGAGATGGCAGGTCTTAGACCTGGACAAGCGAAGCTGACTCGCCCAATAGTCAGTGTGGAGCCACTCAATGGAGGGGCGCCACAAAACAACCATTCCAGAGAAGGGATCTGATTATGGCTATACAGCCGATGGCAGATTATATAAGAAACAAAAAAAAAAAGGTAAACAAACAAGACTGGAAAACGAATTTATAAAGTTACATTTTTGATCACAAAAAAAGCAGATCTTTTTTCTTTTAAATCGTGTCGTGCACAACTGGAACTGGTTACCAGAGTCAGTGATAAGTGCCCCCTCAGTGAACTCTTTCAAGAATAGACTGGACAAATATTTTAAGCGCACTGACAAGGACTAAGATATACACGCATCAGCTCTGAGAGCTGCCTGTGTATTATAAATAATAATTATTATTGATTTGATGACAGTGTTGTATTTTTTATCTAGAGATATTCAATGATTTTTTTTAATCTAAGAAACAGATCAAGCAATAGGTCGGATTGTTGAGTTGATTAATTATAAATACATACCCCTTTCTAAGGGTGCAGTCGACACCAGAAGCAATGACCATGAGGAGTCGAGGAAGAAGTTTGATGTTCGATAGGTCAATGACTTCCACTTGATTGCCAAGATTCATGAGGGAAACCACTGCTGCTTCCGTTGGTAACAATCTGTAAAAGAGGATCAATATTTCAGTTCTGGTTCCCATAATAAAAGCTTTGCTTAGTTTGGGGCTAGATGGCGCTATGTCCTCAGGCATGCAGGACATTTCGTATCTCATTCTCTGGTAATAAAACTTTACGTACTCTAGTCGGGATTTAAAAACGATGACTGCCACTCTCTGAACCGGTGAGAGGCGCTGTTATCGCATTTGGTGTTGGCAGAAAAATTTACAGTAAAATTCGTTAGTTCCTCTTTTGGCCACCGGACAGGTAGTTTGTGGCAATCTACAATTTTTAAGCTTTACCTGGTGACAGCCAGAACGTTTTCACTGAGGGCTCGGGTGTCCAAATCTCCATTACGGACAGCGGGAAGCTTCTTGATATGTACCATGTCTTTGTAGAACTGAGGACAAATATTATTTGACTTTTTTGAAAAATGTAATTTTAGGGCTTCAATTTCAAAATATAATTTAGTGCAATTAAATAGAAAAAAATATTTTTTTTCGTTTTAGGAAAGGGACTATGTTCAAAAACATATTTACCACATATGTCTCATATTTAGTAGCTTGCTTTGCTCGCACTGTAGCGAGCAAAGTAAGCTATAAGTTTCAATACCTTGTAGTGGCTTTTCTGAGCGGCCTGTTGTGCGGCCAGGTTCACAGTCTGATAGTTATCCGCCACGGGCAGCCAGGTCGCTCCGGTCGTGTTAGAGAAACCTACAAACATACAAAGTATTTAGTAATTTCGTATGATTATTATATGGTATGATTATCAGTAGCTAAAACTAATTTATTTATTAGGAGATTGATTTGAATTGGTAACCGTGTAGGCCCCTTTTGAGATTGAAAAAATCTTTGAACTCGCGACACCATTCGCCAAAAGTCGGGGTCTGTCAGCGTTTCCCGCCGCGCGCTACGTCGCGTCCGCCCGTAGGCAGCCAAACAGCGTCAGCGTTTTTAACCTCAATTTTTACTGTTAATTTGAATAATTAACAGTTTCAAGTTTTCACTTCTGGCAACACTCCTGGGAGTGCCACACAATTAGGAGTACCTATAAAAAGCTTTGCTATTAGGATCAGATGCATGTAAGTACAATTTGGTACCTACCTACCAACCAAATTATATAGCAATAACACATTTATTTTTTATAAACAAGCCATTTACTATAATAAAGGAGTCAGTTACCTGCGTTCCTAGAAGCGTCCCAATGGTAAGGCGTGCGGGTCGGGTCACGTGACTTCTTCTCGTAGTTGATCGGATCGTCAGTGTTGCAAGCTTGCGGGTCCTTTGTGTCTTCCCAGGATACATGGCCGTCTGTCATACCTAGCTCTTCACCCTGAGGAATTACATTTTAAACTGTCAATTACAGAATTACATTTTTATTTAGTTCTCACACCTCACTTGGATTATCTGTGACGTAAATCAAAAACTGTAGAAAGTTGTTTTTAATTAACTTCAAAATAAACCTATAGTTTACACAAAACCTTCTAACTACAAAAGAACAGAGAGGCTATTGAGTAACTCAACTGACAATTTGAAACCTAGCCTGGACTTTAATTGTCATTCATTTTCGTATTGTGTGATTATAATAGTTGAGCTCTATTGGGATGACAACTGGGAATGGTTTTCCAGTTAGACATTATGGCTGCAGGGTCCCTGAATACAGTAAAGTTTTGCCACACCCTATACAGGTACCTAAGTATGTACTTACTTGGTAGGTGATGGTGATTCCGGGCAGCATGAGAGAGAGCATATTCATGGCGTCCACACGATCGACGCCATGTCGCGTCGCCATACGACTCTGGTCGTGGTTACCGTTCTGAAAGTAATTAAAACTTATAAATTCTATAACGACACATCAAATTATATCGTTAATGAAAGTCGTTAATGATTTTGCTCTATCATATCCAAAAGATCTGATTTTCTGAATGTAGGATAGCTAAAGAAAACTATCTCAAATAATATATCATGAAAGAGATACGAGTTGCTCGGAATCAAATAAAACAAATTAATGAAAAATAACATTTAGGTAAGTAGAGGAATAATTCCTGTACTTATTACCTACATCTAACTATTAACAGGGTCACGACTGTACCCCCAAGGCGCGGTAGACATTCTCTCAGATCTTTTATGTATTCCGGATCCTTTGAAGAGGTCTTAGAGGGGTAGTCAGAGGCATGTCCAAGTACATATTTGATACATGCCCACATCTTGGAGAAGTTAGTATTCCATACGTGCCAGGTTGCAAGCCCATCGCCGCCTATAAGAACACTAACTGGTTTCCTCACGATGTTTTCCTTCACCGTTTAGAGCACGTGTCAAAGCGCATATAAATCTTACGAAACGCCAAACTATTAGATATAAAATAAAAGTTTGAGACTGTTATGTTTGACTGGAAGAGATCGCTTCTTAGCTATTCCCATTGTACCTACTGTACATTGTTGTTTGATATTAAATAAATTGTGCAAATACATATCTTTTTTTTTCGGAGGGCCTAATACTAATGGCCTATGAGGCCGTTTTAGTGTTACCGGACTATGGCGGAAAGGTATCTAATTGTAGTTTTAACTTACCACCCAGTTAGCAGTTTTACCGTTGGGCATATACGTCATCCATCTATCTATAACCATCTTCATATCTCTAGCACTGGAGGATTTAGACAATTGGTCCAGATATAGGAAATTGAAGGGCACAGAGCCGTCCTTAGTGGCTGAACCGTAGTATTGGATCATAAGTGGTAGGTCTGTGTATGCTTCTGTCATCATCACCTGTAATTATTGAAATACGTAGATGTAATTTGACACATTTGAGATTATAATCTAGTCGATTTTGACGTGACAACGTCTTATAATTCGATAGAGCCGGCTGCACGCACGAAAAAATGCGGCGCGTTACCTCGCTCTGAGGCGTTCCATGTAAGGCTTGAAGTGCAAGCGAGAGCGCGGAACGAGCGACAAGGAAGCACAAACGTTGTCACGTTCAACTATCGTCAGTAAACCGACTTTACAGACAACCAATTTTTTTAACTCATTGTTTTTAATGACGACCTCTGTGGCGCAGTGGGTGAAAGCCCGCTTGAGACGCAGAAGGTTGCGGGTTCGATCCCCGCCGCGGGATAAATGTTTGTATGATCTGCAAATATTTATCTCGGGTCTGGGTGTTTCTATGTATAACATGTATGTAATTACAAACAAAAAAGTATATTATTATAAGTATCAGTTATACAGTTTCCATAGTACAAGCTTGGCTTAGTTTGGGGCTAGATGATGCTGTGTGAAATTGTCCAGCATTATTTATTTATTTATTTAATGGCTCTTGAAATAGTGGACTTACTCTTTGATATATTGGAATACATTATTTTCTCTTCTTAAAATTAGGATATCTTTTAAGTCCAAGTTCACTTACTGGGCCTTAAAAATATTCTGATGCTTTAGTTTGTTAGAAAGACGAATCTTATTTATAGTTCAGTTCAATAAGCCCATTAATCATTAATTCAATAAGGCCGCCCATTCTACATTGCCATCTAGTTGTCATTATTTTATTTCATTGTTCATATTGCTTAATAAGAGCACATTGACACGATGAATGAATGAATTTCATTGTTTAAGGTAAAGAATTTTCATTCATTTATTCATTCATCGCGAAATTATACAGGGTGTAAAAAGACAACTACCGAAAACTGAGGGGTTGCAATCAGACCATGACTCTAAACATATTTAGCGAAAAAAAAACGCAATTTTATTTTTTCACTTAGCTTAGTCTTTTATGTTATTTTCGGTTATTTACTACTACTGCAACATAATAAGGCCACACCTACCTAATAATTTCATTTATAACAGAAAAAAATAGTTAAAACTCAAAATACAGCAATCTACGTTCAATAACGCGCCCAGAACATACGCAAATAGCACTCTTCAAACGCTGTTTTCTCCGGATAAAATGATTTTCTCAGAAAATCCTTTTGGATTTGGTTGTGTGTTAGAATGCTGTACCTACCCCTTTCGGCTTCGGTAGACGTCTTTTTACACCCTGTATACAACTTTTAAAATGCAGTTCTCATGTTAAATCAATTTCAAGCCCGTTTTCGTAGTTACCTTGGACTCTCCATCCTTGGCCGTGAATGATTCCAACAGGTCTCGCCAGCTGTACACGACATCGTAAGTCTCCGATAGATCTTTGGTGTACACATGGTCTAGGTATTCGTAATCGTCTGGGGTTGCATCCAGATCATCTGTTTGGTAATATTACATAAATTATATTCATTGTTACAATAAAAATATAGAAACGTCGACATATTAAGCTAATAAAAGCGTGTTAAAAACAACTAATCCAAACCGTGCTGGCAGATTGAGGTGCCTTGATTTTCAATATGAAGGTCTTGGATACGATTCCGGCCGAGCATCAATGAGCATATAAAAGTAAAGAAAGAAAGAAAGAAAATATTTTTATTTACTTAAACACTACTTACTTCCGCGGCGGGATAAATATTTGTATGATCTGCAAATATTTATCTCGGGTCTGGGTATAATATGTATGTATTTATAAAAACAAAAAAGTATATAAGTAGTATATCAGTTATCTGGTTCCCATAGTACAAGCTTTGCTTAGTTTGGGGCTAGATGATGCTGTGTGAAATGTCCAGCATTATTATTATTATTACACAACAACAAACATAATAAACCTAAAAATATGCCTAAATTACGATTAACATCTACTTAGTTGTGCGCAGCAGAGTCCAAGTAAATAAGGCTACCTTTCGACGCGGAAGGTTGTGGGTTCGATTCCTGCCTCGGACAAATGTTTGTATGACCTGCAAATATTTTTCTTATGTTGTCCTTTGTCTTTCTTGTTTTCTTAGTATGTATTAAATTATGTATTAAAAAAAACATATAAGTAGTAAATCAGTCTTGTGGTAGCCTCCTTGTATTGGGGCCAGATGATACTGTGTGAAATGTCCAGCAGTATTTACATGTTCACCGAGCTTCGAGATGTTTTTTTTTATTATGCAAGTAATTAATATAAAAAGATGGTAATTATATCTTACTAGATCTCGGTTCGTCAGGGTAACGTCCGCCAAAGTTATCCTTGTCTACTTCATACATCATGTTGATTGCGTCAACACGGAATCCTGACACTCCCTTTTCGAGCCAGAAACTGAGCACATCCTGAAAATTAAAAAGTTAAATTATTATAACACAACTGATATCTATCTATACTAATATTATTAAGAAAGATTTGTTTGTTTGTTTGAATTGAATAGGCTCCGAAACTTCTCGACCGATTCGAAAAATTCTTTCACTATTAGAATCCTACATTATCCCTGATGAACATAGGCTATATTTTATCCCGGGAAAGTGATGTTTTCCCGAGGGACCACCACGATTGCATTTTCATCTGAGCGCTTCCGTGCTTCGGAGGGCACGTTAAATTGTCGGTCCCGGCTATTTAAGTCGTTAAGCCATGAAGGCGGCCTAAAAACTCCGTCACCAGAGTTGGCCACTGACTCATACGAACTTACTTACCGTGATTGACAGCTAGTTATGAATAAATTGTTATTTTTAAAACCGGGTATTTATCACGTACCAATTTTTATTATTTCTTTTTTCCGACGTTTCGGACGCATTGCAGCGCCCGTGGTCACGGATGAACTTATAAATACCCGGTTTTAAAAATAATAATTATGTCACCAAATCACGTTTAATGGCTCTTGAAACCATTAAACGTGATTTGATGAATCACGAAGTTTTCATCAAATCACGTTATTCACCAATGAAGTTTAAATAGTTTAATGAATAAATTGAATTGAGCATTATTTTTAGCGACTATACCTTCATTTCTTGCTGCACTGCACTGCTGCGGTAGTTGAGATCAGGCTGACCGATCACGAACTGATGCAGATAGTACTGTCCTCTAACAGCATTGTACTCCCACGCACTCTTCCTGAAGATACTCACCTGATAACGAATATTACTTAGATCAAATGAAGTACATACTTGGTTTAATTAACAAGATTTTTGGAAAGTGTCCTTTTCTTCTCGACGTTATTTTGTCTGAGATCACGCCTGTTATAAAACAGGCAAAACGTCGAGAAAATAATGAGGTAAAGTATTTTTTAAGTTTTTATCGGAAAAGTATCCCCGAATATTGTTTTTATGGGACCACCTCAAGACACTTTGACACAACAAAACAATTCTTAAGATTACATAAAACCGAACATAGAAGCTCTTTTTTAAGTCGGTTAATAAAAAATCATCTCTTTCTTGTCGTGTTTTCCCTCAGGGGTAGAATTTGCCAAATTCATGTCATAAAAGTAATCTCCTCCAAGTTTTAAGGTTTTAGGACTTATAGTATGGTAAGCCTATTTATGAAAATTCATATTACCCAATTGTTAGGAGGTTGTTGGTTTCCTTGAGCATCAGTTGTACCATCCGCCCACACATAGTAATCTTCATAACCTGTCTCGCGGCGTGCGCTCTTCACAAACCAATCGCTTTCATTGCTAGTATGGTTTGGTACGTAGTCTAAGACAATGCGGATACCTAGGCAAGTAGAAATATATTAGTCTGACTACCCTCTTAGACATCTTTATTGGAAAATCGTGATTCTGCTTTTTAACTGCCGCGAACAACATCTAGTTATTCAATTATTCATATCAGACATGTGAAAGTAACTCTGTCTGTTACCTTTTCACGCCCAAACCACTGAACAGATTAGGCTTTAAGGCATGAATAGATAGATAGATAGATAGATAATTCTTTATTGCATTACCACACAGCGAACAAGATATTATACAAGAAAAATACACTTAACTATAGGTAGACAACTGGCGGCCTTATCGCTGAAATATAGATTGTATCCCAAGAAAGGACTAAGTTATCATGGAGGGGATGAAAATATGGGTTGAAAGTTTGAATGGGGAACCGAGATAACTGTACATACGGACGAAGTCGCGAAACTTCGAAGAACAAGAAATTATGGTAAAATATAATATTGAGTATGCTTCCATCCACATTCCATCAGATTATTATTACAAATTTGAAAGGCTAACTTACCAAGCCTCCTTGCTTCAGCCATAAGTGAATCAAAGTCGGCCATAGTTCCGTACTCCGGTGCGATTTCCTTGTAGTTCGTGATATCATAGCCAAAGTCGTACATCGGTGATAGATAGATTGGTGACAGCCATATTGCGTCTATACCCGTTTCTTTTAGGTAAGGTAGCTTTTCTTTGATACCTGGGAAAAAGATGAAAAGTTTTATGTAAAACATTTCAAACGAAATTTCAATAGGTAAAACAAAAAAAAAGGTAAATAAATGCCTCTACTACTACGAGTATAAGTAATCTACACTAATATTATAAAGAGGAAAGTTTGTTTGTTTGAATTGAATAGGCTCCGAAAGTACTGGACCGATTTGAAAAATTCTTTCACCATTAAAATCCTACATTATCCCTAATGCACAGAGGCTATATTTTATCCCGGGAAAGTGATGTTTCCCCGAGGGACCGCGGGTAATACCGCGACGGACAGCTAGTACTCTATAATTGTGAAAAGGTGCATATTTGTTGCTCCTTCATGGTGAAACGGCTGAGTGATTTGGGATGAAATTTGTAATCGAGGTAGCTTATACCTTGGGTTAACGCATACGCCAAGAAAAAGAAAAGTATTCTCGTGGGGCCAAGGTAACCGCGGAACGCAGCTAGTTTTAAATAAAATAAAAATATAATTTGTAATTCACACAAAAAATATGTGGATTAGTTTTCATTTTCGATCACTGGGAGACCAAAATAAATACTTAAATAAAAGTAAAATTTATTTCTGGGAAAAAATAAATAAATAAATTAAATAATGCTGGACATTTCACACAGCATCATCTAGCCCCAAACTAAGCATAGCTTGTATTATGGGAACCAGATAACTGATATACTACTCATATAATTTTTGTTTGTAACGTAAACGTAAAAAACGTAAACAGGGTCACGACTGGGTATCCCCAAGGCGCGGTAGACATTCTCTCAGATCTTTATATTCCAGATCCTTTGAAGATGTCTAAGGGGGTAGTAAGAGGCATGTACAAATACATATTTGATACATGCCCACATCTTGCAGAAGTTAGTATTCCATACGTGACAGGTTGCAAGCCCATCGCCGCCTGTAAGAATACTAACTGGTTTCCTCACGATGTTTTCCTTCACCGTTCAGAGCTCGTGTTAAAGCGCATATAAATTTTACGAAACGCAAAATCCATTGATGCACGGCCGGGATTCGATCCCACGACCACGACGATTTTTGTTTGTAAGTACATACATATTATACATAGATACACCCAGACCCGAGATAAATATTTGCAGATCATACAAACATTTATCCCGCGGCGGGGATCGAACCCGCAATCTACTGCGTCCCAAGCGGGCTTTCACCCACTGCGCCACAGAGGTCGTCAAACTAACTAAGCTTTTGATATTTACCATTCAAATCTCCAATGCCATCGTTATTGCTATCCTTGAACGATCTCGGATAGATTTGGTAGATAGACGCAGTCTTCCACCAGTCGTCAACGCCAGAGCAGACGGCCACAGCCGCAGCGGCGACTACCAACGCCACAAACCTCATCGTGAATGATACAGCCAATGTCTGATATTTTACCTGAAAAGGGTTTAATAAGCGTGAAGAACGAGACTAATTGTTTTAATAATTTTGTAAAGAATTTAAGAGCATTTTTATAAGGATCTTTTGTTGTATTGTTTAATTTGAATTAACCGTTTTTGCTAATGAATACAATAAAAAAATGAAAAGGTTTGAGTGATAACAATTGTAGAAGATAAAACTTAAAACAAATGCTTTGAGAATCCAAATTGACAAACTATTTTTTTGTCACTATTTTTTTATAGTGACAAACTATTTTTTTGTCACTATAAAAATAATTATTCTTGTTTTTAAAATGTTTTGCTCGTCACAGTCGCAAATTCGCAATAAGGAACACAAACTTTAGGTAAATAAATGAAAATTCAAGAAATTATACTTAAATATGTTAATTAAACCAAATACTGACCTGAACACTGCCGCTTTGAATAAGTGTGATGAGCAGGCCTGCTCATTTATAGTCAAGACAAGTGTAAAAATCACTGTAAGTGCTTCAGATAAGATCATATGAAGTGCACGAAGACCTAAGTAGACGTGGCTAGTAGACACAAAAATAATTTACAAGTTACTCTACTACTCGTAGGTATTTGTCACACTTTTTGCTAGCGGTATAACTTAAAATTTTAGGATTGGTACCTTACAATGGCTTCTTATAGAATCTGGCCTAAACCATTTGATGAGAATACCCAAGGCTCAGTTTCTTCTATCATAAGCCTGCTAACATGGCCGTATAGCCTATAACAACGGATATAATAAAGACTAGCTTCTGCGCGCGGCTTCTCTCACGTGGTACCAACATTTTGAATAGCCTAATGCTATTCCAGATCACTATTTACACCTATTCCAAGTTTCATCCAAATCGGTTCACTGGTTTAGGCGTGATTGAAACATAAACATCCAAACATACTCACATTCTTTCAGATTCATTAAATTAGTAGAATAATAGGATTTTTTTTATAAAAAAAGGATAATTGACTATAAGCTTTTAAATCCGATGAAACAAAGTTTCTTTAGTATTGTTTTTATGAGAAACCAAGCCTCAATTTCAGTAGAATTATTTGACACTTGTGCCAATACTTTCTTGGTATAGTATAGTAACTGCCCTCATGTGTACAGGCCTTATGTGATTAGCGCATGCACAAATTGCACAATACAATGAGGATTTCGCTCCCATAGTTGTACGCGTTGTTTTTGTCAACATATTTATGTAATGACTTCTAAAGGGTATGTGTCATATTTTCTATCATCTACAGAACTTAGGCAGGACAGCATTATTTAAAAAATATTAATATTTTATTAATTAATTATAATAAACTACGTGTATGACATTCAAAATGTGAAAAAATTAGTTTAGTGCAATGATCGCGAAATATATTAAAGATGACGACCTCTGTAGCGCAGTGGACGAAGATCCGCTTGCGACGCAGAAGGTTGCGGGTTCGATCCCCGCGAGACAAATGTTTTTATGATCTACAAGTACCTATTTGTCTCGGGCCTGGGTATTTTCTATAATATGTATTTACAAACAAAAAGTATATAAGTAGTATATCAGTCATCTAGTACCTACTCATACATAACACAAACTCTGCTAAATTTGGGGCTAGATGATGCTGTGTGAAAAAGTCCAGCATTATTTATTTATTACTAGCTTCTGCGCGCGTCTTCGCCCGCGATGCGTGAAAAAGTCCAGATCACTATTTACACCTATTCCAAGTTTCATCCAAATCGGTTCATTGGTTTAGGCGTGATTGATACACAAACATCTAAACAAACTCACAAACTTCCAGCTTTATTATATGAGTGGGATAGTCCAGTACCATCAATAAAAAAAATATTCTGAGTGGGACGTTTTAATCCTTTGTCATAATTCGATTTTCAACAAAAACAATTATTGACATGTCATACTTACAATGTTCTTAAATAGCTAGAACCCGAACAATATTATGCATTTATGTATTTCACATTAAGACAGTTTTTAGATGAGTTTATTGCTATTTTTATAAGTAGTTAACATTTATATTCTTTTTTACATTGAATTTTTTTTTCTTGTGAGTCGTTTGAAAATAAAAATGCCTTATTCTAAAAGGCGCATACAATATATTCTCGAGTGATATATATTAATCGTTTTATGCATATAACATACACCAATAAATCTATTATAGAACTTGAAGTCTAACTGAGGCAACAGTATATTTTACTAAAATATTTTATCTATAAAAATATAACAAAACTTTTCAGTTAAATTAATTTAAAGAAATAAATGTTGCCATAGTTTGCTGACAAGATTCCAAATTATTTTTATTAGTGTACGAAAATATAAAATACTTAATAAAGTTTACACATTAAAAAAAATAACATTGCTAATACATAAATCTCAAAATATTTTCTCACGGATTAGTTTACAGGTAAAGTTGTTACTTATTTAAAGCCAATCCACGGCAACTTTCTGGGTGCCTAGTATTAGTTTTTTACGCGTTCGGTATCGACGCCGTAAACGCAACTTTCTGGGTGCCTAGTATTAGTTTTTTACGCGTTCGGTATCGACGCCGTAAACGCAACTTTCTGGGTGCCTAGTATTAGTTTTTTACGCGTTCGGTATCGACGCCGTAAACGCAACTTTCTGGGTGCCTAGTATTAGTTTTTTACGCGTTCGGTATCGACGCCGTAAACGCAACTTTCTGGGTGCCTAGTATTAGTTTTTTACGCGTTCGGTATCGACGCCGTAAACGCAGATTTGTATGGGAAAATAGCAGCGCCATCTTTTGGTACTCGCTCATTACTAATGAAAACCAGTACAAATCCGCGTTTACGGCTTCGGTACGTAACGGTGAAGTCGAACGTGGTGACACTCATACTAAGGACTCTGTAGTGATGACGTTTTCGGAGGAAATAAAGTGGGCGATAGTAATTTCGACCCTTTTGCCAGAGCTACAAAAAGTTGCCGCGACCGAACGTTTAAGAGATCTCGCTGACTGGCAGAGTTATCGGCCGATAGTTGGGCAATTAGTGCATCTATAATCGGCCGATAGAAAGTCTGCAGTCGCGTATTGTAAAATAGCAAGAATCAACTTTATTTAGTAGATTTCAAACTTAAAAACTCATCATATTACGTTCTTCATTAAAACTATCACCACTCGTTACAACCAGACAAACATTTGTACTTCTCAAATGTACTTTTAAATTAGCTTAAATTATGCTGCCAGTTTAGCAGAAAAATGTATTTAATATTTTTAAAATGCATCCCAACAATTGCACCCATACGGGATTAGAACCCACATTTGCAGCTAATAGGCAATCGACGATGGTTGTAATTTTTTGGGAGGACAAATAATTGTTTTACATTATCTTTTGTTATCTTGATTCATCATTTATTTTGAATTTAACTGATATGTCCTGACTATGAGAGCGTATGAGAAAGGAGAGTGGGCATAATTATGTAGCTCCGACCAGGTTCAAAAACAAATGCCAGCAAGCAATTATATTTTAGGAAGGGCATTTAAAGCGTAATACTTTATTCCTACAGAAAGAGATTTCTGTAGGAAGGATTTTATTAATGTAACACAATACAATATACTGCTTCTAAAGCTTTATCTAACGCATGCAACATGTTTGACAATCCGAGATATAAAGAAAAGTATGGTATCTTTGAGTGAAATTATATTAATTTCTGCATGGATTTTTGAGCTATCATGAAATTAAATGTAGCTATTCTTTAGATCCGTCAAATGCACCATTTGTCAACCCTGCGTGTTTGTTTTTAATTTAGGTCAAGATTGCCCATTCTCCTTTATAATTGAACCACTATAAAACGAAAATCTAAAAATATACCGAGGAACTTTCGATTGAGACCTCTTGTTACTTAATCACACCGTCATAAATTCTCAACATTTCATATTATTTACAAAATGTACAAGTTATATTGGAGTCGATATACAATTTTTAGTGTTTATCACTTTACAAGTCCAATTTTATGCGTGAGATATTGTTGGCAACACTTAATAAAGATTAATCCATTTGGAATGGTAGATTGGCGGCTATTCTCGGTTTTTTCTTCTTTTTTGTAGGTTTTGACGCCATAGCTTGTTGATCGACCTGAAAAAGTTTTTTTGAGTATACTAAGCAGGTCTCTGTAGTCTTACCTAAAATCAAAACTAAACTCGATAACAGTGCATACCTAGTATGTATATCTATTTTTATAGGTAGGTGCCTGGATACATGCATGTACTTATGTGCCTGCCTATGTTGTTCATTGTTTTAATGTCCTTGTAAATATACTTACCGGTGTTGTCTGTGGTTCTGTATTGGGCTGTACATATTGCGGCACCACAATTTCTCCCGATTCTTTCTTGGTTGTTGTTTCGCCAGCATTTTGGATTCTCCTATAGAATAAAATAAAATTCATACTAATACTTTGCTATGTAAAAAAGGTTTAAATTGTTACTTTATGTATTAGCACGCCAGTTATACCTATCCAACAACACGTTGGTCGGCAGGTAGAAAATGCCTTCGGCATTATGCTCGCCAATTGTACATTTTTTTGTAATTTTGTGCAATAAAGTATTTAAATAAATTCATACTAATGTGAAAATAACTTTCTGCCTGTGTGTCCTTCTCACGCCTTATCGCTGAACAGATTTGGATAAAATTAGGCGGGGACATACATGACATCCAGAGGAAGGACATACGCTACTTTTAAAAAAAAGTGGCACTCCAGGAGTGCCGGTAGAAGTGAAAACTTAAACAGTTTTAAACTTGACAAATAACCCGGTGGCGGTGAGCAGTCACGTGACCTTTTCGAGGCGAGTCCAAGATTTATTCTCATCTCAAAACTTCCAAACGCGCCTAAAGAAGTTTTCATTACAATAATCTGGTGGGAGGGTTATAATAAGCCATGAAAGTTTGATTGGGGAGCCGAGATAACATCATTTAATGCGGGTGAAGTAGCATGAAATCACTGGTAGGGGAGACCCGGGTAATGGGAGCTTACTAAGGGAAAATGTTGACAAAAAAACACATTTGTCAACATTCTTATGATTTTCCTCTAGGAACTCTTAGTTTTACTCGTATTATCGAATATTTAAATCACTGTTATAATCAACTAGCTTCTGCGCTCGGCTTCGCCCGCATGGTACCAACATTTTGAATAGCCTATACGCTATTCCAGGTCACTATCTACGCCTACACCAAGTTTCATCCAAATCGGTTCACTGGTTTAGGCGTGATTGATACACAAACATAGAAACAAACTTTCAGCTTTATTACGAGTATAATATGATTGCAGCTCTCAATACCCCGCGCTCCCCTACATACATAAAATCAGGTCTGTTTTTTAGGGGTAGGTACAGGAAAATATACCGGTTTCCGAGGTTTCCCAGTTACGTGTAGGTCAGTAAAAACACTTCAATACATAAGGGAAATAGGAAATACCTGTTATGCAATTATCTAAAGTGCTTAGTGTTATCAGTGTAAGGTTGTCAACAAGTTGTTGAACAAGTGTTTTGTTTATAAGTGTTTACCGATTCCAAGGTAGCAAGTACTTGGTTTCGAGAGCTACTAAAACTATACTGATGCAAATCTAGGAAGTATTTTGGCAGAGTAAGTTCGTATGAGTCAGTGGCCAACTATGGTGACGGAATTTTTAGGCCGCCTTAACGACATAAGGTGAAGTGCGCTCTGGCTTACGCCGCGCTCGCTGTATGTCGCAAAACTCACGTTTTGACTGTACGTCAAGTCAGTTTTAAGGCATAAAAACACCGATTTTTTTTTAATTTTTTGATGACAATAAATAGTTTAGGATATTAGTTTATTAGTTATGGTAGTCGACACACGATTGATTTAATTTGACTCGATAGCAAAAAATCACAAAATTACCTCTAAATCTTCATCATAAAGCAGTTTCATTTGCTGGTTGTTTAAATTTTTTTAATGAAATTTCGTCTACGTGTTCCGTAATAAATACGGTAGAGGATTACGTATTTATTTCATTGCCAAAGAGTATTATTTTGTAGCAAAAAATACAATTATAATAAACGTTCAGTGTAATTGTGCGCGGGCCGGCCAGCACACCATCAGAGGGCCGCGGGGGGGCGACGCGGCGGAAGCATGTGAGCACTTCACATTAAAGGAAACTACTATGTATTGAACTAACCTTCGACTTGTCTGCACTTGTAGCGGCACGAAGGGATTGCTCAGTTTGTCTGCGCTGCTCTGTGGGGCAGAACTCTTACTGGGTCCCGCCGGAGTTGGTTTACCCTGAAACAATATCATCTTGTCTATATTCTTTTGGCGACCTCTGTGGCGCTATGTAAAGCCCGCTTGAGACGCAGAAGGTTGCGGGTTCGATCCCCGCCGCGGGATAAATGTTTGTATGATCTGCAAATATTTATATGAATAAGAATATGTTTATTTGACACACACAACACGGTTACAGGCATTTAAGACAACACATACATAAGCATAGTTACCAGAGAAGGAGACGAGGAACAAAAATTAAACACTATATAAAAAACAATAAAAAAAAATGAAATCGAACAATATGCTGTGGTGCCAAATAGGTCCAGTCGCAGCTTTATTGCTGCTCCCAAGGGAGACAGCGCTGATTATCTCGGGTCTGGGTGCATCTATGTATAATTGTATGTATTTACAAACAAACAAGTATATAAGTAATTTATCAGTTATCTGGTTCCCATAGTACAAGCTTTGCTTAGTTTGGGGCTAGATGACGCTGTGTGAAATGTCCAGCATTATTTATTTATTCTTAATGAAATTTGATTTTACGATCAAGGACGATTTACGCTACACCGTATTAAATAAATCTCACCTGTGCCATCCAGCTAGGTCCAAGCGTGACACTATTCCCTCCAACCGCTGGTAAATGCTTAGGGAACCCTTGTATCGGCTGGATCCTCTGAGCCTTGACCGCTGGCCTTTGGTTCCTGAAGTGCGGGTTCTGGAACTGTGGGAAAGGGATCTGTGTGGGAACCGGCACCTGGGATGGGAAGGTCGGGAATGGCGGCATTGGCGCTGGCTGGGCCTGGAAAGTAGATGGATAGAAAATACTTTGACACAAAAACCATACAATGAAGTAAAATAACTTATAGGAGCCGTGTTGGCCGAATGCGGTTGTACCTCGACTTTCAATCCGAAGGTCGTGGGTTCGAATCCCGGCCGTGCATCAATGGATTTTGTTCGTAAAATTTATATGCGCTTTAAAACGAGCTCTGAACGGTGAAGGAAAACATTGTGAGGAAACCAGTTAGTATTTTTATAGGCGGCGATGGGCTTGCAACCTATCACGTATGGAATACTAACTTCTGCAATATGCGGGCATGTATCAAATATGTATTTGAACATGCCTCTGACTACCCCCTTAGACATCTTCAAAGGATCTGGAATATATAAGATCTGAGAGAATGTCTACCGCGCCTTGGGGATATAGTCGTGATCCTGTTTACGTTTACGTTTTTTTTTGTTTTATCTTGATTTACAAAAAGGGGGTCTTATCGCTAAACAGCGATCTGAGGCCTTATCGTGTAAATCGACATCGACTTCATTTTGACATTTGAAACCTAGCCTGGACTTCAATTGTCATTTTCGTATTGTGTGGGTGGAGCTCTATTGGGATGCCAACTGGGAATCGTTTTTAAGTTAGACAATGAGGCTGCTGATCAGACTGGATTAGAATTATTCATGAAATGACACTGTCCCAAGTTTCATCCAAATCTGTATACTGATAAAGGAGTCAACACTAGGGCCCTTAAAGCGCTACAAAGATATCTGGACCGGTGGCCAAAAGAGGAACTAACGACGCCATTTTGAAATGTCAATCTGTCTGTCATTCTTTTCCAGTTGCCATATCCGCCATTGCTTGTATACTCGGTGTTTTTTTTCGTTTAGGTGCTTTGGTCCTTTGCTTACCCACATTACTGTAAAATGATCTTTTTTTTGGCAACACCAAAGGCCATAGACATTTACTTTCTCTATGCCAAATGCGATAGCAGCGCCTCCCTCACCGGAACAGATATCCTTGTGGGACTATACTAATAAACTTGACATAAAGTTATGTCATGCATAACCTATGAATATCCATACTTTATAGTAAGTAAGTTCGTATGAGTCAGTGGCCAACTCTGGTGACGGAGTTTTTAGGCCGCCTTAAGGCCTCCGTCATGGCTTAACGACTTAAATAGCCGGGACCGACAATTTAACGTGCCCTCCGAAGCACGGAAGCGCTCAGATGAAAATGCCACTGGCGGTCACCCATCCACTTACAGACCGTTTCGAACGTTGCTTAACTTCGACAATCTATCAAGAACGACTAAGCAAGCACTTTATAGTTTATGCATGGCATAACTTTAAGTCAAGTTTATTAGTTAGGGCCAAAGTCACAAACTTTAGGATTTCTTTTCGTTTTATATGTTAAAGTGTGTGAGTGATACCATAAATCGCATTGAATGATTCACTCATGAATTCTAGAATGCTAGATGATTCTGTGTCAGTGAATCATCAAACCCACACTGTACCTGCAGTCATTTGAAAAATAATCTTATAACACGACGTCCTAAGTAACTTATACGTCGCAAAATCTGAAAAATTTACTATATTTACGTACACTTTTATTTGAGAGCTAAATGATGACATGCTCCAATGCTACACGGATAAATAAAAACCTGCCAAGTGCGAGTCGGACTCGCGCACGAAGGGTTCCGTACCATTATCTATAAAAACGGCAAAAAAAATCACGTTTGTTGTTTTTGGGAGCCCCATAAATATTGATTTTATTCTGTTTTTTAGTATTTGTTGTTATATCGGCGACAGAAAGAAATATATCATCTGTGAAAATTTCACATTTTCTCTGCCTGGTGATAGTCGGACAGACAGACAGACAGCAAAGTCTTAGTAATAGGGTCCCGTTTTACCCTTTGAGTACGGAACCCTAAAAATGATAATAATGTAGGAAAAAGAAATTGATAGAAAAAAAATTAGAGATTGAATAGAAAAAATGGTGTATCTAAATAGTACTGGAGAAAAGTTCTCTAGCCCGTAACAGTTGAGCTATCTATAGATCGTTTTTAACTAATCTTGAATGGCTCAATGAGTCTAGCGTATTTTATATTGCTATTACAAAAATACGCATTATGACATCAGCTAGGATAAGTAGCTTAGTTTGGTAAAAAATGACATGAACTGTAATTTCCAGGCACTTTACGGCACTATACAGGGTGTAAAAAGACTGCTACCGAAAACTGAGGGGTTGCAATCAGACCATGATTCTAAACACATTTATCGAAAAAAAAGCAAAAAAAAAATTGACTTAGGTTCGTCATGCTATGTTATTTTCGGTTATTTACTACTAGTACGACATAATAAGACCATACCTACCTAATAATTTCATTTAAAAAAGAAAAAAACAATTAAAACTCAAAATCCAGCAATCTACGTAAAACAACGCGCCCAGAACATACGCAAACAGTACTCTTCAAACGCTATTTTCTCCGGATATAACGATGTTCTCGGAAAATCCTTTTGGATTTGATTATGTGTTGGGCTGTAACTACCCCTTTCGGCTTCGGTAGACGCCTTTTTACACCCTGTATAGAGTGCCTGACGTGTCTGGAGATAAGAGATTAACCTCTGAAATTGATAGTCTCACCTTGAAGTTGGTATTGGTCCATTCTTGTGGAACAGGTCCAGGCTGTGGTTTCTTCTCGCTGTTCTGAGCGGCTTGTTCCTTGCGCCAATTCGTTGGCTGCTGGAGTCTGTGAATATTGATGTTTTAATAAATAATGCTGGACATTTCACACAGCATCATCTAGCCCCAAACTAAGCAAAGTTTGTACTATGGGAACCAGATAACTGATATACTACTTATATACTTTTTGTTTTGTAAATACATACATATTACACATATAATTCAAATCATACAAACATTTATCCCGCGGCGGGGATCGAGCCCGAAACCTTCTGCGTCCCAAGCGGGCTTTCACCCACTGCGGCGCAGAGGTCGTCAATACTAAATACGATTTATTTATAGAAACTAATCTACCACATTTTATTCTAAATTAACATGCATTATAGAATCAGTTGAGCCTTTTATTATCGTTGCTAATGATCTACAGATATTTAATCTGATCCAGGTTTGCTTCTAGTTTAAAAATCGTCAAATCTTTGATGTATGCCGATCCCACCGGTAAAAAGGTGTGAATTGTATTATGTATGTAAAAAATTTATATATTCAAAGTGTGCAGCTTACCCCGAAAACAAAGCCCAATTAGGAACTTTATGGATGCTTGCAAACATAAATATAAATAATGTATTATACAATCTCATGTATTGTAAACTTTTTAGTTGACAAAAATATTTTGAAATGTTTCGTTCGAGTTATTTATATTACTAATTTTCAAAGACTCATGACATAGTGTTTTTGGATTCTTCATTTTATTTATTAAAAGTTGACTATCTCAAACACAAAACCGTAATTTTTGTATAAATAATAATAATAATAATGCTGGACAATTTCACACAGCATCATCTAGCAAACTAAGCATAGCTTGGGATCCAAACTTCTTTAACTTGCACTAATGCTGAGTTTTGAATGTATGAAAGTACAATTCAAGCAAATTATTTTACAAGAAAAAAATCTTGAAAACACCTCCCAAATTTTGTTTGATAACTTTAATCCGTTCCAATCGGAAATGCTCAATAAAAAGCTTTGAATGCTTATAACTCGAAAACTACAAAAAATCGCGGAATATACATGAGGTATTTCCGGATAGCCCTGGATGTGAGGAACTTATTTTTTTTTTCTTTGACGTTACTGAGTGGACCAGCCTGTATAATAGAAATGACGTCACGGCTTCTTAATAATAAAATCTTACCTAGTTTGTTGCGGCGGCGGTGGTGGCGGCAAGTCGGCAATATTAGTCTCTTTTACTCGCCAATTCTTCTCTTTTGTGTTCTAAAAACATACACATTTTAGAACTATTGTATTTAATTTTTAAATCGATTTCAAAAAAATTGCGACGTCAGGATTCCGTGGCCGAGCGGTAAGGCACCCCAGCTTTAGGAGGATCGTCTGATCGTCGCGGGTTCGAATCCCGTCGGAATCGAAAATTTTTATAAGACTTTTCACTTCAATGAAAGGTTATTTCTATGCTTACTTTATTCTTTTTAGAAGTGTCAGAATCGTGTTCACTGATTTTCAGTAGACTTTTGAGGAGATGAGTTGCGTTATCCTGTCAAACAGATAAATATTTATTAGGGTATCATTAATTGGAAGTTTTCATTCAACACAGTAATTTTCCTCAACTTTAAGGATAAGTACTAAAAGAAGCGCTCAGATGAAAATGCCACTGGCGGTCACCCATCCACTTACAGACCGTTTCGAACGTTGCTTAACTTCGACGATCTATCAAGAACGACTAAGCAAGCACGACCACGAGCGCTTCTTACTTTTTAATATTAGTATGGATATAGGTTCAGTTAAGAAAAACATCATGGCGTCATCGGTGAAATTCGAGGGTTAAAATTCCGCTATTTCTCGGATGGCCAATTTACGTTTCTTGGCCATGCCAGATTGCAGGATGAGCATTGATGGCCAAAAGAACTTACCGGCTGTAGGCCATTTCTGTCGACATGGGGCGCATTGTTGAGTATAGCCATCGGTGTAACATTCGCGTTGTTGTTGCGATTCTCGAATGGAGATATTTTCTTGTCGATCGGCGGACTGGGAAAAAAGTTTTCATTGATATTTAGTAAAGTTCGTATGAGTCAGTGGCCAACTCTGGTGACGGAGTTTTTAGGCCGCCTTAAGGATTCCGTCATGGTTTAACGACTTAATAGCCGGGACCGACAATTTATCGTGCCCTCCGAAGCAGTCACCTTCAGTTGATAATGCAACTGGCGGTCACCCATCCACAGATAGATAGAACGACTAGCAAGCTACACCACGAACCCTTCACGTAACGGTAAGTAGTAAGTGTTTATGCCACAGTAATTTAGACCTTATTACAAGCTACATAAAACTCACCTATAGCTAGCAAAGGCAGAATTGAGCCCGTCTCCTCTCCTAAGTATATTGGTAGGTTGGTTGTAAGTGAAACCGAATGCGTCTTGATTATTTTTCTTCGTAGTTGTGACCAAATCTCGCAGTTTCCGCCCGTAGGATATGTTCAGGAGATGGGTGGATTGCATTCTAGAAAAAAAACAGAGGCACTCCAGGAGTGCCGGCAAAAGTGAAGACTTGAACGGTTCTAAGCTTGACAAATAACCCGGTGTCGGTGAGCAGTCGCACGTGACCTTTTCGAGGCGAGTCCAAGAATTTTTTCTCATCTCAAAACTACCAAACGCGCCAAAGGCCCCTTTCGTGCACTTATAAGCGTGTTGCAATTGGTGCAATTTTTGTAATACATTTTTAAAATCCTATAAATAAGTGTAGGGTTTAATTAGGGATATTAGCCGAGCTGGTCGAATGAGGTTGTGCCTCTTTCAATCCGAAGGTCGTCAAGGGTTCGAATCCCGGCCGTGCATCAATTGGATTTTTCGTTTCGTAAAATGTATATGCGCTTTAACACGAACTCTTAGCGGTGAAGGAAAACATCGTGAGGAAGCAGCTTAGTCAGCTCCACGCGTATTGACGTTGTCTTTCCTGTGGGCCAGGCTGATTAAGCTGAGGATGGTTTAGGTGCTGGGCAAGCCTATTCCATCTCAAACAATGTCCCAGGCACTACAGCGTCCCGTTCAGTGTAGGCATAGGTTGCCTCCTGACGCTAATAAATCATCCTAAGTTTTTAGTTTTTTAATTAGGGAACTATAGCATTTTCAAAATGTATTACAGAAGGGTTAATATATTAAAAACAGTTTCTCCGATATGACTATCGGGCTGAATAGACAAATTTTGAGCTTCATAGACAGTTTTTTGTGCTATATCTCACCTATAGAATCGAGCAACTTCAAAGCCCTCCTCGATCATAGCTCCAGGAAACGGTTCATCGAACATAACTTGGAAGCTCGCGTCAGCATTCAATTTATCCGACAATCTGACAGTATTAGAGTTGGGGGCCGGATGTACCGCAGTAACTGTCCCCTTAGCGCCGAACGGGACGGTTATATTACGGGCCACACAGACCACTCTGTCGTATATCTTGTAGTCTGCTTTCGGGTCTGGTTGGACGTTGCCTTGGTATAATTCCGGCTGGAAGAAAAGGTTAAATGATTTAGGAAGCTAGATTTCTATGTATAATATGTATGTATTTACAAACAAAAAGTATATAAGTAGGTAGTATATTAGTTAAGTGGTTCCCATAGTACAAGCTATGCTTAGTTTGGGGTTAGATGATGCTGTGTGAAAAATGTCCAGCACTATTTATTTATTATTTAATAGGCGGCGATCGGCTTGCCACCTATCATGTATAGAATGGAAGTACTGAACTGAATTTGTTCTAACAAAGTTTCACTTAACCCAAAACCATGCAAAATGAGCTGTCTTCCCTTGTACACAAGGCTCATTTTTGTTTGAAGCATGACATTTCATCATTTCCCTGCCCTTATCCCAAGTAAGACATTTCTTGTTAGTAAAACATAAACACATATCATTTACAGCAAAATAAGCTCTAATACCTTGTACAGAAGGCTCCATTTCACTTGCAGGGTGACCTTCTTCTCAGTTTTATTGAGCTCCGTCAATTGCCTATCGAGGCATTCATGCAATGCTTTCATTTCTTCCGGTTCCAGACATTCGGAGCCACACTCGCGACGTGGTGCCTTCGCGTGTGGCAGGGTCTTTAGCCATGTTGCTATCTCAGCTGCTTTTTTAATCCTAGAATAAGAAATATATACCTAATATTATTATAAGCCTCTTTCTCGTAGGGGTAAGCAGAGACCACAGATTTCTAGATACTATGATCTATGTCGCTTCATTACCTGAAATTACAAATCATAAAAGCTCGCAGGTTTTGGAGTAATTTTGATGGTGTTCCATTCGTTCAAAAGGCAGTAATTTTCCAAACACTTTCTCTAAGGCATTATGAAAAAATTGCTGTAAAATTTAGACCCCTCGCAGACTACAGACTTTCTATCGGCCGATAGTTGAGACGGAATATACTTCGGAGGGGTCTAAATTTTACAGCAATTTTTTTTGGGTAAGTAGGATAAGCTAAATTGGAACATACATAAATACATAGACTTCTAAAAACATAGCCTCCTTTTGGCTTTGCCGAACAAAAAGTCACTCACCCCTTATCACCCGGCCATATATCGCTCTCAAAGATGATATCATTAAAGTTGGCGTGTGTCAGTTTATCGAACAACTCCGAGTAGGTTTGTGCGTACAATTTGACAAGCTCAACGCAACGCCACGAGTAAAGCCACGCGTTAGAGACTTTGCATTTACGTGTGTAGCCGGATACTTCGAGATTCTGGAAAAAAATAAAAATGACACTGAAACGGTCGTACAAACAATTATTGTAAACACTAGTCTAACATGTGTTTAGCTAAACACTGACGAAACAGCTACACAAGTGCTTAGCGACTGTTTAGCTAAACTAATTATAAACATTATTCTATCCTTCCCCTCAATCGTTGACCCACAGATGAGGATCGTGACTCAGTTTCAGTTATTTATGTTTTTCCTCCATCTGCCACGGTCTTAGGCTTGATGGAGAGCGGAACTAAGGGCCATATTCAGATGTTCTGAAATCTGATCGGACCACCGGCTTGGGCGTCTCCCTCTAGGTCTTTTGCCCTCTATTTTTCCCGTTATTATATGTTTTTCCAGGTTGTCGCCGCTTCTACATGCGATGTGTCCGAAGTACTCGACGTAGGCAGTATATCTATAAATACTTACTCAGAACGTTTTTTGTAGTAATAACTTTTTAAACATGTGTTCAACACGTTACGTGTGTATTTATCTCGGGTCTGGGTGTTTCTATGTATAATATGTATGTATTTACAAACAAAAAGTATATAAGTAGTATATCAGTTATCTGGTTCCCATAGTACAAGCTATGCTTAGTTTGGGGCTAGATGATGCTGTGTGAAATGTCCAGCATTATTTTTTTATTTTTTTTTTATTTTAACAGATATTTAACTTCTTTGTAGTATGACCGATAATGTTTATCTATAGACTTTGTTGGTCTGATCTGGTTGGATACTACTCCAATCAACTTACCTTTTTGTTCATCTTGAGGTTAAGTCCTATATTGGTTTTGTTCTGGTTCTCGCTCGGCAAATTGTTCCTTTCTCCAACACCCATTAGTACCACGCCTGTTATACGTGCTAACATGTGCGATGTTATACCTGCAAGAATATACCTTATTATTTAATGGATAAGACTCGTTTTTGTAGGAAAACTTTACAGCTTATCATTGTTTAAAAATCTTACAAGAACTTTATTATTATGCTAAAATTATCATTGTATAATCCATGTCCTTCCATGATAAGAAAGGACATAGGCTAATTTTGTATCAAAAATAATATTTTTGGGGTCGTTGAGCGGCATCGACTTTTAGTCATTTTATAATCATCGTCATTAAGATCGTCATTGTTTTTTATCGATACATGCTTTGTTTTGTTGCCCCCTTAGCCACAGCGTTTGTCTAGGTACCGGAGAATAGATCAAAATGTCAGTAATGATTAGTCATTAGAGTATACATAAGAGTAACTTTCATCCATACTCTACCCGTTTTATCCATACTCTCATATCATTACTGTAATGTATCCTCTTCTTCGATACCTAGGCAAACGCTGTGCTGTTCCAAAACAATTTGGAATTATTTTATTTGTATATGGTTGTATCCCAACTCACCGCAAGCCGCAGCGGCGTGGTTGGCGGTGAGGTACGGGCTGGCGGCCGCGTTGCTCGCGGGCACAGGCTCCGCTCTCTCCGCGAGCGTCACTTTTATACGTCCGCTGCGAATCGCTTCCGAATCTACCACCTGTAAATAATGTTAGGTCAACGAATCTAGAATTTCGTGAAGTTACCCGTTTCGCATTTGTTCATAAGTTGGAATAGGCATGATGACAATTTTTCAAAATCTGTTCTATGTTGTTCAAAATGATTTGTTATGTGAAAAAAATATCATATTTCAGTAGAAAATAAAGGTTTTCAAACATAAAAATCAAATTTGAAATTCACGCCAAAACGCTCGTCGGTGTCATGGCGGCTGTTTTGACGTCACAGCTCACCACTGCATGCAACAGCAAAAACTACGTGCATAGACACAAATGACTAAAGCTCAAAGGAAACAAAAGGCGCAGTTTTGGTCATTATATTGAGTAATGATGTCACGCGCTCTGATTGGTGTACAGCTATCATGGCGGATTGTTGTATTTTGTAGATTTCTTTTATTAAATAATTTAATAATCTCGACATTATTAGGACAATAAAAGCATTTTTCTCAATCCTTGAATCCTATTTTATTAGACCAGTTAAATATTTTGGCGAAACTTGATTACTGTCATCATGCCTATTTCCGCGGCGTTTATTTAGATTCCGAGATGTGATTTTAATAGTTTACTCACAGTAGCCTGGCATCCATAATACTGTCCCTGTGTAACAAGGAACACTTGTTCTCCGGGCGGGTAGGCCTCCTGAGGAGTACTATATTTGCCAATATCCTCCATTATATAAGCGCGGACATCTTTAACAATCGCTTGTAACGCGTAGCCGCATGGAACGGAGCAGAATTCAGGCTCTATCGCCATTTTGTTGCTGTCTTGGACAATGTATTTGTAGCCTGTGGAATTAATAGCAAAAATTATTTGAGAGACAATGAACAGTGCGGCGAAAGATCATAAGACTTCTTTCGTAAATTTGGCAACTTTCTCTTAGTTGGAATGGAACGTATATTACTATCAATTTGTCTGAATAATAAGTTTGTAAGGTGGCTAGTATTCTGTTGACTTTAAAAGATATGTCAAGATAATCGATAAAATGTGAAAGTCATTCATCATAAAAAAAAGTAACTCTGTTTGTTACCTTTTCATGCCCAAACCACTGAACAGATGAGGCTGAAAATTAGCATGGATAAAGGTTGTATCCCAGGGAAGGACATAGTCTACTTTTTATCCCGGAAAAATTCCGAGGGACCGCGGTATACACCGCGAGAGCGCAGCTAGTGAAAAATAATTGTTATAATCTGTACCTTTATGATTGACTGCATGCACGATTATGTTGACAGGACCCAGCTCAATTCCAAGACGGTTGAGGTTACTGAAAAAAAAAAAACAATATGGCCTTTACTTATGAACTTCTCATAAAGTTATGTCATGCATAAACTAAAAATTAGTAAGTGTTGTTTAACAGTTTTATGTTGTAGATAATAAGTTATTATATTACACCATACGTGACAGGCTGCAAGCCCTTCTCCGCCCATTTTACAAATATCATTTTAGTACTTACAGCATTTGGGAAATACATTTTGCAGAAGTCCATAGCATACTTAAGTAAAAGTAAGTTCGTATGAGTCAGTGGCCAACTCTGGTGACGAAGATTTCAGGCCGCCTAAAGGCCTCCGGCATGGCTTAACGACTTAAATAGCCGGGACCGACAATTTAACGTGCCTTCCGAAGCACGGAAGCGCTCAGATGAAAATGCCACTGGCGGTCACCCATTCACTTACAGACCGTTTCGAACGTTCCTTAACTTTGACGATCTATCAAGCATATAAGCAAGCACGACCACGAGCAATACTCACTGTTCAATAACAGTACTACGTTCAGAGATCCACTGTTGATGCAGATTGCCCGCGTTCATTTCTGTTGTATACGCGGGCTCGCTGCCGATGTTATTGTTCTGTTGGTCGATGTGGTGCAGACGCATCTTCTCGTTCGATACTGATGTTACTCTGAAATATTTGTAAAACAGGGTCACGACTGAATCCCCAAGACGCGGTAGACATTCTCTCAGATCTTTAAATTCCAGATCCTTTGAAGACAACACACATACATTTATTTTTATTTTTTATTTATTTATTCAGTAAACAGACTACTATTGTGCCTGAAAACCATATTAGGTTTGAGTAGGCACTCACATTTGTCTAAATTATGTTTTACAATCATAAAGATCACAAAGAAACTGAAAAAAAAAACTGGGGGTTGTCAAAATGGCGATATCTACACCCTCAACACACTGTTTTTGAGTAGTGAAAGAAAGGAAGAAAATACATTTATTCAACTAATCAAATAAGCAGGTAAGAAAATAGAACAATAATAAAATTAAAAAATCACAAATGAAAAATGACTGTTGAAAAGGCAACTACTTAGCAAATTGCTTATATCCAGGGATCAGGCGCTGTTTTTCAGTGTCGCCTTAGAGAGAGGGGAGAGGGGAAGGAGGACGGTGTGTGTAATATGCTGTAACTGTAATGTGTGTGTGTAACTGTAGTGTTCGTTTTGTATTTGAAAATAGCATCGATTGAGACCAAAAATGAATCTGAACAACATGAAAAACAATAAATCTGTGAATGAGTTTTAATTATCTCCAAAAGTTAGGGAAGGTCTACTAAGAACGTTTTCCTGTAGCTACAACGGTTAAGCTGCTCCTCTATATTTTCCAATTCAAATGCAGTTGGTTTTGCCTTCAAAATTAACTTGCAGTATCCTACAGTACACTACAAAAGTAACTACAATAGAAGAGGTAAAACACTGCATTTAAGAAACAATGACTTACATATCGACAAAAGCAACAGTTGTGTGTCGCTATCTAGTCTAGTTAAAAGATTATAAACTCACTTGGCTCTGGTAAGATGCGGCCAACCAACCCATATTGTCTTCCCAAGCAATTCTGTCGCAACTGCTTCTAACGGTGGATCCTTCTGGCTTAGGATCTCCACCATCATGCTTATGTTACGCGATGGCTGGTCGAACACACGGACTTTCGCATTTTTTAGGCTGGTCTGGAAATAAACAAGTTTTTATTTTGTGAAAGTGAGTTCGTATGAGTCAGTGGCCAACTCTGGTGACGGAGTTTTTAGGCCGCCTTATGGCCTCCGTCATGGTTTAGCGACTTAATAGTCGGGACCGAAAATTTAACGTGCCCTCCGAAGCACGGAAGCGTTGAGATGAAAATGCCACTGGCGGTCACCCATCCACTTCCAGGCCGTTTCGAACGTTGCTTAACTTCGACGATCTATCAAGAACGACTAAGCAAGGACAACCACGAGCGCTTCAAATTAAATACCTGATATTCAAGATGCCTCATAGTAGGGAAGCCAGGATACAACATATCAGTTCTCGCATTGGGTAACACTCCTTTACGCAATAACTCGGGCGGAACTTCTAGATCCTTCCGCCACACGAACAGTTCTAACGCGTGGCATTTTTCTAGAGGCAGGAAGTATTCCGGGGCTATGGCTGGACCTGAGAGATATTAGGATTTAAATAGTACATTGTTCCACAAGAGAGCAAAATTCGTTTTTGTTGCGAGTGCTGAGTTTGAATCTCGAACAAACGAAGGATTCTATATTTGAATTCTATGTTAGAATCCTGAGTGTAGTGAGAGATTCAAAAGCATAAGCAACAAATTATTTTGCTCTCGTGTGATACATACAACTTTTCACCTTACTAGCGAAAAAATACAAGATTTTTTGTAATTTAATAGTGCTAATCCACACTAGGTATTTCATTTAGAAATGAAAAGTCTTATCAAAATTTTCGATTCCGACGGGATTCGAACCCGCGATGATATTAACCGATAAATATGATATGAGCTTATCAAAAATTGCTAAATCGACGCATGAGGTTCTGTGGCCGAGCGGTCGAAGGCACTCCGGCTTTAGGAGGATCGTCTAATCATCGCGGGTTCGAATCCCGTCGGAATCGAAAATTTTGATAAGACTTCATTTCTAAAATACAAGATGTAAGGAAAACCAATTCCCGCTATTTTTTTTTGCCCCTCAAGTGGCAGGCTACAGTCCTGCCACCAGACCCCCCTGGCCGCCGCCGCCTGGCCGGGCGCACGCTGCGGCCTGTAATATTCGATTCTCATTGGTTGCTTGCAGCATTCTAAATTCAAATCACTTTTCCTCATAGTGTGAGCTAAGTAGAGTTTTGCTTTTTGAGCTAGTAAGGTGAAATAGTACATTTCGCCTCACTAACTTAAAGAGGGCGCTTTTGCCACGTAAAAACAGTGAGCAAAACTCTACTTAGCTCACACTATGAGGAAAAGTGATTTGAATTTAGAATGCTGCAAGCAACCAATGAGAATCGAATATTACAGGCCGCAGCGTGCGCCCGGCCAGGCGGCGGCCAGGGGGGGCAGGACTTTAGCTTTAGCCTGCCACTTGAGGGGCACAATTTTTTTTTGCGGGAATTGGTTATTCCTTACATCTTGTATCTTTTCACTAGTAAGGTGAAAAGTTGTATGTATCACACGGAAAGCTGGGCACCGTTAATCAAATAGTTAACTTCGTTAATCGTTAATCCGCTACAAAAAAGTCAGCTTCGTTAAACGCTAAAGCGTTACATTTCGGAAGAATTAACGCAAGTTAACGTTAATCGTTAATCCGTTAATATGTGTAAAATTACATTTTTATATCGTTGCGTTAGTGAACTTAAAAAACTTATTGGTTTAGGTTCTGGAAGTTAACAGGTTATGAATAAAACAAAATACATGTATAATTCATAAAATAAAAGATCAAACGAAAAAAAATTCTTCGCAGTTTTCTCACTCGCACGCGCCGGCCAAATATATCTAGTTTTGTTTTTGTTTCACGCGCTGCCGCGCGCCGCCCGGCACTTGTCATTCATTTCATACTTGTCTGAACCGGTTTTTCGCGCCGCGCCGCGGTGCCGTGCGGTAAATAGTAGGCATTGGATTAACGATTAACGGACTTCTGCATATTAACGGAAGTTAATGTGTCCGTTAACATTTTTAAAAGTTAACTTAAAAGTTAATCTGTTAATCAAAATGTTAACTTCGTTAATTAACGATTAACGGATTAACGAGTTAATGCCCAGCTATGATCACACGAGAGTAATAGTACCAAAAAAGAGGTTATTACCATTAAGATTAAAAAAAAAATCATAATACCTTGATCAGAAGCTATCCAATTATAGACCAGCATAGGTCCATGCGTGTTCCGTTTCAACTCTTCCTCTGTTAGTCTCTGGTAGCATGGCGCCATCGCAGAAAGCAAGTTTGTCTACAAATTAATATAAACACAAATCACATTTACAAAAAATACAATGTCCGTCATCTTATGACAAACTACAGAAAGCTTAGTCTAGGTTACGGCATCTCCTGACTCCATCATCAGAACAGCTGTCATTTTCTTGAATAGTCAATTAAGACTCATGGTGTGCCAAAATTTAGTTGAATTGGACCGGGAAGTGGGTCAAATTTAGTTTGGAAGATTTGACCCAAACAGCACAGTAGCGCTCAGTTAATGCCACTAACGGTCACCCATCCACTTACTGCCTGCTCAGAACTTAACTTCGAAGATCTATCAAGAACGAGTAAGGAAGCTACACCAAGAGCATAAGTGAAGGGACTGTGTGCCATAATTTAGCTCAACCAGACACCGGGAATTGGCAAAATTCGTGTATGCCAATGTGTCGAATTAACGTCATATTGACAAAAAACATTTTACAGAAAACCGTAACTAAATCGGCCGTGCTGTTCTGGAGATAAATGGGAACAAAAAAGTGCACCCACAAACACACACACACACAACCTCTCACCCCAAACGTATACTACATCTCCGATCCGTCGTGGGTAATAAGTGCTATTGTCGTTTACGTCGACGCGATCGAGTAATAAACTTGTTCTTGAATTCAATACTCTTAAAACTGTGAATACTCACTTCATCAATAAAAGGTATAAGCACTACAGCTTCCCAGTCATTGACCTTCCCGTTAAGATCCGTCTCGAAGTTGACGGGGTAGTAATGTACTATAGCAGAGTCTTCGTCTGTCATTAAGTCGTGGAACGGTGCTGGGAGTAGGTGTTTGCTAGCCGCTGGCAATACTGCTAATAGCTGAAAAAAAAAACAAGATTTGAAAAAACATATTATTATTAGTTTGAAAATCTGTGTTTGTGGAATCATTTAATGTTAAAATGCATGTCACCTTCACTGGCTTTGACAGATAAAACCCAATACTATAGATACAACTATAGGACTCTCTACCTCGGTTACAAGATTACCAGAGCTAAGTTTGCTATCCAACGGTAATTCTTTATTTTCTCGCGGGAATCCAATACTTTTTGAGAGCAAAAATAGCCAATGTATTAATTCAGGATATGAGCCAACTTCAAAATAAAATTCATACATGAAATGAAAAGTCTTATCAAAATTTTGGATTCCGACTTACGACTTACTTTACGACTTTAGGAGGATCGTCTGATCGATGCGGGTTCGAATCCCGTCGGAATCCAAAATTTTGATAAGACTTTTCATTTCATAATGAAATACCAAGTGTGGATCAGCACTATAAAACAATTACAGAAATTATAGATTTAGCTAAAGCGACATCTCTTAGACATTTGATTCTGAATGTAATTTCAGACAATGAGCATGAGTTCACTAGTGAACGTGTAGATGGCGCTAATCGGTGCTCAACCGAAATATGATACTTATCGAAGATTTGGACACCGACAAGTAGGATTTCGTGGCCGAGCGGTTAGGCACTCCGGCTTTAGGAGGATCGTCTGATCGATGCGGGTTCGAATCCCGTCGGAATCCAAAATTTTGATAAGACTTTTCATTTCATAATGAAATACCAAGTGTGGATCAGCACTATAAAACAATTACAGAAAATTCATACAAATCCCTTCGGTACTTTTTGCATGAAACATACTTTTACCCGTACTAATAAACTTAACAAAAAGTTATGCATGAACTAAAAAAAAAATATGGTTATTCAATTCATAGGTTATGCATCACATAACTTTATGTCAAGTTTATTAGGGCCCTACAATACTAGTTTTGCAAGAATTTACCTGTTCAAAAGGTTTAAACGGCTCGCCAAGTTCAAACTCAATCTTAAGATCCTTGAATCCCTTTATATCCGACATATAAGGCGCGTAGTGGTGTGGGTAATACCAACACCAAGACGGACAACCCTGAAACAAAAAACAAGTACAGTAGGCACGACCATCTCTCTGAAGTTGGGTGCACTAAACTATTCCGCAGGTTTGCGCATGTAGTACATTGCTTGGGTAGAGTAAGCGAGAACGATGCAACAAACTTAGGTGAGTGAGCGAGGCAGCTATACAACGCTGTCTTCGTCTTATATGGGTTATCAAAATGGGTACTGCGCAGCAACTTCGGAGGGATAAAAATTCGTTGCGAGTACTGTATTACTTATATTTTTCAGACACGAGTGTCCACAGTTGTGGGGCAGTGGGTGAATGTCAGCCTGACGCGGAAGGTTGCGGGTTCGATTCCCGCAGCGGGATATAATATTTTAAGATGGAAAGAAAGCTAGGCCTCAACCCGTGTTTTTTGCCCTGATTCTTCACGGTATTGGTCGCGAAGGCGCAGGAGTAGAATCAACTAGTTAGACTTGTTAGTGATCCCAGCGGTCCTACTGCATAAATGAGTTTTGACTTTGATTTTATTTAGCTTTCCCCAGCAGCAAATTCATTACCTTGTAGTAATAGTACAGATTCCATTGTATTGCCCTGACGTAACCCTCTGCTTGGTCGGCCAATACTTCTCTGTAAATTATAACACATAAATACTGACATAGAGGTAGGCACAGACCACAGATTCACAATCACAGACCAAAAGAAATAAGTACGCTAATACGCTATCTAGCTTCCACAGAATACCATATAGTTCCTCCGCGCGGCGGAGCGCACCGCGCAACAAACGTAGTGTTGAGAGCATCGTTAACTATACATTCCATTGCGCCATTTGTTGCTTGGATTGTGCCTCGTCTCAAGATACACACAGCAATGTATTTCAAACATTGAATTGAATCACTTTTCATTTTGAGTAAATTGGTAAATGCATAAGCGACCACCCATAGAGCGCGACTAGTGCCCGATTTTGACCGAACAAGCTCACTTGGACTTGATGTTACGACGCGGACCCCGCCTCCATAGCCAATTCAGTCATATCCGTGTTCACAATGCTTTAATACTTTGACAAAAAAACTTACTCTGTGACACTGGAATAGTCCAGTTTAGTCATATAATAATCTCGCTTGTGTAACTTGAACTCTGCATCCACGTCTCCAAGGCGATTATCTTCTGTAATAATAATCAATTTATTTACAGAAACTAAGCTACTACAATATGTACATAAAATTACAAAATACAATAGAATCAGTCAAGTTATCTAAGGATCGTCGTAAATAATCAATTTGTATTCTACCTACATAATATCTAGGCTAATTCGTCTTCGGTGCAGACTAATTTTTGTCTAGCAATAGCACAAACCTTAGTGGTTTTTAATTGTTAGAATAGACTGTCTTTTTTATATAAAATGTAATTCGTTAATAAATTAAAAAAAAAAAAAAAAAAAACAATTAGGATAAGCACTTGCCTTGTTTCATTAACTTTGTAAGTCTCAAGTAAGATAACTGCCATTTATATAAAGGAAGAAGTTTTTAAGCAACACTTTTGCTGAATGGTAACAAAGAAAGGTAACAATTACATTTTGCGATTTGAAATAACTGTATAGAAACAATGACAAGCTTTCTAATATTATAAATTATTTTAAATATTGTAAAATTAAATGATTCAATACTTACCATCACTGGAGTCTCCGTCATACGCGTCATCATCATCCAAAAACTGAAAAAAATTACAACGAAATCGATATTACCTACTTTTGTATTTTTCTTCTTTTTTGCAACCTGTCACGTATGGAATACTAACTTCTGCAAGATGTGGGCATGTATCTAATATGTATTTGTACATGCCTCTGACTACCCCCTTAGACATCTTCAAAGGATCTGGAATATAAAGATCTGAGAGAATGTCTACCGCGCCTTGGGGATACAGTCGTGACCCTGTTTACGTTTACGTATTTTTCTTTTTTGTACCTGTTCTCTGTTTATGTAATGTACCTGAGTCTGTGTGTTGTCAAATAAAGCTTTCTATCTATCTATCTATATTTGAGCGCATATTTTAATCTAATCAAGATACTGTTAATTTTATGAGAAAAAAATGAAGCTTTCTATAAATAAAGTGAGTTTTTTTTACAAATAAAAATAATATTGACAAATATATCAGTCTTTGCAGATTTCTCTTGAAAACAGAACATCTTTACTACTGCATAATTATTACTTTAATTAAATAATCGTGTTAGAAAAGGAACATACCAATTCGTCAGTGGCGTTGATCAGCGCTTGCAGATCGTCGTTTGGTTGATTCTTTATTTCATCAACATTCACATTGAATGTATCGTCATTGTTAGGTTTATACTGAAAAATAAAGTTTTTGATAAATATGTGCATACATGTCGACAGAAATACCTGTTTTTTATGATGAATGGGTCGGCTCTTGTCCTCCAAACTTACACAGGCACGAATGACATCTACGATGGAGCGAGCCTAGCCAGAATGTGCCTATTAATGCTCTTCTTAAAACATAAATTTAGAACATAAAACTAAATCACGTAGATTTCTCACCTCTTTTCTCTCATTTGCATTAGGTCGCCTGCCAGTTTTGGCTTCAAAATATTGCAGATCTACAAACGTCTCTTGAAACATTTCTTTATCTATTTTAGCAAGTTCTTGCATAAATATTTCAAATCTTTCGAGATTCAATTCACCCGCCTCATTTATATAGCCTGAAATCACAATAAAATAAAAGCTAATCTAATCAAATTATTAACTAAACTATGTATAATGCGAAAAGTAAATACAAGGAAAATAACTGGTCCGAATGCTGTACCCTGTGAGACTCAACAATTTTTAAATCATAACTATAAGTCTTTATTGCTAATTTTTAAAGAAGTCTTGCTCTGTATAACTTTATCAAATACAGAACGAATTAAACTATAAACAGCAACATGAAACAGCAGTAATCTTATAAAAACTCCAAGGGTGTTGAGATCGAAAGCTAAAGCAAAACACAGCTATTCTCAGTCTTACCACTTAAAGTAGGCAGCACCTTCATGTAAGTTTTATACAACAACGGAACAGCTTCATTCCCAATATGCATATTTGGTAGATGTGGAATAAAATCATTTCCCACAAGAAAGCCCATTAGAACCCAATCATCTACTATCTTCTCAATGTCGTAAGGGAACGGAAGGGAGTCCTTTATCGTGATGAACTCTTGTTCTAAATACTCTTTGAGAAGAGATAAATGGAGAAGGTAGAAATTCGTTTCTTCAGGACTAGTGACGCGCTGAGCGTTTTTTCCGAATTTAACCTGAGAATGATTTGAAAAAGATCGTTAGTAGAACATTTTTTAATAACGCTAACTTTGCTATAATATTATAAATCTGAAAGCTTGATGTTTCTATGTTTGAATGTTTCAATTATACAGGGCGTCCCAAACTTATGGGACATGAAGGGGAAGTACCTTAAATATCGTAGATAGTGTATTTTGCTTAAAGAAGACTTTATGTTATTTTTAAAACTTAGTAATTCCGCATTCATAGATTTTCTAAAAATTACTTGCTTCGTCTGGGAATCGAACCGACTCAAATGTCAAAAAAAAATCACCCTACTTTTATGATGCCAATCGAAAGAATAGCTAAAAAATAATAACTCTGCTTAGGTAACATTGTATTTTAAAAGAAAGGAACAACGTAAAATTAATCATTTTAATCAACATAAAAACATACATGTAACTGCCGTAGTCAATTAAGTGGGTATTTTTTTGTAAATTAATTAATTAAATGCTCAAAATGTGATCCCTCTTGTCTTACGCAAATCGCCAATCTTTTAATGAGTCCACAATTCAGTTTGAACGTCGTCGACGGCAATAAATAACTTTCTTGAAATTTGACTCATTCAAAACTCATTTTACGTTGTTCCTTTCTTTTAAAATACAATGTTACCTAAGCAGAGTTATTATTTTTTAGCTATTCTTTCGATTGGCATCATAAAAGTAGGGTGATTTTTTTTTGACATTTGAGTCGGTTCGATTTCCAGACGAAGCAAGTAATTTTTAGAAAATCTATGAATGCGGAATTACTAAGTTTTAAAAATAACATAAAGTCTTCTTTAAGCAAAATACACTATCTACGATATTTAAGGTACTTCCCCTTCATGTCCCATAAGTTTGGGACGCCCTGTATACATAACCAGTGGATGGATTTGAATCTTGGGCTAGAAGCCCCTCCTTCTTGGTTTTTTAAGTTTTTACGAACAAGGATTGCTTTACGGGATCCTGTCGATTTACATAATGTTAATTGTCCTAATATAAATACACATAACATACTAGTCCTAAAATACTGTAGTCATACTGTTAAATTTCCATAGACTTAAACTGACATACATATATTTTGTCCTAATATATTAAAGACATACCATTATATTTACATATTCGTCTCAACTCCTAATATATGTTATCATAATAGTTATTATTACTATTGTTAAGTTGCATAAACTATTTTGTCCTATTTTTGATCGTCCTAATGTTTATTTATCCTAATAAATACTATTTATATTTATATAAAGTTATATTATATAGTATATAAAGTTGAGTTATTTTGTTATAATTGTATCATTTAATATAGTTTAATATTGCTATATTGTGCAGTTTATATAATTATTATAAATATAACTGAAATATTACATAAAATTATAATTGCTCTAAATAGGAACTTTCTGTAAATTTATCGTGTTGCCATAACAGGCTAACAGACCTGTAGAATAGGTTGCGAGGAGCGTAGCGACGAGCATGGTTTCAATAGGGACCAAACCATGCACGAGCCGAGCGAAGCGTGCCGCGGTAGCGGCCGGCGAGTGCCAGAACCGACTTGTTTCTCTTAAACCTTATTATATTAAACTTGTTATAGGTAGAAAAAAGTCTAGTATTTTATTTATACAATCGTTTTTTCGGTTATAGCTGTTGAAGTTATAGCAAACGCAATTAGTAAAAGTGGGTTTATTGGAAAACATAGCGAACCCGAAGTTATGTTAGTTAATTTATTAAACCTTACAAAGTTGACATAGTTAGGAATCTATTTGGGTATATATGGTATTTTTTAGGATTTAATGCTATTATGATTTCAATTGTTATTATGTTTGATTATTAGGAGTAATATTGTTAGGGCTTATAACTTTAGGAGTAAATATAGTTAGGGCTTATAACTTTAGGATTACCGTATGTTAGGAGATGTGATTTTATGACTATTTAATGTTATGTTCACCTAGTACTATGACTATTGTTGATTAGGTGTAGTATTGTTATGTCGAGTAATCATTAGGACAATTTAATATTAGTACCAAATACAGTATGGGAATTAAAAATAGGATAAGAGACGTTATGTGAATCATTAGGGACCCATTGCTTTACACAATCGTGTGTTTTTTATATCAGTGTAGAAAGTTATACCGTGGCTACTAAATGGAGTTTTGTCAAGTACAGTTTTTAGGTTAGGTAAATATTCTTACCTCTTCCCTGAGCAATGCAAAATGCGGTTCGTGGGTACACATGCCAAGCATGATAAGATCAGCATCTAATCCGTAGAGACAGTGCCGAGTGTTGGGATCGTATTCTGGCTGAGATCGAGCCCATCTTATGTAGTCCATTATCTTATGTTCTCCTTCGCCTGGCGTCTGGTGAAATGTATCATTGTAAGTAATTTTTTATTAAATGTTGATAGTTCCACGGTTTTTACTTAATGAAAATATTTTTTTGATGAATTTGATTATCTTTGAGGGACGAATTGGATGCCCACTTAAAGGACTGGTCCACGGTAGCCCAAAATAGAGATGAATGGAGAGAGGGAAGGGAGGCCTTTGCCCTGCAGTGGGACACTACAGGCTCTTAATAATAATAATAATATATTTGATCTAAATTTATTTATCTAGGAACTGGTTTGAATAAAATCTATTAAGAATCCACATTTTTGAGCAGATACAAATATGTAGCAAGTAGTGAGTTTTGATACAAGACTTGAGTTTTGAAATCTGCAATTTTTTGTTTGTCTTTTAATAGTACAAATCAGAATATTTCTTACCTCATGTCCTGACAGCACCACCTTCACCTTAGACCACAGAGGATCACAAGTGATCTTCTTCTTAACAAAGAACCTCAGCTGTTCGTGAAGGCGCGCCATGAAGACAGTTCCTGGAGTGATGCAGTTACTGTCGAAACGCTTCTCCGACGGGAGAGTTTCGCCTGGGGATATACAATGATTTTTTCACACCCGGTACAAGAATACCATAGATTTTTTCGTCTCACCTTCTTAACAGAAAGTAAACCATTACTCCCTCCTAAAAAACAAAATGGCCGGCGGAGGTAAAGTTGTATGGGATTTCATTTCTCCCTCTGAACCTCATGTGAACAGATAAGTAATGAGATTTGAATTTCGAACTTCAACATTTCTATTAAAATTTTTACTATTGAGTCCACACCCAATAGAACTTATACGAAAAAAAAAGAAAAAATGTGGCAACTAATCTTTTTCTTCCGAATTTATTTTTGATGTTTCTATGAAAATGTTTACCATAAAGACCTGCACCAAGTAGAATTTATTCAAATTTAAGGAAAAAGTGTGGCTTATGCTTCCAAACTATAGAGCGATCTAATGTTGTTGCATATTAATGCTAAAATATTTTTTGGGAACGAAAGGACGACCTCAAAAAAATATTTTTTGAGAATAAACGGACGACCTCGACTCCTTCGATAGCGGGTGGTGGGAGCTATCAAAGAAGAGAGATGGTTGGAAAGAATTGGGGGAGACCTTTGCCCAGGAGTGGGATGGTGTAGGTTGAATAAAAAAAACGAATAGATTATTATTATTCTACCTATAAAACCTGTTCATTAAACTTGCTTGCTATTTTCTGGGTTCACTATTTTTCTCGCAGTACCTATGTGTGAAAAGCAGAGTATTCACCTCGGGGTTAAAGCTGTCTTAGTCTTGGGCGCTCTTGAATCCCTCGCTGTCTCAGGATTCTAGTCATTAACTCCTCGCTGTCGCTCGGGAGTTAACTAAAGAATCCTTCGATGCGCTTGGGATTCAATATGGCGCCCGTGACATAATACACTGCTTTATCCCCTTGGTGAATAATCTACTATTTAATTGTTAAATCTCCTTGTCATGTCACTAGTTTTATCGAACTGGTTTGGTAAAAGGATTATAAGTGCCTCTCTTCTGCCGAGTGTTTGCTTTTTTTTATGATGAATGGGTCGGCTCTATTTCCTTTGACTGGCTCCCCACTGGAGCTTGACTTTTAGTATTAAGATGGATCACCAAAATGAATGATAGGCCCCAAACCGTGTGTTGACCTAATTCTTCACGGTATTGGTGACAAACGAACAGGAGTAAAATGAGTTCTAAGACTAATCTAAGTGATCCCAGCGGTCCTAATGAATAAATGCTTTTTGACTTTGAATTCGAAACTTACACAGACAAGAATGAGGTCGACGATTCGGCTTTATTTCATGTGGGTGGAATCGGGAATATATCATAAAGATCATTGATTGGTGATCAAAGGTATCTGCTAAGTGCCTGTCTACCTATTTTATGACGATACTGCCTTACCTTTAGATTTTGCTTCTTCTTCTAATCTTTCAGCCTCCCGAGCAGAACGGAATCTAAAATAATAGAACACAACAGTAAAGTTTAACATCAGCTGACAAAATAGGTATTATGCTATCTTTTTAAACTTGTATAAAAACCTTAAAGAAAAGTTTTATTTTGTTTTTTTTTTAATTTCCATCCATTTTAATGTTGCATGTTCGATATTGAAATATGCATTACCATGACAGGGATTGAATGTTTTTAGACTAGTACTCAATTTACAGACTAGCGGGAGATCAAATTCTCTGGTCACAATTGGAGGAGGCCTTTAGGCCTGTCCAAAGGGGCACGCAGATAGACAAAGAGACTGTAATATTAAGTTGAAATAAAATATAGTTTAGAAATAAGAAACTGTAGAATCCATACTAATATTATAAATGTGAAACTCTGTCTGTTTGTTACCTTTTCACGCCCAAACCACTGAACAGATTAGGCTGGAAATTGGCATGGATAAATGTTGTATCCCAGGGAAGGACATAGGCTACTTTTTATCTCGAAAAAATCCCGAGGGACAGCGGGTTACATCGTGGGAGCGCAGCTAGTGTCTGAATGTATACCTTCTTCCTCTTTGCTGGTTCATTTTAGCTCTTGGGGCCACTCCATCAATAGCCATGAAGAACAGCTTCTTAGGCTTGATGATTTGGAACAGAATACTGATGTAATGGAAGATATCCTCAAATATCTTCTCCTCGGTGATACGGAAATGAGGATTGGAGTCATCTGGGTGAGAGCAGTTGTGGATTATTCCATTCATGTCCAAATACATGTGGTCGAAGTCTGGTATCTGAAAGTAATTGTTAGTTTTGTGTTAGTGATCACAAGATAAACTCTATCAAGGTTTGGTAGGCTTCATCAAACATCCAACAACTTCAGGCAACATCCAAAATTGTGATATGCGATGGAAACGAGGCAGGTAAATGAGTGATGAAGCAATAGCAAAAAATATTAGTATGAAGAATATCTTTTCTGTTGAGTCTTAAGGTACGAATTTCTGACGTCCATTTGGTAGACATCCAATTGAACTGGACGTATGGATTTCAATCCGTTTGGAAATCCAGAGCTGAACGACGTGTCCACCCAAGATGTTTTTACCATTCACGGATTTTGGAAGACAACCACTCCATTTAGATTGGTGGATGTATCATGAATGGGTACCTTTAGACTCACTCTAAAGGGGTATTACCTACCAATCAAAACATATCATACAATTATAATAATAAAGCATTATCAAGAGCATTCTACAAGATAAGAATATTGCACAAAATATTGACAAGCATTGCAATAATTTTCAACTGTCTAACATACCTGATACTGCTTTACCAGCTCGTTGAGGCATGGATACCGTTCGCTGGTATACCTGAAGAACTTTGGAACTCCCATTCTGACTGATTATTTACAAAAAATACAAATAAATCAGTCTTCCACTTGTTCACTGACCCCAAACTAAATAACCTAAAGATTGGAGCCCAAAAATGCCGCAGCGCATAAATAAGGTTTCTCACTATACGGAGAGGCTGCAATGGTGTTAATTTCTGTTGGTAAAAGGAGAAATTGTGGAAAATTAGAAAATAACTCGACAACAACCTACATCGCGAAACGGAGAATTTTTATAATTAGTGTTGTGTTGTGCTATCATGCTGGCTCAGGCTGGCTGGCTGGCTGGATGGCGTGGCGTGGCGCGCTGGCTGGCGCATTCGAAAACGTCAGAAGAAAATTATGATTATGAGGGAAAGTCCCAGCTTCTCGGCGCGTGCCACAGTTGAAACATTCTTACTGGCGTGTGAATGAGACTTTTAATATTAATTAATTTACTTTTATGGATAAATAAATGAATGTTGTTTTTGAGTGGTTGAGTTTTTTTGGAAACTTAAATCGATACAAATACATCACTAACCATGTCGAATAGAATTGTCAATGTCAATTGCTAAACGTATGTCAACGTCACACAATCGTGCTGTCATTGCTGCGGCCTGCTGCTACTATTCTATTGTGTTCTGTCTGTGTGTGTTTGTAATTTGTATGTTTTCATTTCACTTAATTCAGTAAAATCCCATTTATTTCACAAAGCCTGCCGCGTAAAATTAATCTGCAATTAAATTTATTGTTTTCGGCACAATCTTTTTGCACTGAAGGTAATCCCTCATCTTTCAAACGCACAATTTTCTATTACCTTCATGAATCCATTGTAACCTTGTGGTATGTTGTGATTATTGTGTTGTTTGTAGCGTGCCCCAAATAAACATGGAAAGCGACGAGCTTGGAAATGACTTGGTGAGGATCGACGGTGGCTTCCTCGTCGACGAAGAGACCTATGTGGTCAATTCCGACGATGTTCTCGGTAAGTTGCTTTTTATTCTCGATTATTGCCTGTGCCTATCCTCGATGATTGTAAAGCTTCTAGACCTGACATGACAGCAATCTTCTTCACTTGGCATAAAGCTTGTAGAAAGTAACTGATTGCTTTATCTACAGAAGAAAGAGGTCAAACATTATGTCATTTATTCCTTTGAAGATTGTAAGTTGTTTAATAATGTCTTTTGCAGATGAGGAAAATAATTCAGATTCTGGTGGTAAGAATGCGCCTCTGAGAGAACAGGATAGGTTTCTACCAATTGCCAACATCGCCAAAATCATGAAGAGAGCTATACCTGATAATGGAAAGGTAATATCATCTTAAATTCCTCTTTTCCTCAAAATAAAATATTTTATAAAGTAGTAATTAAGTAAGTTTCAGTCTTCATCTAGTCTTACTAAATACTTACAGGCTTACCATAGAATGTGACATAAAGTTATTCCGGAGTGTAAACTGTCAAAATGTATGGTTATTCTTGATTTATTCGGTGGAATAACTTTATGTCACGTTCTATGGTAAGCCTGTTACTATTCTGGGACATACATTTTTAGGGTTCAATACTCAAAGAGTAAAACGGGACCCTATTACTAAGACTCCGCTGTCTGTCTGTCACCAGGCTGTATCTGATCCATGATAGTTACACAGTTGAAATTTTCACAGATGACGTACTAAAAAACAATAAAATAAATATTTAAGAGGGCTCCCATACAACAAACAAGATTTTTTGCCGTTTTTATAGATAATAGGACAGAACCCTCGAACATTTGAACCTCAAAGGTTTGCTGGTAGAAAACTCTTTAGGGTTAAGCTCGCCTGTGTACATGTACTTTATACAATCTTTTTCTTTATGTATTCTATTGTGCGGCCTTTCGACCACTGACCACCTTCAAGCAATAAACCAGATAATAGAAAAATTCAATGAGTACAATCTTCCTCTCTATTTAGCCTTTGTCGATTATTCAAAAGCCTTTGACAGTTTGAACCATTCCGCCATTTTTAAAGCCCTCCATAAACAAGATATTCCAGAAACGTATATCCAACTTTTGCAAAAGATATATCTCCATAGTACCGCATCCATCAAAATAGACTCAGTAGAGACCATCTTTCCATATTGAACGAGGAGTCAAACAGGGCGATCCCCTTTCCCCGAAACTCTTTACAGCCACCTTGGAGGAAGTCTTCGAAAAATTGGCACCCAGTTTTGGGGAAAAGGGTATTATTGTTGGCGATCGGAGGCTTACCAACCTTCGTTTCGCTGACGATATAGTCCTTTTCTCTTCCACCGCAGCCGAACTTGAAACAATGCTCAATGAACTGACCAACGCAAGCCTCGAGGTTGGACTTAGCATGAATATGTCAAAGACAAAATTGATGACGAACACCACTCAGCACAGGTTAAAAGTAGGGGATGAGGAGATTGCATACGTTACTGAATACCTATATCTAGGCCAAATAGTATCCTTCCATAGCAGACAAGATGCCGAAATCTTAAGACGCACAGAAAACGCTTGGAAGGGCTATTGGTCTATGAAGAGCCTGATGAAGGGAAACCTTCCTCTCACACTGAAACGCAAACTTATGGACGTGTGCATTCTCCCCATCCTCACTTACGGCTCACAAACCTGGTCAATGACAAATCTGCAAAAGTCCAAACTCGGGATTTGCCAGCGAGCTATGGAGCGCAGCATCCTAGGCGTGAAATTAACCGATCGCATCAGGAATAGTGATCTGCGCTCCAAAACACAAATCGCAGACGTTGGGCAACAAGTTGGCAAATTGAAATGGGACTGGGCAGGCCACGTCTGTCGCATGTCGGATGAGTTGTGTGCACGAACCACCACAGAGTGGATCCCACGGAACAGGAAACGACCACGCGGCAGACAGCGGCGGCGGTGGAGAGACGAACTTGACTCCCACTCTCCTGATTGGACCACATTAGCTCACGATAGAGAGGAGTGGAAGAAACGAAGGGAGGCCTTTGCCCTGCAGTGGGACACCACAGGCTATTAATAATAATAATAATAATTCTATTGTGTACAATAAAGAATTACAGAACCCTTACTGCGCGAATCAGACTCGCACTTGGGCCAGTTTTTCTGAAATGGGTAATGGGTACTACATCACAAAAGAACACTAAAAATGTGAATATTGCATAGCCTCCACGTGCCCTCCACCTAGTCCAGTGCAATAGCTATTAACTGAACTTCCGAGTCTAGAAGAAAATTATAAAATCTATTTCCCTTTCAGATAGCCAAAGATGCAAGAGAATGCCTCCAGGAATGCATATCCGAGTTCATATCATTTGTTACAAGTGAAGCCAGTGATCGCTGTCAAGTTGAGAAACGGAAAACTATTAACGGTGAAGATGTACTCTTTGCGATGAATGCTCTGGGCTTCGACAATTATGTGGAGCCTCTTAAGATATATCTGAAGAAGTATAGGGAGATTGTGCTGTCTCCGGTAAGTAATCAGATTTTAGTTTAGGAATAACTGTTGAAACCCATGTGTGGTACTCTGTGTAGTACTCGTATTAAGCATGCAAATATGTCAGAGAAGAATACTTTAAAACGACGTCCTCTGTAGCGGGTTTAATCCCTATCACGAGACAAATGTTTGTATGATCTACAAGTATTTGTCTTGGGTCTGGATGTTTTCTATGCATAATATGTATGTATTTACAAACAAAAAGTAATTAAGTACCCATAACACAAGCTCTGCTTACTTTGGAGCTAGATGGTGCTGTGTGAAAAGTCCTGCATTATTTATTTATTATATAAAAGATATGTATAGTCTTCTTCTTCTTGCCCTTATCCCACTAAGTGGGGTCGGCACAACATGTTTCTTTCTTCCATTTCCCTCTATCACTCGTCATATCAGAACTCACTCCTTTCACTAACATATCTGCATTCACACAGTTCATCCACCTTTTCTTATGTATAGTAAGATATAAATTTAAAAATGATTAATGAAATGAATAACCTGTTACAGATAACCATCAACAAACTGAGCAAGACCATAATCATTTATGGAAGTGGTAAGTCGTTCTCCTAAGGTTTACTTTTAGATCTAAAGCATGAAAAATGTGTGGAAACTAGTACCCATTCCAAGTCAAGGCTTGTATTATACGAACAAAATTATGATATGTAGTCACGATAATTTAAATAATTATCTTTTCTATTAATTTTCTAGTCCGAAATTCAAGCAAAGCTAGTTTAATGGGGACATGATAACTCAAATATTTTTGAAATGAAAACTTCTAAGGCGCATTGGGCATTTTGAGATGGGGAAAAATCATTGACTCGCGAGCGACATGTTACCGACACTGTTCGGCAATCTTCGCCCAGTCGAGGTCTGTTAGCGATCTCGCCGCGGCCACTGTACAGCGTCAACGTTTTTAATAGTCCACTGTTTTATTTTCTATGTAACTTGAATTTGACTTTTTAAATGTTTTCATATATTTTCAGAAGAGGGTGCTGAAACAACGTGCCTTTCCGACAACGGGAATGAAGCGCAGTCGGATTCAGCCGTTCTATATCTTTAGACCACACCATCAAGACTTTGAGGTAGTCTAAACTGTATTATATTTAAAGCTCTAGACTATTCTATACTAGATTAACGAGTGTGTGTGAGGTGGTGTATGTAGAAGAATAAAACTCTGCTCCTATATGAAAAATATTTCAAACAGAACACATCTGAATAGGCACATAATGAAAAAAAAAGGCTTCGCGTGTCTTAATCTAGCGCTCCATTTAATTTTATTACAATTACTATTAACAATGTATTTGTAGTGCCTCTGCCTACCTCACATTTCCAAAGAATTTGGGATTGGTGTAGGTTCATTCATATCTGAATACCAAATTGTTATTGTTTTAACATAATTGAAAAGGCAAAAAGAGAGCATTGCAACTGTCTAGATATACATCCATGAGTGTGAGTGAGTGGAATATGTTTAAGATTTTAATTATGATTGATTCAGTTTTGAGCAAATTTTTAATGTATTAATGAAATGTATTAAAACATTTCCAAACCATTCATATAAAATTATTGTAAATTTTCCGTATCTGTACTGCTGTAAAAGCTTTTTCTGAATATAATCGCATTATTTTAGAAAATAGTTGTAATTTAGTTTAAAGTAAATAATAAGAAATAAATTGTAAATAAAATAAACTTTAATTAATTGGGCGGATTACAATCACTTAAAACATTATTTTTAGATTTTATAGAATTATTAACATTACAAAATTATTCTCTGAATTTATCCGTAATATAACTTGGGAGAGGTATCAAATACAAGAACTTATTGAACACCATTATACCAAGCGAGAAAGCAAAAGAAATCCCCAAATTGAAATCCAAATCAAATTCCCCAGACGCATACAAATCTCCGTTGAAAGACTTTGGCGCGAATCGTTCTGACAAAAATGCTTTCCCACTAGCATACCTACAATTCGAATTCGAGTTTGTGTTAATGCTACTCGAGGTTTGTATGAGGTTGGTTATAGAAGTGCAGTTCTCTTGATCGCTGTACGGTAGGATGTTGAATGTGGGTTGCTTGAAGATGCTCCGATGGAGGAAGATGGACGCGTAGCGAGTGTGGGTTACGTAGGTAATGTAGTACAGCCATTCTTCGAAGCCTTTGTATGATCTGTAAAATTATTATTAGGTCAATGCTTATTCATTGTGGAGTTAAGATAATGCTTTTAAATCCGTCTCGAAAATTGAAAATTGGCGCAGCCGGAGGGATTTGAAAAACAGTATGAAAAAGTGGCCTCCGATGTCACATGATGTTAATTGGATGGGCTGTCTTTGCTCGTCACTTTATCATTTGAATTGTTGTATAGTTACTTCTTAGAAAAAGAAAATCTAAGAGATATAAAAGTAAGCGCAGCGAAAATGTTATAAGCGAGCGAAGTGAGCTCGTTTTAGACTTAATGTACTGTTCTGGCAGGTGTATCCATACACCTGCCAGTAACATGCGCTTATAACATTTTCGCTGCGCTTACTTTTGTGTCTCTTAGATGTTCTTCTTTAAAGTCTCTTAAACACCCCTGTAATGAAGATTATTGTTCTTTACCAACCTGAGAACTCCACTAGCCAGCATAACACATACACAAGTTATGTAGATGTTGACCATAGCGGCAATAAGACCGTTCTTTACGAACATCATGATAGCCAGCGACTGTTGTTCCGCGTATATGTAGCACGACCATAAAATCAGTGAGAAGTAAACGTAGTCCAATGTCTCTGTTATGTCTGATAGGATCCTGGAAGGAAGATATATTTCATGAAAAAAAAAATTGCAGACTGGAAAAACTCTTACGGCCCTGCTAATAAACGTGGCATAAGTTATGGTATGACAGGTATAAACTTAAAAGTTGTATGATTTTTGAATTTTTATAGTGTTAAACCACACTTAGGTAATTAATTGAGAAATTTCTGACCGTTGCGGGTTCGAATCCCGTCGGAATCGAAAATTTTGATAAGACTTTTCATATCTCAATTAAAAGTTGTATGGTTATCCTTAGTATAATTTATACCACGTTTATTAGTAAAGCCGTTAGGCTCAAGAAAATAGATTAGAGGTCTATTTTTAACCGACTTCAAAAAAAGGAGGAGGTTCTCAATTCGCCTGTATGTTTTTTTTTTATTATTTTTTTGTATCATGTTACGCGATTACTCCGCCAATTGTGGACCGATTTTCAAAATTATTTTTTTGTTTGAAAGGGTATACTCCAGAGGTGGTCCCATATAAATTTTATTCCTGAGGGTTTGATAGTTTGCCCGTAAAACTCTAAAAACCTTCCCTCCTAGCCATTGTAAATCGAATCGATAGATAAGTCTAACTAATGCCAGGAACTCATGTGTCGCGAGACTTGACATAAAATGTATGCAGTTTTGGTAGTTAATGCCTTTAGACGCCGGTGGAGCCTAAGCATTATCTGTTCAGCATTATTTCTTTCTCTCTTTCAAGCTGATCTGATGATGGAGTCAAGAGCTGTTCCAGGGTACTCCTCAGAAAATAGGCTGATTGAGTTGAAACTCGGTTCGTAGATTAAGTATCATATAAAATTTTCTAAAATGGTGACAACAAGCTGATCTGATGATGGAGTCAAGAGCTGTTCCAGGGAACTCCTCAGACAATAGGCCGATTGAGTTGAAACTCGGTTCGTAGATTGAGTATTATCTAAAATTTTCAAAAATGGTGACAACGAGCTGATCTGATGATGGAGGGAACTCCTCAGATAATCGACCGATTTAGTTGAAACTCGGTTTGTAGATCAAGTATCATCTAAAATTTTAAAATATAGTGACAGCGAGCTGATCTGATGATGGAGAACGGAACTCCTCAGTTAATAGGTTGATTGAGTTGAAACTCACTACATCGGTCAAGTTTCATCTACTAATTTGAAATATGATGACTGAGAGCTGATCCGATGATGGAGAACGGAACTCCTCAGAAAATAGGTTGATTGAAATGAAATTTTGTACTTACATCGGTGAGTTCAATCAGATCACGGTAATCCATTAAAAGCTTGTACTTGTTGATATTTAAAAAAAAACTTATTCTTATTTAGATTTTTATGGATGACTTATTGATTCCCTGAGTCACGCCGTGTGTAGTGTCGAACATTGAAGTCGGTTTTTCTTTTAGTTATAAAACGTAATTATTTCATTTATATATCACAGAAAAAAGATCATGATGAACAATTTTATATTGGCGCAGCCGGTAGGATTTTAAACCGTATATATATAAACATACTTTCAGATAAACTTTTAACAATAATCAATAAATAAGAAGGTTCAAAACAGATTTTCTAATAACTTACGGATAAATAACAGCAGCTGAAACGAAAGTTGTTATGAACGAGAATGGCAAAGACACCAGATTCCACGATAGAAGCAAACTGGCGCCGCTGTACAAGCCTTCTTGAGACTCTTGGTAGTATCGAGTTCTGTATGGGCCGTCTGGAAAAAAAAAAAAATGGGATGAAGTGAAAAAAAACGAATGAAAAAAGGTTTATTAGTGCTTTAACTTCGTAGCATCTTCAAAAAGTCATGTCTACTAAGATCCAGTCGTGATTTTATAATTATTGAATCGAGCCCATTGATTTTAAGTATAAGAATAATATATAAGTATAAGAAGAGTTATCCTAATTCCTTTGAAAAATTACGAAGATTGAAAACTTCTGGGTCTAGTGCATAATTTTCTCAAAATAGAATGAAAATAGTTTACACAGAGTATTGTTTGTTTTGAGACTTACATAAACAAATCGTGTTCATAATGCTGATGAAATACGTGCCGACCATTGCGTTGAAGATCAGTCCACTTTTTGTTATAAAAGCTCTCTGGTAATCCTGAAAAAACATACGAATTTATGTAACGTATATAATCAGAACAGACGTAAACATGAACGGACAAATACGAAGACATCTTTAAACGGAACATTTGCTAAAAAAATTATGCAAACACAATTTCAAATATAAAAAATATGCTGCAACAGCTTGTATCTATTTCAATATAACTTATAAAGACTTAATTAGTTATTAAAATCTTCTTCCTGCCCTTATCCCACTAAGTGGGATCGGCTCAACATGTTTCTTTCTTCCATTTCCCTCTATCACTCGTCATATCAGAACTCACTCCTTTCACTAACATATCCGCATTCACACAGTTCATCCATCTTTTCTTAGGCCTACCGCTACCAGTTATCCATCCACATTCATACTCATCACTCGTCGTGTTATATGACTTTCATCCCTCCTCATAACATGCCCATACCACGCCAACCTTCCACTTCACAATTTGTCAGTCACTGGCGCTATTTTCAAACTCATTCCTTATCTTATGCATTCTAGTTACTCCACACATCCACCTCAGCATTCATGATAACTTCATTAGATATTAAAATAGTATCAAATAAGATGAGTTTAAAAGCTTTAATCTTACCTTTGCCTCATTGTAAAATATCCACAGAATCAAAAAGTAGATCGGCAGACTCAGCAGCCTCATAAACATTTGCTTCATCCCGTTCTTCGTGAAGTTGAATATTGACGCCAACATTCGGCTGCAAAATAATACAAGTTCGAGGATCATCCTCATTTCTTTCTTACTCGAGTTAAAGAATGTTTTGTTTACCTATTCAAAGTACTTTTGTAAATTCTAAACCTGTATTCTAACCTGTCTAAACTGTAGGTATAAAGTCAAAATTAAAAATCATTTATTCATTAGGACCACTGGGATCACTTAGAATACCTAATCTTAAAACTAGATAATCTACTTTTCAAAATTTTCAGCGGGCTTCAAACCCGGGACGATCAGACGATCCTCCTAAAGCCGGAGTGCCTTACCGCTCGATCACGGAATCCCTGACGTCGCAATCAAAATTTTTGATAAACTTATATTTATCGGTTAAAGCACCAGTATTTTTATTAAAACGTTTCATTTCTCAATGACATACCTGAGTGTGGTTTAACACTTAAAAAATTAAGTACTCATTATAGATTCTACTTCTGTAACTTCGAGACCAATACCGTGAAGAACCAGGGCAACAAACACGGTTTGGGGCTTAGCGCACTTTTAGGTGACCCATCTTAAAACGAAATAGTTTAGCCCCAGTGGGGAGCCAGTCGAACCCACAGGAAACTAAAGCCAAATAACTAGAAATACATAGTTTCTTACACATAAAGCATCCAAATAACCTTCACCCCACTAGGCCTTCCATAGTTCATCTGCATCTTATTAGAGTTGATTCTGTTCTCGTGCAGGTTTCCCTGCATTATCGCATGCCCTTCTATCTTGAACTTCTCCACTAATGCGGCTATCTGTTGGTTGGATTCTATGAACCGTTCACGCGATCTTCGGTCCACTGTTGATAGGCATACTAGAACAATATCACAGGTAATTACACAAAAATAGACCTATTTTCAAAAGTCAAAGTCAATAATTTATTCAGTTCCATTGGGATCACATAGAATACCAACTCTAGTGATGGAGTTTATAGATATGACGGCAGACTGGATATTTTCATTGCTATTAATGGCCGTTGTAAGCTAATATCTCGTGGGCGTAGCAGGGTAAGTGTCGATTCAAATGAAGAACACTGGATAACTTGTCAGCAACGTATAATCACAATCGAAAGTAATCCTAGGTACACAAACTTTATTATCTAGGTACACTAACTATTTAATCTAGCACTTTATCTAGCTAGGTATACACAACGGAACGCCGGGACAGTTCCTACGACTGTTCAGCTCGACCGATCCAACCAGACTGTGTTCTGACAGTACTGTTTTCGAACTCGTAGACTCCGTCTAGCGTCAGTCAGTGACGCTTGCGTTCCGGCTTGCCAGTCGAAAGCCTGTGCCGACTAAATGGTAGTTTCCAATTCCGACACGGCTATCCTGCTGGCACACGTCCTCGTGTGTTCGTGAAGCAACTGAAACAATCAATACCACAGCACAGTTTCCGTTCGGCCAATCCTGCCGCAACCTAGGTTCGAACTTTGAACCAGACCTAACTGTACTCAACATACATCGTCTAGTACGATCAGTTTGCAAAACAGTAAAAAAAACCAAAGCTTTATCACCAATAAGGGTCTTTAGTACCAATTTTTACCGTTACTGTACTCTATCTTTAATAAGCTATCTACAAACGTCAATTATCTCTGACAAGCAAAACTGGTCACATAGCTACTTTAAATTTCAATCAGAATTGATCACGCGCATCCCTTCTAAGTAAGTTCCCTATCGCTTCTGGATCATCGTTACAGTTCTTGATACATACACGGTCTTCACATGACTTGAGCCCTGCTAGAGCTCTCAGCTAGATAAACAAAATCCACAAAAACAGTCACAACAGTTACAACAAAAGTTATCTAGTCGAATGTCAGTATTAAAAAGTTAAATTCCAAACTTTTCTTTGTAATTTCAATTGGTATTAGGTTTTTTTGGCTTTTCACTATACCTACTTCCATTGACTACATTGAAACTCAAAATTTTTACTCCTCTAAACAACCAAAAATCAGAAAACTCTAACAGACTAAACCACCATAGTCATTAAATTAGAACCACGCTAACAACAAATTTTCTGGTGCCGCATTGACGCGACTCCTAAGGGCTCATTTATTTTCGCTAAAACGAGAACAAAGGTACTTGTGGAAACATGTCGACGCACCAACGTCAGATCTTATTTGAGCGAGAATCGAACAAGGATTACCACTACGCACTACTATAACGCAACAACTCTCATACTCGCTACACACAACGATCATAATCGCCACAAAGTTATAAACCTGGTTAGACATCACTACCACTGTGTTTACGTCTGATCTTAGATCTGATACACAATGGAATTGGAATCTCATGATCTAGAATTTTTCTGAGTCTATCATTTACGTTCTCTTAGAATTACTCCTAAAGCCATAAGGATCAATGACTACCGAAATAAAAGAACTTTAAAAAAAAACCTCTATCGTTAATTATTTCAACCCATATTACCTAGGACTAGATGATTCTGTTATAAGTACAGCGTAAAGAAACTGCCTATGCCTATGCCTACACTCAACGGACAACGGGACGTCGCAAACGCTTTGAAATCTTGGTAAGGTTACAGCACTCGATCGCTATTTGCATTTCACATGAAGAGGATGTTTAGTTTAGTCTAGGAATTCATTTAAGATGAGCCAGTGCAGAGTACCATTGTCATTTATCAAAAGTTTAAACACACTAGTTAAATTACTCTTTAAGTTACTCTATCGCCACGGCTCACAGCCGACTCGCAATCACGTCACGATTACTCCCATCCATCGAGTGGACGACACGTGTGCATCCCCGCTGACTCCACACTACGGTCTCTTTAGACCACGGTCTATCTGGACCCCGGTCGCTCTGGACCACGGTCTCTCTGAACCACGGTCTCTCTGGACCACGGTCTCTCTGGACCACGGTCTCTCTGGACCACGGTCTCTCTGGACCACGGTCTCTCTGGACCACGGTCACTCTGGACCACGGTTCCTCTGAACCCCGACCTCCGCCAGAGCCAAACGCGCATCGCGCACCCACGGACTACTTGAGTTACCCCAAGAGATACCGATTTCTACCGGGCTACGACTACGTAATAACTAACTGGTATAGTCGAACACAATACGGCCGATAAGAGTTCCTTAATCGAGTTAAAAACAAATGGATTCAATTTCATCTTTAATTTCATTAACTTACACAACGTCAATCGGTACTTTACACTCTGACATCATTTCTAACCTATCAGCTCAAATGATGTACCTCTCTTTGATGACATGATTGAATAAAGTCAACAAAAAAAACTTCTATCGCCTACTTTCATTTTAATTTACCTCAATAGCCTTTACCACTATAACTCGGTCACTTGAGCAGAGCTAGTGAGTGTTATTCTAACATGTAGGGCAAACGAAACTCACTGCCACAAAAAAATCTCGAAAATCTTTAAGTACTTACTCACAAAACATCAAGTTTGATCAGCGATTAACTGCGTGTGGGCACTGATAGTCTAGAGTTTCTCTCAGAATTATAATAAGCACTAAAAATAACAAACTTCAGGTGTACCTAACCTAACCAGAATGTAAGAACAACCATCTAAACAACTCGACTACGAAAAGCTTATTTTAGCGTCAAAGCAAATTGTTGTATTCACTTCAACCCTCACGTCTCTCATCACCTCTTATAATTAAACCTTCATCTAGAGTCATCACACATGACCACCAACATACAACAGTACGCCTTTGAGACCCAGGTCACCACCACACTACTAGCTGTCCATCGCGCCCTGAACATCTCACAACTGAGTTGCAGTTACGATTACAGACCAGTGCGTGCAGCACGACCCCTCACCATGTACGTGTTCTATTAGCAAAAGGTTACCATCACTGTCTACCACTGCAAACAAATCTAACTCTGTATTTACATCGCTTAAGAGGAACTCTTCATACGCGTCTCGCTTCACACGAGCGAACTATTCGGTTCTATCAACATTCCAAACCGTCACGTTTATTCAACGTGATCCAAACCGTCACGTTTATTAACTTAGAAAAATACGACTCTCAAACAGACTAACTTAACTGAGTACCTAGTCAAATAATATTTGCACTAAACTCGTTTAATTTACGCCTTATTTCTCGCTCTTGTAAACCCAGTCGAACAACCAAAGTTTGTATCGACGAACTATGAAAAAAACTGTACTACGCGGTCTTACTGGTACAGATCTTCAAGTCTATGAGGATCCGACTGACTACCCCTCGCTGTAGCTGATAAGAGATAATCACGTTTACGAATGTTAAAACAACTTATTCCAAACACTGCGCACCATTTTCTCTAAATGTGGGTTCCCCTAACTCTGATTCCGAAACCACGATAAAACAATAAACCGGTTTTATAATCGACCAGCTTGAACACACAGTCAAGCTTACCGTCACACCAACATTCAAAATGTTAGAACCAATCTCATTACGACATAGCCTAGGTCATTAACCTTATCTAGTAAAAATGAGAAGAAATTATAATCTACTTCACTAACAACACGTTCAATACAGTAAACATGAACACAGATTTGAAATTACCTATTCCTGAGAATCGAAATAATTTCTTAAGAATTTAAATTATTTCCCATCTAACGCTTTAGATGTTCTAGCTTCCAGTTGAATTTAGATGCCATAGCTTCGATCACAAGATAACCACTTTTCTAAACTCAACACTTGAATCAAAATGAAAAGTAACACGCTCACCGGATAATCATCCAATAGGGTTCATCGGCAATCTTGCAAAGCCGATTGCTATTGCTGGTTGCCGCGGTAGTGTGACTACCACAGCTTGTCCTACCGCTGCCGGAGCTATAGGTACTTCCTCACCGTGGAAGAAGTAGCATGATGACTCTAATTTGCATAGTGATCGGTAGCACCTCACCTGAAAAACATACCGAGGGTAGTTACTATGCAAAAGAAATAAAACAAAAAGCAAAGAAACGATTACATGACCTTTTGAAATTCTTGAAGCGTAGTTGACATCACGATGCTTCTATTTCTCTGCACATTGTTCAGCTCACGCCTTGGTCACGTGCTTAGCCTCATCCTTAGCCAAGCCACTCCCGTTCTTGTAGCGGTTTGCCTTGTGCCCAGGTTGGCAGTAATTGTAGCACACCTAGGGCTTCGCTGCTGAACTACCTAGCTCAGTACAGATACGCCACGTGTGGTCCTTTGTAGTCACCGATTCTTTTTCCGCAATCTGCTAGCTTGTGTCTCATTTTATTTTTCACGTAGGTAGCATTTCTCAATGATTTTGTTTCTCAAAGCAGCAGAGGGAAATCCACGCAGATGCCGCGCTCTTTTACAGCCCTTTACTGACCATCCAGAAGTTTATCGCATTCCATCGGTTTTTCGTCAAAACATAACCCATTATAATGGCACTATGATCACGCTCCAGTCGTTCCCGCGTTCTTTTCTCAAGGTCAATAAAAACTCACGTAGTTCTTTGTCTTCATGTTTTTTTTCTGGGCTTGCACTTGATAACGGTCGCTAACACTTGATAACGGTCGCTTACACTTGATAACGGTCGCTTACACTGACCATTTGAACCGACACTGAATCCCACATCGGATGACGGCAGACTGGATATTTTCATTGCTATTAATGGCCGTTGTAAGCTAATATCTCGTGGGCGTAGCAGGGTAAGTGTCGATTCAAATGAAGAACACTGGATAACTTGTCAGCAACGTATAATCACAATCGAAAGTAATCCTAGGTACACAAACTTTATTATCTAGGTACACTAACTATTTAATCTAGCACTTTATCTAGCTAGGTATACACAACGGAACGCGGGGACAGTTCCTGCGACTGTTCAGCTCGACCGATCCAACCAGACTGTGTTCTGACAGTACTGTTTTCGAACTCGTAGACTCCGTCTAGCGTCAGTCAGTGACGCTTGCGTTCCGGGTTGCCAGTCGAAAGCCTGTGCCGACTAAATGGTAGTTTCCAATTCCGACAGATAGATCTTTATTTGGCAACAGACACAGGTACATATTATATCAAACGAACAAGAAAAAAGTAGGTATGAGGTAAGTAGAGACAGTTAACAAAACGATTTCGGAGCTTAGTGCCGACTTTCGCACCAAGAAAAGTTGATAGATATGAACCTTACTTGCCTACATGAAAAAACAGAAAATAGTAAAATAAAATTAAAAAGTAAAGTAAGTAATACAGGAGTAATAAAGGAAGACGTCTGTGCTGGTGTTAGCAAAAAAGATTATAGACCGCCTTAAGGTCTACGCCATGGCTTAACGACTTACACGAGTGGTAAATAGACTTACAGTAATACATAAGCGGGTTCTCCAGCTGTGGGCAAGGGAAGCCGATGCTGCCGAAGTAGTCTAGAAGGTTCCTTGTCGGGCCCGCGTACACAACATCTCCCAGACATAGGTACACCACTCGGTCCAAGAACGGAAACACATCTGTGGATAAGCGTGTCTAAAATAAAACAGAATCACGACTGTATTCACAATGCGCGGTAGATATTTTCTCAGATCGTACTTAATACGAGTGATGCACTTAATACGAGTGCTGCACTTAATACGAGTGATGTACTTAATACGAGTGATGTACTTAATACGAGTACAGATCCTTTTAAGATGTCTAAATGAAAGTCGAGGAATAACCCTATATGATTCATACTAGCTTCTGCACGCGGCTTCGCTCGTGTGATACCAACATTTTGAATAGCCTATACGCTATTCCAGGTCACTGTCAACGCCTACTCCAAGTTTCATCCAAATAAGTTCACTAGTTTACGCGTGATTGAAACACAAACATATAAACAAACTCACAAACTTTCAGCTTTATTATATGAGTGGGATGTATGTTTGTAGGGATTTACGAATGTTTCATCATAGTTTAATAAATAAATTATGTAAAAATAAATCAATAATGAATGAAGTGAAAACAAAACTGAATACCTACTTCAATGACGATTTTTATAAAGTTGGTACCTACCTACATAACATAATAGTTTCCTGACCTGGTACAGTGACCCGGAGAAAGTTTCATGAATGAAGCAGCTATGCAAATATTTAATACCTGCCTAATTAAACTGTAGCTAAATAAATTAAGCCACACATGTTTTACTAGCGAGAATCAGGTTATGAGAACGTATTTTAAAATCTTCTTTGTTTTTCTATGAAAGAATCTGTGTCATTGTCCGTTCGTAGTAATCCTCAATTTTCCATCTTGAGAGACGTGGCTTCGAGTCCCGTCTTAAATTCGATTTTTCTAGAACTTTCAAACCTAAAAGCTTCACTTCTCCGAGATAAAAAGTAGCCTGTTCTATTCCAAACTATTAATATATCTCTGTCTTTGTTAGTTTTCATCCAAGTTCATATAGTCATAGTCAAGTCAAATAATACGCGCAGCCTTTTAAAATCAGGCTTAAGCATACTTCTCTGTAAAGTATACCTATTTTGTTATACCTATATTTACCTGATCTTGGCTTCTCCATAGTGAGTATGATGGAGGTTCCGTAGGTTTTGGCTGCGTTCGACAGAATCGAGATAACCAGGTATGTGTTCAGGGGGTCCAGGTCCCAAGTCGGCTCGTCCAGGAGAAGAATCACTACAATGTAAAGTGATTTTATTAAAGAAATACAGAATCTAAGTATCCAAGTCAACTGATTAAGAAAACAACTTATACAACACACGAGACATATGACCTTCAACTGATTATGATGCGAAAAGTCGCCGGCAAGAGGCGTGTTGGTCGCAGGAAGAAACCTTGGTTGCGGAACATCAGAGAGTGGACGGGGATAGCGAGTGCTGCAGAACTATTTAGACTCGCTAAAGATCGAGAATAATATGCCATATTGACTGCCAACCTTCACTAGTCGGAGAGGCACTACAAGAAGAAGAATCATCTCAGATTCTCATCCTATTTGTGTCCACTGTAAAGGATAAGCTAACACTCTTTTACGCCTTTCTTTCCTGTCCTCTGCGAATCTCATCCAGTGATTTCGAACTGACCGACCAACATAACTAAAGGTGATATCAATAGGAACATAATTCAGTTACCCGGGTCTCTTATTAGCTGAACACCAATGACGAGTCTTCGATATTCGCTTTTCGTTAAGTTTGTTACGCATTTGTTTGCAACCTGAAACGACAAGATCGATGAATGTTGATGGATTTACGAGTAGAGGTAGGCCAAAGAAAAGATGGATGGATTGCGCGAAGGATGACATGAGTAAGAAAGGAGTGAGTGTTGAGATGACGGCTGATAGAGGAGAATGGAAGAAGAACACATGTTGTGCCGACCCCACATAATGTGGGAAAAGGGCAGGGGATGATGATGATGAAACGACAAGGTCGATTAACGGAGTGTTTCATACAAATAGACGTCCAAAATTATGACTACATAATCTCGGCTCCAACTTTTTCAGAAGAAAATATGGATGAATTTCTTAATAGAGATATGATGCGTACCTGCGATAGAGCAAGATCAGCCATAACTTGCTTCACTTTCGACTGCTTCAGGTATCCCGAAATCTGTAAAAGAAGTTTTACTCCTTATTACCAACTAGCTCCCGGGATAAAAATAGCCTTTGTTCATCAGGGATAATGCAGGATAATGGTGAAAGAATTTGTCTAATCGGTCCAGCAGTTTCGGAGCCTATTCAAACAAACAAACTTAAACTAATATTTCCTTTTTATAATATTAGTTTAGATAGTGTAGACTAAGAAACTTTATCTAGGAGATGCAGGTAGGTATACCACTTGGACATCCGGAAAATACTTAACAAATAGAGTCCATTTGTATAAGATCTGCTTTTTGTAAGACATGCTAGTCCTAAGTTTACCTTGGTGAGAGATAAGGCGAGAGTCTGCTGGACTGTCAGGCCAGCCAGTAGCCTGGTGGAGTGGCGTACAAGAGCGCAGGTGGCATTGAACTGTTCCTCTTCATACGGCATGCCTTCCAGCAGGATGTGGCCTTGGGAGGGCACGCGGCGGGCGATCACGTCAAGAAGGGCGCGTTTGCCGCTGCCTGAGTGGATGGAAAATTTCATAACAACCATACGAGTACTGTTGATCGAAGATTATCTTATTTCTATGAGTGAGTATTCAATCTTACTACGATGTAATGAATTATCCTTGCCGCTATTATAATGGTGGAGGGATGGATGGATGTTGCTCTTGCTTCTTTATGCAGTATCTACATAATTATGTTATTTTATGGCTTAACTCGGCATAAGTACCTATAGATACTTGATAGGTATCCTGAATAACCTAGAGCATAATGCAATTAGCTCTAATTATTGTTGTCAAATCACGACTGTTTAAAAAGTTCAGCTCTTGTCCCGGAAAAGGGAGGTATTCCCGAAGAGCCGCGGGTATTGCAGTACAGTTGCTCAAAGCTTATCAAAACTATTTTAACGTCAAAACACCATGACTATGCTGCTACAAAGAACTAAGCGGCACCACAGAAAACCAGCGCTGTAGCACCTTCCAGTTGGTGCAGCACACGCTGAGTGGTGGCTAATTTTGCGTATAAATAGTATAAGTACTTCGCTTTTAAATTGAATGTAAGCTTTTTGTGGTACAAAATATACTTTATTCTATTTCTACGATAATAAGAAAAGATGGATGGATTGTGTGAAGGATGACATGAGTAAGAAAGGAATGAGTGTTGAGATGACGGCTGATAGAAGAGAATGGAAGAAGAACACATGTTGTGCCGACCCCACATAATGAGGGAAAAGGGCAGGGAGATGATGATTCTATTTCTACGATAGATCATAGGTAGGTACTGTTTTTTATCTCGTCACAAGATTCGAAACCACTTTTATAGTAGGTTCGGTACCTTTTGAGCCCAGAATAGCAGTAACCTCTCCGCTTTGGGTTGTGAAGGAGACATTCTTGAGAATAATCCCAGTCTTGACACCTCCAGTTATCCGTTGAAAAAAGCTTCCCGGCTCCACCTGCAAATATTAGAAAACTAGAAAATATCACATACAAGTAGTGTTGTAGGTAAAACTACTTGCTCGTACAACCAACCAAATTGTACCAGCAGTGGAAATCTTCTCAAAAAAGTTAAAGCTAAATTTCAATCTGAACAGTAAAACCTGTTCAGTTTTCTAAAATATAGGTACTTATATACTTCAAAAAACTCACGATGAAAATGTACAAGTTTGTATTTAAGACATCAACGCGCTCGCAGCTTTTCTGCAATTTTCTCGTTTCATACAAAAGACTTAAACGCGCTCCTCACTTAGGTATCTCTTATCCCAGTGTACTTAAATACGAGTTTAGCATGAGAGTTCAAACGACCAATTCTAAATTCTTTATACTTACAGCTTAAACATATTTAAATTTAATATAACGTTCAAAACGGTACCTAACTTTAAAGAGCATATATTTATCTATACAAAAAAAAATTGCTCGCCGTTGTTCATGTCCTTTCTTTATGCTATTATTATGTGCGTTTTTATTTGTACATAAAAGAATTAAAAAGAAGAAAGAATTAAGCTTTAAGAAGATATAACTATAAAAACAAAAGAGCACAATTTCTATTTATTTTGTTTTTATTACATTTTAACTACTCCTTTATCATTGGAAAGAGGAGGTTCAACCAATTCTCACTCATCTACGAAAATTCAGTAAAAGCAAGTAACTTCATCATAAACAAGCCTCCACTTACTTGCCCAGCGTGGATAACATTACACAACTCCAGTGTATAGTCCCCACCTATCATTTTCACCGAATTTATTATTTACACTTCAATAAATAAATAAAAATGCAACAAAATGCATGGCAGAGCGACACAGCCTCCCCGTTGCACGGAATTCGCAAACTGGTCGATTTGTGTACAACTTCAGATTGAACTTGAAAGTTTGCGGCGTTGCCAGTTTTACTAAAACCTAACTTCAGTTGAATAACTGTTTTTAAATCTTTATGTCCCCGCCGAAGTGAAATTAACTTTATTTTTGCATCTGTAAGGGCGATTTTTCCATGTGAGGATTTTCAATGTCTGTTAAGTGGAAGATTTCTTTAAGGCTTTCTAGGTAATGTTATTTTCGTACACAGCAAATGAAGATTTATGAACAGATGCTATTTTAAGTAGTACATATTAGAGTACGTTCACGAATGCCGTGATACGATGAGCGTACTGTAGCTGGGAAAAACAGAACCTTTTTTGGCTATCCAACTCTTTTCCGTAGGAGTTCGCAGGGGCCATCCACCGACAAGCTCTTTCCGATATGTCTTGCTGACAGAACGAGGTATTCAAGACTATGTAGACCCCAAACATTTTCCTGTTCATTTTTAGACCTTATTTTTCCACTACCAAATACCCACTTCATAACTTCCTCAAAAATGTTTTGATTGAACTTCGCCTTAACGATGAAAGCCTCATTTTTCTAAATATTTTCTACGCACCGTTGCCACACATAGTCACCATGAACCTCAGCAGGCTAACTGTTCTCCCTGTCTCTTTCCCACTTGCTACGAAACCTCGCCTAGACGCCTACGCGTGCTACCTGAATTATCTCGCATTCCAAAGATAGGTCGTCTCTCTCTATCTTATGTTATTGCTTGCAATTAGATAGAGAGGGAGAAGCATGCGCAGTGTCACTGACTCAGTCCGAGTTTGCACGGTAAGGCTGTTGGAGTTTCCTCTTGCTGTATTTTTTAATTGAAAATTATCGATTCGAACGAAAAATAATCGAATTATAGACAGAAAAGTTGGTTGTAATCGGTAGTTTTGGTGGTACAGTGTTGTGTTGTTTCTGTGAATTCTCGCTCGACGTAGTACCGTTGCATGCAGGCCGGTCTTTTGTGAGGTACGTTGGCATTATAATGTTAGAAAACTAGTTTTATGTATTGTGTTCTATTTTCTTCCCTTCGATACGCAAGTTCCTTTTCCCTTTTCTGTTTAAGTAAAAGCTACTAATCTGAAACTCTGAAAGTTCGCTAAAGTTTGTAGTTAAGTAAATCTGATGGCGGAGTTTTTAGGCCGTCTGAAAGTCTCCGTCAAGACTTTATAGCCGGGACCGACAATTATTGTGCCCTCCTGAAGCACTGAAGCGCTTAGTTGCACCGTTCATTTCACTTAGTCCTCTTTATTTGCATTTAGATACCTATATGTACGCTTTTTCGATTTGCGCATGTTGTGATACCCTCTAATTATGGGAACACTAGACCTATGAAATTTTGTTTTAACTCTTGAATGTAAGGTGTAAACCTGTGTTGGGTATCCTTGGTAAATAAATAAATAGGTATATTGAAAACCCTGGCAACTATGGACGGCTCGGTGAAGCTCCGTGAAGAACACAACCTATCTTTAAACATATGCGCAAAGTTTTTTTTCATTTATTTTGTGCTTAGATTTTTGTTGTTGTCGCTATTATTAATCTAGTACCTATCTATTTTGTGATTGCGCAAATCACTTCGACGAAGAATGTTATGGAGAAATTAATTTGAATAATTTCTTTAACCTAACATCTTTACATTTTACGTATTATTATTTTAGTATCCGGTATTATGGTTTTACGAGTATAATTACAAGCTTTTTATTATCTACTATATAAAAATAAGTGGGCTTTTCCTTCCTGACGCTATAACTCCAGAACGCACGAACTGATTTCCACGGTTTTGCATTCGTTGGAAAGGTCTCGAGCTCCGTGAGGTTTATAGCAAAGAAAATTCAGGAAGAATCTGGTGGCATCTGGTGGCAAAACGGAGTTCGCTGGGTTTGCTAGTACTTAATAATATTTTTATATTTGCCTAGCAGCAGTGTGTAAACAAATGAAAACAAATGAAAATACATAATACGGTATTCTCTATTTTAATCCCTAGTGGAAAATGTTTGTGAACTACCCGCAACGCCTACCTACCTAATGAAAAACTATTAGGTTTGCATAAAATACAAAAAAAAAGTAACTACTTGTAGTCGATAAGTTTCGTACAAGAACTAAACTTTTTCATAGCTGATTTATCAGAACTCCTATTTTTTTCTACGATTTTGTGCGCTCAGAACAGAACCAACTTATTAGACCATCAACCAATTACTTCCAGTTTGTTGCACTTCTTGCTAAAATACAATTGTCTACCTTTTAATTTGGTTTCTGCAAAAAAGCTAAAACAATGGATCCGTGTTGTTGAACTCTTGGACTTGATGAGTCAGCATCTTGATGGGTTCTGACATTCCATACATTTTATTGACCTTTATGTACAAGGAAAAGGCTTTCTTTTACGAATTGGAGAACTCATACACTCATATAAGAGGTAAAGTTGGTTTCCAAGTAGGAGGTACTAATCTTCAAAATGATGTAGGTATCCGATTTGAAAAAATATTCTCAATTAGAATTACCTAAATCTGCAGGAGTGACATACCTAAGCAATGTTGGCACCAGACGTGGGCGGTCCACTAGTTCAAGCTTATAGGGTCACTAGGACCGACGATAGTAACAGATGAGAATGTAGGTATGGAATACTAATTATTCTAATATTTTGTATTTTCTGTCAGTTCTTTTCTTTATACATATCTACTGAAAGACTTTTAATCCGAATCGCCCGAGCTCCATCCATGCAACACATATTTCTTTTTAGAAATATGACGCACGGGGCGATTCTAAATTCCCAAAAAATCATAGACTGTCTACGTTGAATGTATCTACCTAATAGTAAATTAATACAGAACAATTGAATCATCGGTAACTTTCAGTTTTCAGATACTCTTTGTAGAAAGTTTGACACAGTTACAGTTATCTACAGCATGTCACCATTTAAATCCATAACGAATCATACAGTCGCCCGCAAAAGAAGTAATACACCATTCTATTAAAAATTAATAGATGCAGGTCCAAAAAAAATCTAAACTAAAAATAAAAATTAAATATTGGAACACTAAATGGGGTCGGCATAACATTTTACTCGTCTTCATTGTCCTCTGTCGCAAATGAAAGTCAATAACTTCGCAGCACGGGACACAAGAGCAGTTTTACTGGAAGAAAAAATTTTAAGTACCAACTTACAGTCTGGCCTTGAAGAGTAATCAAATTCACACTTCGCTCTGTTTACACCGTCTCGTAATTTTTATAAAATAATTAGAATATGGCATACATTTGTAGCGTGACGATTGCATCTAACTGCACAAAAGGAGAATGGTCTCGGCCCATACAAATTAAAACCAGGCCCGGCGCTAATATAAAGTTTATTCTTATCGAATTTTAGATAATACTAGGTTCTGCGCGCGGCTTCGCCCGCGTGGTACCAAAAATTCCAGGTCACTATCTACGCCTATTCCAAGTTTCATCCAAATCGGTTCCCTGGTTTAGGCGTGATTGATACACAAATATACAAACATCTAAACAAACTCACGAACTTTCAGCTTTATTATATGAGTGGGATTTTAGGTATGAACAAAAACAATACATAGGTACCTACCTAAAGTTAGAGAGTAAGTTTAAATGTTGCAAAACTTTTATCTTAAGTAAGTATAATATTTTTATGAAAATTTTAGGTTTATGTTTATTACAGACTACCATGTTATCTAGAAATCTAGAAAACAAACCAAGATAACACTAACCACAATATTTACCTACATCCGGCATACAAGCTTCTTTGACTCATTGATTCAATATTTGAGATGAAGTCAGCTGAGCCTTCCAAAGACCTAGTTAAGAAGATAAACTTCAGAGCACGAAATATGACATCATTGGTTGAGAATTTCCGGTACATCATCTCAAGATTGCGCCAGGTATAAGTACCTTGATCAGAATTCAATTTTGACGTCAAAGGGGCGTGTTGGCATCATGGCTGTGTCTTCCAATTCGAGTTGCAAGATTGAATCCCGATCATGCTATGGATTTTTCGTTTCGAAAAGCATTTTTACGAGCTCTAAACGGGGAAAAGTATTCCAGTATTCTAAATAGGCGCCTAGAGACTTGCAACCTGTCTTATAGGAGTGCTAATTTCTGCAAAATATGGCATTAAGTAAGTTCGTACGTTCGTATGAGTCAGTGGCCAACTCTGGCGACGGAGTTTTTAGGCCGCCTCAAGGCCTCCGTCATGGCTTAACGACTTAAATAGCCGGGACCGACAATTTAACTTGCCCTCCGAAGCACGGAAGCGCTCAGATGAAAATGCCACTGGCGGCCACCCATCCACTTACAGACCAGAATATGGGATTTGAAATGTACAACGTCTATAGCACCGACTACCGTCTTGTTTTCCCGCACGCGTGGTACCAACATTTCGAATAGTTGATATGCTATTCCAGGTCACTCTACGCCTATACCAAGTTTCAACCAAATCGGTTCACTAGTTTAGGCGTGATTAAAACACAAACATCTAAACAAACTCAGAAACTTTCAGCTTTATTATATGAGTGGGATATCTGTACAGTCAGCGTCACAAACTGGCAACCCCCCTTGCACGATGCTTGAATGATGCTCAAAGTTGAAAACTCAATAAGGGGTTACAATTGACGCTAATCGTACATAGGTACACGACATTACGTCGACTCCACCTTGAATACATAATGACGCTGCGTACTCCGCAATCTTGTCCCGCTACCCGTCATACTATCATTACTATCGCCACAAGTACCGAGCTCCTTATTATGTTACAACTACCGATTTACAGTAAACTGCTATTATTGTGGCACATTTTAAATAATAGAAAAAACTAACTTAGGCCTTTACATCTATATTAGATGATTTATACAGCGTCAGGAAGCAATCTATGCCTACACTCAACGGGACGCTGTAGTGCCTGGGACATTGTTTGAGATGGAATAGGCTTGCCACCTAAACCATCTTCTCAGCTTAATCAGCCTGACCCACAGGAAAGACAACGTCAATACGTGTGGAGCTGACCAAGCTGCGGGTTTCCTCACGATGTTTCCTTCACCGTTAAGAGCTCGGTTTAAAGTGCATATACATTTTTCGAAACGATAAATCCATTGATGCACAGCCGGGATTCGAACCCACGACCTTCGGATTGAAAGTCGTGGCACAACCCCATTCGACCAACACGACTGTCAAATAATAGAATTAGTCCGGCACAGAATTTTTTGAACAGTAGACACTAGTTTTTACCAACAAAATAGTAACAGTACTAACATAAGTATTTCAGGAAATAAAAGAAGAAGAAAGAAGAATAGTTATGAAAAACATCGAAGACCAATGAAAAAGAAAATGATCTTGCACCTACCTCTTTTTCTTCTCTTTTTCTTTTTTTTATGCTTTAGGTTAGATAAGCAGTTTTAACTTGTGTTAGTTTAAGTAGGTACCTATCTATGTTTTTGTTTTATTAAGTGTGTCTGTGTATATGTGCCAATAGTCAGTCAGTAAGTCGGTCAGTAAGTGGATGGGTGACCGCCAGTGGCATTTACATCTAAGCGCTTCCGTGCTTCGGAGGGCACGTTAAATTGTCGGTCCCGGCTGTTTAAGTCGTTAAGCCATGACGGAGGCCTTAAGGCGGCCTAAAAACTCCGTCACCAGAGTTGGCCACTGACTCATACGAACTTACTTACTTTTGTGCCAATAAAGTTGTTATCTACGTATCTATCTATCTTAAACATTCGCGACTACTCGCTCCAATTTGTAACCCGTTACAATGCATTTTGAATTGAACGGCGTGTCTAGTGCTGGGGAATTATCAGTTGGTAACGCTGAACATAGGTACCTAACCTACTCATATAATAGGAACATACAATTATCATCCTACAGTCTGATTTCACCCTATGCTATACTCTATTGTAGGTACCTACTATATAAAATAAATAATAATAAAAAAAAAATACATTCTTCTTTACCTATATTATATTTGCCACAGCATAGGCCGAGAACCATGTTATGATAATACCGATACACAGTGTTTTACGATTTGCCAAGCATCTTCACAGTTGGGAAACCTAATGTTGCTTATATTCTATTTTATTGAAGTGAAAACTTCTTTAGGCGCGTTTGGCAGTTTTGAGCTGAGAAAAATTCTTGGATTCGCCTCGAAAAGGTCACGTGCGAGTCACATGACTGCACAACGACATCGGGTTATTTGTCTAGTTTAGAACCGTTCAAGTTTTCACTTCTGCCGGCACTACTGGAGTGTCATTATTTTTTTTTCGTATGCTTTCATATGCATTTTGTAAATTTTGACAGTATGCCTACAAATAATTTATTAGAAGATAAAAAACTTAAGAACAGTCATAAAGTCATGTTAATTTGTATTCGTCATGCGCTAACTTTAAGTCATCCAGTCATGCTAAAGTAACAATAAGCCACTCATATGCTTTCTAACCGGGTCAATGACATTTTTATCACAATACAATATTGCAAGACTTGCGGTGATGCCTCCGTATTTACAACTTTGCTATATTCTATTCTAAATAGCATTTACACGGAAGAATTTCAAACGATACGATTTAGTATCACTACAATTTTTACGTGTACCTAAACGCTCATCGTATGCGATGTGTCATAGTTAGCGCGACGCTCGCTCGGACACTAAATATCAAGGCTAAGCAAAACGTGGCAAAAATCGGATCGTGTAATACTCCTACCTTTATTAAGGTGCATTTTGCAGGACGACCTCTGTGGCGCAGTGGGTGAAAGCCCGCTTGAGGCGCAGAAGGTTGCGGGTTCGCCGCGGGATAAATGTTTGTATGATCTGCAAATATTTATCTCGGGTCTGGGTGTTTCTATGTATAATATGTATGTATTTACAAACAAAAAAGTATATAAGTAGTATATCAGTTATCTGGTTTCCATAGCTTGGCTTAGTTTGATGCTAGATGATGCTGTGTGAAATTGTCCAGCATTATTTATTTTATTTTTTATTTTATTTACACGATGCGATTTCAAACCATATGATATCGTATCGCACGGTAATTTTTCACGTGTAAACGCACATCGTATGCGATTTGTAATAGTTAGCGCGACGCTCGCTCGGGCACTAAATAGCAAGGCTAAGCAAAACGTGAAAACGCAAATTCTCATCGTGTAATAGGTACTCCTACCTTACCCTGGGGACAGTGTCGTGATCGAAATTAGAATAGAAGATCGTGAAGGAAACATCTTGACAAACCCAGTTTGCATTCTAATGGCGGCGATAGGCTTGTGACCTGTCCCGTATGAAATGTTTCTGCAAAATGTGGACTGTACCAAAGACTTTGGAGTCGGACTGGACTTGCCTCTGACTGCTCTGACTCCTTAGAACTTTTCAAAGGATCTTGATTCTTGAATCCCATGGGAGAATTTATCATACCTTAGGAATGGCCTAGTTTGCCTTATTCAGTAGATGTCACGAAAATTTTATAATGATAATGACAGCTGTTGCTAGCGGTCATGACTACATTATCAGCCGAGTTTGGTCAAGCACGGAGACATTTTGTACCTACTAATCCACTTAAATGACAGATTATACTCGTTAGTTTAGGCCTTGTCTATCCCTTACAAGCTGGCTGTGTTTTTGATGCTCATTTTAATGAAATCCACACTTTTGAGAGTCCAGAAGCCTAAAGGAGTAAGATTCATTCATTCCTGTACCTACTGTCCATAGTTTGTCTATAGGTAAGCACCTACTACGAAAATAACAATAGGTAGGCAGAGATGACCATGTTCCAACCGACGCGACAAATCGCTAATACGCGTGAAGGCGATCCAATGTCCCACCCATAGCATCAGGCTTGCGCAACACATTGTGAGGAATTTACGTTTTGCAGGGAAGGTTGTAGCTGCATTGCATGAATTTCATGGTCGTGACGACTATATTTGCTATCGTTTGTGACAAAACAATAGCTAAAGCTCTGGCTAAAAAGGCCAGCTTCTAAAAGTAACTTAAACCTGAAAATAAACAGGATTACCTACGATCTGTAGATTCTCGGATCAAGTCAAGTAGTAGCATGCAAAGTAGCAAATATAGGGTGATAAACTCTATTTACATTACCTAATATTGTTCAGAATATATTTAATTATTTTGTTACTACAAGTTGGATACATCTTAAAGGTATTTCATTAGGAAATGAAAAGTCTTATCAAAATGTTCGATTCCGACGGGATTCGAAACCGCGACGATCAGACGATCCTCCTAAAGCCGGAGTGCCTTCAACCACGGAACCACTGACGTCAGATTCAAAATTATGATAAGACTTTTCATTTGTTAATAAAATACCAAGTGTGGATTTAAACTATAAAAATTACAAAAAAATCTTAGAGGTAGTTAATAGGATATAGAATCCGCAACATGTAGGTTAGGTACCCGGTATGGCACCACAACATTGCTAAGGTGACTTAACTGTCGCTCACTAGGCGTTTTCTTGCGCCTGTTTCAACGTAGCTTTAATCTTGGCCTATATCGTGATCACAAACTTACTGTTATTGCATTGAACACAGCCTTAATGTTCCATAAACGGACAATATTACACCTCGTGATAATGAAGTTATTTGCTTCCTTTAGCTTCCTTTACACGGTATGTAATTGGGTGAAAACCTTGTTAGTAAAATTCGATCTTTATCTACATCCGAATAAAGTCTAAATTACGCCACAAATCTTACCGGATAAAGTGGAAATCTAAAATTTCGTGTTTTTAATGTCCTTGTTTCTATATAATAATGAAATAGAAGGCCAATGATTACAGTTTAATTACAACAATCATCTATAATAAAAATTCCATCCTGCTGTTGCTGTACCAAATTACCTGCCCACGGGGAATGTCAAGAATTCTGCAGTCCTAGATGATTATCTAGTTATTGTGTAATCAAGTCAAGTTGTGCCATATGTTTCAGGATTCCAATCTGGTGAGGTACCCATAAGTTCGTAAAAGTACCTAAGTAAGTTCGTATGAGTCAGTGGCCAACTCTGGTGACGGAGTTTTTAGGGCCTCCTGCCTTAACGACTTAAATAGCCGGGACCGACAATTTAACGAAGCACGGATGCGCTCAGATGAAAATGCCACTGGCAGTCCACTTACAGACCGTTTCGAACGTTGCTTAACTTTGACGATCTATCAAGAACGACCATGAGCACTTCGTAAAAAAATCGTAAAAAGTAGTAGGATAGGTGTGTTCGGTACCTACTACCTAGTTGATTCAGGTGATCAGCCATGGGCACTGAATACCGATGAGAGATACCGAAAATTTGACATACCCTCCAAAGCCTAGGAATGCTGCGTTGATATTGCTAGCGGTTCTCTTTTTTTTTTTTTTTTTAATTAAATAGGTCAGCATTTGACCTCACTCTGCCTGATGAACCTATTTACTCTTGATTTGAAGACCCCTAAATTATACTTTTCGGGAAATACCGTCTGTATTTCACGAAATCTTCTCTTCTGTGACCACATACAGCGTCGCATAACATCAAAAAGACGGCCAAGTACGATTCGGACTTGCGCACGTAAGGGCTCCATACTTTTATCTATAAAAAACGGCAAAAAAAACATGTCTGTTGTATGGGAGCCCTCTTAAATATTTATTTTATTCTGTTTTTTAGTATTTTTTATTAGAGCGGCAACTGAAATATTTCATCTGTGTTTCAACGAACTATCACGGTTCATAGGATAGGTACAGCATGGTGACAGATGGACAGCGGAGTCTTAGTAATAGGGTCCCGTTTTACCTTTGGGAATGGAACCCTAAAAACAACTTTTAAACATCCTGGAACTGGGTAGCCTGTACTACTTGCATCCTAACCGGCATGTAACAATAGGCACAAGTCTCCCGTGATATCAATTTGGAATCTAAGTCGTGGGATTAATGAGTCATTCTTTAGAAAATATGTAGCCAAGTTTCTTGAAGAATCAATAAATATTAACAAAAGAGGCACCTGGGTAATTCATATGCGTGTTTATTATATTTCTTACAGTGCAAAACAACGGATAAAGGTTGTTTATTTGTATTGGCTGACTTTTGTGATTTAACACCTTTATTCAAATGCCACGGAATGCTACGCGTAGGTATTCGTTTTTAGGGTTCCGTACCCAAAGGGTAAAACGGGACCCTATTACTAAAGGCGGAAACATATTTATGTGTCGTGGCGTGTCGTGACGATTACTGTCGTGACGGTGAGTGTGCACACTAAAGTGTCGTGTCGTGGCGTACTCTGGCGTTATTTCTGAACAGTACTTGACGAACCTTTGCAGCGTTCAAACATAAATAATGTTTTCTTCTGATTCGGATAGTGATTTTGATGAAGACCTTCAATTTCTCTTAGCAATGAAACTTCTTAAGAGCAAAAAAAAGAAAAGAAGATACTGGGTTCACCCTATAAACAGAGGGAGACAAGACAAAGGTGAATTTCATCGTCTTGTTAGAGAACTGGAGAGTGACGATGAGAAATTTCATCAGTACTTTAGGATGAACCAAGCACAATATGAGGAAATCCATTCGCTGATTGAAGATGTTTGCGCCACGAGCCACGTGCCGTATAGAAACACATTTGTCTGTTGTGCCGTGTCGCGCCATAACCCCCACCACCGCTCTGGCGCAATCGGTGGCGAGCAGTCCGCGCCACGACAGAACGCTTTGCGTCACGACACGACACGCAAATATGTCCCTAACCATATTAAATGTATGAAACCGATATGCTCCTGGCGCGCCACGACACGCCACGACACGTAAGTATGTTTCCGCCTTAAGGCTCGGCTGTCCGTCTGTCACAAGGCTCTATCTCATGAACTGTGATAGTTAGACAGTTGAAATTTTCACAGATGATGTAGGTATTTCTGTTGCCGCTGTAACAACAAAAAAGTACTAAAAACAGAATAAAATTAACATTTAAGGGGGGCTTCCATACAACAAACGTGATTTTTTTGCCATTTTTATAGATAAAGTACGGAACTCTTCGTGCGTAAGTCCGAATCGCACTTGGCTGGTTTTTTTTATTACAAAGAACGTATCTTTTTTAGCGATTTTTATTAGTTATTAAATCAGAACAACCCAATGGCCCATCTTTTTTTGTTCGGACGGCCTAAACGCTAATGGCCTTATGGACCTCAGCTATACCGGACTTTTACTTTAGATTGGTCCATTCAATGATGGTGTAAATTATAAAGAAGTGAATTAAGCATTTGAGCAATGTACCATCAGGCAAAAACAAAACGGCAAGGCAGTACCTACGAGTATAGGTAGGTAACTACACAAGGTCCCGTTGTAGGAAAGCATGTAGATCGCTATATGCTAATAATGAATCATCTCATCATCATCATCCGCAGCCAAGAATATCCCACTGCTGGGTATAGACCTCCCTCTGTTTACGCCATTTCTTCCGGTTCATAAAATAAAATAAAATTAATGAATCATCTATTTATACTAATATTATAAAGAGGAAAGATTTGTTTGTTTGTATGTTTGTTTGAAATGAATAGGCTCCGAAACTACTTTCCGATTTGAAAAATTCTTTCACCAATTGAATCATACATTATCCCCGATGAACATAGGCTATATTTTATCCCGAGGAAGTGAAGTTTTCCCGAGGGATCGTGGGTAACACCGCGGCGGACAGCTAGTCTTGAATAAATTTTAAAAGCATAAAAAGTCCATACTTATATAAATACTTCCAAACATAAATATTTATATATGAATTCCTACGCTTTAACGGAGAGGGGAACCCAAAAACAGGTCAACTTCCGTCCGATATTGCATTACATCAATAATTTGTGGAAGGGCCAATTGTTCCGATCAGAAACAAGTTTCACGGTTCATTTGCCGATTATAAAATTGACGGAGCGGAAGTTTTTTATTTAAGTTTTTATGGCAGAAAGGCCGTTGACAAACTATTTTACACCTTACCTTAGATACTACTTATAGGTTTATTTATGCAACTCGCTCTTTCATCATTCTTTATTGTACAAATAAAAACACACAGAATAAAGAAATAAAAAAATGACTATGACTAAAAAATTACGAATTAAGAAATGACATGTACAAAGCTTAACCATACAAAGAATTTTCTTCCAGCAAATCTTTGAGGCTAGAGATATAGGTATAGGTAAAATAGATATTTCGCCTGAGATATTGTTGCTCATTGTGAACCATTCTGGCCCAGCACCTAAACAATCTTTTTTTCGCTTCGGAAAGAACTGTAATTAAAAACATTGTTACCTTTATTAAGTTCAGTACGTATACTATTTTTTTTATTCAATCTGTCTCTTCTTATTGTTGGGTAAAGGTCTCCCCCAAATTACCTATACCTAACGTTATTGTTCTAAGAATAATGACAATGATGAAAGTCCGGGCATCATCAAAACTTACTAAGAAATGCCACATAAATAATGTCTGTCTCGGCAGAGTAATAACTCAGCTAAAAGATTTTTGACAGCCTACTTAGCCAGCTTAATTCATAAGTAAGCAAACGGGTCTTATAACGGCAAAATGTGCCCAATAATAAACATTTCTCACAATTTACAAGGTCCCGAAACGACCATCATCTCTTATTCACACAGTTTGTAACCGTCCCGCGAACAATAGGATATAAGTGTGGAGTAATTCAATATCATTTAATAAAATGTGCTAGCTAGTTTGGTAGACAGTCGATCAGTGTTGAAACAAGCAACAATGATGTTCACACGGACAAATAGACAAACATAGATAGATAGCTCAAATAGCCGTGGTTTAAAGCGCCAAGCATGAAATTTCGTTACGCTTTTGTAACAATAACAGCACCTCTATAAATCTTCAGTTCAATCTTGTTATAATCCCATTCTAAAATGTTTGATTAGATATCAGAAAAATGTAGGTACCTAAGTATTGTGTGATTGCCAAAGCAATACAAAAAAACTTAAAACAATGTCCACAGTAAAACATGACCTACCTTACACAACCTACACTAAAACAGGAGAAGAACACTATAGCGTTGTTTATCTTCGAAGCCAAAAATCTATTAACCTCGATATCTTTATTGCAATTGCAACCAAATGCCAAGTCTGTGCTGCGTTCTTAAATGTTTACGATTAACACGTTGCGCGATAAAAACACTGTTGATTGGTTTGATAGTCGTTTTAAGCACGAATGCAGTTAGTCTTTGAATGTGTCTGGTGATAACAAAGCAGGCCACACGCATGCACGCACGTTATTCACTTTACTTACTGAAATGGTATTGGGCAGGGCACGTCTACCGCATGTTGGACTAAATGTTGGCCAAACCAACCAACCACTGAGTGGAGACGCACAATGAGACGTCGCTGCAGACCTCGAAAGCGATAGCTTGCCGAAGACACCTTCAGCGATTATTAGCAGGCAATAGCGTTGTAACGAAAATGTTGGAAAATAGATGGGAGGCCTTTGCCCAGTGGGACAGATCTGGCTAGAAACAACAACATGTCGCTTTAACTTTACAAAATCCGCCGCAAAATTTATAGCCTCCAACCCCTTTTTATAAGTAGGTCTTAGGCATAACCTACGATGTATTAGGTACGTCACGGGTTTGGATATTCTGGAGCACCTCAATTACTATAATTTGTAATAGTTTGCAACAGGGTATCCTGCGCAAGCGCCGGCCGGACGGAACGGGCCGCATTGTCTATGGTTATCTCCACTGCGATCCGAAGATTAGTGTCGATGCCACTGGCGCTAGTTGACTTTCGCTTTTGCTTAAAGTCTATTGTTTTTGGATATTGGTTTATGTGACTTGTTTGGTAATTGTATTTGCATATGTTAATAGTGTGAGGTTGTGAGGAAAACCACCAATGAAAGAACTACGCTGAGTATTCCGTAACTCCGCAGACTAGGTTCTACGAATCCTCCGCTATCTTCCTGGCCGTCCACTAAAGACTATGGCCGCTGAAATACCAAAAAATAATACTACTTACCTATTTACGAGTTTACGAGTTTACATTGCACGGAACTTAGGACTCGTTATGGACGTTGGCTTAAAGTTTGAGAAACATATTACTGACTCTGTACGATCATGTTTTTATAAACTTAAAGTTCTCTATAACATCAGACCATACCTTAGTGAAGAACTACGTATCCAACTAGTTGAGTCCCTAGTGCTATCGAAACTTAATTATGTGGATGCAGTGACTGGCCCGCGGTTGCTTAGTCGAACGAAGCGTTTGATACAGAGGGTACAAAATGCTTGCGCTCGTTTTTGCTTCAAAATTCCACCTAGAACTCATGTAACTCCTTTCTTAAACCATAAATCAATTTTAAAGATGAAAGCGCGGCGAAAACTTCATCTTGCGAGTCTACTTTTCGGTGTGGTCAAACATAAAACTCCCGCATACCTCTTTGAGAAACTCACTTGGATCACCAGTAAAAGGTCACTTCGTAAGTGCTCTAAGCAGTTAGCTACCCATCGTCACCACTCGGCAGCTTTCAGGGGCAGTTTTAGGTACGCAGCAACTAAATGCTGGAACAATATCCCTCCGCCAATAAGAAACCTACAAAGCGTTTATTCTTTTAAATTTAAACTAAAAATGTTTCTTATTGACTGTCAAAAAGAGCATGAAGATCTCAGATGTGAGATCTCTATTTTATAATAGGTATATAATTTATTTTTTACTTTTGTCTGTGTTTTACGCACTCTGCTTTCCCTGCATAAGTATCCTACCTATTCATTTTTACATAGTCCCGCTCTAATAGGATAATAATATAATGATTTATTTTGTGGCATTCTTATTTGGCTACAGTTTTTGGTTCTACCTGCTGATTCTCTGCTACGCTCTACCTCTCTATTTTTGTGTGCTTGTCAAAGTAACTTTGGAGGTACTCACTCATATTAATTCTTTATAGTTATAACTAGGTATATTTTATTTTTACAGAGTTTATATATTATTATGGTATACCCTACTCTTACATTTTATTTACAGTGTATTAATTATTGTACACTCTATTTTAACCCGTGCGTGACTCTCTCTGCTGGTTCCGACGGAAGACCAGCGTTGCGTTGTATGGTTTCGACTGTCCAACACAACATAATGCTGAGTCGGAAACCAATTTGCAGCAGCACAACACACTTAAACGATTGCGAGACACTCTTAACATATTTTTCTTTTTATTTTATTTTTGTTTCTATGTCATCTTTAGTTTTTGTGTTTTTTCTGGTTTTTTGGTACTTATTGCTGTTGCAAATAAATATTTTTTCTTTCTTTCTTTCTTTCTTTCTTCTTTCTATTTATTATTTATAAATATGCCAGCTCTTGGCTCTTGGATCTTGAATCAATAAAAGGAAAAACACGATGAGGTCCGGTACCCTGCGAAGTGCGAACCCAGGCAATGAAACGGCTAAGTCTAAAATTAGACAAAATAAGTAGTACTTATGTACCTAGTACCTACCTATAAATTTTAAGCTCAGCAAGCTAAATCGAGTGGCAACACTGGCAACTATCATCAGTTGACTAAGTACCGTTCAATTGCATAGTAACGGTTTTGTTAAAACATAAACGACTGTAAAAATTGTATCGTGAGATCCGGAGCTTTGTCTCACAGATTTGTTTGTTCTCTTTTTGCTTTTAAACTATTAAAACTAGCTCCGGTCCGTGGTTTCATTGAGGTTGTAAACGCGAATAGTTCACCTGCTGCGATGGGCTTGCAACTTACACGGAATGCTGATTTCTTGTGTTAAGACTTGTTTCTTCATAAATATCTTCAAAAGATCTTAAATAACTTGGTACCTATTATTCTTATTCAACGACTTGGGTTGTCCTGGCCCTTGATTCAGACTTCAGCGGAATGCATTCGGGTCCAAATTGGTCAGCTGTTCAACTGACTGCAACCAATCACAGAGCAGGTTTTTTTAAATCCAAAACTGACGGTTTCTTGCACTGAATCACTCTCTCTGAATCACTAGGCAGATCTGGTTGAAAGGAAATACAATATTGGACAATATTTCCAATATGGCTGCTTCCAAAAGTTTTGCACATTTTAATAACTATCTAAAGTCAACATTGATTTGATAATTTTTTTTCTTACGTACTTACTTTTATGTATTTTATTGTACATTATTTTTCCCTAGTTTTTTTTCAAATAAAGTGTTGTGAAAAGTTAAAGAAAAACATTCCTTTCTTGCGCAATTTTTAAGGTAGAAAAACGGTTATGTCTATTTTGAAGAGGGGTGAATCTAAACGTACAATAGGTACCTACAATGTGCATTTCGTGAGGCAGCCTTGGTCGTACGGAATGCACACCGTTACTCCACTCGCGTCTGATCTAGTTTGCTGATAATTTCGACAGGAAATTGCTCTACAATCACTTACACGTTATACGCTAGCGTTCAGATTATGATATTAGTATACATAATGGAAATCTGACAACGGCTTTAAACATACATACCTAGATAATAAAATCACGCCTCTTTCCCCATCATGGTTGAGACTCGAGATAATGAAAACTCTACTTCAGAGAGAGAGTGAACTCTACTGTTCAACAAAGATTACCTATTTTATGATAATAAGTATCATTTCTTACTCGGATCCGAAAAATGACAATATGACAATACTAATTCTTGATCATTAAAATAAGGAAACGAAAACTATACGAGTACCGAAATCCTTAGTTCATTGTCTTACATATTAGTCCTAAAAATGTCATTGAGCTAGGTCAAGATCGTCACCAAAATAGATTGACTGTGCATTGAATATTGATTAGACATTGAGAACGAGGTTCAAGGAAGGAAAATGTCTCTACGTACAGACTGGTCCAAGAAAGAAAATGGTAGGTACGTGTTGTATAATTTCGGAAGAATACCTACCATGTTTAGTTAAGTAAAGCCTTTTGATTGATAGAGAGTAGACCAATGTACCTGGAGTTCTGAAAACGTTTGTCATACATAGTATGAGCACCTAAATTAGGTAATTAAATCATATTTTTTTCATCAAAACAGCATCCATGAAAAAACAAAACGTACGTAAAATTTTTACCTCAGTAGGTGTATGTTTACTTTCTTAAGTAGGTGTTATAATGTGAAACTAGAACCAGAAGTCTCATAACGAACTGTTATCATGCGTCCCACGTCAATGCAACATTGTGATTTCACCTTTATTTCTGTTCGTTGCGTTTAATTAGATTCCGCGCTTTCTTCGGCACAAGGCTATGTTATTCTGCTCTCACCTATGATAGTGCTGGTTGAATGAGCGGAGCGTCTGTGCCTCGCCATGATGCATTTCGAATTTCGAACGATATCCGGTTTGAAGCTTCTAAATTCAAATTCGAGTCATTCGAGCATTTGTGTGTGCTATTGCTATCTTTGAAAGTTTATGTTCATTTATGCTAGCCTGCACAGATCTAAAAAAAAAACTACAAACAATATAACTAGTTTTACTCATAAAATGCACATTATAGTTCTATAAGTAATGTAACCTGAGTAACTTAGCCAATTAGTGCACCATAAGTGTTATGCAATCCAAACTTCCTTTTTTGTTTATTAAGCACGTTTATGATATTCAAATAATAAATGTTAAGTAGGCTATCTGAACATATGTTTTTAAACGCAACTTTGTGCGCAAGTTATGTACAGGAGAAAGTAAATTTTGTATAAATAAAATTTACATGCGAAAGCTTCACTTGTCACATTGTTTTCTTAATATAGTAAACTGGTTTGTACACTGTGGTTTCTACAACATCAACACTATTAAAAAGAGGAAAGATTTGTTTAAGTATTTGTATTTCAATATTACTTACATACAGACGTACATATAAAACTTATTGAGTCAAAGTTGAATTCGGTAAGTACTTAAATAATAAAAAAAAACTAGTGCCTACCTAAGTAAGTAACCTACAACAATACGCTTCATAGCATAATCATAGGTAACAGACGATGTATCTTGACCCCAGAACGCCATGGATATGAACACCATACGTAGGTAGTCTGTTACGCAAGACCATTATCAAAACGGTGCTATTCGGTACAGTTATGCGCGTTAAAACATCTGTTAGCCTGCTAAAGTTACCTATTATTGACCGTTACCGATCATACAAAGCATAACTGAGTTGCTGTCATTCTCTTTTAGCCCCCTCGCAGACTGCAGACTTTCTATCGGCCGATAGTTGACACGGAATATACTTCGGCTCGTAAGACCCCTCGCAGACTGCAGACTTTCTATCGGCCGATAGTTGAGACGGAACATACTTCGGCTCGTAATGAGTATGGAGAAGTAAGCTGAAGTATGTTCCGTCTCAACTATCGGCCGATAGAAAGTCTGCAGTCTGCGAAGGGGCTAACTCGTAGTATCCTACTTACGTAGGTCTATTCTATAACGGTCAAGCGAGCTTCAGAGAGACTGCAATGACAGTTGCCTTGCAGATGACACCTACTGCATTTGAATGAATGAATGAACGTTTATTTTACACAATATAAGAACCACAGATAAGAACATTACTAGAACAAAAGTCTTGGTGGCGGCGCCTTCTGCGCACACCAAAGTCTGGTAAAGCTGACAGAGGTCCAGAAGGCCATCAGCATCTAGGCCATCGGAAAAAAAATTAAGAACAAACCTATTACTAGTGAACTAAAACTATTATTATTATTTTTTATTATTTAGCCCGTGTCGTCCCACTGCAGGGCAAAGGCCTCCCTTCCCTCCTTCCACTCTTCGCGATTTAACGCAGCAACAGGCCAAGTTCTCAGGTGAGAGTCCAGCTCGTCCCGCCATCTCATCCTAGGTCTTCCACGTCTGCGCGTCATATTTTGTGGGGTCCACTGTGTGGCTCGTTTTGCTCACAAATCGTTCGACATGCGGCAGACGTGTCCGGCCCAGTTCCACTTCAGGCTGGCGGAACTAAAACTAGCATCTTCTAAATCAATGCATGTTACTATACGCTGTTCTTTTTTTTTTTACATCTATGGTTTTTTTAAGAAATATAATAATTGCACCTGGACAGGCACATATTAATTATCATCATCATTAGCAGCTTATAATGTGTATTGTTCAATAAAATAAGCCAACAATGGAACATTCGTCACTGCAGACCTTGGAGTCACAGGCAGTTAAGGTCATTTTACACGAACGATTAGGCACAGGCTTATGGTACAATCAACTTTAAAGTAATGATTTATTTCATTTTAAGTCTGAACTTTATCTTAAAATAGAAAAAAAGAATTAAGTAAGACTGTATACCACGGTTATAAAGTTTGCTCTCTAGGTATTCCTCTCGCGTTCTTTTCTATCCAGCCCATCCAGGTTGCCTGGAAGAGATTTTTCTTCTTTGAGGGATAAGGCCAGCTTTTTAAGTTTTTCAATTGTCTGTAATGGTGTAACAATAAAGAGTCTATCTATTAATAGCAGTAGAAAACGTAAGTATTAAACTTTCAGCATCGTAAAGTTTTTAAAACTTCGTCGAGAGGAGGTATAGGAATGCATCATACGGTTCTTAAGAAAAGGGGCCATATTCGCGTTCCTTTTGACGTGACAACGTCTTATAATTCGATAGAGCCGGCTGCACGCACGAAAAAATGCGGCGTTACCTCGCTCTGAGGCGTTCCATGTAAGGCTTGAAGTGCAAGCGAGAGCGCGGAACGAGCGACAAAGAAGCACAAACGTTGTCACGTTCAACTATCGTCAGTAAACCGACTTTACAGACAACCAATTTTTTTTTGTTCGTTTGATGAATATTCGGATGCTTCCCACCACGATTTCTGCCTTCAAGGACCAATTTTTTGGGGGTGGAATATTTGGTCCTAGGTTATAACGTTTCAAAAATTGGCCCTTGAAATCAGAAATCGTGGTGGGAAGCATCCGAATATTCATTAAACGAACGAAAAAAGAGAAAAGCCCAAGATCTATTAGACATTTTCGGGAAACAAAAAACAGCTTGGTACTGAGAATGGTAGACCATCTTTCTTGCCGTAACGGCCAGCATAACGGATAGTTTAACCTTTGGTTAGTATTTCTTAAACTTTCGTGGTCACTATTCTTAATAGAAATATTGAACGGGAATTCAATCTTATTTTTCCGACGTTTTGCCTCTTTGATTCTTTCACCGAATGGTGCTCCCAGGCCTCCCAAACGTGGTCGCAGCGGAGGATATCGATGACAGAATCACGAGTAGAATCACCAAGTTTTAAGACGATTCTAAGTGATCCCAGCGGTCCTACTGAATAAATTCAATTCATTTATTTCAGTTTCACAAGTCCACCATATTAAATGCTTTTTGACTTTGACTTTGAGTGGATTTTTTTACAACTACCCTCACATAGCCCATTCTTTTAATTATTCTTTGTAAGTCGAATGTAACTTAACATACGAAGAACAAAAACAGTTTCAACACAAACAGAAACAAAGATTGGAATGGCAGAAATATGCAATCCGATTGAAAAGTCATTCATTTCCCATCGACATGGCTAATAGTAATTATCACGCTATCATAATACCATGATCACCGAATTAAGCAACAATCTCACGAGATATGACACCATTTCCAACTCAAGTTTACCTGTTCATCAGAATGTAGGTAATCTCTGGCCGTTTAGGTTAGAGGTTATTTGCTGGCAAGCTTAAATAGGTATTCATTATCGCTTTGGTATTATATTGGTACTAAAAACTTGTAATTGTTTCAAATATTTTGTTTTGTTAATTTCTTGGTGTACAATAAAGTATTCATTCATTCATTCATTCATTACATATCAATGTCGCAGGCACTACAGAGTCCCATTGTGAGTAGACTTAGGTTGTCTCCTGACGCTGTATGAATCACAGGCCTGTGTAGGTCCAATAGACCTCCAAGAGTCCAGGTCCAATAGATCCGGATACCTGCGGATTTTTTCCGTCTCTATTCATCAATGAAGAGATTGGAAAATCATTGCTTTCATGGATTTCTATATTTAAAAGTGAAATCAAGTGAAAGATCAATCAAGTGGTATGAATGATACCACAATCATATTTATATTGTAATCGTTGAATAAATCACAGTAAAATGTCTGTTAAAGTACTAATAAATAACTGACTTTATATTTCTTTAAGTTTGCATCTCAGAATGAATGAAAGAATGAATGAATGAACACTTTATTGTACACCAAGAAATTAATAAAAGAACTCAGACCATAAAACCTCTCGGCTAAGTTCGTATGAGTCAGTGGTCAACTCTGGTTTCGTAGTTTTTTATGGCCTCCGTCATGGCTTAACGACTTAGCCAGGACCGACAATGTAAAGTGCCCTACAAAGCACGGAAACGCTCATCAGGTGCAATGCCACGCGGTCACCCATCTAGTTAATGTCCGGTCAGAATGTTGCTTAACTATCTAAAACTAACGACTAAGCAAGCTACCGCGAGCGTTTGTGCTAATAAACTTGTTCATACATTTCCGATTGCCCCACATACAGCAGACAGCTGTTAGAGACGTGTGAAAGATGACTATCGCCATTCTTCTCCGCTCTCAAGGGGTGAAGTACGGTCAAGGTAGCCGTCATCTCTATATTCACACATCTTGGTGAATTAGAACAATTTTATTTACTTAAAAATTATGCTTACTTAATAGTTGTATAAAATACAACTATTAAGTAAGCATAATTTTTGCAAACCTTTTTTCACTTTGGAAAGTAACCCTGTATGTATAAAATTGACTCAATTGACTTTTATGGCGCATTTTTGTAAATGTGTTCCTTTTTTAATCCACAGATTACCTAGTAGGTACTAGGTGAAGCTGTTTCAATTAGTAATTATTAATTTTAAGAATTTAATAAAAACATTCGGACACCATAACATCCTTGGAAATTAACCCCGTATTTATTTTATTTATTTAAAAGTAGCTCATTTGACTTTTGGAAAGATGAAAGATTAAAAAAATGTGTTCCTTTTTTAAACTTTACCTTTGTACAGCTGTTTCAAAACATTCCACCGTTCTATTGTAAACGTCGACGATCACAGATAAATTAGAACAGAATTTAAGTCAGAATAAATTAATACAGATTAGATTTTTATAGTTTCCAGAGCGTTAAATGGCTCTGATCACGACAACGGAGCATTTAGCTAATGGTGTCTAATGAGTCGGGTAATGCGTGTGTTTTTTTGGACACTGATTTGATTTGCAGACACAAAAAAGTTGTAAACATTTTAAGCCAATCAATGTTAAGGTGCACTTACACGATGCGATTTTTCGTACGATTTGCAATTGAATTGATTGCCCCGCCCATTGAACGTGCCGAGAAGCGTCGCGCTAGTACCTATGTCAAATCGCATACGATGAGTGTTTACATGTGAAAAATTGCCGTACGATACGATATCGTTTGTGTTGAAATCGCATCATGTAAATGCACCTCTGATCACTTACACAATCTTAATCAGAGACACTATGCCAGTGCAGAACAAACTATTAATTTTCAATTTGGAGTGTCTAGTTCAAAGCCTTTTTAGACGTTGTTAATTAAAATGATCGCTATGTGGGTCAAGATTATTACGATAATCTTTGTGCAACTGTGTTTAGGTGGATAATGAATTACCTACATCTCAACTCAAATTGTATTATTTCAGACTGTGTTGGTAATATCTGCGTTAGATTTCAAACCTTTGCGTATAGTGGCAGTGGGCTGGCCATATCTGCCGAAGAACCGATAACCGTTGGGGTAAACGAGGTCTTGAGTGGAGACCGCGACTCGGAAAACGTAGTGTAGGACGCCCTTTGGCCAGGTGGAGTGACGATCTGCTCTGGCTGTTGGCAGAAGCTGGATGCGTCGAACTGAGGACAGGGCGCCATGGCGCTCATTAGGGGAGGCCTATGTCCAGCACTGGACTGCTATAGGCTGATAATTATGATTTATTTACATACACATAAAATAAAACATTACAGTTATCACCAATTCGTTATATCTATTTACATAATAGCACAAAGGTGATGATGATGATATACCTACGCACACGCACAACCAATCTTTAGCTCTCTGAAGTTAGGTGCAGTAAACGATTGCGCAGGTTTGGTAGAGTAGGCGAAATAGGACGATTCAATAAATTAAGCGAGTGAGCGAGGCAGCTATACAACGCTGTCTTCGTTTTTTAGGCTTCATCAAAAATGGGTTCTGCGCAGCTACTTCATAGAGCTAAAGATCGGTTTTGCTTTCGTACTGTACTTACTTTCACAGACTCTACGTAAAATCTGCGTTAATTTTAATACTGTATTGTATGTGTAGTTTATTTAATCGTTAAATGGTGATGGAAAACACCGTGAGAAATTCTGAAGCTTTAAGGTACTTTGATTTGATTGCATTTGAGGTGTTTAAACTATTCAAGGTGACAGGTAAAAAGCCATAACACAGCACAGGTGTAATTCGTAAGCTATTTTTCCGCTCCAAGATACGCTGAATATGAAAACTAAACAATAGCTACTAACCCATGGTTTACAAATATCGTGTGTTGAAACAATAGCGAGTTATCCAGCGATGTACTGCGTGATCAATTTCAACGTAATGATTGATCAATTGCGGATGAAATGTTGATCAATTTGTCTCTGACAGATCAAAGTACAACTACAATTTGTTTAATTGCATAATACGCGTGTCTCATTGAAACAATAGCATCAATTCAAAATTATCTGAATTATCAGGTACATACCTAGCTGTCCGTCGCGGTGTTACCCGCGGTCTTTCGGGAAAACATCACTTTCCCGGGATAAAATAAATCCTATATTCATCAGGGATAATGACGAATTCTAATGGTGAAAGAATTTTTCAAATCGGTCCAGTAGTTTCGGAGCCTATTCAATTAAATCAGTTGCATGACAATCTTATTATCAACAAGACTACATATCAGTGTCTAAAAAATACATTTATTTGATAGTCATAATTCCTATTCAATAGACTTGGCCTACCATATAGGAATAACTCAAAAGTAGGCTATTATACTCGTATAAATTAGCCATTAAACAAACAGGCAATTTATGATTAAGTTTACCATTTCGGTCCTAAGCTGTAAAATCAATTTGGTCGACCATAAAATTGCAAGTGACCGAATTATGCTGACAATTCATGCTTAATTTGAAATTGAACCAATAATTTTGTAAGTAGGTAGGTAATATTTACTGCTTAGAGTATTGAAAATCGTAAGTCAACTTAACAAACCGCGTTGGGTCTATGTTATTAAAGAAGTCGCGGGCAAAACCAGGATCCAGGACCGAGTTTGTCAGAAACGAAAGAAGGCCTATTGATGAGATGATGATGAAGCCAACTTAAATATTTTTTTGAAAAGTCGCGTTTGGCAGTTTTGAGATGAGGAAAAATTCTTGAATTCGCCTCAAAAAGGTCACGGGCAAGTCACGTGACTGCCCGGTCACCGACACCGGGTTATTTGTCAAGTTTAGAACCGTTCAAGTTTTCACTTCTGCAGGCACTCCTGGAGTGCCACTGTTTTTTTTTGTTTTTTTTCAAGCAATACTGCAAAATAAAATAAAGATACAGAAAACGAATACACAATTGCAGGCTATCTCTATTCGAATAAGAATCATCTACTTTTTCGATACAAAAGACATCAACGCGCTAAGCTGTCCTGTGAAGTTTTTATTAATTTGACCTTCCTACTAAATAAACCATACAATTCTAAAATAAGGTTCTGAATTGCACAATTTTTTACAAAAAATCTATGAAAAACTTATCGAATGAAAAAACTCGACACAGGTTCACTTTTTCCACGAGTTTCTGCACGATTTTATACTGTGACTGATATTGTTATAATTACATAGAGTTCAAATCACTGTCACGTTTTATGCCCTGTCTAACCCCACTTGTTTTTGCTCTATTATAGAAAGCTGTAAATTGAACCTTACTGTCATAGACATAAGGCAATATGAGATTTAACCTGTTTTGCATGCGTAGAGACATCACGTAGATCGTCGTGATTCCATGTGCACGACCGTTACGCCTGTATGGTTACTTTCACAAAGAAAAAGTGGAATTGTTGAAAAAATTGTTGATTTTCAAAAGATTTTCTTTTGTTCTAGAATTGCAGCCGTCAATTTCACAAACAACTCTGGTAAGTTGGAGCGAGCGAAGCGATCATCGATTTGGTGATGATTTGGTGAAGCCAATTTGGTTTAGATATGGAGTTCCTAAAGACGGCAAAAATATTGAAGTTTGTACTTACTAAGTAGTACTTACCTATCACATTTATTTTTAAAGATAAAAATATATTTAAGTATTCAGAACTTATTACAGTGTGTTCAAAAAAAAAATATCTGATCTCGTAAATTGCTCTTGAAGGTGCAACGGTTAATCTTGCCATCAATCATCGCTCGCCATTATAGGTACTACGGTTTCTTGCAATTTCTATCAATCTTTTATGACTAGCAGCCAGCTGTCTACTAGGTATAGTACCTACCTAGGTACCTACCTAGGTACTATACTATGTAATAAATACACTACGGCCATGATCAAGGTATTCGTGAAGTTAGCTGTTTTGATATATTTATTGTTTGATTCATATATTTTTTTCTGTGCCTATACTTATTTTTTTCTTTGTTATTGTTTGTTTTATGTTTTACAATAAAGATATATTGTATTGTATTGTATTGATACGTACCTACTTAGGTATAGAAGACTATTTCAGTATGAAAAAATTTAGTAACTTCCTTCACGAATGTATAAATCATTATGCAACTCCTTTTGTAACTGATAATATACTTAGGTATAATTTGACTGAGCTTTTGGCAAAATAAAAATAAAATAGTGGCACTCCAGGAGTGCCAGCAGAAGTGAAAACTTGAACGGTTGTAAACTTGACAAAAACCCGGTGTCAGTGAGCAGTCACGTGACTCGCACGTGACCTTTTCGAGGCGAATCCAAGGATATTTTCTTATCTCAAAACTGCCAATGCGCCTAAAGTAGTTTTCACTTCAAAAATACTGTAAATAGATTTAAATTTATTGGTTTTAATGTCCAGACGAGATCGCGTAAAGGTTTTAAATAACACTCGCACTATAGTGCAGTGGTCGAAAGTCCGCCTGTGACGCAGAAGGTTGCGGGTTCGATTCCCGCAGCGGGACAAATTATATTAGTATGATCTACAAATATTTGTCTCGAGTTTGGGTGTTTCTATGAATAATATGTATATATCGAAAAATGCCAGAGGCCTAAGCTTTTTAAAAATAAAAGAGGCAGAAACGTTGACCTCGTTTCTGCATTAAAACATTACTCTTAACTATTCTCTTTATTTAAGCTTTAAGCAACACACTTTTTAACGAATTATTTTATTGTAAAATCACAAAATAGTTTTAAAAGAAAGTTCAAACAACAAACTCAACAAAACTCCAATTGCTTTATTAAAGTTTTAACTCACATGTTAACAGTTTGACCGCTCAACCAAAAGTGTTCATATTTTATCACATTTCATTTCAAATGGACGCCATCTTCCCCACCTGCCAAGCTTCCGCTTGAGACTTTTTAAAGATGGCGTTATAAAATTAAAACATTATGAAAACTTACATAGAAAAATCTAAATCTACTTCCAAAAATCCTAAATTAATTATTCATGAATTTTAAGAATGATAGAAACCTTAAATTAATTTATTTGTCCAAGGAAGTTATTCACATTTATTGCAAATGGACGCCATCTTCCCATAATTTAGAGATGGCGTCAGAAAATTAAAACATTATGAAAACTTACATAGAAAAATCTAAATCTACTTCCAAAAATCCTAAATTAATTATTCATGAATTTTAAGAATGATAGAAACCTTAAATTAATTTATTTGTCCAAGGAAGTTATTCACATTTATTGCAAATGGACGCCATCTTCCCATAATTTAGAGATGGCGTCAGAAAATTAAAACATTATGAAAACTTACATAGAAAAATCTAAATCTACTTCCAAAAATCCTAAATTAATTATTCATGAATTTTAAGAATGATAGAAACCTTAAATTAATTTATTTGTCCAAGGAAGTTATTCATATTTATTGCAAACTAGCTGCGCCCCGCGGTTTCACCCGCGTAAGTCCCGTTCCCGCGGGAATATCGGGATAAAAAGTAGCCTATGTGTTAATCCAGGGTATCACCTATCTACATACCAAATTTCAACCAAATCGGTCCAGCCGTTTTTGCGTGAAAGAGTAACAAACATCCATACATCCATACATCCATACTTACAAACTTTCGCCTTTATAATATTTATAGGATGGACGCCATCTTCCCATAATTTAGAGATGGCGTCAGAAAATTGAAACATTATGAAAACTTGCGTAGAAAAATCTAAACCTGCTTCCAAAAATCCTAAATTAATTATTCATGAATTTTAAGAGCGATAGATCCCTTAATTAATTTATTTTTCATAGGAAGTTCAAGCCTTTCGAGGCTTGAAATAATAATCAAAACATTACACAAATCAATTCAAATAAATTCTAAAAATCATTATTAAATTATGAAGGAATTTTGGAAGTATCTACTTATAACTTTACTAGAAATTAATTAAATACAAAAGAACACTGTTTCACAATATTTTGGTCGTGAAATTATTGTTGAAATAAATAATAATAATCCTAAAAACATTTTCTGATTTACTTATGAATTATCAAAGCATTTAGCGTATTAACAAAATCAAATGGACAAATTACTTACTTTTTAGATAACATCCTTTTGTTGGTAGTCAAATCAATGCACAATTTGACGAAACCGATTGAAAAATAACTTGTGATGAATTAACTTTACATCTAAATAACCATAAACGATTTTTGGGTCTATAAATAATCATCTTAATTAATTTTTGACAAGCCACATAATTAGCGCGGCGACACGGCCAGTCTGATATGCAGTGCGTGCTCTGCAATGCTCCAGTATTTTTCTGTAAATAAAAATTTTCTTTGAGGCTGGGTACTTCCACAGTACAACCTAGTCAGTATTTTCAATATTTAATTATATGGCGATAAATGCATTGTTAAGATTAGTGCTCTGCTCACTCAACGTAACTGCAGATTGAAAATGCGAACAATTATAAACTCGATGAACTGCTCATTCCACATGACTACAGATTCTGTTAATATAGGATTATGGAGTAGGCAGGGGGACTGAAGTCAGGGCTCTAAAGGAAATGGGAAAGGTCGATGCTGTGCTCTGGGCGGTCTTGAACGCCGTGGTACACAGGGGACTATTTTTCTTTCAGGATATGAGATAGTTTGGTTATAACGCTCCACGCGTTAGTAACATCTTTTAGTTCAACAGTTTCTCTTAATATAGGATTAAGGAGTAGGCAGGGGGACTGAAGTCAGGGCTCTATCGCTCCACGCATTAGTAGCATCTTTTAGTTGATGTAAGGTTAGGCTTATAAGGCTCCACGACTTAATTAGCATCTTTTGACGTTAACATTTTAGATTAGGTATTGATGTAGTATGAAAGGTTCTCACCGGGTATGACATAACTGCATCACTCTGCAGCCTGCGTTGTGGTTTGCAAGACAGCCACAGAAGATGGCACTGGTGCCGATGCCGTCACGGCATCAGAGGGTCTAGGTTGTTCATCGGGGGCGACCCGGCCGCCTGGACGCTCCACTAAAAAGCTTTTAGCACAAAATATTAGCTTATATTCATTCACCCATGATATTTTGATAGATATTTTGTGTTCGAGTAAGTTTCCTTCAAGGCAATAATTCGGAACATAGTCTCCGTTATGTACGACATCAATGATTAGTTACAGCTGGGCATCGCGTTGCTGCTCTATGGGTTGTTGGTGCGTGCTGCATCCGCTCGCCCTTCCTGTAGGTACTTTATCTCAAACTAAAGTTTTGAAGATACCTACGACCAACACCTGAAGTGCTTGATGGTTCGAACTAGAGTCCATTGCCACCGAGTAAAGTTGTACAGGGGCGCCATAATGCGTGAAAGTCAAAGATATACGGAAATATCCCGCCAAGCCATTATATTGTCGAATTTGTTTGACACATGCTAGCACAGGGGCCTTAACCAAGACTAATCTTATTAGGACTGGGACGAACTTGACCACCCTCAATTAGATTCCCTAGGAAGGAGCTGAAGAGCGTTTGAAGAATAAAACATTTATCAATATTTATTGAGAAACATGATTCGCGCAATGTAATTAAAATCCTCTCTATTATGCCAACCCGACAGAGAAATCACGGCATTTGCTTATGACTTCCATAAAGTTCCATACTAATATTACTTGTAAATTTGAATGTAAATGGTTGCCTGGAAAAGATCGCTTTCAACGATAAGGTTACCAGCGACAAGGTACCTATAAGTTAAGTATTTTCGTTATATGGTTTGCAATAAAGAATTATCTAATCTAAAAGTAACTGTGTGTCTGTATGTTTGATAACCTTTAATGCTCAAACCTCTGACTGGACAGATTAAGCTGACATTTAGGCATGGTTAAAGGTTATTCCAGGAAAGGACATAGGCTACTTTTTTTTTTCTTTTTCGAGAAGGTAAAAAAAAACAATAACGAAAAGATCCCACCCGAGGAACCGTGGGTCACATCGCAGGAGCGCAGTTGGTCATCTATCTACATCTGTATATAAATTACAGTTGATTAATTTGATTCGCAATCAACGGTAGAGGGGAATGGTAGCGAATAGTGTTAGGATGCTCAACGAGATGACTGGGAATGGCCCTATGCCCCTCAAGTAAGCGACTGTCTGACATCTACGCAGACTCACGCTAAGATAACATTCAGCTTCACTATCAAAAACGGCGTTTACTACTTAATCACTTATTCGCATACACCTACCCTGTTATGTAAACACGAACTTGGGTGGAATTAGAGCTAATCCAAAGCATAAGGCAGTAGTAGGTCAAATCTGAATAAATAAAGACCAAGGAGGAAATAAGCTAATCTGACTCTGCTATCGGAGCAAGAGTTACGCCTTGGTGCAACCTAGTTTAGAGATGGAGTAAGCATACTCTATCATGAATTTTGTCATTTTACTTCATAATATTCATGTCATAACCAAACAAAAGGTTGTGCAAATAGGATGGATACCAATAATTACGATAAATGGGGCGAGTGAAATTTTACAATATTCGTAAAATTTCATTTTATGATCTCGAAGAAACTAAATATAATAATCCAAGTTAGTACCTATAGATTTTGTTGTGAAAAATCATTTAGAATTAGCAAGAAACAAAAAAAAACAGTTAAAAATGACTAAACACAGTAAATACTTTTTTTTTTTTTTTGACTAAAAACTTTTTGGTCAATATTTCAAAAATTTTGAGAAGAATGTCATTCAAATAATTAGTGACAGAGACGGACAATATTTTGAACATTTTGAATGATAATATTATTCGTTCATTCACTCGTTTTTATTTTAATTTTTATGGGTTGCCATAACGCACGCGCTAATCCCAATGCAAGAAATGTATTACTGATTCGAGATAACTACCGATTTATTATTATTAATAACCTTGAATTCATCATGTAACTCATCCCATGTTGTCGTAGTAACAAGCCAATTATCAGCCCAAATTTTAGCACGACCTTTCAATAAGCTAGTCACCTTCATGCGAATGTCGTATTCACTGAGTTGGTGCTTTTAGCCGTAGAGATGTGATTGCACCACTCACGAACTCCTACGTTACCGTCTGGGTCGTAAGACGGTAGAAAAATATTTGTTATCCTGACTTTATTGCAAGGCTGCTGCTGGATCAGTAATCATCTATACTAATATTATAAAGAGCTAGAGTTGTTTGTTTGTTTGTTTGAAATGAATAGGCTCCGAAACTACTGGACCGATTTGAAATTTTTTTTTTTTTTTTTTACCAATAGAATGCCACATTATCCCCGACGAACATAGGCTATATTTTATCCCGGGGAAGTGAATATTACCCGAAGGATCGCGGGTAGCACCGCGGCGGACATCTAGTTCACTCATATGTATTTTGCATCATGTTCAGGAAAAATTCAGGTGGTACATTACCAAATTGATGTGGTGCCATAACCAGATTAGGGGGCGCACTATTAGGATAAGTGCTTGGCTTCGTTCCACCTGGTCCATGCGAGCTCGTAGGTGGTAGGCTGTTGGTGATCAGCAATGTGGTAGCTCCCGACGTGCTGACTCTCGGCATGCTTGAATCAGGTGTATTCGGCTCAGGCTCGCTCATGATTAGACGTTGTCAGGTAGGTTCTGAAAAATAATAATGACCGGGACAGAAAGAGGGTAACTTGAGCAACAATCCACGCTTCTGATATCGAAAAATGCCAGAGGCCTCAGCTTTTTAAAAATAAAAGAGGCAGAAACGTTGACCTCGTTTCTGCATTAAAACATTACTCTTAACTATTCTCTTTATTTAAGCTTTAAGCAACACACTTTTTAACGAATTATTTTATTGTAAAATCACAAAATAGTTTTAAAAGAAAGTTCAAACAACAAACTCAACAAAACTCCAATTGCTTTATTAAAGTTTTAACTCACATGTTAACAGTTTGACCGCTCAACCAAAAGTGTTCATATTTTATCACATTTCATTTCAAATGGACGCCATCTTCCCCACCTGCCAAGCTTCCGCTTGAGACTTTTTAAAGATGGCGTTATAAAATTAAAACATTATGAAAACTTACATAGAAAAATCTAAATCTACTTCCAAAAATCCTAAATTAATTATTCATGAATTTTAAGAATGATAGAAACCTTAAATTAATTTATTTGTCCAAGGAAGTTATTCACATTTATTGCAAATGGACGCCATCTTCCCATAATTTAGAGATGGCGTCAGAAAATTAAAACATTATGAAAACTTACATAGAAAAATCTAAATCTACTTCCAAAAATCCTAAATTAATTATTCATGAATTTTAAGAATGATAGAAACCTTAAATTAATTTATTTGTCCAAGGAAGTTATTCACATTTATTGCAAATGGACGCCATCTTCCCATAATTTAGAGATGGCGTCAGAAAATTAAAACATTATGAAAACTTACATAGAAAAATCTAAATCTACTTCCAAAAATCCTAAATTAATTATTCATGAATTTTAAGAATGATAGAAACCTTAAATTAATTTATTTGTCCAAGGAAGTTATTCATATTTATTGCAAATGGACGCCATCTTCCCATAATTTAGAGATGGCGTCAGAAAATTGAAACATTATGAAAACTTGCGTAGAAAAATCTAAACCTGCTTCCAAAAATCCTAAATTAATTATTCATGAATTTTAAGAGCGATAGATCCCTTAATTAATTTATTTTTCATAGGAAGTTCAAGCCTTTCGAGGCTTGAAATAATAATCAAAACATTACACAAATCAATTCAAATAAATTCTAAAAATCATTATTAAATTATGAAGGAATTTTGGAAGTATCTACTTATAACTTTACTAGAAATTAATTAAATACAAAAGAACACTGTTTCACAATATTTTGGTCGTGAAATTATTGTTGAAATAAATAATAATAATCCTAAAAACATTTTCTGATTTACTTATGAATTATCAAAGCATTTAGCGTATTAACAAAATCAAATGGACAAATTACTTACTTTTTAGATAACATCCTTTTGTTGGTAGTCAAATCAATGCACAATTTGACGAAACCGATTGAAAAATAACTTGTGATGAATTAACTTTACATCTAAATAACCATAAACGATTTTAGGGTCTATAAATAATCATCTTAATTAATGTTTGACAAGCCACATAATTAGCGCGGCGACATATATGAATTTACAAACAAAAAGTATTCTATCAGTTATCGGGTTCCCATAGGACAAGCTTTGCTTAGTTTGGGGCTAGATGATGCTGTGTGAAATGTCCAGCATTATTTATTTTAATAACCAAAAACATTTGGAACGCGATCTCGTCCCGTTATTAAAAACAATAACTTATCACATTCGATAAACTATTTCTATAATAACCAACGAAGCGTGAAAGAGTAGTAACACTTTCAACAGCATCCCACCTAATAACAAGGATTAACGGACCGGGTGTGTAAGTATCGATTGTTCGATTAGCTGCCCATTCGATTAACACGATAATCGATGATGCGTGACGTTACGTCGAGGAAGTTTTACCGTACTGTGATTTATTACACCAACCTAACCATAAATAACCTCTTTGGTAGAATAGGAGTATAATGACTGAGTTTCAAGAAATCAGAACCCTTTGAGCACCTTATTGCTCATAATAGATACTGTATTTTTGTGAATTTATCATGAACTAGGCCGGTACCAAATAATAGAAGCTTAAAATGATGCGTCACCTAAAAGTCACTAAACATTAAGATGACGTGATTGTCACCTTTTATTTTATTTTATTTATTGAACAAAATCCACAACTCTTGATATTAACAGTACATTCATCTTATTTAAACTTACAGCCAATAAAAGATTTACATTATAAAAGTACAACTTATAAAATAGACAGTAAAAGGTAAATAAAAACTTAAAAAAGTGAGTAAAGTGCTTTTAGGTAAGTAGCCAAATTATTATTACTAAACATAGATGAAAAGAAAAAGGTTATTTATTTTTTATTTTATTTTGTTTATTGGGAACAACTAACAGCTACATTATACAGTATAATGGCAAGCATTTTATAGGAAGAATTGGTAATAATGCAGCCCACAACATTGTTCACAGATTACTATAAATAAGTTTAACAAAATTTTACCGCTAAAGGTTACAAACATGCAAAACAATTGGAAAGGTTAAGAAGAAAAAGAAAAATATAGGAAATATTCTAAACTTAAAATTAATAATTTTTATACTAGGGGTTATAAGCATGCAAATCAATTGGAAAGTATGATTAAAAAGAAATATTCGAAGTATTTAAATATTAATATGTAAAAACTTAAACAATCAGAGTAATGTATTGTTCACTGCAATCTTGAACTGATTCAAACTACTGCTAAATATGTCAACATCAATAAATGCATCATTGTAAGACTCTACCATGCGACGAGTGGGTGATCGGAGACCCATGTTCGTACGACACGTGCTCAAAGCAAAAAGCTGGCCTGCACGAACCGCTCGCCTATGCACGGTACGGGGAACATAGTAACCCAGACCAGATGTTAAATCAATACAGTCGAAATAGTTATTTACTATTTTATATAGCACTACAGCTTCAATATGTTTGCGTCTGGACTCAAGAGTCGGTACACTGTATTTGTTAAGTAACTGGGAATAGGACGTATACTGTTTGTGGCACCTGTAACTCATGGCACGTAAAAATTTGCGCTGTACTCGTTCTATAGCGTCCACGTACTTAGCGTAAAAGGGATTCCAGATAGGTACTGCATAATCAAGTTGCGAACGAATTATTGTTTTGTATAGGTATAGGTATGTTGCAGGGCGCTTGAAATCTACTGATGACCTCATTACAAAGCCATACATTTTAAATGCTTTATTCACTATGTTATCTATGTGCAGATCTAGGCATAGTTTAGAATCCAGCTGTATCCCTAAGTCCCTTAGGGATTGAACATTTGTTAGTGGGATATTACATAGATAGTATGGAAAATATATGGTGTTTATCTTAAGAGTGAAAGTGATATAGTTACATTTTGGAATACTTAATTGAAGTTTATTAACCTGGCAATATGTTGTGAGTCTGTCAAGATCCTGTTGGAATGAAATGCAGTCGTCGATTGTCGTGATGATTTTGTACGCTTTGAGGTCATCCGCATATAATAAGAATTTTGAATTTTGAAAGCATTGTTAGTAGTTAGGTTAGGTTATAAAAACTTAAAAATATTGTGAAAAAAAAATGTATATGTAATGAACTACAATTGTTCCTCCTCCAACAGTTTCAATGTTTCTTTTTTTAAAGTTTCTTACTTTTACGTTATAAAAGTCATAAGCAAGATAGCATACAGTTCCCTACGTGATTGGCCACAGGGTTCTGATGTTTATGCTTTATAGCGTCGAAAAGCTATGCATAAACTTAAATGTCATTTTACTCTATCTTTCGGTAGAGATGGCCATGGTAAGTTCTTGCTTACCGTAAGAACACTGCACAAGAACTCCATAATTTAGTTCCACCATCCCCATTCTTCTATCGGGCCAACAGGTTCCCGAAAAGACGCCACTTGTACATGGTCACCATTCCCAGAGTTCGTACAAAGCGTTTTGTTTCTACATTTTTCATACGCACCGCCAAATTATGGAACTCATTGCCGGGCTCTGTATTTCCCGAAAAGTACAATATAGGGGTCTTCAAATCAAGAATAAATGGATTCCTTCTAGGTAAGCATGCTCCATCTTAGACCTCACTACTGCTTAACATCAGGCAGAGTGATGTCAAATGACCTATTTAATAAAAAAAAAGTAAGAACTCATATGACACTCAAAAGGACGTTAAGACGCTTTTGGGAGTTACAGGGAGAGTTTTAAGGTGTCCTAAAAACTCCATTGGCTACTAACTCATACGAACTTAACTACTAAAAAATTCCGTAATATTTTAGTAGTTAAGTAAGTTCGTAGCCTCACCAGGAAATTATGTCAGTGTGCGTACATAACATGCACCATATATGATGTGAAGATTTATACGCATTAGTCTCGCAATAGGAACATTAGGAAATCGGAAAACCGGTTGAAAAATGAGTTGCTTATAAACATAAACTTCAACTGTAATAAATAACCACTTTCTATAATATAAGTAAACTGTAGTGGTTTTATTTCTATTTTGAAATCATCATCTCAACCTGTTGGGTAGGTAGGTAGTTAGGTACCTTAGAGGTGCAAATTTACTTTTTTGTTTAGCTTTGCTTATAGATAGATAGATAATTCTTTATTTTATACACAAACACACAGCGAAGAAGATATATAAGAAAAAAATACACTTAACTTTAGGTAGACAACTGGCGGCCTTATCGCTGAAAGCGATCTCTTCTAGGCAACCATTAACGTGAGAAAATGGTTGCCTGGTTGGCGGTTTGCATAATATAACTTTAGGTTTAGATTAGGTATTAACATCGTATGAACTAAATTTGATAATAATGAGTAAGTAATAATAATATTAAACAATACACTAATAATTTATTAATCCTAATACATACAATAATATTTTAATAAACTAATACATAAATTAACCAAAACAAGTAGGTACCTACTTATATTATTAAATAACAAGGCTAATTATATAAACGGGATAGATAATGTTATTTGGGACCATAACTCCAAAGTGACGGACCTTCAATATTGTTACGAGTAACTTTCAAAACTTTTTATTTTTAGTGGCTATTAAGTTTTACAAGTTGCGAGCGAAGTCACAGACAGAAGCTAGACTAAATTTATAAATATCTCTGAAATTGTAAAAAGTATTAGCTTTCATTGAAAATAAAGTAAATTGTGTTGTAAAATAAAATAACAATCTTCCTACAACAATCTCATAATAAATTAGCAATACAGGTATTTCAAAACAGCACTCAAGAGTAACTCCATAATAATGTTATGATTCATGATCACTGCATAGAAATCTGCTTGTTTTCATATGAATTTCAATTACTTATAGTTATAATACTAAGTAATCAGCTATCGACTTTATATTCCTGTTTAATAGCATTATGAATAAACTATAGCATAAATATGCTTTCTGTCTGATTTCACATTTTCATATCTAGTTTGTTTTAGTTATACATCATCATCATCCGAAGCCTTATGTACTTTAACTTGAACACACAAAATGTTTACTAGCTAATGTATCAAATATGTATTTGACCTCATGCCTTTGATGCCCTTGCACATCATCGAAGTATCTGGAATACAAGATCTGAGAAAATGTCTACCGCCCCTTGGGGAAACAGTTGAATAGCTTAGTTCATTCTGGTTTTGGAAACACCATAGTCACAAACTTTCGAATTTAATATTAGTAGGATTAAGTATAAATTGAAATAAAGCTTAAAAGCACGACCAAGTTTACAACACAATTAAATATTCGCATCGCGTTTGTCCAAAAAACTCGGTGACCCACTGACTGGTCCTGCAAATACGGATAGTCATGGCGGAAAGTGAATGAAACTTGTTCCTTTATTTTTATTTTATTATAGTGAGTTGGACACTAAGCTTGTTTTATTGGACAAGAAAACACTGGTGTCGGAAGAAATCTTGAGAGGTTGCGCACCCTCAAGATCACTAATAAAAAGTCGACATATCGAGGAGGTTTATTGGTTGATCGTGATAAATCCTCCTTGGTAATGTCGATAAACCTCTTTGAGGCGCATTGATATTCCCCTCACCACACTTCTAGCTGCAGCGGGAGAAATGGGATACTACTTACAGTAGTAACTTAGTTGGAAGATCATTGGCTGCAGCCTTGTTGTCTAACTTGAAATCCATTCCCAGTTGTCATCCCAATAGAGCTCCACCAATCATACAATACGAAAATGACAATTGAAGTCCAGGCTAGATTTCAAATGTCAAAATGAAGCTGATGTCCATTGGCTGTTGAGTTACAAAAAAGCCCCTTTGGTTCGAAAGCAGTTCTTTCAAAGAACATAATAGTGCCCCCACATAGAGATGTTCTACACTGTGTGATTGATTGATTCTAGATTGTGTGAAAGAAAGGAGTGGATATGGAGATGACGAGTGATAGAGGAGAGTGGAGAAAGAGAACATGTTGTGCCGACCCCGCATGAGCGGGATAAGGGCAGGCCAATGATGATAGAGATGAGAGATGTTCTACTCGTACACAGACATATAACTAAGAATCACTTTCTTTTTATTAATTTTATAGTAAAATCAATCGATGATCATTGATAATCAAACTTAATTAAAAGTAATAAAAATTCAGACGAACACATAAAATGATAAATAGTCTCACTTAAACCACGTATTCATATTAAAAGTAGAAAGAATTTCTCTTATTAGTTCTTTAAGATCTGCGATTCTAATAATCGACGATGAGCTTGCAACCTGATGAGTGAGAAAATCCACTGTTAAAACGAAACAAAATCCTCAAATAAACATGAACTACATAATATATTATTCGTATGTATCCATAAAATATTAGGTAAGTATTCGTTTGCAAAGTCAGCAGATGTAGCTTTATTCCGTGGTTGTATTTCAAGTTTCCTTTCCAAGCGTCCGGTTTTGGAGTCAACATTCTTTTCTCTTGAATAATCCCAGTTGCGCTTGCGCAATTTGTCTGACTGTCGTCTGAGTAATCCTTATTTACAGTGACTCTTATATCTCAATTAAACATACGAGATTTTTTACTCACGTGAAAAATATCATCCATTCGAAACCGTCACTCTATCGATCTTTTAATATATTTTTTCAAATTTCACCAATAAAACATCTTGGTTGTAGGAAAATGTGTTTAAAAAAAGACAGTGGCACTCCAGGAGTGCCGGCAGAAGTGAAAACTTGAACGATTCTAAACTTCACAAATAACCCGGTGTCGGTGAGCGTCACGTGACTCGCACGTGACCTTTTCGAGGCGAATCCAAAGATTTTTTCTCATCTCAATACTGCCTAACGCGCCTAAAGAAGTTTTCACTTCAAAAAACTGAAGTTCTGTTCTGTGCGTTTTATTTAATCTATTAATATCTCAGAAAACCTCATGTTTATTTCATTTGAGCAACTAGTCTTTCCGCTCCGCCCACATGACATCCATACGTAAGAAAGTTGAAGGTAAATTATTCACACATTTTTATTGATCTTAGCTCGAAAGTAAAGCCTCTTATAGGACCACAAAAGGCATGGTTTTTGGCAGAACTTGGTGCTCTATATACCGTAGAATATAAATCGCGAGCGTTGTCGGGCGAGTCGCTCGTTCTAAACACTTGACTAAACACAAATTTCTTTAGGTAGGTAAGCTAAATTGTTTCTTGTTTTACACAAGCTAAATAAGATATCTCAGAAATGGCCAAACACAGTATTCCAATATTATAATACTTATTTATTTCATAAATACGAACATAATCCTCAATTTACAATTTAGTCCAGCAATCCATGTCTAGTTCTCCCATCTCTTTTGCCGCCCTTTTTTCTTTTTAATTTTTGCCTATTCGTCAAATTTTTTTTATTTTTTTTTTATTTTTATTTATTTGGCACACAAAACACATTACAACACAAAAAAAAATAGTAATTATAAATATGATAGTTTTGACACTATGTTGCAACATAAACATATGTGCGCACAGCTATATAATAATGTTGAACTAAGCAAACGAAAATATTAAACAAAGTAAACAAAATCAAAATAAAGAACTAGGCTGGTAAATAACCAGACAGGTGGGTAGGTACTAAATACTAAAGTAAGAACAGCTAGATCTGCAAGGGCTAATTATAATTGGCAGCTCCAGATACTCTTGTCAGAGCATCAGGACTACCAGGATCATTGAAGTGGAGGATATCTTTTAGTTTTTTAATGAAACTGTTAATTCTAGGATAAAAAATGTCAAGTTCAGGATGAACTATAGACAATTCATTATACTGACGGGCCATTCTAGTAAGTGGATTATAAAAAGAAATGTTGTTTTTGTATGTATGTAAGGCAAAAAGGTTACTCTTATTTGATCTTCTGGCGCTGAATTTAATATTGAGAGAGATATGTGAGAGTAAGACCGGTGAATCAATTATTGAATGCATTATTTTATATAGATATAATAGGTCAAAATATGTACGTCTTGTTTCCAAAGGAGTAACATAAAATTGTTTAAGCCTACTTGCGTAAGTTAGATCTGAGCGACCAGGTTGATGCCTGTAACTTAACATTCTGAGGCACTTCCGCTGAACTCTCTCAACCGTATTAATGTGGACATTGTAGTACGGTGACCATATTGGGCTACCGTACTCCAGAATAGATCTCACTAAAGCATAAAAAAGGTACAAAAGACTGCGATATCTCTTAAAGCCTTTGGTGGATCTAAAGACGAATCCTAAGAGTTTATTAGCTTTAGATGTAATGTACTGAACACGTTCACGGAAAGAGAGCTTGTCATCGAACAGTACTCCCAAGTCTTTAGCAGTAAAAGATCTATTAAGCAAGGATCTGTTGATGAAATAGTCGTGCGTAATTTTATGAACTTTGTTTGTGAAAGAAATTATGAAACATTTATTAGTATTTAATTTCATCCGGTTACTTTCACACCACATAGCCACAGTGTTCAAGTCAGTTTGAAGAGCAAGACAATCATCAACTGTAGAAATGGCGTTGAAAATTTTTAAGTCATCAGCATATAGGTAAGAGACAGTTACAGGAAAGACGTTGAACCAAATCGTTTATAAAGACCACAAAAAGAAGGGGCCCCAAATGGGAACCCTGGGGAACCCCAGATGTGACAGTTACGGGTTCAGAAACGAACCCTTTGAGAGCCACTAGTTGACTTCTTTTTTCAAGGTATGAACATATCCATCGGTACAAGCTCCCATGCACCCCATACATGTGTAGCTTACGACAGAGCAGTCTGTGACTAACTTTGTCGAAGGCTTTTGAAAAATCTGTGTAGATTGAATCCACTTGGCCACCTTTAGCAAACACCTGGCATAGGTAACTTTTATAAACCAACAAGTTACTGATTGTAGACCTATTCCTTACGAAACCATGTTGATTATCGGAGATAATTGGTTTAAAGTGATTGTAAAGGTGTTCATATACTAAGGACTCGAATAATTTGGCAAAGCAGGATAGGATGCTTATCGGACGGTAATTCTCGCAGTTGGATTTATCGCCTGCTTTATAAATAGGGATAATATGTGCAGTCTTCCATCGCTTTGGGAATACGCCACAACTTAGTGATTTATTAAAGATAATGCATAAAGGGGTAGATAACTCTTCGGCACATCGCTTTAAAAATGATGGAGGTAAAAGATCAGGTCCAGGTCCTTTATTTTTATCCAGTTGCCTAATTTTTGTTTCTATATCCTTTTCATTCAAGAAGATGTAGGCCAACGAGTTCATGCCAGTTTCTAGATTTATATCATCGTCAGGCTCTGAGCCAGGATCAATGCTGTCGTCTCTCTCAAATACCGAAGCAAAGTAGCGCGAGAATAGTTCACATATTCCGTGACCGCTGGACTCGGAGGAATTATTAAGCGTCATTGTTTGAGGTATATTAGTCTGACCTTTACGATTATTGACAAAACTCCAGAAAGATTTAATATTATTTGTCAGGGATGATTCAGTAGACGCTATAAATTCAGTGAAACACTCATCAGCAAGAACTTTACATCTTTTTCGAAGCAATGAAAACGTGTCATAGTCGCGAGGGTTTTCAAATTGTTTAAATAGTTTATGAAATTTGTTTTTTTCCTCGTTACATTTAATTAAGGATCTGCTATACCAAATAGGATAGGTTGATGTTCTCAAAGTAGTCATTGGTGTATGCTTTTTAATAATGTTAAACAGATGATCGTAGAAAACATCAGTACAGAGATTCACATCAGAAGGAGAGAGAACATCATGCCAATTGATAGTAGCTAATTCGTTTTTAATTTGATGAAGATTGCTTTTAGAGAAATTGAAATGTTTGGCTTTGCATTTCTTCAGTCCAGCCGTGGGAAGGTTTTGTAATGATAAATTAATAATAATAGCAGGGTGAGGTTTATCAAGACGACAGAGTGCTGGCGTTTCTAGTACAGAAATGTTGTCAAGATTTGATAAAACTAAGTCCAAGAGGCGACCTTTATGATTTTTTATATTATTATACTGTTTTAAGTTGCATAAGTGCATCAATTCATTTAAAAGATTAAGTTTTTTACTATTTTTCGGAGCAGCAGCAGAATGACAACTGCTGTCGGAAAGAAAAGTAGATTTAATAGAATCAAAAACATAATTAGGTGTATTAAAATCTCCTACCAACAAGAAGTCATCTTCAGGGTAATCATTCAAAATTATTTTTTGGCAATGATTATAAAAGTATTCAAACTTATCAGCATGCAAATCAGGCGGTAAATAACACACACATATATTAAGGCGAGGAGACTTATGACTCTCAGGTATGATAGATATCCAGATATCCTCCATTTCACTATCCCATGATGCCTGACGAATAACATTAAATTTACGTAAAATGGCTACTAAGACACCACCACCTCCCTCCTTGCAAGAACTAGTGTTTTCACGATCTCTTCTAAATAGATTATAACGGGCATCAACAACTTCGCCGTCAAAAATGCTGCTGTCAAGATTTGTTTCCGTTAGGCATATAATATCAAAGTTAGAGTTCAGCAAATTGATGTTGAATTGCTGCAACTTGCTACGCATTCTATTAACGTTTTGATAAAACACAGCAACCATACATAATTTTTAAATTTACTTATACTTACTATGAGAAATTCCTAATTATCTAATACAATAATAATTTATCCTTGTAAATAACAAAATATAAGTATGTTTAAGTTAGCCACTACTCGTGGCGAATATTATTAAGAGTTTCAGAATTTTTTATAAGAATGGCAGGACTCTTGTCGTCCTTTCTAATATAAACCTTACCAAAACGCACCCACACATAATTATAGTTAAAGTTCTTACAAAATTTTCTAGCCAAGCTATGCAATTCTTTAGCTTCCGCAGACAGGTGTTCCGCCAAGTATATTCTTGAGAGCACACCACCTAAACCCATGTGCGAGGCACAAAGCTTATCGGCGTTGGACTTGTTGAATCGCGTGACCGCTGACAGAATAACATCTCGTAGGCGCGGTGACGATAGAGTAACCAAAACGTTACGTGGTCTCTTGGAGTCAGTGTTCATCTTGGCTACACGACGACAAAGTCCAATATCTTTGTCGTCAATTGTAACCTGTAGACAATTGCAGAGAGTCTTGAATAAGGTAACAAGGTTCTCGTTCTTGCTCTCGGGTACCTCATGTATTTCGAGGTTGAAGTCACGCGATATTTTCTCAACTGAAGTTACGCGCGTTTGGAGCTTAGATAAGGCAGCATGCGTTTTGTTAAGCTCCGATTCAAGCTGCTTGATCCTGGCATCTTTCTCATTGATTTCCGACCGGATATCCTTGTGCTCAGCGGAGATAAAGTCCGTTGTGGCCGTTATGTCCACCTTGACCTTTTCCATGGCCCTAGTAACCTCCAGGGCAACCATTTCTTCAAGATCATTCTTAAGTGTTGAGCGCAAGTTGGACATAAATGTCGAGTCTAGTGAGAGCTTTGAATCAAGCAACTTGCTGATACTGTCCATAGTCACTGGTTGACCATGTAATTGAGACCCTGACTGAGTATTCATGGCAATTTCAGGTTGAGCAACACTCGACATCTGTGAAAATGACGAGTCCATAGAATCGCTTATTGAGTGTTGGCGCCTTATCGGAGTGTTGTCGTTAATCCTGCGTCTTGTAACGTTCTGACAAAAAGGGCAGCTTAGCGAAGCCAATTCATCAGCGCTCAATTTTTTAGAGGACTCAGAAGATATGTTGAGGCACTTGTAACAATATTCGGAAGTGCAACTGTTACATTTCAAAAAATTATTCTTTTTAATCACCATCTGACATCCATTGCAGTGCATTGTTAAATTGTAGGTGCCGCTTTTCGTAGTAGATTAGCAACACACTAAAAATGCGCATTCAATACAGCGAATGTGAAGCCTTTTGTTCGTAGCCGGGCGAGTTAGTTAGCTGGCAGGGAGCGTTGTCGCGCCCAAAAGAGCTTAAGCGCCGTGCAGGAGGCGTCGCTTACGCGTCCGGGAGGTAATCGTCAGTTATTGAGGCCGATAATTAATTGATTCACTATTATCACTTTAATCACTGCACCTTCATAGAAGAAAATCTGCAGAATACTAGCAGGGGTATATTAGGCACATGAAGTTAGCATCGTTACTCAAAAAAGTCTAGTAAAAACCATAAAAACAATTAAAACTTTGTAAAATATTTCGCTCAGGTGTTACTCGTTCAACTACCGCAAACCAAAAAAAAAAAAAAAAAAAAAAAAGAAAGCAATTACGCATTCCACCTTCGTCAGAGTGACCGAGTGCAAACTAATTCATAAATTCTGCTGATTAGATGCTAATTAGACATTATTTTATAAAAGTAAATCAAACCTTACATTCGCCCATCCTGACGACGTGCAATGTCCTCATGCACGTTAACGTAGAGCCTCAAAACCTTACACTAACTAGGTACCTAGTTAAAGAAAGTGAAAATGCTTAGTTCGATTAGAATAGGTACTTAAAAAACAATGTTGTGCTCAGGATTTAGGACTGCGTTGAAATAAAATGCATTAACTTTATTATTGTTTTTGTATTACTTGAGTAAAAAGCTGATTTACAGTATAAAATTAAATTTAATACAACCACATACGCACGCACACAATAATGTATTTGCTATGAAAATAATTGAGATATTAGTTTCAATATAACTAGTAATTTCTTGTGTAGATTAATGTCTAATTTGATGAAATCAGTCTTAAATTGGATAAGAATTTATTAATGTCTTGAAACTAGTTTCATTATAAATACGACTGCACTTTCTTTTCATCACTTTTCAAGTAAAATCGGTTTGTTTTAATAATATTTCATATCTAAATTATTTTTCTTTACCTTGCTAAAACAACAGTGAGCTGTAAAAACAACGATGGACTTTATTTTAGAAAGCAGTTAAGTAAGTATAGTACTGAAGTTTCTGCAAATTTTTTATAACTTTAAGTAAGCTTCCGTGAATTACGAATCAATCTTCAATCTCTATCGCTGACTGTACCTACCTGTAGTCTTGAAACTCCCACGGGATCGAATGAAACCAAGGGTGAACCGGACTTGGCGACTATGCTCCGACTCACAAGTAGTCTTCTTATGTGAAATGAATGCCAATGCGGATTATCTTTGTCTTTTTAGCTTCTTAGTAAAGACTAGCTTCTGAGAGCTAGACTTTTCTAGGCTTCGTCCGCGTGGTATGTACCAACATTTTGCTATTCCATATCACTATCTACGCTTATTCCAAGTTTCATCCAAATCGATTCACTGGTTTAGGCGTGATTGAAACACAAACATCTCGACGACCTCTGTGGCGCAGTGGGCGAAAGCCCGCTTGGGACGCAAAAGGTTGCAAATATTTATTTCGGGTCTGGGTGTTTCTATGCATAATATGTATGTATTTAAAAACAAAAAATAAAGTATACCTATATGTAGTATATCAGTTATCTGGTTCCCATAGTACAAGCTTTGCTTAGTTTGGGGCTAGATGATGCTGTGTAAAAATGTCCAGCATTATTTATATATTTATCTAAACAAACTCACAAACTTTCAGCTTTATTATGGGGTTAAGTAACAAAAAAGTATTAGTACCAAAGTAATGTAATTTGAGCATCATGTTGCCCAAAATTACGAAAATTAGTAATTTTCCTAACTGTAGCGACATGACCTACTGTAGCTTATCTGTTTTAAAATATACGTTTGTCACCGTGAGAACGCGAGACAATTTTATTGAATTCGTGGGTAATTTTATTTTGATTTAGTACTTATCGCTTGTCGGCAAAAGATTAATGATAAAAAATTAAAAAAATGATCCCATTGTTGGTAGCTTGCCTGCAGCCTTCGATCATAAATTTTCTCTGCAGCCTTTTTCACATTGGATTGTGTTAATGGTAGGTTTTAATATAATTTAATACTCCAACTTTCGTAATAGACTTAATAATTATCCTTATATTCGGTATTGGTATTCATCTTGTGTTAGATTCAATTAAAAATATACGTAATTTTTCAGCATTACGAAATGGTTTTTTCTGCCGATATTCAAACAATTCGTCTTTAAAATTAAAATCAATCTCTAATCGCAAGATCGCGCTTCATTGCTATGAAGAGGCCTTTATAATTAACTTAATCACAGAACTTGAGTCTAAATAAAAAACGGTTCTCACAGCTATTACTTGAGTACATGAGTCATACCGACACGCTTTACGGAACGCAAGGAAATGCTTGGTGGAAGGAAAATTGTGATTTATGAAAATTGTACCAACAACTCTTGGCAAGATACGAACGTAGTGGTACGTAGTATAGTTCGAATTTTGAATTTCGGACTGTGTTTGCCCAATGAGATTTGATGAAAAGGCAAGGAAAAATTACACATTTCTTGTCAAGATAATTTGAATTTTGGAGCTATGAGTTCTATGAGAAGGCTGTGAAAAACGCAAAATGTGATATTTTCAGAGAATCTGAGATAATGAAAATTAGAAGAACCAATTTTTGTTTGTTGTAAAACTTGTAAAAGTCTCTGAAGTTACCTACACGTGCCATGTAGGTAACTTTTACTCTATTTTGTCACTCCTTCTATTTTGTGGAAAAAAGCGTTGCAATTTAGTACTGTATACCTAGGTTTTTTACAGGCTTTGGTTGTAGGTAAGGAGCATCAAGTTCTTATGCTTATGAAATTATGAACGTAATAGTTCTAGCATTTGCAATATCTAAGTGGGTGTCGGTATAAGTATTTTTGCAATAAACTAACCACTGACAAACATTACATGCATCCATTAACTACATTTATACGGAAATGTGAGATATTGCAATTTTTATAATTTATTTTTCGTAAGTTTGAAAACTTATATGCGCACAGATAGGTAGTTAGGTAGGTTATAAGTTTGTAGAGATCTTATTTTATTTAGTTTCGTGTTGATAAATTACTCGTAACCGTGGAACCTGGGCTAATTAGTTTGTGTTCTTGACCTATAAGAATAAGCAGTTAATGCTTGATTCCGCATTACGTATACCAACCTTCACAAGACTGCCAATGAAAATTGCATTATGACTGCATATTTCAAGACTCAGTCATGCGGGTTAAATGACATACTACAACAACAGGTACAACCTACCTACCGATGTTGGTAGTATGCTAACTAACTACCGTAGCCTATGTTTATAGATGGAGGTAACCATAGTTTTATTACTAGCTGTTACCCGCTACTTTGTACGCATTCGACAACCTACTTTCATAAAAACATGCGTAGCAGTAGGAAAGTAGGTATATAAATCCCATGTTAGAACTATAGCATTTAATAATTAAATAATTTAAAAGCATTAGGTAAGTTCTAAATGCAACGTTCTTCAATTGAAAATGTCAAAATTTATTGGCTGTCACGTCAAAACTTCAAAAATAGAACGTAATCGATACAAAGAAAGTAAAAATTGATGAACCAAAATGTATCTAAAAATATAGAGAAACATTCCCAACAAAGATTGTAAAAATCTATGAACCAATCGATCCAAACATAGAATCGAATTGAATTGTGAAAACTGAAATGATTCCACCATGCCTTGTTATAGTCGCGATTCTGTTTCGATATACATCATCATCATCAGCCTATAATAGTCCACTGCTGGACATAGGCCTCCCCTAATGAGCGCCATTGCGCCCTGTCCTCGGCTCGACGCATCCAGCTTCTGCCAGCAGCCTTTCGCAGATCTTCACTCCACCTGGCCGGAGGGCGTCCTACACTACGTTTGCCGAGTCGCGGTCTCCACTCAAGAACTCGTTTACCCCAGCGGTTATCGGTTCTTCGGCAGATATGGCCAGCCCACTGCCACTTCAGCTTGCTAATTCTCTGAGCTATGTCGACAACTTTGGTTCTATGTCGGATAGTCTCATTGCGGTTTCGATATACACTCGTATGTAATTTTAATATGATTCAAACGCAATAATTTATCTATCGATTACGACTTGAATGCTTGATTTTGAATGCTTTAGATCTAGTAAAATTAATTTATTAGGTACCAATAACATTTTATTGTATCCTTATTGCCAAACGAAACCAATCAGTATTTCGACACGCAAATATTGCAAGCAATTAATATATTATTATCAGGATGCAATAGATGTAGGTGGTAGATACGTTTAGATTATTTCCTTTAAGCCCACAAGCACTTGATGAGTCAACTGAAAAATATTTAGGAAATATTACCAAATAGGAACCTAATAATCGGTCTTGTAACTACTTAACAAAATATATGTAGTGTAGGTATACTAGGTATTAAACCTACGTTATTTTATTTTTATACAGCTACGCATAGAACAAAATGACGCGACGACGTCCAGTTAAAATTAGGAAGTTTAGCGGCCACGCTGGAATCGCGACCAATGCCGAATTAGTCTCATCCATTCCAAATTAAACTAAAAATCTATTTGTTGCCTTGCTAAATTGTCAAGTTCTACAAGAACTAGGTAAGTTGGGTGGAGATCCGTTGTCTCTGCCTGCCCCTTTGGGAAAGAGGCGTGATTTTATGTATGTATGTAACAACATGAAACAAATAAACGAATTTGAATTTGAAATTCTTCAAAGCCATAGACACCTTCGGTTTCACAAAGGCGCTACGTGTGGGATATACTGCGGAGCGGCGGCATTCGATAATCTAAGGGATATACCAATCTGTCTATTACCATACAAAGGTTCAGCCCACCTGTGAAGACTTCGTATCTTCGTAAATCATACGATGAAATGATATGGTTAAACATTTTGTTTTTAGCCGACTTTAAAAATGGAGAAGGAGCTGTTTTTTGTGTAATTTCAACAAGCGACCCGCCCCGGCTTCGCACTGGTGTAATGCTGATGCTAAATATTAGAGTTTAGCCAGTGTTTGCAATGTAAGCGCAAAAAATGTATTAGTAATCCACGACATCACATTAGATACCTCTCTAAAATGATCAGTGTTCCTCTACTATATTATGCAAGTATTATACATATAAACCTTCCTCTTGAATCACTCTATCTATGGAAAAAAACCGCATCAAAATCCGTTGCGTAGTTTTAAAGATTTAGCATACATAGGACATAGGGATATAGGGACAGAGAAAGCGAATTTGTTTTATACTATGTAGTGATGATACCATCAATTACATAAGTAAGAACCGATTTTAGAATTTTGTTTTTTTTTTGTGCGAAAGGGTCCGACTCTCGAGGTCCATACGATCGTATGGAATCTACCTACTTATACACATACCTACTTATAAACATACATAACGGTGGAAACCTTTCGATCATAACACCATCTTCTCGAGGGGACTTTGTGCTTTCATGGCAAAATAAGCTCTTGTAGATAGATAAAAAATTTATTTGGGAAAACACACAACTTGTAACTTCAGCTTGGGTGCATGTTTTTCCATTCCGTGAACATCAATCCGAGATTTGCATGTAAACATAAATAAGTAAGTAATATGCAATATCTTTATTTTAAGATAGGAGCAGGTGTTAACCATTTTATGTACTACCTATTATTATTTCTCGTTTTTCCCGTGCAGACTAAAAAACCTTCCTACAGTCAGACCCAATGTCTACGGCGTAAGTAAAAACTGTAGTTCATGATCAATTATCATAATTTCAACATGCAACGTCTGGAGAACCGGTAGCAAGGACAGTCAGCCACAAAAATATGTAAATGTGTGTCTGTATCATCTCCGAGCAATATCTCCGGTGTGCACTTAGGTATGTACGATGTGTTTCAAAAAAAAATAGAATTACCTACGCAAATATGATTTATTGTTATTCACATAACACGAGCTCTGAACGGTGAAGGAAAACATCGTGAGGAAACCAAACCAGTTAGTATTCTAATATGCGGCGATGGGCTTGCAACCTGTCACGTATGAAATACTAACTTCTGCAAGATGTGGGCATGTATGTATCAAATATGTATTTGTACATGCCTCTGACTACCCCCTTAGACATCTTCAAAGGATCTGGAATATAAAAGATCTGAGAGAATCTCTACCGCGCCTTGGGGATACAGTCGTGACCCTGTTTACGTGTTTACGTTTTACAGCACAAAGCGCGGGAATTAAATAGTATAACGTACCTACCCAACCCACGACTAACTGGACATAGGCCTGCTGGGACCACTTATTTTACTTTGTCTTAAACTAATTTTACTCCTGGTAGGTAAGAACTAAGGGACAAGCCTGTATCATAGATATTCTTTCAGATCTTTTTTGAGTTGACTGTATCCAGTTTAAAAGTACCTATACACGCTATCTAACCAGGTGAGGGTCTACATGCTTCCGAAATGGTTACAGCTATACAATAGTATAGGCATCTTATTGAGGACAACGAGTACCAGTTTAGCAGCTTCTTACTATTGGCAAACTCATGAGGTATGATGTAAAGACTATCGGCTTTATATCTTTAGGTAGGTACCTACTAGATACGAATGTGGAATAAATAAATTATCTGACGAATGTGAAATCTGGCGGAAGTGTCCTAAATCGATATAATAAGTATACAGCAGCGTTTGCCTACCACATACATCAGAAGTAAAATGCGTACACAACACACACACTCACACACACACACACACTCACACACACACACACACACACACACACACACACACACACACACACACACACACACACACACACACACACACGACATTGTAGTACCTAACCTACCTAGGTATCTGGGCCATTGTCTGAGATGGAAACTTGTCCAGCACGCAAACTACCTCAGCTTAATCGGCCTTATCCACCGAAAGAATGGTCAAAACGTTTCCTCGATGTTTTCCTTCATGTTATTTGATTCTATATACTTAAATATGCATATAATACAATATAATTAATATAATATTATCAGCTGCGGATTTTATCATTATCATCTTCATATCTCTTATATGTATATCACATTAGCTCACAATAGAGGAGTGGAAGAAAGGAACGGAGGCCTTTGCCCTGCAGTGGAATCACGGGTAATAATAATGTTCAGATTCCCAAGCCAGGACACTGCTTCAGGGGGAAGATCTACTACGTCTGTCTAGGGCCCTGTATAGGGCATCATGAGATGATGTGCTCCATGGTCTGCTTCTGTCGCCCCGTCTGTCCATTGACTTGTAGCGTAGATTAAGAATTGGTTTAGTTATTTATTTTAAGTTTAGAATTGTTTTAAATTTTAGTTTTCCTTTTAATACGACATCTAATAATAATAATAATCACAACAGCTTTATGAGGTCAATAGAACGCAAGTCAAAACGACATTCAGAATCTTCTAGAAAGAAATGAGTGAAAGAGCATTCCATGCGCCGACAAAAGGAAGTTCATTGTTCAATATGGTGCTAAAGAATAATGCAGATCCCACGGTTGCTATTACAGATTTTCTTGAAAAACCTCTAGTTCAAGGCGAAAATTTGTAGAGACAAGTTCATTGCGAGGCACCCAGTTTCCATTCGGTCTGTGGGTTTGCTTACCGCAGAGTTCTCAGCCCTATGGCCATACTTAAAAAATGTTTTAACATTGTGTAAGTAAGTACAAGTATCGTTATAATGTCTATAGTACGTGTACCAATTTCTGTCTTCCTACGAGCAGGGAAAAAAGTACCGATTCCAAATCTCTCAATTCCATATTCCATATGATTCAGAACAATATACAGATTGAAAACGTGACAAACTTAGAGCTTATGTAAACTTACAATGTACCTAATATTAGTGAGACTACTAATTGGAATCATTAGAATATCAGCATAAATAAAGTTGAACGGCCGATAAATTATGTCAATAAATACTGGTTGTTTATAAAACAAGTATTATAAACTGTTTCCGCTTGAATTGCAATAGATGATTGTATAATAACACTAGGCAAATGACTTCTGTAGGAAAGATCATGGTTAGATAAGTGTAGTTATTCTTGATTGCCCATTGTAAGCATTATATTCCAATTATGCGTATTCTAACATGAATGAACCCTAGAAGGTGAAGGAAAACATGAAACAAACCAGTTAGTATTATTTTTATGATTGGTCGGCTCTTGACCTCGAAACTTACACAGGCAAAAGTGAGGTCTCCGATGGACCGAGCCTTCCCAGAAGGTGCCTATTAACTCTTCTTAAAAACAACAGGGTCGTAGCTCAGCGGAAATACAGACGCTGGAAGTTGATTCCAATTTTTTGCAGTGCGCATAATGAAAGAACTTTGAAAACGCTTTGTTCTGATAGATGGAATATCAACCAAATGAGGATGATAGTCAGCTGTGCGTCTGAAGTTCCTGTTAAAGGACGGTGGAGGCGGAATAAGCAATAAGTAAAAAACACTCGACCGTTCACACTCAACCGATGATACGTTAGTGCGTCGAGTGTGAACGGTCGATTGTTTTTCTATACATTTGTCAGTTCTGGCGTTCCGCAACCGATAATACGCGACCGATATTCCGTTAGATATGAACCGACCCTTAAAAATGTCCAAAAGGTAGAGGCAACTCCATATTTCTTATTTGTCATATTCTTATCGACAATGCAGAAGTTTAAAATCTACACTACCTTCGTGTCACATGTTGCAAACTTATCGCCGCCGTATTAACAAACCAAAAGATCCGTAGAGGCTCGACTTTTACAAGTACAAAGTAGGTAAGTACGTTTAATACAACCACCAAAAATGTCCTTCTAAATTGTCAAATTGGATTATCGCGATCCACAATCTCATAATTCAATTAAACACACTGACAGACTGACACGGTCATGTAACAATTGACAATGTGATGGATATGGAGAGATTGGGTGCGCCGGCGCATTCGCGTCCGGTGTTGACGCAACTATAGTTCAACATTCAAATCCCATGGATTTTGGGTTTGTTTGATTTGAACTAGTTTCATACATGGACTTTAATACAGCTTTGGAACAGTCTTGGCTGTTTTTGGTCAAAAAGTGAACTTTTATCTTGAGGCTTTGCCTTATATTCAAATGAAATGAAATGATTTATTAAAAAGTCAAGTTCCTATATGTAGTCCTAAGCTCTCATACTTGGGTGTACTGTAAGGTATACTTCTGGGACCCTTGCTTTACGTCTCGCGTGATTGAATGCGATAAACCACAATCAGTGTTAAATAGCCACATTTTCCCACATAATGGGTGTTTACAACTTGCGATAACAATCTGCTTTATGGAGTACTGATCTAAAACCATGTTTTCGTTTTTGTAAGTAGCATGAAGTTAGTATGATTTCGAACAAATGGAATGTCCTCATTAAGAAAACTTGGAAGTGTAATTACTCGTAGAAGCACAATGATCCCATGTGAATTCCTGGATAAAAAGTAGACTATTATGTTGTCCGATAACCACCTCTATCTTCCAGTGAAAGTCCCACTCAAATCGGTTCAGCCTTTCCAAATATTAGCACGGAAAACAGACATACTGCAGACAGATGAACATTTAAAAAATCTATATTGTTTATAATGCACTTGAGAAAACACAGTTATTTTGAAATCACAGATAGTCACTTTAATTTTATTTTATGATGCTTACAAAATGACTTTGAATTGAAATCAATGATTCGTTGATTAGTTAAGAACAGAAGCCCATTGCTGCCCAAGCTGCACTCATTGAGCTCTAAATTACATTGTAATTTTTACTTAGACCCATACACAAAAATAACCATAGCCAAAAAAACCCGACTAAGTAAAATCTCCTCTTGTTCCAGAAGTCCTAGGAGCAATGTGCAAGCTGAAACGGATGAGGTAGCATGTCGGGGTCGGCGCTGGGGCTGGCGGGCGCGGGGGGAGCCGAGCGGCGCTACTCCGTGCCCTCGAACCCACTGCTGCATGACCCGAGAGGGATGCACTCTGAAGACCTGCATGCTTGGTCTATTTATAGGTGAGCATTTGTTTCCTTTCACCTTCCCTCTCTCTTACTTCCCTCTGCGCTAACGCGGGTAGCGCTCCGAAGACTTGCCTGCATGGCGATTCGCATACTTACCTACCTATTCGTATGAAGAGTATTAGAGAATACTTAGTGTAAACTGAAAGATTGGCTTATATCTTCGATCTTCGTATCATTCTTTCTTGAATCCCTTACTAGATTTCGGAAATTCTACTAAATCTTAAGAGTCGAGCTTGTATGGACTGATTTCTTTTACAGGCAAAATTTAAACTCGGACTTCACCGACAGTGCATTAGGGAGCACCGACAAGAGTCCCCTGCCATATGGAAACTTCCAGCTCAGAGATACCACCGTGCAATCTATCTTGTCACATCCTCGATATGGCCCAAAGTAAGTCTCCTCTCCTTTAAATAGAAGAGAAACGATGATTTTGGCAATTTGTCATAGCTTGAATGGCGCATGCAAGCGTCATTTCCAAAAACAAAAAAAAACTGCATGCATAAAAAAATATGGGAATTAACCTTTGATGTAGGTAATATTTCATAGGAGCAACTGACACAGGAGTCACGCTTCATTATGCAATAACCAAACCAAATGAAATAATGGATATGGGACCGATTTAAATGCGAGTATATGTAGAACTCAAGGATGTGTTTCATTTAGTTCTCGTTTCCAGATCAGCGCTTGGGTCAAACATGTACACATACCTCAAGTTCGGGCTGCCCCGGGTCTTCCCACCGAACCACAACGGGTCACAGAGATCTGGCACGCCCAAACCGAAAACTTCTATTGGAAGTGCAATGAAACCGGCGCCTAGGTGAGTTCCTGAATAAAAGTTCCGAGGTGTTAGAGTGCAGAAGCCACCTTTTAAGTAGAATTATTTGCATAGTTTCTGTTCTCATGTCCTTAGTGATATTTTTGTCTTTTTGAGAATAAATTATGCACGTATATTTGAGATAAAATTAAGTAACCATAAAAGTCTTGAGAGGAGATAAGTATGAATGAAGTGAAAATGGCTGTCCAAAACATGAAGAATGGCAGAGCGTGTGGACCAGATGGAATACCGGTTGAAGTATGGAAGTTCTTGAAAGCGGATGGATGGAAATGGCTGACTTTATTCTTCAACAAGTTGTTACATGAGGAGGCGATCCCGGATGAGTGGTGCAGCAGTTCACTGGTGCCCATCTTCAAAAACAAGGGTGATGTACAGGACTGTAACAACTACCGAGGAATAAAGCTCATGTCTCACAGTATGAAAGTGTGGGAGAAAGTGATAGATAGAAGAATGAGAGATGAATGTGAGATTACCCAGAATCAGTTTGGTTTTATGCCAGGACGGGGGACCACAGATGCGATTTTCGCCCTACGCCAACTCTGCGAAAAGTACCGCCGTGCGCATAAAGACTTGCACCTGGTCTTCATTGACCTCGAGAAAGCGTACGACCGAGTTCCCCGGAAAGTTCTGTGGTGGGCTTTAAAAGAGAAGGGAGTGCCAGGTAAGTATGTGAGGATTGTGAATGCGATGTATGCAGGGGCACGAACAAACGTCCGGTCCGAAGCCGGCGTCACCAACGAGTTCAATGTGGCAGTAGGTTTGCACCAGGGGTCGGCTCTAAGCCCTTATTTGTTCCTCCTCGTAATGGATGCTCTGACATCAGACATACAGGAGGAGGCACCCTGGTGCATGTTTTTCGCCGACGACATTGTTCTCGTTGGAGAGAATGCAAACGAGGTACAAAGCAGACTGGGAAAATGGCAAGAGAAATTGGAAAGAGTAGGCCTCAAGATCAGCCGCACTAAGACAGAACACTTGTACTGCAACTTTAGTGGCTCTTCTAATTTCTCATCGATTGCTCTAGATGGTGTAACCCTACCAGTCTGCTCCGATTTTAAGTACCTTGGTTCGCTTCTCCAAAACGACGGCAATATTGACCGGGGCGTAAATAATAGGATGAATGCGGGATGGATGAAGTGGCGACAGGTCTCAGGGACGATATGTGACCCGCGAATGCCCCTAAAGCTAAAGGGAAAAGTCTACAAAACGGTCATCAGACCTGTCGTACTGTATGGATCTGAGTGCTGGGCCACGAAAGCGACGGATGAAAGAAGAGTGCATGCGACTGAGATGCGAATGTTGAGATGGATGTGCGGAGTGACGCGAATGGATAAGGTGAGGAATGAATATATTAGGGGAAGTCTGAAAGTAGCGCCGGTGACTGAAAAGTTGAGGAGCAATAGGTTAGCGTGGTATGGGCATGTAATGCGGAGGGATGAAAGTCATGTAACTAAAAGGGTGATGGAAATGAATGTGAATGGATATGTGAGTAGAGGTAGACCTAAGAAAAGATGGATGGATTGTGTGAAAGAAGATATGGAAAAGAAAGGAGTTGATGACGAGATGACGAGTGATAGGGGAGAGTGGAAGAGGAGAACATGTTGTGCCGACCCCGCATGAGCGGGATAAGGGCAGGCCAATGATGAATGATGAAAAGTCTTGAGGCGTACTAAAGTCTTACGCTAAAGTGGTTCTTTAGTACCTACCTCATTACCTATCGTTGAAATGTTAACTATCCATTTTCATTAACGTATTAATGATATAAAGTTCTCGTTAATAATGAGTTAGTGTCCAATAAGTAACTGAATATTTCCCAGGATACAAAGACAAAGCAGAGGCGTCCGGGAAACCTCATCAGGGTACGACAGCTCAGACAACGAAACCGCCACGAACTACAACAAGTACAGTCGGAAGTACCGCTCCGATCCAGACTTCAGGATGCAGAACGTCCATCCATCATACCAGGTAGTATGTTTCCCAATTTTATTTTCTGATATCGCACATTCACTCACTTGACTTCAGAACAACACAAGTAACATAACTATCAACATCACTATCAACTATCAACACCATTTATGTAGGTAATGATGACCTTGATCAAAAGACACCAAATAACCTTGGAGTAGCCAATCCAGGCCCATACTTGGCTGAGACGCAAGAGGTGCGACTGCGATTCCCGCAATGTGACAAGTGTTTGCATATTCTGCAGTTATTTGTTCCTTCTCTGGGTTTGGTGGTAACTGGTTCTCGTAGTTACCAAAATGCACGGCACAAGGAATCCTAGTGTCTCTACATGACTGTTGAGTGTAAAAAACAAGCTAAGCTTACCTCTCTTTCCAGCCAACGGGTGTGCCATTAGTTGCGATGCACCAAGCCGGCATCCGTGAACCTCACTGGACCAGCTCCAGGAACAAGTCAGTCAGCGAAGCGAACCTGCTTGGCATCGACGCGAGAGACGCAAGGGAATCCAGACCTCATCGCTCGCAGTACAATCGGCGGAGCAGCGTCGCTGATTATGCACCGGATGGAGATCATCAAAGGTATCTGAAAGCGGCATAGAAAACAGGATCACGATATCAATAGACATGGTAGAGATTCTCTCAAATATTTTAGGGAATTCAAGATCTTTTAGATGTCTGAGCTAAGATCTCATAGGCATGTTCAAAAACATAGTAGTACCATGCCCATTTCGCAGAACTTAGAATTCCTTATGTGACAGGCAAGTTACAAGCAGTTCTAAAAGTCTGTGATTTGTGCATTTCATCATCAACATTGTCTTCAGCCTAACTTCACCACTGCTAGATTAGGCCTCCCTAAGTTTGTGCCATCGACCACGCTGCACTAATCTGTCGTATCGGCGGCCCACAAAACGAATATCGTCTACTTACCTATCTGTCATCACCACACCTCGTTACGTGTCTTTAGGTTACGTTTTATTTCCAGTTATATGATGTCTCCATCACACCTTGGAGGCAGGATGTCCAAAGCCGGCAGTCACATGTCCATAGCACACTCAAGAAAGCACTCCACGCTCCGGCCTGGCGACCATTTGGATGGATACACACATTCTGCGTACATCTATCCTAATTATTATGTGAGTTTCCCCAACTGCCTTTTCTTCTTCTTGTCTTGTCACTAGATCTTATGAACCAGTATGGCAAAAGGATTTTAAGTACAAAGAGGCTCCTTTCATGCACTCAAAAGTCAAAAGTCAAAAGTCAAAAAGCATTTATTCAGTAGGACCGCTGGGATCACTTTGAAAGCTTTGCTGGGAGCACTATTGCTTGTTTAAATTGTTCCTTGCCACTTGTTCCCCTGAAGGTGTATCTTATTGTCTGTCGGCACCACGAGGTATACCGTGTGAGGGCAGTGAATTGTATTACACAAAATTTCACACAAATCATTAGAGCTCTTTCCTAGATATCAAAGTATTAACAAATAGAAATGTATATGCAATAATTGCTCAGCGAAAGAAAGATTGAATACTTTACTTATTCAGGATAATGTTTCAGGTAAACAGTTTAGAAATAACATCTCCGGAAAACAAGATGACGCTTCTCGTGTCGGGGCTGAGTTTCGAAGTGAAGTCGGGCGAGATACTAGCTGTGCTGGCGACCTCGCAACAAGAGGCTACTGGGCTTCTGGATGTATTGGCTGGAGTTCGAAAAGTAAGTCAATAAGACAAGATAGCTACAAACCAGAGTCGCTGGAGACAAGCTTTCTATACCTACAGAATGACACATGGTCATCACAATCTTCAGGGATGAAGTACCGACCACAAAAAAGTGTTGTGTTGTGATACCATGGTACCCCCCACGACAAAAGAAGATACAGACCTACCTAGATAGTTTCTTCCTCTCTAATGCTTACACGATGCTAATGTTTTGTTTGATATAAGCTATAGAATAATAGAGATGCTCATGAAACAGGCATCACAATAACTGAAACATTGTTTTCAGAAACTATCAGGTGATATAGTCCTGAACGGACAGCCAGTAGCATCTTCAACTCTTCGTAAAATAGCGGCGTACGTCAGAAATGATACCAACCTGTGTCCGTGGATGACAGTGGAACACACTCTAAGGTTTCACGCAGCTCTGCGACGGCCAAGAAGTAACCATAATCAAGTCAAAATGGACGATAGAGATCGGGTAAGTGTTTTCGATAATCTTTTAAATGTAAATCTTTAAAACCCTGACTCTGAAGATATAAGGTTTTCTTTAACTTCTATACCTTATAACTAAACTAATCTTGTGAATTTCTCGTTCCAGATAAATCTTCTAATAGAAGAATTAGGCCTAGAACAAGTGCGAGACACGAATGTTAGTCGTCTAACGCGTTCTGAAGTCCGACGTCTAAATGTCGCTTGCCAACTCCTGCTAGACATGGCTGTACTAATCTTAGACCAGCCTACGAAAGAGATGGATATATTTGATACATTTTTCTTAGTGGAGTATTTGAGAAACTGGGCCAGTACAGGACGAGTGGTGATTATGTCATTACATCCGCCAACGTATGAGATATTCGCAATGTTAACGAAGGTTTGTAAGATAAAGTTATTCTGATGTTTCTAAGGCTTTTGATTACGTTGACTTTAACTCTAGTTCGTAAAAATATTAATTTTATAACCTATATTTTCGTGTTTATGATCACATAACTACCACATTATGAACCTATATTTAAAATGACAGGAAATATCATGGTAATCCATCATTCCCTGGTGTACCTCAAGGCTTTTTTAGTACCAAGTTTGTTCGACAACTAAACTATGAATTATTTTTCAGGTAGTATTGATTTCAGCCGGTAGAACTATGTTCAGCGGCTATAGAAGGGATATGTTGCCATATTTTGCTTCTATAGATTATCCCTGTCCAGCTTTCAAGAATCCTTCAGATTACTATTGTAAGTACCCTTCTTACAAATTGCAATGGAAAAAAAAACTTTGTGATTATTAACTGCTGGGAGGGGTATTTTGTTTGATTCGTCGGGAAACACCGGCCTTTCGAATGAATTAAAATACTCCTGTAACAATAAGCTTCATAGTTTGTCTAACATAAAGTTGAAATATAGGTATGAATGCTTTTCTATAGATATTTTGTCAAATCAATTCGGTATCAAAGTATCTACATAAAATTTTCCCTTGCAGTGGATCTAGTAACACTAGACGATCTATCACCAGCGGCAATGCAAGAGTCATCAGGTCGGATAGAGGCGTTAGCAGGAGTATTCGCAGGGGCACAATCTCCACCTGAGCCACCTCCACCTGTGCCGTTGCCAGCGCCCGTGAATAGACCTAATGCTTTTGTACAAGCATTTGCACTTATTGAGTAAGTTCTATCTTGATTAACCCGTGCACTGGCAGGGAACCTACTCCCGGTCGCCTTCAATACGGCCGGTGCGCTGATGCAGGTGACGGCTATCACTGGTATTTGATTAGCGTTTGGTAATAAGACCAAGGAAAAGTAAGCTTTGAGCTTGAAGCCAATTTCATCGACGGGGTTTCTATAGCGCCTGAATACCTCCATTCTGGGTTAACGATTTTAAGAGCCGGGAAATAAGACTGAAAGCTCTTTGTTGTTGTGACATCAGCGGTAACCAACCAATCAATTTTGTGACCGAGTCACGTCGTTAAACTATACCGGTTAACGCAAACATAAGCATGAGAATGGCTCTCGTGGTTTGGCTATTAAATGTAGTGTTTTTGTAAAGCCATATCATTAACAACAATAATCTTTTCTTTTCCAAATTAATTATGAGTCTGTAGAAAATTGTACTCTTCAGAATTCAAGATAACTTCGGCAGAAACTGCCACCTCTATATCCACATTTCCGTCTTTCACATTCTTTTGTTTTATAGAAAGAGCCTGGTGTTCTCCCAAATGACGAGTCTCTCGAATGTCATCGTGCGTGTGCTGATCGCTGCAGTAATGTCTCTAGTCACCGGGACTATCTTCTGGGACCTGCCTTCTACTGATGCTAAGGTATACAATTCCATTGGATTTCAACAGCAATCAAATCTCAAAATAACTGCAACAACCGTATTCGTGGGTGTACTGGAGTATTTCTAACCAGCATAGCGATTCATACGTCAGCGGTTCCGCTGTTCAACCGACCGCAACCAATCGCAGTACAGGAAACGTCAGTTTTGATACAGTATGTATCGCTATGCATGACTTTATGATGAAATCGATGCTGCACAACCGTTGTCGTTAGCTAACTGAAGTTTTATCTGCAATTTTCAACTACCCTCATTTGATTTGAAAAATCAGGACCCTACACACTGCCCTATTTTTTTATATTGAAAATTTATTGTAGACTATTTTTCTATTATTTTGTTTGTTTCTTCTAGCTAACACAAAACGACCGCATCGGATTCCACTACGCAGTGATGTGTCTCACCGTATGGCCTATACTACTCTGGCTAAGTGCGAGAGAAGCGGCCTCTATGAGGAGACACGTGGAACGGGATATCGCCGTTGGACTTTACTCCAGGACTGTGTTTATATTGTTTGATGTGAGTAGGTACAGAATATTTTAAAATTTTAATCAGAATTCTAGATCACATCATTTTGTAACTCAATAATAGAGCCGATTTTATAGGGTTTGTAAGCTAAGTAAGTTCGTATGAATGAGTCAGTGGTCAACTCTGGTGACGGAGTTTTTAGGCCGCCTTAAGGCCTTCAATTCCATCATGGCTTAACGACTTAAATAGCCAGGACCAACAATTTAACGTGCCCTCTGAAAATGCCACTAGCGGTCACCCATCCACTGATATACTGTTTCGAACGTTGCTTAACTTCGACGATCTATCAAGAACGACTAAGCAAGCACGACCACGAGCGCTTCGTAGTTCGCAGTTTGTAGGCTATGATACCTAAACAAATAAAATGTGCTTTCTTTTTCAGCAATTTCTGGAGATTTGGTCTTCCGCATTAACATGGCTGGCTTATTTGGTCCCGAGCTACGCCATGTCAGGGCTCTACGCTCAATCGATGTCACTTTTCGATGGCTTTTATTTATATTTAGGTGAGTACTAGAATAACCCATCTAATTTAAATTCAGACTACAGTTGTCTTCTCACGAAGGTCTTAATTGTGTGTGTAGGATGATGCACGTTATTTCTGTGTGCGTAAGGGAAACGCTCTATGGACGAATGAGCGCTCAGTATCGCTTACGCACACAGAAACAAATCTACACACACCACCAACCCGCCTTCGAGAGAACCGCACACAGATCATCTTAGTGTCGAGTCAGAAGTGGTGGGTGTTATATCTTTTTAATTTTCTCAGGTTACACTGTGGTCTACCTAATAAGCATACAGATGCTATGCCGTGCCACCATCTTCGTGATCCCCATGGAGAAGACAGCAGCGATTATCTCTGGTCTCTGTCTACTCCTCGGCACATTGGTGAACGGAGCTTTGCTGCATCAGCATGACTTGCCCAGATACGTCAGGTATTTTAAGCAGTAGAAAGACTAAAGTATTTTAATTAAATATTTTGTTTCCGCTAAAAACTAAAACGCTTTTCGATTTTAAAGTGTCAATATTCGTTTCTAGGATTTAGAATTATAGTTTTAAGAAGTGCTTGTAATTCGATTACTCGTAATATTAACACACGAGAAGATTGATCTCCGTTTCACAGATTGTGCGTTGATTCTTCAAAAAGGCTTTTAAAAGACAATTGTTTTTTTTAGTTTGATTCTATTTAAGTTTTGAGTTTACTTTCATCTATGTAATACTAATAACGATTTACAAACCAACTCAAATAAGGTAGGTATACGTTGTGGCTAATTTTGTTTTATTTTTGTTTTATCAGATGGCTTGAATATGTATCACCATCGCGATGGCTGATGCCAGAAGTGCTGAGAAAAGAGCTCAGTGAGATCGCCTTGAAAAGCAGTATTAGTAAAGAAATGAGGTGCACCAACAAACAGGTAAAACCTTTATCTATACTAATAATATAAAGAGGAAATATTTGTTTGTTTGTACGTTTGTTTGAATTGAATAGGCTCCGAAGCTACTGGACCGATTTGAAAAATTATTTCACCATTAGAATCCTGCATTATCCCTGATGAATATAAGCTATATTTTATCCCGGGAAAGTGAAGTTTTCCCGAGGGAACGCGGGTAACACCGCGACGGACAGCTAGTTTTTTATATGAATGAAATTGATTCTTAGAACTACGAAGAGAAGAAGTCCTCTTTTTGTCATGTACAGTTATTTTTTCAAACCAGTTTGGCTCCTTTCGTAAAGAACTTGTATTAAAATTCATGTATTTATTCCACAGAGGCCGTACCAAGACATAATAGTGCAATCTGTTTGCCCACCGCCGAACGGAACCCAAGCACTTTCTAACTACGATTACTTCAGACCTTATCAAATTTGGGAATTAAATGAACACACCTTCCTAATAGCTTTAGCTATCTTCTATGCAGTATTTTCAATAATAGGTATGATAGCGTTTGCTGCCGATTGCAGTAAGTACGTGAAGAGGAAAGAAAGAACGTCAATGAAAGGACATAAAGTTACTGCAAGTACGCCTTAGTTACCTAGATCTTCCAATTATGCTGTAATTCCGTCTCTGTCTAGCTCTTGGACTTTTGCATTGTGCGACAGAGACAGATATAATGCACGTTCTAAAGAGTCTGCTGTTATTCCTGCCTCTGTCTATACATTTGTTTTTACATTGTAAGACAAAGACGTCCCGGTTTTCGGCTATGCTACAATAGCGTGCTAACAATGTCTGTCAAATATAGAGATGTTATTGAATTAGTTGATTGAGATTTTCGTACTGAAAATCATTTTGAACAGAGTATTAAATTAGGGATTATTAGAGTAATGAAAGTTGGGTTGGCGCTAAACTTTGGCTCAACTAATCGTAGGACAGTTGAAACAAAATGGCGCGTCATTAGACCAATCAGAGAAGATCTTTTAGCTCTGTCGCCATCTGTTGATCCTTTCGTGAACTGATAACAGTCAACTGTTTTTGCAGTTTTTTAAGAATGTACAAAATGTCATAATAATTTATAATTCGTTTAGTCTCATTTATATTCATAGCCAATAAGATTTAATCAACTGCAAGTTATAATAATTATTAGTTTATTTTAAGGAAATTCAATGCAACAATGGTGCAAAATAAAATAAAAATTTAGGAATCCAGGTGCGATTAACATTAAGTAGTTATTTTATGTTAGGTAGGTACTTAATAAACTATAGTTAATGAAATAATAACATCTTAAAACCTGAAAAACTACATAGCATTATATTTCTTCTTTTAAATCCTGTATGTTACTTTTTGTCATTTTGCATGATAAATTTATTTATATTGTCTAGAATGATTTTCTTCCTAGAAAGGAGGCCATTCAGGCTCCATACAAAGTTGGGCCCACAAGTCAAAAGTGCCGGCCAATGAAAATAAAGGTCACACCACTACAGTAGTGAAAATGTCAATCCGAGTATTATTCATTATGGCACAAAGTCTCGAAGTCCACTACTTCAATTATTGTACGCCCACGATGGGCAAACTGTTGATACTTATCTATAAATATCTTTACATCTTTGTAAAACACAGTTGAACACTAAATTTTTCTTATTTTTCTTTTATTTCAAAAGATATCTAAGTTGAAAAATCTGGATTTTCATACAATTAAATTTTTAGACTTGCAAAATCATTCGAAGTAGTTGTCGTATTGAAAAATACTTCGATTGACTTCCCCAATAGTTGTTTGCAGTGACACTTTTATTTTTGTTGGCTGGCACTTTTACTTTTGGGCCCAAAATGAATGAGCTCCTTTGTACTAAAGGTATATTTTTTATTTAACAGTCAACACTGCCTTTGTAAATGCTCATTTCGGAAAGTGTTCAAAATTATAGTAATAATGAAAATGAATATAAATTACTTAATTTTATTTCATAAGTTAGTTAATAAAGTGGAGCCATATCACTTAATTTTAGAAAATTGTAATTTAAGTTACCCTTACGAATAAATATAATAGAATAAATAAATAAAACTATAATGATTTAAACTTGTTTTTATTTTATGATTTCCAACACTTCAAAATAAATTAATTTAACAAATAAATTATGGAACACATTGATTGCAACGAATATTTACATTTAAAACATAACATGAATTATTTTGTTAAATATTTAAAGAGAATATAAAATATTGAATTGTCACTGACATTCTTCATATAAACAGTTTTGTATAACTGGGGCGTTTTTAAAATCTGTGGTATTATCACCAGAATTACTTACTTTTTCTAATTTTCGATCTCTATTTTTAAAAGCAGTGCTTCGGATGGACTCTTAATATGTTTCTAATTAAGCGGGCTAAGTACTTTTAAATTTCATTAGCTCTCTAGATCCTTTAAAAAGAGGTCTAAAAATCGAATCCATTTTACAATTTTTAAGTTTGAGTACATGTACGGTTTTCGATTGACAGAGCGTATCGGAACAAACTATAAGTACAGGGTGTTAAAGCTTATACTACGGATTTCCTCCATCCAGACCCACGAGTTTTTTAAACCTGTAATTTTCTAGTATGTCTACATTTTATAATCTGTTAAAAAATACGGGTGTTTTTTTCATCAAAATTAACCCATACCAAACAACAAAACCCAACTACAATAAAACGCAAAAAGGCAAGCAATGCACCAAAAAAATCCTCACCCTGAATAAAATGCATCTGTCCTAACAACAAAACGCAACTACAATAGAAAAGGCAATGACGAAAAAAAATACCTCGACCTGTATACAATTTTGGTAGCCGCAAACAAATATGAACTTTACAGTAATCACATGACAGTTTAATATCCTTTGACTGCACAGTCCGAAAACGCTTTGTCAAATAAGAAAATCGAACCAGTAGAACGCAAATGAGTTCAAGTGCATCAGCTAGTATGAAATAGTTCATGATACCTTTTGCAAATTTCACATACACAAGGTGAGATTTTCGGTTTCACTCGTCGTCTCTCCCTTGGTTTATCATGTTCCTCATCTATGTATCGACTCTCTAGTATTAATTTCTGCAGTCTGTCTTCGTTCGGAAGGGTTATTCTTTCTGTTTCATAGTTGGATCTGGAATGAAAATAATAATTTTAAAAAATCATTGACTATCTGTTTATTTTATGATCCCGGCGAAACATAAGAATGTGTTCCTGGATCCAGATTTCTGGCCAACGGGCATCGTGTACCGTCGCTTTAGGGAGGCAGCGCGAAAGCAAAGTCCCTCTAGTGTAGGTTTAGTTAATAAGTAGGTAATTATTATATTATTTATGTGTACATTATACATAGTTGTATCTAAGATATTTATTTATAGCAATAGTCTAAATAATTTTTATTATATTTGTTAATACCGTGTATTTTTATAAAAATCTTTTTACTCGGTCTACCGCGATACAGGCTTGGCCTACTGCGGGGTCCGTTGTAAATTATTTATGTATGAAATAAATAAATAAATAAAAATTTGTCCAGACTAATCACCGATTTAAATGGGAATTTCACTAGAAGATAGTGTTGGTAGGCATAATCATTTCATTTTTATCCCAGAAATCCTACAGGCTCGGTTTACGCGGTAAAATAAATAATATAGGTACCGCCGCAAACGCAATCGCGGGTACAGCTAGGCATAAAAAAAGCTTTCAAAACTCTTCATTCACAAACAAAAAAAAAGAAATTTTCACCTGGAATCGTCATCACTAAACCGTTCCCTCGAATCTTTTCTGATCCAAGCTCCCTCGCTCACTTCAACATTATACACATTGTATTGAGGACATTTTTTAGGTCGGCGAGTCGGAGAACGACGATTTTGCTTGGGCTTGTGATGAGGACTGGGGGAAGGAAAGGTGGTTTAATTGGGTTAGGTCTTACTTATTAAGGATTAGGCAAATATTGTTAACAAAATAAATTAATCCCACTTATATAATAAATAATAAAATAAATAAATAAATAATGCTGGACTTTTTCACACAGCATCATCTAGCCCCAAAGTAAGCAGAGCTTGTGTTATGGGTACTAAGATGACTGATATACTAGTTATATACTTTTATAAAGCTGAAAGATTGTGAGTTTGTTTAGATGTTTGTGTTCTGTGTTTAAACCGGTGAAGCGATTTAGATGGAACTTGGAAAAGGTGATAGTGACCTGGAATAGCATATAGGCTATTCAAAATGTTGGTACCACGTGAGCGAAGCCGCGCACAGAAGCTAGTAAGAAAATAAATGTAATAAGTAAAAATAAAATAAGCAAGCACATTAGACATTTCACACATCATCTAGGCCCAAAGTAAGAAGAACTTGTGTTAAAGGAACCACTTGATTGATTAGAAATTTTTTTTTACTCTTTGAGACTGACCTCGAACTTGACCTCGACATTGACCTTGTCTTATTTGTACAAATGCATTTGCTCTTAGTTTACTTTAAATCTGGATAAAGTAATATTTGAAAATATATTGAAACAGGATTGTCTGCTTACTTGGGTCATTTTGTGAAGTGATATTCAGATCAGGTTTTTTGGACATGACCTTGAACCGCCTGACCTCGACCTTGACTTCAACATTGACCTCACCTCAGTCTATTTGTAGTATACTTACTTCGGACATTTACAAGTGACATTGAGCTCGGGTTCTTTAGGCGTCAGGCTGCAACATGACCGTGACCCGCCTGACCTCGACCTTGACCTTGACCTCGTTACTGACGGCGGTCTTTTGTGGGAGCTGGAGCATTTGTTCCTGTAATATGAAGTTCAAATTAAATTTTAAATTTAAAAAGTAAGTAAGGTCGTATGAGTAAGTGGCCAACTCTGGAGACGGAGTTTATAACCAATAAACATTTAATTTTATTTTATTTCAATAGCAATAAGGTTGAATCAGCTATGGTACTGAGTGACGAAACAATACCTTATATTTATCTATACAAAATAAGGTTGTGTGTTTGTGTGTACCTGTGGTACTGCGCAGAATGGCAGACCTGCCTCTGCCTTGCTTCCGGATCATTCTGTGAGCAGCGGCAGGAGGTAGGCTTGATCGGCATTCCACAAGGTTGGTTCCAAACCTCGTCGATACGCACCTTCGTTGCTATCTCGATTTTCGGAGATAGGATACCCTAGGAATAAATTTTTATTAAACCACAGCATAATGTCATAGAAAAATACATTGACTAGCCTCACTTGACAGCCCACTGAAGCTTGAAACACATTTTTTTTAATGATGAATAGGTCAGCTCTTGACCTCGAAACTTACATAGAGGCAAGAATGTTAAAACAAACACTAAAAGTAAGTATTTAAACACCTCAAACACCTAAAAGAAAGCGAGGTTCAAAACCGTGAGTGTTATCCTGTCGGGTAGGAACAGGAGTAAAAGCACCTAGTTTTTAAGACTATTCTAAGTGATCCCAGCTATCCTACTGAATAAATCTTTTTTATAATGTGACTAGTATAGTTTTTTGTTGGCAAAATAAAGTTATTTGTATTTGTATTTGACTTTAATAGTAGCATCATCATCATCATCCACAACCTGACTTTGCCCACTGCTGGGTATAGGCCTCTCTTTCTTTATGCCACTTTTAATAGTAGCATACTGACCCATTAATTGCTCTGCTGAGTGACAACCATTTTAGAAAATAATGTCTCTTTTATGAGAGGTACAGGATAGAAGAGGCTGGCGTAAAAGAAGGGCCTATACCAGATCCAAAATCTTAGTCATGTTTTGAACTCACAGGAAACTCCTTAGACCTCCTCATGAGTAGATCAACTCCATCATTGGAGCACATGTTTGGTGGGAACAGCACGTCATTCAGAGCCCCAAGGTACTGGGCCAGGATGTTGCATTCTCCTGTTGTACAGTCTTCAGTCCACTGCACCAGCTCACAGTATATTGTTTCATCTTCTGAGAAGTTACATTAAATGTTTAGGATGAACAGGATCACAATTATTTATAGATTTTGGGAAGTTCAAGATTTAAAAATTACTTACTTATTCATTATCATTTTTGTCTGACCTATAACCCCACTCATGTTGGATCGGCACAAATATGTTATCTTGTTCCATTCTACCCTCTTATTCATCAACTCTGTATTCACTCTTTTCTTCTCTTCCTCTTTCACATAATCCATCCATCTTTTCTTAGGTCTACCTCTACTCACATATCCCTTATTTTAAAATATATTATTATATAAATTATATATTTTTCAATATAAAATTTTTAAATTAATATCCCTATAGTCTTTTTCACGCCGGAACGTATGCAAGACACATTGAACTTGTTTCGTTTCAGGTTGTGTGGCTCACAACAATTTTGAAACAAAAAAGTCAAGAAAAAAAATTAAACGATAAAACATACAAAAAAAAATGTTTTTGTCTATTTCCTGTTTAATTATTTCATAAATTATCATAAACGAGCCATAAAATATAAATAAATAAACAATAAACATTTTCTAAAAAACTCCGCCAATTAACAGTACTAAATAAAATGGAACGTAATCTATTAGAGAGTGCAAAAATGAAAATCGAAACAGTTGATGAATCGATAAGTAAAGAAATAATCGTTGGTTTAGTAATTTCGTCTATGAATGAACCTTGTAATCGATTGAGATGAATTGATAGTAGTGAAACAAAAAGCGATTTTGATAATCTCGATTAAACTTTAGGACATTACTATTAGACTGATTTTGACATTATCTCGAAGTGTCTTGCATACGTTCCGGCGTGAAAAAGACTATAATCATTCAACACCCTTTTGTACTACAGGCAACTTACTCAATAAACAGCAGATATTGTTCAAAGCGCAGGTTTCCTGAAAGCGCTTTCTGAAGTAGAATATGTCTTTGAACATGAGGGGGAACATCGGAGGTAGTAGGCAAGTCTGATAGCTTGTTCCGAGCGCAAACACTGTGAGAGACACCCGGCCATCTTGGCATAACCAGACCCCAGGGCAGGATACCTAGAAAATAACATAACATCAGAGTTAAAAGCTGGTTTTGTGGCTAAACACACAGGTACAGGTACAACCATTTTTCAAACTTAGCGAAAATAGGTCACGGAAAGTTGTATTGTTAACGTACCCTTTGAATTTCTATTTCAACTGTTAATTCAATGATTTTGGGCATATTGCTAAAACACAGGCACACTATCCATGTAACTTTTCATGGGTATCATTTTGTTTAGCGCCGGAAAATTGAAATTTTTCGCAGAATTTTCTAAAATTCAATGTTTACATTTTTGCAATTCAATCAATTTTGGTACATTACGTTTCTATTGGTCATATACCAAAAAGAGTGCTTGCAGGTTGTAGTCAAGCCAATCGAGAAGCTTTATACATAATTGACAGCTTGTTCAGCCAATCAGATAACAGTTTTTCATATTTCCATGACAACAGCGTATTCAGGCAAGTGTCTAATTATGTGTCAAAGTCAATGTCAGATCTCTCGCTCACACACGTGTGTTTGTTTGGTTTGTTTGTTGTTGTGTTGTGTATTTCATTTAGAAGCCACTTTGTGTACCTATTATAGCTACCGCATTTTTAGGTTCTGTTCTAGATTCAGAATCCAAATAACAGGAAATGTCTATAAAACCATCAGTTGTTCATTGGTTTAGATTGGATCTGCGTATTCACGACAACTTGGCGTTGAGAAACGCTATAAATGAAGTAAGTTTTTGAATGTTACCACTGAATGTTAAAGTAGGTAGGTAGGTATTTAATTTATAAAGTTGATACCGCACCGAACTCACCGGTACTTGGTGTCATCATGCACCGCGACTAACCGCAACCAAGGACGAAAAAGACTACCGCTAACGAGATGATGGGTGGGCCTCTCAAGGCTAAGCAAGCGTAACGTGACCTTGAACGTTTGTTTTATTTGCAGGCTGAGAATCGGAAACATTTTCTTCGCCCAGTTTACTTCATAGAGCCAGATATAAAGAGCAAAATTGGATCAAACCGTCTAAGATTCCTTATTCAAAGTCTGCAAGATCTTGATTCCAATCTTAAAAAACTTAATAGTCGTCTGTATGTTGTGAAGAGTAAAGCTGCTGATAGTTTACCCAAACTATTTGATGAATGGGCGGTAAAGTATGTATCTACTCAAGTTGATATTGATCCTCTAATTGTGGAACAACATGAGGAAATCGAAAAAATCGCAAATGCAAAGGACATATTCTTCAATAGTAGAGTACAACATACAGTTTATGATCCAAACTCTGTTCTTAAAAAGAACAATGGAGGTGTACCTCTGACATACCAAAAGTTTATGTCACTTGTTAATGATATCCAAGTGAAAGATACCATTGAAATTACTAAACAGTTATCAGACGAATGCAAACCACCTGATGATAATCTGTACACAGTTCCAACCCTCAATGATCTGGGATTGGACGAGTCAATTATGGAGCCATCCAAATTTCCAGGTGGAGAAACTGAAGGTAGAAAAAGACTTGACCTATACATGGCTAAGAGGGAATGGGTGTGTAAGTTTGAAAAACCTAAATCATCTCCTAACAGTATAGAACCAAGCACAACAGTCCTCAGTCCTTACATAAGTCATGGTTGCCTCTCGGCCAAACTCTTTTACCATAAATTAAAGGCAGTTGAACAAGGAGTGAAGCACACATTACCACCAGTATCTCTAATGGGACAGTTAATGTGGCGAGAGTTCTACTACACAGCGGGCACTGGAACAGAGAACTTTGACAAGATGGTGGGCAATTCTGTGTGTACACAGATACCTTGGGGAACCAATGAGGAGCATCTTAAGGCATGGGCTTATGGAAGAACTGGGTATCCATTTGTGGATGCGATTATGAGGCAACTCCGACAAGAAGGCTGGATTCACCATCTTGCAAGACACATGGTAGCTTGCTTCTTAACTCGAGGTGACCTGTGGATATCCTGGGAGGAAGGAGCAAAGGTCTTTGAAGATCTACTACTTGATTATGACTGGTCATTGAATGCTGGTAACTGGATGTGGCTCTCGGCATCTGCATTTTTCTATAAATATTTCAGAGTGTACAGTCCGATAGCATTTGGTAAGAAAACTGATAAAAATGGCATGTATATTAGGAAATATGTGCCAGAATTAAAGAAGTATCCTGCTGAATACATTTATGAGCCTTGGAAGGCACCAAAATCAGTGCAGACAGCAGCTGGATGCATTGTTGGTGAAGGTTACCCCAAGAGAATAGTTGATCATGACACTATACACAAAGAAAATATGAAGAAAATGTCAGAAGCTTATAAGGTGAATAAGGAGAAGAAATCTCTGAAAAGACCAAGGTCTTAAAATGCGGATAAAAAGGTCTTATAATATTTGTAAACTGATCAAGTACAAATTATCAATAAACAAATCTACTTTCTGTTGTTATATGTATCTGCGTTTTACTATAAGTCTATGTCTAAATAACTAAACTCAACGTTGCCCGTTGCTGAGTTCGGTTAGACGCTAAACTCACTCATCAATCTGCTGGACATACATTTTCTCCTAAAGTCGTGGAGATCTTAATTAATACGCGAGAGCTCAAATTGAGAGGCCAAGTTTTAGGGTGAGAGTGATCCTAAGCACCTAGTTAATTTAAAAATAAATGTTTTGATTGATTTAAAATAGCATTGCATCTTAGATCATTAATTGCATTTACTCTGTGCATTGCATGATCCTTTATCTATGGCATGTTATCTTCGATCATTAAGGTCTTTCTTTTTATCTTTATAGTTCGTCCGAGCATGTTATAATGGTTTTAAATTAATAAAAAAAATCGTCACTTGAATTCAGTCTCATAGCTATGAGCACAGAGTAGGTAACAGCCACAGAGTAACGGTAACAGCCGTGAGCTAAGCTGGCCACAGAGCAACAAACAACTTGCAGCAATCACGATCAGCGTTCGACTGATTCCAACGCTGACATTGACAAAATTGTGTGTGACATTACCGTCACCAACCAACGCCAGAATAAAAAAAAGAAGAAGAAGATCGCACGATCATCACATCAGGCAGACGGAGTTTGTTTTAATTCATAATCTTCCTTTCTTCATTTGACTTCACTTTTTCGCCCTAGATACTTTTTATCCTTGTTGTATTGAGTACGTAATCTCTGATCACTTGAAAATATTCCATTCGTATCCCTTTTGCGTAACAAGGGTAACCTACACATAGCGCTCCCGATTACGCCTGAGGATCTAAGAAATGTTAGCAATCTAAACTACTAAATCTCCTCCTGTTTTGATTTGGTACCTAGTCTCATATTATCGCCCGCACATACCTACCCAGATATGTCTCAGCTATTGGAAAATATCCAGACAAAATTCCAGGTTCAGTATCTTCAATTCTCCACATCATTCTAAGTTGCCTAGCTTTATTAAATTTCTAAGTATTTTTTCTGAGGATTTAATGCAGATTCAATAATGTATATTATAAGTACTATTAGGATTTTTGTATATCATACCAATCAAGGTTTGTTCTTCTTCAGATAAAGCAAGAAACATCAACATATGAAACTACCCAACTTGAAGAGACTAACTCAAGCATTTACGAACCTATTGTCAACATCAAAGAAGAATATACACCATCCAATAAAATTCATGATGAGGGAGAAACTTATGACACAAAAGCACAAGTTTCCTTACATTTCAAAGAGGAAATAAAACAAATTAATGAGGAAGTAGACTTACCTGATCATAAGCCAGTTATAGAAGAATCAGTAACAGTGGAAATAGATGTTATAAATGCTCAAACAGCAACTGGAAATAATGAAAACTATAAACAAGATCAACCCCTTCAAACTCAAAACAAAGAATTCAATTCAGTTTTAAAACAGTCACGTAAAAAGAGAGCTAAGAAAAAAGAGACATCTGAAGTAGAAGAACAAGTTTGTATCGCGTGTGGGAAGATTTTTAATAGCATATTTCATTTAAAGAGACACCTGCTGGTTCACACAAGAGAGAAACGCTTTGCTTGCGAAATATGTGATAAAAAGTTTTCCCAAAATGTTCACCTAACTCAGCATATGAGAGTACATTCAGGAGAGAAACCATACGTCTGTGAAATATGTGACAATAAAGCTTTTAACCATAGGTATAATTATAACACACACATGCGAAGGCATAATAGTGATAGGTCACAGAAATGTCATTTATGTAGTGCCTCTTTTCATCAGAAGGGAGACCTACAACGGCATATGAGAACCCACACTGGAGAAAAACCCTTTACTTGCAATATATGTGAATCTAGTTTCAGCCAGAACTGCCATCTAAGTGAACACATGAGGATTCACACGAAGGAAAAAAAATATGTCTGTGACTTTTGTCAAGAAAGTTTTATTAAGAAATGTCAATTAAATAAGCATGTTTCAATACACACTGGAGAGTATTATGTGTGTGCATTAGAAGGGTGTTCAAAACTATTCCGTAGCAGGACTTCACTGACAATTCACACAAGACTTCATACAGGAGAATCAATGTATAACTGTAAAATATGCAACAAATCTTTTAAAAAAAGGGGTTCTTTGAGAATTCACAGAAGAAAAGTCCATGAAAAAGAAGAAATTGAACACTAGGTTCTAAAGTTTATTTAGGTACTTTTAAAAGTTATAGCTGCAAGTGACAAGAAGCAGAACAGAGTTGAAGCAAGTTGGTGGAGGCCTATGTGTCGTCAGGACACGCTGATGAATAGCCGGACTGGTGTGCAAAATTAGAATTAAGCAAATTCTCAGTAACTTATAGGCTCTGAAATTTAAATTAAAAAGTAATGTAGGCAGTAGGGTATGAAATGAAACCTATAGTTAAAGTGGAGCCATTCATCATGATTATCCAATCCAATGTTTGCTTCTGGTCTGGTCTATCCTCAAAACACCTTGTTCAATATTAAACTTTGTAAGCATATAATGGTTTATTGTAATAAATGATTAATAGCACACAACAGCATCCACTTATTTCCAATGATATTTTGCTTATTTCTCTTATCTACTAGGTACATAAGTAGGTACACAAAGTGATTCAAGTAGGTTTGCTTAAAGCATTCAGCAGTCATTCATAGGCTTAAGCTATAAATGATCCGAGGTCTTAATTAAGAGATTCAAGATTCAAGAATAATACTTGAGCTATTTTGTTGAGCTGGAACATTACTATAGTTTTTGAATGCGATGATTTATTTTATTTTACAAATTTTGGGAAAACTTACAGCTAGTTATGAACAATAGAGTATAAATTATAAATAGTATGCAGCAGGAGGCTACATATTAATAGGAAGGCCAATTACAAGTTTCCGCGGATAGATATGAACAAACTACGTATAGTATGAAACGAACAGGTGACGACATGAACCAAAGGTTAGCCAAACGAGAATTTTAACCTAAAAATAAATACAGCAAAGCATCTAATACATACACACTATTATTACGCCGGTAAGAATATTGCTATCGAGTGCTTAATCTAAACGTCAAAGAAAATGTCGTTAAGCAAGCGTTTCAGCTTGCTTGTGCTGGTATTAAATAAATCTACGTCACAGTTTGCCTAAACTAATTCATTAAAGGAGCTAGAAGCTCTATAGATAATGCATTCTGCCTATAATTTGTCCTGACGACAGGAACATAAAGAAGAGTCTTAGGTTTCCTCAGTGCAACTAAGCTTGCGCGCAGTCATAACAGCTCAAGAAGTTCAGGGCAATCGACAGTGCCGTTTGCTATACTAATTAGATAAGATAGATCAGCCATTTCTCTGCGTTTGCATAACGGAAGAAACGACACCTTGTGTCGTAGTCAGGCAAGAATATTCCCGCTCTAAATTGAAGGTAGCGTAGAAATCTTTTCTTTATAGCTTTTAATCGTGTAGAATACGTATCGTATTGAGGATTCCACACTTTATCTTTATCATTGGCGATACTGGTACCTCATGCTAACCTACGTTTCTTCCTCGGACAACCGCAGTATCCCTAGTACGTCTGTGCGGACAACCTAATGTTATACGGTTTTCTCGTACTTATTAGGAACCCCTATGGCGCATACTACACACTCGATAATTATCACGATTTGAAGAAATATATAAAAATATGAATACGGAATGAAATGGATGAACTTAATTAGTTAAGACTATTGTAGATAAAATATAAGTACCTACTTTACATATGTCTTACTTCTTAAAATAATCCGATCATTCGATTAGGTAATATAATTTGATTGTATCGATACCTGATAGGAGCGTACCTATGTAGTACAACACTATTAGCTGTCGCACGTCACTTCACTCACAACACAACACAAACACAAATAAAAAAAAAAAGTTGAAAGAAACAGAAGAGCGTAGCGTAGTACCAAACCATTTTTTTTCTTAAAAGATTTTGTGTATTTACATTCACCGTGACCAAACTTATTGATATACACTTACAATGAGTAATCCTGATGTATGTATAGCGTGTCTCTCTAGTAATATTAAAATGCACTGTTTAGCAAATACTCAAGTTTACGAATTCTTCGTGAAAATTACTAATAATAAGGTGAGTGAGTGCCTAGTTGTCGTGAGTTACTTTCGTTGTATTCCTCGATCATTTGATTTATTATTTAGATCACCCAAGAAAAGGTGTTTTATATTTTATTTCCCTTGAATTGAATAAAATGATGGTGTAAGAATAGGGAGATGATGAGCAAAAAATGAATTAATGAAATACCAAGTGTGGATTATGGCTATAAAATTACAAAAAATTATGAGCAAAAAACATCAATTTTACTATTCTACCTATATTGTTTCAGCTCTCTAAACTGAATGAAATATCTGATACAATGTGCTACCTCTGCTACTCACAGTTGCAGAAATGCTGTAGATTTATAAAAATGACTCAAAAAGCTGAAGTGATCCTGATGCAGCTCCTTAGTGATAAAGTAAAGGTATATACATAGTATCTCTTTATGTATAACCTGATTTTGATCACTCGATGTACTGATAACCATGATACGGGTTGCAGACCAAGAGCTAAGCTAAGTTAGTTTAGCTTAGCTCGCATAGCTGACGCAGTTTTCCATACTTGTGTGCAGACCGCAAACTATGCGAACTAAGCTATGTGAGCTAACTAAAATATGCGAAGCTAAGTTAGTTGTGTATGCCGATGCTCAGCTACACGAGCTAAGCTAAGCCCCTCCCACTACCCCGCACACCCTTGGCCAGTGCTGACTGAGCTTTGGCTTAGCTGTTGGTGTGCACGCTATTTATTTCTAGCTTAGCTTAGCCTAGCTTGCTTGGTATAGCTTAGTTTTCGGTCTGCAACCGGCTTAAAGGACAAAATATTCCTTCTTTTCCAGTCATTCCTATTTTAAGCCACTGTAGGCCGAATTAAAAAAAAACTTGTGTGAATTTATGTCCTGCACTGCTCGCCATATTTTTTTTACAATGGTGGTATCTTATCCAACCTGAAATAGTTAGGCTGCTTTGTAAAATATTCAAATCAATTTGGTTTGATCTTGCATGTGAACAATGTCTATGTTTCAACCTCAACAAAACTGACAGAACAAAAAGAAAATTATCTGTAAGTACCAAAAGACTAATAATTCAATCATGTTTCAGATTACTCAAGAGACACTGTCAGCGCTTGATGAAAGAACTAGCTACGTGACAATTATTCAACAATCATCTTTCATAAACTCTAATAAATCTGTTAAAGATGAAGAAGCTGGCCGTTGCACTGATAAAGGTGTTTTTATAGACTCTCAAGTGCCTGAAAATGAAATTCTAATAACTGTTAAAGAGGAACCCACAGATACTGATGATCAAATGTCTATTGAAGATGGTTTTCTAGCAATAAAACATGAACCCATAGAACCTTTAGACAATAATCAAGAAAGCCGTGTACAGGGAAATAATGAACATGATTTGGAACTAAATGAAAGTAAAATCTTAAAAGATCTCAAACCTGCTACACAATCTCAAATAGAAAACAACATAGTGGCATCAGAAACCAGCCCAAAATCTCAAATATATGAGGATTTGGCTTTGGAAAATGACACAAACACAAAATTTCCCATAACTCTAGAAGTACAACACATTAAAGAAGTTGTGTACTTAAAAGATCATAAAACAGTGACATCAGAATCAGTTAAAATGGAAATGGAGGACTCAAATGATAAAACAGACACTGAAAATAATGAGACCTATTTAAAAGAGAGACCAGATGAAAATCTATGTGAGGAATCCAGTTCAGTTTCACTCAAAGGAAAATCAAAGACAAATGTTTTTTCTGTAAAAGAAGCACATGTGTGTAGCACCTGTGGGAAGATTTTCCATAGCCCATATCATTTGCGGAGACACCTGGTGACGCACACAGGAGAAAAACGTTTTGTGTGCAAAATATGCAATAAAAAGTTCTCCCAGAAAGTTCACTTAACCCAACATCAAATAAAAGTACACACAAAGAAAGAAACTTCAGGAGAAAAACAGTATTTCTGTGAATTATGCGACGATAAGGCTTTTTGTAACAAGAATAGCTATAGAATGCACCTAAAAAGGCATAGTGGTGTGAGATTAGAGAATTGCACTTTATGTAGCTCCTCTTTTGTTAACAAGGGAGACCTGAAGAGGCATATGAGAACTCACACTGGAGAGAAACCTTACACATGCAATGTTTGTGAGTCCAGTTTCAGACAGAACTGCCATCTTACTGAACACATGAGGGTTCATGTAAAAAAAGAAAAAAAATATGTCTGTGACTTTTGCCAAGAAACATTTGTTAAGAAGTGTGAATTAAATAAGCACATTGCAATACACACAGCAAATTGTTATGCATGTCCATATGACGGGTGTACAAAATCATTTCGAAGTAGGGTTGCAGTGGGCCTCCATTCAAGAGTTCACACAGGAGAACCATACTCCTGTGAAATATGTAACAAATCATTTAAACAAAAAAGGAATTTGACTGTTCATAGAAAAGCTCATGTAGAAGAAACTGACTGAATAGTTATATTTTAAGATACTATTGAATAGAATTAATATTTATTTTATAGGTACATTGAGTATCTACATAAAAGAAACCTTTAAACAAAGTAGGAGGCTTAAAAATTATGATACCTACCTATGTTTTGTTCTGATCTGGTATTTGCAGGCTTAGTTTTTTTGTGTGATAAATTGTAAATAAGTACTGCATTTAAACTGTCTATTATTTTTTATATCTAGCCATCTCAATAGCAGTCATTAGAGATCAACAGAAGAGACATAGACTGCACTTAGATCAAAGTTAAAACTATATTATGTATTGTTGAGTCCGCCGCACTCTAAATAAACAGAATACCGTATGGTACGCCTTATTTATTTTATGGCTTTCGCCGTACCTTACCTACCATGTACCTACCCAGTACCGTAGTATTTATATTCTCTTCGCCCAGTAGTACCTACCTACTAATAAAAACGTACTCTTTGGAACTTAGTATTTTTCTCTCAAAGTAACTTAGAATATAGACTAATCATCATCATCAATTTTTACACAGTGTAGTGTGTACGTAACGTACACTGTACCTATCGCTGAGACAAAAAAGCTGAGAACCAAGCGAAACTTTCGTTCTTATCAATATTTGTCCCGAGTAACCTCGGACGAAATATAAAGAGGACGTCTGATTGAAGGAAGTCCTCATACAAAATTTTCTGTCAATTTTTGCGGGGGACGAGGTAGCACACTAACGCATTTTACACACACATACGCATTTCGTTTTTGTATCGCTACACAAGCACACTACATAAAAAATACAACACACTCTCATTTTTACACACACTATTGCAAATTTCGTATAAACATAATGTAGCGACGTAAAACAGAAAGTAGCACACATCAAGAAAATTAGGGAAGGGAACGTCAATAATATTATCGTTATCGATTATATGCGTGAATGAGTGAATGATGACAAATTATTTCTTCCATTTCTCAGTTTCTATTAATCGTATATTTTGCATTGTGAATAAAATTAACTTAACAATGCTTTACAATGTAGTAGATAAGTTAATAACAAGTAAAAATCGGTTAGACCGTAAAATTTAATTGTACAGTGCCACCAAAATATCGAACTTCGAAACTATTCATGTGTGTAAGCTATCGGTCTATTGATGTCGTCCCACTAGTTCTTTCGAACCAGTGTGGCGAAAGGATTTCAAGTGCGCCCTAAAGAGGCGTCTTTATACGTTGACGATGACGAGTTTACATAGGTAGGAACTTATATTTTCTGAATACTTAGGTACTGTAAAACTAGTTTATTTAAATCTAATAGCCTTGAACCTTCATTACAATTACAGCTACTTCTGCCATATGTAAGTATATACAGGATGTCATAGGAACGACAGTCAAGCGGAAGTCCAGTGATGCAGACCACTGTTGCTGCAATGTCACAAAAATATGAATAACTTCTAAACTACAAAAAATCGTTGAACATACATGGGGGTGATTTGGGTAGCCCTTGGGATGTTGCATCACTAGACTTTTGCTTGACAGTCGTTTCTGTAGGGATGTTTGTTGCTTTTGTAGTACTTAAACCTCAAATGGTCCCATAGGCTTTTTCGATCCTTACATGAAACTGAATCGATTTTAGTACAAAAAGTATAGGAAAAGTTTTTGACAATTTCTGAATTTTCTAGTACTCAAACGACCCCATAAAGTCTTTTGATGTTTACCTGAAACTGAATAGATTGGAATCAATTTTTTTTTCCTTTTGCCATTTTTGTCGCTGTCTGTACATTTTTTCAAAATCTGCGAATGCAGTTTAAAATATCTCAAAAAGATAGGGAGCGTTTTCTTGTAGCTACAATGGTTAAGGTACCTGCCCTCCATGGCCCATCTCAAAAATCCACCTGTATAGTCCGAGTAGGCGTCCAGGATGGATGTCTATTGCATGCTTGTTTCCATTTTTCTTTAATAATCTCTTGGGAACATAAAATCAACAAGCAAAGAAAAGTAGGTACATACAAAACTTTTAAAAATGTTCATCTTCCGTTCATTCATTTAAATCATCGATATCAATACCACTGCACTATAGAACATTTCAACTAGTCAAGTTAGGGTTGTCATCAATTTGAAATAATTATGACTATGTTTTAAAATGCCTGCCAAGCGTGGCGATTATGGCAATTCCTCCCAAATGTTTGGGAGAGGCCCTTGCCCAGCAGTGGGATCCCTACGGGCTACTAAAAAAAAAAAAAAAAAAATGTTTTAAAATAAATTACCTATAATTATTTTGCGTGGTTTCATTTTATTTTTAATTCACAATATATTCATAGTTATTATGTCGGATTGGGGGAGGGGGGATCAAAGTTCCCACTTTTGGGCTTTTCGCTTATATTCCGATAGCGGTGCGTCGTATGACAAAAAGTTTGTAAATTAAATGAAAGATCATATAATTCTCTACGACTTTTGTAATATACTATTCCGAATTTTCATCAGGTTTTGCGGTTTTGAGACACACGCTCCGGAAAAAGGCAAGCTACACGCTCCGGAAGAATAAAAGGAAGCTACATTCCTTTTCAGCTTTATAACTTCAGAACCAGTCATGTTAAGCTACAAGGGTTAAAAAAACCTAACTTAAAGATAAAAAAGAAAATTTTTACGGAGCTTGAAAACGGTTGGAAATTCTGGAAAAGGGTATGGAGTTGAAGAAAATTTTATGATCTTTCATTTAGCATAAGTAAATTAATTTGGCATAATAATTGCATTGAAACGCACCGTTTTTGATAAATTAGTCAACTCCCTCCCACTCCGGCTCACCTCCTAGACATCAGTACTTTTAGTATGTTCACTTCCTAAGCACCCAGAACAAGTTTCTTAAGGAACCGCTTAAATACCAGCTCACGCATTCTACAACTCTCTTTTAATAACTGAACTGTTGGCAGTTTATTAAATGTTAAAAATTATGGAACACATTATAGAAACGCAATTAAAATATAACTAGATTAAAATAAACGTGTTTTGATTTTGAAAAAACTTAGTGACATCCCTGACTCGCTACATAGATTATTACATAGTATTGTAGTCACGTGAATAGACTTATTCATTCATTCTTATGGCGGAAAATTCAAATTACTCAAATATAAATATCATAAATTCATAAGGAAATTAATAGTTATGTTACAAATTAAATACTCACAAATGAAAAGAGATGCCGTCGCTTTTGAAATTTGATGTTGCCGACTTGTTTCGATAACAAAATACAGCACAAATAGGCATTTTATGGCAGCTCTGTTCTCGCTCAGGTTCAGAAGTATTGTGTCAAAATGACTACCGAAGTAGTTTTTATAAACTGAAACGACTCGGAGTCGTCTACATTTGACAGAGGGGAAATACAAGTTATGGCGCATCCCTACCTTAATGATCGAAGCGAGTAACATAGACATAGTTACTCTGAGAACTGTCCATGGATAGTTACTTTGAGGTTTGTCTCAGAGTAGTTGGGTGTTAAACTTTCTCTGTGGTTTGGCCCGAATAACGACCGATTAACGTCCGCCGGTTTTGTCCCCTGTCAAAGATTTAGTGTTATGTCACTATCACGTAACTTAGGATAGTGGTGCTTTTTTTATTATAATCATCTCGATTTTATTCCGTAAGCGTCCAAGGAAATTGATTAAAAAAGTGTACTCAATATTGCATTAAATTAGCTAAGTATATTATTACAAAAAACATAAGTACTTATTTATTTTATTAAATCGGTCGATTGTAAACAATTGATACGAGTATCAGTTTGATAGATTATCATTTTGATAGTAACTATATCATGTGTAATACAACACAACACTATTATTTTTACGGATGGATAACCACCAACCCCCCCCCCCCCCCCCCCCAACCAAACCAAACTGCAAACTGGATTTTTTGCTTGTACCTAATTTTTATTTTTCGTTCGATAATAATAAAAAACAATGACTGATTCTGATGTGTGTATTGCGTGTCTTTGTAGTGGTATTAAAATGCACTGTCTAAAAAATACTCAACTTTCTGAAATCTTCGTAAAGCTTACGAATACTAAGGTGAGTTCACTCGAGCCTCTCTTCGTGGATGTGCAAGTTATGCACTATTGCTCGAATACTATTGAGCTTAGAACATGGCAGTTTTACCAAATTGTTATTACATAGGCTGTAAATACCATCTACAAATGTTTCAGCTCTCTACACTGGATGGAATATCTGAAACAATATGCTACCTCTGCTATTCACAGTTGCAAAAATGCTGGAGATTCATTAAAATGTCTCAGAAGGCTGGAGAGATCCTTACTCAGCTCCTAATTGATAAAGTACAGGTACACACATGCATAGCATAACACTATTAGCCTATGGTGTCCCATTACATGGCAAAGACTTCCTTTTTGTCCAGTTACTATTCATATTTTAAATTATGTTACCACAGGGCCATAGGCCTTATTAATTCACCAATTAGGGTCTGGGTTACAAAATACAAAGTATTTAAGTAGTAGGATATCAGTTAACTGGTTCCCATAGTACAAGCTTTGCTTGGTTTTGGGCTAGATGATGCTGTGTGAAATGTCCAGCATCTTTTTACAGTTATCATGAAAATCTAGGTCATGAAGTCTTATAAATAAATTATTGTGTTTCAGATAACTTCAGACACGATATCAGTGCTCGATAAAAGAACCAATTATGTGGCAATTACACAACAATCGTATAGCATAAATCCTGATGACTCTGTTATAGATGAAGGAGCTAACTGTTCTACTAAAGGTGTTTTTATAGACTCCCCAGTTCCTGACACAGAAATGAAAGAAACTGTCAAAGAAGAACCCTCAAATATTGATGATCAAATGACCTTTGAGTATAATTTTGTTGCAATAAAACATGAAGCCGAACCTTTAGTAGACACTAATCAACAAAGCTGTGCACAAGGAAATAAAGAACATAATTTTGAACCAAAACAAAATACTGTTATTAAAGATCTCAAACTTGCTTTAAAATCTCAGATAGAAAAAAGCATAGTTGCATCAGAAACCAGCCTAAAATCTGAAACACTTGAGAATGATTTGGACGTAACAGGAAAAAAATACACTAAAAAAAGGATAAGAAATAGGCCCAAGAAAATTCATACCTGCCATATATGTGACATGAAGTTTTCATGCTACGCATACTTGTTGAGGCATATAAGAACACACACAGGAGAAAAACCTTATTCATGTGACAGCTGCAACAAGTCATTTTCTCAAAATGGGCATTTAATACAACATATGAGGTTGCACACTGGAGAGAAGCCTTATGAATGTCATATATGCAAAAACAAAGCATTCAATCACAGATATAATTATAAATCACACATGAAAAAGCATTTTGGAAAACCATCGCACACATGTGATATTTGCAAATCAGCATTCCATCAAAAGGGAGACTTGAAACGGCATATGATGTCACACACAGGAGAAAAGCCTTATACATGCGATATTTGTGATGTGAAATTCACACAAAGATGCCATTTAACAAAACATTTGCGGATCCATTCAAAAGAGCCTTATTCTTGCCAGTACTGCAATCAAAAATTTATGCAAAAGTTGGACTTTAATAATCACTTGACAACACACAAGGAGTTAGAAATGTTTGCATGTTCTTACGAAGGATGTACAAAATCATTCACCAAACAAAGTATTCTGAATAAACATTTTCAGTCACACATAGTAGGAAGACCATACCCCTGTAAGAAATGTAAAAAAACATTCAAACAAAAGGGGCACTTAACAAAACACATTATTACAGTACATGACAATGCTCAATCTGATGTAACACAGAAATCAATTCAACTAGAACTGAATCAAGATGAAATGAAGAACCAAAACAACTTTCAAGAGTTTAAGGATGAATATATCATACCATAATTAAAGCGTAATATAATTTGATGACAGAGTTTTAAAAACCCAGTTACCTACATTAAAAACATACCGTGGCTTAAACACAATCATCATACTAGCTTGAGCAGCTGCTAAATCTATCTCCTATTATATTATTATGTAAAGCTTAAATTGACTGTTGATAATGAAAAATATCTAGAACCTGCATTTAAGTGTTAATTTCAACTAAATAAGCAATCATAGGAACTTAAGCTTGTTATTAAGTTGTATGTATTTGAGTGTTTTCTGAATAAAGAATAATTAAACATATTTAATCCTTATCATTTATCCTGATATTACCCATTGCTTGGTATAGGCCTTCTATCTATTAGGCCACAGCTCCCCTCCAATTACTTCGTTAAATTATAAAAACTACTTCTTAAATAATACCAAAGTTCATAATTTGGTTCTAAACCTGAGTGGCAAAATTATCGATTTATGTTCAATGAAATGAATCAAAACAGGCAAACAAGGAATATATAATTATATAAATGTCTGTAAATCCTTGACTCAAAAGTGTAGAGTCCATAACTGAAAAAGTCATTGTCAAATGATTGTCATAGCGAACGAAACGTCAATTCACAAAACAGCTGTTTCTTTTCTTGCGCGAGATTGCAAAAAATATTTTCTCATTCGCAACAAAATGAAAAATAAATGAAAATGTAGCATCGGCTAGCTCAAATCGTAGTTAGGTTTGAAATGTGTGTTGATTATATCAGAGGTCCGCAGAACTACCTGGCATTTGTGACGTAAGTAATACCTATAGTATTATTTTATTTGGTTTGTTTTTGGTACCTAATTATTCCCTATCTATGACGCCCCTGCGGGTATCGGAGGTTACCTAGGCGTCAATAGTGGTTATATGGTGCTCGCTATGAAGTTATTCAGCCCATCAGTACACTTCCCAACCTGTAAGTACTTACCTATCCCATCCTCCTCCTCCATGTATCGTGTTCCTCAATGCTGAGGGTCGTGACCTTTAGGTATCATCTCCCTGATGATTTTCCTCCACCTTTCTCTGTTCCTGGCAGTGTGAAGAGCACCCTTCCTATCCCAATTCCCATACTGTGTGGGATATGGAATATGTATCTTCCATTTCTAACCTTGCACTTCATTCTTACCCATCTACTAATGCTGTAGCATAACCAGGGCTGAGCCAATCTATACCTACCTAAGTTAGTTTATAAGCCAAATGTTGCAGTGCCCCAGCAGGGTTCATGTTATGAAACTCCTACCTATATTTTAAGATCTTGTAACTAACATAGCAATAAACGTTTTGAATTGAATTGAATATTCAACCTTCTTCTTGTCACTGTTATAGTTCTTTCGAACCAGTCAGCATCATCATCATCAAATAAACGTGTTGAATTGAATTTTCAACCTTCTTCTTGTCACTAGTTCTTTCGAACCAGTCATCATCATCATTTCAGCCACATAACATTCACTGCTGAACATAGGCCTCCCCCATCAATTTCCACAGCAATCTTCTGCAGCCTGCACCCAATGGCTCCCAGCAACCTTTACCAGATTGTTTTTCCATTTAGTGGGGGGCCATCCTCTGCTGCGATTCGAACCAGTGCAGTGGTAGAATTTGATGTTCTATGCACCTTTCTTATTAAGTATTTAGAGGCTTGTGCCCATTCAAAATTATTTTTTATAGGGACAGTTTCAGTGGCGCCGTACATAATACCGTGGCGCAGCTCTTGCTGCGATAACGCGTCTTATCAGTTCAAAAGTAGTTTTGAGTCTACACTGTTTCCACTGGGATTATCATTTATTACCCACACATTGGTACTAAACAATTTGGTAATTCATTGTAGGTAGGTACTATTAAATAAAATAGGTACTTCTATAGAAGTTAATACCTACTATGCAAATAGGTACCTACTGCTAGGTAGGTCACTAATGTAATGCAAATTTCTTTTATATTACAACTCATTAACCTTAAATAGTTCATTGTTCAGTAGTGCGCTATTCAGATTTAGTTTACTACGACTCGGTTTTTACAAAATTGTGGTAATTTATGTATTCACTTGACATTATAAATAACAAAAGTTATTCATGTTAAATATCACTGCACTAAACAGAAAGTATAAAATTAAGAGTTGAACCTCTTACATAATCGCTTTTCCCCATGCTGTCTTTCACACTATCCATCCATCTTTCTTTGATCTCCCCCTACCTTTTTCCACACTTAAACCAAACCTAATATTATTCCCGTCAGAAATTAAATACCCTTATCATGATAACCTACTTCATAACCATCTCTGTATCTATTCAGCTTTCACCCAGTGCTGGGTCCTTACCCAGCTTACTGAGCTTACTGAGGCCTCTAACACGATCCACTGCTCTCCTACCCCCACATTGTCACAATGTAGTCCATCGGGCAGGTGATCTGCCTAGGGAACTAAAAATTTGGTTCCCATTACCACTTCAGACTGAATACACGAGCTCTATGATTGGTTGGAACAATCTGGGCTACCGCATTGTTATTCTACTTGCTAACGACGCCAATCTTCCAATTGTCAACTCTCTAATCTTTCTAAATAGGATAACTGTTTGCAAATTACCATTCCTTTCATTGGTAGTTTGGGTAGCTCTTACACTGTTACAGAGGTCAGTTTTGTTATGGATATTTGTACAATATAAATCTGTTGTAGCTTGTACCTAGGTAGTATCTGTATTCTGTGATAATAGATATACCTACAATCTACATGATATCTACCATAACAGTACCAACAGTTCCTAATTACATTGCAAAGTTCTGTCGTTGTACTTTGTTTGTTTTATGTGGAAGTTACCTTTCACCTATAAGTAAAGTTTGGTAAAAAATACTTATTTTTTGCAGAAAATGATGCGGTCAGGGGAACCAACACATACAATAAAATGATTACACTCTGAAGATGAACTGATGCATTTGTTTCCATCCAATTCAGAAGAGCTGCCAGATGATACCTGATCTATGATTGACATAAAAGGTGAGTCTTTTTATCTTAAACATTGGCATTTAAAAACTTGAGGAATGTTATGCTAAGTGGTTTTCATCTTACGTCTCTTTGAAGTATGCCTCAATTCATTAAATAATTGAATTGAATCGAGGCGCACTAAAAGTAAGTTCGTATGAGTCAATGGTCAACTCTGGTGGAGTTTTTAGGCCGCCTTTTAGGCCAAACATACAAACATCTATCTAACTAAACATATTCACAAACTTTCAGATTTATTATATTAGTAGGATAGTAGGAAGTAGGATGTGCATATTCACGTAATCTAGATCACCTGGGTGAGGTGAGTGAATCTGAAGATCTGAAAGAATATTTACAAAGTCTTGGAGATGCATTTATCGACTCTATTGCATTATTTTACTGTGAGTTTAGACGTTAGTAGGGAATGATACAAAATACCTAGCTATCGCTAATCTCTAAAGATATGCACGAATGCTTATTTTCACTATCAATGACATTAACCTACTTTAAACAGATATCATATCTGTTTCTTCGGATATCAATCAGAAAAGGGGAATGGGCATCAATGGAGATCTGATCAAGGATTAAAAACAAATGTCCATCGGGTTGACATTGTTTGTGAAAAGGAAATTGAATAGAGAATTTCAGCTTTAGCTTCAGTAGTATGTGAGTTGATTGATTAATGTTCTAGTATTAGTATTGTTCTACTGTTAGCCCATACTGTCTCATTTTTGGGCAAAGGCCTAATATTGTTTTACAGACTAAAACTCAATGACTTAGGCATATGAACTGTATCATTTTGAAATCTTACGAATTAATCATCTATTAGAAATAAAATGTATTTTGGATTGGACCTGGGTATGAAACCAGTGAAAAGTTTAGTAGTTTTTTTTTATGATGAATGGGTCGTCTCTTGACTTCGAAACTTACATAGGCAAGAATGAGGTCTACGATGGAGGGAGCCTACCCAGAAGGTGCCTATTAACTCTTCTTAAAAACAACAGGGTCGTAGCTCAGCGGAAATACAGACGCTGGAAGCTAATTCTAAAATTTGCAGTGCGCATAATATAAAAGAACTTTGAAAGCGCTTAGTTGTGTGACTCAAAAATACCTACGAGTTGAGAAACTATTCCTTTTTTAGAAATCGGTTAAATTAGCGATTCTTTGATAATTGCCTATACATTAGGCCGTATAAGAATTATTCACGAACAAATAATAAGCTAGCTTTATTTTAGCAGGAACATGCTTTTGTTAATTAAATTAGCACAACTACAATACATGCTTAGCTTACGTAGTTGACTGCTGTTACACAAGAATTAATAATTAAATATTTCCCTGACGTGCGTTCAAAATTAGATAACAAACAGACCAATAACTACAATCGGTCATTCGATGACAGAAATGATGGAAATGGGTAGGTAACCCCTAACTGACCGTAACCCTTCTCCTTGTCAAGCGAAACAAAAATTGCATGCTTTTATGACGTCACTGAGTTTTGAAATTACATAACATTCACGTCTCGCTATTTAACAAATTAATGTTACGTCTTTTAAAACAACAAAATGCATTTTACCCTTTTTCACTTCCCATTGATATGTTATAGTCATCTGCGTACCCGACTTCTTTGAAACGAGCCGTGAACCCTGTGTATACATAGTAGGATCTGCCTAGCTTTTTGCAATGCAATCGTAGACTGTCTTGACTTCCTGCAAGATAGGTCGATGTCACTGATCACCGGAAAGACCCAGATTCTCAGACAGGACTATACCTACTATTGGATGAGAATGGATGACAGAATTGAAATGAATTTGCATTTTTACAAGGAAAAATGTACCTAACCGCAGTCCTTTTAACAGAACCGCGGTGTTTATTTGTCTTGAAAGTAGAGTAAACTTTTGTTTTTGGTTATATTATAATACGCCCCTTAGATATCGAAAGTTTCGAGATTACAAATATTCGTAAATATGTTTTTTTCCGTCTATACCTAACATGATAAGTACCTATACTGGGATTTAATAGTTACGGTGACCTGTGACTCATGACGTGTTAGGCGACCAGCCGGCTAGTTCGCAAGACATGATTATTCTATCATACTTGTTGACAAGTGTATGAAAAGAACCGCATATAGCATTGATACTAGGCCGATAGAGTTGTGCGTTATTTGAACGTTCGCTGAGTAAAGCAAATTATTGAAACATGTCACTCACTATTCGCTCGATATGTATAAAAAGTATAATGAGTGTCTACGAGTATATCTGAAAAGTTGTCATCATGCCCTGGGGATTCAGTCGTGACTCGTGCTTGAGCCTGTTTAAGGAATACCTATTTAGTTAAAAGACCCCGAGGTCGATCACCAAGTCGTTGATGTGACCAGGTTGCCGCCCTTACTGGTCTCCCTGTTGTTACTGCTCTAAGAGAAGCCGAAAACCGGACTAAGTGGAAGCAGCTTATTCACAAGGCTACGAAAACCTTTCAGGGACCCGACCTTCAGCAATGAAGAACACGACCAGGAAGAAGATTTAGGTTACATTGATGTAGGTTACCTTAAGTGTCAAATCTGATACTATGACTTTTTTTTTAATTAAATAGGTCAGCATTTGACCTCACTCTGCCTGATGTTTAGCAGTAGTGAGAGTAAGATGGAGTATGCTTACCTATACCTACCTTATGACTGCATGACCAAGACCCATATTTTTCAATGTCCGAACTTAATGATTGAAAAATCGTAAATTCTAATACAAAAGCAACGGTCCGGCAATACCTATTTGATTCAGTATCAGGTAATTTGGATTTTACTCAGCGAAATGAATCTTCAGTCTAAATTGATCGTAAACCAGTCGAGTGCTCAATCAATTAAAGAACAATGCCTCTCATTGGATCGGCTACACGCTTCTTACCTGCACAACACAAGCATTCATTTTGTTTACAATAAAAATCAATGTTTTTAAGAATCTTCAGGGGCGCGTTCTAACGCAAATACGCAATAGATTAGATAACTTTCTATTGCTATTTATTATAAAAGAGTAAATCACGTTGATGTTAGCTGACCCCTACAGTAAGACTTGCTTAACCCTTCAATGCTTAAAAGGTTTGTGCATAGAGACAGATCAACGTATCGCAGTTGCAAATTTTGCACAAACAACGAACTGCCTGCACAAGTGCCTATAAACTCGAACGTGCGTTGTATGATGTGCAAACTTATAGCCGATCTCTTAGAGCAATTAAGACATTTATGATGATGCAATAATAACTGAAGTTTTTTCTTCGCGTGACATTACGAACGGCATATTTTTAGCAAAACCGTTTCACTTTCATGATAGCACGCAGATGTTATGAAAATAATGTGACGAGTTGGATACACTAATTAGCAACTAGCTAGGTATGGTTGGATACATCAAGGTTTTTGCGCGTACCTTTGTGTAGAAACAAGAAATCGGAACTGGGATATTATGATAGATACATACATATGAGATCATTAGTCTCCTTATTCAAAATCGCCGCATAAAAGGTTAAGAAAAAAACTAAACTCATGACATTTTTTGAAAATTATATACCTACTATTCTATCCACCAAGAGCTCGTAACTCTAACGCGTCTAATCTGTTTGCCCTACAAATATACAAAAATAACATCTCATTTTTTAATCCCTTGACCAGAATGGCACGTCAATACAATGAGCTTCTAAAGGATCATCTGGAACTAGACATATTTGTCCCCAAATTAAACCAATTCATCAAAATTATTAAAAGTATTATTTTACAACATAGTACGAACTCAGACACTCTTGTGTCCTGAGTCAAACTTAACTTTAAAAAAATCATATTATCTACGTTTTCTGTTATCTAGCTGTTTACATTTTCTTTATACCTTACTTTAGTTTTTTCGTTTTTATTTTTAACATAGCTTACCTGCATGACATTTTAACTAACTTGGTATTTAAGTACGCACAAGTTTTTACGTCACAATCAAGATCTGATATGTACCTACCTAGTTTTTATGAATTGAATGTGGTTGTAATGTGTTGTTGTGTGTGAATAAATAAATAAATAAATAAAAGTTTGTTAGAAAATTTCCATTTGCTTCTTCACTTATCAGCTTCTTTCAAAACACATTCAAAACCAAAAATAACTAGGTATTGATATTTCTAGAATTATTATTGCACAAGATAATGAAATTTCTCAGCTCAGGGTTTCTTGGAAGTGCCTATGGTGTGTTTTTGTAGTCGTTCTTAATCGTCTAATCAAATTATGCACGGACAAAATATAACTATGGCTGGGAATTCGTCAAGTCATTGCTTCTGAGGGCTCTAAGACATGATAATAATGATCAAGAGATTTAATCGCTTAAGAGGGCGCGTTATAATTGTCTAGGTTTTCTATAAAGTCGTTAGCCATGACCGTAGCCTTTAGGCTAAATAGACTACAAACACAAGCACATGCCCACATTTTACAAAAGCACTCCATTCGTCACAGGGGTCGTATTCGCGTTCCTTTTTTCGTTCGTTTGATGAATATTCGGATGCTTCCCACCACGTTTTCTGACTTCAAGGGCCAATTTTTCGGTTTGGAATATTTGGTTTGTCATACCAACGTTGTCAGGCCCATCGCCGCCTTTTAGAATACTTACTGGTTTCCTCACGATGTTATCCTTCACTGTTTAGACTACTGAAGTTAATGCGTACCTTTATACATTTTCAAAAGGAAAATTGTATGTATGCACGGTCGGGATTCGAACGTTGGTCAGCCTAGCTCCAACACTCATAAATCTTACTATTTTTATCCCATGACGTAATCTATGAGTAGGATTTTATTACAGAAATTTCTGAAATTCATTTCAAAATATGCGGTGTCATGGTGTATGCGTGACTATCTGAACGATGATGTCATCATACTGAACAAGCTTTTCTGTTGACATTTTCCTGCATGGCCAGTTGGGTCGTATGCCTTTGGCTACCCAAACAAAAAGGTTTTCAGACACGTTCCTTTCCACGCATTTTTCGTATATACTCTCATCTCATTACAATCGAATCTTCGAATCGATTGAAATGAGATGTTAATCATCGAATCATTCTTCATACAATCTGGCCGCTTTAAATCGGAAACTCTATACTTTCTACTAAGTAACCGTGTCGATTTTTTTTATTATTTAGCCCGTGTTGTCCCACTGCAGGGCAAAGGCCTCCCTTCCCTTCTTCCACTCTTCGCGATTGAACGCAGCAACAGGCCAAGTTCTCAGGTGAGAGTCCGGCTCGTCCCGCCATCTCATCCTAGGTCTTCCACGTCTGCGCGTCATATTTTGTGGGGTCCACTGTGTGGCTCGTTTTGCCCGTGTCGATGGTTTTTATAAAGTTTTTTTAAAGGTAGCGACTACCTTTTCCGATTTTGCCATGACTAAAATGAAACTAATCTGGATACACAATATACTTACCACTAATAACATACTGCGGTCGGTTTTTACATCCAGTTTTAGTCTTCAATAAATCACAATTATAAATAGAAAAACCTAACCTGCCACATTTAAATGACGACATTGCCGTTACGTGAATATGACGTAGCATTTTATAAATCTGTCTTTGTAATCGCAGAACAAAATAGATTACCTACATTATCTCTACAATTGTCAATAATTATGATTGTTTGTATGACGGTGTTTATTAATATCAATCACTCGAATACTCGTTCATCCAATAGATGGAATGACTATATGTTTCGCTGTACCTGCTTCGCTATAAGAGTTTAGAACTACAAATTGAACTGCGCTCACGCAAGTTCTTATCATTCGACGTTGAAACACGGAGAGACGCGCACGCTTTTGTCAAAAAATACGGTCGATATAAAAATATTTTGATTTAGTCTGTGAACTGTGACAGTGTTGATTTATTTTATATTATTTGCAATGTAAGTACATTATTGTTTAATTATGAAATATGGGTGTTTTTTTAACTTCGTTCATAGATAAAAATGTCTTTTCATTCCAAAAAAATATAATTTCTACGGTAAATGCTTGTTTGTTCCTTTCGTCAAATAAAATAAAACTTGTTGTTATCTCAAAAACAAAACATAAAATAATCTCAGTGTTGCACAGATTTATCGTTGATTAAATACTACTTATCGCAAAGGATTAGATCATTTATTACTACTTATCGCTTAGTTCCCTAAGTAGTATAAAATACTCACGGTTTTTAAGCAGATACAAAATGAGAAAGGTAAAAATAAATCACCAAGAAAAAAGTTTTGTTTGTTTAGAAAACAAAATCTCGTGTTCGAACATAATAAAATTAAACGCAGCATAAAGTAATCACTGATAGTATTAGTAGTTATACCAGATCATTTGAAGATGTTTAAAGTGGTAGTCAGGCGACGTCCACGTTCATATTTGGCGCATGCCCAGATTGCTGTAAAAAAAATCTATGAAAAGAAAATCTATCATTCTACTCGTAACTAAACTTTAACACACTGACCTATTTATTATTCTGCGAATGATGTTTTTTTTTTATATTTTTTTGCCATGATCCAACCATGAGCACAAATATTGTCAAAGGAGTTTTTATGCTATGCAAAATGTTTTTTTACAGCTTTTGTAGAGAGAAATTAGTTTTTAAGTACTAGGTTTTAGTTTAACAATATATCAACGCAGATTCTAGGTCGTTATACAAACACCTAACTGACATAACTGTAAACGAAGGCAAGCACGATACATTCCTACTGATCAACCTTGCAATTCATGTGGTCAAGATTACTTTTATTGAATGCTCATTATATTTCAATGTAAGTATTTCACTTCTTTTAATGCTTATTTTTTAAGTGAAAACTTTTTTAGGAGCGTTGGACATTTTTGAGAAAAAAATCTTTGGATTCGCACGTCGCGAGTCACGTGACCTGTTACGACACCGGCTTATTACATAAACTTGAAATCAATTGTCATCCCAATAAAGCTCAACCAATCACACAATACGAAAATATGCAAATTTTCAGTTCTGTCGGCACTCCTGGAGAGCTATTTTTATTTATTTTACTACTAGCTATTTCAATAAAAAACTTAGGCTTCTTTCTTTGGTATTTTATAAATGATTTCAAATAGTAATAGAAGTTTTGTCATCATTTGCCTGCCCTTATCCCGCATAAGCGGGGTCGGCACAACATGTTCTCTTCTTCCACTCTCCCCTATCACTCGTCATCTTCGTATTCACTCCTTTCTTACACATATCTTCTTCCACACAATCCATCCATCTTTTCTTTGGTCTACCTCTACTCACATATCCATCCACATTCAGTTCCATTAAACTTTTAGTAATAGAAGTTTTGTATCCAATAACTGACATTTAATTTTGCCAATGTTTTTAAGACTTCGTTATAACTCTTTTATAGGCATACCCAAAGGATCTAATGCTAAAAGATCTACCTAATAGAATATGGGGATATAGCAGTTTAAGATTTATTACCTACCTACTCGTATTAATGAATTTATAGGTAAGTAAATGCCTATTAACTCGACTTTGAAGGCCAATCGCAGACTGACCTCCATTCGTCATTGTTTTTTCTTTGCTCACCATCGAGTCAATGACCAGGAGCATGACTCCTAAGAAACTTGTAATAAATTGACTTACGATTAAGTTTAACTTCTGTACTACGTACTTCTTAAATTTTCGTTATAAAATAAATCAATCTATAATGGACATGGGCACGTTAAATAAGCGTGTTTGTATATTTAATGTAAAAGTAAAAAAAACGTTAGTTATATGAAACTAATTTCAGAACAAAATCTGATGAAATTATAAAAAAAATACTCGTACACATCGAGTTAGAATCCTAACTTGCCACTAACTACCCTTACTTATCTTACTAACTTACCAAATACCAATGACACCTCATGCTAAAAATAATATAATAAAGTCCTAACCTCATAATTTCCTTTAGTGCTAAAAATATCCGTGGATCAAATCCTGATAATCGAAAACCTATGTTTTGTTACGTGATAGTATCTTTTTTTTTTTTTTTTTAATTTATTTATCTTATAAAAAATCTTACAAACAATACAATTAAATTAGTTCTAAGAAAACCACGGAGGTTTGTACTAAAACTAATAAGTCTACACTAATAACTTATGTGCTAAAAAAAAATAACAATTATTTTTAATTTTACATAAAGTGTTCTAAGTTTAGAAGAAAAAATTTTTTAAGTTTAATTTTGATATTTTTTCCCGAAATACTATCTATTAAATCCTTAGGCAGACTGTTAAAAAGGCGAGGAACCAGGTAGCTCGCTGTCCTCTCGCCGTAAACATTATTAGCGCGCGACGTCACCAACCGGTTTTGAGTAATTGCACGAGTATGTACAGGGTGTTCAACGGCATGCTTTAGGGACTCATTAAAAAAGTTTTCTTTAAGTATCATATATTTAAATTGGACGTGCACTGGTAGAATACGACAGTGCTTAAATATACTAATATCACTATTCTTAAGTTTTTCCTTTACACTGTTTGACACTATGGTTTTTAGTATTTTTATTTGGAGTTTATAAATCTGAGTAAGGTAAGATGGGTAAGTACGACCGTAACTGGTAAGAGCATAGTTAATATGGGATTCGGCCAGCGAGTTGCAAAGCATCAATTTAACTTTATACGGAATACGATTTTTTAGAATAATAATATTTGCCAGAAATTGTCTTAATTTTGTACAAGTCTTCTTGTGAAAGTACTTACTCCATTCGATCATAAGGTAATGTTTACATACAACTAGCCGAGTTTGTAGGACTGCAAGGTCAAGGGTGGCACAGGTTCTCACTTGCCTAAGAATTAAACCTGCGGTAAACACGTACGTAATTGTTGCAACAATATATGCATGTTTGTGGTTTATAAGAAAAAAGATAAAAACTTAAATGTTATATACCCTAAATTCAATTATTAGCTCGTTTTACTAAGCCGATGCCTTTTGGCGGCCGAGCGAGTATCTCACTAAAAAAGTAAGTAAGTTCGTATGAGTCAGTGGCCAACTCTGGTGACGGATTTTTCAGGCCGCCTTAAGGCCTCCGTCATGGCTTAACGACTTAAATAGCCGGGACCGGCAATTTAACGTGCCCTCCGAAGCACGGAAGCATAAGTATGTCACTTACAGACGATGATTTAGTTTGATCTAAGATTTATCAGCCGATGACCGTGTAGAAAAATGCAATGCAAGCCGTACGATATCGTATTGGTTTAAATTCTTCCGTGTAAATGTTATTTAAGGTTTCGCTGATAATTTGGCTGTGGGTAATTTGCGGCTCGCTGCACTCGCTATTGATTCATATGTTGTATCCACAATAATCAATGTAAATGTATTTTAAACTGAAATTTTGTGTATTATTCATTTAAGATCATAAATGCATTTTGTCATATTATTTACATTGTAGCTAAAAGCTTCATGTTTGGCTCGAATTCAAAATGCTAAATCTATAGCCATTGCACTGTTTGCTTATACACGCGGTTCCCATAAATTCGCAAAAACCCGTTATTTACTGTTTTGCTATATCATATTTTATGTGCTTTATGACTTCTGTAGGTAAATAACAAAATAATTAACAGTAAACTACCTACTTACTTAATCGTTTTGTTCCTACATATTTTTTGTAGAAGGTAGTGTACCTACTCTTTGTTTAAAATTTATTTAGTTTCTGTCTCCAGTTGTATGAAATTCAATAAGTCTACGATTGAAGGACAAATATAAACTGATTGTTATCCAAATTAACAGTTAACAGTTAGACCTGAATTTATGTTTATCTGAACACAATGTATAACATGTCTAAAATATCTAAATTCAAATTGAAAATGTAATTTGTAAGACAATCAACACAAACGAATATTGCATTACAATTACGGTATTGATAAGGTAACTCTAGTATGAAACCGCAGCACAAATAGGTTGTAGATATGTTTCAAAACTATGTATTAGGAAACTGAAGTCTAGTATGGCTTCCACGTGTTTGTAGTCTATTGTGCCTTTAATTAAAAATGTATTAATTCACGTGACATTCGATATGTTTGGAAACTTAGGAAGTAGAATGGGTCATGTGTAGGGTTTCAAAGAAAGTTTAACGTATATTAATACCATCATGAATTGTAGAAATTTACTTAGGCTGAAAACGTAAACATAGTATTCATGATAACTTGGAGATTACTAATTTTTGTAATGGCTCGAAATGCTAGACGGATTTCAACAACTTCTTACCTGAATGCATCGAACATAAAAAAACGTATATTATTTTTTGTAATTTTTATAGTGCTAATCCACACTTGGTATTTCATTACGAAATGAAAAGTCTTGACAAAATTTTCGATTCCGACGGGATTCGAACCCGCGATGATCAGACGATCCTCCTAAAGCCGGAGTGCCTTCGACCGCTCGGCCACAAACCACTTTCGTCGATTTCGAAATTCTTGATAAGTTCATATTTATTCGGTTAAGCACCGATTAGCGCCATCTACATGTTTCACTAGTGAACTCATGCTCAGGGTTCGAATCCCGTCGGAATCGAAAATTTTGATAAGACTTTTTATTTCTTCATGAAAAACGTATATTTTCGTAATTTTAGTTTCTTCAGTGACCAACGGAATCGACACCATCATTGCCTTCTCTAAGGGAATCTAAGGGAATGTCTATCATGCTAGGTGAATCAGTCGCGTTTTCCTGATTCTGTTCCTCGTCCTCATGCAGTTTGAAGGTCACAGTTCTATTCCCTAATTTCCGCAGGTACTCGTACCTTGTTAGTGGTATGCAGTATGTAGCAAAACCCACGATGAAATAGTAACTGCAGAAACCGGTATAACGACATGCAGACGGTCCTAGGTTTACTAATTAACTACCGACTGAACGATCAGATCAATAGATGCATATTGAATGAACTACACTGGAGAGCAATGAATTCGGGTCTCCGGGAATCTAGTAAAGAAACCTATAAATCTCGAAAACTAAGAATGCTAGCTTAATGAAGTAAATTTTGTTAAATAGACAATTTATTATCCCTTAAATGAATGTTATAAAATATATGAGTCACTACATTTTATTTACTACAAATTACATAAAGAAAAAAAACTGCTGATCTCGCCTTTCCCAGTTTTCTTTACCGCATTCCCAGTGACCCGAATTAAATGCTCTCCAGTTTATGTTGGTAACTTGGTAACAAGAAAATAGTCAAGGACTTTGTAGCATCATCTACCATAACCTAACTCTATGGTAAAATAGAGTAAGATTACATTTTATTGACAACCTCTGTAGCGCAGTGGGTGAAAGCCCGCTTGAGACGCAGAAGGTTTCATTTCATTTTCATTTTATTCCATAATAACAAAATACATTGCATGCGGAAATACACAGTACATAATAAAAATTTAAACATGTCAAAAAACGAAAACAAATCTAAAAAATAAACTTAATACTTATGTTATTTAGGTAAGAGAGATTCTGAAGTAATCAATTTGTCAAAGGTCATCAAGAGAATAGAGGCACTTCTTTAGAAGGAAAGTCTTTAATTTATTTTTGAGTATTTTGGTTAGGTTGCGGGTTCTATCCCCGCCGCGGGATTTAGATTTGTATGATTTGCAAATATTTATCTCAGGTCTGGGTGGTTCTGTGTATAATATGTATGTATTTACAAAATAAAAGTATATAAGTAGTATAACAGTTATCTGGTTCCCATAGTACAAGCTATGCTTAGTTTGGGGCTAGATGATGCATGTGTGGAATTGTCCAGCATTGTTTATTTTTTATTTTATTTATTTATTATAAACGAATTTGAGTTCTATCGTAGTTGTAGAAAGTTTCATTTGAGTTATACCAGTTACACAATTTACCGTATGCTTTACAAAGATGTATTAATGGTTATTTTTTTACCATTGTCACTCATGGTTCACCTTGAGTGACAATGTAACAGCTGTTATTGGTATTATGGTACAATACATGTTGATACCCGTGAAATGATTAAAAAAATATGTATATACACGATACGCTCTCTTTCCGACAAATTCTATACATGTGTCGTTGTTGTGCTCAATCAATAAACGCTGTCAATGGTTCCCTTTGTTGAGGCAGTCAGCAATGTTATCTGAAGCATGGTATGTAGAACTTTACTATAAATATTTTAAATAAGGTTAATTACTTTTAAACGAGCATTTATTCGGTAACTGTGAACGTCTACTGATCGAATTGTGAAAAAAGTTTATTCAAATAGCTCCTAGTTTCACAACCAGACCATATTGTTATCATTATTATAATATTATGCCGAATTTCAGCTCCATCAAACACCGAGCAAGCAATACCAAAAGTTCTGAACTAACAACGGCATTACAAAGAGCTTGTAAAAATATCTATTTGAGATTGAAATTCTGGTGTTCCTAATGTCTAATCGATTGATAATAAATAGGTACATAGTTATTTATATTCATGAATTTCCCAATACCTACCACATGCTTTTGAGTCCTACGTGTGTTTCCTTCAATAAAATGTCGTAACAGTTTTTTTTAACCTCTGTAACTCGTAATTTTATTGCATCACCTAAATGTATTTTTAAAGTAGTGCCGTCTCTCAGTCTGTCGCTAATTTTGAAAGTCTGAGTAGTCTTATTTTACTCTAGCTGAATTCGAATTTTTGCTCATGTGGTGCATACGTTTCAATATTTATAGACAATTTTTTGTAATGTGTCCGAAATCTTTTTTCTTTTATCTTAACCTTTTCAAACGAGACAAAACTTAACAGATAAATTAAATATTTAGTAGAAAGTTATATTGACGTTACAGATACTTATTTTTTTTTACATAGTTGCTTCTAAAATTAAGGATAGTGTCTGAAGACACGAGGTATTTAACAGCATCGTATTCCCACGTGGCGATCACAACATAGCTCATTCATGTCTTGACCTATCCATTTGAAATTGTCTGCCTATGCAGACAAATTCTGTACAATTGTAGCAATTCGCCCTTTGATGCAAAATAGTACAATACAGGTATTAGACGGTTCTACAGGGTTATTTGTAAAACACCAGTAACCTGAGAGGTTGTGGACTGTATTACTATCATCATAAACAACAACTTTTGTTCTATGACTTTTTACAAAACATAATGTATACATTTACCAAAAACAAATATTCAAGATTTCACTTTCCTATCTAAAACTAAAACATTGTCCTATCGAACATAATATTTCGGCCCCCGCCGCCCTTTTCCCGCTCCCTACGCTTTGTATTATCGCTTTCTTTTGTTTCGCATAGACTTCGTAACATTTAGAGCTTTCAATTTAAATATTTTTATTTTTGTATCTGATGAAAAAAAATAATGTTAAAAATAATGTCTTTTAAAAGTTAAAAGTATAGTAATACAATCCTGAGATGTTACCGGTGTTTTACAAATAACAAATAACCCTGTATAGTAGTGATTGTAATGTAATATTTCAAGAAAGTTCTACAACTGACCAAGAAAGTTTGTTTACTATTTGTTAGTGCCATGGTGTGACCATATAACGGCAGGTGTTGCTTTCACTGTTTATCGAGAATGTTTTTGATGCAAAAACATGCATATTACGCATGATTATCTACATTTTGTAAAGAATTCTCGAGACTTTGGTATGCGCTTGTACATTCTACACGATTCTAATATTAGTGAAACAGAAATAGTAACCAATATATTTCAGACTGGCGAATTCATTCTGTTTACAACCTTTTCAACACGCTTTCATCATCCAGTGCTGCAGCCTTATTGTCTTACTTGAAATCCATTTCCAGTAGTCATCCCAATAGAGCTCAACCAACCACTTAACACGAAAATGACGAAACTCGTCATTTACGTATTGTGTGATTGAATTTCCAGTTAGACAATAAGGCTGCTGGTCAAGGTCTCCCTTTATTTCCACTCTTAGCTCTCCACGGTTAGCTCATCATCATCATCAGCCTATAGTAGTCCACTGCTGGACATAGGCCTCCCCTAATGAGCGCCATTGCGCCCTGTCCTCGGCTCGACGCATCCAGCTTCTTCCAGCAGCCTTTCGCAGATCGTCACTCCACCTGGCCGGAGGGCGTCTTACACAACGTTTGCCGAGTCGCGGTCTTCACTCAAGAACTCGTTTACCCCAGCGGTTATCGGTTCTTCGGCAGATACGGCCAGCCCACTGCCACTTCAGCTTGCTAATTCTCTGAGCTATGTCGACAACTTTGGTTCTATGTCGGATAGTCTCATTGCGGATTCTATCCTTCACGGTTAGCTCGTCCGGCTCGAATGCATCCAAATCTTCTCACCAAAATTTTCACATTCCTTTTTACCTCTTATCGAAGTTTTTATTGTATTCTTTATCAGCGAATTTCGGTTTTATTAAATTTTCCTGTGGTTTTTGATACACGTGCAAGCATAAACATACCGCGACCTTGCAACATTCGGTTAGTACAATCGTTACTCCAATAACACTAACTGCCAAGTTCCGAATGACGGACATAGTACAAATTTACCACCTACTCACATTAAACAGATTTCCTACACGTTATACATAGTATAAAATTTCTGTTATATCTTCTATATGATTTGTGTAAACTTCCCGAGCATCGTAAATTTGCTGTCCGTTTTGTCTTATTTAACTGTAAATCAGTTTTGTAATGCACTATTGAAATTATGTGACTGTTATGTGTTTGTTTTCGTAAATCCCGGTGCACATTGTTGCATTTGAAAACATTTTGGATGGAAGTTGGTCTTATTTTGAACGCTGTGTTGACGGTGTTTATGTTTTGCGCATTTATTTCTGTTACCTACGACTTCTTACTTCATTTTGTGTAGGTATCTTTATTGTAAATATTTCACAGTTATCCCGCTCTAATGTAAATTAGTGCTTGGTATTTAATCGAAATATAATCAATCTCTATCTCGATTTGGATGCTTATTACCTGTCTGATATATATCAACTGGAACAAATGCATGAAGCAAATATCTTCCAAATGAAGGTTTGCATTTCCGACTAGGAATTTCAGTGTTTTTACTTGCAATGATTCATACTTAATATTATAAATGTGAAAGTAACTCTGTCTGTCTATCTGTTTGTTACCTTTTCACGCCCAAACCACTGTACAGATTAGGCTGAAAATTGGCATGGATAAAGGTTGTATCCCAGGACATAGGCTACTTTTTATCCCGAAAAATCCTGATGGACCGCGAGTCACCGCGGGAGCGCAGCTAGTACCAAATATATAGAATTCAGGTTTTTCTCATGCATGACGCAATTCGAGGGCGTGATAATCACAGGCTTCGGGAACGGTAATGTAATGACCGGTCTTTTTGTCTGACTTCACCAATTTACTTACTTACCAATTTACTCGGAAACTTCGAAAGCTGCCCCGGTTTGACGGGTACCGACAGAATAATTGAATTTCACCTTCATTACGCGTTGCAACTTTCATTGTATGTCATAAAATAATTTTACTAGCCACTTATTTTTTTAATCGTTGTTGAGCTTTTCTAAACTTCGTCGAACACTTCACTAGATGTCTGCGTACTACGACTTGGGGCAATTCGTACCTTTTACTAACAAACGAACTGTTGCTCGTCTTCTCGCTCACTTATTCCAACGGATTTGTTCACATAGGTAGGTTTTTTCTGCACGAAACCCCTACTCTTTTTTCAATAGATAGTTCTTATAACATTACTGATATGTCTGTGAAAAATCCGTCACAATCTGTCCAGTTATTCCGGAGGCTGCATTAAACAGTAAGATAGACGAGCCCACGAGGTAGATCTCCCATGAGATGGACGGACCAAGTGAAGGCAGCGATGGACAGACCCTTAAAAGAGTGCTCCAGAAAGACCACCATCTGAGACGAATGGCGCAGAATTGTGAAGCGAGCCACACAACTCCCGACCTGACGACCACGACCACTCTGTCAAGAGTGCAACGACTAAGAAGAAGACGAGCAAGATTTTTTATGTATTTGTTATTAAATACTTCTCTTTTTCTTCTGCTCGTACAAATCTATTAAAAAGGGAATGCAGTGTTTTCGTATACCTATAGTATGCTTTCCATAATGATACGTAATGATTGTCTGCGGTTTTTTACTCCCAAATAAGCCAACATACCATTAACATGGACTTGATCCTTTCAAGGACAATAACAATTAACTTTTTTGTAGTTGTACGAATACAAACAGTTACATAACTTTACTTTAATATTATCCTTATAACAACATCATACAAGATGACTGTCTTTAAATATTATTTGATTAAAACAAACATTTGCCACACACCGTCTCCGCCCGATGTTTTCCCTCATAGCTTAGCCTATGTATATTAGAATATTCAATACTATTCCATAATCCTACATCACTAACAGTTTCAAAATTACCTACATTGAAGCCTTTAAGGATCGTCGGATATTCAATACTATTCCAATAATCTACATCACTACACTAACAGTTTCCAAATTACATTTTCTGTGCATAAAGCATATCATTGTTTCAGTTATGTGATTAAATATCTTAATGCAATTTGAACGATCATTATTATGATACGCGTTTTATATCGCTTGCATGCCTTTTATATTTTATACTTTTTCTTTGCATGTGAAAAACATTTTATATGTTATAGCTACTATTCCGCATTCATTTCACTTCCGCAGAAAAATGAATGGCCTTTTAATATTCCAGGTTCCATCCATGTCCGTTCTAAGTTTCATCTACATCAGTATAGGTGGTGTGTTTTTTTTCTTCTCTTACAATAAATGATATTGATATGGAATTTTTTTAAATGTGTGTATTCAAACACAGACACCCCTCTGTGTTTAATCTACGGAAATTTTGCACCTAGGTTCTGTTTGCCTTTTAAATAAATAACGAAGAAGCCCTTCTTTATGTAAACACATTTTCTGTGCAAAAGTGTTTACTAGAATGAATAAACAAATGTTGTACAATAAATTCAATATGTACGCAATTCATTTAAATTTTTCATGCACGTCATATATTTTATATTGCATTGTACTTGGGCTAATATACATGGTATGTTATTCAATTTACATTACATGAAGATATCTAGGTATAATTTCTTAATTTAAATTCATAATTAGTAATTTTATTTTCCTACTTCGTCTTCGATTACTTAATGCACCGATATAGCTGAGTTTCTCTTTACAAATATGAGGTACTAGCTGTCCGTCGCGGTGTTACCCGCGTTCCCTCGGGAAAATTTCACTTTCCCGGGATAAAATCTATCCTATGTTCATCAGGGATAATGCAGGATTCTAATGGTAAAAGAATTTTTGAAATCGGTCCAGTAGTTTCGGAGCCTATTCAATTCAAACAAACAAACATACAAACAAACAAATCTTTCCTCTTTATAATATTAGTGTAGATAACAGACATACAAATGGTAAATGTCCTTTATATCTTTGTAACGTTGTTTTTCAATAACACTACAGTTGAAAGATTACATTAGCTAACAGTAGACGCAGTTGAAACTTCAGGACATTATAGGTTAATAACTCGATTAAATTCCCTTGTCCCCTGATAAATTCCTAGACCACCAACCCTTTACAAGGACGATATTGTCGTTGTAGGAAATCACTGAATGAGAGATAGCATTGAATGAATGAAAATACTTTATTGCACAATGCACACCTTATAACTACAAAATACAGTACAAAAGAGAACCATAATACAATGCACAATGGACGGCCTTATCGCTGAGAAGCGATCTCTTCCAATTGGTTGCAATGCAAACTGGCTGAGATGAAACTTACTGTATACAAATCTTATTATTAGTCTACGAACAAATAAATTGCAGTCAAAATATTGTTTTCCTATCAAGTTATCACTTATCAATCACTTATCAGTGTAGCTCGTAGGATTTCGTTTATAATCGCAATAGATTAAGATGGAGTGTGAATGGAAACATTAGATTCGCTGCATTTTCTTTGATGGCTTGCACTATTTACTGCTTTATATAAGTTTAAGTACATACTTAGTTATTTACTTTATTAAGAGCCTGTAGTGTCCCACTGCACTTAATAATAATATCTTACATTAACTTTACCAAGTTTTAGTAAGCTATTAATCATTGTTACATAATTATCTTGGGATTTGAATAGGTACATAATTAGCTTGATTCATATCTTTTACAGTACTAAAGATAAATTAACTACTGTCGTGTTAAAATCTTGATCGAACTATGTCATTCCGTAAACAATTCTGTAAAGAATTATAATTTATATCAGATAACAGATTAGATGTCAAGATTCCTTTAATTTGCATAAAGTCACGTTGCAGCTTGCAGCATTGTTAGATGGTGTCTTTGCGTGTTCATTGTTAGAACATCGTAGTTATTGTACTTTTGCAAAAGAGTGCCACAAGGTGTTATGTTATGTCCTATATTCTATAACATGCGACTCAATCATACCAGAACAGGTTTTTAGAAATTCCTGTCTTATAAAATCCATCACACAATTTAAGAGGAAAACCAATCTATTTTACTAGAATTTTCCTCGTTAGAGAATAATAATAATAATATAATAAATAAATAATGCTGGACTTTTCACACAGCATCATCTAGCCCCAAAGTAAGCAGAGCTTGTGTTATGGGTACTATGATGACTGATATACTACTTACGTTTGTAAATACATACATATTATACATAGAAACACCCAGACCCGAGACAAATATTTGTAGATCATACAAACATTGGTCCCGCCGCGGGGATCGAACCCGCAACCTCTTGCGTCGCAGGCGGGCCTTCGCCCACTGCGCTACAGAGAAGTTTAAGCAATTTAGCTGTATATTTGTAAAAGCAGATTGAAGTCATACACGACTATTCGTCTGTGATTGAAGTGGACACTTTCGCACAGTCTTCCAACTAGCTACACCTTGCGGCTTCGCTCACGTTGGTACCTTGGATTTAAAAATTCGCTTCCTTCTTCGTCAGTGCTTGGTAGCGCTCTCTTGGAAGCGCTCGTGGTCATGCTTGCTTAGTCGTTCTTGATAGATCGTCGAAGCGGTCCGTAAGTGGATGGGTGACCGCCAGTGCCATTTTCATCTGAGCGCTTTCGTGCATCGGAGGGCACGTTAAATTGTCGGTCCCTGCTATTTAAGTCGTTAAGCCATGACGGAGGCCTTAAGATGGCATAAAAACTCCGTCACCAGAGTTGGCCACTGACTCATACGAACTTACTTACTTACTAGTGCTTGGTAGGAAAATTAAATCAGCACTCTCTATGGTCCTTACTTTACCCTTCTTGGCAGTCGGCTAAAAATACGAGTAGGTACTACTTTATAACGGAACGAGTTCATATTATGTCCCCTTGAGAAACAGGGTCTCTGCCTGCTTTGTACGCTTCTTGCATAAATAGCAATGACCTCGAATCTCATGTATTGTGTGAATGCACAAAATTTCAATGGAATATATTGAACTTATTGTTTTGTATTTTTCAGTGTCTTCGTGTAGCTTAACGCGTATCATCTTTTTCGAAGCATCTAGAAATTATGTAGGAACCTAGGAACATGTCAATAATTGATGAACTTAATTTTCGCTGTTCTTAATACTCAATCTTAATTTCATTGTCTGGTCCACCCAGACAACTCAAAAAAATACAAAGTTTTTGCAACCTTCCAATTAACTCTCAACTCTAAGATTTTTTTCCCTATAGACATATGAAAAAGGTGACAAATCCCACCTAGTCAAGCATTTTGAATCAATACATTGATGAGTCAAAATATTAACTCGTTTATTGGTTTAAACTATCCTGTCTGATGCCACGGTATCTGACGGATGGTCAGTTTTTGTATCGTGCATGTGCCACAAACCCGATTCGAAGCTGGTTTCTAAACAGGTATACGTACCTTATTGTTTATATGTAATTCATTATCATGATCAGTGAATCGAATAATACAGCTGGTAATGCAAGTTTACTGCAAATATTGACATAAATGTATGCCAAATACAATTTTGCTTCTGATACCCTTGAGTACATTCTCAAACGATCTTTTATGTCTAAAGATCTGAGAGATGGTGTAACACGCTTGGGTACGCTTGGGTAGGGTATACCTACGTCTAAATTGTATTTTATTTTTGGAATATTTTTAATTTTAACTTTGTTTTTTCCTCCTTTTAGTAGCGCCAATTCTTTTTTATCACTCCTGGTAAATTCCTGACTTTGTTGATACCTTCGACCTCAGTTGCATAGCGGACGCCGATTGCTGGACTGAGACGCAAGAGCTTTTGAGTTCGATTATAGCGCCGGGACATATGATTGCATGATCTACCTACAGTCTGAGTGTCCTTTACACGGTTCTTTCTGATACCCAGCACGACACAGGGGGATCCTAGTGTGGGTTCAGATATGTGTCTGTATGGTGAAAGTTATTCACGGCAAACTCTTCATGTGGGTGGATTGTTAGGTAGCTTTGTATATTTCTCTATCTACTCTAGACAAATTGTCCTTAATTAAAGATTGCTCTGGATTGCGGTTGTTCTATGTCAGTCTTGCCATTTATGATAAGTGTTACTTGGTTCCCGTTGCTCTCACATTTTCTAAGTTTTTTTGCCGCTATTTAGTTCAAAGTTCCACACGTACATTTCATTCACATTCCTGGTCGCATCTTTCATGGATTGCGGATTTGGTGAAAGTAGATTGGGATGTTAGAAATTGTTCAATTATCAGAAAACTAAGCTTTAACCAAATGTTTTGTCTCAACTCTGTCACCACCTCAGATATTCCTGAACTAAAAATATATTTGTCGTTATCGTAAGGATCTGCTTTTTTTATCATCAGCTGTATAGCCATAATCAGATCCCTTCTCTGGAGTCGTTGTTTTGAGGCGCCCCTCCATTGAGTGGCCCCACACTGACTATTAGACGAGTCAGCTTCGCTTGTCCAGGTCTAAGACCTGCCATCTGAAGGATTTGCTATGGGTCAACCACACCAAAAAGCCCTTGGACCGGCTCCGTGTTCAATATAATTATATTTTCAGGATGATGTTAGGGCTGCCTCGCTTCTGCAGTGCGTCAAGGATGTTTGCAGAATACCAGACGGATGCCTTCGAAGCTATAATACGTAAGAAAACTGCATCCCTGATTCGCAGAGTGCGGGACAGCCAAAACAGCATCCTGAAAACTGTATCGGACCGGTTCACCTCTCCGATTTGGAAAACTTTTGTTTTCCAAATCGGCGAGCTATTTAAACCACCGGCGCCGTATATTTTTTCTCTAGTTTTAAGTTTAGTTTTTAAATATTATATTTTGATTTTGTGCTTTATTTATGATTATTTGTGTTTGTAAATTGTAAATTTTAATTGTAATAAGTTATAATATGGATTTAATTATCTGAAATAAAATGAATTTGAATTTGAATTTGAATTTAGTCTTAATTAAGTTGGATTTGTGTTTTTTGCATTAGGTACACTTTGTTTCATTCTTGTAGCTACAATTTTGTTTGCTGATAAAATTACATGCTGATTTATAAAAAACAAAAGCACTCTCGTAACCACTATCTTATCATCATCGGGGATTATCTGGGATCGGTAATTTACATGTAGACAAACGTCAATTATTTTGACGCGTTGATCCCGCTTCCGATGTCGCAAGCAAAGTTCTTTCATATTTAGGCGACGAAGATTTTATCTGTCACTTGAGAATTGTTGTACCGATAATGTTGTTCGTAGATTATTTGTTTTGCTTTGAAAATAAAAACTGAAAATATAAAAAAAAATAGGGTAGGAAATAATGTGGGATAGGATAGATAGTAGATAGAAAATGTTTTATTGCACACCACATAAAAATATAAAACTAAACTGGTAAATAATCGGCGGTCTTATCGCTAAGACGCGATCTCTACCAGACCACGGACAAGGGCAGGAAGATTATAAAAATTTTCATTGATTTTAGTTCGATTAATTGTATTTTGCCGCCTGGATTTTATTACTATTAGTTTCAATTGATTTCATTCGTTAGCGAAAAAAAGGAACTCCTATTTGTTTTAGCCACTCATCCGTTTTGTGACTGCCCTAATCGTCACCTTATTAGTATTTAAAAACTAAAGAAAGTGTAATACACTTCCGATGCCGTCAGAAATGCATATTCGATGACGTTACTTTCGATAAATAAGTTTATGGAAATGTTTAATGCTTCCTTCTATACAATTAATGTAATTCTTAATTCGGTTTTGTTATTCATCGTCTATAATTTTTAATTCAGCACCTATGTCTGGTCACTTTCTTGATTGTGAATTTTCTCTATGGCGCAAAGGGATAAGAACAAAAGAAGAAATGAGTAGGTTCATAGCTCTAATAAAACGTACTGATGCATATCAACTATTTTTCAATAACAGTTACTTAGATCAAAGTTCTGCATAACATCGATTTGAATAAAAACAGCTGGGGCAGGCAACGTTGAACGTAATAACATGCTGTAAACATGTTATTGTTTATCATAACACTACCATCATCATCACTGCACTTTTCTGAATTCATACTACATTCAGCAATCCATGTGATGACGAATATCAAGCTTAAACTAAACCTTCTGGAAATCTTTGGCCTTAAGTATCATTTGTCATGAAAATGATTCAATATATTCGTTGTATTACTTTTACATAACATTTCTTATGTCTCGGTACATTGAAATAGGCGTAAACTTGATTGGTTCCGTTCATTCGTACAGCGATAGTCCGTATACCTACATGGGTTTTATCGCGAATTCTTTTGTATGTGCATTTTAATTGTTATTTTGTTTGGATTAGTCATATTGCGAAACACTTGTATTAACAAAACGTATAATAACTGGTAAGTTAATTGAAATGTACAAATATAAAGAAAGAAAGGAAGCTTTCTTTTGCGTCACAACAAATACACATTATAAATATGAAAAAAAAAAGAGCCAGGTGAATCACTAACAGCAAAAATGGTCTTCAGAGCGGGTTCGCACTACGTCCGATCCGTATCCGTGAAAATACAGATCTAAGAAAAAATCGGATGATCTAGTACGTAAATTACGATATAAATAGTTCTACGACTACTCCGGACCGTGTTCGGATCGGATTTGGATCAGACGTAGCGTAGTGCAAAACCGCTCTCACTTCGCATTATAACATTTAATGAACATTCATCAGGATTCAATTATTTGCTATTCGTATGCCTTGGTCCGAGAGAATGTCTTCCTTACCTTGAGAATAGTGTTCCTGTTTGTTTTTGTTCTTGTTATCAACCTGTTTGATACCGGTTATGATATAAATATTACGTTTATAGTTAACTAGTTCTCACCAAATGTTTACCTTACCTGAGGATACACGTGAGCATTGGATGGACGTGAACTTGTTTACTTTTGTTCCCGTCGAAGGAAGTGCTGTTTGCATTTCCTTCCCAAATTTTCTCTCTTTATGCATTCATATGACGTAGTATTTGCTCAAGTGTTATTTGCCCACGAAAAAAACACAAAGTTCAAAAACTGTCTGCATATAAAATGATAGTTTGTTTCATATGCATGAATACATGCAATGTATCTAAAAACCAGTTATAAAACTTACGATCGGAGTTTTAAAAGGTAACCTTTATCCTTAAATTGAAACTATACACGCCCTATGTTCTTTTCATTTGGCAGTCTATTGGCGTCTTCTATATCTCACGAAGTGCTTCGAATACTAAATTTAGCGAAATGTGGGCCAAATGTCTATACGTATCTGTGACTACTTGACTACATGGAATCTTATCATTTTGTATTATATTTTTGATCAAAGTATTATTCAACATTCTTGTTATGAACATATTATGCATTTTTTACTTGACGCCAAAACCGAAAGGAAGGATATAATTTTAGCAGTCTGATTGTATCTACGAATGCTCTCTAAGTTACTTTTGATAGTTTTTGATGAGCGTAGTTTTTTTTAGAGAAGGAATTGACTAGCAATCTTTTTCAACACATCGAGCGGTCGCCGTCGATAGAAATTATTAATTCTTAGTTCAAACAAGTCATAGAACTAATATATTATGCGTGTACGTATTTTTTACGTTTGATCATAAAATATCTTGAATACATGCTAACCTTGAATCCAGCCAGTAAATCTTGCGTCGAGCTATAAGCACGAATTGATGATTTAGCTATTAATAGTAGAAAACTCGTAAAACATACCTATATGAGCTACTCAATGGCGAATACTCGGATAAGACGAAATGGGGTGAGTTCGATCATCAAGCCGGGAAAAATGTTTTGTTTTTCTTTTTCTAATACACCCAAATGTGGGTCTGGTATTAGGTATGTATTATAGTATCCATGGGCGGATCCAGGATTTTTTCTGGGGGGGGCACAAGAAACCAAAACTGACAAAAAATTCACAATTTATTAATTTTTCGTAGTTAGTAGGTACACAAAAATATCGTCTGGGGGGGCACGTGCCCCCGTGCCCCCCCCCCCCCTAGATCCGCCTATGATAGTATCTTGGTACTCGTAATTTCTGACATCCAATAATGTATCCTAGTGTGAGACCAGACTACAATATTATCTAACTCTTGGGTTGTTATAGTTTATTTGAATCACAGATCTTTCCGGTTTTTAATATGATGAGCTAAATTGTATAATCATCGTAGTGTCTCTGACCTTGTTCCATATTAGTGGGGTCGCCAGAACATGTATTACCTACATTATTCAATTGCATCTCAACACTTACTTTTCTTACTCTTGTCATCTTTCACACAGTCCATTGCATCTTTGGGTCTACATCTACTTATATCCATCAACATTCATAAAATTTAATTTGTAGGATACTAGCGGTATTATTGTTCTGTGCTCGCAATGGCGAGGCTTTATGCCGAGTCGAAGCCCTTTTTCTGCTGTAGCACACACATACCTACATGACAGGCTGTTTTGTCGTAATCTTTTGTTTTTTTGTGTGCTTGAGTAGCCTATGTCAAATCATTGACCATATTTTATATTTGTTCCAGATAAATCAGCATAGAAGAAAATGGCGAGTGTGCTAGTATCGGCTGCCCGCGGGGTCTCTAGTCATAGGATAAGCATGTGTTTTGTTACTTTATTGTTATTAGGTGAGTTTTATTTAGAGAAATGCCAATAATAGGTCAGCGACAAAAGTTCATGAACAATTGGAGATTTTAAAGTTTCATTTCCATCATGCCAAGTTAGAAAATTTTATATTTTTTTTTATAAAATTGTAATGGGGCATGGCATCTACGATAAGCTTAAATTTTAGTTTTTGGTCCCACGAGCTCCGAAGATATTAGAAGATTTAAAAACATCAAATGTTCATGAATTTTTGTTGCTGATTGTACATGCATAAGACAATTATTTAATACGGTTCCTGCCACTTTCTGCTTCTAACTTAGGAAGGGCATTTATGCGTAAATTTTTCTAGGATTCAAACCCACGTATTGTAAGTTACACTTAGCCAGCACGGCGATTAACTTTACTATTCCTGGATTTTAATAATGTACGTTAGAGAGAATAATATCTCATTTCTCAATGAAATACCTAAGTGTGGTTTAACACTTTAAAATTAAAAAAAAAATACTAAGTAGGTAAGTATAATAAAGAATGGTTATTTTATTATTTTCAGTTTTACCTACTGCACATTCCCAGAAAGACAAGATATATCTGGACACAACAGATCTAAGTTTGCTGGTTGAAGAAACTCACCTGCTCAATTTAGTACAAATGTAAGTAAAACACCAATAATGGTAACCCTTGTAGTCTCTGTCTCTTTCTTCACGTCTCTTCCTCTCTTTATCTCTCTCCCTTTCTATATCTCTCTGTTCCTCAGAAGGATCCTTATCCTTATCCTTTAGTTTCTGGACCCTTTCGTTGAGTCGATGATTTTGAGTTTACCAGGTAAACCTGGACCATGCACAGGATCGAAGGAAGAGAATTAATAATGCTGGACTTTTCACACATCATCATATAGCCCCATTAAGCAGAGCGTGTGTTATGGGTACTACATGAGCGTGTATTATGGGTACTATATACTTTTTGTTTGTAAATACATAACAATAAAAACACTCAAACCCGAGACAAATATCTGTAGATCATACAAACATTTTGTCCGGATCGAACCCGCAACTTCTTGCGTAACAGACCACTGCGCTACAGAGGTCGCGTCGAGGGAGAGAGGTTTATACCCAGTGAGATGTTAATGATGATGAAAGAACCCATTATAACCGCACACTCTCATAACGTGAATGTTTGCTTGCTATCCAATTCGTGTGCATCTAGCTAGTAGAGCCAATCTATGCCTACACTTAACCTGAGACTAATTAGGCATTGTTTAGATTGTGGACTTGCTTTATCCATATCACAAAAAAGGCATACCTTGTCATTCATAATAGACTTATATCTATACTAATATTATAAAGAGGAAAGATTTGTTTGTTTCAAATGAATAGGCTCCGAAACTACTGGACCAATTTGAAAAATTCTTTCACCAATAGAATCCTACATTATCCCCGATGAACATAGGCTATATTTTATCACGGGGAAGTGAAGTTTTCCCGAGGGATCGCGGGTAACACCGCTGCGGACAGCTCACTTATATAGAAAGCCTATAAGTCTTGGCCTTTGACTTTGACTTTGACCAAGAACGACTAAGCAAAGTACCCCACGATCGCCATTATCATCATCTCAGCCATCTATCGTCCACTGCTGAACATGCCTATGTTATGCCTCCCCCATCGATTTCCACAGCGATCGATCTTATGCAGCCTGCACCCAACGGCTCCCTTCACACGATCGCCAATAATCGAGTGCAATACAATGTTTCTAATCGTAATAAACACTCTTTTTCAGTGGTGAATACAACACAACTCTACTCGTGACAGCAAACATCCAACATCCAGATATAGTACAGCTGGTTCCGTTGAAGGTCGAGATACCAGGCTCCGATGAGCCGAATGCATCGATTGAGTCCAAATTCGAGATCTGCGCTTATGGGAAAAGCCCGGGGCATTCTGAGGTCACCTTCAATGTTACACCTTCGGGATATATCAAGTAAGTTACAGGGTCAATGGTTTTTGTAGGGGTAAGTTGGTGTAGTAAATTTTTCACATTTGGCAGAATTAGATTCACTTTTTTTATGATGAATGGGTCCGCTCTTGTCCTCGAAACTTACATAGGCAAGAATGAGGTCTACGATGGAGCAAGCCTACCTAGAAGGTGCCTATTAACTTTCTTCTTGAAAACAACAGGGTCGTAGCTCAGTGGAAATATAGACGCTGGAAGCTAATTCCAAATTTTTGCAGTGCGCATAATAAAAGAACTTTGAAAGCGCTTAGTTCTAATAAGTGGAATATCAACCATATGTAAAAGGATCGGAATTATTAAATAAAAGAAATAAATGACTGAATGAGTAAGTGAGTGAGTTAGTTAGTGGGTGAGTGAGTGTGTGGGTGGGTGAGTGAGTTAGTGAGTGAATGAATGAATTAAACAACGTGAATGTGCATCTACACATACAATTGACCGTAGTGTAATCATGTTTTTTTTTAATTGCAGCGTGGACAAAATCTTCCTTCGAATAACAGTGATGCACTCCAACATAATCGACGTTATATCTTCAATAATGGGATGGATCTACTTCGCAGCGTGGTCTGTCTCGTTCTACCCTCAAATAGTCATCAATTTTAAAAGGAAAAGCGTCGTTGGACTTAATTTTGATTTCCTAGCGCTGAATATAATGGGATTCACTCTGTATTCTCTGTTTAATTGCGGACTTTACTTCTCTAAGGCTATTCAGGTAAGATTTTTAGACTACCCTCATTATGTAAAAAAAAATTAGACGGTCGCTCGCGATGTTTTGTTATAGTTTTTGGTATGTGGATGGTCATGTTTATTCTTCGTCTCCTTCTCTGTTATGCCGGCCACCCACGATCCAGTCTACCGTCCAGTTTGCAGGGCTGCAAACTTGATCAAGTCGGCAGAACGAAGTTCTTTTTCGCTTGTCATGCACACCCATACACCGTCAAGTTTACCGGACGCCGCATCCAGTCCGCGGCAGACTGGACGGTAAACTTGATCGTGGGTGGCCGGCATTAACTATGCTTATGTATGTGTGTTGTCTTTATTGCCTGTAACCGTGTTGCGTGTGTCAAATAAACATATTCTTATTCATGTAATGTTATACTGGGTTTATGTACTGCGATAGCAAAAGTCGCACAATCGCAAAAATTTGACCAGTCGCCAGTGCTTCCTCTACATGCACCAACCAATGAACGATTAGCAATCGATCGCAAATACATAATCAGGCAGCCGATAGATGGTGTAAGAAATGAAAAGTCTTATCAAAATTGCTTTAACCGATAAACATAAGCTTATCAAAAATTACGATTGCGACGTCAGGTTTCCGTGGCCGAGCGGTAGGGCACTCCGGCATTAGGAGGATCGTCTGATGATGAAAAATATTTGATAAGATTTTTCATTACTCAATGAAATACCTAAGTGTGGTTAAACACTTTAAAAATTTTAAAAATGTAGATATCATCATTTCCCTGCCCTTATCCCACTTTTATGTGGGGTCGGCACAACAGGTTTTCCTCTTCCACTCCGCTCTATCAGCCGTCATCTCAACACTCACTCCTTTCTTACCCATATCATCCTTCACACAGTTCATCCATCTTTTCTTTAAAAAATATAGATATATGGGCAGGAAAAGCCTACTTACACCTATGTGAATACTTTCTTTATAATGTACTTATGTATTTCCAGACGGAGTACTTCGAGAGACATCCTCGCGGCCACAACCCCGTGTTACTAAACGATGTGTTCTTCTCACTCCACGCTGCGTTCGCTACACTTGTCACTATCGCCCAGTGCTTCTTATATGAGGTTGGTATTCTATCTATCTCACAGACCAGAAGAAATAAGTAGACGGGCTATTCGTTCAAAATCCTATGAAACTCGATGTCTCCAGATTTTCCCCACTCGCGCACTGACTGAACGCAGCGCTATTACTGGCTACTTGACCGATACACACAAATAAATTAAGGTGATGTAGGTCGCACTCACGTTTTGACTGTACGTCAAGTCATTTTTAAGGCATAAAAACACCGATTTTTTAAATTTTTAAATTTTTTTGATGACAATGAACAGTTTAGGATATTAGTTTATTAGTTATGGGAGTCGACACACGATTGACTTAATTTGACTAGATAGAAAAAAATCACAAAGTTACCTCTAAATCTTCATCATAGAGCAGTTTCATTTGCTGGTTGTTTAAATTTTTTTAATGAAATTTCGTCTACGTGTTCCCTAATAAATACGGTAGAGGATTACGGAATTATTTTATTGCCAAGGAGTATTATTTTGTAGCAAAAAATACATTTATAAATAACGTTTAGTGTAATAGTGCGCGGGGTGGCATCCTATGGGGTAGGGATTTACGTTAGAAAACGAATAAAAATTTTCAATTTATTCATAAAACATAAAAACAATGTAACTTAACATTGAATGAAAGAGGTGTGGCGAGGCTTAGCGGCGCGGCTCGAGCAATCTCGCGCGGTCGCGAGCTATCAAGCGTTTCTAAAGTGAATATTTTATCAACAAAATATTTGTATTGTATCTTTACAGCGCGACGACCAAAGAGTATCAATGACTGGACGCGGCATTATCTCAGTATTCACCGGTGTAGTAATTGTAACGGCTAGCCTCGGCGCTGCGTCAAAAATAGAATGGCTCGACTTTCTCTACTACTGCAGCTATATCAAGCTGTGCATCACACTCATCAAATATGTACCGCAGGTAATACAGGCTTTTATAGTTATATTTCACGAAGGTAATTGTGTGTTAGATTTATACTAAGACAAGTTGATCTCATCATCATCATCTCAGCCATCTAGCGTCCACTGCTGAACATAGGCCTCCCCCATAGATTTCCACAGCGATCGATCTTGTGCAGCCTGCACCCAACGACTCCCAGCAACCTTTACCTCCAGCTTTTTTTGTCCTCTGCTGCGATTTCCGGTGCGTGGCCTCCACTCGAGAACTTTTCTGCCCCAACGGCAGTCAGTTCTACGAGCTATGTGCCCCGCCCACTGCCTCTTCAACTTATAATGTTCTACACGTTTTTAAAGTTTTCTACAATGTTTTGCAATTTCCTACAATATTCCAAAATTTTAGCAATTTTCTACAATTTTCTTCAAGCCTACTCATAAAATAAAGCTGAATGTTTGTGAGTTTGTTTAGATGTTTGGATGTTTGTGTTTCAATCACGTGTTTGTGTTTAAACCAGTGAACCGGTTTGGATGAAACTTGGAATAGGCGTAGATAGTGACCTGGAATAGCATATAGGCTATTCAAAATGTTAGTACCACGCGGGCGAAGCCGCACGCAGAAGCTAGTGTTATATAATATAATTTTCTTCAATGTTATATAATTTTCTACAAATTCCTAAAAATTTCTACAATTTCCTACTATAATATCCTCATATTTCCCTCCTTTCCAGGCATACATGAACTACAAGCGCAAATCCACAGTGGGCTGGTCAATCGGCAACATATTCCTGGACTTCGTCGGCGGTTTCCTCTCCGTCCTACAAATGATGTTAAACGCATACAACTACAACGATTGGGCCAGTTTCTTCGGAGATCTCACCAAGTTCGGCCTTGGAGCTTTCAGCTTGATATTCGACATATTCTTTATGCTGCAGCATTATGTGTTCTATAGGTATGTGTTTATGGTTGATTTTTGAGTTGTCGTGGCAGTTTGATTTGTTCTATTTCGCTTATGAGGCTTATATTAGAGACAGAGGCCCTTACTAATAAACTTCACATAAAGTTATATCATTTACAGTCACGTGCAATAAGATGTATACACTCCATAATGTTTCAACCCATGTACAGGTCAACATGTCCAACAATGTTCTGGTATTTTTATAGATTTCGCCACTAGTTCAATGTGAAATCAATTTCCGCTTTTTGTTTTTAACCAACATCTATTAGTTTTAGTGTGATATTAATTTTAAAAGTATGGAGTGTATACATCTTATTGTCCGTGACTGTACAACCTATGAATAAAGGCGCAAACATACTATTAACACGCTACGCGACCCGATGAAACGCGACGCGTGTCGACTCATAATAATGGAGACACGTCGGATGTTCATAGTATGATTCTAGTCATAGAAAATAGTACAATTTGATTCGAGTCGACACGCGTCGCGTTTCATCGGGTCGCGTAGCGTGTTAATAGTATGTTTCCGCCTTTACCATTCAATTTACAGATTTCCATGAAATTTCAAAAATTAAAAAAAAACTTTTTGAAAGGAGTTATGTCGGTAATTCGAGATTATACTCCTTTCTCGAGAAAAAGAAGAAGAATACTCTTTTCAAGCCACAATCCGCATTGTACTCTGAGTTTCATCCAAATCAGTTCACTTATGAAGGTGGTTTTGAAACACAAACAGAAAACATACATTATTTATAAGTAATATTAGTAGGGTTAGTAGAATAGAATATTCCATATTGTTTTTATGTGTCTAGAGCAAATCGAATCTGTCATGACAACTCCAAATAGTCTTAAGACGCTTCCTTCATTCGGTGTGGTGCTTATTAACATAGCAATAAGGTCTCATTAACACTTAACACTTCTATCTATCACCAACGGACCCTCAAGAACACGAGATCTTGACAAATATCTGCAAATTATCGTCCATGGATAAAACCTTCTTGGAGATCCGAAAATGGCGGCCAGATTTGAATTTGGAACACAACACAAACGTCCATCTTGGAATCTAGCCTGGTTCATCTTCATTCAATAGAAATTCGTACTACGCTACGAATTTCAAATGAGTGAATGAAAACCACGATCTCATTCACTGGATTTCAATGGAGAACGAGACACGCATGTCTGTACAAAAAATTACTTCTTCAATGATCGAAATCTGAAGGAAAGATCCTGATTTATGACATTATAATGCGAAGGTTCTAGAAAGAACAGCATTAAAACTAATGAAGCTCTTCTTCTTCGTAAACAATTAAACGAAGTCGCAATAGAAAGAGCGAGATAGAAAGAAACAGAGCGACTGAGACGTCAAATTAATGTCGGTTTGGATCAGATCTAAAAACACAGCCAAACAAAAAAGTGCTTGAAATACGAAAGTGTGAACTAAAAAGCGATTTATAATCGGTCAAATGTCTTCGAGGGTTCATGGACAAACGTAGATCAATCCTCATTAGCACTCATGAAATGCCCAATCTTCAATGGAAAATCCATCGAGTAAACTCACCAGGCACGCATGAAATAAATTACCTTTTGTTATTCAATTCATTTTGACTCCGTCATCAATAATTGATAATGGTTTTGCGTGAAATGAATCGCAAACTCTCATCGTATCATTGGGGCTTCAGCTTTGAAAATCGAACGTGATTTGATAATTGGCGGGAAAGCTTTTTTTTTTTAATTCCGTGGCTACATGCAAATAAAGAGGAAATTTTGATTCGTATTTTCAGAGAGGGCAAAGATTTTGTGATGGTTAAAAATAGTGACGACAGTTCGGATAATATGACAAGCAGTGGTGAAGGAAACGAGTTCTTTTTGTTGGTGGACGAGTGGTATGTACAAGGCTAATAACTCTTTGTGTGTTTTCTTATAGTTGTAAATATTTTAAGGACCAATTTCATCAATTTCAAGTAAAGTGTTTTGAACTAAGGTGGTCGCACGACCCATCCACGAACTGTCATTTCAATAGTAGAAATGCTGTGACGTCAGAGCTAGATAGATAGATAGAAAAGACTTTATTGCATACTACATAAAAAGTTTAACAAAAATATAAAACTCAACCAAAAAAACTTTACCCTATAATATACAATCGGCCTAGCTAGCCACATTTTCTGATGTCATCAGTATTTTTTCTATAGAAAATGTCTGCGGCGCGGACATATGTGCGATCAGCCTTACTTAGGGAAAGCTGTGAGTACTTCTAATTTAACAGACAAATAGTTTATTGGGCACTTTACTCGGAACTGGTGAAACCAGTCTAGTACTCATCTTGGAGTGGCGAAACTATTTAGTAATTGACTTCTATATTCAACTTTCTGTTGTTTGAAATATCTAAAAATATATAGGAAATCCCCAAATTCAATCCATAAGAATAAATATTGATAACGAGCTGCGCTCACGGTGTGACTCAGTCCTTTGGGTTTTTTAACATTTTCGGGATAAAAAGTAGCCTATGTCCTTCCCTGGGATACAACCTTTATCCATGCCAATTCTCAGCCTCATCTGTTCAGAGGTTTGGGCGTGAAAAGGTAACAAACAGACAGACAGACAGAGTTACTTTCACATTTACAATATTAGTATGTATTTTGAGATTTAGCTAAGGTAATATGATTTTTTTACAGTCATTAAATTTTGGTAAAAGTAGATTCGCCACTCCTTTCCATCTTGACTTAATTGACATCGTCTAACTGAACTTCTGTTTTAGGAACGCCGACAGCAAGAATAAATACAACCTCGACGGAAAGGCGTAATATCTACAATAATTTAAGCCTTAAATCAATGCCATAAAGTTCATTATCGAATGTATACTGTTGAATCTAGCTTAGTTGTGATAGTCCTATTTATTTTGTCTATTCAAGTAGATTTTCTTACCTTTTGTACAACTCAGTTGACTTATCAAAAATTTCGATTGCGACGTTAGGGATTCCGTGGCTGAGTGGTAAGGCACTCCCGCTTTAGGAGGATCGTCTGATCGTCGCGGGTTCGAATCCCGTCGGAATCGAAAATTTTGATATGACTTTTCATTTCTTTATGAAAGACCTAAGTTTGGTATAACTCTTAAAAAAATATAAACTGATCTTTTGACAGCATTTATAGTAAAGATCTTGAACGTACAACTATCTAAAAACTGATTTTATATTAAGATTTTTACTATGCATCCCATGTTAAATTTAATTTAATTTACTTACAGTCTATTCATAGCTAGCATTGATAGTTAAATCTAACAATCTGTTGTAACTAATTTGTTAAAATTACGAGAAATTTTTGCCAGGTTTTATGAATAAGGCCTATGTCAGACTATTCGCAGCCTTTTCTGTTCTGCATTTAATTAGTTTAGCTAGGCCATAATGATCTTTAAATTTAATTCACTGTGACTTATATCCATTTTTCGTCAAAAGATACCATCAGCATACTCTAAACACTACAAACCTACATACAAACTCGGTACAATTACCTACTTAAAGTACACTCAACGGATTTAAACATGTGTGAAGCTAGACGATACGCAATAGTCGCTATTTCATACAAATTTGTCCACTGCGCATCGAAACTACTAACTTTATAAAACAGAGAAACCATGTTGGCCAATCGTATAATCTGTTGCTATCTCTTTTCAATTACATAGGAGTGACAAGAAAAAAACGTAGCCGCTTTGAAATTGACTGGATAATCATATTTTGCTGGTGAAAATGGAAATGAGTCAGCTAAAACTGATTAGGTATAATTTAGAATGTAATGCTTGTTATTATATGGAATTCCAGAATTTATCAAAAATATTGATTGGGTGATTCTGGTGTGTTTTCAAGTAAGAGCTCTTGTCAATTTTTTTTCATAATATACGCCAAAATAATCCAGACTCATAAACAATTGCTCTGAGAATGAATACAGATGAAACTACAGGGTTAACATGAACTTTCATTTCCTGGTAGTTTTTAAACAGCATGTCAATTTTGATAGAAAAACGAATCTGGAATGGCGTCGTTTATCATGCTCTCTCGCTTGCACACTAGTGATCACTAGTATGCAAGCGAGAGAACATGATAAGTTGCGACGTTTCTTTAATGAACCGTGTTGTGTCAAATTGCTATGCGGTTCAAAAACTTCCAGGAATTATTAGTTCAAGTTAACCCCCCAGCCCCCTTACCATGGCGATTGTCTAGATACCGGAGAATAGATAAATGTAATGACATTCGTATGTGGATAAAACGGGTAGAAAAGACACTTTTTTCCACATTCTACGCGTTGTATCCACACTATAATGTCATTACTGTCATTTTTATCTATTCTCCGGTACGTAGACAATCGCCATGGAAAGGAAGCAGGTTGCAGTCAGTATTGACACAGTTACATTTAACAGAATCACTCTATTTTATAATTTGTTATTTATTTTATAAAAACCAAGATGGTCCATTTGAAAATGATCTGTGATGTGTGGTAGCACATTTTATATTAAAATGTGAATGAAATTTTAAACGCAGTTTTGATTCCCGCCCGAGCTAAATATCTATAGAAATTCCGTTCCTTTCCTTCTTACAGTATTTTGAATTTTTATAGCTTTCACTATCTCCAAGTAAAGTGTTGATTAGTTACTTGTCAAATAACGTTACTTTGCAAGTACATGTAACGGGCCCTATACATATTCGCCGATGATAGACGAATACCCGCGCTCACAAACGTGTAGAAGGTCTATTCGCTTGTATTCGTCGATCATTGTCTATCCAATAAATAGTTCGGCGAATGTGTAGAGGGGTCATAACATAAAATAGCATGTTAAGTTTTGCCAATACTTTAAATTTTTGTTAACTGTCAGTTAGCTTACTGGGAACTTTACTCGGAGATGGTGAAACTGTTAGTTGGTATTTTTTTATGTTTAGTTATTTAGATTAAGTTTTCGTTTTATGGTATCAATAAATGGATTCTGACTTTGCTGTGTTTTAATTTCATTATCCTTTTATGATGGTAATTTATAAGCGCATTATCAGCTCATGCGTTATTTTATTACATAAATAAAAGAATAAATACTTAAAACTTAAAAAAACATAGGTAGGTACAGTCAGCAAAAAATGTGGTCTACCAGTTTGGACAAAACGTTCTGTGAAATGTAACTATCGCAGGTTTACTTTTACTTGATTCATGACGTGACATAAATATAATGAACTAGCTATCCGTCGCGGTGTTACCCGCGTTCCCTCGGGAAAACTTTACTTCCCCGGGATAAAATATAGCCTATGTTCATCAGGGACAATGTAGGATTCTAATGGTGAAAGAATTTTTCAAATCGGTCTAGTAGTTTCGGAGCCTATTCAATTCAAACAAACAAACATACAAATCATTCCTCTTTATACTTAATATTAGAATAGATGATAGAGTAATTGCAAGGGAAAATCAAACTTGTTGTTTCATGACGTTCAAATGAACCACAACCGTAGGGTAGTAGACCACATTTTTTGCTGACTAGGTACAAATTCCTAGGATTCCGTGTGGAATCCGTATCAGAAACTTAGGCCAATGAATCTGAAGCATACGTGAAGTTAGATGTTCGATGCGTAGTTAAAAATTACGTGTGAAAAGGTGCCACTGCGCATGTCAAACAGCTAACTTCATGAATGAAGTTTTATGCTTCTGCTTCTTCTTGTTGTCAAGTGAATAATGAATAAATAGGTCAGACTCTTTTTCTCATCTCTAAAGAGTTTTTCATTCATTAATTCTTTGCATAAATCAAATAATTATTTTGCGCTCTTCAAATATAAGGCTGTGTTTACATCGATGACCTTGACCTCGTCTGATAAACAGAGACAGGTGACCTTGAGCTGATTGTTCTGATAACAACCACAGGCTGCATGGTCGCAGTAGACAAAATAACTTATTTGAGGACGAATAGGAAAATCAATACCTGATGTAAGGCACTTGCCCGACCGCAAGCGAGCCCGCAGAGCGATTAACTTGGTATTTTATGGCGCAAGAGACAAACAAAAGATATAGATTCTATGTCAATAAAAGAGACAAATATAATAATGGGTTCAATGCCGGCCGTTCACACTGCCGACGATAACAATTTTTATCGCGGCGATAAATTCGCTCAGCGATACTCGCGTGGCGTTCAAAAATGTTGAATTTTGTATCAAAATTCACACCAAGCGATGAACTAGTCATAGCCCAGCGATAGAACCACAGGATAGAACAATACTCGCTTCACTTCAACGTTCAACGCCCTTTGCCCCACGCTCCACGCTCGCGGTGGGACAACTGCCTAAGATTATTTTATAGATTTTTTCAACTTGGAATGATACACTGGTTTGATAGAACTTGTGTGTGACATATGAAAAGAAGATTCGTATAGTCAAAACATAGGTCTGTAGGTAAGGTACCTCCCACATCTATACTGGATGATTTATACATTGTCAGGAGACAACCTCTAGGTAGGTAACTGCATACACTCAACGGAAGCTGTAGGTACCTAGTGCCTGGAGCATTGTAAGGATCCGAAACAGGCTTGAATATAGTCTGTGATTTTGTCAACAACGAAAAGTTTTATAGGTCAAAACATGTCTGAGTTGAGCTGCCTTTATAATGAGTAGGGCTGCCCTAGTATTTTATTTTTATCGAATTTTATGCAGGTCACTGACCGCTGCAGTTTAATCTGAATACACTGTTGCCCTGAAGTGTTAATATTGCAAAAAAAAAAGGGAAAGGCGAAACGCCATTTTGTACGAAGTATCGTAGGTACCTATTGGTAGAACTGTACTGAGAAAACATGACTAGGTACCTATAAAGGATATTTTAGCTCTTATGAAGAGATATGTGATGTAACCTCAATGGTTATTAAATAAATTCTATTGAACGTTGAATCGCCAACAAGGCATGATAATGGCGAATCAGTTGTTGATTAAAGACCTCAATTTACGCCATTATGTCTAGATCATAGATTTCTACCCCCCAACAGTCGTAGAAATGGAATGAAATAACATTATTTCAACTTTCTTCACAGCGGAGCGCGCTACATCGTTCTACCAGGCGTAGTGGCTGATGAAGAGTCGGAACAGCCGGAGCCGGATACATCGGAGCCCTATCAAGGGGCACCCGCTTAGCTTACTCCGCAAGACTGCATAACCGGTGAGGGCTTTCGGTCGATTCGCAGTTATCACTTCGTAAGATACTAGACAGTGTAACTGGGGAGGACTTCGACTGATGATACCGTAGCTTCAGGCAATATTGCCTGAACTTATCAACAAGCCTCTAGTATATACTAGAGGCTTGTTGATAAGTTATTGAGTTCCTGTGGATTTTAGATATCAGTATGATTGGCGAGGATTTTGGAATAACAGCTATACGAGGTTAAAAGCAGGGTAATCACCAGCCGACTTATCATAACCACGCTATCTCGACGGCGGAATAGAGAAAATTACATATTCGCTCAGACGATTTTGAGTTTTATTGCGGTCGTAGAAAAGATGCTTTTGCCTAAACTCGTATGTCATTCTACCATGGAGATAGCGTTGTCATGCTAAGGGATCGTGAGGGTTTCAGGAGAAGAAAGCAGCAGATAATATACATGCCTGTAGATAATTTTTCATCTGAGAACTTCGCAAGTCTACATACGTTCTATTTATGCTATTAATAGAAATAGACAGGCCCTGATAGGCCCCACCTCTGTGGAATTTACTAGATCAGGAGAATCGGTGAGGATTATATACAGCTAGATACGAGGGTAATAGCAGGATACCCGAGGGTTTTGGTTGAAGAAAGCAGCTGAATAACATACGCCTGTTCATAATTTTTCATTCGTGGATTTCGCAAGCTGGAATGGACGAGAGCTGCTATATGGCAACTAATGAGGACTTCGGAAAAAGATATGCAGTTAATGATAGACACAGGCTTTGATAAGGTGTTTAACAGCCGATTGAGCTACAGCAAGCCAACATTATCGGTTCTTCATACTAGAGACCAAATGGTTTCCAGTGATTATGATCTTGGCAATAGAAGCTTAATATCTATCATTCTGATTTGTAATGTGTGATAAGGTCCCTTATTTTTCCTATCTATATCTATACTCCATGGATTACCACGTTCAGTGCCAGCGTCGGATATGCTCGCCATAAAGAGCTTGCGGAACTACAGAGCGAAGCATTGAACGCGTTATATCTGTAATTTGTTGAAAAGGGACACAAGAACTAATACTATCAATGAGACTCGGTTGTTGGATGTTTTATGTTATGGTGACCCGAAAACTAAAACGAAACGGTGTTATTGTGCAATGTTTACGTTCATAGCTTTACGCGTTTTAATCGCGGAAAACTGAAACAATTCACGCTATTATAGACTCTATAAGTATCTTTTTATAGTTGAAAATTGTAAGCAGTTTGTATTCGCGATCTGAAACTGCTGTATTTAATCAATTCTGAACCGTATTTCGAGGTATTAAAGTCTAAAAGACTTGTGGTTTATTTCGATCTAAATAAGACTGATGTGTGATTTGTGATATGAAAAGCATTTTGGTGACACTATGTGCAAAGTGAAGTGATTGAACAATGGATTGATACAGGATTTGAAAGGATTGAAGCAATTGTTTTTGACAATAACATGTCCACGAAGCAATAGTTTATTTTAGTTAATTTTATTGTAATAAGTTAAAACTAATGATCGCCCTGTGGTCGAAATTCGGCCGTTAATAAGGTCGTCAACAATCTGTGCGAGATTCAGAGCATCCTACATTCGCCGTTCGTACGAAACTGGTGCTTTATCCCACGAAGACGGTCGTAAGTCTGTGTGATTTGTTTCTGTGTGCGTAAGCGATACTGAGTGCTCATTCGTCCATGGAGCGTTTCCGAGCTTACGCACACAGAAACAACGTGCATGTGCATCTACACACAAAATTAAGACTACCTATAACAATAGTCAAAATGTATATAAAATTTTATTTTGTTATACTTAGTGATCGCTAGTTTTGTATTTATAAACATTTTCTATTGAATTAAAAATAAGTACCAATAACAATGTAATCAATATTATTGACATAAGGAATAATGCTTTTTACCTTTAGTTAGCTTCATTTCGCCGTCTTTATTGGTCGTAGTTCGCACGAACCAATCGAATATTTCCATGGCCATAATTCGTACCATGGCCATAGTTCGTACGGTACGAACTATGGCCATGAAAATATTCGTAGGTAAATGAAATATTCGTAATCACTCTTTCGTTTCCGTAGTTTTGTCGCAATTAAATTGTATATTTTTAATTATGAATCGTGTCTTCTTATCTATAATTTTTATTTTTCTTTATCCTATTTTAATTACATACCTATTTTATCCGAAGATGATATTAAATACGGGAATTAAACCTCGAACACCATATAATGTTCAAAGTGTTATGTGAATAACTGTAAATATACTTTTTCGGATTTAATGTTGAATACCTATGCATGAAAATTCAAGTTCTTCGCACAAATCAGTGTTTAATCTCGAGTTCGTATGTCGTCTGTTAGTTTGTGCGAGTTATGGACAGTTCGGATGCCCATCTAAAAGGCCAATTTATTGATCTATGTCTTCAGTATACCACGTACCATCCATTAAAAACTTAATATGAATAACAATGATTCCTAATTATCTAAATGTATTTAAATATGTACTTAATATTTAACATGTCTATTTGTATTTTACTGTGCATCTAATCAAAGAATTATTCACGTTTTATACAAGTTTAGCCCCAAAAATCAAAGTGCCGGCCAGCGAAAGCTAGCAAAGCCTACAGTAGAAAACCAAAACGCTAACTATATAAAATTAAAACTTAAGTACCTACATTCTCAAGGTGTTAAAAATAATGGAGAGATTGTCATTGAACATGTCAACATGTTGGACCTCATGCAAATGAAGAAGATGAAATGAATGAAGGCATTCAGCAATGTGACAGCTCTCAAAGTTATGCTCGACTTGACATACTCTACGGCGGCACTTTGACTTTTAGTTCGAAAATGAACAATATCCTTTGTGTGTTTAAATTAATGTAACTAAAATAACAACTGTACCTAATCACTAACTTACTAACCTAATAAATGTATTCTGTCATATGGATTAGTTTTTTTTACCATACCTACTTACCTAAATGTATTATTAAACTTACTTTTAAGCGATTTATTGCAGTCTATTTACCTAGAGATTGCCGCAGCGCAGACAATTTCCCGAGATAAAATTAAGTAGGTAGTAGTAGGTACATCATTTTTTGAGGAAATATACAGTTAAGTATTACAAACTAAAGAATAAGTAAAATCTATGAATCGAGACCATTTATTCGTTTCTATATATAGGAATTTTGTAAGCAGCTACAGTGAGTTCGTATAAATTAGTAGCTGAATCTGGTGAGTGGTGACGGATACAAATGTAGCCTGAACAACTTTCTTCTTTCTTAGTATAGATAGATTTATTAGGTACCTAAATGAGCCAGAAAAAATATCTCGAACGACTTGATCTGAAATATTGTCCACCGCACATTGGCGATACAGTAATCATCCTGTTTTTTCAGAAATAAATCCCTCCAACCATCTCTCTCCTTCGAGATATTCTCTTTCGAAGGCGTCGAGGTGTTTTAATTAAACTGATAAAAAAAAGCATTATTTACAATGTATTCTATAAATGATTTATAGCGTAAATTGAATCATCACGAGCGCATTGTCACAAACAGGTCAGTAAAGATAGCGTTAATGATCCTGTCATATTGTTATCGTGTTTACTCGCATTATGCACATTTGTGAATCTTTATTGCTCAACTATTTTGATAGGTAGTACCTACAAAAAAACAGTTGTACTCCGGGAGTGCCGACAGAAGTGATAACTATACCTAAGACTATACCTACAGACGTCAAAATATCTGAAAGAATCGTATGGATCCAAAGAGCAAGTCTTCTGTTATTTGGAAAATTTTAGTGGCGTTTCTTCATCCACAGACATACAGGTATAATCACTGGCTAGATCTTTTGAACGGGAAGTAGGTACGGTCAGCGCCACCAACTGGTACCCCCCCTGCAGTACAAACCGCCTTACTAAGGGGGTTGCCAATTAGCCGTGTTGGTCGAATGGGTTGCCTCGAATTTAAATCCGAAGGTCGTGGGTTCGAATCCCCGCCGGCATCAATGGATTTTTCGTTTCGAAAAATTTATATGCTCTTAACGGTGAAGGAAAACATCGTGAGGAAACCCGCAGCTTAGTCAGCTCCACACGTATTGACGTTGTCTTTCCTGTGGGTCAGGCTGATTAAGCTGAGAGGTTTAGGTGCTGGGCAAGCCTACTCCATCTCAAACCATGTCCCAGGCACTACAGCGTCACGTTAATTGTAGGCATGGATGGCCTCCTGACGCTGTATAAATCATCTAAGAGTACTTATTATAGATGTAAAGGCCCAAGTTTAGTTTACCAATTAGTGACGCTGACTGTACTTATATAAAAGATAGCTCCATCTAATTCGTGGAGTATCATCAGGTAACACTGCTAGGCTCAGCTGAGCCAACATGGCTGACATGGTTTGAGATGAAACTAGCTAGTTTTATAAGTACTTAAGTACGTATTTCAGAAACTAATAGCTTCCTTTTAGATTTATGGCTGTGCGGCGACCTAAGTAGGTAGGTACCTAACTACTTCTAGACAGTTCTTATAAATAGACATAGCAACGTGTTACGGTCTATGCAGGTAATAACAACTTGTTTTTGTTCTACTATGAGTTTATATATGCACCAACAAATCTAAATATTTTGACAAGAGCACACAATAAAAAATGAAGACGGAAAACACACGCTATCTTCAATATATTTTTAAAAGATTGCTTGAGAAAACACTACATTAAGCAAACACTAGCATGTGAAATCATGTGAGGTTGGATCTTTCTGTTGACAAAATCTCTGAAATATTTTTCACTGTAGAATAAACAGCAACGTCCATTTTGTTAGTTTGTGTGTATTTTGTTTATAAGGATAATTTCAACAAACTTTATATTACATTTTTGGTGAAATACCCACTCAATTATACGGATAACTTCTTCATTTCTACCGAGAGAAGATAAATCTGCAGTAGACTTAAGGTTGCTAAGGTCAGTTTCACTGCTCGTTCGGTAAACAAACAGCGTAGAACAATGAACCTCGCTGTGACACACAATTTGATTAAAATTAGACTTCTCAGCTTCGATTCGGACTGAGTCCACGAAATCAGCGATCTAAGAAAAAGCTAAAGAAAAAAGCACACGCAACTTTCGAAAATCTTAAAATAGGCCTGTAAGACTTCATAGTCGTAAAACTTCTGGTGCGAGCCAGCGTAGTACGACTACGAACCGTAGCAGCGTAGTATGAGACGTAGCCGGCGTAGCATAGCCTGCTACGCCGACTATGCCATTAAATTCACTTGATTTATTAATTTTTTATAGACGTTTTCATCGTACTATACCTTGCATTATTAACCGATGATACGCGAATCTTACCTTTTCACGTCCAACCCGCTGAACAAATAAGGCTGAAAATTGCCGGAAAGACCACCATCAGGGACGAATGACGCAGAATTGTAAAGCGAGCCAGACAACTCCAGACCTGACTCCACTCTGTCAAGAGTGAAACAAATGAGAAGAAGAAAGAGTATATCCCAGGGAAGGACATAGGCTACTTTTTATTCCGAAAAAATTACGAGGAACCGCGAGTCACACCGCAGGAGCGCAGCTAGTTTTAATATAACGGGTTTAAAAAGACAACTACCGAAAACTGAGGGGTTGCAATCAGACCATGATTCTAAACATATTAAGAGAAAAACAAAACGCAAATTCTTTGACTTAGCTTAGTCATTTTATGTTATTTTCGGTAATTTGCTACTATTACAACATAATAAGACCATATCTACCTAATAATTTCATTTATAAAAGAAAGAAACGGTTAAAACTCAAAATCCAGTAATCTATGTAAAACAACGCGCCCAGAAAATACGCAAACAATAACCTTTCTCCGGATATAATGATTTTTTCGGAAAATCCTTTTGGATTTCGTTGTGTGTTGGGATGCTGTACCTACCCCTTGCGGCTTCGGTAGACGTCTTTTTACACCCTGTATACAAATATGTATCCCTGCTTTCACTTCTTATCTGCAACGCTGAGTTCATGGACATACAGTCACGTTTTGGATTCTATCCAAGCGATCAGTTTATCAACGTCTACTCGTACGTGTACGATGCGTGCTTTTATCAATTGTGCATAAAATTCGGTTTCCGACAACAAATTCTATAAATACCAATCTATCTGCCGTTTATCATTAGCTAAGTGACCTATATTAGTGCTTACCTATTGATAACCGTTTAAGTGCGACTTGTTTCGGGTTCGTAAAATCCTTGAGGTTGAATTAAAGTACCAAGTCGCAAAAAAACTTTTCTTTAGTATTAATGAATCCTTTTTGGATGGATGGATAGATGTTTGTTGCCTTCACCGTGAAACGACTGAGTGGATTTGGATAGCTTTTATCAAGGAAGTACCTAGATTATACCCTAGATTAATTTATTGTTGGCTACTTTTTATTATGTTAAAGTTATTGTATTTCTAAAGTTGCTCGTAAACAGGCTAGTTTTTTGGCAATTTCTTGCTGCAATGGTATAGCCGCCAAGTTGCCAATTATATCGCGCAACACAGTGCAATAATTGCTGTTTAGCCTGGCGGTATTGTCAAGATATTTCTTTGCAAATATTCAATGTCTAGCCGGCTAGATTGCAAATGATTTATCCCGAGTTGCAAATATACTGAGCTAAATTGGTCAATAAAAATGTTCAGCAAGATGCAATTTTTGTATCCCGTTTACGGGACCGCAGGTAACACCGCAGGGCACAGCTAGTAGCTAATAAATACATGTTAGGTAGGTAGTAATAAAATAAACATTAGAAAATACATAAAACAGAAGAACCTAGTGCTATTTCCATTTAATATGTTTTTAGTTGTAAATGGAGAAAATTTGGCTCGAGTTTTCTTCACAGTATTAGCTCTACAATTTTAGCTTTCAGAGTAGAGTGGGGGCAGACGGTAATAATTCGATTTACTTGTACTAATCGCCAATACAAATGAAATAGTCATGTTTGCATATCGAGGCCTTGCCTTAAGGATTTTTAATCACATAGGGGATAAACAACAGGTATTAAGAGTCTGCACTAGGTACTCGTTATTACGTAGTTCACCAAGTTACAAAACATGTATTTTACATTGCTTGCATTTTTCTCTATTCTACCCTAGAAAAGAGTGGTCAGGGTCTATGGCCGATGGATCTAGGCATTCGTAAAGTCAGCCGTATGTGCAGTAGACAATTTAGTATGAATATGCGTGTGAAACCTTTTGAAGGTAGTCCCAAATTTCTTTCAAACAGCTAATTTCACGAATGCCTAGATAACAGAGTTAAGCAGGTAAGTACTTATCTTAATACAATTGTAAAACGTAAACGTAAACAGGGTCACGACTGTATCCCCAAGGCGTGGTAGACATTCTCTCAGATTTTTTATATTCCAGATCCTTTGAAGATGTCTAAGGGGGTAGTCAGAGCCATGTACAAATACATATTTGATACATGCCCACATCTTGCAGAAGTTAGTATTCCATACGTGACAGGTTGCAAGCCCATCGCCGCCTATTAGAATACTAACTGGTTTCCTCACGATGTTTTCCTTCACCGTTCAGAGCTCGTGTTAAAGCGCATATAAATTACAATAGTACAATAGTAGTGTGGGGATTACAATTTGCGCATACAATTGTAATCCCCAAATATACGATTTCGGTCTTCATATTATTAGTAGGTAGATGATTGCACAGAGAAATGCGTCTTATTTATGGTGGTGCTTAGATTTTTGCATTAGAGTTTACTAGAACACTAGCTTCCCCTTAAACGAAAAGTCTTTGAACATTTTATGCCCTCTTTGACCGCTAAAATGAAATAATGACACTTAAGAATATCCTTTTAGTTCTGGTTAGCCTTCAAAAAGTTGTTAAAATAGACCTATAAATGCAGTAATACTTAATTACTAATTCTGTTATTCCATAAAACCTATGTTTTATGGAAATTGTGGGTGCAATGATAGAGAGTTAATCGGAAATATTTCACTTTAGAACCACCGGTAGTACAGTTTGGTGGTACTACTGGGAAGATATTGGACCAAGCACTCTCATTTGTACTAAGTAGTAAGATTAAAAAATAATAATAGTGGTACAAAAGGGAACGATATATCCCATTAGTACCACCGGTGGTACAGTTTGGTTGTACTACTGGGAAGTAAGCGGGAAAATTATCTAAACAGCATCAATGCATTGTTTCCCATAGCTGCATAATATTTTCTCATATCTTTGGGCGATAAGCATCGATAGGCTTGCAACCTGTCGCATACAAAACGTTTATTTCTTTAAAATGTGGACATGCACCATGGATTACCTATTTGGATGGGCCTCCGACTTCCCCCTTAGAGATCTGTAAAGATCTCTCTACTGGTTACCCTAAAGGGTTACAGTCGTGATCGTGTTTGTGTTTTATTCTGCAGGTTGATATTCAAGAACCTCTGAAAATACCTAGAGCTTGACGATGGATCAAAGTCAAAGTCAGAAAGCATTTATTCAGTAGGACCGCTGGGATCACTTAAAATAGTCTTAAAACTAATTTTACTCCTGTTCTTTCGCGACCAACACCGTGTAGAATCAGGGCAACAAACACGGTTTGGGGCCTAGCATTATTTTAGATGATACTTTATGAGCATCTAAACTTATTTAACGACGAACCCATTTTGTTTGACTGGCTCCCCACTGGAGCTTGACTTTAAAAGAATGCTAGGCCCTAAACCGTGTTTGTTACCCTGATTCTTCACGGTATTGGTCGCGCAAGAATAGAAGTATAATTAGTTTTAAGAGTAATCTAAGTGATCCCAGCGGTCCTACTGGATAAATGCTTTTTGACTTTGACTTTGACTAGAAATAATTATAAATGTTCATGTTACAAATAAGTAGATATTATTGTTTTTCTTTAGCAAAATGTTATATTTTCTCTGCAACTGTTACCCGTGTAAAAAGCGTGATCACAATCCTCGTTAATGTAAACAGAGTTGTTGTTTTAACATCTCCATAAGAGGTAATTGGATTGTGGAATTTATTTGTATTCGCTGGTCATTATGAGCTTAATTGTTCTAGTTGTTCTATTAAACGAAGGCGGGTCGGTCTTTATTGTGTGCGTTTCTGTGTGCGTAAGCGATACCGAGCGCTCATTCGTCAATGGAGTGTTACTTAGATTACGCACACAGAAACAACGTGCTTGTGCATCTACACACTGAGACCAAGCCGCCTTTGTGAGATGGAAAAACTACGTTTGTTTATCTATAGTGAAAATATTCTACTAGCTGCGCTCCCGCGGTGTAACCCGCGGTCCCTCGGGATTTTATTGGAATAAAAAGTAGCCTGTGTCTTTCCCTGGGATACAAGATTTATCGATGCCAATTTTCAGCCTAATCTGTTCAGTGGTTTGGGAGTAAAAAGGTAACAAACCGACAGACAGACAGACCGAGCTACTTTCACATTTAAAATATTATAGTATGGAAATATGGATTGCTCAGGCATAAGATTATATATTTATACAACAGTGGGATGGCTTAGGTACTACTAGGAAAAGTATATGGGTAATAGTTACAGAATACAGAAGTATCAAGAAAGTATATGGAAGTGGGGACACGGCCAAGACAAGCCTAAAGAAGAGAAGCACTACCAAGCCCTTTTGTCCAAAGCATTTTATCGTAAAAATTAAGTAGGTTTTTTTTTACAATTTGTTTATTGTAACCACCTAACACTGCACAGAAACGAATCAACGAAATATTTGTTTCTTCTAGCTAATGTAAATTGTAACAGCGATGCGTGAAATGCAAATTGCTATAAGCACGTGCACACTAGCACGCGTCACATCAAAAACAAACAAAATATATAACGAGGAATCACATTCTACCCTATCAGTCTCATGCCAAAAGTCGGGAAGAGCGGACGCACAGCAAAATGTCAACAAACACGATAAAACCATCCTAATATTTATTAAATGTGCTCCAAATAAATAATGTGATAATAATTTAAGTGCAAAAATCCCTGTGATAGTGTATGAACAATTAAGTGTAGTTTACTGAAAATGGCAGATGAAAAGTAAGTAGTTGGAATTGTTAATTTATTTTTGTAATTTATGTAGTTTAATTTACATAAATAAGTACATGAATATGCGCAAGATTGACCTACCGGCACCTAGGTCAGCTGATGAGTATTTTGTCAGAAATTACTTATTTTACAAGCCTGAGTCAAATGAGCTGTTATATCGTATACCTCATTCTTGCTTAAGTTAGTTTCGAGATCAAGAGCCGACCCATTCATCATAAAAAATAAAAAAAAAATTACCCCTTCGATCAATTTACCCACTATAAAATTAGTAGTACCTAACCTACCATTACTGCGAACAAAAAAAAAAAGATTAGGATGAATTAAAATGCAGAATGACATTTTGTGTTTTAAACCTGAGCTCTGAGGAGTAGGTAAACAAACTAGCCTACGAGGCTCTCCAAAAAACTAACCGAAATAAGTTTATCAACAATCGTGTACTTATTTAAAATACTTATTAAAATAAATAAGTACTTACCTGCTTAAAAATAATTGAAACGGCAGGTCTTTTGGTCGAAAAAAAGTTTGAAAATGTTCTCCAAAATCCGTTAGTAGGACGTAGGTACCTCCGCGAAAAATAGGTACTTACAGAATGCCAAAAAGCTCCTGATTATCTTACGATTTGTTCAATAATATTAAAGTATGGATCCATTGAGCTGTCTATAGATCGTTTCTAATGATCCTAGATGGCTCAACTGACTTGTGTAGGTATATTTTAATTTAGTACGTCTATGTAACTATTTAGTGGCCTATATGTAAATAAATGATATTGAATAACAGTTTCGACCGCTTGGTGACCACACATATTACTTGTTTTATCAATAGATAAAAAAACTCAACGTATATTAACCCATATTGTTGTAAAAGCAAATTTTGTAGATAGTAGGTGCCTAGTGGACATCCCGAGTTACTATTAGATAACCAAGTTAAATAATTACATAGAATTGTGATAAGCCCAAAGCACGTGGCATGAGTATGAAATAGGTACTTATTAATATACAGGGTGTCCCAGGAATGACTGTCAAGCGGAAGTCCAGTTCAGCACCCTATGGGCTACCCGAATCACCGCCATGTATGTTCAGCGATTTTTTGTAGTTTAGAAGTTATTCATGTTTTTGTGACATTTTATTTTTTTAGCGTGTCCCACGTTACCAATGTAGGTTGAATCCCAGCATTGGGATATTTTGGACTGCTTTGTCCACTGGGGTTGTCGACCACATCGTAAGGACTTGGCAACCCACTACCTTCACCTTGTCCGATCGTTTTGTTGGCTTAGATCTTACCAAAGATTAATATGATGATTTTATTCTTTATCATTTTAAAAGCATATGAAACATAGCCAGCTTATAGTTAAGTAAGTACATCGTTATAAAAATAGTTGTGAGTTTACAATCTAATGGTTTTCTCACGACCTTTTCCTTGCCGGATGGTATTTACATTTTCCTATACTTACTTCTGCTGGAACAAGATTTCCATTGCTAATAAATACAATTTAAATTCTGCTGTTCAATATTTATAATAAGCTAGAAATACTTCTGAATATAGTAGGAAGACTGCTTAAGTGCTTGGTCAGAAAGTTAAAAATAAATCTGGCTTCCGAACACCTTACTAGGTTAGTTGGTGACTCCATAAACAAAGAACACCAAGTGAAAGAAAATCGACAAAATCGGTCATGCTGTTTACGGGGAGAAGAATTATAAAGCTGCGTACGGACTACGTGTTCTAGGTTACGCGATCACGCGTTCCAAGGCTCGCGCGAGTTGTAGGTAAAATGTCAAAATGTAGAGGGTGCTTTGGTCCCTTGCTTACCCACTTTACTGTGATTTTTTTTTGGCAACACCAAAGGCCATAGACATTTACTTTCTCTAGCCAAATGCGATAGCAGCGCCTCCCTCACCGGAACAAATATCCTTGTGGATCCTTTAAGCGCGTTTGGCAGTAGGTATTGAGATGAGAAAAATTCTTGAATTCGCCTCGAAAAGGTCACGTGCGAGTCACTGCTCATCGACACCGGGTTTTAGAACCGTTCAAGTTTTCATTTCTGCCGGCACTCCTGGAGTGCCCCTGTTTTTTTACCCACGTCGAAACTGAGACTGCGTTTTTCAACAAGATTTGCATGTTGCTTTGTACCTACATACCTACCTATCTCAGTTTTTACAACTTTCTTGGAAATGAAAAATATATTGCACGTTGCGTCAAATATAATATTCTGTCCAAAGTCCGTTATTGTGTTCTGCCAAATACCTAAATGAGGAGTGCAACTGTTCGTACTGTGTTCTCGGTTTATTTGTGTTTATCATGTTGGACGCACGTGGTCGCCTCGCGTAACACCTTTGTAGTTTACGCTTTTGTTTTTATTCGATGAAGTCAGCTTTGTGACAGAAACTTACTTGAAAGCGTTGGTAAATTCTAATTTTGAATTTTCGTACATACCTATCTCGGTTTAAAATAGTTGTTGGGCACTTTTTAGCCCGGCTGCCACCACGGTGTGGGTTCTCCAGCCGGATTTGCCCATTACCCAGCTGGTTTTATGATATTTTTTTTTTCTTGTGTCGTTTTCCACCAAAATAATGTGCTATACCTATTTTGAGAGACTGTTTTAAGCATAGGTACCTGTGTAATAACAGAACGTAACACGAACAAAGATTTGTTAACGAACATTTGTTTTATGGTTAGGTAATAGGTAAGAAGTTGCTTTCGCATTTTCCAAAATTTTTATTTCCGAGCTGTTTACCTACACCCCCTATAGGTACCTAATGTTAAAATGAAAATGATATGTTTACAAAAATAGCTTACCTATTCCTACACTAATTAGTGTTCATAACTTTCAATGACAGACAAAAATATTATTTCTTGAGTGCAAGAAAAGTTCCGAATGACCTGCCAATGTCAGCAGATAAATATTTGTTTGAAAATTATTTATGTTTCTTAAAAATTTGGAAGCCTGAACATCCAAACTAAACTGGCGACTAAAAATACAGTGAACAAAATATTCTGATTATTTTAGGAACAAATACATCCTAAATATTTAAAAAGTTCGTAGGTACCAACTTTTACCTAAGTGGCCAGTACCAGAAACCAGACCTAGATAAATGCATTCTCTACGGAGCTTACAACTGCAAGCCGCTGTTGAATATTTTATCGTTGAAGTTTTCTTTCAGGTGGAAACACGTCCTTAGATGGACACTGTAAAATGACGAAGCATCGCGCGTGTGCCTCGTATTTTCCTTCCTTCTCTGGTAGAGATCGCTTTTTAGTGTTTATGTTTAATTTTATATTTTTGTTTAACTTTTTATGTGGCGTATAATTAAGTATTTTCTATCTATCTATCTTCCCAGTATGTACCACCAAACTGTAGGTACCTACCTACCACTGGTGGTTCTAGTGTTCTCATTCTGTTGGTTTCTTCTCATTCTGTTTTCTTTATTATTTTAATTGTTATTGTTTGTCGCATTTTCTTTCTTTCTTTTAATACACTACTCATCTATATTTCAGTAGGTTTGCATTTTATTGCTATGCTTCTCTACATCTCTTCTCTACAAAATGTAGAGACATTTTTTATGAAAGTGAATGAGGAGCTTCAAGTCTTAGACCTGCCTTCGTCTTACGTCTTTTATCTCTGTCCTACAAAGCCTCTTCGTTCACAATTATATCGTGAAAGTCATGAGCCCATGTGTGGTATCATGATTAAGAAGGTATCTATTATAAAGCTATTGTCATCGTTATCTTATACATCTTTCGCGAGCGTGTTTGATAACGAATCTTGTAATAGCTGATAAGAAAGCAATTTCATTTATATACCCAGTTTGGTTATTAAATAGGATAAGTATCTATGATTACCAAATATGGCTGTGATTAGCTATGTGGGTACTTGATTACTAATATGTTCTAATCTATATTGTATTCTACCTACACATATTAGGAGTTGATATCAGCTACGATTTTAATGAAACTTGGAATAGGTGTCTACATCTACTTATTATATTGTACCAAGTTTCATTAAAATCTCTCTATAAGTGATGACGTGATTGAAACAGAGACAATACAAACACACAAACTTTCAGATTATGTAGGGTAGGTAGGTAACTAGGTAATCCACACTTTTCAAGTACGATGGATGGAACAATACAAATTGAAAACAAAGCACAATTGAAGTCAAGTATACACATTTATTTTTGGGACTCTTGTTACCGAAAACAGAAGTGTCCTACGTCATTATTGGATTTGCGATTTGGGACAGACAGTCAGGGACATTTCACATTGCCAAGTACGAGGCTTGTAGTGTAGGTAAATAAACTTGCTTGGATCTTCGTATGATGTACGAAGGTTTGCGTCTACGGCCCCAGTAACGTTATTAATTTGAATATTTGTTTAGTAATAGAATAGCATTTATTCTGTAGTAACAGTCAATTTGCACAGCTTATCAATCTGCCTTGTGATAACGGTCATATGACGTACAGACATCTGCATAGACTTTTATAACTATCTATATGCTCTGCGGTATTACGTTCACAGTCGAAGACAAAAGGCATTTTTATTTAGGGACGGAGGACCACCGGGATCACTTAAAATAGTCTTCTTCTTTCTCTGTCGTCTTTCGAACCAGTATGGTGAAAGCATCAAAGAAGCTCACGACATGCTGGTTCCCTCATGATGTTTTCCTTCACCATTTGTAAAAAGAGACTAAATGGGTGTTTAAATTAGTGATCTTCCAGCCCCAATGGAAAAGAGATGTGATTTTATAATTGCAAAGTTCGATATAACAATGTCTTTGGACCATCTATGGACCTCGGGCGTATTTATTTAAGTTTAATGACACCAACAAAACATCAAAACATCGTCATAACGTACTTATACAAATACTAGGATCTCCTACAAGGCCAATAAAGATCTTTCGAAACCTCCAATCGTCAATGACACTATACTCGTAGTTGCTGCGTTGATGTTATGTTTGTGAGTCTGCACCTCTGAATTCGAATGAAATTTTGAATGGAAAAAAATACAAGAGGATCTCTTCAAATCGGAAAAAATACAAGAGGATCTTTACTGTACCATGTTTCTCAGATCAGGGAATTCAAGAACCTTTGAAAACTAAGAGGATAGTATTGTCAGTCTAGATGCAAGAAGTCAGGATAGATGCAAGATGGATGCAATTCCAACTTAGAATGGTCGATTAATTAACTTTATTAATTTTTTCCCAAAAAAATAAAACCTGCGACAAGGAATTGCCAATGGGATAGGTATCTCTTATCATTATCATCATCATTACGTATATTACAGATTGCTTAGGCGACCTCAGGCGTAAGCTACGATAGCGGAAGTTCTGTTTGCGAAAATACATCAGTCAGTATGTAGTAAACAAACAACTATGATAATGTCTGAAAGCGTGAGGCTGATAGTATTTATCAATGTGTCTCTGACTGACAATAGGTTATCTAAATGGGGATATTTTAGTAGGCATGCCAAGGAGATACTTTCCCTTTGGTACCTTCATAAATGTTTTAAGACGGAAGTACGATCTGCACGATCGTGCAAAAAAGTTTCACCTACTGGTGTGTGTGATGCACGAACAGTTTCATCGCATCAAATCAACACAGTTTACAATTTTTTTCCCCTATTTCTTATTTCTCATCGCGTCATCGCCCGAGCGATGTTCGACGCTGACACCGTATTCCATCTCAAACAATGATCCAGGCACTAAAGCGTTTATTGCTTCCTGATTTAAATCATCTAATAGGTAAACGAGTAGATGTAATGGCTTTTGTTTATACTCGTCAATCGTCAACCCTCTTTTTATGTCGGGGGCCACCGATGATGCTTATGCTGCATAGGTATACCTATCCTTGTATGCTATGTGACTAATTAGTATAGCTTGCTAACCTTCTGTTTCAACCAGGAGCAGCTTATCCCGATACTCAGCAGAATCTGAAACTATGTATGGTTCTATGTAAGTGATCTAACATTTGGGCTATTTGTTTGTTCTGTGGCGTTCTGCTTTTGGGTTGAAACATCTATGGGTGTGGAAGGAGTAGACTTTGAACTACTAAAAAGTAATTATAAATATAAACAGAAGAGCGGGATCCTCTCTAATACAGGTATTTTCTTACTTAAAAGAGGATCCCAAACCCATGAAGTGTATTTAGTTTAAGTTAAAGAAATAAAATATTTTTGTATTTGTATTGTAACTCTGGTAAAGGTAGTAATATTGTGTTTGTCTTTTTTGGTGTATAATCGTAATTTTATTACCTATAATTCACTTAATTATTAATCAAAGTAATGGGCCCTCTACATATTCGGCGAAGACAGACGAATGCCGACGGTGACAAACGTGTAGAGAGTCTATTCCCCTGTCATCGCTTGTCATCTTCTATCCAAATAATAGTTTGGCGAATAGTTCGGCGAATGTGTAGAGTGGCCGTTATGTAAGTAGGAGGTACCTAATTATCTATTTCTTTTGAATAAAAGAAACTGTCGTTAGGTTATTAGGTAAATGACGTTCATCAGCTATATACTTACTGAGAGTTTATCAGTGGTAAGTAGGTAGCTAGCATCAGCAGTAGTAGGATCCTTTCGTCATTTAAACATTAAGAATCCACTGTTTCATCATTGGTGCGTCATTTTACCTCACAAGGCAATTATTCCATTCACAACTTCGATTCCCGGTTGTTCCCTATAATTAGGGCAATTGACGTCGGTCTGTTTCAACTATTGACATTGGGGTAATGTAAACCTTTGGACGCGGGTGGTCTGTGGAGGCACACGACATAACAGTTCACTCACAATACTTTTATCACCGAATGAAAAAATACTACGAGTTTTTTTAAGTAAGGCATCATTATCACACCTAAGGCCTCTTACATACATCCTGAATGTCTCGCTGAAATCAGAATCTGAAATTCAGGTAATGCTACACTTCAAATGTATCAGATTAAGAAAAATATATTTAGCTGGTAATGAGTTTAAGTTCAGGTGGGTTAAGTACCAATGTGCGTAAAGAGTGAATGTTGCCTCATGGGCTTAGATTACAAGTTTCCTTATATGATATCGTTCTAAATACCTATCTTTAAGTAAAATTTTAACGTTTCTGATTAAAAGAGTCCTATACAAATATTAAACGTTTCTTTTAATATTTTCGTTCTACAAAAAAATATGTCAGCCTCCTGTAGTTAATTCATTCAAAAGTCCTAGATTTCAGACATAAGCAAGCTAATGGCTATGTTTTTACTCCTAAGATGTGTGAATTTAATGTTAAACAACTCGCTAACCTACTACATTAGCGTCGACGACCTTCGTGTCATAAAAATAATACTATTGGGTACAATTGACCACCCATTGAGCACAATAGGGGTTATCTTGGACGATACAACGTGCCTAAGACGTTTTATCGATAAGGAGGTACCTGTACCTGGTCAAAATAACGAAAAAATAAAAGATTTAAAATAATTTTCATTTTTTATTTTTTCCAGCAGTTTGTAGGCATATTGGTAAAAATGCTTGCCACGAAAATTGCTTTTATTCAATCAGAATAATTATATAATCTAAGTTCATTCTAAAAGTCCATTTAAAATACAAAATGTTCGTGCAGCTTCGAAAGATCTGGAAGGTTATTACTGTAGATGTGTCAAATGACCTTCTAAGATCAATAAAACAATATCTTATTGTTCTGTCTAGTGTCTCCACCGACACCGAGTGCATTGACAATACCGGGGTCACAAAGACCCTTATCTTTGTTGATAACCCTGCAGGTCGTGATAATGAGCCCAGTTTGTTAATTAGTGGTAAAGCACACGCAGCGTATGTGTCGCATAAAAGCGTAAAATACGCAGCGCAGGTTATGCTAAATGTAGCGCAGTCATACGCCTATTAATAATAATATGATTGACACGAAGCTATGCGCTATGCAGCGTATTACGACGCGTGGTGTGACCGGTGTGTAGAAATTGTATGAAACGCAACATAGACGCGAAACGCGACGCAAGATGCGTCATAGACGCTGCGTGTGGTTCCACACTGAAGTGCTGCATTATGTATTATGGAATTAAAAGATTAGAAATAGACATTTATGTATAGATGCATGACATGTGTGATGTAAGGATAGGTCATCTATAACTAACCTCACATGCCTATTGATATTTATGAGCTATTTTGAATTACCATGGTAATATCCATAGCAGTGACGAAATTAATAAAATTTAGGTAAAACGTAAACAGGGTCACGACTGTATCCCCAAGGCAAAATTTAGGTATGTCGGAAGAATCGTGAGGAATCCCACAACTTAGCTCCACACGCATTGACGTTGTCCATTCTGTGGACAAGGTCGATTATGTTGACAAGATGGTGCTTAGCAGCTTAGGTGCTGGGCAGGGCAAGCCTATTCATCCATCTCAATGTCCTAGGTACAACGTCCTGTTGGGTGTAGGCATAGGTGTCTGCGTAGATAATATAATGTAGAGGCCTAATTCACTGTGCACAAGTGATAGGTAAGTGATTTTACTTTAGTTCCCATAGTATGGCCATGGAAAGCGAATGGCGCCTCATTTTCATTAAATTTTCATGGCTTCAGTGATTTCAATATCTCGTTTGTCACGAGATAGTATCATTGTTTACATTGTGATAAAGAAAAATACTTTTTGAAGTTTGTGGTATGTACAATAACAATGTTATTTTTATAAACGGTGTGGTTTTTTGGTGATGGGATCATCAGGATGGTTCTTAAGGTGCCGTTGTTATTCTAGATAGGTTTTTAATTTCACGGAAAGATCACCATCGAAAGTATAAAAATCTGACTTGTTCCAGAAAAGACTCGGTTCCATTCATCAAGAATGGCACCCAAGTCATCATCAGCAAGTCAGAGGTCCCGAGGAAGTCGGAGAAGGCGGATCGGGGCAAAGCCCTGCGGCAGGTGGTGGCTTCCTTTATCGCGAACCTTGGCACCATCAACACTGGCATGGCCTTCGGGTTCTCAGCCACAGCGCTGCCGCAGCTGAAGAGTCCAGATTCTAGTATACCCATCACGGACAATGAAGCCAGCTGGATAGGTAACCCTAACATGGTGTTCTTCTTCTTCATGTCTTGTCAATTTGAAATCAGTGTAGTGGGATTCGAATTCGCAACCGCTAGATTAATAGACATATCGTGAGTCTATATATAGCTATCTACCAGTAAGCCAACACAGCTATTTGAGATCGATTAGTATAGATAAGAGACACTGTACAAAAGTATCAGGTAAAATTAGCATGAAGGTTGGGAAATCTTCCGCGTCGCATAGTTCCTATACCTAGTTATTTTAGTTGGTTTGGCTCGTTAAGAAATTAATTATAGACACTAAAGAGATGACGAAAACAATTTAAATATGTAGGGATCTAAGATGCTAAAGCGCCTGTTACACAAGGAGAGTATCTCGCATGCGAACAGCGAGAAACTCGAAAGGTTGCGGTTGTTTACATTATGACAGAAACTCGTATTATTCAAGGGATTCTCGAATGAGAGTATGACTGGCGAGAAGCGAGGCTCGACGAATTCGTTTACACTAGGCGAGCATGTTATTGCCTATAGAAGAAATCGCCGCTCGCAAGCGAGAAACTCTCCTTGTGTAACAGCCGCATAATGAACGAAAACAATGAGCTTGCAACTTAATAACGCCAAAATATTTCGACATGCCTCTGTCTACCCCTTTAGACATCTCCACTTAATATTTTCTAAAAATATCAATTGATGAATCGAATTAGTGTTTGTTTTGCAAACTAACCTGAGTATAACAACTTGCGAAGTGATTTGCAAATTTTCAGTAATCTGTCTTTTTTGTTTGCATATATTGTCCCTTGTCAGCATCTTTTGGAAAACTCATAATTAGAAGATTAATTAGTTATCATCAATCATTTAGTTATGTTATCCTTTTACGTTTTTATAAAAGTTATCAAGGAGATAAAGCAGTGTACATATCACGGGCTTAAATGAATCTCGAATGCATCGAAGGATTTCTGAGTTAATCCCGAGCGAGAGCGAGGGTGTTTATAGTTAACTCTCGAGTGAAACGTTAAAAAAATTACAACAAAAATCCTGAAATGTGAGATTAAAGCACGACCAAGACTAAAACAGCTTTATCCACAAGGTATAGAAGAATACTCTACTTTTCTCACATATCTAAAGCGAAAAAAGCTGCAGACGGTTCGATTGTGAGATTTGTTGTGTTCATTTATTCTTCATTTTTGCCATCAAAATGTTACTTAAGATTTCTCACACGTATCATCCATCGGAAAACCTTCGGAAATCGATTGTTAAGTTGCGCTAATGTAGGTCAAGCTAGACTTTGTAGAATATTAAAAAGCCTTAAAATGGGGTCATATCAAGGATTTTCCTACTCCTTAAGAGACGTGTTAGCCTAGTGAGGTGGTAGGCTGGTGTGGTGTTAGCCTAAAGTGGGATGTTCTCTATCTATCTATCTAATCAGCCCGGTTGCATCCACTGCTGGGTATAGGCCACCTCTCCTGATATAGGTCCTGTGCAGTCCTTTTTCTCCTCTTTATGTTGAATGTTATTCTTCCAGCCAGTCTGAGTGCAGCCGGGACACCGATGGGCTGCATCGTCAGCGGGTACCTGATGGACGCAATCGGTCGAAGACGGACGCTTATCATCACTGAGGTGCCTCTCATCATCGGCTGGCTTACGGTGGCGTTTGCTCAAAACGTTCCTATGTTATACATAGGTAAGTTCCAGGTGTAAGTACCTTATACGTACGGTCAGCATCACAAATTGGTAACCCCCCTTATTTCAATGTTTAGGCTCGTGCAGGGGGTTACAAGTTGGTGACGCTGACTGTGCTCGTAGTCCTAGCCGTGCATCAATGGACTGATCGGTTTGGAAGATTTGAACCGGTTAAAGACAAGAAGCTCTAAACGGTCAAGGAAAGTAGTGAGGAAACCCGTGGCTAGACAGTTCCACACGTATTGATGATGTCTTTCCTGTTATATAACTAATTAAGATAAAAGGCTATCATATTAAACAATGTCCCAGCCATGTCTCCACCATAGTGTAAGCGAGATCATGTCCTTACCCTCTTTGATGAGCTCGTGCACGGTGAAGAAAAACACTATGACTAACCAGTAGGTAGGTATTCTAAAGAGATGGGCTTAACCTAAACGTTGTAACTCATATTATTTGTTGTGCATATAGTTTCTAATTATCTTTCGTACCATGGCCTTGTCTATTACAATGATTATGTAATAGTAACGCGATCGTACATTTGACTCATAGAATCTGTTGCCAAAATATGACGGCAACTCATTTCACGCCGTTATGCGTCCGTCACGTTATCGCCTAGGAAATCATCTATTGATTGGCGACTTGGACGGTTTATTTTCAAGGCTAATTTGTCAGCATTTCCACATTTAGGGCCCTTCAAATTAGACGATTGGTGCCGGACCGCTGCATCCGTTAGCTGGATTGCTGCCGTACGATTAAATTCGCAGTTTCATTAAATACACTGAATCACTGTCACTCACTGTGGTCACTGAATGCTGATGATGGCATTATAGTGTGTTTAACACGTACGTTGCCAAATATTTCTTGCTGCTGATCAATAAAAGTCTTTCTTACTTTGCAATAATGCTTACTTGCGCAAGAACCAGCCTGAAAGTTTGGTGTTCTTTCCAGGCAGATGGCTCATTGGGTTTGGTTCGGGAATGGTGGGTGCTCCAGCGAGGGTCTACACTTGCGAGGTTTCGCAACCACATCTGAGGGGCATGCTTGGAGCCCTAGCGTCGGTTGGCGTCTCCACCGGCGTTTTAATACAAGTAAGCAAGTGTTAGTTTACTAACCGAAAATAATGAATAAAAATACTGTTTGAACTAAGAAAACCATATTATAATTTGACCGAGGCGTAGCTCAGGGGACTGAGATAGGTCCTGTTCTTATCAGTCGTTGCACTAACCAGCAAGTTGACAATCTTGAATTATGAGTACCTTTGAGGGTACGATAGTATAAACAATGTATTGATATTGTCTTAAATCAGCAAAGTAAATGAAAGTTTGCTAAGAATAAATGATCTTCACGCGTAAGACATGTAACTGTTGTGGAGTCAACATGTTTATAGCAAATCAATTAGCACTTGCTACGTCAGTAAACCAATTTGTAAACCGGATCAAAACCATCCTTGTATTTGATGAGTAAGTAAACAATAACAACTACGTAACAATAATAATAATGCCTAGAACCCTAAGCTGAAAGTACCTACTACCTTCCTGAATAATTTTGTTTTTGATAAAAAACATAGCATAATACAGATTTTGCGATTTCATTTCCATTCATTCAAAAAACGTGATTGAGATCAAATTTACGGGACACGAGTTGCCAATTATGCTGTGTTTAGTATCTAATATTTTGCATATTACCACTAAAATGTTATTTACAAACTATATCTAATTGATTGAAATGCTGTCGACTAAAAATATCAAATATACGATGCTAACAACAAAAACTGAAACTTCTTGTTTAGGTATTCTACTTTTGCTCACGTCAGAATGATAGATTGCAAAAAGGAAGGCAGTCTACACGATACCATTCTGGCATGCCATTCTTGCTTCTTGTCACAGAATATTAGCTCTTGCTCCGTTGAGTTTGAAAAAGCAAGAGGCAAGAATACGAGTAGTATCGTGTAAAAGCGTTTAACTTACGCCGCGTACGTTTCCATCTACAAGAAAACTTCCGCCAAAAGTGCTTCCGCCTGCAAGAATAGATTGTCAAACATTTCTGGCGGACAAAAGAACCTAAAAAATTATGTTATCTAAGAACACTACATTATAAAATAAATAAAAAAGTAATGCTCACTTCAAAGTCACGACCGCACCGCGTCACTATGCCCACAGATCGTGATAAACGGACACGGTGACAATGTATTGTTAGTTTAGGTAAAATTAGACGCACTATCTAAACAACATGTCACAAACAATTTGCACTCATGTGATTATGAGATAGTGTCACGAGATTCTGAAGGATCTACATATTAAAATATACGGCTCTGGTAACAGAATTATCGTTCAAATAATCGAGCTAAGCCATAATTGGTGTAAACCAATAAAATATATATTATCTACAAGTTTATCAGATAACTACAACGAATTCCTGGTAGCTAACCATTGCTCAAATGTAGATGTCTCTACTACTTCTATTATATGAGTAAAGCCCAGTTTCAGTAAAAATCCCGCTTACTTACATCAAATTCAAAATTAGTTTTTACTTTGGATACGTTTAGACTCATCATTAAATTTAGTGTAATTTTAGTGCAAATTACGAAATTACAAAAATATCATAGGTAGAGCATCTCTTTTTATTGTACCTAATAACACAAATCGTCATCATAGTTTTTCTCTTCCAGTACGTGATCGGCAGTGCAACATCGTGGAACATCCTCGCAGGAATCAGCTCCATCATACCCATACTCTCTCTGCTAGGAATGCTGCTTCTCCCGGAGACTCCAAACTATCTCCTCACCAACGACAAGAGAGAGAGAGCAGAGAGTTCGTTGGTTAAACTGAGAGGGTCAACGTACGATATCAATGCGGAAATACAGAGGATGATTGCATTTAAAGAGAAGAATCATGTAGAACCGTTAGTGGCTTTACTATATATACATAAAAAGTAACACGACATTAGTATCGGAAGGCGAACGAGTATAAAAGAGATTTACAAACTGTAAAAAAAAGTCTCTAAAAATTAAAGTCTCATGGTGGTTTTTTTTGTAATATACCTACTTAATTTCGTACATTTCAGATTGAAAACAGTAAAGGAGACAGTGAAAGCATTGCTCTCCCCATCGGCGTTGAAACCGTTCGGAATACTTGCTGTATACTTCTTTGTTTACCAGTGGTGCGGTGTTAATACTATTACGTTCTATGCCGTTGAAGTTTTTGAGGTAAACAAAACAAAAATATGAACATTTCCACTCTTACATTTTACTTATATACAATACAAGTTAAACTCTCTTTTAAATTACTCTCCAATTAATATTTCATAACTAATAAATATTCAATAAGCTAAGACCCAACAATTACCCTTGAGGTACTCCAACTATTTAGCATAAGCTAAACCTAATAACCGAATTTATAAAAATTCGGTTATTAGATCAAAAGCCTTAAACATTTCAAAATATTTTGCTAATTGTACATAAAATATGTCAGGAGAAAGATTTTTAAATTGGATTTCAAATTATTTCAGGCATCAGGAGCCGTGAGTGACAAGTATTGGCTGACGATATCGATGGGCATCATAAGGCTTATATTCACCGTGGTTGGTTGTATACTGTGCAGGAGGTGTGGTCGACGACCGCTTACTTTTATATCTTGTAAGTTCAACAATAATTAATTTGACTTGTAAAGGCGTGGAATTGTCTCCTCTTGGCCATCATCATCATCTCTACCCAGTATCACCCACTGCTGGGTATAGGCCCTTCTCTTATGCCAGCCTCCTCCACTCCATGCATTTTTTTGCTTATAGTTTGATTTATTGTGATAAAAAAAAAGGAAAAAATTATTTATTGTGATGTTTTATTGTATCTTTCCAGCAATCGGTTGCGGTACCACAATGATAACCCTGGCGGTATACATGTACTTCATTAAGTTCTGGAAGGAGAACAACATAGAACCTTCCTACTCCTGGATCCCGGTAGCCAGCATCTATATCTTCGTCGTATCCTGCACCCTCGGCTACCTGATTGTGCCCTGGGTCATGATTGGAGAGGTGTACCCCACGCAGGTCAGTTTGACACAATAATTCTAAGAAGGGTTAAATAATTATTATTTTTGTGGAATTTGGGAGAATAATAACTTACAATATTTAGATTATCTCCTGTCACTATATTTATAGATACCTAGTCATTTCCAATCCAACGTCTCGCTGCAAACATGATCATACCATACAATCATCATTTCGTTGTTCTTTCGCTAATTGTATCTTGGCAGGAACACTTAAGTTTTACAAATATCTGAAACCTTTTTTTTGGCATTATAAGATGATAACCAAATTCCAGGTCAATCCTACCGTGGCCCTAACGATACAGGCTCAGAATAGTGTAGGGATTGTCAGATAGCTCAAAATTAATTGAATTTTTGTTGGAAATTATGTTAAGCTTAGTTTTAATTTTAATTTTTCAGGTCCGAGGTGTTGTGGGCGGCATGACGACCTGTGCCGCTCACCTCTCCGTGTTCTCCGTCGTGAAGACCTTCCCTTTCCTGAAGGGTCTGCTCAACGACTATGGAGTCTTCGGTCTCTATGGCTGCATGTCTTTGTGCAGTAAGTTTTAAATTCTAAATGAAATAGGAATAATAATTCTAGGTACGTGACATTTGGAATTAAAAAGCACCTTTTAACATTGACCTAACCTAACCATATAAAAAATTTAGTCAGGTAGTAAGTAACCTTTTTATTTGATTTTAGCAGAAAATAAGATTATGGTGGCTCCAAAGATTATCTATAATAGTTCAAAAAACTGTGATACGACAAGAAGGAGATCAGTTCCTTATCTGATTCTTGTAATATTTTTTTACTGAGCTCAAAGCTGAGTGAAGATACTGAGCCATGTATTCCAGTAGTAACTCATTTTTTTTCTTATGCCACTCTGGAACGGTGATGATTTACTGTAAAACCTTTTTTTCTCTCAACCTTTATTTTCCCAATGCTGCAGCTGGGCAAAGGTCTCCCATATCATTCCAACCATTTCTGTCCCGGCCCATTTCCCACCAGCCTTTCTCAAAGGCATCGAGATCGCCAATGTTTCTTCGGCCTGCACCTGTTGCGTCGCCCATCTGCAGGCACCCATTGTGTGACGACCCCTACTCATCTGTCTTCGTTCATACGGCTGAAGTGTCCCGCCCAACTCCATTTCATCTTGGCTGTCATGTCTCCGACATCTGTGAACCTTTACAAAAGATCTTTACCAAATCCATTTTCTTTGCAGGTATAGTATTCTTCTACTTCTTCCTCCCAGAAACAAAAGGCAGGACACTCCAGGAAATCGAAGACTACTTCTGCGGTAGAACAAAAACTCTCAGAAAACCCAGTACTAATGGTACTGCATGAACGTTTATCAGTTTCAAAACATGAGTTTAATAAGTACCTATACAATGAGTCATTCATACCATTAAAATGAGCTATGGTAGAATGTGGTTTTGTCCACTCTTCCAATTGGCTCGCCAGTTTAAAAGCAAACCATAGGTAGCAATGGTTATATACAAAATATATAGTTTACAATGATTGCATAATTTTAAAAATATTATAAGATACATAAGTGATTATGTGCCTTATAAATTCTGAGATTGTTATCTAATATTATGTATTCCTGAAAGGAATAAGGTTTAAGAATGTTGTATATTTTGAATGAAAGTATTATTTGTATAGTCTTGTAAATAGATCGTAATAAATAGAATCTAATAGATATAATATATAATTTTAGGATGTTGTATTACTTGTTGTAGTGCCTCAAGAAGTACATAGTAAAATTATTTAATTTTGATGCATGTATACTATTGAAATTGTTACCGAAAGCTAATTGCCATATTTTAGCATACAATGCATTTGATTTTTTTAAAGCATTTTGTGATAGTGCTAGAGTAAGTAAATGAATCTGCTATATAAAGGCTATATACGTCTGATTATGAGAAATAAAATATTTATAAACAAAAAAATATCTTTGTTTCTTTTACCTACTTCCAAAGTACTCGTAGAATTCAAAATTCCCCATTCAAAATTCTTGAATTAGGTTCTGGAACCAAGGTAATTCAAGATTCTTTAAGCATATTTGACTCATACTCACTTTTAGTATAAAAGGTCGCTAACCAGCATAGCCGTAAAACTGCGTCAAGTCACCAGAGCTGGCCACGCTAGCATATTATTTGCCATTTCGACAATACTGCTAAGGACTGAATAAAAAGTTTATCTCAACTTCTCAAGTCTACTTAGAATCCGAATAGGTAATCTCTAAGAAAAAGACTACCTAAGGTAAAACTCGATAAGTGTTTTTTAAACAGTCTAGCTAGATTTCACACACTGGAAAGTTCATTCATTCATCGCGTTCCACAAAATATGAAATTATGCGTTTCGAAGTGTGTTTTTTTTGCTGTTTTATTGTGTTTTAGTGATGGTGAAGAGAATATGAATAGTAGTCTAAGGGGTAAGTGACCTGACCTTAACCCACCTTTAAATAAATAAAAAATTGGAAACATTATTGACTATAGTTAAACTACCAGAGATAATGATAAGAATATTAAATAATCAGTCAGCAATGAGAGTTAATTTTAATCTCGAAAGCCTGTACATTCATTTCAGTCCTGTGTGGCTGACTAGACTACACGCAGTTCTGTGTCACACGCTCCTCGTTCAATCAAAAGGACCGGTAGAATCAATAATAGTGCCAAAATAAGGTGATTCTACTCCTGGTTCCTTCGTGACCAATACCGTGAAGAACCAGGGCAACACACAGTTTAGTGCCTAGTTTTCTCGGTAATCGCTCAAACTCTTGATATTCTCTTCTTCCAGTTCAGAAGATAAAATTGACCAAAGGTGTGGAGTTCAGGGACATCTCTCGTGGTGCTCTGCTCAAACTCCTCACTGGGTATGAACAACGGCTCAATAAAGTGTAAGTATTCAGTCACAAGCTATGGAACAAGTTATGCTCGGAATTTCTCGGATAGAATCCGCAACAAGACTATCCGACATAGAACTAATTTTGTCGACATAGCTGAGAATTAGCAAGCTGAAGTGGCAGTGGGCTGGCCATATCTGTCGAAGAACCGATATCCGCTGGGGTAAACGAGTTCTTAAGTGGAGACCGCAATTCGGCAAACGTAGTGTAGGACGCCCTCCGGCCAAGGTGGAGTGACGATCTGCGAAAGGTTGTTGGCAGAAGCTGGATGCATCTAGCTGAGGACAGGGCGCAATGGCGCTCATTATCGGAGGCCTATGTATGTCCAGCAGTGGACTACTATAGGCTGATGATGATGATGATTCACTCACACTCCCGCTTAACTTTGACAGTAAATTTTTACCTACATCTGGGATTTAACTCATAAAGCTGAGAAAATATCTACGCAGACGGTCGGCGGAAGCACGGAACTGATGATGTGATAATATGTATAAACAAAAACTTAGTGTATCCCAAAGACATTTCCGATGGTCCGTTAGATATTACAGATGGTCTAACGGAGTGGTTAGAGGCATGTCCAAATACATTATTTGGCACCCACATTAGATATAAGTAGCTGGCCGTAGGCACTGACAGGTTGCAAGCCCATCGCCACCTATTAGAATATGCCTACTCTGGTTTTCTTTCACCGTTTAGAGTTCGTGCAATGTTTCAGGATTGCAGGAAGAAGGGTAATACCAGTGTATACCGCACAGTTTGCAAACAACGAGCATACAAAGCATTTCATCTATCCAGACACGAAGAAGAAAATCAACACAAATGATAATCGCGAATAAACATGTGCTACGGAAGTTTGATGTTTAAATCATGCTATCAGCGTTTACTTTAGTCGTTTAAAAATCTTGCTTAGCCCTTCTAGATTATCTTTGATTTATTCAAACCGAATCTTTATTACTTATCATCATCATTTCATTTCTATCCCAGTCCTATCATCCGTGCTGGTCAAATATTTATTAGCTAGAATATAATTAAAACTGTGATTAAAACCCATTTCAAAGTTATTGCAGTGTGTTCTTCAGTCATACCACAGAATACGTAGTTTAAATTATAAATACGTAATTTTTATAATTAAATTAATTTTAAATATTAATTTTAAATTAAATTAGTTTTAAATACGTAGTTTAAATTCCTACGTTGATCAGGATTAGTCTTTGGTTTAATATCACAACTTTTTACTATTTCCTTTCAAGATGTCAAAGTCAATTTAATTTCCATCATTTTCTATCAAAATATTTTCTTCTCGATTTCAGAATCAAGCTATTGTTGATGAAGAATGCGAGTTTCCTTAAACCTGTGCAAGTTCTCTGAATCATGGGTTAAAGATGCGACGATCTTTATCAGTTGTCAGTATCCAACCACCAGACCCGCCATTTTGGACTAAGACATCTTGGCTGCAGCTTGGCTATGGGATCTGGGTGAACATGAATGTGATAGGCATCGGTCTGTGCTTCGGTTTCCCTGCCGTGACCATTCCACAGCTGAGAGGGAAAGAATCGAGCATTCAAATTACTTTGAGGGAAGAGGCTTGGATAGGTTAGTACATTTTACAAGCGCTCTTCCTACTAGGAAGAGCTCGTGGTGTAGCTTGTTCAGTAGCTGATGGATCGTTGCAAGCAACGTTTTGTGGGGTCAGAAACGTGGATTTCTAACTGCTAGTAGCATTATCAACTGAGCGCCACCGTCTTCAGAGTGCACGTTGAATTGTCAGTACCGTCTATTAAGTCGTCTGCGATTGACATTTTTACAATACAGGACGTGCGCGGCCTACAAAATGAAGCATCGATAAATTACAAACTCTGGTTTAATCGATCCCTTAAGCCTTGACGGTAAGCGGGCCTAAAAACTCATCCACCTGAAGGGGCCACAAACACATACGAACTTACCCTAAATTTGTGAAAAAAAATTGTGCATTGTATGAAAACTGACTTTTTCCGAACCACTCCAGCCGCCCCTATCTCGCCATTCTTCGAGATTTGAAGACACGTGCGTTTTTCTTTTGCTAAAACATAGTCAAGTTCTTCAAACTTCATCTTATAACCTATTCCATTCCAGTGAGTATTCTAACCCTATCCTCGCCGATTGGCAGCCTTCTATGCGGCCTCCTGATGGACAGGTACGGACGGAGACTGGTGCTCATCCTGTGCGAGCTACCGATGTGCTTCGGATGGTTTTTCATGGGCTTTGCTTCGAGTGCGAGAGATCTTATCATTGGTTATTATCAAGAAGACTAATCGGTTTTATTTTCGTCTCTTTGTGTGTCTGTCGAAGTGCGGTGAAAGGATTTTGTTGTGCCTCAAAGAGGCTCCTTTCGTGCACTTTAAGACATCATTCTTAGGGATGATTTAAGATTTTGAAATACATCTGACATGCCTTTGCCACGGATTGGCAAAGACTGTGCTTGGGGTTCAAATCCCTGATGGTTGCAAGTTGCAATTTATGGTTTGCATTTTAAAGTCATAAATATTATCAAGATTTTCAAATGTCACAGTTTAGGTGTTGTGGATGGATGTCTGTTGGTTGTCCCGTGATGCTGAAGCAAGTTTTTTTTTTTGGCAAACGTCTCCCCCAACTGAAGCAAGTTTAGATGTTTTTTTTCTGTAGTTTCTGCCTAGCCACTCCTAGAAAGAAGCACAATTGAATGTATTCTTCCAGGTAGAGTCATAGGCGGAGTGGGTTTAGGCATGGCCTTGACTGCCCCACGAGCCTACATAACAGAAATAACGTTACCCAACATGAGGGGCGTCATTGGAGCCCTGCCTAACCTCTTCATCTCACTGGGTTTGACTTTCACGGTTATACATACTAATATTATTAAACTTGCTCACGTAGTACCATACCATTGCTGTAGGGTCAGGGATTAAATTTCCACGAGTGGCCGTTTTTTCGTCGATTTCAGTTGGAAAAATGGTCACCATGACAAATCATTTCATTTGAACGACTTAATTTACAGCCTATATATAAAAGTCCATTTTAATATTGGTGAAAGTACCTATGTAACTTGGATGAGTATTTTTGGAGATTATGTAAAATGTTCTAGGCTGCCATCGGCTCGTTCGTGAACTGGTACATTCTTTGCTACATCTGCGGATCCTATACCCTCGTCATGATGATCTCCAACGTGTTCCTCCCCGAGACGCCGTACTTCCTCCTCATGAAGTCCGCATCCACCCATTACAGTATATCTTACGCCAAAGTAAATTTAAAGAGATTCAGATCCTCAAGGTTCAATGTGGAGGCTGAGCTGACGGCGCTGTATGACTTTGGAAGGGAAAACAACTTTCGTAGGTTATAATTCTAAAAGTATAAACTTATTATTTTATTTAAGGCAAACCATGATCACGAATTTTTCCCCAAGGCAGTAGACATTCTCTCAGATATGTGTACTTATTTTGAAGATGTCACACTTATCCTCACTTTGCAGAAGACTACATAAGTGACAAGTGTCTGTCTAAGCAGATTTAATTTTTGTAGGTTGGTATAGCTAAGAATAGAACTTACTTCAAGTCTAAAATTAAAACTGATGCAACGATGATAGGAAGTGAAGATATCATGAGATCAGACCAAGTGGTTAATAGATTTCTGCAAAGTCTTAATCAAATTAGTTACTAAAATTTGTTTTATTTTCAGATTGTCGTTGAAAGAGCAAATAAAGGCTCTGTTCAAGCCCTCGGCGTGCAAGCCATACGGCATTGCTACGGTCTATTTCGTGTTCATGCAGTTAGCGGGAGTAAACGTCGTTATTATGTGGGCTGTGGAAATGTTGGAGGTGAGTGCAGCAATAAGATTGATAAAGTAAGTTCGTTTGAGTTAGTAGGCCAACTCTGGTGACGGAGTTTTTAGGCCGCCTTAAGGCCTACATGGCTTAACGACGTGCCATCCAAAATACGGAACCGCTCAGATTAAAATAATAAGCCACTGGCGGACCCATCCACTTACAGACCGCTTCGAACGTTGCTTAACTTCGACGATCTATCAAGAACGACTAAGCAAGCACGACCACAAGCGTTTCAATAGGGTTAATAAAATGAAATAAAACACAGTCACACTGTACCCAAAGAAGGGTACATGGTTAGAAGATGTCTACTGTCTAGGGCATTCAAGTGTTCATAAAGTTCGTTGTATGCTTGCACTGCATTGCATTTACTTTTATTCGCCAAGTAGTACTTATTACCTATGCTGTATGTCTAGATGATTTTGAATTTTATCGCGTTGTAGAAAAATGCTTTTTTTGTCTTTAATGTCATTTCACTCTCTGCTGCAAGCTGTTCATACTTAGTATTAATTTCTTTCAACAGGCCTCCAAATCATCGATGAATGCAAATCTAGGGAACTTTCTCCTGGCATTTACGCGGATTGTGATTGGATTATTGACATCAGTACTCCTGTACAAAGTTGGTAGGAGAGTGTTGGCCATGGTTTCAGGTACTTATACTTACAACAAGTCTACTTCACTCATCTTTGTGGACTGATATTTATTATTATGGTGTTAAATGTGGTAAACTAAGTTTTAAATAAAGTTTTCTGGTCACCATCCCATTTGTTTTAGCTATTGGCGTCGGAGTAATGGCGCTATTACTTTGTGTATTCCTCTACACGGCAGAGGAGAAGTCTATCCTCCCTTTGTTAATTTTCGTCGCGTACATAGCGTTTGCTACTCTGGGATACTACACTCTGCCTTTTTTGATGATGTTTGAGTTACTGCCTCTGCAGGTATGACCGATAGGTTTTATAAACTTCACTATTTCAATGCAGTTACTTTTTAAATGGCGTTGTGTACATTGTATTTTTCCATAAAATAATCGATATTTTTTTACCAGTTGACATAGCTATCTTTTTTTACTTAGTTCGTCGGATTAAATCCCAAATAATGAACTACATGATGAAGGGATGCCTATAGCTTCTTTTATTCCATTTTTTTTTCTGTTGCAGATTCGTGGGCTATTGAGTGGCATTTGCATCTCACAGCTCAATTTTCTTATGTTCGCAATGAATAATTGCTATCCGTTGATGCGTCAAACATTAGGATTGCAGAATGTAATGGCTATGTTTGGTGGATTTTCTTTACTTGGTAAGCTTAACCGTATCTAATATTTCTGATTATTATGTGCTTAGAACTATTGGTGAAAGTTGAAATGTTTAAATGGGTATATTATCTGAATATGTGCGAAAGTTGAAAAAATAAATAGTATGTTTCATTCTGCTCGTCAATAATATTTTTATATTGATGTTATGTTTTCAGGTGCTCTCATTCTTTATTTTATTCTTCCTGAGACCAAAGGTCTGACTCTTCAAGAAATAGAAGAATTTTTCAATTCTCGAAGATCAACCCTGGTTTCTCAACGTCGTGTGATGTCAGACCAACTAAACGACCTCTCAAGAATGAGCCTTAGACGTTCCAAGTCAAACGTCTTTGACAAAAAAGCTATTGAAAAGAAACTAAGAGAACGAGCTAAATCGAGAACTAGTTTTACTAAACCACCAAAATTAAAAGAAGCCGGATTGAAAATCAACTCCATGGAATCAATGCCATTAAGAAATGTAAATAAAACAGACAAGCCTCCAGAAAGTAATAAGGTAGATAATACTCAAGAATTGCAGAACAAAGAGGTGAGTATAAAAGATGATTTGGTGGACAAAGATAACTTGATTAAAAATGATGAAAATGATAAAAAAGACGGGGATAGTGATTTAGTTACGCTTGGGAAATATTCGGCAGATGAAGAAAGAGTTTTAGCAAGTAGCTCGCAGAAAACAGAAGATGATTCAAAAGATGAAAAAAGGGATTTGGTAGATAATGAAAAGGATTCAAAAGATGGTGAAAAGGATGTTGCAGGTGGCTCAGAGAAAACAGAAGATGATTTAAAAAATAAAAGAGGGAATTCCGCTAATAATGGAGAGGATTCAAGAGATGGAGAAAAGAGTTTTAAAGATGACGTATATCAGATTTTAAGAAATGAAAATGATAGTAGTTTGAATTATTCGGAAGCAGAATCTAAAGATAAAAATAATGATTTGACAAATGAGAATGATAGTACAACTGTTGATGATTTGAAAGAAGTTAAAAAAGATATTTCAAAGGATGCGATTGCAGACGAAGTAACAGATGAGGAACCTAAAGAAGATGTAAAAGATGAAGACATAGACACAGCTACTGAGAAACTTCCAGAAAAAAAGAAGGATGATTTGAAAGAAGTTAAATTAGATATTTCAAAGGATGCGATTGAAGCCGAAGGAACAGATGAGGAACCTAAAGAAGATGTAACAGATGAAGACAAAGACACAGCTAGTGAGAAACTTCCAGAAGAAAAGAAGGAATAATAAAAAGTAGATAGTTATTACATAATAATAATCACATAACAGGATCGGAGGGAAACGTGAAAATATTGATTAAGACTTCTTGTTTATTCACCAATATAGGTACAGTCACGGACAATAAGATGTATACACTCCATAATCTTTCAACCCATGTACAGGTCAACATGTCCAACAATGTTCTGGTATTTTTATTGATTTCGCCACTAGTCCAATGTGAAATCAATTTCCGCTCTTTGTTTTTAACCTACATCTATTAGTTTTAGCGTGATATTAATTTTAAAAGTATGGAGTGTATACATCTTATTGTCCGTGACTGTACATAGTAACAAAACGTACCTACATTATTTTTAGCCGTCTATTTATAAAACTTAAAGAAAATATTGTAATTTTATATAATTTATTTGGTGTTTCATGTAAATATATACAGTGACTTTTCTTACCTTTAGTGTTAGAAATAAGTTAATAGGTACTAATTTTCTCTTTGTATCAATAATTATAATAAATTTGACTTTTTAATTTGATTTAACTACTTCTTTCGACTCTATTTTCTTTAGTTAGGCTCAACTCAATGCACATTGGATTGGCAAGCGACGCCTCAATTAGTTTTATAGCAAGCCATTATAAACCTTATGAACAATGGCACAAGATATAGAAACGCTTGTGCTACAAGAATGAACCGCACGAAAGTGCGCCAGACCTCGTTCATTCTACAAGTGTTTCTATATCTTGTACCATTGTTCATAAAGTTTTTAATGACTTGCTATATCAAACTAATTGTCGCGTCGCTTGCCAATTCAATGTGCATTGATCCTTATGAAAAAATACAGAAAAACAATAGATTATAAGAACATTACTCCTTTATTTTGAAGTTGGTAAAATAATGAAGATTAAACATTTCGGATTTTAATTTCTAGAAAAACCGTTGAGGACCTGGGTTTTCAAAATAAAACCAGGACCTTTATTCATGATTCGCTATAGCTTTTACAATCCTCTCCATTATATCAATTGCTTTCTTATAAGTGTCTATGTGCAGCTTTTCATCATGTGAATGCAGGAGAAGTGGAGTGTTGTCGAAAGTGGTCAAGTTGATGGCAGGGATACCCTGGCGTCTGACGAAGCGGGCATCTGTTGCCCCTGGGCAAATTCTCGGAGCAATGGTGACTCCCCTGTGTAAAAAATTTGCTCAGATATTTGTGGTAGTTTCGGCTCGTTCGCTAGATAAATTAATATCCTAACTACTATCAGATTCGATCACAATATCAGTGATCAATCTGAATAGAAAGGATTTGGGTAATTATAATTAACCGCTAAAGGTTAAAAAAGTACCTATATTTCTTGTATACTCTCTTTTGCCAAATTACTGTTAAGTAATCATTTATGTATCTACTCGACATCCAATAATATACCTATAATTACCTACCTATAATTTTCTCTCCTTTTTCTCTGTTCTAAATACTGTTTTTACTTTTTCTCTGTTCTTAATAATTTTTATGATTATTAATCCATATACCTACTTAAATAATATATTGCACGCCATATCATGGCAGAATACAATGGACATACATGTTAAAAGATGTTATTTTCCATAACATCTTTTTAACATGTATTTCTTGCAATAAATGCTATTCTACTTTTACTTTTATACGTAAGGGAAGACCCTAACCTAACCTAACCCAACCCATCCACTGACTGACCCCCCCTCAGAACATTGAATACTTCGTCAGTTTGTCAAGAAAGACTAAGCAAGCTAAGCTGTAGCTTAGCTTGAAAGAGAAGCGTTCGAGGTGTACCTCGAACGCTTCTCTTTCAATAACGTAAGTACTTACATTTCCTTGACAGCCTCTACAATGAGAGGCCAGAAGGGAACGCTTCCGTCGATCTTGGTGCTCTTTACCTCGGGGTTTCTCACAATATACTCGAAGTGTACATCGGTTCCAGCTTCTTTACACCATCTCTCAATCTGAGTAAAGAGATCAATATCACTGATTTTGTACCTGCTTCTCGTAATAAAGAAACAAAAGGGAAGCTTAGAGCATGTTAAAGCTGGACTTTTCAGACAGCATCATCTAGCCCCAATGTAAGCAGAGCTTGTGTTATGGGTACTACATGACTGATATATTACTAAATACTTTTAATTTATAAATACATACTTATTATACAAAGAAAACATCCAGACCCGAGACAAATATCTGTAGATCATACAAACATTTTGTCCCGCGGCGGGGATCGAACCCGCAACCTTCTGCGTCGCAAGCGGACCTTCGCTCACTGCACTACAGAGGTCGTCAAAAATAAATGCTTTTAGGGTCGATTCACATCTGACCGAAGATCCGTCGCGTATTATCGGTCGCGGAACGCCAGAACTGACAAATGCATAGAAAAACACTCGACCGTTCACACTTGACGGACTAACGTATCATCGGTTGAGTGTGAACGGTCGAGTGTTTTTCTATACATTTGTCAGTTCTGGCGTTCCGCGACCGATAATCCGCGACGGATCTTCCGTCAGATGTGAATCGACCCTTAGGAACTTCATTGCTGATAATAGGTAGGTATACTCACTACTCAGACCCGACACGTACCTATATTTTACAGATGTGATCATAAAACATTGTCCTGCCCCCTTACCATGGCGTTTGTCTAGGTACCAGAGAATAGAAATAAATGACAGTAATGACATTAGAGTGTGGATAAAACGGGTAGAAAAGTAACTTTTTTCCACTTTCTACGCGTTTTATCCACACTATAATGTCATTACTGTCATTTCTTTCTATTCTCTGGTACCTAGACAAACGCCATGGTAAGTGGGCTGCTGTAGGAATCGAACTTGCCTGTAGCAAGCGCGGTCACAGGGCCCCAAAATCTTACACTATAGGTATATTTGGGTATTGAGTTTACGCAAGATAAAGAATCTGTTTTACTTACCGTTCTTTCTAATACGTCGTGATCTTCGTCTGGTGGGATGCGAATATCGAAGCACACTGACAGATTTTCAGGGATTACATTTATATGTACCCCACCCTAAAAAATTTAGCGTCTTACCATAGAACGTGACATAAAGTTATTCCGGAGTGTAAACTGTCAAAATGTATGGTTATTCTTGATTTATTCGGTGGAATAACTTTATGTCACGTTCTATGGTAAGACGCTTAAGGTATACAATTAAAATAATAATAATTAAGGAATGGTAACTTTTTGCTGATATCGAAGTTTTTTTTTTAACAAAAATCACCTTTAAATGGGGTTTAAGAGGTGTAAAGCTTTGTGATCAACTGTACCACAGTAGGTAACTTTTAGTCATAATACCAATATTTGTTATATTCTAAGAAAATGAAGAAAATAGACGAATTGTACCTACTATTACCCCTTATATCTTAAACTATCCAAACGTTCTGAATAAGATACAGAAAATATAGCTTTTTTTTTAATTACTGGTCAAAAGTCTACGGAACCAATTGGCTAAGCACTTCAACAGGCTTTACACCGGTTTTATGATGATGCTTACCTCAACTTGAGTCATGTTGATGGAGAGAACATCGCCTTGCAATGCACCTGCTTTTACCTTCTCCAACTCCTGAGCTCGCAACTTCATAAACTTATCCACAATAGCATGAAACTAAAACCAATGCATGTATTATTAATTATTAAAGAACTGTGGGCACTTACCTACAGCATAGCAAAAAAGAGTATTGAAAAAAGTTTTTACGGTCTACATACAATTTTTACGCATGTTCACTACTAAAACGAAGTAGAAAAAATGTATTGGGGGAACATGCAAGAGGGGTTCCATTTTACTCATGTTGATTCTTTAACGACCAATTTTTTTTTTAATGTAGAAACAGAAAAAAAAATTATTCACAGAAATATAGTGATTAAATTGCGCAACATGTTGCTCATTATGTTGAGATGAGTGAAGATTTTTTGGTGACGATGAATGCGCTAATTTGTAAGTACGCGAGGCATAAGCTAACCGAATTCTGAAATATAATTATTTGAAACTCTCTCAGCTATTTGAGGCGACGTTATGTTTCAGAATTGTATGATTATATCGACTGTTTTCGAGCATAGGTAAGTGTTTAATGGACAGACAACATTTATAAACAAAAGTTGCATGTCATCGCTGAACATGTTGCTTAGTGAATACACAACTTTATACGAATAAGCTTTAAATGCCCATTCCGCACTAAATACAGAATTTGTGATGAAATAAAAATATTACAAAACCTCATTATTATCATATTTTTCAAGGCTATAAAAGCTGGGTTGGGTACAGCGATTTGGTAATAAAGCTGAAGGTATACCTTTTCTCCTGCTGAGCCCGCTACCATTAAAGAGCCATGACCAGGTGTGCCTCTGCATGTAATTTTTATTTCTAGAAATAAAACAAACTATTGTACCATTTATTTACAGGAGTATTTCTCGACCGAGACGCAATGTCCGATCCATGTGTTCGACAAATGTAGTTTTTCGCGAATTTATAAATAGAGAGAATGGGTAATAAAGTTACATTTGAGCTTTGTCGCAGTTGGAAAAAGATGAAAAGAGAATGCAGAAGAGATGAAGAAGCCGCTTTACCGCTCGGCCACGGAATCCGTAACGTCCCAATCGTGACCGAGCGGTAAGGCACTCCGGCTTTAGGAGGATCGTCTGATCGTTGCGGGTTCGAATCCCGTCGGAATCGAAAATGATAAGACTTTTAATTTCGCAATGAAATACATAGGTAAGTGTGGTTTACCCAATGATCTAACCTAACACTTAAAAAAAATTAAAGATGTTTTTGCCTTAACTCAAATTTAACTCTATATGTATGTTGAGATGGGGTTGTCTAGGAGTAAACACTCAGACATCAAAATCATATTGAACTTCAAGACACAAATACCACGGAATACCGAACGAGAATCTATTCGAAGATGGTCATAATAAGACTGTTTTGCACTCCAACAAAACAGTTATTATGTATGTGGAAAAATACATGGCATCCTAATTGTTGAAGAAGAAGCGGTTTGAGAAATTCTTCTGTTTCAATGCAATTTCAATACTTACAGTTTGTTTCTTGAATAAAAACTCTTGTATCTTACACTCAGGCCAGCAGAGCGCAGTAGCGCCATCTATCTTCGATTCATAGCAGTCTTCTAACACACCAGCAAGCACCTTGCATGGATGCCATGTATTTTTCCACATACATAATAACTGTTTTGTTGGAGTGCAAAACAGTCTTATTATATATGTTTCCAAAATACATGGCATCCTAATTGTTGAAGACCTGTTTGTTATCTGCTGGTGAAAGAGCTCAAATGCTATGTGAAATAAACCATCATATTACTTAGGTATCTGAAATGTATTAGTAAGAATAAAACATGTATAATATGGTGTAGGTAGTTAGATCTTGCATAAAATCTACACTTCTTGGAATCAAAAACAAATAGTAGGTATTATTATTATTTTAAATATTCTTGTCTTGTTGCTACCAGTTCCTTTCAATCAGAGTGGTGAAAGAACCTAATTAATATCTTGGAAACACAGCTTTTCTGATAATCTTTAATAAAAAGTGTCAAAAAATAATGTATAACTTCTAACTTTATTTTTATAGTTAGAATAAACAAGTAGCTATAAGAAAGAAAGTATTTTATACTGTTCTAAGTAAAAACTTTCTATTCAATTTTTGAAAGCTTTGATATACTTGAGAAATCTGATACTGTTCTAACAGCTAATTCTCACTTTTAGACTCTCTTAAGAGTATATTTTTACTGGTCAACCAACAGTAATCCTCTAGGAACGTCTTGTTGTTTCTTCAATTTCCTCATAGAATTCATTCCTCATCAGAGTTGTTAGGTCTCCTTGAAATTGAGATACTCTTAAAAGCATCTGTGCTGATCTTTTACTCCCCCGAGGAGCTTCTACTTAAGGTTCTCCGAGAACCCCTTTAATTCAACCAGCTATCACATCATACATATTGCAAATGGCTTGCTTAGGATTACTTATGTGAAAAAGTTATACACCGGTTGGTTGTAACTTTTGATTCTGAAAGATTACTCTGTAAAGCTTTCATTATTATGGGTGCTTCCCAAGACATTATTATTATTTAATGACAGAGTATTTTATATGTATAGATTGGTTTACCATACAATCTAATTAGTATGATGTTTCAGCCAGCCAGCCATCCAGGCTGTCTTTAATTAACACCCATATTGTTTTAAGGCTGAATCCCAGCCACAACCATATACAAGCTTACACCATTACTATTAAAGTTATTCATGGTTTAACTGCTTTCAGAACTGTTCAAAAGAGTGAGGTCATGGACCTCGCATCGTCAAAAATAGTATTTAATTTTTCTTTTCGGTACATTAAAAAATGTTTATGAAAAATGTTGGCTTGTACAGTACCCATTCTTGACTAGTACTTATATTATCTGGGCTAGTACTTTTCTAAATAAAGTACATAATAATATAAGCCGTTGCACAAAAATAAAAACTAAGAAATGTATTCAGTTATTCTGGTGCGCAGATATTAAGTACTTTCGTATTTATTTATTGAGGATAAAACATGATGGAGTTATGTACTTAGAGGCCTGGTATGATAATATGCAAGTCTATTCTACTAGGTTCCTCATTACTCTGAAGAGTTCTCCCATCTAGTTTGTTAAGATCATTCATACAATAAAATCCAAAATTTAGATTGACCTGCCTCTGTGGTCAATCTGTATTATATCAGCTTAAAGTATGTTTTGCCAAAACAAATATGGGCTGCTTGACTGCCACACCACCCAACCTTCACTAATAGAAAATTCCATCTTTTCCACTTGGTGAGGGAAGTTTTGTAACATCTAATTAGACTCTGATGCAGACTATTTTAGGGCCCGTACCCTCAGTTCTGCTAACCACAAAATTTGTAATATAACATACTCTACATGCTTATTACAGTATTGAGCTGGCAGCGCAGCACTAGAAGAATTGGTTTGGGTGGCGGGAATTGGTGAACAGGTTCGAAGTTCGAATTGCCACTCTCGACTGAAGGTGTCATAAAAATCAGAGGACCCATCTCTGGAGTACTTCAGTTAACGGTCCAAGACCTCAGTTTCCTTTTATGCCAAGTCGATTTTTAGCCCCAGCCCCAATTTCTGAATACGGCCTCCGAAGCCGGGGGCAACAAGTGCTATTCCAGCACTGATTTAATGAAAAAACGGTCGGCTATACCGTTTTACCTTTCCGGAAGGTACGCCGCTAAGAGCATGACACGATTAGCCTGTTTGTAAGCTTTGCTGTCAGCTGCAAAAGCAAGTGATAGTGCATAGATTTCTAGTCTTGCTGTCCGACTGGACCAACATATTGTATGCGATAGTGCATAGTTTTCTAGTCTTGTTGTCCGACTGGACCAACATATTGTAAGCGATAGTGCATAGTTTTCTAGTCTTGTTGTCCGACTGGACCAACATATTGTATGCTATACACATTGGATACATAGTGGTAATTTTATTAATGAAAACCCCTTGGGTTAACTTATGGTACTGAATTATTCAATTGTACAACCTGTCATGTCATCTATGACATTATGGCACTGTAAACAGGATACAGCTCCTTTTACATAGTGTGAGCGTTGTGCTTTATATTTTGTCTGCCAAAACATTGTGTACTAACCACTTGCCCTCTAGCTACCTCTAGTTGAGGTGAGCGCCCCAGCTCGCATCCGCTGCGTCTGGTCAAAAGAGAATTGCTTCTCTTGTAGGCAGGGTTATCATACCAGTATAGCTCCTGACTAACTAGAATTTGAACATACATTTTTGTTCTTACTCTGTATAGAATAACATTATTCTAAGGATCTCTGTTTTATTTTATTACAGTATTGTATATAGGTAGGTGTCCAGAGTAGTCAAGTTGATAAACTTGAAGAGCCCGACCAAGCTCGGTATAGAACAGTGGCAATCTTAGAGCAGGGTCTGTATAAAGATTTTGCTAGAATTATGTTCTATTTCTACTATCTTCTTTTGAAGTAGGTGAAACCATAGTCATGCCATAGTCTTGGTGTTCCACTAAAGCTAAATATCTTAGCTGTTGAAAGGATGTTATAGAGTCTTTGTAATTTACATAATTATCGACCCAGACTTTGTAGCCTCTAGGTTTCCGAAACCTGACTATGCTTGCCTTTGTCTTGACTTATCTGCACTAAGTCATTGAAATAGACCAATATCCATAGATTGTCTCTATCCAATTGGATAAATAAAAATAAGTTAAATTAATAGACCAAAGGCTGAAGAAAAAAGGCTGTTGTAATAAACTAGCCGCAATAGATTGTGATCTTGCTATGGAAAAAGTAGATCTGTTGGAGATCATATAGTCATTCTTTGCAGGATTTCTGAAATATCCATGTGAGAAATGCATGGTTGTTATCACACACTGCATACTGGGCATACACATACGACCCCCCCCCCCCCCCTTTCTTGATTATCTATTCTATATTATAGGAGAGAGGGTGTGTGAAAAAAAATAAAAATAAACTAAAAGATCCTGTTTGCACTAAGCTCTTACAGTGCATTTTCATTAGTGCTTTAAAACTCCCTGAAGGACTCCCTCATTATAAAGGTTACTATGTATTGCATCATCATTGTTTTAGATACTTACACCTTGTACTCTTCACAAAAAACTTGTGTCTGATCTGAGCAGGCAGACATTGTTTTCATTAAAAAACATTGGTTTCCTTTAAACCAATCTTGTATATTTAAACAATAAAAACACCTGTATGTGAATTATTAGAATAACATTTCTCTAGAAAGAATAATTCTATTCTAACCATTTCTATAGAACTCATATCTAAGTTTATCCATGAAGTCAGATTTACTCTTTAGTTAACTAACAAAAACCGTCAAATTACTTAACCTTTATTTTATGTTGAAATACCTAGTATAATGATTGATACTGCTTCCTGTCTCGCCAATACTTTTATTGAAACTTAGTTATGTCACAGACCTCTTGAAGACTTGAAGATTCTAAGAATTTAGTGCAAGTCTTGCTATTATTCCACATCTGTTAAACCTGCTAGCCAAATACAACAACAGCTGAGGTGTTCCTTAGCACTGTCAAGATGGCATAGTTCATCATCTAACCATTGTGTATACATGTGAATTTTGTATGCTGTTGGCATTGCCTAGTAAATCATTTACTATTTAGACAAAAGACAGGATGTGTCTTTCCTGCTCAAGCTAGTTCAGCTACTCCACCGACAACTCAGGGTTGCCTGTGAGCTACTCCACTATGTCCGTGGTAATGTAAAGAGAATAAACTTCTCACTGAAGTCAGTACATAAAGTACTGACGGAAACGGAATAGATAGGTTATTTTCATGCCATGAAATGAAATCCTATGTACTCATACACTCAAAAATAAAGTCGGTAGGTACTCAGGTAGGTAGGTAGGTACTTTGTAAATTTTCTTATTGAAACTATTTCAGGTTCCAATAGGAATTGTCTAATATATAATTCAAAAACCAGTAAATTATCTGACTAGAAATAATTCGATCTGTGCGACTCGCAGTGCTAGCTAAGTATTGTTTAAGTACTTACGTGGGCGCCGCTGACGCCTGCGCGGGGCGGCAGGGGACTTGATTGGCGGACCTGGCGGTGTAACAGACATCCATTCCCTCATCCCCCGAGGATGAAAAGAAAGTCACACAAACGAAGTATCTGCTTGATGTGTTACATGGGTAGGTACTTGAGAAAACGCCATCGCTGGTGGTCAAACCAGTAGGCCAGTGGTACAAAGCCAGTAAGCCATTATTATTCGACCGATCAACGGTCTTGTTGAGGAGAACCCACGCCGATCTAACTTTGGCAATTCTGTGTCGAAAATCGTGCAAATTTTATGCACGTTCAACTGCGAAACACTTTTTCTTGGATCAAATACACTTATTACACTGAAAACTACAGTAAATACTCTATTTTATGTAAAAAATGTAAATACGCGTCAACTTTCGAAGAAAATCTCAAATGCTATGTATGAATCGAAGATAGATGGCGCTACTGCGCTCTGCTGGCCTGAGTGTAAGATACAAGAGTTTTTATTCAAGAAACAAACTGTAAGTATTGAAATTGCATTAAAACAGAAGAATTTCTCAAACCGCTTCTTCTTCAACAATTAGGATGCCATGTATTTTGGAAACATATATAATAATTGCGTCGCCTGTTAGCAAACTTAGAAAGTTTAGTCTAGACATTTAGTCCTTGTTGAAGAAATTAGGCAAACCACTTGTGCAACTGATAGTGTTTAGCAACGTGTGAGACCGGGTGCATTAATCCTATCATCTTAATTATGACATCCGATTTTATCTGGTGGGAATGCACTCAGGCGCGGTCGCAACCAGAAATTTTGGGGGGGGACACTACTGAAATTTTGGGGGGTCACTACACTAAAAATTAGACTTTATTGCACAATACACAAGATTTTACTATGAGACGTGTGAGATTTTGGGGGGGGGTCATGTCATCCCCCCTGACCTCCCCCCTCGGACCGCTCCTGAATGCACTGCAATAGGTGGATTGGTTAGTAAACTTTACTTGAAGAAAGTCGGTGGGCTTGGCTTTCAACGATTACCAACTACGAGTGACCCATGTGTCCCATAAAAGCTTCTGCAAATGTGGGCCTAGGCGAGATGTTCATCGACAACCCCAAGGAATAACATAACTCAGTTTTAACCACCTTTTATAGGAGAACTCATTCTAGAGATGGACTCAAAAAATACGCTCTTTTCGCGCTCTTTTGGTCCCAAGTTAAAAGAGTTGCTCACGAGTAGTCACTCTTACGAGCTCACTTTTTTAAACATGTTCTCCGTGTTATCAGAAAATTAGCCTACTTATGAAACAATGTCCACTGCTCCACAACTCTTGCAAGAGGTTGTACCAATTATTTCAAAACCATGTAGATGACTGTTGCTCATCGTGATACGGTGAATAAGGCTAATTGGGTATAATAAGGTGTTAGGTAAAAGTCTGCACTACTCAAGCGAGTCTAGTCGCCAATTAACTTAGGTAATTAGGGCCATGCATAACTAAGCACTAGACTGAATACCTTCCCGCCTAGATTTATTTTGGTAATTTAGTATTATGAGAAAGGATTTTTTATGGCATCTTATTGGAGAACATGAAAGATCTGCGGATTTACATAAGTAGTTAAGTTTTAAGTTTCTTCTGATATTGTTCATAATCATTTTCTGTTGTATCTGGGTGATGTGGTCGCTAAGCGACAAAACCCTTAAATAAATTAAAAAAAAAAAAAAAAAAAAATATTTCAGTTCACAACAGGTAGCTCGTATAGTCGCAAATAACAACAACACGATAATCCTTATTATGAATGTATACCTACTAGACTACTACAAAATAAGTTCTTCACGGCCGTCGCTATCTACGGTAGATGAACTCCTATATCTTTTTCGTATGTTCTTCCGTAGGACTTCTTTCATGGCACGGACTGAACAAATAGGTACGTACGTCTAGATGTTTTCTCTCCATGAAAAGCTATCAGTTGGTTTGGTTCTCCGTTTGGCATGCTCTCATCCAACGCGAACGCGATGTTGAGTTTTTTGAACTCCTCAGATTCGGAGAATATTTTCATGCCATCCGCACCCCCAATTTCTTCATCTGAAAGTAAAATGTGATGGAAAACATCGCTTTAAAACCATAGCTCATACAGAATCCAAAATGGTTAGTACTGCAAAGTACGAATGGGTTCTAACTATCCCCTGGAAATCAAAGGGTCTTGAATACTATCTCCCTTTCCTGGGTTTTTCGTCTAAAGAACTATCATAATCAATCACCAGAACATTATTTATTTAGTTTTAAGCGAGGGAACAGTAATTCAAGAGTCACAGATTCCATCTTTAAGCTTTATTATATACGACCGGTTTCATCCACTATTGGATTATAGGCTCCTTCACAACGCCACTCTATTTGGTCCAGTGCAGTCCGATCTTTCCCAGATTGACAATATCACCCAACCATCGGGTTTTGAAACTTACCAGGCACAAAACTGATGTGAACAGTTCTTTTCAGCCTGATGCCTGCAGTTTTCAGTCGTCTAATTGCTTCTAAATGTGCCATTCCAACTCCTTTCATATCCTGGATTCCACGTGCGTAGATCCATCCATCGTCTGACACATCCGCTGCGAATGGGGGGTATGTCCAAAATTCCTGGGATTAAGAAGATTTTGATTCAGGAACGAAGTTACAGTTCCACGAAGGTCTATTGACTAGCTGGATTACCTAATTTAACAAAATATATCACTGAGCTCATTTCTCTGTGGATCTTTAAGGTCGAGTGTATGAAAAGGAAGAATCTCTGGCTCTTAAGCGATTCAATGTGATCTATGAATCAAAGTACAAGACTACGTCAAAAAACATTTTTCAGGAGGACCTGGTCTTTCAACTAAGTGGTCCCAAATACTGATGGCTGACTGCTACTGAGAGAATTATCAATTATACTAGGAGACTAAGTAAACTGCTACTGAGAGAACGATTATCAATTATACTAGGGGGACTAAGTAAACTGCTACTGAGAGAACGATTATCAATTATACTAGAGGGACTAAGTAAACTGCTACTAAGAGAACGGTTATCAATTATACTAGGGGGACTAAGTAAACTACTACTGAGAGAACGATTATCAATTATACTAGGGGACTAAGTAAGTCAAGTTCGTATGAGTTGGTGGCTAACTCTGGTGACGGAGTGTTAAGGGTCTAGGGGACTACCATACCTCATAGACAGGAACGACATCCATGTGGGAATTCAGTAGTATCGAAGGCAGGTCAGGCTGGAGACCTGCCCAGGTCATCACCAGCACTGGTTTCTTTGGCACCAGCTCGTGAACTATCACTGGTAGACCAAGGTCTACTGCCTGTTTCTTCAGGAAAGTAATGCAGTCACCTGAATAGAGGGGAGGATTAATATGGTATTATGAGTAGGTGCAAACAGTTACTTATCTAATTTCTTATTAGGCACAGTGAGCCAATATTTTCCAAAACCAGACAAAAACTCCTAAAACCCGATAGCATTATAATTTCAATGTTGTTTTATGATTCAATATTTATTCGAATAGGATTAGATAGATAGATGGATAGATAAAACTCTATAGTGTACACCATAAATACAATTAAAAAAAATCTTAAAACTAATTGCGGTGACACAATGGGCGGCCTTATCGCTCAAAGCGATCTCTTCCAGGCAACCTTTGGATGGATTGGATAGAAAAGAACGCGAGAAGAGGTGGTGTTACAATTAAGAAACAAAAAATAAGAACAGGAAATAAAAACAAAAGATGGGATTAGGTATACATAACAAACAAATTGTAAATAATAATGAAACAGTAGAAATTACACAGACAAAGATAAATAAAATACCTAAACTTAAGCATGTACTAATGACCAGACATTAATAGTTTTTATTTTAAAGAAAGTGATAGATACAGTTTATAGACCTCATTTTTAAATATAGGCAAGCATTAGATTTATTTTTAGAAAAATTACAGTAAGTAACTAAGTAAGTTTGTATGAGTCAGTCGCCAACTCTGGTGACAGAGTTTTTAGGCCTTCGTCATGGCTTAACGACTTAAAATAGCCGGGACCGACAATTTAACATACTCTCAGATGAAAATGCCACTGGCGGTCACCCGTCCACTTACGGACCGTTTCCAACGTTGCTTAACTTCAACCGATCAAGAACGACTAAGCAAGCACGACCACGAGCGCTTCAACTAACCTGGATTAAAGAAATAAGCCCCGACACAAAGATGGGGATGTTAAATTTTTTGTTATATGTATACCTACTAATTATAAATTGCTGGCATAAAACACCCAGTTCAAGAGTTCAGTTCAGTTTAATAAGTTTGAGCTAGTGAGTATTATAGTGAGTATACCTAGCGAAATACCTAATCTCTAGGTAGAGATACCGACCTACACAGTACCTACAAAACCTAGACGTAGCGCGATCTATTGATGTGTCTCTCTAGTAATAATAGTAGTAAATATAATTTTAACATACCATAATCGATATCTGGATGAACACTAGGAATCATTAGATATTCCCTTAACCGCTGCAAAACTTCATCGTTTGCCCATTTACCCATCGTATCGTGTAAACTGTATGCTTGCTAATACAATACTGTGTGATGCTATTGTGTTCTAAGGAGTGTCTAATCTAAATCGATACTCAGGAGAGCTATAATCGGTTGTCTGAATCGATTCTATCTTATCGCTCACTCTACACATTCGCCGAACTATTTGTATAGAAGATGACAGGCGAATACAGGTGATGAGGCCCTTTACACGTTCGTGACCGTCGGCATTCGTCTATCATCGGCGAATATGTAGAGGGCTTATTAGAGATCGCATCATCATTAAATTGGATGAAAAGGAAAACATTGTTTCGGGCGGTTAGCAGGCGCGGTCCGAGGGGGGTGGTCACAGGGGACATGACTCCCCCCCAAATCGTACACGTCAAATAGTAAATTGTATATCTTGTATATTGTGCAATAAAGTGTAGTGACCCAAAATTTCAGTAGTGACCCCCCCCCCCCAAATTTCAGGCTGGACTGGCTGACTGGATCGCTATACCTAATACCTATACAACTGTTTTGTGTTTTTCTTTTCTTATGCTTTAGCCTAGTTTTTTACTTTTATCTATGTTACTTTTTTCCACCATGTTTTTTTTTTGTTAAGTGTGTCTGTATGGTATCTGTCTGTATTTGTGCCAAATAATAGTAGATTATTCACCAAGGGGATAAAGCAGTGTATTATGTCACGGGCGCCATATTGAATCCCAAGCGCATCGAAGGATTCTTTAGTTAACTCCCGAGCGACAGCGAGGGTGTTTATAGTTAACTCCCGAGTGCAACGAGGGAGTTAATGACTAGAATCCTGAGACAGCGAGGGATTCAAGAGCGCCCAAGACTAAGACAGCTTTAACCCCGAGGTGAATACTCTGCTTTTCACACATAGGTACTGCGAGAAAACTAGTGAATACGTACACCCAGAAAATAGCAAGCAAGTCAGGTTTTATAGGTAGAATAATAATAATCAATTCGTTTTTTTTATTCAACCTATACTGTCCCACTGCTGGGCAAAGGTCTCCCCCAATTCTTTCCAACCATCTCTCTCCTTCGATAGCTCCCACCACCCGCTATCGAAGGAGTCGAGGTCGTCCGTTCATTCTCAAAAAATATTTGATTGAGGTCGTCCTTTCGTTCTCAAAAAATATTTTAGCATTAATATGCAACAACATTAGATCGCTCTATAGTTTGGAGGCATTAGCCACACTTTTTCCTTAAATTTGAATAAATTCTACTTGGTGCAGGTCTCTATGGTAAACGTTTTCATAGAAACATCAAAAATAAATTCGGAAGAAAAAGAATAGTTGCCACATTTTTTCTTTTTTTTTCGTATAAGTTCTATTGGGTGTGGACTCAATAGTAAAATTTTAAATAGAAATGTTGAAGTTCGAAATTCAAATCTGTTCACATGAGGTTCAGAGGGAGAAATGAAATCCCATACAACTTTACCTCCCGCCGGCCATTTTGTTTTTTAGGAGGGAGAAATGGTTTACTTTCTGTTAAGAAGGTGAGACGAAAAAATGTATGCTTTTCTTGGACCGGGTGTGAAAAGTTCTTATCTATATAAAAGAGTTGTTATGTATCTATCTATAAGATAGAAGACATAAGGGCCAAGGGGTAAAAAAGTAAATGCACAAGGATTAAATTTTGTCCAAGATCTCTAATCGATTCAATAGAATCCGAATAAGCAAATCGAATAATTCAAAGTGCATCGGACGTCTCTAGCGGACCGGGTAAATAGTTGCTTGTGTTTATTATGTACTAAGATAAGATATCTTCATCACCATTATCTACGTGCCAACTGGTGACAAAAATAACAAAATATATTTGTTATTCTACCTACTTAGGTACATTATATAAACTACTTAGGTATATTCTTTTATTTTTGACGACCTCTGTGGGTGAAATCCCGCTTGAAACGCAGAAGGTTGCGGGTTCGATCTCCGCGGCGGGATAAATGTTTGTATGATCTGCGTCTGGGTGTTTCTATGTACCTATGTAGGTATCTATTTACAAACAAAAATTATATAAGTTGTATAACAGTTATCTGGTTCCCATAGTACAAGCTATGCTCAGTTTGGGGCTAGATGATGCTGTGTGAAATTGTCCAGCATTATTTATTTAAGTATATATTTACACTATTAGGCAATGCACATTGAATTGGCAAGCGACGCGTCAATTGGTTTTATAGTAAGCCATTACGAACAATGGTACAAGATATAGAGCTAAAAAAACTAATTCAGCTGCATAAGTTCTTGGTAGATAGATTTAAGTACACCGCAACAACACAAGCAAATGCGTAAAACGGAACGTAACAATGAAATCGGCGCGAAACCCTCCTACGCGGGCCTTTCAAAAATCCCCACATTCGCGATTTGCGTTCCATACTGCGTTTGCCGTGCGCCTTTCGCCGCCGCATTGCCGATAAAAAAGAAAAATAATATTCGATATTCGAACTAGTTCGAAATTTAAACTGTGACATTTGTGTGTGAAAATTTTAAAATGGTTCGAAAAATTAGTGCGCTGTTGTGCTGCCTCTGCGTTTTCGGTATTTCGTCGAGCGACAGTGCGATATCAGCTGATAATGTAAGTTAATGTTGGACTTCATATTATTTTACTAAAATAAAAAAAAAACAGTGTATTTAAACTTACAATAGTATTCATACAACATTTTACATTTTTGTCTACAACATCTGGGGATTCAGAGGTGATCTTATTTTGTTTCATTATTGTACCTATGATAAAGTTGTTTTAAATTCTTTAAGTAAGTAGGTACCTAACTTAATAACTGTAGGTAAATACGTAAGTTACATTTTCTTTTATCTATGTAAAAGACCGTCCGCAGTTTACTTTATTGTTTAATTTAAAAATATAAAAAAAAACACAAACAACTGTTCATACACTCATAAATGTATTAATTTAATAATACATGTAATATTAAATAAATAATATGAGCTTGAACGTCTATTCTCAATGTAAACTGCTCCAGTTCTCAGCAGCTGGCCTTGAAGTTACCTGTCGCGCGGTTAAAAGTAATATAACAATATGTTTATTATATAATATAACTTATACCGACAAAGCAGACTAATCGTTATAAATTACATATAAAATTCCGGCGTATTTTTGATATTCTTTATAAACGGCTTGACCAATTTTAATGAATTTCTTGAAATGGGTTTTTATTGTCTTGAATCAGATGCATTACATTAAACAAAAAATTAAGTTAAATTTAAATTAAAAAATTAAATTGCTTCTTTCCTTCTTACCAAGTAAATGTATATGCATCGTTAGATGATTGGCAAACGATTTCAGAACTTTCGACATTCAAGACCGGTCCGCTGGTTGTACAATAATAAAAAATACACATAATTTAAAATATAATAGTCTATTAGAAATACTAATAATATAATATAATTATGTTTTTGAAATGTTTGTCTAATGTTATAACATTAGTACAGGGTACATACGAGTAGTGCAGGTGTCCCCAACATTTGGTGCGTGGAGTCGACTAAGAGAAAGTGAACGCTCTCATGTACGCTAATTATAGTTCACACCATGTCATGCTTTTGTTTCAAAACGGAGCAAATCAGAAGTCGTGGCTATGTGCTCATTCTGTGAACACGATGTTAGCTCGTAGACGAAGGTAAAAGGGTTTTAATCTTTCGTATCTATGTCAACATTTTCTTGATGGGTATTTGAATGGAAATGATGTAGCACCATTCCAAGAATCAAATAATAAGAAGCCAATTACTTACTTATAATTTAACTATTAACTAATAAAAGTATGTTCGAATGTCAAAATGTAAAAAATTATATTACTTGTGTATTAAATAAGAAGCAAGCGTTTGCTTAATTTATATAAAAATTTGCTCTTGTAGAGACATTCGAAAATTTCCCTTTCAAAAGTTCATTCTTACGCAACGCCCTACCGGCAGCGGTTGCAGACCAAGAAATTGATTACATGCGTAAAGTTGGTACTTATTTACATTTTAATTCGTTCGTTTCGCGACAAAACGTTGACGATACCTGTCACTTGTGATTTCAATATTGTACGAGTATGGTAATTCTGAATGAGGTTTTATGCAATTAATTCTAAATCAGATGGACGTGGAATGAAATAGTCTGTTAACTAGTTCTACAGTATCTAAGTAAAGATACGCCCATATATTTATTGGTCGCGACGGGATAGAGTCTTTGCATAAAAGTAATGTACCAATGTAATCTTTACCTACCTATTACGGGCCCTCTACATATTCGCCGATGATAAACGAATGCCGACGTTCATGAACGTGTAGCCTCATCGCCTATATTCGCCTGTCATCGTCTTTCCAAATAATAGTTCGGCAAATAGTTCCGCGAATGTGTAGGGTCGTTTTACGAAAAACTTTCGGCTTCATGCTTTAAAACAAAATAGGATACAGAATAAAAAAGACAAGTATAAAACATAGTCTCGACACCGCCAAATCGTAAAACACAAGAAGTTATGCATTTTTACATTTTAAGTTGACCACAATTTGCTGCTGGGACAATACTGTCATAAATTCATTCTCCCTTTAGGACCACACGAATGGGCATACCAAAACGAATTCCGAGAACTGAAAACTTTAAAACGAAGATAAAAATGTTTACAATGAACTTTTTGAATTCGACTATTTACCTTTCGGCCTACACACTGCCTTATTTAGTGAGTTAGATGTCGGCAAGGTTACACCCACACTGATGAGGTGACTCAATTCATGGACATAGGCCTTGCTCTGCGATTTATCATGGTACATATTTACCAGATAAATGGTGTAAATGTTGATTTGGCAATACTACTAAGGGCTAGGAGCGTTTGGACCTCATCTCAATTTGACTAGTCAGCTGCATGCAGGGGGGTTATTCCCGTTCATTTTTTCGTTCGTTTGGATGAATATTCGGATGTTTCGTACTATGAGCTACATTGTATTCGGTCGATAAGATCAACGTTACACGGTCCTAATCCAGGACCAAATATTCCAAACCGAAAAATTGGCCCTTGCAGTCAGAAATCGTATTAAGAAACATTCGAATATTCATCAAGCAAACGAAAAAATGAACTGGAATATGGCCCTAGAACCGTTGCTTTATGTCGACGATCTATCAAAAAAGTCTAAGCAAGCTACACCAAGACCGCTCCTTACCTACAGTACAGAATCACAAAACACCATTCTCACACAGGCATGATCCTCTATCTAATAAAATGTATATATCTAGTTGCAGTCTCGTGGTCGTGCTTGCAAGTCGTTCTTGATAGATCGTCTAAGATAAGCAACGTTCGAATCAAAGTAAGTATGATGGGTGACCGCCAGTGGCATTTTCATAAATTGACGTTAAATTGTCGGTCCCGGCTATTTAAGCCATGACGGAGGCCTTAATGCGGTCTAAAAACTCCCTCATCAGAGTTGGCCACTGACTCATACGAACTTACTTAGTTGCAGTTGTGCCTATGCAACATATTATTATTAATAGATCTAATTATTCAATAGGCCTGTTTACATTGTTTTGCCACGTGCCTTGGTACAGTTCTTGTTTGTTCTTGCGCATATAATGATAGCAGGTATTCGTCACCAAGCCTATAAAAAGTAGGTGGATATTTAACCATGCTCTTCTGAAATTTTCAATCACATATCATGTTATATTTTAATATTATTTGCAAATAAAAACTTTAACGATCAAATTAGCCATACGGTAGGTATGGCTATAAAATGCCCTGTATAAATATCTAGTAAGAGATTATTCTATGATCTTCAGAGATTGTAAAAGCATAGGTTCTAAGAGTAAAAGAAATCCTTGGTCTGGATGATACCTGAATTGATCCAAAAAGTATTGGATGTTATAGACACAAAATAAGTGGAGCTAGGTCACTCAATCTGGACAATGTCATGTGAATGTGACCAAACTATTTATATTCATGAACTTATCTGAACAGCCTTGCTGACTGGTTAACCTTTGCCCTAAAACAAAGCAAAGAATTTCAATATTTCGAGTTACCGCGTGAAGGGTAAGGTTTTTTGAGTTTTACGAAAAAAGTGTGAATGAATATTCGGATGCTTCCCACCACTATTTCTGACTTCAAGGGCCAATTTTTCAAATATTAAAACACGGTCCTAACCTAGGACCAAATATTCCAAACCAAAAAATTGGCCCTTGAAGTCCGAATATTCACCAAACGAACGAAAAAAGGAACGCGAATACGGCCCCAGGAATCATCCATACTATACTTAATATTATAAATGTGAAAGTAACTCTGTCTGTCTGTCTGTCTGTTTGTTACCTTTTCACGCCCAAACCACTGAACAGATTAGGCTGAAAATTGGCATGGATAAAGGTTGTATCCCAGGGAAGGACATAGGCTACTTTTTATCCCGGAAAAATCCCGAGGGATCGCGGGTTACACCGCGGGAGCGCAGCTAGTTTCTTTATATATCCATTTTATTTCAAACAAACTTACTTTGTTAATCAGTTTTCACATTTGAGATATCGGTAAAAATAATAACCTACATGTTTTGAATTCGGTTCGACGTTTCCTTTAACTTCATAGAAATGGCGCTTGATCTAAAGGTGATATCAGACGGTTCACTCGAATGATTGTTCACTCGAGTGAATGCTTCATTTTTTTTTCATTCTATGTTCACACGGCTTAGACGAAATGATACAGAAATAAAATAAATAAATAAATAATGCTGGACTTTTCACACAGCATCATCTAGCCCCAAAGTAAGCAGAGCTTGTGTTATGGGTACTAAGATGACTGATATACTACTTATATACTTTTTGTTTGTAAATACATACATATTATACATAGAAACACCCAGACACGAGACAAATATTTGTAGATCACACAAACATTGGTCTCGCCGCGGGGATCGAACCCGCAACCTTTTCCGTCGCAGGCGAGCCTTCACCCACTGCGCTACGGAGGTCGTCAAGAAATGAACATTCATTGATCTTTCTTTTAAATATGTCATCGAATGAAGTCGTACGTCTTGGAATAAGTTTAATTTGTGATCATTTAATCAAAGAGTTGACAAAAAAGAAGCAAAGAAAACGTCGACGGTGGTGGGTGCGACCATGGATTGCAAGAAGAAATTTATTAGGAGCTTCCAATACATTGTTGAGAGAACTAGCCGTTGAAGATCCTGATTAATATTGTAATCATCTTCGAATGGATGAAAGTAAATTTGAAGAACTTCTACTTCTTGTTGCTCCGTTAATAACGAAAGAAAACACTTTAATGAGAGATAGCATACCTACCCGGATAAAACTTCAAATTGTACTGAGATACCTGGCTACAGGTGATAGTTTTGGAAGTTTAAGAGCAACCGCTTTTAGTAGACTGCTTTATTTTGGTTAATTCTGTTGTATACCGGGTCCTTATCGTTTTTATTTTATGTTTAATATCTCAGTAATCTCTAAGTTTAAATCACTAATTAGAGATTTTATAGAGTTTGCCCGCATTGTTCGGTCTTTGTATTCATCAATTTTGTGGTTCCAAAGGCATTGATAATTTTTAAAGTTCTCCAAAAAAAGTAATGTATTTTGATCGTTCCACTTGAACACCATTTTGCCGCATGAAAACAATATAATAACACACAGAAAAAAATATAACTTCGTCGACAACGTCCGTCGGCTACAGGACTCGAAACAAAATGGCCGAATCCGAATGAACGTTCTCTCAGTGTTCAGACCGTTCATTTCTCGTTCATTCGGAGTGGGAATGAAAGATACCGGATGCCAATATCCAACACTGTTGGATCGGTTCACTAATGAATTCATTCGGCACTCGTGTTTCATTTTTTGTTCAGACATTTCATTTCGAGTGAAATGTACCGAATGAAAGGTGAAAATGAACAAAAAATGAACCGTCTGATATCACCTTAACTACACATAATTGTATTCAAATAGAATAACGTATCTTGGTAGCTGTTGTTCTATCCGTCATGGTTGCACACAAGAAAGTATCATATCGTTTAGATACACCGCTTTCCATAAGAAAAGCCTACGCTTTCTCTTGCATAGGTATGCCCTATACAAAATAAAATGGACGAGCTATTGATAGAATTCCTCTTCCAACATTTTCTGCCGGTTTTTGTGGAGGACGAGGTAGCACACGAACGCATTTTAAACACACAAATGCAGAAAAAATAAAAATACACACTCATTTTTACGCACACACTTGCAAATTTCGTATAAGACGCACATGATTCGGAGTCGTGTACATTTTGGCAGAGGGGAAATTACAAGGTAAAGAGCATCCCGTCTAAATGATTTAAGGCCCTATTATGTCAATCGCAAGAACTGTTTAGCTCAAGCGGAAATAGTTCTTGGTTGTGTTATCAACGCAAATGGTGTAGAGTTCGTGCCCTCAAAGGGCATTACTGATGGCAGAGAACGTGTTAAGCTTAAAAATAATGATGTTGAAAGAGTTTTCCATCTAAAGCCATTAAAGCCTCTAAGGTCTTGAGTGTTTACCACTAATGTGTTTCACAATAGTTTGATTTACGAGACGTGATCGCCATTTAACAGCGGATGAAGTGGCTGCATTTATTTGAAATAGAACCTTAATTAATAGGAAGTTTTGAAATGTTAGCCTTATTTGATTTGCTTATTATTTATCTTATTATTCAGTCGATTTATTTTGTAGATATAGTATGAGGATATCAGTCGCTAGACCTCTGCCACTTATTTTAAGATATTGATTGATACTAGGCACTATTATAGGTTCCTTCTTGGTCAACTCAGTAGGGTCAATGACCGTTTGTGCAAGCTAGAATGTAGGTGAACCTTAGGTACTGGTATTTAGTTTCCCAACTGCTAAGTATGCTGGTTTGACAACCGGCTAATTGGATGGGCAAGAGAAACAGAACCTTATGCTTCTTACTGTAAGTTTATTTTCGTGTTTTAACTTGAGAGTTGAAAAGGCTTACAGCATGCCTTTTTGCTGGCTCGTTATATAAGATTTAACTATAAGTGGAGCAAGCTTACCAATACCGACAAATACTTACAGCATACAGTCTTAGTAGGTGAGACTATAAGAGTAAGCAAATCAATGTGAGGCAAAAATTAATAAATAATAAATAATGCTGGATATTTCACACAGCATCATCTAGCCCCAAACTAAGCATTGTACTATGGGAACCAGATAACTGATATACTACTTATATACTTTTTGTATGTAAATACATAATATACATAGAAACACCCAGTCCCGAGATAAATATTTGCAGATCATACAAACATTTATCGGCGGGGATCGAACCCGCAACCTTCTGCGTCTCAAGCGGGGTTTCACCCACGCCACAGAGATCATCCAAAATTACTATTGAAAAACGTTATATTTCCTAAATAAAAAAAAAAAATCACACATTAACTTTAATAACTCTCGTTTAATGATTAGACTTTAAACCAATTTCAGTTTCACACACACATTCAGTAATAATAATAGTATTTGTATTAATGTTTATCAGTGCTTTATGACCCGTGAATTTTGAAATCCGGATTGTTACACTAGTGCACGGAACTATCCTTTAGAGCGGAACATATTGTTGCAAAAATGTGTTTTGTTCGATGCATTAAAATGTTATAGTCAGTGCAATTACTGAATCTCATCATTATATGAATGAACAGGAAAGTGGAAATGTTAACATGAGGCCTTTTATACATGGTTTGTATTGACAATCATGGTACTCGGTACAAAAAAAAACTTCCTGTGCTCATAACTTGCACTACCTACGCATTTTGGTATGTTTTTTTAGTAGAAAGAATGTAGTCCATATGCGATATAGTCATATCGAGATTTGGTCAGCGTAAGTGGATGGGCGACCGATAGTAGCATTACCAATAAATCCTATACATCATCGATGATACATGATGCCTCAAGGCGGCCTAAAACTTTTGATTTTTTTATTCTAGTGATTGTATTGTGTGCCAAAGTAGTGAATAAATGTCTGTCTATGTCTATGTCTAAAAACTGATCACTAGTAAGATTGTAGACAGCAGTGGGTGAAGTCGGGCTGCGGATGATGATGAAGATTTTAAGACAAGGTGGCATTTTACACCTGACTACCCACCATAAAGTGGGTTATCGGCACAAGATGCAAGTATTGTTCTCAAGCCTCTCACGACAAACAGCTTGGGTTTCAATGGCTGTGGTTGACCATGTCCGATCTAGAGACATCTGTATTGTGGTTGGAACACGTTTGTTTTCAAATTGTACAAAGGAATGTTCCGGTGGATACCTGTGGTACGGTCAGCGACAGAAGTTTATGAACATTTGATATTTTGAATCTTCTAATTTTCGAAACGAGGGTTGTAACTAAAACTTTAGCTTATGTGTTTTGCTTCACGCCCTTATTATTTGTAAAAAAAAAATACATAATTTTCTGACAAACCATAAAGGAGATGAAGCTTTAGACCACTCACAGACTACAGACTTTCTATTGGCTGATAGTCACGGGCACTTCTCCATACTAAAAGTAAGTAAGTTCGTATGAGTCAGTGGCCAACTCTGGTGACGGAGTTTTTAGGCCGCCTTAAGGCCTCCGTCATGGCTTAACGACTTAAATAGCCGGGACCGACAATTTAACGTGCCCTCCGAAGCACGGAAGCGCTCAGATGAAAATGCCACATCCACTTACAAACCGTTTTGAACGTTGCGTAGCTTCGACGATCTATCAAGAACGACTAAGCAAGCACGACCACGAGCGCTTCTCCATTCTCATTACGAGCCGAAGTATATTCCGTCTCAACTATCGGCTGATAGAAAGTCTGTAGTCTGCGAGGGGTCTTAAAATCTGCAATTCTTCATAAACTTCTGTCACTGACTGTATAACGTATGTTCGTAAAAGATATGGGTCAACTCCGGTGACGGAGTTTTTAGTCCTCCATCGTGAATTATAACGACAGAAATGTAACGAAAAAAGCAATATACGGTTAAATTAAAGATAAATTACAATTATTTTCGGACACAGTTGAAAAGCAAAGCAGACTAGCAGGAAGCTAGTTTCGCATACTTTTAATTATTAAGTTGTTAAACAGCTTATCAAGACTGTGACATTTTAAATGATTATGATTTTTTTTATTAAAATATTGTCCTCCAAATTTTAATGAATATTTGACCTAGGTTACATCCTATTTATCTATTTTAGCAAGAATTTTCGAGGTGTCAATATCTATAGTGTATTTGTAATTTTTTACATACATTCTACCTATGTAAACAATTACAAGTACTTAATCTTAAAAATTAAAAAAAAATTAATAAAAAATAAACATGTTTGATAGAGTTGGTAGAGCAAACAAGCTCAATTATATAAATCACCTCAATTCGTTATACCTAATTTACATTCATCAAAACTTTCGCATCTTGAGACGTAAACCAAGAGACAGTGAAGGCAGTTCAAGTTACCTCATCACTTATTATCGATTTTTTACATTATAACATTATTTTCCTTTCAATTTCAGGAGCAAAGATGCAAAAACCCACCAACTGCGCCGCAGAAGATAGAACGAGTGATCACTCTGTGTCAGGATGAAATCAAACTCTCCATACTTAGAGGTAAATCTATTTCTTACGACTTTAGCGCTTAAAATGCAAGGTATCTAGGTACAGTTCACCCAACGGCTTTAGGCATTCGTGAAGTTAGCTGTTTGTCTGCGTAGTGACCGCTTTTTCATAGAAAAATGTATTCTGCGCAGACAAACGGCTAACTTCACGAATGCCTAGATCCGTTGGAAGAACTGCAGTACCTACTCCAGTCTACAATCTGCGTCTGTAAGTACTATGTCCCGTTCAATAATGTAGTAGGCGTGATTGAAACACAAACAAAAACTTTCAAGTATTGTCATACAACTAAGTAGGATTATCTTCAAGAACGCTAATTTACCTACAACTTAACCTATCCATGACTCATTCCTCAATATTAGCTGTATCTTAAAGTGCATTTACACGATGTGATTTTTCGTACAATATGCTAAGCCCCATGGAACGTGCCGACGAGCGTCAACTATGAGAAATCGCATACAATGAGCGTTTACACGTGAAAAATTGCCGTGCGAGATACAATATCAAGTGGTGATAAAGTGGGTTGAAATCGCATTGTGAAAATTCACCTTTATTTCGGACACAAAAGTTGATACAATTTTCGAAAATTGACACGATTGACCACGATCGACACATTAGCAAAATGTCATAAAAGCTCTTTCGAAACGAGCAATGTTACAATCACTGCTTTATAACAACAAAGTACCTCACACATATATCGTGCACGATTCGACCCACAGAACCACAAAATGGATCATCATCCACGTTCTCTTTAAGCCATTTAAAGTGACTAAGCTAGTGCACAAAGCCTCTTTGGCTTAGACTCCTTTCACTACACTTGTTATAAAGAACGACAAGAAGATAAGCTAGTCCCGCTGAAAGTGAGAGATAGAAATACGAAATAGATGGCTACATTGATGGCCGGGAGTCGAACTGTGACCTTAGCCCATCTGCTTTAGCTCGTCCAGTCCCAGTCCATGGCTCTATGATTATTGTCTATTACATAAACGCAATCATCCAAATCAGTGTCGAATAGCCTACAACTCGATCGGCGCCTGCGCAGCGGTCGCACGCTGTCAAGGTCGCCGCACACGCAGTGAAAGTGAAGTGGTACCTAAACTGTATATTCTGTGGAACTAGCAATGCATGTATTTATTATAGGAAATAGACGATTATAATAAGCATCATAGCTCCTGAATGGATGAACCAATTTTGATTTTGTTCTTTTATTTGAAATTTAAATGTTTTTGATTGAAGGTATGTTTTTTATCTATTATTAATGACTAGCTGCGCTCCCGCGGTGTAACCCACGATCCCTCGGGATTTTTTCGGGATAAAAAGTAGCCTATGTCCTTCCCTGGGATACAACCTTTATCCATGCCAATTTTCAGCCTAATCTGTTCAGTGGTTTGGGTGTGAAAAGGTAACAAACAGACAGACAGACAGACAGAGTTACTTTCACATTTATAATATTAGTAAATACTAGCTGCGCCCCGCGGTTTCACCCGCGTAAGTCCCGTTCCCGCGGGAATATCGGGATAAAAAGTAGCCTATGTGTTAATCCAGGGTATCACCTATCTACATACCAAATTTCAACCAAATCGGTCCAGCCGTTTTTGCGTGAAAGAGTAACAAACATCCATACATCCATACATCCATACTTACAAACTTTCGCCTTTATAATATTTATAGGATTAGTATGGATAAGCCGTAAATGTAGGGAACAAATGCATGCCCACTTAAAGCTGATCGCTCATGTGTCCACGCCGTACGCGCCGCAGTCATTTTTCTATAGAAAAATACTGATGACGTCAAAAGATGTCTCGGCATTTCCTCTATTGAATTGACCGAAAGCGCCGTTCGGTGCGGATGAGTCGTGCGACCACCTTTAAGGATTGGTCCACGGTGGCCCAAAAAAGAGCTGAATGGAGAGAAGGAAGGGAGGTGCCCTGCAGTGGGACACTGGGACACAGGCTCTTAATAATAATTAATTATGACTCCCTCGAAGTGTACTTAAAGTTAGGGGAGCTATGATTATTATGTTTAGCCAGTACCTGAGAACATAGCACGACGTTTTTAATTTTAAATCTTGTTTAAGTTTCTTATTATCTACTGTATTGATGATTGACGCAATAATTGAACCATGAAAATTCGTGCCAAACAAATTGCTTAAACTATTTACATGACTCTGAGTTTTTTTTTGGGTAAATCGTGAAATATCAATTGTAAAAAAACATAAAATTATTCAATTGATTATTGTTAAAGCTCACGTGATACAATACATCTATACAATATTCCGATACAGGTTGATTCAAATTAGAGGTTGCATTAGTAAATTCAGAACACACAATTTTTTTATAACCACAGACAATATTCTTACAATCTTCATAGAGAACATAGAGGCAGAACTTAATTAAAAGTAAAGTAAAGTAAAAGTTTATTTTGCTAAATTTGTGGTAGGTACAAGTTACAAGGTACAAGTTACATTCATGTTATTAGCAAAAAAGGTTACCACTCAGCATCGTGCAAGTGCAGAGAAGGATACCTCCCCTGCACAAGCGCTGGTATTATGTGGCACCAGAATTACTGAATGTGACTGGTCTAGCGTACAAAAAGTATTATTTTCATAGCTTGAGACGATTTGAAATGTTTACTGTGAACTCGTACGATCGTAAATCATCATCAAATCAAAGTCTTTTATTGCGTAATATGGGTTTTTAACAGTTCTTTGGTGATACAATTTAGTGCAGCCATACTCAGCGTGATCCGCATGCAATTTTTCACATAGTACATAATACTCGCAATTTTTCACATAACACATAATACTCACAAATCATCATCATTTCCCTGCTAAGTGGGGCAGGCACAACATCTACATGCGAATGATAGACGAATGTCGACGGTCACGAACGTGTAGAGTGCCTCATCGCTTGTATTCGCCTGTCATCGTCTATCCAAATAATAGTTCGGCGAATAGTTCGGCCAATAGTTCGGCGAATGTGTAGAGTGGCCGTTTATATTTACTACTGATTTTTCCAACTTTATTTACTTTACAATTTTAATTTATTCTCAACCAGATGTTATGTTTTGGACCTTCGTTTTCAAAGCGACGAAACTTATACTTGAGGCAACCTGTGCCCGATAGCCGTTCACCGTTTAAGTAACCTTGCATCAAATTATCGGATTCCAAGCTAGGTGCACTAGGAACTACTTAAAAACCTTGAGTTTCTACTACTGATCTTTAGCTCCTCTGATTTTTTAGTGAGGAAATATCTTTGCTTCAAAATACTGGTACAGGTATCTATTGTGAGTTAAGTACCTATATCTCGGAAACGTATTTGATTCCAATATGTATCGAACAGTGTGCTTGTGTAGTGTAAGGCGCGGGACAAATACGAGAGGTGTGGCGCGGGCGCGGCGTCACTTCTATACATTTTGTATGAAATATCAAAGAAGTCTATACCTCAAAGGCCGGCAACGCATCTGCAGTGCCTCTTGATGCTGCAGCTGTCTGTGGGCGGTGGCAATCACTTACCATCAGGTGTGCCACTTGCTCGTTTGCCCCCGCTTCCATAAAAAAAAGTGGCAGCGTCACTCGGCACCTCTTCTTGACAAAATGTATAGAAGTGGCGCCGCGCCCATGCCACGCCCCCGCCTTACTCTTTACTTAAACAGCTTGACTAATTTTGTCGATTTTTCGTACCATTATTGGGACGATCTTTAGACACCCAGTAACGCTATAGCTGGATTTTAACTTTTCAGACCAAATATCACAACATCCAATAGACCGCTAGTTTATCTTGAATGCCTATATATTTCTATTGAATGTCAAGTACGTTTGTCGATGTTACTGCTATTCTTATTGTTAGTTCAACTGTAAACTATTGAAAAATCCGCTAAATACAGCCAGGCGGTGGCCTCGATGCATATTACAACAAGGCTCACTGGCGTAAGATCTGTACACAATGAAGCGTTACAAAGCGAGGGAGTTCAAATGTACTATTTGGACTTGTGCCTAACTACCCTCTTGAATATCTGGAAATGTTTTTAAATACTTTAAGATCTAAATATGTCTTATATGAATGACTTTGAGACACATCTGTTGTTGTAAACATAATCATTTTCCTCTGAAACTTTAGTCAAAGTCAAAGTCAAACAGCATTTATTCAGTAGAATCGCTGGGATCACTTAGAATAGTCTTAGAACTAATTTTACTCCTGTTCTTTCGCGACCAATACCGTGAAGAATCAGGGCAACAAACACGGTTTGGGGCCTATCATTATTTTAGGTGATCCATCTTAAAACTAAAAGGCAAGCTCCAGTGGGGAGCCAGTCAAAGAGAATTGAGGCTCGTCAAAGTGATTGTATTTATAAGTAGGTATAGTCAGAGATTACTTCTAAGTCTATTCTTACCAAGATGTACAAACCTTTATATACGTAGGCTATACCTAAAAGGAAGGTTGTCTTTTAACTGTATTATCTGAGATCACCTCTGACTCATGTCATACACTATTGGCGACAGACAGACAAAACGCAAAAATGAGGTGTTTTAACGTTTTTCGATTAAATTAAAGCACGTGTCTCAGACGGGATTTGAACCAGCACTCGCGGCCTCACTGTAGCCTTGCTCTAGTGTCGAAGAAAAAAAGTAATGGTACGCATAATTTAGTTAAAAAGATTATGCAAATGATTTCAACGCATTTCACTCTGCAATAGCTGAATTCATAATTGGAATGATAGTTATAATTAAAAGGTAATTTGTGTATTTTATTTTTTTACCGCTCTGATAAAATAGTACTAAGTAGTTGTATAATGTAGGCATTAAGTCATACAAAAGACATAAACGCGTTACTTAAGGTCATCCGCCTTTACTAAAGATAAGTATTTCAAAATATTTGGTCATCATCATTTCAGCCATATAGCGTCCACTGCTGAACATATCCCTCCCCTATCGATTTCCACAGCGATCGATCTTGTGCAGCCTGCACCCAACGGCTCCCAGCAACCTTTACCAGATCGTCTTTCCATCTAGTGGGGGCCATCCGCTGCTGCGATTTCCAGTTTGGTTAGGTAATACTCGTTTAATATTCAAATTATTTTTTTTTAATACGAAGCAATATCGGGAACGTTCATTCACAAACAAGAATTTGCTCCAAACTTATGCAAATTCGAATCAAATAAATACTTTCTTCGTTCACCTCTGTGGCGCAGTCGGTGAAAGCTCGCTTGAGACGCAGAAGGTTGCGGGTTCGATCTCCGCCGCAGGATAAATGTTTGTATGATCTGCAAATATTTATCTCAGGTCTGGGTGTTTCTATATGTATTTACAAACAAAATGTATGTAAGTAGTATATCAGTTACTTATTATTATAGTTCTCTAAGCTTTGCTTAGTTTGGGGCTAGGATGACGATGTGTGAAACGTCCAGCATTATTTATTTATACCTACTTTCTTATTTGTTGCCGTATACCATACCTATACAACTGATTAGTGCGATATTTGACATTAAGTATCAATAAAACGCTCTCATTACTAGTAAGTGCCACTAAGAACATATTGCTTCCAGAACCAACTGCGAAATGCTAATAGCAGCATTAATATATTTTATAAGGAATACTAAAACTACCTAGTCGCTTATGGCAAGGTGAGTCGAGATTTCAACAAAATAAGAAATCGAGAGAAAAGTAGCTATAGCTCATCATGTTTTTGATTTCTCATTTTGGTTCAATCACTGTATAACACAGTTTTATGATTAATCTTGCACAAGGACTTGAGTTCGTATAGGTCAGTGCCTAACTCTGGTGACGGAGTTTGTAGGCCGCCTTAAGGCCTCCGCCATGGCTTAGCCGGGATCGACAATGTAAGTCAGTAACAACAAATTAAAGGAAATTTCACACGGCATCTATCTTGAAGAAAATGTAAATCTTGTATTTTGTTTGATTATTATAAAACTTACAAATGACCGTGATGGTATTAAACAAAGAGAAGCTTATACTAGCAGTAGGTGAAGTCAAGATGATGATGATGATAACCAAAATTAACTCAACAACGGGACAGAATATTTTCGACATCGCTCCCAAAAAGGAAACTCGGGTCCACTCACCTCACAGTTACATGTAATTATTATGTGCCAATTAGTATTTTAATAACCTTTAATTTACCCTAATTAACCCTTTAAACGTTTTTGATTATTTTGTTTTATAAATAAAAAAACTGCTGCTTTGATTTGATGTCGTAAAGTAAATGATACACTTGACTTGAACGGAGTATTCAGTTTTGCATTTCAAGCGATATTCAACTTAAATATTATATACTAGCTGTCCAGTCGCGGTGTTACCCGCGTTCTCACGGAAAAACTTCACTTTCCCGGGATAAAATATAGCCTATGTTCATCGGGGATAATGTTGGATTCTAATGGTAAAGGAATTTTTCAAATCGGTCCAGTAGTTTCGGAGCCTATTCAATTCAAACAAACAAACATTATTATTAGTGTAGATAAATTAAATAAAATAAAATATGTTTATTTCAGACTACCAAATGGTCCATAGTTTCTTAGTAGGTACAGAAAATAAAAGCTTATTTTTTTAAGGTTAGTAAAACATTTAAATTACAGATAGAAACAGAATATCACAGCCGTACGCCGAGAGCGATCCTTATTTGATCACTCTCCGCACAAGGCACTTCCAGAAAGGATTATGTCAAAAAAATATTGATCTTTTCTCAAAAATCCTGTCAGACCCGTTGTGATGGCATACCAAACAATTTTGAAAATCATAGTGCCGGAAAATCTTTTATAGGAAACTATTGCAATTTCTTCGTAAACTTATGACAAATATCAAATCTCAAAGCTTAATGAATATGTCAAGGCCAATCAAGCTAATGTTTTGATAGTGGTTTATATGATAAAAACTAAAAAGTAGGTACCATGCAAGCCAAACCGCGGGCGGAAACAACTACTATTCTCTACTATTAAGTAATCGTAGACTTTATGATTAGACATGATCACACCATCACTTGCGGTAATGCAATAAACTTTAGGAAACAGGTTACATATAACCATAGACAAGTGCAACCAATGACCCATTTATCTTGCATAACGCTTGTGCAATGAAGGCATGCGATGCTCGCTCGCATGTAACCAGCTTGCGGCTTTGCGAAACTACTTCAAGGAATATTTGGTATCTTGATTCAATTTTGTTTGACTGGCTCCCCACTGGAGCTTGACTTTTACCTAAAAGCAGGGCCGGATTAACCCTGTCAGGGCCCCTAGGCAATGCAATTATCGGGGCCCCTTTTCTTTATCATCATTGCCTTCTACCCGCGTTACCGAGTAGGAGGTACCTAGACCTACCTACGATTCCCGGCATGGGCATGGATGTTAAGTCTGGGTGTTTTCTATGTACCTTACCTAGGTATAAAATATATACAGCACATTTACATATGTACATAATGTACACGGGAGTGATAGTCTATTTCAAATAGCACATTAGTCATTAGAAGTTTCGAAAGTCGTAAATTCATGATTTATTGTTAGCGTCTTACCATAGAACGTGACATAAAGTTATTCCGGAGTGTAAACTGTCAAAATGTATGGTTATTCTTGATTTATTCGGTGGAATAACTTTATGTCACGTTCTATGGTAAGATGGTTAGTGTTTGTGTTTAAATGACATAGTCGCATACCGAAGTGGTATGTGAAAGTGAAATGTGCCAGCAACCATGCTAGATGACAACTGTAGCTCAACTGATCAGCATTGCCATTCAAGATATGTAATTAAGATAAGATAATTTATTTCGTAAAAAAATTACTCAGTACCCTGCACTACAAAGCTTGTGTGGCGGTATACTTAACCTACTCTAAAATAACCTAAAAGACAGGGCGCTTTTTGCGTAGGCGCTATTCAGCAAGTATTTTGGGCATGATTCCGAATGATCTGGATCTGGTTCCTTAGCTGGCTCAACTGATTCTAGTAACTTTTAGTGAATGTTACAATGTTATTCGTTATTTTTTTCATCCAAACTAACATGAGACTGAAATCAGGTTTTTAAAACACTTATGAATTTTAAAAACCAGATTTCAGTCTCACTTACCTTGAAGAAGTATACTTTCTTGAATTACAATTATTTTTGTCATTAAACATTTAATTTTGTGATTATTTAGGTCAATGATATGTTTGACCATGAATAGGATCTTGTGTGAAAGAGAAAGGAAAATATCGGATTTCATAATCAAATTAATTTAAGTTATTCCATATCATGACATTCGAAATTGCTCAAGCTCGAGCCCTAAAAATCATGCTTTTCATTATGTTTACAAGATACTCTTGCCTCTTTTCTCTCTTTCTGGCATACTCTTGCCATAGAAATTAGCTCTTGCTCCGTTGAGTTTGAGAGAGCAAGAGGCAATAATGGTATCGTGTAAACGGCGTCTTAGACTGTCCTGTTGCTTCGACTTCAATGTTTCGCAAAATATACCTATATGTATAACTACGCATTATCACGATCTCATAACGATTGCAAGGAAACCAATTCTTATATCTAATGCGATGCATAGCCTTTGGTGGAGATGGGCTTGTGACCTGTCACGTACTGAGTGTGAGTGTTTTATTATACTTAGTATTTCAAAAGTAGGTAGGTATTGCAAAATGTTATGTGCTATGAATAATGCTGGACTTCACACAGCATCATCTAGCCCCAAAGTAAGCAGAGCTTGTGTTAGGTACTACATGCATGACTGATATACTTTTTTTGTAAATACATAATATTACATATAGAAAACACCCAGACCAGAGACAAATATCAGTAGATCATACAAACATTTTGTCAGGGCCACCTTTTGCGTCGCAGGCGGGCCTTCGTCCACGGCGCTAAAGAGGTCGTAGTAATTGATTAATTGAGTTCACCGATAGCCTTTCAAACCAATTCTCGACCGATTCTGAGGCATTTCAAAACGATTTAGCCAATAAAGGAAGCTCGCTGCAATAATCACCTCGTTTCCCCGGCCACAATCTATCGGAAGTTGTTTAATCACTCAATGAATATTTTACCTACTAATTGTCAGTTAATAATTATTCAAGGTACCTAATAATGAGCTGTATGTAATAAGTGATTTTCATTGTTTTGTTGATAAATTTAGGTAGGTACTTAATTACATGTTTTTGGGGCATTGAACATTAAAATTAAAAGTCTTTGTTGTTTGAGTATTCTTTGTTTTTTTTTTATAAGAGATATTGAACCTTACTCGTATAATACATCGTACCTAGGCCCTACATATTCGGCGATGATAGGCGTATACCCGCGCTCACGATAGTGGCGAGGGTCTATTCGCCTGTATTCGTCGATCATTGTCTATCCAATAAATGGTTCGGCAAATAGTTCGGCGAATGTGTAGAGGTGCCATTATATACAGGGTGTAAAAAGACTGCTACCGAAAACTGAGGGGTTGCAATCAGACCATGATTCTAAACATATTTAGCGAAAAAAAAAACGCAAATTTTTTTTGACGTAGCTTCGTCATGCTATGTTATTTTCGATTATTTAGTACTAGTACGACATAATAAGACCATACCTACCTAATAATTTCATTTAAAAAAGAAAAAAACAATTAAAACTCAAAATCCAGCAATCTACGAAAAACAACGCGCCCAGAACATACGCAAACAGTACTCTTCAAACACTGTTTTCTCCGGATATAATGACTTTTTCGAAAAATCCTTTTGGATTTGGTTGTGTGTTGGGATGCTGTACCTACTCCTTTCGGCTTCGGTAGACCTCTTTTTACACCCTGTATATAAGAATACGACGCGATCACAACTCATTTTTGACTAGAGGTTCTATGTTACAATTACAACTCTACTTGTCTTTTTCTCCCAGTGAAACTCCACAGGCCATTGATAAAATTAACTCAGACCTGAGACGTATTGCTCATTGGTCAACTACAAACCATTTGGTATTGAACCCAAGCAAATCAAAGTATATGATACTAGGCTCCAAACAGCAAATAAACCTTATGACGGAAGCAGCTCCAAGCGTAAATATCTTAGGCGAACCTGTGCCCTGTGTCAGTGAAACTCGAAATTTAGGTGTTGTCATGGATGGTGAGCTGCGTTTTGAAAAACACATAACTAATTGCGCAAGGAACTGTTTCTATCGTTTAAAAGCTCTTTATCGCATCCAAAACTGCCTAAATGTGAACCTTCGCGTAAGTCTCTGTGATTCACTAATTCTGTCCAAATTAAATTATGCGGACACTGTGTACGGGCCTAGACTACTAGCTAGAACAAATAAACTAGTACAACGTGTACATAATGCTTGTGCTAGGTTTTGCTTTCGCATTCCCCCTAGATCACATGTTACGCCCTTTATCAATGATGCCAAACTATTCAAAATGAATTATAGACGATTCCTACACTTTTCTGTTCTTTTGTTTGGAATAATTAAGAGTGGGAAACCACAGTATCTTTTTAAAAAATTAAGATGGCTATCCAATGAGTCAGGTCGTAACAGGAGAGCCAACGCCGCTATTGTGCTGGCAACACCAGCACATTGCTCTGCAGCGTTTAGAGGAAGCTTTCGCTTTGCCGCTTCTAAGTGTTGGAATATTATTCCTCCACCGTTAAGGCTTTTAAATAATGTGCACCTTTTTCGTTCAAAACTAAAAAAATGCTTATTCTCATGGCAGATTTCCCAGCACTTAGAAGCATGGCATGGTTGAAGGAAATACCGATGGCTCTCTGTTTCTGTTTTTGTTATTGCTCTGGAGTACCTACCTCTTGATAATTAGGTAAATTATATATATATTTTTTTTTTTTTTTTTTTTATTTATCGAATGAAATTTAACAAAATATAAACTTAGATATCTATAGCACCAAAAAACCACTAAGGTTTGAAGGGGATACTATACATCTAAGTACTTAATTGTAATTGTTCTATTATGTTATTAGTTGATAATTCGATTTGTTTAGGTAGTTCTGTTTAGTTGCATAATCCATTAAATAAGTAAACATTGTGTAGGTACCTACTGTAACTTTAAATAAATGTGTGCAAGACTGCCGGGAACTCACCCTGGCTGTAGCGGAAGACCAGCGCTGCTGCATGGCGACATGCTGCAGCATTATGCTGAGCTTACGGCCAATTTCGCCACCATATTAATTGATATTATTGCTTTTTCTTTTAAATATTTAGTTTTACTGTTTTGTTGTACTATTTTTGGTTATTTCTTTTTCGCAAATTTATATAAATTTTACCCTAAATTGTTATTGTATTAAGTATTGTGTATTTTTCTGGTGGCAAATAAATAATATTTCTTTCTTTCTTTCTTTATGTTGGGCTGTAAATCTGATCGCACACTCATCCGCGCCGTACGAGCCGCAGTCATTTTTCTATACCAACAAATGCTGATGACGTCAGAAAATGCGGCTCACTTCTGACGTCAGCAGCATTTTCTCTATTGAATTCGCAGCGTTCGGCTCAGCTGGTCTGTGTCCACCCTAAGAATGCTTTTTTTTTAACTTAGACTCGTATTCATCACCATAAGAAATGCAGACTGTCTGTTATCCGCCTTAAATGTGTGTAAGGGCCTGAGTATCTTAAATGTTCCATTGTTTCATACATTTTTTTGTTGTAAACTTATTTTATTATTGTGCACCATACAATTTGTACTTAAATTACAGATGTTTGTTAGAAAATGTTAATTTTATTGTGTAGACGAACATTATAGTAATTGAGGTGTACTAAAACGTATTAAAATTAAAAAGTTTAATGGTGTAGGTACAATAATTCTTAGTATAGCTACATTTAAAGTAATTTTTAAGACTTATTTTATGTATTTCCTGTTATGTGTTTCTTTTGTTTACAAATAAAGGGTTTTTCTATTCTACGGTTATTGTATGTGTGTGGTGATTACGTAGGTATATATAAGTATAGAGTTATATAAACCTAAATAAACAAATCACACTACGACAGTTGTATTATTCCGTGCCAATTAATGGGGGACCTTCCCCTATATCAGTTGTAGTCTGCAAAATGTAGGCATATGCCAATACCTATTTGGACATGTCTACTACCCCCTTAGACAACTTCAATAGACCTGTTAGTCAATAGATCTGAGAGAATATCTTATATGTCTATCGCGCTTTGTTGATTCAGTCATGTTTGTTTTGATTATTTCTTTGTTATATACAGTTACAATTATTTGTTATATTTACTACTATTACAACATTATAAGACCATACCTACCTAATAATTTCATTTATAAAAGAAAAAAACATTTGAAACTCAAAATCCAGCAATCTACGTAAAAAAACGCGCCCAAAACATACGCAAACGCTGTTTTCTCCGGATTTAGTGCATATTTCGGAAAATCCTTTTGGATTCGGTTGTCTATTGGGATGCTGTACCTACCCCTTTCGGCTTCAGTAGACGTCTTTTTACACCCTGTATGATGTAACAAAATATTATATATGATTTAACTAAATAATTAATGTGTGAATAATCTCAATTTCAGAGGCGTTGGATGTCATAAAAGAGGAACACACGATGCCGGCGCAGAGGAAACGAAACAAAAGAGAAGTGCCTTTCTCACACGATGAGAAGAGAATTGCCGGGGTAAGGCAAAATCATACTTAGTTTAATTTAAAAACTGATTTATGTAAAAAGTAGTTTTCACCCAGTTAAAGTCTTTTTTTGCTGACTGTTCAAACATTAATCACATTCGTTCGATCCCCGCCGCGGGATAAATGTTTGTATGATCTGCAAATATTTATCTCGGGTTTAATATGTATGTATTTACGAACAAAAAGTATATAAGTAGTATATCAGTGATCTGGTTCCCATAGTACAAGCTATGCTTAGTTTGGGGCTAGATGATGCTGTGTGAAATTGTCCAGCATTATTTATTTATTTATTTATTATTCGACAATAATCTTTTCACCCGTTCGTGATCGATGGGAATCGTACCCATTACTTATGGCCCGGAAGGTAGATTTGAAGGTAGATTAGGTAAATCTACCTACCTTTCCGAAAATCCCTTTTATTTCACCGGAATAATAAATTTTAATAGTATACAAAATATTGGTGAATTTTTTTTTACATAGGTAGATGGAAAACGTTTCAATTGTGTGGGAAAACGTTATTTTATATTTTTGCATAAATTTTGATTTGACATGATACTTTACTGATGATACTTACTGACTCTACATAAACACCTGCTAATCTATTCCGTTTACTTCCAGTGTCTACTGCAGTGCGTGTACCGGAAAGTGAAAGCTGTAAGTAGATATCGCACGTGCCACACTACTTGTTACACTTACTTTCTAAGATTTTATAAAAGTGCATCACTGAATTGTCACCCTTGCGAGATGACGACCTCTCGCACTTTGTGGGATGTCCGACGTACAGCAAAGATCCGCTATGCATCTCAGAATTGCGTCAATTCATTCATTTATCGTGTCAATGTGCTCATATTAATATGCTTTCTAAGTATATTAAATTTGCTTGCTTCAAAATGAAGCCCCCGATATGGCCCTATCTGAAGCAGCAATATTGCGAGGGCAGGAAAGGAGATGCGGCATATTATATTGCGTCAATGCAATATTTTGACAAGTTCTCGTAGTGAGTAGACGTAGAAGGTTGCGGGCTCGATTCCCGCTGCGGTACAAATTTGAATGTTTTGACCTCGCAGTGGGCAAAGGTGCGACGTAGAAGGTTGCTTCGATTCCCACCGCAGGACAAAGGGTCTGAAATATTTTTGGAAAAAAACAAAATAAATAAATAGTTTTTTTTGTTTTTTTTTTGGAATACTATATTCATATGGTTGTGTTCACAAATCTTCGACTGTAAAGCATTGTTTAAAACGATGTAAGTACCTACAGTACATTCTCATACTCGTAAAACAATTATTATTGTCCGAGCCGTTTGAGCTGTCCAGAGAAGTTTCATTATATACAATTTATTACATATGTTTATAAGTTAAACAACCGTGTTGGCCGAATGGAGCTGTGCCTCGACTTTCAATCCGAAGTTCGTGGGTTCGTATCCCGGCCGTATATCAATGAATTTTGCGATTCTTTAAATGTATAAGTAGTTATTAGGTATGCGCATTAACATGTGCTCTAAACGATGAAGAAAAATACTGTGAGGAAACCTGTTGGTATTCTTGTAGGCGGCGATGGGCTTGCAACCTGTCACGGAATAGCTTCTGCAAGATTATCAAATATGCATCTGGACATACCTCTGACAAGAGGATCTGGAATAGTAGGTAAGTATGTACATAGAAAGATATGAGAGAATGTCTACCGCACCTTGGGGATACAGTCGTGTCTTACGTTTCTAAAGTTGTGTAGACGACGACCGTTTTTGAATCCGCTCAGTCAGCATGAATCATTTTGATCGTACGGGATTTTATGATACACCCTTACTCATAAAATATAAACGATGAAATAAAATTTATAACGAAATAAAAATTGGAACATCGTGAAATCGCCTGAACTAAACGGGGTGATCTAAAGATGAGCCGTTGCGCTAGTTAACGTTAACGTTTAACTTGTAATTCTCAAGAAAATGCTGTAATTAGATATTTCTGTTCAATTCTCAAAACTGAGTAAAAGTAATCTTGCATCTATTTTAGAAGATAATGCAATGTAAACTGTAGTTTTTTTTAACACTATTTTGTTGGCTGTCACGGATTTTAGGCATAATAGCGCAGAGATTTGATCAATTATTAAAGCCTTATTCAAAGACAAATAACGTAAATCTATATTAGGTACGTGTATACGACATTAATTTAGAAACACCGTGGTGCCAAGTAGACTATTCTTGGAGCCCATTAATCTTCACAGCTCACTTTTTACCAGCGGTTTTGCTTGCCAATAGAACACCCCATAATAAATTGATCCTTGGACAACGCCGAGCAAAATAAAACACACTTCGTCTTGTTTGGTACTTTTATGACAGTCATATTTTGTTCAAGGATTTGAATCGCCCTAGTAATAACTATTATGATCGTAAGCTATATGCACTGTGAAGGTACTTTTGGTGTCCGCTTATTTAGCCTACTTTTGCATATCTTTTTTTTTATAAATAAATAATGCTGGACATTTCATACAGCATCATCTAGCCCCAAACTAAGCAGAGCTTGTACTACGAGTATAGGAACCAGATAACGGATATACTACTTATATCCTTTTTGTTTTTTAAATACATACATATCATATATAGAAACACCCAGACCCGAGCTAAATATTTGCAGATCATACACATTTATCCCACGACGGGGATCGAACTCGCAACCTTCTGCGTCCCAAGGGGGCTTTCACCCACTGCGCCACAGAGGTCGTCCTTTGATTTATAAAAGTTTATGAGCATTGATTTATGAATTACTCTTGCAAAAAATTTAATGGATTTGGATGAAATTTGGCACAGCGATAGATTGGAGTCTAGATTAACACAAGCTACTTTTGAACCCAGAAAAGTGGAATTTGCCTTTATAATTTCTTTGGTTGATATATGGAACTAAATCAATACATAGCTTGACTAGAGTATTTTTAACGGCATTTTCACGATACCACTATGGCATACCATTTTTGCCTAATGCTTTCTCAAACTAAACGGAGTATGAGCTGATAATGAACTGAATAAATAAAATAAATAAATAATGCTGGACTATTCACACAGCATCATCTAGCCCCAAAGAAAGCAGAGCTTGTGTTATTTATGGGTACTAAGATAACGGATATATTACTTATATACTTTTTGTTTGTAAATACATACATATCATACATAGAAACACCCAGACCCGAGATAAATATTTGCAGATCATACAAACATTTATTCCGTGGCGGGGATCGAACCCGCAACCTTCTGCGTCCCAAGCGGGCTTTCATCCAATGCGCCACAGAGGTCGTCAATGAATGATTTTTTATCGGATTCTTGTAGAGTCCGCTTGTTATGCAGTTTAAATGGAGCATCAAATTTTTGCTCTCTGAATTTACGAGCCTCCGTTTATTGTTTACAAATTGAAGCAATATTCTCATGACCAATAAAGCATTAAATCTGCTAAAATAATATAGTTCAATGCAGGATGCATTGGACTGTATTCTTGCTGGTATAACCTTGGTGTCTAAAAAAAAACAGAACGAAAATCCTGGTTTTTAATCATTTTTTTAGAAACATTTATTTATTTATTTATTTATTATTAAAATGATCAACCCTACCTTTACAGGATAACCTAATACGATAGAGAGATTTAATATTCATAAGAAAAAAACAAAAATACATCAATTACCAAAACCAAATAAATACAAACACAAAATGAAAAATAAAATAAAAAAAATTAATTTTTTTAAAATTTAGTTTTTTTAAATCATAAAAAACCATGTCAAAGTTTAGAGTAAACTTGTCTTTTGACAAAATAAATTCCTCAAAAGGCAAGAATTAAAAAACAATGATCATGAAGTGACGAAGGATGGCACAAGTTGAAGTCTGTACCAACCAAAACAAAAAAAACGATTTCGACATATTTTTCATCCAATATTACCTACAATATGACAGGCCATAAAAATATACCATAAAAATAATCCCTACGAAACCAAAAAATAGTATTCGAAGTATGATTTAGGGCATTTTATTATATCAGAAATTTAATAAACTTTACTGTAGCAATAAAACTATAAATGGCTCTAAACCGCCAGTGAATATTTATATACTTACAGGCAGTAAGATGGATACCTATAGACAACCAATAAACTTTATTATTACCTACGAAAACACATGAAAACAGTGTGACAAGGAAACAAAAGAAAAATGTTACGAGTATAACTATTTACACGTCATTAAATAATGATGGCTTGTCCGTATGTAAAGTAATGTAAAGGCGCAGCCCTAGCAACGAATCCCATCCCTAGCGGCGTGGCGCTAGCGTCGCCTTCTCTCTCTCTTTCGGCACGGCTACGGACGGACGTGTCCGCTCTCTAGACATTTTATAACCTTTCGATTCCTTTTAGATAATTCATGATTTATTAAGAGCATTGATTATAAGTATAAAAATATATAAGCTCGTATCATTCAGACCACATATATATATCGACACACTACAACACAAACTCTACGCTCTTATACTCTACAGACATAAAAGCACACTCGCTACAGCACATACACACACATGCACACATACATGCACACATACACACACACACACATACAAATACACTTAACTTATCTCAAGTTATTTGTTTTTAATAATTGTTTTATTTTTAATTGGACTTATAAATACTTACTTTAAATTGTTAATTAAAATCCCAAAGCTACCTATGATCAAAACGATCAATATAACGCCCATGTCAATCTTGAAATTAACTTTTTATGCATAAGATGAGTGTAGTGAGTAAGCTCCTTATTTTGGTCGAAGTAAGAATCCCTCGTATCTACATACAAGTCTCTACTTAGTTAGAAGAGGAACTCAATACAGAAACTAATTTAGGTCAGAAAACTTAACATGCATATCAACTTTCAATTGCTAGGTTTTTTTCTCAAAAAAGATTGCGGTAGGTTGAGGCTACTTTCAGTGCCTATTTGTATTACACTACCCAAATTTATAAATAGGAAGCTAAAACATTGTTAATACTTTTACCATTTAAGACCTTTTTTGAATAAATATTTTCATTCATTCATTCAGACCATCGTCAACATTGATTGAATGGATTTGGATTGAATGTTAACGATTGATGTAATTATACCATATTCAAATAAAATAAATGAATTTTAAATAAATAAATAATGCTGGACTTTTCACACAGCATCATCTAGCCCCAATGTAAGCAGAGCGTGTGTTATGGGTACTAGACTAGATGACTGATATAGGTTATATACTTTTTGTACATTCATATTATACATAGAAACACCCAGACCCGAGACAAATATTTGTAGATCATCAAACATTGGTCCCGCCGCGGGGATTGAACCCGCAACCTTTTAAGTCGCAGGTGGGCCTTCGCCCACTGCGCTACAAAGGTCGTCATTTTATCTCTAGGTATCCTTAAAAATGTGTACTTAGGTATCTCTTTTTATGGCGTGCCGCTTTCGTCTTTATTGTGAACGAAATAAAAATGTTCGAATTTAAGCTTAAGTTAAAGAATTACAGAAATAAGAGCTATACGTATTACAATCTAACAAGACAAATAGTTCGCAATCATGACTTCAAAGTAACTTTTCCAATACATCAATGAAAGATTAACATTTTCTCCTAAGAACTGACATGGTTCACAAACAAGAAAGTGTATTGATCGGCTGATGGAGACAATCTTCTAAGACACTGTTGTAATTACAGATTTCTAAAGTGTTTCTATTATAACTCTAATAGATAATACCCTGGATAACTCTAATCACAAAGCAACTAAAATCAAATTAAAGGATGATGGTCATTATCGTATGGGGATCCGTACCAACTTGCGTCAAACTAAATTTCCTCTCAGAGTGTAGTTTGTATTTAGCTTGCCACGTTTTCGAATTATTCAAATAAGTTAGAAAACACTTGACTAAACTACAAAAAATGGCGATAAGCCTTATTTTTATTTGATTTTTTATTACAGGACCTATGAATGATACTGACAGCAAAAGTACTATTGCACTAATAATGCGTTTACCAATTACTCTTGACACAAAGCAGTAAGACTGAGTTTCCTTCTTCAGGTTGACGGCTACGGTTTCCCGACACTTGAAGGTCTTGTGGGGTTATACTCTGATGGAGTGAACGAGAGAGGGTACTTCATAGCTGTGCTGGAAGCCTCACGCGAGTGCCTCATGAGGAACCACGACAAATTCTCCAGAACTGTTCCTATGGGTAAGAATAACTTCAAACAATTGAATACGAGCTCTTTTTTCCATCTTGATTTTTTTATTCTGGTTTTTATTTATCCATGCAAAAGAGTTAATACCTCGTTCTATTATAGCTTGTCTTGGCAGAGGGACTACCAAATGTTTTTGATTACATTTCCCATAAATACATCTTACAAGCTGGAGTGCTTGCCTAGTAACTTTTGCAAAACGTATAGTTTTAACATATCTATGACTACCTACTTAGACATTCAAAGGATCTGAAATACTCAAGAAGATCTGAGAAAATGTCTACTTTGCCTTGATGATACAGTAGTGATACAATTTTTCTTATAAGTTCAAGAGCATACTTTAAAATACCCGGTGGAAGATCTCTTTTTCGAACTTACTCTATCTTCATGTCCTTTAAAAATTGTTTAACTAAATTTAAATGTTTTTTCAGATAATGGACGAAACTGTGACATTTCCTTTGACATTTTTGAATGCATCTCAGACCGGATTGGCGAGTACTGCGGGACCTCCGGACTTTAGTTTAAAAACAAAATAATATAAATAAATACATTAAATCCTTCAAGGATCAAACCCCATACCGTTACATAATACACATTATAAGACGCTGAAAGTACAGTCAGCAACGAATATCGCTGAACATATGACATTTTACAAATATCAATATTTCCAAAATCTGTAACATTATGACCAATATTTTGACAAATATTTCAAGAATAATTGTCAACCCATGTTAATTTCCCAGGAACAGTTTATATTTTCTTAAAAATTGAAACAAATGGCGTTGTAAGAAATCAGACTGTTAATCCACTTTTGTTGCTGACTGTCCCTATAACATGTGAAATAAGACTGCGCTCAAAAATACAAGCTTTCTAACTTTTTTTCAACTTTCTAATCGAATATTTGGAATTTCATTGATCGTAAATAATATTTCACTGAAATAAAATGATATTTTTTAAGAGATAAGATAATTTATTTCATAAAAAAATACACAGTACCCCGCTTTAAGCAAAGCTTGTGTCGCGGTAGTCCCGAGTAATAGTTTTCATAAAAATACAACTTATAAATTTTATAAAAACTCTGATCTATTTCTAATATACTTACTTCTAAGAAAATAAAATATTCTCATACATAAAAAAATATACTTAACCTACTCTAAAATAACCAAAAACTGTGTATAATCATAAATTCTACATAGATATACACTAATATATTTTTTTTCTTTACTTTCATAAAAGCAGGTAAGGTAGATTATGAATTTTCATATTTATCTTTGTTTTTCTATTCATTATTTCTGCTTGTTCATATTTTGGGAGCAGGATCATTTTCACCCATACCTACAATTTTTTAAGATATTCTTTGGATAATTGTGTACTAAATAGATAAACAAGTTACCGTGTTGTTACCGTTTCTAAGGATTTGTGCAATATTTAGAAAATGCCTAAAGTTAAGATTTTTTTCAATTTATTTTTAAAGACTTGCAAATTTGATAAAATCTCGTTTAGCCTTTTTGAAATTAATTGAATTTGAATTACTGATCATTGCAATTGCAAGCAATTTGTATATAAATTAAGTTAATTAAACTTTACTAAAATTGTGATGCTCATTTACTAATAAGTTTAGCGAAATAAGATATTTCATTTGATATTATATAATTATTATGTGATGTATATATCCAAATTAGCTAATTCTACGAACTGATAGATTAATATTAGACTTAAGTATCCCGCTTTGTATAAATAAATACTTATAAACAATTTATTTTATTTTACCCGCGTTCCCTCGGGAAAACTTCACTTTCCCGGGATAAAATATAGCCTATGTTCATCGGGGATAATGCAGGATTCTAATGGTGAAATAATTTTTCAAATCGTTACAGTAGTTTCAGAGCCTATTCAATTCAAACAAACAAATCTTTCCTCTATAAAATATTATAGAGTAGATTAGTGTAGATATTTGACCAGTCTCCTTTACAAATTTCTGCGCAAGGCAGACGGGTTGCCTACAGCCTTTGCGCTGACATTAAATCGGTCACGCTTTTGATTACTTTTAGGTACTTATGGGTCACTTGCCTGCTTACCACGAACATCCTATCTTTACGGTAAAGTAGAGAAATTAGAGTAGGTAAAATTGAATCGGACATCTACAACATCCATACTATTTTCCCAATTCCTGTCCAATATCCTAAAAACCCGCGTAACTTAACCCCCTATAATAATTTAAGGATGTAAATATATATCTTTAAAATAAAACTTATTCGTATACTTATTTTAAAATCGCAAAAGATAAAATAGGTAATCTGTATCTAATCTCAATAACCTAGAACAAAAACTACAAGCAAGCTCTTGGCCAAATGCCTGGGAGTTTAAGCAGAGCAATCTTGTGTGTAAGGTATTGGGAACTCAAAAATCAACAATGTACATAATATGTCGTAGAATATGTGCACACAAGTAACTATTGAATTGCAAAGGTGCGAGTTTGATTGTCAATGAGCCCAATTATCGCAGGATCGTGGTGGATGGCACAAACTTAGGGAGGCCTATACCCAGCAGTGGGTGAAGTCAGGCTGTGAATGATGATGATTATGAGTTGGGTCATTTCACGTTAAAATTTGCTATAACTGCATGTACTATCTATTCGGAGTAAGTGTTAAGGCATAGTGTAGATAATCATTAAAAAAAAATATAAATAAATAATGCTGGACATTTCACACAGCATCATCTAGCCCCAAACTAAGCAAAGCTTGTACTATGGGAACCAGATAACTGATATACTACTTATATACTTTTTGTTTGTAAATATATAGAAACACCCAGACCCGAGATAAATATTTGCAGATCATACAAACATTTATCCCGCGGCGGGGATCGAACCCGCAACCTTCTGCGTCCCAAGCGGGCTTTCACCCACTGCGCCACAGAGGTCGTCAAATGAATAGTTTTGGAGCTTAGGAAGGTAGGTAATTACTTATCTCCTCATAAACATACATAATACCTACAGGGAGATTCAAACAACACTGTTTGTACCACCCTATATCCTAGGTATATTCCACCCCTACTACTTAAAATGTATGCTATATATCATGTGAAAATGTTAGGTGTTCATTTTCACACATAAAGGAAGAGAATATAATTGGCAAACTTAAACTATGTACAAAATTGACCTGACCTTATGAAGTTTCCTTGTTTTGGTGTGGATAATTAAAACGACCAGCGCTTCGACATCTTAATTTCCATAAAGCACAAGGTTTGAGTAGATTTAAATTATAAACATTAAACTAACAATGTAGGTAGGTTTAAGCCATTCCCACGATTTTTTGCTTCCTGATTCAATAAAGTCGGGCTAAATAACAATTGCTGGGAAATCATAAAAATATTCTGTTCTTTATTTAGTACTTTACAATGCAATAAAATTGTTGAATTATTTAAATCACATCACATTTTTGAAAGAAGTACCGCGATCTCACAGAACGAACGAAAACGAAACAAAATCCCTGTAGAGGCAAGATGTAGCAGGTCTCAAAAGGTAGGTTACAACAGACGTAAAGTATAGACCTATAGATTTGTACTGTAATTAGGAGACTATAGCTGATCGCACATATGTCCACGTCGTACGCGCCGCAGTCATTTTCTATAGAAAAAATACTGATGACGGAAGAAAAAGCGGCTCGCTTCTGATGTCGCAGCATTTCCTATATTGAATTGACATTTAGTTTGGCGCGTTTGGCGCGGCTGGATCGTTTGATGAGTCTTCTCTAACTTTTTATAAATCACACCGCAATTATAAGTATAGCCATATAGGTCCCTAAAGCTCGTCTGTGGGAGAGTAAACATGGTTAGAATTCCAACCGACTATCCTAACTAACTATCCAACCGATCTGTTTTGGGAAAAACCAAGATAGGTAGGTACCACCCGGATTCACAAATTAGGGAAAACCTATTATAATCATAATTAAGCAATAAATAGTTAAATGTGAACCTTATCTCGTCTGAACAATTGAATATAAGCAAACGGACTTCAGAGAGGTCGTGAGACAGACAGACGGACAATAGGTGATTGTGATCATCAATTTTGTTCAAGCTTCGTATTTTTCTATTATGAAGGAAGTACCTGTTTATGAATGCTAGGTTTATGTAAAAATAAAAAACCTTTATGATACCTGTTTTTTGCCTGTTGCATACTTACTAATTTAAGAAATAATCTGATCGCACACTTAGCCGCGCCGTACGCGCCGCAGTCGTTTTTCTCCACAAAAAATGCTGATGACGTCAGAAAATGCGGCTCGCCTCTGACGTCAGCAGTATTTTTTCTATTGAATCGACAGTTCCTTTCGTACGGCTCGGCTGGACTGTGCGAGCACCCATAAATGACTTGCATGGTGTACTAGATTAAAGGTGGTCGCACATATCTCCGCGCCGAATGCACCGGACTGTCAATTCAATAGAAGAAATGCTGAGACGTCAGAAGCTAACGATAGAAAAATGACTGCGGCGCGTACGGCGCGGAGATATGTGCGATCAGCTTTATACAGAGTCAGGACAGAAGGCCATCTAGGCCTATCTATACTTATCGGAACGCTATGTCTGGGACATTTTCTGAGATGTTCATGTTTTGATCGCGAAGGAACAGGAGTAAAATCACCTTTAAAACGATTCAAAGTGATCCTAGCGATCCTAGTGAATAAATGTTTTTTGACTTTGATGGATTAGATTTAGCACCAAAACCATCAAGCCTCGCAGTTTAGTTGGTCATAAACTTCGATCAACAATATTAAAGATTAGGTCAAGTAGGGTCAGCGCAGCAAAATAGTCCTCGGTAAATAACAGCTCGCGCCGTTATTATGTTTTGCATTCTGAGTTTTTTCGTGATGAATGATCGTAAGTTTATGATAATATTTTGAGGATTTGTGACTTTATTACTAGGTGCAAAGAGTGTTATTCGGTTAAACATAAATCTTTTTTGTCACGCGGACAGAATTTATGCTATGATTTTGTACGTCACACACGCTATATATAATCTATAATATTGTTGATCGAAGGTCATAACGAAAAACGCAATACGTTTGCTGACGTTGCGGGTTTAGCTACGATGTTTTCCTTCACCATTAGTAGCTCGAGCCAGAGCGCATTCTTCAGAGAAAATCACGATAGAGTCCTAAATTATTTATTTCTATAAGAAATGAAAAGTCTTATCAAAATTTTAGATTCCGACGGGATTCGAACCCGCAACGATCAGACGATCCTCCTAAAGCCGGAGTGCTTTCAACCGCTCGGCCACGGAACCACTGACGTCAGATTCTTTATTTCTTTTTCCAAACCACAAATACCTTTGACCCCAGCTATCGAATCGTACAGGTCAGAGGTACCTCATGTTCACCCAGCGTGAAGATTGAGATGCCCTTCATCCGTTCCATTGTTAGCCCTCCCATCTATGTCCTTCCCTTTCAAGAGGCTTATCAGGTTGTTTGGAAACATGGTGATTGAAGACAGGCATGTCAGGCATGGCCATGTTTTTCCTGTCGTGTTTGGTCGTACTGGGGGGTATAAGGATTTGCTCCTTTGAGCTAATCCGACGATCCAGCCGCGCCGAACGCGCGTAACTGTCTATTTAATAGAGGAATAAATAAATAATAAACAATACTGGATATTTCACACCGCATCATCTAGCCCCAAAGCAAAGCTTGTACTATGGGAACCAGATAACTGATATACTACTTATATATTTTTTGTTTGTAAATACATACATATTATACATAGAAACACTCAGACCCGAGATAAATATTTGCAGATCATGCAAACATTTATCCCGCCGCGGGGATCGGACCCGCAACCTTCTGCGTCCCAAGCGGGTTTTCACCCACTGCGCCACAGAGGTCGTCAGTGAAAGAAATTATCGCGAGGAACTCTTTTATACTCTGCTATGCAATGAGACACGTGCATAGAGTAGAGAAGAATAGTATAGTAGATACTTGTTTTCAAATAATAGCTCATAACAATGATAGAGTATGCATTTCTACGCATCCTGTCCACCCAACAATGGGTCATATCACTCACAATGCTTCGGAGACTGCCCATTTATCATCCTCGATCGCACCACTCATGTTCCATGGAGCAACATCCTTCCTATTCAATGTTAAAATCTTACCACATCTTAATACTTTTATAAATTCGAAAAATTGGATGTATGGAAGAATGGATAGATAGATAGATATATAAACGCTTTATTGTACACAAAAACATAATACAGAGAATACTTAAAAATAAGACATTGTACAATGGGCGGCCATATCGCTAATAGTGATTTCTTCCTGGCAACCATTTGTATGGACAGGATAGTCCAATACAGAAATACAGCGGTGTACAAAAGTTAATCTCAGAAGAGAACAGTAACAAACTACGTACCTACCTATACACACACAACACACAAATTACACATAGAGCACTGAAAAAGAATGAATGAATGAATTTGTGACTTGTTCACGCTTAAACGGGTGAATGTTGTGGATGAACTTGTTTTAAAAGCCTTCGGCCTGGTTTCGACGACAAAATACCTATGTCGATAGACCGAGGACTGTCTTCGGTTGGATTCATTTATACATAGTGTATAGCTACAGCAATTAGTAATCTTAGGTATGCGTCTCTTTCATCAGATTTGTCAAAGAGGCCTCTGAATGTAGGTTCAGCCCCATGCCTATTTAAATTCAGGACGAAAATAGAGAGGATTGGTGTGAGGATATGAAAGTTAAGGAGTGGATGAACAGTTGCAGAGTGATAGGAGTAAATGAAGGAAGAATGCATGCTGTGCCGACCAATCTAAGTGTGGAATAAGGGCAAGGGAATGATGATGAAAAAGTTTAGAATACAGTTGAAATCAACCAACATTCAGAATCTGAATCCGATATCCATACTATACTATTAACTTTTACTATTTATTGTTATAAATGTGAACGTAACTCTATCTGTCTGTCTGTTTGTAACCTTTTCACGCCCAAACCACTGAACAAATTAGGCTGAAAACTGGCACGAACAATGTTTGTATCCCAGGGAAGGACTCCCCCTCGCAGACTGCAGACTTTCTATCGGCCGATAGTTGAGACGGGCTATACTTCTCCATACTTATTAAGAGCCGAATTATATTCCGTCTCAACAATCGGCCGATAGAAAGTCTGCAGTCTGCGAGGGTTACTTTTTATCCCGAAAAAATAAAAAGTCCCGAGGGACCGCGGGTCACACCGCGGGAGCGCAGCTTAGTTTCAGATTAAGTTTAAATCTTTGAGGTAATTTCCTGCAAAAGCTTGCTCTAACGATTTCAATAGGACCATTAAATTCTGGTGCAACCAAAAACCAAAAACAATGGATCCTTCTAAGGACACGCAAGACCAGTAAAACTAGAGCTCTGGTCAAGTGCTCTGGCTAGGAAATCGATGGGCAAGTGCTCTGCCCCGAGAGGTCAGCTAATAATCGTCTTCACATTTCAACGAGTACAATTCGACACTATAATCTGAGTTGATCGCACCGGAACGCACATCGGAGTGCGTGGTTCCATTGATATTAGGTTAAGAAAAAGCTTTTTATCGATACGAAAATTTTATCATATTATCACAGAGAGGATACTAAAGTATAGGTTAGTGTCATAGGCCGGTATTCACAAACATTACTATGAGGTCCCAAAAACCTATTTTGGGACCCTGTGCGTCCGCGCGCACTGTGAAATGTCTTAGTAATGTTTGTGAATCCCTGCAAATTCGACCACATTTCTGAATTTCGTGCTAAACTGAAGTGGTTGCCGATACGCCTTCGCCGGGATGCTCATATCTTAACTCATCTATACAAAATTCTATTTATGCCTTCTGCTCCGTTATATCTTAAACAAAGCTTTGCATTTCTTCATTCTTCCAATCCCCGTAATCTCCGTTCTTCCTCAACTCTTCAGTTGAGCACTCCTGTCCACAACTCCTGTTTTTTCACTAACTCGTTTGCGGTACGAGCTGTCAGACTGTGGAATGACTTGCCTGTTTCCATCAGGAAAGCAAAATCCTTGCCTATATTTAAAAATGAGGTCTATAAACTGTATCTATCACTTTCTTTAAAATAAAAACTATTAATGTCTTGTCATTAGTAGGTACATGCTTAAGTTTAGGTATTTTATTTATCTTTGTCTGTGTAATTTCTACTGTTTCATTATTATTTACAATTTGTTTGTTATGTATACCTAATTCCAACTTTTGTTTTTATTTCCTGTTCTTATTTTTTGTTTCTTAATTGTAACACCACCTCCTCTCGCGTTCTTTTCTATCCAATCCATCCAAAGATTGCTTTGAGCGATAAGGCCGCCCATTGTGTCACCGCAATTAGTTTTAAGATTTTTAAGTTTTTTTTTTAAATTGTATTTATGGTGTAACAATAAAGAGTTATCTATCTATCTATCTACTGTTTGAATACCTAGGACGTCAGAAAATGCATCTCGCATCTGACGTCAGCAGCATTTTCTCTATTGAAATGACAGTTCGGTTCGTTCGGCTCGGCTGGACTGTGCGACCCATAAGATGCAATCATCCTGTTTCTGTATGCCAATGGAAACATTCACCACAAAGGTCTCTCATCAGAATTAGACATTTATTACAGCATTGTGGTGTACACAAGGCTCGGAAGCACGAGGAAGCGAAACAAACGCCGGAACTCAATAATAATTAATTCGATAATTAGTGATGTGAGGGAACGGAGCCTTGGATGATACGCTATGGACATGAGTTGCAGAATTTTTCTCAATAATTGTACATTCCTAGGACTTTCTGAAAACCAGCGCTACTTCCTCACCAATCAGGTTTGAGATTGTCCTTTTTGGACACACGCTGTTTGGCACGCGGGAGGGGCTAATTTTGTATGGAGGTGCCTATTACCCTTAGATTAATTATTTGTCTGAGCCATTACCACGATATTGTAGTAGGAACATAGGTACCTACCTACCTTTCGGTTTTATTAGGTACCTACCTAACTTATATAATGTGTGTAACTTGTGTAGTGATAAGCAAATTTGACTGTGCTTGTTCCATATTTGTTGTAGATATGTAAGTACGAGTAAGTACCTACTTATCTACTTTTGCCACTTCTGTTTAGCCTTTTCTTCGGGTTATTGTTTTCCGTATCTAGTGTGTGTTTCCAAATAAATGTTTTTCTTTCTTTCTTTATTCCAATAATAAATTTTTCAATCCATTTCTCCAAACATTTTTTTGATATTCTGTTGAGTATTTTTTAAATCTATCTATTTTATTTTATGTACGATATTTATTTATGTACCTATCGTACCTAATAAGTTCCTGACATTCTACACCTGGTACCTATGTACCAGAAACAAAAACCGCCCTAGGTTTCAAAATGCAAAAAGCAAATGTCCATGCTCATTAGGTTCAGTCAGCAACGAAATTTTGTTAAGACCCCTCGCAGACTGCAGACTTTCTATCGGCCGATAGTTGAGACGGGCTATAATTCTCCATACTCAATACGAGCCGATGTATATTCCGTCTCAACTATCGGCCGATAGAAAGTCTGTAGTCTGCGAGGGGTATGAGTATGAGTTTTTAAAACGCTTTTTCCTTTCGACTTCTAAGTAAAAATAAACTGTGGCTAGGAAATTAATATGGACTGACACCTAATCTTTAACTATTTGTCAAAATTTTGGTCATGATGATGGATTGCATTAATATTCAGCCCCCCTAGTCATGTTACAAATAAAAATGGAATAGAAATCGAATCGACAGATAACGCTGAGACTACGAGTATACCTGCGCCATAAGGCATTGTAATTGCAAAAACTGTCTACATTTTATGTCAAGTGTCGCGGCACGTGAAACTGACGATTTACATAGAGCCAGGAACTCACGTGCCGCCATAATTTTTATAAAATGTATGCAGTTTTATGCCGTAAGACGCAGGTGAAGTCTCAGCGTTATCCGCCGATTCGATTTCTATACTTTTGCGATTTGTAACATGTCTAGAGGGCAGATTTGTGAATTTATAAAAAGTTAATAGAAATTGACAAAAGAACCTTGATTAAAATAGTCTAATAACAATCAATGATATAAATAAATATAAGTGATCAAATAAAACAATTTTAGCATCCAAATGTCAGTTGTAATTAAAATTATAAACATTTAATTTTACGATTAACATTTCCTTGATATTTTGCAAAATTATTTTATTGTTCTATCATATCATTTATATGATACTAGCTACTGCGCACGGCTTCACTCGCGTGGTAACAGCATTTTGAATAACCTGTATGCGATTCAGACTTCAGCGGAATTTGGGTTGGAATAGGTCTGCTTTTCAACCGACCGCAACCAATCACAGTACAAGAAACGTCATCAATCAATTCCTGCATTGTGATTGGGTGTGGGCGGTTTAACAGCTAACCGATTCTGACCCGAATGCATTCCGCTGAAGTCAGAATCACTTGGCAGGCAGGTCACTTCACATATCAGTCATATTGCTTCATTGGCATCGTTCACTTAAGCTTTAGGGCAATCTCATGTTTAAATATAACGCCCTCTTTGGCATCTCGCGTGGTAACTCAATCAAAAGGACTATCCACACCTATTCTAAGTTTCATACAAAGCGGTTCGCAAGTTTAGGCGTGATTGAAACACGCCAGTTTACATTAAAATTTAGGAACTACGAGTACAGACTCAAAATAGGGCACTCAGCATGTGCTGCAGCAACTGATAGCTGCGGCAGCGCTGATTTTCTGTGGCGCCGCTGAGTCCATGTGTGGCAACACGTGCACACGCATGTTCATGTTCATTAAAATGTATAATAATAAGGAACTTAAAAATAAGTAGGTATGTACTAAAAAAAGGAAAAACTAAATAAATCTAGGAATTACAATTACATACCTACTAATCTAAGTAGTTATAGATAGATATATCTTATGTTGGTGGATCGTTTGAAAATAAGAAAAATGCAATGAAATTGTTGGTTCATCGCAGCAAAAGAAGCTGCAAGATTTCTACTAGAGTCCAACCGTTCGTCTTCTTAAATCCGTTCCAGGTTTCACATGAAAAATTTATAAGTACTAAGAAACAGATTTAAACCCTCGTCTTGAAAAAGAAGGATTATCATAAGTGACACGACAAAAAGAAGTAGGATTACATAGACAATGCGGATATAAAAACCTGAAATACAATAAAAAATCAACGGTTATTAAAGCCCAATTTAATATTCCAAAGATTTCGCTAAAAGGATGTACCGTGGTGCCTGTATCTTAAATAGGCGGTTAGTTAGATCTCCGCGCTAACGTAAAGGTACTAATACACTGAGAGCTAAGGTAAAGCTATGTATGCGTTTTGAAAAATAAGATTCCGCAATAAGTTTGACATCGGAAATATAAATAACAGCTCTTTGCGGCTTGATATGATACATATGACAGAAAATGTTATTTATAAAGAAATTAGGTAGTTTTGTCCACACTCAGAGACATTAACAACTTCATAAATCGGTTTAAGTGGCTGTGTGGACATAAAATACATTTCGTTTAATTGAGTATCTAGGGCCTCTTTCTTTAGCATTAATTCCGAATACCTTTCGATGAATATTCGGATGTTTCATACTAGGAGCTATATTGTATTCGATCGATAAGATTAACCTTTAAACACGGTCCTAGGACCATAGTCCGAACTGAAAAATTGGCCCTTGAAGTAAGAAATCGTAGGAAGAAACTTCCGAATATTTATTTATTTATTTATTTATTAGGCAACACCAACAGCATACATAATACACATTTTGTAGGAACATTTTAAATCAGTCACTCTATAGAATGTACACCCATTACAGGCATGCACAACATTTACAATAAGTATTAGGAACTGACAACAGCTAAAAAGCTAATATAGTTAAAGATTAATTAAAATCAAAACCAAAAAAAAATATCTTTAATTTATATATTTATCAATATTTCAGAAGGGCCCCAAATATTTTTTTAAATAAATGTGATGTCATGGTAATATTGGTAATGGGACATTCTCTCGATACGAGCTCGATTATTGCACGAAGGATTTGAGTACTTTAACCCCCGGTTTCTATATTCAACGGACAGTCGTAGGTAAGAGCTACGACTCGTTTCCACATACAAAAGCTTTACAGCTAGAAACCGGCGGTGAGTTAGCTGTCAAAATTTGTATGTGAAAACGAGTCGTAGCTCTTACCTACGAATGTCCGTTGAAAATAGAAACCGGGCATTAGAGGCTAGAGGGACTCTAAAGTATAGCTAACACTATCACACAAGCCTTCTTATAATAACAATGACGTCCGGCCGTTTTCACGCAGTATGCGTTCGTTAGGAGCTCAATTTTAGCACAATATATAAACGAGCCTTTGTTTTTTTAATCCACAGTCAAAACTCAAACTTGGCGGCCTGACGTGCAAAATGATATAACACTTTAAATCGATCAAAGTTTATCAAAAACGTGAAGTTTATTGATAAAGTGTTTACCGAAAAAGTGTAACATGTTTTGGACCAATAGTGTGTATTTTGTGTGTTTGTGTGCGGTGGCACGGACTCAGGTGATCCCAGGGAAGTCCAGGGCAAACGATGGAGAGTATAATAATGTGAACACTGATGGATCATTCGATTTTGGGTCAGTATATATTATTTACCAGAACCATTGTCCATGGTTTATCAGAGCATAGTGCCTTTATGGTCAAGTTTGTGCCTTGATTTTCAATTCGGACGACCTGTTTAATGGATTTTTCATGAAAATTCTAAAAGAGCAAAACCGCGGGCTTCTGCCCAGCAGTGAGAGTATAGAGTATAGGTTAATAAAAAAGGATTATTATAAAAAATTGATGATTTAATTTCTCTTGTAGAAGCTCGTTTAAGTCTTTTGCAAGGAAAATTATCACTTCTAATTTTGTTTGCAAAAGATTTCAACGCGCTTCAAATCTCATACAATGATCGAAGAAAGTTTTATTTATTTTATTGTTTTAAATTGTAATATTTTACATTCTTATTTTGTCATTATAGATAGATAGAAAATACTTTATTGCACACCACATAATAAAAATAAACAAAAATAGAAAACTAAACAAAAAAACATCATGTCATTATTTGATAATTTTGTGTCAAACTTAAACTGGAATTTTATTTATAAAATTTCCAAGAAACGGAATCTTCTGACGTCTGATTGGGATCAAATAAAGGTTAAAACAAAAATTCCATAATATAAAATTATTAACATGGTCTTTAAAAGTGAAGCAATATTTTTATTTCAATACTTGCGTTCGTAGTAAGGAATTTAATATCATATTTACAGCAAAGGAACACACAGTGCCTACCTATTATGTTCAGTGACCATTAAAATAAATATTTCGGAATCCATACTTAATTTAATATTATTATTTTACGCATAAATGTGAAAGTAACTCTGTCTATCTGTTCGTTACCTTTTCAAGCCCAAACCACTAACAGATTAACCTGAAAATTAGTATGGATAAAGGTTGAATCCCAGGGAAGGACATAAGCTACTTTTTATCCCGAAAAAATTCCGAGGGACCGCGAGTAACACCGCGGGAGTGCAGCTAGTACTTAATATGGCTTTGTGTCTGTACTTTGACAACCACTGTGACGCAGTGGGCGAACGACCGCCTGTGACACAAAAGGTTGCGGGTTCGATCCCCGCTGCGGGACAAATGTTTGGATGATCTATAGATATTTGTGGGTCTGGGTGTTTCTAATGCATAATATGTATGTATTTTTAAAACAAAAAGTAGGTATATAACAAGTACCTATATCAGTCATGTAGTACCCATAACAGATGCTCTGCTTAATTTGGGGCTAGATGATGCTGTGTGAAAAGTCCAGCATTATTTATTTATATGTAATTTGGATGTGCCTCCGACTTCCACTATATTTTGAAAGGACCGTGATTTTGACAATAAATCTAAAGGACTAATACTAAGGATAATACTGAAAATGTTTCATAAGCTAAGTCAAAGTTTTAATTTATTTTATTTTTATTTTTTAAGTTCTTAAGTTCGGATTGTATTTGCTTAGTTTCCATTTTTAAAATTTGTACATAATATTAATATAGTTGAAATTTTAATGAAATATTTTTATTGCTTTAACTTTTAATTTAACTGTACTCGCTCGACGTAAAATTTAATACCTTGCTGTCTGTCGCCTATAATTATAATAACATTTAACTAGTTTGTAAGAAATAGTGTACCATTTTTGCATGACAAGATGTATATTGTGTTAGTGGCTCTAAATAAATAAATAAATAAATAAATAAATAAAGTCAGAGTCAAAAAGCATTTATTCAGTAGGACCGCTGGGATCACTTAGAATCGTCTTTAAGCTAGGTGATTTTACTCCTGTTCCTTCGCGTGCGGTACAATTTAAACCCAAATATTTGTTTAAGTTTGATAATTTTCTATTCTCTTGCAGTAATATTCACCAAGGTCTTTCAGCATACCAGAGTACTTAATTGTTTAACTTAAGTTATTTCAACTTCCGCCCTCATCTCACAGCATCTACCTAATTAAACAATTACTAGTGGCATATTTTTGTTCCCCAGTACACCCCATTGTAATCAAATTGTGATGGTATCATGCGAATATTGATAGCATCTTATAATTGCTGGTGGGTATGCATGCATATAGAGATTGCAATCGTGGATTTTTGTAAAACTTATTTGAATACTGGATAATTGTTTATGATGAACGCCTCAGCTTAGAATGAACCAAAGTAGGTTCGTGCATTTGTGAGTTACCTAAACTATTATTGCAGAAAATGTTTTTAGCATGTGGGCCCTCTACTTATTCAGTGAAGATAGACGAATGCCAACGGTGACGAACGTGTAGAGGGCCTCATCGTCTGTATTCGCCTGTCATCTTCTAACCAAATAATAGTTCAGTGAATAGTTCGGCGAAAGAGTGGCCGTTACAGATGAATGAAAAATATTTTTTCTGTAATAAAGTGAAGGTTACACTAGGTTTCTCGAGAACAAAGTGAGAAAATATGTGCCAAGTGCAACACTCTCTGCTCTTTGGCGAGCTTATAAACCTTTTACCTTATCAAAATCATTTCAGCGGTAGTACCTACAGTTACTTTCACATATTAAATACTTACCTACTTGATAAAATTATAATTTATTTATTTATATTTTTAGATATGCAAATAAAGACAGAGGTTCAAGTTACCACTTAGCGCACGGGAACACCAACGGCGTAGTGGGAGGAAGGTTCGGCGGGAAGGATCCTGCGACAGACACTGTGAAGGAGGTCATATACACCGCTGGGCCGAGAGGGTAAGATTATTTATTTTTCTATGGTAGACAAATTCAATACAGACTCTATACCTAGACTCTAGACTGTCTATCTGGATCTAGAGTATACCAAATTAATTTATCATACAATCCCAATATTGTAGGTACCCTTGCAGAATTTCGACGACTGTCGCTCTAGCTAACTGAGCCAATTGGCATCGACGCTGTCTTCATCTATTTTCATTAACCTAAATAAGTTTGTCTTCTTTGGTTTTAGTTTTTATCATAAAAGACTTCGAAGAGTTCCTCGCTAATCTTTCATCTCTTTCACTCTAGGTTCCGCGCGAAAGGTCCCAACGTACACAGACAAATAGACCTCGATCAGCGACCTCGAGGGAACATCGGGAATAAAGACGATCCTTACTTCGATCCCAGTGAAGACCCCAGCTACAATTTCAAATTCGAAACGAGGGGGTACTCCAAGACTGAAAATGCTGATAGTAGGGGAGATGTGAAAGGTTAGTAATAGCTACCTCTAGTTCTGTACTAATTTCTAGAGAGTGAGTTTAGTGCTTATTTTAGGCTCGTTGGGCATTTTTGAGATACTACACAGTTACTACAGGAAAAACTATCGAACTCGCGTCGCGAGTCACGTGATCATCACCGACACTTGTTCCGTCAGGATGGCCGAGTCTATAGCTCTACTTCTGAGTGAGATAACCTCGAGTTCAAGCAAAGCAAGTTCATATGAGTAAGTCGCCAACTTTAGGGTCGGATGTTTAGTTTAGGCCACTTTTAAGGCCTGTGTCATGGCTTAACGACTTAGGTAAAAGTTATGAATATAGGTGGCTGCATGTAGAAGGCGGATGAAGTGGTAGGATTGCGTGAGATGTGATCATGAAAGGAGCGGATTCCTAATTAGCGGCAGTATAAAACCAGAGGAATTCCCCCACTAAGCAGAATAAAACCAGAGGAATTATGACGCTGATTACAATCCCTCCAGGAACATACACGTTCGTCGACGATGTGGGAGAGCGTCACGACGTCCAGTACATCGCGGGTCGGGACACAGGCTTCCACGTGTCTTCATCACACCCCGACAGCCCCAATCTGATTGGCTCTCCATTCCATCGAGCACCACTGGTGAGGGGAGAACTGAGGCCAAGAGGACGTACCGCGGTGCAGAGAGGATTGGATGGTTCTTATAGGTTAGTCTGAATCAAAGATCCCATTTGGACTCCTGTAAGTCTGTAGAAGAGCTCGCTGCTTGCCAGCTTTTCTCTACGTTTTACTCGTAATAGAGTAAAGCACATTTTATCACGTACTGTTCACGCTATAACGCCTGAACTCGTAATAGAGTTGCCAACGACAGCGACCTACCTACTTCAGAGCTGTACCACTAGATGACGCTGGCATTATAGGTAAGCAAATTCCCATACAAATGACGCAGAATGTACTAGATCCTGAATCGCGCCTAATGAAGTTTTCAAGCACATCTGGTCGGCCGCAAGGCCCCAAGGTAAGTGGACCAGATGATGTCGACCTTGGTGAGGTTAGTACTACCTCTTTGAATTGGGGGAATTCCACCTACCCCCAAAGGGGCTTGAATGGATAATGTTTACACCTTAAATTACATTGAAGGTAGAGATTAAGAAACATTGAGAGTAAGGTGAACTATGTGACCTCAAAATACAAGAAATTTTTTATTTGCAGGTTTATATCAGCTGGTCCTGATCAGAGAAGAACTGAAAGCAGTGACTCCAAGGGCAACGTCCGAGGGTCATACACGTTCCTGGATGATAAGGGTGTTCAAAGGTAAACTCACAAGTTGTAGAGTTGTTGTTTACCTAATTATTAACCGACTTCAAAACCTGAAGAGGTTCTATGTTTGGCTTTATGTAACCCATGTTTTCATGCAGACATGTCCTTTGTTTTTATTTTAAAGGCGGAAGGAATACCTACCTACTCCTGGTAATCCCATATAAATAAATGTTATACCTAAGCGATTAATATGTTCATCGTAGGTAACACTTACAAAAAATCATCCATGCCCTTAGGTTGCTAACTATAATTTTCAACGAAGTCCAAGATTTTCTTTTTTTAACATTGAATGCATTTTTAGTTCTATCGTAATTATTTTACAACAGAACAGTGAATTACATCGCCGGCCCCGGCATCGGCTACCGCATAGTGAAGAACAGCAACGACCCTCACATTCCAGCCTACTTCCCGACCATACCCAGCGCGTATGACCCTGAGTTCGTGAACGCTGGTGGAGCGTACAGTCCCCGGCCTGGCATCGCGCCCAGTGATCCGACTGATGATGTGTTTAAGAGTAAGTTTTATTACTTTTAACTGGTAACCTGTCAAAACGCAAAGAGAGTCAAGAGATTTTGCCTAATAATTTTCAGGAAAAAAACATAAGCATTGAGCCAATTAAGCAATTCCTGTTTTGAATCCAAATCAAATTCTGAGTTCGATCTTATTAGTTCGCTAGCTGTCCGCCGCGTTGTTACCCGCGATCCCTCGGGAAAACTTCACTTCACCGGGATAAAGTATAGCCTTTGTTCACCGGGGATAATGTAGGATTCTATTGGTGGAAGAATTTTTCAAATCGGTCTAGTAGTTTGGGAGCCTATTCATTGCAAACAAACAATAATACAAACAGTATAGATAGACAGATAAATCAGTAGATCAGATAGATTAGTATAGATAATAGTACAGCAGCCATTTTATCTATATCTAAGTCTCCTAAGGAAATAATCTTGTTTCCTTCAGGTCCTGATGGCACAGCAGCATCAGGGCACGTCAAGCCTCCTCCCTACCCCAGCGACAACTCCGAAAGCAACCCAGCACCCAGCCCAAGCTCAGGGGAACCGGTCGACACCAGCGAAACCGGCTACCCCCCCAGTTTCCCCCAAGGAAACCAGAACGTAGGCTACGAAGACGAAGACGCATCAGCCTTCGGAGCAAAGCCCACGAAAGGACCAGGTGACGAAAAGTGATGTGATGTGTCGATGATCTTGCTGCTATCTTTGTGGCCTGTTGTTTTATGTATTGCAGGTCACAAAGAACACGACCTTTGACATTTCAGCCTAACTCCCTTTGAGCCAAAGGGACCACTAGCACCCGCACAAGATCACGACACGCTTAAAAAGTTTGTAGCACTATTTATAATTGCTTTTGCAATAAAATGTATACACCGACCAATTTGGTTTTTATTACACCAACACCCTCGGCACTGCACCTCGCACTATGACAGTTTAGATGATTAAAATGAAGGAAAACTTGCAGGCAAGCCGGGCCGTCCCATCAGCAAACCATATAGGCCCCAGAAGAAACCTTATGTACCGCTAAAACCCTATCAGATGCGTCGTGGCGACGGTATTGAGTCAGGGAGAAATAAAAATCCGCAGTTCGCTGTAGGGTTCGATATAAATAAGGATAGGTCAACCGCAGTCATACGGAACCTAGGCGAAGACTATTTCGGGGTTCCTCCAGGTGTTTCAGTCAGGGCTCATGTGCAAAGCATTGATTTGTATCCCTTCGGCTCTAAACCAATATCGCCGTCTGAAGCGCTGGAAAATGACAAAACGTAATGCCTTACAACGATACGATACTCGAGAAAATTTGTATTAGACGCTAATTTATTACCGAATAAAGATTTTTTTTAACAAATTGTTTCATTTGAAAAGAAAAGCGTTATTTTTTGAAAATTTTATTTTTCGAACAACACGACTGTAAATTTAACAAAATGCAAAACAGTTACTTACAGGGATTCGGGGTTTTATGTACTTATTTGTGTTACATATTTTTGTATGTACATAGCTATGTTTGTGTCGACTATGTGTAGTGCCATTCCTTACTTCTCGCCGATATCCATTCCATAACATTACTTAAAGATAGGTAGATAGTTATGCAAAGGTGTAACAAAATTAAGTCAACAAGAAAATTCAGTATTGGAAGGTTTACATTTTGGCAATCTCAATCAGAAAACCCATCTTCACTACAAATGTAGAATATTCTTTATGAAGATAAGATGACCATGTAAAATGTAAATATCAAAAGTTTAACCACACTTTATATTTTATTTAACATAAGTGTATATTTTAATTTAAAATATACAATCCTGTTTAAAAAATATTGAGTATGATTAAATCCTTTTTACATTTGCACAGCTATTTCATAATGTAAATGGGCTTTGATTTAATTAATAACAAGAATAGTAAATTGTTAAATTTTAAATAGATAATTTTAATAGAAGGTACCTAACTACGATTGTGAGGATAATTAAATAATTTTCTAATATTATATTAAAACTATAAATATTGGTTACATGTTCTCTAGAAATATTAAAAGATGATTGTAAATAGTGAGATTAAATTGAATAATTTTGCTAAATTAGTATTATTAGATAATAAGATGATACAAAGAGGTCAAAAGAAGAGAGAAGTTATGTTATTTTAATGATTTCATTCAACCAGGTAAGTTTGTCTGAATTAATTATACTGGTCAACTATGGTGGAGTACTTAAACCACTTCGAATTTTCATCGTAACTTAACGACTAACGACCTTATAATTACGACAGATAGGTACAATAAAATAATGTGATTTGATGCGAGTAGCCAGTATTCATTTAAAATAGTGTGAAGTTAATAATTACTCAAAAGATACATAACAGTAACGTCTACTATTGCCACCTCACTCAAACGTTTTTGTACCTAAGGGTAACTAATAACGACGAAATGATGACTAAAATAATAATTTTAGTACATTTAAACATAAATAAACTACTAACCTGGTTGAGGTCAGATACACAATAAAGTCTCTTCAAGAAGCCACTCTCCTCATCCATTTTTTAATTTAATTTGATACAGCTATCTATTTACTTAGTTACTATGTATGTTAGGACTATAACAAAACTATCGATGCATTAGAATACTTAAAATATTAATAACATACCCGAAAAATACGAGATAAACTAAATCTATGAATATTTCATGATTCTACAGTAAATAAAGTTCGCTTAATTAAAAAGAAGCTATGCTCCTTTAATCTTATGTATATTTATATTAAGGGATAGAAAAAACATTAGAAAGACTCTAAAAGGCAAACTAGCAAATCACAAGAGAAAGCTTCGAGTTTTGAGCGAATATATTCATGTGCGAGATTAAGTATGTATAGTTATTAGGTACTAAATATTTACAACAATATTAGACCAAAACAACAAGGCCTTATGTGAAAGTGTTTTATAATATGCATCATTTTTAAGCATTTTTAAGCATATATATAACCTATGTTTTGTAAGTGCTTAATATAGTTTTTTATATCTTGTATCAAACTTTTAAGAACATACTTACAGACCTATAGTTTGTGCCTACACATTTTGAGTCCTCTTCTAAGGTACCAAAGGATACCTATTTAAAAACTTACAACTAGTCTGCGCCACGTTATTCATCTGCGGCACGCCTTTATCAGCAAGTTGTGTGTTTACTATTATAATTATGTGTAGGTAGTATGTTTTCCATAGCTACATATGTTGTAGCACTTATTTTTCAGTAATATTACTTTCAGAGGTAAAATTAACAGCTGGATTTTAACATTTTAGAGTACAAGTACTTATATCTAGGAAGTATTTTTTTTACCACAAAGCAAAGTGGTAATATTTAGCCAATGGTTCAATAACATGGACTGAAAAATGTTCATTCACATTTACTTCACAGCCAATACATTTAATCCTACGTCTATTCTTAAATTCATATATAGAAATGTGCTAAATAACTTTATCGAAGCAATAAAAAGTTGGTATATGTCTTAATTACAATATACATTTTTACACCAAATGAACTGGTACAAGGGCATTAGTAATAACAAGACATGTTAGTGATGAAAAACCAATAAATCAACTCTCTAACACATTTAATAGGACAAAATTGGCAACATTTTTCTAATATAGTTTATAAAATTCAAATACGGTTTGAAAGTAAGATACCTAAAATCTACTTCTCAACAACAACAGTGAAAAATTATTAAACGATTAATATCATACAATCACTGTGGGAAGAACTGTACAAAAACTGTGCGTGTTAAAGCGAAAATATTAAAAATAAATAAAAAGGAAACCTCAAGTATCTTATCTTATGAAAGCACCATTTAAATGAAATTCACAGATTGTGCGATGATCAGACGATCAAACAAATACAGCCACAAAACATGTCAAAAGCTAATTTACTAGATAGAAGGCACTGATTTTAAATAAATTTTAAAGAATGTTTTATTTTAAAACTTTACTGAAAAATGAATATTTTCTTACATTTCCGAATGAATTGAAACATTGCTAGTGTCTAAATTGATATTTTTAAGACGCTTATTCGTGTGTTTATAATGTCACATTGAAGGTTAATAAAATACAGTAAGGGATAACTTTTCAAAACCTTATAGAGAAAAACTTAATAGGGTGCGATATCAATAAGTGTAATGTTTATTAAACTACAGCTATAATGATCTAGCCTCAGGTAAATGCTGAGAATTAGGTAAGTAAATATAATACTATAACTATTTAACTTTAGTCAGATTCAATTCAAACATAAAACATTTAGATTCTTAAAGTAAGGGTTAAATTTAAAATTAATTAATAAGATACATTCGAGTTAGTGTAAACGCAATTTTGACAAAAGGACTTTTAAAATATCGTTGTTTAATATGAAGGTAAATATAACTTTAAAATAATATAGGAAACCGTTTTGAGCACTACTTTAAGACTACAATAAATTATTTAGGATTACATTTTTATCAGGATAAACTCTATTGGCAAGAAAAGTTGTAAAATATATGTCGAGCTTTGATTTTCTAAAGTGATTGTAACGCAAAAAATCTTTGAGTCAAAAAATGAAAGGAGCTTCAAAATTAGAAATATTTTCAAGATTATAAAAAAACTCGATACTTGAAAATATAACATCATACAGCGCAAAAATTGCTCGTTTTATCCACTTTAAAATAAAAACATACAGTATTTAACAAGATTGTATATTTAATGTATAAACTAAAAAAACATAATATGAAAGTCTGTTAAAATTTATGATTAGGCTTAAGAATTTTTATAAGTTTAAGGTCTAGTTTTGATAAGTTAAGTTAAATAACATAACTTAACGTGCGTTCAAAAGTAAAAATGATCAATAACAGCTAGAAATATCTGGTATTCCTAAGTTAAAGTTCAGTTCTGAGTAATTATGACTTTAACTGACAGTTAGACTTACTAGATACCTTACTCAGAGATGCAACAAGTTATAATAATGGATTTTATATATTCAATCGTGTTTTCGAGTTGGAAGAGCTTAAGCTGAACATACAATCTGATTAAAAATGATTAATTTTCCAAATCTTATCAGACTTCAAGCGTTATTACACGAGGTAAATTATCTATTATAATAATAAGTATTTCTCTAAAGTTTGGGCTTGTTTGGGTAGCACAAGGATTTGCTACTATTTACGCGACATTTTGTATTTCGGGCCTGGGTGTTTCTATGTATAATATGTATGTATCGACAAACAAAAAGTATATACTTACGTAGTATATCATCTAGTACCACACAAGCTCTACTTACTTTGGGGCTAGATGATGCTTTGTGAAAAAGTCCAGCTTATTTATTTTATTTTGATTATTTATTTTATAAGGAAATAAATAAATAAATTTAATAAAAACAATGAATTTCATACAAATTGGTCTTTTATATCAAAGTTTATTTATTTATTTATTCTTTGTGACATGTGGTTGAATTATTGGTCAAATCATTACGTAAATCATTAATAACCTACCTATTTAAGAAGCTAGAAGAATATTTGCTCATTGCACAAACTCAACGTATTTGTATGTTTTTTAACTTATTTGTATCATATTGAACTTAGCGTCATAATCTTACCATCGTCAACCGACTCAAAAGATTTTGTTTTAAATAAAAGATAATTATTTCAAGTATATGCAACGGCATCATACCACCCAAGCAAGTTCAAACCCGCGTCTACGTAGCCCTGGGACGCAACCGCGTCAGCCAATATTACGTGATCTTCATCTTCTTGCTAGTTTCTTCTAGCATGTTCTTTATCTTGGTGAGGGGGGAACGAGTGTCCCCTTTAGGCCCTAGAGTGGGGGGGAGGTGGATTTGAAGCGGATCACGGAGACGGTCCAAGTCCTTCTGCAATTTGTCTACCTGGAAATCAAATACATACTGATTATACAGGGTTATTTGTAAAACACCGGTAACCTCTCAGGACTGTATTACTATCATCATAAGCAACAACTTTTGTTCTATGACTTTTAAAAATTCATCATTATTTTAGTTTATCAGATTTTAATACAAAAAAAAAAAATTAATTGAAGTCTATGCTAAGCAAAAGAAAGCGATATTACAATAGTGAGGGGAGCGGGGTTGGGCGGCGGGGGCCGAAATGTGTTAGATAGGTCTGTCGCTCGTGGCGTAGCTCAGAGTACTATGTGATAGATTAATTGTAGTTAAGCGACCTTTTGCGCGGTCACAAATAGATGGTGACTTAGCAATCCCGTGCTTTGGAGGACAGTCGCTAAGTCACATCGTTGGCCTTCAGGCGGATTTCAGTAACATAAACGAACTTAATTTTAGATGCAATTGAAAGGACAATAATTACTGAACACTTCCGTACTTTAGTAAATGTGTTACATTCATTGTCAACTCGAAAGATTGGCCTATTTTATGCATGTATTCAATCATTTCTGGGTATTACTTATGGCAGAAATTAAGGAAGACAAAATCTTATAAAGAGAGAAAGCGAGAAAGGGCTAAGCCCGGAGGCAGCCGCTAACTTTGACACAACTTCCGAGAATTCAATGATGAATACTTGCCTCATCTTTGAGATTGTTGTAATGGTTGATATCTAGTCCGATCTTTTTCGCCTTTTTGTGCAGTGTCAGCAGATGTTGCCTGTCCTTTACGTCGGGCAGAATGTACTCCTGGAACAGAGATGGCGGCATTAGACGATATAAAAACAGTGGCACTCCACGAGTGCCGGCAGAAGTGAAAACTTGAGCTGTTGTAAACTTGACAAATAATCCGGTGTCGGTGAGCCGTCACGTGACTCGCACGTGACCTTTTCAAGGATTTTTTTCTCATCTCAAAACTGCCAAACGCGCCTAGAGAAGTTTTCACTTCAAAAAGTTTGACGATCACTCTTCTGTGTCTTGTGTGTTCTTGTGTGTCTCTACCTAACCTAACTTATCATTTTTATGTTTAGTTTTCATAATCATATTTTTAGATTCTACAACATGCCGGTTTCCTCAGCATTTCTTCCTTCGCCGATTGAGAAGTCAAAGTCAAAAAGCATTTATTCAGTAGGATCGCTGAGATCACTTAGAATAGGCTTAAAACTAATTTTACTCCTGTTCTTTCGCGACCAATACCGTGAAGAATCAGGGCAACAAACACGGTTTGGGGCCTATCATTCTTTTAGGTGATCCATGGATCCATTGAGTTGGAGCAAGTCCCAAGCTTTTTTGTCAACCAAATAATCAGATATCTTTTAATAGGTTTTTTTACAGAGATGACGTTTAATTGTAATTTTAAATTAATGATTGATAAACTTTGCAGAGTGGGTAGGTACTGGACAACTTATGTGCAATGCACATTGGACAGAAAAACAGCACCACCGATTTCTAGCCCACGACCGTAGGACCGTACGATCGAAATCCTACGTTTCTGTACCACATTGTGGTTTGAGAGAAATAGTGTAACGACTAGAAGCTTCACTAAAACTGCTGTAGGAACCAGGCGCGGTCGCAGCCTGAAGTTGGGGGGGTCACTACTGAAATTTGGGGGGTCACTACACTAATATTAGACTTTATTGCACTATAAACAAGATTTTACTATATTTTTTTTGGGGACTGCGCCTGGAACTCAATCTCACCTGTTTAGTAAGCACGAAGTAAGCATAAGCCGCCATCGCGGTGCCATAAGTGACGAAGTAAGTGACCGGCTCCATGATATCCCAGGAGTACTCCCACCAGGTCAGCCTGGCCAGTACTCCGAACTGCACGCCCATCAGACCCAAGCCAACCCATGTAAGCAAAGATGTTTGCCGTGTTGTCTCCACTTCTAGGGACATCCGTTTCTGGAAAGAAATTACCTGGGGTAATAGTGCTTTTAGAAACGAAAAGTCTTATCAAAATCGATTCCGACGGGATTCAAACCCGCAACGGTCAGACGGTCCTCCTAAAGCCGGAGTGCCACGCTCGGCCACGGAACCCTAGTTGTCACAATCGAATTTTTTTTATAAGCTCGCTTTATCGGTTAAGCACAGGTAACATTTTTAGACATTTCATTTCTCAATGAAATACGTAAGTGTGGTTTAGCACTTAAAAAAAATACAAAATGATAGTGCTTTATGAGTTCTACATTCTATCTAAGCTTTAAAATCCGGTTGCACTTAGGAGGCGTGTGTACGAATCCCTCATAATAAACACGCATGGACGGTCCCGACTCTCCGAGTACAATGATGCGTCCGATGCGTCGCACAATCTACGAACGTGACTAGTTCGTGTTCGTACGAGTATAATTCATACAAAAACGAATCCAATAGAGTCAATAGATCAAATAGAGCCAGTACTTAGGTTTCATACTTTGAACTCTAATAGCCTTACCATGAAACGTGGCATAAATTTATCGGAATAAACCAAGAATAACCATACATTTTGACAGTTTACACTTAGGAATAACTTTAAACCAGGTTTATTAATAGGCGCCTAAAAGTTTAACTCACCGATATCCAGAGTTTTCTGGACGTCCTTCACCTGCCTCTTTTATAATATTTACTGTGTTACTATTCCTATGTACCCAGTTATGTTCGTCGGTGTGTGTGTTTTTCCAAATAAATTAATTATCTATCTAATGGTTGAAAAATTACCTCTTCCAATGGATGCAGTTCAGTGGTAAGCTTCTCTAGCTGAGCCCTCAGCTCCCTTTCCTTCCTGATCTGGTGCTCCCTGACGTTCAGAGCCTCGTACAGCTGGTTCACCAGGTTCCTGACGTCGCTGAGTCGCGTGATCTCTTCGGTTGACAGCCGCTCCTGGAATAGAATTGATTGATCAGCTTTGGTGCTCACAACTTACAAAACATGTATTATACATGTTTACGCTTTTATCGTTATTTGTTCATACATAAAGTAAGTTAAGGTAAAGATTTCTGTTCCATAAATATACACCCCCTGCCATACCTTCAATATGTTCGTTTCTTTCCATTCAAAGGTTGTCTGGAAGAAATCGCTTATAAGCGATAAGACGCAATAAAAAAAAAAAAAAAAAAAAAAGACCGCCCATTGTACATTATTAGGTTTATTCGATCTTAAGTTGTTGTGTAATTATTGTGAACAATAAAGAGTTTTTAATTCATTCATTCATTCAAATAAATAAATAAATAATGCTGGTCATTTCACACAGCATCATCTAGCCCCAAACTAAGCAAAGCTTGTACTTTGGGAACCAGATAACTAATATATAATGTAATAATTTGGGCACGCTTCCGACTGGCAGTGACCTGGATCAGTTGAGCTATCTATAGATCGTTTTTACGACGATCCTTAGATAACTTGACTGATTCTATTGTATTTTGTAATTTTATGTACATATTGTAGTAGCTTAGTTTCTATTAAAATAATATGTAATAAGACTTTTACAATGTATTCAGCTTGTTTGTTGGTGTATAAGGGGTTAGTGTTTTATTACCAGAGTAAGTCAACGGGATCCTTCTACTAATAAGACAGCAATCTCGGTTGCTTGCTCGGATCATAATTTAGATTTATGGGTCCTACCTATACATATATCCATAACGAACGAACAATAATACACACATATATAAAATCACGCCTCTTTCCCGAAAGGGTGGCAGAGACCACAGATCTCCACGGATCCTGTCACACAAATTTCGCCTCATTCACTCCCATTACATTCTTCATACAAGCTCGCTGATTTAGGGTACTTTTGATCTGGCCCTTCTCCAAAATGTCGCCAATTTGATCCAAAAAAGTTCGCCTAAGCCTTCTCCTTCCAGCTGTCCCAGTAACGCCTCATACGCTTATACGAACGATAATAATAATATTTGATCATAATAGCTCATACATTTCATCTATTCGCAACAAATATCCAAACTTTATTATAATAATACTTAATAGTAGAGAAGGAAAGACCATGTCCCTAATATCAATTGCTAAAGTTTCCTGGACCGTTATTGGTTTTGAGTCCAATAAAATCAAGTTCTAAGCCAATACCTATCAAGTTACCATCGTCATTCTAAAAATGTCTTTTTAAATTGAGGTTATTTTAAATGATCGAGAACTTTATGAACTCCAACTAATTGAGCGTTGAATTAAAAAAGTTTTTCGATTCTACAAAGTCTTTTAGATTTTTCTTTTACAACGATGTTAAAGAACTTTCTTAATTTTATTAAATTATGCGGATTACGAGATTATAATGAAATAAAATTGTACATTTTATGAAAAAAATAAAATTATAAGTATTATGGCGATAGTGTGTTAATATAGAGGCGACTTCTACCGACGATAGTGAATAGATATATAGTTAAGTAGTAGTAATTTGAAATAAGTAAACATTAGTAAAAATTTAATAATAAGGTAGTAGAGAAATAAAGGCTTTTTTATTTTTATTTTATTTACTTATTGGTTACGAAATTGGTGTTTCAGGCATGCCCTACACTAAAAACCAAAATTCGGTTGCTATGACTGACACTCATAATAGCAACCGAATTTCGGAAAGCTTTGAATAAATATAGATCGTAGATCTTGGCCAGAAATCGCAGCAGCTATAAAAAAATCGGTTCAAAAGTTCAAAAACATAATTACTCGTAGAGCTAGGTAATTCTATCGTTCCTTCGACCACAAGAGCGAAACCACGGCAAAAGCGTTGTATAATTTCGATAAAATTTCAATGAATCACGTATCAAGGGCTATCTACCCTTATCCCGGGTAGGATGGGTTTATGGGGCTTCATATGAAATATTGATGAGGTACACTATAAACTAGATAAGAGGATCACTTTGAGTACATTATTGAATTTTATTGGGTCTTTTTTTGGGTTCTCTGAAACTTTTATTTTTACTGCAATTTTACGAGCTTCAAGTTTATTCGAATCCAATTCTTTACATACAGTCTGAAGTCTGAAACTTTGTTAAATAAGAAAAGTATTGTAAACATTTTTTACTAATTCAACGTAAAAAAATTACCATGAATGGACGCGACCGACGGGATCTTGCGTCAAACTCCGGCATGAGTTCAAATTAGGACGCGTTTAAGAAATTGAAAAAATCCCTGTGAAAAAACACTAGGTGTAAAATAAAACCCATACAGGATTGTCTACGATACTACTAATAAAAACCGTTTTCCAACTGTGCAAGTTTTTTTTTAATTAAAACATCAGGGTGGCTAGATGACTACTACAACATTCTACCATCTGCTGGCTTTTGGTGGATGGCTTTTCCGAACTAAATTATACTCAAGCATGTAGCCCTCTGTTGAATATTTGATGATAGCTAATGCAACTTGTGCCGTAGAGTGGACGATTAATAAAACGATGACATATTTACATAGTGTCACAAAATTTACGAAAAAAACATATATTTAACAGGAATTATATGAGTATTTAACAGTTTCGTTCCAAATATATTTTGCTTTGTAACTCTACTATATTTAAACACAATTAACGGGATATTTACCATGATTACATATTGGTTGAGAGTGAAACTGGTGCTAACGAAACATCTCGCAATAATAAAAGACTTAGAAGGAGGGTAGATCGTTTCGTCTGCCAATAAACATCAAACAACTCGCAATGACCAGTTCCTCCGTGATCATGGCGTGTGCAACCACGTCGAAATATCGGGAAACTCAAACAATATGTAATCATGGTAAATATCCCGTTAATTGTGTTTATAGTGTTAACCATGATAGTTTAAAAAGTTATATCTACTATATTTTTCCATCTTATACAATTATTATGAGTGACAAGAAAAAACATTTTGACATGAATATTAGAATTCAAGCATGTCTTTATTTCTTGTAAAGAATCCAGAAAAACAATCAACTAAACATCACAATGCAGCGCTTACCGAGATACGATTATTCTAGTATTTCTAAGACCGAGTACGCTTAAGCTAAAACTACAAACAAAGCTTGCAGTGAAGAAAGAAAACGTTTTAAGAACTCGTTTCTAACAAGCCCTCTTTAAAGTAGCGGAGCGGAATGCTACGAAATTTCAAGTTCATTTAAAAACTTTCAGAGCATTTGGAAAACAATTTGCATAAGTTTGGATGTATGGTGTTTATTGCTTCTTCGTTGTCTTTCCTGTGGACAAGGGCGATTAAGCTGAGAGGATCGTTTAGGTGCTGGGCAAGAATATTCCTAGCCTTACTTATTTGACGACCTCTGTGGCGCAGTGGGTGAAAGCCCGCTTAAGACGCAGAAGGTTGCGGGTTCGATCCCCGCCGCGGGATAAATGTTTGTATGATCTGCAAATATTTATCTCGGGTCATACAAAAAAACGTATATAAGTAGTATATCAGTTATCAACAACAAGCTATGCTTAGTTTGGGGCTAGATGATGCTGTGTGAAATTGTCCAGCATTATTATTTATTTATTTATTCTATCTTAAAGAATGTCTCGTCTCAGGCACTACAGTTTCCTGTTTAGTGTAGGCATAGGTTGCCTCCTGACGCTGTTTAGATCATCTCGATATTTAGATGTAAAGGCCAAAGGCAAGTCATTGCATCTTCACACTGAAACGGGTGAACAGATTTGAATGAAATTGTTGATGGAGCTTAGCTTTATATCCTGAAAGCATAAGCCCTTTATCCTAGAATATTGAAACGTTCCGGGGGACTGTGGGTATATGAATATGAGCGTATGGGACTGAACTCACGTACCACAGCTGGTACTGAAAATATGTGTAAAGTAAAATTCACAGTGCTATTTTTTTTTTAATTCGCCAGCTAATGGAAGGAAAACATTTATTTGCATATTCATAAACCTTTGCAAAACAAAATTTTTGTAAAAAGCATTTCAAAATTCAATTTTCTCTGACATAAATGTTTACTTTGCATCAATCAATGTCGATGGCTGGTCGTGGCTCGAGCTAGCGTAAAATGACGTTACTGCAGTTGGATCCGGTAGGTGGCGCTGTTGTTTAGATCTAATAATTTAAATTTTCCGACCAAGGACAACATCTACAATAAAAAACTAAAACTTTATGTATAGTTATTCACACACACAATTCAGACTAACTTTCTTTCGTGAATCTGAACTGTCCCTTAGTAATTGTTGCGAAGAAAAGACCAAAACATACAATTTAATTAATTCCTATTTCGAGCGATTTTGCGTAGCTACTTACTTTCTTAACAGCCACAATTTCGTCCCTATTAAAACGAACACGGAACTTCGTGCACAAATTACTACTTCAACCTGACTATAAATTGCAAGGTTGCTCATAAAACACCTTTTCCTGTTGCGCTAGTACTTTATTGACAAAGGTTTCTTACTGACCCCCTACCCGTGATCCCGAGACGTGAGAACAACATCAACATCACAGCCAGACTCCACTCACTGAGACACAGGCCTTGGTTTAGTAAAATCTTGCATATGCAGATGTTTTTCCGGTTCCTCCTCTACTCATAAATGGGGATTAATTTTTTTCATTTAACTATGTCTATCCCATGCTGCATATCGTTGGAAATGTTTTGGCTACTTATCCATATTTAATCTATACTAATATTATAAAGAGGAAATATTTGTTTGTTTGTTTGAAATGAATAGGCTCCGAAACTACTGGACCGATTTGAAAAATTCTTTCACCAATAGAATCCCACATTATCCCCGATGAACAAAGGCTATATTTTATCCCGGGGAAGTGGTTTTCCTGAGGGATCGTGGGTAACACCGCGGCGGACAGCTAGTAATATTATAAATATGAAAGTAACTCTGTCTGTTTGTTACCTTTTCACGCCCAAACCACTGTCCAGATTAGGCTGAAAATTGGCAGGGATAAAATTTGTATCCCAGGGAAGGACATACAACTTTTTATCCCGAAAAATTGAAAAATCCCGAGGGACCGGAAGTCACACCGCGGGCGCGCAGCTAGGCTATAAAAAGGCTTTTCGTTCGGGCTAAATAATGATGACGTCACCTACGTTATTCCCCTCCCTAAACTTGGGACTTAGCCTCCTATTTAAAAGGTTATTCTGCGATTTGTGAAAAGCTTCATCAACGCACTCCTTCAATCTTCAGGGCACATTTTATGTTAATTTATAACTCAATGAAAATTCGAATCGAATTGACATCTCAATTCCAGGGATTTGCCCTTTATGGCTGAGCAATGTAATTAATTAGCCATCCACTCGCAAGTAAACACTGTTATTGACTGTCCTATATAACTATCGATCCAAGTGTTTATCCACCGCAGGCTACTATTAATCTGCGGTAAATCATGGCTGGTTTGGTCAGTGACATTAATTACTGCCCAAATGAACCTGGGTACAGTCGACAAAAAGAAAATTTTAGTGTTACTAGGACTTTCTCATTTTCACTGTTATCTCCGTCAATTGTTGACCGATTTTCCAAAATCCGAATCAGAATGTAGTGTTTTTTTGTTTGAAGTAACACTGTACATTCTGTAGATGTTCTGACTCTCGATTCTGCGTTTCATATAATTATGCTTAGGTATCACTCTAATTTCATTTTGATGTCATCATCATCATCAGCCTATAGCAGTCCACTGCTGGACATATGCCTGAGGACAGGGCGCAATGGCGCTCATTAGGGGAATTAGCGCCATTGCGCCTTGTCCTTAGCTCGACGCATCCAGCTTCTGCGAGCAACCTTTCGCAGATCGTCACTCCACCTGGCCGGAGGGCGTCCTACACTACGTTTGCCGAGTCGCGGTCTCCACTCAAGAACTCGTTTACCCCAACGGTTATCGGTTCTTCGGCAGATATGGCCAGCCCACTGCCACTTCAGGTTGCTAATTCTCTGAACTATGACGACTACTTTGGTTCTATGTCGGATAGTCTCATTGCGGTTTCTATCCTTCAGATAGTTTTAATTTTGATATAAATCTAATAAATATTACAAAAATGAACGTTGTTTTTAACTGTGCCTCAAAGATACTCAGTTAGCGTTCGAAAAGAAAGTTTACTTAAAGTTGTAAAAACTTAGTTTGAACTGATTTATACCACACAAAGTAGCTTTGTTATTCGTTGCGATAACCTCGTGATGGCTGCCATTTCCCTAGCTATTCAATAAGCTAAGTGCGATTCAATTGAGTGCTATAAGTAGGTGAGTATTCATTATAGTGAAGTGCACTCGACGCGCGAACGTGTTCACTACCTACATAGTACATCAGCACAACTGGCAAGCCCGACTTCTAGATCACAATAAAAGCTCGGTATTGGTCGCCATTTTAGGAAGAAGCACTGCTCTGCTACATATTTTATTTTCTTTTTCTTGTGTTTTACAAGGTTTTTTTACGTAATTTCGGTGGCATTTTACTAATGAAGCCTTGGATTTGAAACAGGAGATCTGGAAAATGGAATGGGGGAGTATTGAAGAAGATTTCTCATTTGACGAAAAATTTTTGTTAGAGTTTTGAAGAAAACAAGCCGCTGTGTTTTGTTCAAACCATCGACAGGACTTGACTGACTGACATGACTATAAATCTATATTTAAAAATTGACATTGGCAGAATTACACCTAGTTGTGTAGATTGCCATTAAATAAAAGAAGAAGAAGAAGAAGCTCGGTATTTCTGCAACGCTAAATTGTGCTTATTCATCGCAATTGTCGCAAAATCAGTGTAAGGATAAGCTTATGTTACTAGGCGATGACTATTAAATTTATATTTTGATAATTCAAACGGGTATTTGTGTATTACCAAAGTTCTGCCAATGGAAAATGCCAGAGACTTCAAACGATTTCGGAGCTTAGTGCCGACTTTCGCACTTTGCCGAACAGGTGGCTAAGCATGACCTCTTATTTCCTGGCAGTTTTTGAACTGCATGGCAATTTTGACATAAAGAAACGAATATGAAATTGCGGCGCTTAGGTATCATGTTATATGTGCACGAGTAGTCACTAATGTGCAAGCGAGAGAACAGGATAAGTTATGATGTTTCTTTAATGAACCGGATTGTTCGAAATTGAAATTCGAAATTGAAACTGCAAGGAAATGAGCTCGTAGTAACCCCCCTGTACCCGAAACGAGTGAAATAAGGCTTAAAGTCGGACTGTACTTGCTATACGATAGCTACCTGCTTAGCATGACAACTTTATCTCTACGATGAATGCAATTTTGAGTTTTATTACGGTAGTAGAAAAGATGCTTTTGCCTTACCTCAAATGTCACTTTATTCTACCAGATAGCCATATATGGTACAATAAAGTGATATTTGATCTCATGGTAAGGTAGGTTAGGTACTTATAGTTATTGCTACCTAAGACAGTGTAAAAAAAACCTTGTGCAAATTACATATTTTGCGATACTGTTTGTCCTTTGTTTTTACTATTATATCCTGCTACATTCCATTTAATGTCTGTTTAAGCTAAACAATCATCATTTTGCCGGATGGAATGTATGTTGACCGCGCAAGAACGTAATTAGTAAAATACTCCCCTATTCTGTATTTCATTTGGATTCTACCTGGTCCTAACGAGTGTTATAAATTATTTTTCCCACGAGGTTTCTATTTATTATAATAACGCGAGTATTTTTTTTATAATGGTTTACTTACGAATATTTTTTCACTTTAAGTAAGTTCGTATGAGGTTTAAGTTTGTAATTCCACTAATATAATAAAGCTGAAAGTTTGCGAGTTAGATATTTGTATGTTTGTGTTTCAATCACGCCTAAACCACCGTAAACCAGAGAACCGATTTGGATGAAACTTAGAATAGGCGTAGATAATAACCTGGAATAGCATATAGGCTATTCAAAATGTTGGTACCACGCGGACGAAGCCGCGCGCAGTAGCTAGTTTGTTGAATATATTCAAAATTAGGTTGACAAGAGATTGATTTTCGATAAAACCTTAAAAAGAAATAGCACGGTATATACAAATCCATAATAACAAAGTGGGAATAGATTGAAGGAAAAAAAGTCGTAATTTCTTTTCTCATAAGACAGCTTAATATGCGTAAAGTAAAATGTACAAAATAATAGGTACATTTACTCCTAAAAAGCTTTTTCCCTTCATAAATCACGTCGAGTTATCAATCAAGTAACGTGCCCCAATTTTTATCTCGCGCCTTTTAATATTATATCACAGGATACGTACATTATTATATTCACAGAAAATGTTCTTTCATGAAATTCTTGGGAAGCAGAAGGTTGCGGGTTCGATCCCCGCCGCGGGATTGTATGATCTGCTAATAATTATCTCGGGTCTGGGTATTTCAATGTATAATATGTATATATTTACAAACTAAAAAGTATATAATTAGTATATCAGTTATCTGGTTCCCATAATACAAGCTTTGCTTAGTTTGGGGCTAGATGATGCTGTGAAATGTCCAGCATTATTTATTTATTTTTATTTTCTAAACGATCAATAAGTGTAACCACTACTATGCTACTACTACTATACTAGCATAGTAGTAGTATTATAGTAGTATTATTGTAGTATTATAAACTGAGCGCTTTCGTTCCGCAGAGTGCATGTCAAATTGTCTGCCCCGATAAGCATTGACGGAGGCCTTAAGGCGGCCTAAAACTCCGTCACCAGAGTTTGCCAATAACTCATACGAAATTTTTTTTATAAACTTTTTCAAATTAATTGTTTATAACGGCAGAAGAGCGTTCGATCAGTGTTCAGTAGGTACGTAATCAAAAAACTTGTAAAATCTTATTTGTAAATCTAACAAGGGTAAAAGTTCTTGAATCGTTCCGATTCATTTCTCGGCTGAATATGAATTATTCATAGAAAAGCTTTCATAATTTGAACTTGACTCACCAACTTGTTTCGGGAGAAATTTTCATTTAATTGCTATATTTCTTACAACAGAATTATATTTTGATTCCTTTTAATTCATCAAAGAACTTCGGTCTTCATTTTTAGAAGATGACTGATTGTGATGAGTATGTCCAGTTGTGCCAGTTGTGCTCACCTACACTGGTAATAGAGCTCAGATCAGACATAACTTAATAGCCGGGATCGATCAATTATGGTCATCAGAAGCACAGAAGCACTCATTCATTAAACTTAAGAGCTCAGCTCTTGTCGGTGCAATGATGCAACTTCCTCCGCCTTTCCCTTTCCAATGCGGATTCCTTTACTTCTTTATACGACATGACAGCGATCTTCTCCTTTATCTGACTCATAAAATTGATTCTAGGCCTGCCTCTTCCTCGTCTTCCTTCCACTTTTCCTTCTATGATGTTCTTAATAAAGCTGTCATGTCGTATAAGATGTCCAATCATTTTTCCTCTTCGATTTTGAATGGTGGTCATCAAAACCCTTTTCTCCTCAATACAGAAGCACTAGGTTACAAATAAACACCTAACAGTTAGAAACATACACACTACACTTCCTGTATCTTGGGCATCAGAACAAACCACAAACCCAGACCCGGGGCCTTATTATACTCAACTGGTAATCGACATCGAGTTCATTTTGACATTTGAACCATATAACTACAGATCATAGAACTGCCCAATTCGCACCTTTTGTCAAGCAATCGCCCGCCACTCCACCAAGTCAACTAGTACCAATACTGTCAATAAAACGTAAACAGGGTCACGACTGTATCCCCAAGGCGCGGTAGACATTCTCTCAGATCTTTATATTCCAGATCCTTTGAAGATGTCTAAGGGGGTAGTCAGAGGCATGTACAAATACATATTTGATACATGCCCACATCTTGCAGAAGTCAATAAAGCTAAGATTTATCTTCGAATCAACTAAGTCTCGCTTGATTAATCGGCAAGTGTATTAATTGATGATCTTACGCCTGAGAAACCCTAATCAAGCAATCCATGTGTCGTTTGCGTTTGACAACGCAAACGAACGACGGGCTCAAATATCAATCACGAGCATGACCGAGGATAAGGTGAAGTTCCCGTCAATGCGAAGGCGACCTTTGCACCTACATATCACACCTGTTCTTCCTAAAACTCCAGTCTAAATATTGGTAAAAGAAGTTTGGAATCAGAGCTTTGGAGATTATCTCCCTTTATCTTCCACTCCCTGCGCTCCATAGCCAGTTTGTCTTAAAATCGAATACATTCAGGTTGACACTTTAAGTGCCCAGGACGCACTGCTGCTCATAGTGGATAGGAGCCATGGGAGTAGTTCTGCGGCCCTCTTCTTCGGAAGCATTACAATAGTGAGCAAGCGACGCAATATAGTGTAGAATGAGTATGGTACAGACCTGGGGCGGGCTCTTCACGTAGTATTCAGTATCGTTGATGATGAGGCGGAAGTCTGCCTCCAGGAGTGCCTCCACTGTGTCGCTGGCAGCGATACGGACCCTTTCATCGGCTGCCAACGCTGTCGCACGCTCCACACCACGGTCTTCTGCTTTCACCTGGACAAAGAACATGATGATGACTACCCAAGGCAAGGTAGACATTCTCTTTGACATGCCGAAGGTTGCGGGTTCGATCCCCGCCGCGGGACAAATGTTTGTATGGTCTATAGATATTTGTCTCGGGTTTGGATGTTTCTATGTATAATATTTACAAAACAAAAAGTATATAACTAAGTAGTATATCAGTCATGGAGTACCCATAACTTTGGAGCTAGATGATGCTGTGTGAAAAGTCCAGCATTATCTATTTTTTCTTTAACCTACGTTGTCCCACTGCTGGGCAAAGGTCCCCCAACTCTCTCCAACCGTCCCTCTCCTATCATTATCTATTATTATTTTATTATTATTATGCTTTTCTTACTTTTCGTCAAAATCAAAACGCTCCTTAACAGTACCTGCGTTTGATTGAGATGAGAATCTAGTTCATTCAATTCCAACTAGGTGGTCTAGGATCAACTTGAAAGGTTAATTGGCTAATTTAACTTCTGTTTCAATTCAGAACATCTCAAAACTATTGGAACAGTTTAATCTCAACCAATCAAGTCTGTTTAAAATTGGAAAGAAGTAATCAATCATCATCAACTTCTATGGATGAGTGGTTTTTACGATTACCGTTACGATAGGAGCTGGGAAAAACTATCACTACATGTATCACTCTAGTATTTCCTTTAGAAAAATCAAATGAAACAGGCTCACTGTTTTCCCAAACCACGGGAGACATTTTATCTAGCCTCCTATCACACTGGTTCGACTAGTGACAAGACAAGTTTAAACTAGATCTCAAACTCATGGCTTGATCAAGAGCCTTTTTAACCGACTTCAAAAAAAGGAGGAGGTTCTCAATTCACCTGTATGTTTTTTTTTTTGTATCATGTTACGCGATTACTCCGCCAATTGTGGACCGATTTTCAAAATTATTTTTTTGTTTGAAAGGGTATACTCCAGAGGTGGTCCCATATAAATTTTATTCCTGAGGGTTTGCTAGTTTTTCCGTAAAACTCTAAAAACCTTCCCGCCTAGTAAATCGAATCGACAGATAAGTCTAAGACTCTTTATGCATTATGTCAAATTGACGATTTACTAATGCCAGGAACTCATGTGCCGCGAAACTTGACATAATATGTATGCAGTTGTGGTAATTAATGCCCTTAGACGCCGGTGGAGCCTAAGCATTATCTGCCGATTTGATTTCTTTTTCTTATTTCGATTTTCATGGATGGCTTATTGATTCCCTGAGTCACGCCGTGTGTAGAGTCGAACATTGAAGTCGGTTTTTCTTTTAGTTTTAAAATGTAATTATTGATTCTAAAACCCGATTACGGATCCGTGGTAACGCTCTATCCATCTGAGCCAACAGGCCGTCGTTTCGGTTGGGATGCATTTTAAAATCTTTAGTGATCCCTAAGTGAGATTCTAGTTTTACGGACCCTATATACAGCACGATTAGATAGATTGAAATTATCAGGCGGAAATTCAGGCAACGGACGTTGCTATTTGAGAATTCTGTAACTTAAGCTACCCTCATCTCAATCTAGTCTACAGCCACCACTTAGAGATGACCAAACTTGCGGGACATAACCAACAATAATCTGGACTGGTTGAGTTTCTAAGTTTCCGAAGCTTGGTCTTTAATTTAATGAGGTTTAGTAGAGAAGCAAGTAAGTTTGTTTGAGCTAGTCGCCAACTTCAGTGTGAAGTTTAGCCTAAAGGCCTACGACTATAGAGGAGACTTTGACAAGGCAAAGGCAAGTTAAAATACTAGATTCACACTATCCTACATTTTTCAGAAGCATTACAAGCCTATCGTAATAAGTTTAAACTAAAATCTCTTTCTGAAATCTTTTAGGAGATTGGTGTCTTTCAATGAGGTAAACCCATTTTATTTCCTGACGAAATCTTTATTTGGAGAGAATATGAGATCTCCGATAGTGTATTAACCACATCCAAGATCACAAGTCTGATGATGAAATGTCTTTTACCTGTTCCAGCAGATCACCCACAGTCTGCGAGACTGGCCGCAGTGTGAAGCGGCAGCGCTCACGACGCGATGGCAGAGGCACCGTGATCACCGGCAACCCACGACGGTACGTCACTGTCACTTCTGGAACAATACAAGATCATTGTTTAGAGGGTTATGTGGATGAAGGGTTATTTTCGAAATCCCTCGGAGAAACACTAAAGGTGGCATGACCCATCCGCGCCGAACGCGCCGCACTGTCAATTCAATAGAGGAAATGCTGAGACGTCAGAAGCGAACCGCATTTTCTGACGTCATCTGTATTTTTTCTATAGAAAAATGACTGCGGCGGGGACGGCGAGGACATTATGTGCGATCAGCTTTTGGGGGAAAGAGGAAAATCAATTTTAATAAGTACGGAATCCCTAAGTAAATTAAAACATAGACGTGTATAAACAAAAGAGATTTAAAGAGACGAACCGAAAACGAATCTCGAAATGACAAATTCGGCACAAATACACAATTTTGAGGAAGAGCCTGTTACTATGAATAAAGAAAGCACGTAAAAAACAAAGTAAACAGAAAAGCGGAACTAAAAACCCGAACCGAACCCAACAAAGCTATAACACTTGAAAAAAGCCACCTTGATTTACGAACGCTCGGAAGCGGCAGAAATGGAATCATGTACTAAATTGAATTGCTTCCCGTTCAAATGGAATTCTATTGAAACAATGTTCATTTTCGAAAGACGTTCTTAATTCAATGCCTGTATTTTACTAAGATCAATTTTTAGTTCAATTTTTAGTTAGAGTCAATTTTTGAGTTTTTCACGGCGATACTTTTAGTGGGTATAGACAAACAATACGATCGTGTTTAAAACGCAGCATGGTAAAGAATTATCCAGAAAGTAGAGTACCTAGCCGTATAATATCATGAGTATGAAATATAATGATGGATAAGTACAGTCACCACAAGTAACCCTGTACGAGCTGTAGTTGAGCTGCTTTGTACGAGCATTAGGAGAGTTACCAGTTGGCGACGCTGACTGTACACTCTGTACAGTGTACACTATGAAAAACGTAGAGTCTTCCGTCCATAAAGGATGTTTACAACTGAAGCTTGCCTTAGATTTAAGATGGATCACTGAGAAAAAGCTGGTTCTAAAACCTTGATAATCGCCCTGAAAAACAAATGACTAGTCAACGAAGAAAACTTGGTCATGCATGACTCGACCAAATTAAGAAGTTTATATAAAACATGACAAGATCGGGGAAAACTTACCACCGAGAGTTTTCGTCAGCGCGATCAAGGTATTGCTCTGTTTTACTAGCGCCATCTAGTTCTGCTTTGATTAAATAGTCACACATCAGTTCAAAAGTAAGGGAAACTATGGAAACCTGTCCTGGACGGAATGGAATGGAACAATAACCATAGTGCTTGGAATATAATTGTTTCATTACGACGGACTCAGCCTGATTGTTGACGCGCTCCACTTACTTTTGTACAAGTGCGCGCGAAAGTGCTCGGCGCATTTCATTCGGTTTTTGAAAATGCATGGAGATTTTTTTGACGTGACTAGTTTTAAGACGTTTCAAAGTGATCCTAGCGGTCCTACTGAATAAATGCTTTTTGACTTGACTTGACTTTGGATTCTCTGTTAAACAAAAGAATTACCTAACTTTTTTAGCACTTACTCTTTAGATTTTTACTGTTGTTTTTGTGTAGTAGTATAAATAGTTTTGCAAATAAAATTTCCCAACGTTTTAAGAATTATTTTGTCAAATGGTTTAAAAAGATCACAAACATTAAATATTTTAACTGAAATAAACTTTAGTGGCACTTGGTTGGTTATACTTTATAGAACACTAAATTTTACAGTTCAATAAACAAGTAGCTTCTTCTATAACAAAAATGAGAAAGGGAATGTATACAGTTATCGTGCTAGGAAGAAATTGAAATATTTGTACATAAATCAAATTCAAATTAAAGATGTAACTGTCACAGCGTTATTAACGTAAATTCAGTTAAAAATATGTGCTATGAGTAGTTCACATTTGCAAAACTGCCAACTCATTCAATATTTGCACACGCAACAGCTAATAAAATTTCCTTCATAAAAAAAACTTTAATTAAATGTGAATGCTTACATGTTCATGTTAATTAGAATAAAGGAGTCGTATTAACAAAACGTGCTGAATGCAGGCCTGTTTATGCCTGTATTGTTTCAATTATGGTAAGCAAAATTGGAATACTTCGTTTTATAGTCAGGCCATTTAGCAAATTCTACAGTGCAGGATGGAGCTAACAAAAAGCAACGCAAAAAATAATAAAACAAACAGGAACTTTCCACGCGACTGTACAAAATACTTTGTTAAACTTTCAAGCAGATTAATCGCTTGCTAGAAAGAGAGGCAAAGCAATGTTAACGGCACAAGTATCGAGCGAAAATGAAGTTTTAAAAAATAAACCCATGCAGCAATAAATCAGAAGCTTTGGGTTTGCTTCGAAATTCAAAATAAAGTTAAAAACTAGTGGTCAACTTTGGCTTAACTTGACTTAGCTCCGACTTTGACTTTTTCCGAAGCGTAGGGACCTACTTATTTGGCAACTGGACCGTATGGTCAATCTATAACTAAAAACTACCATTCTACCTGAAACCTACTTATTTGAATATTTTGAATTAAAAGATACTGTATGAATTACTATTAGCCCACCCAACTTTGTTTAGTTTGAATGAATCCCATTTAAATGTCTGCAAATCTGTGTGTTGAACTCGTAGCATCTTTCTCTCGCCGGACTGTAAAAGCGATTAAAAAGCTTATAATCCCGCTCGCGCTACCGCCTTTGCCTTGCTGTTGTCTATTTACTATGCGCGTACGCAGCATTAAGCGACGCCTGCGCACATGTCGGCAGACGTTGTAATTGCCCTGTCACTTTCCTAATTATCATTGCCGCTCAGCGTTTCTCTCCAATGTTTGATTAATAGATATCACTTTTGCATGCGATGATACTTTTTTCATGAACGAATTGTCTCAATCTGGAATCTATTGGGAATTTTATTTTTGTGATCGCAATTTTCTTTGTTTTTATTTTCTTTCAAGACAAGATTAGCTCAGGATATAGAGGCCTATACCCAGCAGTGGGATGAGAAAGGCTGATGATGCTTTTCCTTTACCGACTTACTAAAATGACTATAGTCTACTGTGCCTTGGTACAGGTCTGATACACTTGATACAAGTGCTGTTTTTTTCGTACATGCGTAATGCTGTTTAATTTTTTCAAAGACTTCATTTATTTACAGAATAAAATATTTTGAATCGCATTGATGACCTTTCAATGCGATATTTCAGTGATAGTAGACACTTGAAATTTTTTACGTATAACAGTGATCGAAGCTACGGCATTTGGCTAGTTTAACCGTCTCGTAATGTAATCTAATCAATTGAATTCAGCTCGTTTGGTATTGATTTATGAGGTGAATAAATCTTTGTCATGCAAAATACATGTAGATATGTACACATTGTACACGCGATATCACACATTTGTCACATAATGGTATTAAATTGGTTTTATTTACATAATCTTTGCACACGGTCCACGAGAGGACGGTGTAATGGACTTGGGGAAATAAATATGTGAGCAATAAGCGTAATTTTTTTTTATTAACCTATTTCGTCCCACAGCTGGGCAAAAGTCTCCACCGAATCCCTCCAACCATCTCTCCACCGTTTAAGTTAGTCAATTATAATATAGGTTAAGTAAGTTAAAGTATGACAATTCCGAAAAAAAAATCTAGGAATAAATATGTTTATCAATTTTTTTTTTTTTATTTATTTCAGTATACAGACTACATTATTTACTTAATATTGTGCCTGAAAACCATATTAGGTTTGAGTAGGCACTCACATTCGTCTAAGTTATAACCTAACTTCTTCGTGCACGCAAATGTAGTTAAAATGCTGTATTTAATTATTAATATATGATCAAGTAAAACTATTTTCCAAGTCATAACAGCATTATAAACTTCACTCGTGATTGACCACCGTTCATCATAAATAGAAGACAAATACTGAAATCTCGATGTCAATTTTATTGCGTAACACCACGACATTCGTGTTTCTTTCATATACTTCACTTAAACATTAGAACCGTTGGGCAAGTAGGATAATGCCTCAACTTTTAATACGAAGGTTGCGGGTTCGTGGCGCACTAATTCAATAACACGAGCTTTACAATGAAGGAAAACATAGTATGGTCACTACATAGTCAGCTCATGGGACGTGTGCCCATGTCTTTCAAGGCCAAATGACTGAGAGGAATGTTTAGGAAAGTTAGTCATGTTTGTATGAGGTAGTGGCAAACTCTGGTGATGGGCATTGTTCAAGCACACAGCGCGATCCGTTGAGTGTAGCCTAGGTTGCTTTCTGACGCTATATCACAACTTTAGGGACCCACTGTAACAACAAAGTCATTTCATACATTTCTAATGTTATCGTAGTAAATTATAATAAACGAGATCTCTCACAAATTGATTAACGTAACACTTCAGTTCCTCGGTGCCTCTTAAAAGGAAAATTCAAGTATTATTTAAACGTTCCAACCTTCTAATTTGTAGATCCATTATAAAGTTTGATAAAAACGTAATAGACATTTATATTGTTTGGTAAAATGAAGGGAAAATGGTACTGTTGGAAAATGGAGAGACACGAATAAAATGAAAGTTGTAAAACTACAATAAGAACGGATTTAGTTCGGGATTTAAGATGAATGTAGGATCAAGTTTATAATAGCTTTTAGAAGCGAGACGATAAAATGGATTACTTAGAAAAACAGACTAGAAAAAAACATAAAACTCCTACCTTATTTTAAATACTTAGACCTCTCCTTTCTGGAGGTGTGCGTCTATGGTCCTCATGCCTATATATGCTTAGAACATATAGGCACGAGGACCATAACAAAAATCTATGATTTTCTTTATTATTATTATTATTATTAGCCATTGCTGTCCCACTGCTGGGCAAAGGCCTCCCCCCACTCCTTCCAGACGTCTCGATCTTGTGCAAGGCTCTCCCAATCGTTCGCAAATTTGTCGAGTTCATCCCGCCATCTCCGTCTCGGTCTGCCGCGTCGCCTTCTCGCTGGGTGCCACTCGGTGGCTACCTTCGCCCACAGCTCACCTGGCATGCGACAGACGTGCCCAGCCCAATTCCACTTAAGTTTGGCGGCCTTCGTAGCTACGTCCGCGATTTGTGTCTGGGAGCGCAGTTCGGTGTTGCGGATCCTATCCACTAACCTGACACCCAAAATGCTGCGCTCCATCGCTCGTTGGCAAACCTTGAGTTTGGACTTCTGATGTTGTGTCAATGATCAAGTTTGCGCACCGTACGTGAGGACGGGGAGAATGCATGTGTCCATTAATTTTCGCTTGAGCGACAATGGAAAATCTGGACTTTTCATAAGATCTCCCTTGACCCAATAGCTCCTCCAGGCATTCTCAACTCGCCGAGCGATTTCTTTGTCTTGCCTGGAATCGAAGGAGACTATTTGACCAAGGTAGATATAGTCCTCGACATACTGCAATTCTTCCCCGTCTTCTCTAACTCTGGTTTTAGCGCTGTTGGTCATGACCTTGGTTTTCAACCGGTTCATCTGAAGTCCAACCTCAAGGCTTGCAATGCTAAGGTCTTTAAGCATGTATTGTAGCTCCGAAGAAGATGTGGAAAATAGGACAATGTCATCGGCGAAGCGAAGGTTTGTTAACTTCGTTTCGCCGATATTTTCTTTATTGATTAAAAAAATATAAATAATTATTATTTGTCTTGGATGAGAACTGAAAAAGAAGACATACTATCAATACCAGTGCGATTTACTGTAAAATATAGAAGTATGTACATTTATTTATGATGAATCTTAAAAAATTAGTTATTCGCGTGATATTTTTCAAAACTGATAAGATAAATCTTACAATGAAGGGGAAACTGAAATCTGCTTTGAAAAAATGAGACGATTTCTCGTGTTATGGAAATACCGAGAGGTATAAACACTTGAATTGATTGCCGCAGCCACTCCAGACTCTGAAGCCACAGTCTCGGAGTCAGCGTAAGCGGGGTAGAAACAGGGCAGAAGCGGGGCAGTTAGATCCGCCTGGTAACTGTGATAACAACACAATAATCGCACAATTTCATTGCTGCCTCTACAGTACAATCACATTAGTACCTAGGTTTGTTTCTTTGGCTTCACATTACCACTTAACCTCTCGTGATTGCTACTCTATCACAGTGGCGCTAATTCCGCTAGTTAACAACCAATGAGCGTTTAGCAATCGATTACAATAGCAAAGGAGAACGGGCAGGCATGTATGAAGCGCCGCCCAAGTCAAAAAACGATCGCCCGCAGAGTGGACGTATAGTGGAATGGGTAGACCTTCTAAAACACTACATTTGATTGTATGACAGCAAAAAAATCCATCCTACAGAAATCGAGATATTTGCAGTTAAAGGTGGTGACTTTTACCATCATGTTTTTTGACTAACAGGCTTCCCGCAGACAAGCCACTATGGGCATTCGATAGAACTTTAGAAGCACTACATTTCATTGTATGACAGCTAAAAAATCCATCCTGCAGAAATCAAGATATTTGCAGTTCAAGGTGGTGACTTTACCATCATGTTTTTTGACTTACAGCCTTTCCGCAGATAAGCCACTATAGGCATTCGATAGAACTTTAGAAGCACTACATTTCATTGTATAACAGCTAAAAAATCCATCCTGCAGAAGTCGAGATATTTGCAGTTAAAGGTGGTGACTTTTACCATCATGTTTTTTGACTTACAGGCTTCCCGCAGATAAGCCACTATGGGCAATCGATAGAACTTTAGAAGCACTACATTTCATTGTATGACAGCTAAAAAATCCATCCTGCAGAAATCAAGATATTTGCAGTTAAATGTGGTGACTTTTACCATCAATGTTTTTTGACTTATAGCCTTCCCGCAGACAAGCCACTATGGGCATTCGATAGAACTTTAGAAGCACTACATTTCATTGTGTGACAGCTAAAAAATCTATCCTGCAGAAATCGAGATATTTGCAGTTAAAGGTGGCGACTTTAACCATCATGTTTTTTGACTTATAGGGTGAGAGCCAGCGACCGGCAGACCTTCGTCATTTTATAAAGGCTGAGACTTTGTCTGTGTGTAGTCCCAGTATGGTTATGTACGATCCCCAAATATGAAGTTTGGGTCCGGGTGGCTTTGGGAGATATGAGGCATCAAAGGTGCCCAAAATAGCACCCAAGATTACCAAGGCTAGCATTTTACCAAGGCTGAATTTTATAATGTTACTTAGGGAGCTATTAAAAGAGGTTTCCCAAGCGGGCAGACACCTGCGGTGGTTCCTTCTTCGGTGGTTTCTGCGGTGGCTTTGACTGAACTTTGTGTATGCTACTTGAGGAGCTATAATAAGATGTTTGCCAAGCAGGCAGACACCTGCGGTGGTTCCTTCATCATGTCGATGAGCCTCAAAGTCTGCCGTATAAAACAATGATAAAACATGTATGCAACATGTATGCAACAAGTATAAAACATGTATGCAACATGTAGCAAACAAGTATGCAACAAGTATAAAACATGTATGCAACAAGTATAAACATGTATGCAACAAGTATCAAACATGTATGCAACATGTATCAAACAAGTATGCAACAAGTATAAAACATGTATGCAACAAGTATAAAACATGTATGCAACATGTATGTAACATGTATGCAACAAGTATAAAACATGTATGCAACAAGTATCAAACATGTATGCAAGAAGTATAAAACATGTATGCAACAAGTATCAAACATGTATGCAACAAGTATCAAACATGTATGCAACATGTATCAAACAAGTATGCAACAAGTATCAAACATGTATGCAACAAGTATAAAACATGAAGGCAACAAGTATAAAATATGTATGCAACAAGTATAAAACAAACGGTAAACCAAAGTTTACCGTTTATATAAAATTCAGCCCTGGTAAAATGACGAAAGTTGACTCGTAATTTTCCATACTTTGAGGCTGACCGACATGATGAAGGAACCATCGCAGGTGTCCGCCCGCTTGGGAAACCTCTTTTTATAGCTCCCTAAGTAACATATTCAAATTCAGATTTTTTAGCTGTCATACAATGAAATGTAGTGCTTCTAAAGTTCTATCGAATGCCCATAGTGGCTTGTCTGCGGGAAGCCTGTAAGTCAAAAAACATGATGGTTAAAGTCACCACCTTTAACTGCAAATATCTCGATTTCTGCAAGATGGATTTTTTCGCTGTCGTACAATGAAATGTAGTGCTTCTAAAGTTCTATCGAATGCCCATAGTGGCTTGTCTGCGGAAAGGCTGTGTAAGTCAAAAAACATGATGGTAAAAGTCACCACCTTTAACTGCAAATATCTCGATTTCTGCAGGATGGATTTTTTAGCTGTCATACAATGAAATGTAGTGCTTCTAAAGTTCTATCGAATGCCCATAGTGGCTTGTCTGCGGGAAGCCTGTAAGTCAAAAAACATGATGGTAAAAGTCACCACCTTTAACTGCAAAAATCTCGATTTCTGCAGGATGGATTTTTTAGCTGTCATACAATGAAATGTAGTGCTTTTAAAGTTATATCGAATGCCTATAGTGGCTTATCTGCGGGAAGGCTGTAAGTTAAAAAAGATGATGGTAAATGTCACCACCTTTAACTGCAAATATCTCGATTTCTGCAGGATGGATTTTTTCGCTGTCATACAATGAAATGTAGTGCTTCTAAAGTTCTATCGAATGCCCATAGTGGCTTGTCTGCGGGAAGGCTGTAAGTAAAAAAACATGATGGTAAAAGTCACCACCTTTAAATGCAAATATCTCGATTTCTGCAGGATGGATTTTTTTGCTGTCATACAATGAAATGTAGTGCTTCTAAAGTTCTATCGAATGCCCATAGTGGCTTGTCTGCGGGAAGGCTGTAAGTCAAAAAACATGATGGTAAAAGTCACCACCTTTAAATGCAAATATCTCGATTTCTGCAGGATGGATTTTTTAGCTGTCATACAATGAAATGTAATGCTTTTAAAGTTCTATCGATTACCCATAGTGGCTTATCTGCGGGAAGCCTGTAAGTCAAAAAACATGATGGTAAGAGTCACCACCTTTAACTGCAAATATCTCGATTTCTGTAGGATGGATTTTTTAGCTGTCATACAATGAAATGGAGTGTTTTTGAAGGTCTACCCATTCCACCATACGCCTACTCTGCGGGCGATAGTTTTTTGATTTGGGCGGGAATGCCCATTCTCCTTTTACATAATCAGGTCTCCATAGGAGGCCAGTTCCATATAAATCTATGCATTAAAACACACGCTCCCCGTGCCGCCGCCGCCGCCCCGCTTCCGCTGACGTCGAAAACACAGTCTGAGACTTGAGAGGTAAGGACCGAGACAGTTTCACAAGGGCTCTCCATAGCTTGTGCGAAGGCTTTGAATCGAAAGCTTCAGTCAACACACGAATCTACAGTTGGTTTATTTCAACAAGTTTTACAGAGTTGAAGAATGCTTTGATGAGGACGGACCCGTGCTCCACCATACAAGGAAATACAAATAATTTATTTACAAAAAACAACTTAAAGAAAAACATAACATGATGACCCCCGCTATAGGGCTAGCATAGCGGGTAGCCGATAAACAGAAAAAGAAACTAAAAATCAACACATAAATTACACTGAACAGAACAGTAAAACAATTAACTAGAGTATTAAATAAACACAGCACTATGAATTAGTAAAAAAAAAACGGTGTCTATGAGGGAGGGGGATTGCGTGAGAGTTTGTTGATCTGACGACGACGAATTCGATACGGACGGAGCACCAATTTACCTTTCTAAGGTGCTATACAAAATGTGAAAGATTTAGGCACTCCGCAGAAATAGCTACAATATAATCTGAATTCAAAGCACTATAGTAATTATGAAGCGATGTACGGACTACGCATATGCTACGTGTTTACGCGTTCCAGTACTCGCGCGAGTCAATGTAAAATGTCAAAATCTATACACGTTGCTGCAGGCTACGCGTAGTCTGGAACGCGTAGTCCATACGCACCTTCACAACAACACACGTATATGTATAAAAACTGATGGGTCGATAGATTGAGATGGATGGCATGATACATATCAATAAATACTAAAACGCAACGTAAATCATTTTCTACATCTAATGTTGTACCAACAAAAACTAGGTAAGTATTATAATATCGATGCATTATGCAAAATGTACTTTCATTTCAAGCATGTCAAGAAAAAAAGGTATTCACAGTCAATTTAGAGTTTTTTATTCACCTAGAGTATCAAATAAGTATTTCGAAACTCTGACCTATCCCCTTAGATGATCTGGAATACATAAACAATTCGAGAGAATGTCTACCGGGCTACAGCCATGCTCCTGTTTTTTGAAGTGAAAACTTCTTTAGGCGCGTTTGGCAGTTTTGAGATGAAAAAAAATTCTTGGATTCGCCTGGAAATGATCTCGTGCGAGTCATGTGACTGCTCACCGACACCGAGTAATTTGTCAAGTTTAGAACCGTTCAAGTTTTCACTTCTGCCGGCACTCCTGGAGTGCCGCTACTTTTTTTTTTTAATTGACTTGGAGCTATAGGCTGTCCACTTGTCCAGGTTATCATGGCAAACACCATTATTTTACCCAAGCTTAGAAAAAAATCTTGCCTATGATTTTACGGTATTCTCACCAAAACCTTTATGGTCTGTTAGTGTGCATATAACTTTGCCATATAAATTCTATTACGTCTAAGGTTGAGGTTTAAACGGGCAATACAGCTCTCTTCCTCCAGTATCCTTTTAACACACAATTTTATTGGAGCACTTAATTTACGGGTAGTGGCCGGCGTCCGATATTAGAAGTAACACTTTATTCTTCTTAACCCGGATGATCATATCGTAAAGTCCTGGTCCTTTGTCAACGTCTGTTTACAAGTGCAAATAAAGAGTTTTTGAACTCCGGCCTACTCAACAATTAAGGACTTCCGTTTGTTTTTGATCTAAACAAAAGAAAAGATGCCTTTGGTTTTTGTGAGAGGTTTTTCGAGATAGCTTTCACTTAGCTTCTTATGTATATCAAAGTATGATAAAAGCATCTGTAATTGTTTATTTACTACTTTAACTCCTTACTTACTTACTTACTCCAGTAACTCGCTCATATAGCGTTATAAGTATGAAAAATATGAAACAATGAATCTTTATAATCGCGTGGACTGAAACACCGGGACGAATATGGCATAAATTGTCTCAAAGGATCAAGTCTACTAGGTACATGGCCGGTATAAGAGCACAACAGATTTCAACTTTCAGTTTCAAAATTGAAAAGAATATTTATCCCTTACGATATGCATAGGTGTATTTGAAACTACAGAATTTAATATGTTGGTGGGGTATCGCTGTAATGAAAGGAGAAAATGTGCATCGAGTCTGAGGCATCTTGATAGACGAGGACGAATCTCAGGAATGTCTCCATTGAGACTGAAGTGCCTAAGAATGTTGAGAATTTTTACAATAAAAACTAATATAAAACGTGTCTGACTTAATCCACGAATGTTTTGAGGGTACACTAAATAAACCTGATTTTTTTTACGGTCAAATTATTACAAGATTCGAGACAGAAAAACGAAGTTCTAATGTTTTTTTTTTTTTTATGATTAATGGGTCGGCTCTTGACCTCGAAACTAACATAAGCAAGAATGAGGTCTACGATGGAGCGAGCCTACCCAGAAGGTGCCTATTAACTCTCTTCTTGAAAACAACAGGGTCATAGCTCAGCGGAAATACAGACGCGGGAAACTGATTCCAAATTTTGGCTTGAGATGATGATTCTGTAATTCTTTAGTGTACACAATAGAAAACATAAAGAAAAAGATGTTATAAAGTACATGTACAAAGGCGAGCTTAACCCTGAAAGAGTTTTCTACCAGCAAACCTTTGAGTATAGGAAAAAGCCATGAATCAACTAATTCTAGTGTAAAATAGGTACTAAGAATAGAATCAGTTGAACTTTCCCAGGTATTTTTTCTAATTTCGTATGGACGTGAATAATAAGATGCATTTTATTTTTTTTATCGATCTCCTGAGGTTTACTCTACATATAAAAAGGTACACTTCAAAAAAAAGGTTTCAGCGATAAGGTCGCCCATTGTTGCACATTAATTAAGAACTGTTTTTGTTACTATTGTGTTTCTTTTTGGTGTACAATAAAGTAATATTCTATTCTATTCTATTCTATTCTATTCTATTCTATTCTACACTTTAACAGTAAACAATGTTTTTTTTTATATTGCAATCATCCCCCAAGCAACAGGCGTCACATTCCCTACATCCGGCTGGAGGTTTCCACCGGGAAAGCAGCCACTCGTGTAATTAGTAGAAACGAGAGCGAACAGTTCCGAGTCGAATCGCACAACAATTACTAGCCAGTGTGCTCGTGCGCTGGTTTAAAGTAAAGGCGAAGGAGAACATACTATTAGACCCCTCGCAGACTGCAGACTTTGTATCGGCCGATAGTTGAGACGGAACATACTTCGGCTCGCAATTAAATGGAGAAGTAAGCCGATTATATTTCGTCTCAACTATCGGCCGATAGAAAGTCTGCAGTCTGCGAGGGGTCTAAAACAGACCTTTACATCACTAAACTATCAGCTTAATTGGCATATTAGGAGAGCAAAAGCAGCCCTTACTTCCGATCTTAAGGTATATTGTATGGACTCTAATCTGATCGTGAACCTAATGGGGTTTTCCGTCAACAAAATAAGTTCGTATGAGTCAGTGGCCAACTCTGGTGACGGAGTTTTTAGGCCGCCTTAAAGCCTGCGTCATGGCGACTTAAATAGCCGGGACCGACAATTTAACGTGCCCTCCGAAGCACGGAAGCGCTCAGATGAAAATGCCACTGGCGTTCACCCATCCACTTCCAGACCGTTTCAAACGTTGCTTAACTCTCAAGTCAACAATCTATCAAGAACGACTAAGCAAGCACGCACACGGGCGCTTCCACAAAATTATATGCGCATTGCCAGTACTCTCAAATAGGGAAAAAACATAGTGAATTGTGATGTTCTGAACTGATAAAGTTCAGAGACATGGTATCAGTCAAGTGTACGATCCGAAAGAACTAGTGGCGCAAGAAGCACAGAAACAAAAGCTGGTAACAATACACTAGAATACAAATTGGTCATCACGCATAACAGGGTCAGCGAAAGCTCAAATTTCACACCCAATTAGTAAACTCGATGACCAAGTCCCAAAAAAGGGTGCACAATACACAATCGACACTGGCTTTGAGGATTTTAATTTTCAGGAAAAAACCTTTCAACTCACGACCACACTTTTCATTGGCTGTGTGAAATACAAGATCGTAGTACAAAGAACATTAAAAGATCCGACCAGATTGAAGCAATTGACGCAGTGTAGGATTACGTAAGGATTAAACTCGTGTGTGTGGGGCTAGAATGAAAGACGAGAGGCAGATAGGTAGATAGGTAATTCTAAAAGGGTGTATTGTAAGCCGATTAGTCGAAAGAGGCTTAACATCTTCCTATGTAGGTTCGGCCAATTAGGAAGCGAAAGATTATCTTAAAAGCTGTAGCTCTCCGTGAAAACGTTTGCATAAAAACAAATAAACTACAATCTAACAATGATTTAGTCACCCATCTTTGCATCAAATAATCACACCTCAAAGAAAAGCAATCTTGATTATCTGATATTTTTTCCAATTAATTTCCCCAAGCATATAATCAAAATATCTCACACGCTAACGCTCCTAACATAAACTAATTGCCAATAAGTCAAGACAACGCGCGCGCATCTGCGCATGCGACGGTACGTTTCACATTCGCGCCGCGAGCCGCCCGGGCACTACGCCAGCGGGTTAATAGCACCACGACACCCTTCGTACCAACATAACATCAGTGACCAATAGTGTTCAACGCTCAAAAAGCGAACTTTTTTGAATTTGGAATCGTGTGACAGTGACATCGGGTCTCGGGGTACCGCCTCAGGCTTACGCTTGCCCAAGCTTGGACGGGGGTGTCGTGGCGTGTAAGTGACGGTGTGTTTGTGGCATGGGTTGAGGATGGGTGCGGGACATAGTGCGGAGGGCGACGCCGGCGCGTACGCGAGCGACCCGCCCGCCCGCGACCGCAGGAAAACTCATAGCAGACGGCGGAGGTAAGCAACTTTTCTCAGGCTCTGATTGGTTCATTCAGCTCATGATCATGTTTTTTCAGCGATCTGATTGGTAGATTACTATAAAACAAGCTTTACCACGAAGCCAGCAAGATCACGTTTTGAGAATAATATTAATTGACGTCAGGATTCCGTGGCCGAGCGTTAAGACACTCTGGCTTTAGGAGGATCGTCTGATCGTCGCGGGTTCGAATTCCGTCGGCATCGAAAATTTTGGACTTTTCATTCCTCACTAATATTTATAACATGGGATCTGTAACCTTCTCTTGAATATCCCATAGGGCTGTTTTATTTTAATAACATGAATGTAACAATAACGAAAATATCTAAAAATTTGCTGCAGTAGGAGTTTTTTAAGACCATATAGGTCATAAAGTCTGAAATTACACAAGTTTAATTTGCAAAGTATTTTAATTAAGCCACTTAATAATTGCTTGACTATAAAGTTTTATCTAATTAATCATGATATCGATAAAAATACATTCTAAGTGCTCCAGTTATAAAAATAATAGGCACCGTATCTAGCATCTAGCACGCTATGTCTGAAGCCTAGATTATTAGTAATGGATACTACTTTATTACATACGGTATAAGGTTTCAAATCGCGTGTTATAAATAAGCTATCGTATCGAAAGCTTACCCAAAAAGCTACAAATAATAAAACAGAAGGTTATATTCCTAGTTCGTAGGAGTAAACGGGACGGGAGATGGAGTTTTTAGGTCGGCTAAATGCCACTCCATGTACCTTGGTAGGGTAACGAATGCCACAAGCATAAAAAAATATGACCCAACGATTCAGACAACGGCTGGACAATAATTAAAAGCATACAGGTTGTAAAGGAACTACTCAAAGAATCTTTAGCAAAAGTTCAAGGCTCTTAGTTAGTAGAAGCTCTAGTATAAGTAGCTCTCATTAGAGTAGATCAGATAGTATTTGACCTCACTCTGCCTAATAGATAGATAGATTTACTTTTCGAGAAATACAGAGCCCGGCAATGAGTTCCATAATTTGGCAATGCGTATGAAAAATGTAGAATCAAAACGCGTTGTACAAACTCTGGGAATAATTAATTAATAACTTAGATCGTTTCCTAAAGCGACAGAATAACGAATTAAGTTATTAAAGTAATATGTAATGCATGGATAACTTAATAGGTTGCTTACAAAGGAATGTCAAGATAATAGTTGTGAGAGCCGATTGCAGGAGTTTTTCATTAATTTTCATTCAATTATACGCTTCGAAGGAAGATAATTATGAATTTTGTAATTTTAAAAGTTATCAGATTGTAACATTTTAGTAATAAGTAGATATTTGTTACGTGACATGAACTATTATAGCTTCATTTTATTATTATCCAGCTAACTGAATTATTAAGAACATTATTTTAATACTTTATTCATTTTTATTTTAAGCCGACTTCAACAAAAAAGGAGGCTCTCAATTCGTCGGGATTTTTTTATGTATGTTCTCCGATTAGTAACCTGTACCGATTTGGAAAATTATTTTCTTGTTTGAAAGTGGATTCACAGGGGATAAGGATAGGTATGAGGAATTAATAGTAACTTATATCACAAACCTCAAAAACCCTCATGTCATTTTCGACCTTATTCGAACATTGAAGACTGTTTTCTTTTTAGTTTTAACGTAATTTTCATGTTATTTTTTAATATTTTGTAAAAATTGTTAAAAAATGGATGTCTTAGATAAATAGATCCACCCACTGCTGAGTATAGGCACAGGTATTAGGCCTCCTCATTTCCACGCTAACAATTAGATAGAGATAGGAATGTCAGGAGTGATAAAATACTCTCTTCCAGATCTTCATTTTTATCAGCAAACATAGATCTAGTTCACTGTCCGTATAATCACCAAATACCATAATTTACTCGCAGAATGGCCCACAAATAGGGATGGAATCTGGGATTCTAAGAGCTTCCCAAGACCTAGTCGTTTGGCAGGCTTACTTGTTGGCGACCCGCCAACTACGATAAATATGCTGAGTTCTTCGAGGTAGGCAGAGGCAAGGCATAGCAAAGTGACGACAAAGAAGTGAAAACTTCTTCAGGCGCGTTTGGCAGTTTTGAGATGAGAAAAAGTTCTTGGATTCGCCTCTAAAAGGTCACGTGTGAGTCACGTGACTGCTCACCGACACCGGGTTATTGTCAAGTTTAAACCGTTCAAGTTTTCACTTCTGCCGGCACTCCTGAAGTGCTACCTTTTCTTTTTTTTTCAAATAAGGGTAATTTTTTTGTATTTTCAGAATTTGAAGTTTTATTCAATGAAAATGTTAGTAATTTGGGGTTTTAAAATTATCTGACTACCCCCTCAGACACCTTCAAAGGATCTGGAATACATAAAAAGATCTGAGAGAATGTCTACCGCTCCTTGGGGATACAGTCGTGACCCTGTTTTTTATTAATTCTTAAATTCCTCAGAGCTAGGCCTGCTGTGAGAAACTGCTGATAACAAAATGGTACCCAAGATTTTGTATTGTACGATCAAGATAGAACACTTTTATCTACAGAGTTAGTCACAAAAAGGACTCGCGAGTCCCGCATGGTGTTTTTTTTTTAAGATCACAAAAGGTCAGGTTACAAATAACTTCCATGACTGTAGCCCATGGCCATTTCAATTGAGCTGCAAGTAATTGTTACTAACTAGGGCGGTGCTCCAAGCAACATGTAGAAAATATTACATGCAATTTATTTTATACTTACAACTATTATTTACTAACACATTTAGTGCCAGTGAAATGGTATATGCGCAATAAGCAATTTCTTTAGGAGGACGGTAAATAGTAGCAGTGAACGCGTTAATCAGGCACAGAGGTTAGTAAAAAAAAATATCAGTCTTGAAAATTTCTATGGAAAACCATTTGCCCTGTTCAAGGGATGTTTCGAGCCGCACAGTGGACCCCACAAAATGTGACGCGAAGCAAGGAAGACCCAGGATGAGATGGCGTGCGGAGCTGGACTCTCACCTGAGAACATGGCCTGTTACAGCGTTGGATCGCGAAGAGTGGAAGAAGGGAAGGAAAGCCGTTGCCCTGCAGTGGGACGAGAATGGCTAAATAATAAATAACTAGCTATCCGTTGCGGTGTTACCCGCGTTCCCTCGGGAAGCTTCACTTTCCCGGGATAAAATATAGCCTATGTTCATCAGGGATAATGTAGGATTCTAATGATGAAATAATTTTTCAAATCGATCCAGTAGTTTCCGAGCTTATTCAATATAAACAAACAAACAAACAAATATTTCCTCTTTATAATTATAATAATATCGACGACCTCTGTGGCGCAGTGGGTGAAAGCCCGCTTGGGACGCAGAAGGTTGCGGGTTCGATCCCCGCCGCGGGATAAATGTTTGTATGATCTGCAAATATTTATTTCGGGTCTGGGTGTTTCTATGTATAATATGTATGTATTTACAAACAAAAAGTATATAAGTAGTTTATCAGTTGTCTGGTTCCCATAATACAAGCTATGCTTAGTTTGGGGCTAGATGATGCTGTGTGAAATGTCCAGCATTATTTATTTATTTATTTAATTAATATTAGTATAGATAATGAGGGATGATTGCATTTAAACACAGATACAGTAGTTATACTGAACTGTAGTTTTAAATAACATGAATATCGAGGTTTTAATACCTATAACTGAAACCATGAAATATTTTTACAAAATAGAACCATTTCTCCCAAGAATGTTGTAAGTAGCAACTTGTATGAAATTCTCTTCTTCCCATTATTCCTCGTCTAAGTGAAACCATTCTTCAACCTCGCCCAGGTGTCGGGACGACGAACTCATAGATTAGGTACAGTCAGGAGTATATTGTTGTTGCAAAACATATTTTCTAAGATCGCAAAAATATGTTCAGAATTCGACTGGTGATTCCAGCGATTAGCAAGTTTAACCTTTTTTGTTCTAAATATTATGCAAGTATCTAGATTTATGGACAGAAAAGAAGATAATTAAGACCGGTTTCTCGAACGCTTTTCAAATTGACAAGCTGATTAAACTTGGATTACTTGGTCCTCACTCCTCATTGGTCGAATGACAGATTTGACCAATGATTAGTTCATTTTTAAGATGATTTGCGTTCAAGAAACCGGCCTTAAGTTATGGTTTTAACATGGATTAAGATTTCCATCTAGTGTTGATAGATAAAGATTTTCCCTGGGAATATAAATTTGATCATTTGATTTTATGTATTAAAAAAAACTAATTACTTTTGTATAGCTAAAGTTAAGTTATTTCAACACATATTTGATTAAGTTTGTCACTAACAAGATTGTTCACTCACCCGATATTGGATTAAATAAAAAGCCGTGTTGGCCGAATGGGGTTGTACCTCGACTTTTAATCCGAAGGTCGTGGGATCGAATCCCGGCCGTGCATCAATGGATTTTGCGTTTCGTAAAATTTATATGCGCTATAACACGAGCTCTTAACGGTGAAGGAAAACATCGTGAGGAAACCAGTTAGTATTCTCATAGGCGGCGATGGGCTTGCAACCTGTCACGTATGGAATACTAACTTCTGCAAGATGTGGGCATGTATCAAATATGTATTTGTACATGCCTCTGATTACCCCCTTAGACATCTTCAAAGGATCTGGAATATAAAGATCTGAGAGAATGTCTACCACGCCTTGGGGATACAGTCGTGACCCTGTTTACGTTTTTTAAAAAACTTCAACAAGGTACAATACAACTCCCTACGGAGCCATGTTACTTTTGCAAAAAACAACACAAAGTTTCATACGCGATAAAACTCACATTTCGTCGTCTAAAAAATAAATTAAAAAGCGAGGGGTCGTAAAGAGGGTTATTACACCCCAAGAGGCGTTTTAATTAGTAAAAAGGATTTTAAATGAGGATTAAGTCAATTTTGAAATCCCACGACAGTTAAAAGTACCCATCAACTCTATATTGCCTAGCTAGAGTCTATGTATAGATTTAAAAGCTTAAATAGGCTCACGACTGTTTTATCAAGATCGGATACATCCTATCTTAGATCTTCGGACATAGATTTTAGTTGAAGATGTTTTCATATCAAATTAACGTATTAGTTGGTAAGATAATAGCTTGAAAATGTCGAACGGATTTCACTATTTCAGTAATAATTAAAAAAACTATGAATACGATTCGAGTAAGGGAAAAAACAACTTTCTCCTTAGTGTTTTATATCGTATTAATTTTTATCAATGTACCTAAAACGTGTCTCTTCCTCTTTTTCGATTGCTGTATTGTTTATTTTTTGCATTGATGTGTGTGTGCTTATGCAGTAAATAAAGGAATGACTACTGTTCTATGTCTATGAAAAGTTACTATTATACAGACAACAAAATTGGGAAATTCGGGACAAACAGAGTGCTTGCATTAATCTGTGGCCTTTATAGATAGATAGATAGTGTTTATTGTTGAAGAGATTACATTTGTTCTGGTTAGTAGTGTCTTAAATCCTATATTAGGTTTATCTTGACACTAGAGTTCTCTGATATAATTTATGAACACGCTCTACTGCATATACTGCTCGAAATTACCGGATATCTAATTAATTATGCTTTTTAGTACTTTTTTGTCCTAAAAACATGATCGCGACTTCATCCCAGAGACTTCACCCATAGAAATACTCTCAGATAACTCAAAATGCTTTTTTACACTTGAAAAGATCTCTACAGAGATAGTCAGATGCACATACATATTTATTTGTAATTCCATAAAGCATACATCATCTCAATGTTTCACAGCGAGATCCGAACACCGCTATCAAAGCAACCAGAGCATATCCTAACTGGCCAGCAGCTGCCCACCCGTTATCAGTTTTTGTGAGACCTCATTCACATTGCATTTTGAACCTAAACTCAATCGCATAGAGCATCTTATGCGAGAAAAATACCAGACATGTATGTATATCTGGAATGATTTATAAATTGTATTTTGAACCTACACTCAATCGCATAGAGCATCTAATGCAATATAAGGAGGTATAATATGTATGTATAACTAGAATGATATACAACATCGGAAGCTATCTAGAAAATAAAATTAGCTTTCTCGGAATTGTGCTCAGTTATAGACAATGTTTTTGTAGTGTTGTTTTGGGGTATATTTTTATTTTCTTGTATGAGAGCAAAATGAAAATTCCAATACGATCTCTCTCATTTTGGCCATCTGTGACTAGGCCATCCTGACTGGGTCGAAGTTAGGTTAACATCAGAACCCTGTGGTCGAGCAGCAGCTGGATGCTATCCTAAATGTTTAGTGACTCGTAGGTGACGCAGCATGGTGTGCTTCTTTTTTTTTTATGATGAATGGGTCGACTCTTGACCTCGAAACTTACATAGGCAAGAATGAGGTCTACGATGGAGCGAGCCTACCCAGAAGGTGCCTATTAACTCTCTTCTTAAAAACAACAGGGTCGTAGCTCAGCGGAAATACAGACGCGGGAAGCTGATTCCACATTTTTGCAGTGCGTATAATAAAAGAAAAAAAAAATTCTTTCTAAAAATATAAAGAAATAGACATAATGTAAAATTCTTCAGGATGGAACATACCCTTTCGCTAGCTGCTTCTATGCTACGATAAAAATATCCTAGTAGTTACTCAATGATTACCTGCAACAATGAAAAACATAACATTAATTAATTGCCACCATGCCGCTGGAATGCTTCCATATTTTGCGTTCATGATACCATTATTTTTCTAGGAAATTTATACAGACAGTGTCACAAACTATTAAGGCTTGTTACCTGTGTAACGTAAAACGAAATAAAAGCAAAAGCTAATAGTGGCGGTTGTTTTTGTCTGTCTAATTTATATACAAACTATTCTAACATTATAATAGAGAGTTAAGTGAGTTTGTGAGAAAACAAACAGTGCATTATGAAGATGTCTTCAACTCCTGATGAATAAAGGCAAGAGGTTGCGGGTTCGATCCCTGCGGCGGGACCAATGTTTGTATGATCTACAAATATTTGTCTCGGGTCTGGGTGTATATGTATAATATGTATGTATTTACAAACAAAAAGTATATAAGTAGTATATCAGTCATCATAGTACCCATAACACAAGCTCTGCTTACTTTGGGGCTAGATGATGCTGTGTGAAAAGTCCAGCATTATTTATTTATTTATTTAATATAGTAGGCTATAAAGTAAATAAAATATCATGAATTACGGTCTAATCTAAAACTAAAGGAAGGGTCAAAACTAGTTTTTATATTTCAAAGTGCCTACTATCACTGGTCCAACAGACAACTAACTTTATAAGCGAGGCAAATATTTCTGCATATTAGTTTAATACAACAGATAAACAAAGAGCTCGGTGCGAATGACAGTCGCAATCTCTTAATTAGCTAAGTAATTTTGCGTATAACCGAGCTGCCGTGTTCCCACTCCAAATGGGGTGTGGCTAGACCGTCAGCGGAGAAATTGTCCAAAGTTTACAAATTACGACTGAGCCTATCTTTATCTGAAATGATAAGTATCTTCAAGTATAATTAATAACGGTATTCACAAACATTACTGGTCTCATAGTGCGCGCGGACGCACAGGGTTCCAAAAATTAGATGATACTGGAGTGGCGATTGGCACTGAGAAATGCCTTACTTCGCATAGTACTGCTAGTTTACTGAGGCAAGTATTGTTTGTCAATGAAGAAAAAGAAATAAATTCTATACACGAAAATATGCCTTTTTGACGTGACAACGTCTTATAATTCGATAGAGCCGGCTGCACGCACGAAAAAATGCGGCGTTACCTCGCTCTGAGGCGTTCCATGTAAGGCTTGAAGTGCAAGCGAGAGCGCGGAACGAGCGACAAAGAAGCACAAACGTTGTCACGTTCAACTATCGTCAGTAAACCGACTTTACAGACAACACATTTTTTGGGATAAGCCGTAAGTGTTTTGGAACTTGGAATTTGAAGCCACGACCATATCCTTGGCGTTATGAGGAGGGAAGAGAGTCGTGTAACGAGAAGAATGTTAGGTTTGAATGTAGAGGAATGTAGCAGAAGCGGCAGACCAAAGAAAAGATGGATGAACTGTGTGAAGGATGATATGGGTACGAAACGAGTGAGTGTTAAGATGACGGCTGATAGAGCGGAGTGAAGAGGAAAATCTGTTGTGCCGAGCCCACATAAAAGTGGGATAAGGGCAGGGAAATGATGACCATATCCTTGGCACCGCTTTATCAAACTAATAAGCTAATGTGCAATTGACGCGATGGTTGGCATTTTGTGGGAGTACTTTACAGCTTTTCGCTTCTATGTAACTCCTATACGACTTTGGCCTTCCGTGTACGACACCGGATCTCAACGCGCAAATGTCATAAAATCTGTCATTAATCAAAAGAATTCATCGTCCGTGGACGCGTTCTTAAAAAAGCGAGTAATTACCGCATTCTGCGGCATAAATTAGAAATTGTTATTACTCTCGAGATAAAAACATCGCATTCTGTGTTTTAGTACGTTTTCTGTCAGTATTATTCCGATCTGCATGATATTCGTAAAAATAATGAAAGATTGCGCAACAATAACATAGTCATGTCTCAAAACTGGGGGGCTAGCCAAGATGACATAGATTCGCTTCCATTCAATTGCTACTATCAACACTGATTTGGCGATGTTGCACTCATTTTGCACTTGATTCTGCCATAGATTACAAAGAGTATGTATGAAAATAACGCGTCATAATGAATAGAATGGAAAAATTGGTAGCCAAGATGCCTTTTTGTCAGTCGCTATTGATACTTTGTTTACATTTTTGATCGATGACAAGGCGGCCGCAGAAACCCAGTAGAAATCGCCAATTGACGTCAAATTGACGTCTTGCCACCAAGACTTGTATTTTTAATTCGTAATTTCTAATTAAATAATGTGAACAAGAGGGGCCGATGCTGAATCAGGGAGTCGCCAGCAGTACTCGTATACGGCGTGAAGCTGTTGGAATCTACAAGGGAGACCAACTTCAAGTCATACGTGTTAAGGGTGGCTGCTAAGTACAAAGACGTATTCCTTGCTCCAGATTTTTGGACAGCAGGAGTCGTCTACCGACGGTACAGGGAAGAGCCGTTAATGAAAAAGAAAGTGCCTGACTAGTGTAGTGTAGTGTGGTGTATTATTTATATGTATGTTAGTCTGTAAGGTATTTATAATATGGTCCCACCCAACCTTCTCATGCCTTCTTCAAAACTTTTATTTACTTATGTAAATCAGTTAAGTAGGGCACTGGTGACCTGTACCACAGGTTTATTCTATACCTATTCCAGGCACCAGTCTCTCACAAAACGGGGTTTTATAAGTAGGTATCCTGTTTTAATTATTTTGGTTAAATTCATTATTTTCTAAGTAGATTTGTTGTTTGTTGTGTATATATTTTTGTGAGAGAGAAATAAATAAATATTACCACAGATTTGTACTTTCTTTCCGCTACAATTCTTACGCACATTTCTCGCCTCGTTACTCATTACATTTCTAAGCTCGCCTAAGACTAGAGTAACTACATTCACCAATCCTTCCCCAACCATCTTTCTCAGACATAGGTACCTAATCACCTCATACCTACAACGACTTTTATTCGTCATCTCTGCGTGATCCTACCATCTCAATCTTATGCCTTTCTCAACCTTCTTTCACTCCTCACTTTCCTAAACACACTGTATATCGCACTTTATCATTCAGAGTTACCCTAAACACATTCGTTGATTCTATGCAATGCTCTAATTTCTATAGCAATCACTCTATCGCCACAATATAATCCACTGATATTCTTATAAACCGACTGTTCATACACTACGAGTAGGATCCGCCTGCCCTAATAGAGGTTTAAACTTATAGTTAAGTAATTCAATTTCATTACCTACAAATAAACGTACAAAATATTTATTACTGATTAGGTATGTACTGTACAATGAAACATTTTATTTGCAACACACAGGAGAAAATAGGTAATATATCCACTGCACGAAATACGTATTATCCTTATGGTTAGCTCCACTGCCTACAAAGACCGCACGGTTCCACTCAATTGACGTTTTTTCTCCACCACAGTTCACACAGCTTTCATTGACCTCTTCGAGTTACTCCGGTTCCGGTGTCAATCGATGACTGAAGGTGGCAGACACTTGCGTGGAAAGCAGGAGAAGGCGCAGTAGTCGTTAAATTGTATTGTTGAGGTCCTGTGCTCCACATCTTTATATTTTACCACGGCAATATATATTATCTAAAATACATTTTCATTTTGTAATGCCGTGAGTTCTTTTTGGATTCGGATACTGTTAGATCGATTCCTCTAGCTAGGTGCGGATGCTTGGCGTTGGCAAAAGAATATTATTACTAATAATTAATATTTACAAATTCACACAACAACACAGAAAATTTTGAGTTTAATTTGACATCGCAAAAATCGCTAACCATAAACAACTTTCCATTTGTGCGATGGAATGGTCTATCGGCGCGTCAATGGTAGTTTGCTACTATATGGAATTCTGTGGCAACTTTCCATCCTCGATTGTGTCAATTAGACGTTTTGATAATGCCAGGAACTCACCTGCTGCGATATTTGACATAAAATATATGCAGTGCTATACAAATCGCGCTAAATAAAGTCATGCGCCGCTCGTGAGTCATAGTCATTAACTAGCTATTCTCTTTCTATTGCGTTTTCTACTTGTATTTTGGCTAAGGCCCCTGTTCATCATTTTGTCTGTTTATCAAGTATGACTTTTCATTTTATGTGCTTTCTTCTGTTATGAATACCGTAAAGTTCATACACCGTAACAATAACACTATACAAGTACATGTTATTAGTTTGTAAACACGTACGTAGATATGCGATTTCATAATACCTAAACTGAACACGCTAGTTGGATACTGTTTGAAATATTATTGAGGAGAATACTCGTACTAGTAAAAGTTCCGGAAAGTTTGCAACTTCTAGCCTTGTTAGGAATACTAAAACTGGCGATCCTACATTTAGTCACATTATTCTTAAATGATAAGTGTTTGCTCACATTCGTCTGTCGTGTGCTAATGGGTCTTTGAACTGAAATCAATATGATATTGGAAAAGCATTCGAACACAGCTTATATTTGCTCAATATTTGTTCTATCCAATTCCTAAGAGATATATGAGGTTACTGTTCCCTAAGATTGTAGGCATAGGCACTTGCCGCCAACCGTTTAGGCACTTTGCTTCAGTGATTTGAACTATGTTTTGTATCTTTAGTTTGATTCAAATATAATAAATAAATAATGCTAATAAATAAATATAATTTTTTATTTCAAAATGGACTCATAACATCGACTCCATAATCGTTATGAGAGATATTAATTTTGTACTTTTTCTATTCTGACTCATCATTCCCCTGCCCTTATCCCACTTTTATGTGGGGTCGGCACAACAGGTTTTCCTCTTCTACTCCGCTCTATCAGCCGTCATCTCATCACTCACTCATTTCTTACTCTTAGCATCCTTCACATAGTCCATCCATCTTTTCTTCATCTCTTCTGCTACATCCCTCCACATTCAAGCCTAAAATTCTTCTTGTTACATAACCCTATTTCCTCCTCATAACACCTATTACTCCTCAACTTATCCGTCACTTTCGCAACATTCAAACTTCCTCTAATATACTTTTTCTATACTGACTTACCAATGATATTCATTGATATTTCCTTCTACGATTTGTCACGGACAATAAATGGCATGATACAAACGTCACTTTGACAGCATGTTCTCAATGATCTGTCAGCGCTGTCGCCGCCCGCTTGCACTCGCGCGGTCGCAAAAAGTTGCTCATCGGAGCGTAGAGGCCTCTCTCGCGTTTCTCCACCGCATACTTCACGATGACACACATGTTCTGTATCTTTCACGGTGCGCAAGCGCAGCGAGGATCGATCCTTATCTTACTGCATTTTCACTTGCTTTGTTCGATATAAAACAAGTATGGTTTTTGAACCCACTGAGTACAGACTGCAGAATGCAAAGAGAAGATAAAATCTGGGAGAATGTCTACCGCGCATCGGGGATAGGTAACCATCGTGATCCTTTTTGTATTTTTTTTTTCAAATATAAGATTTTGGATTTTTCATAGAATAGATTTTAAAATGTGACATTGGTCTGGGTGTAAAGTGCCACAAACTTATCTGGACCAGTGGCCAAAGGAGGTGACTATGGCTTTTACAGTAAAATTTATTTTCCTGCCAACACTAAATGCGCTAACAGCGCCTCACCGGTTCAGATAAGTTTATGGCACTGTAATTTTTGTATGCTATTATAAAAATCTTTGAATGAACCCCTTCTATATCTAAAAGAGGGTCTACTGCTATGGGACACACACACACACACACACACACAGATTTCGTGATCGTGGACAATTTTCTTACAATAAATTCAACGAAATTGATAATTTAATTCCCAATTGGAAATGTGCAAGAAATAAAGACTACCACTTCCGTATTTTCCACACGCACCACGTAGTGTATACCGTATCAACACTATTTCTCAGTCACGCTGCGTTAGATCAACAAGAATAATAACCAAAAACCTACCAGTGAACGTTATTAGAGTTTTGCACGTATCAAATTCGTGTTCATCAGTATTAAATGACTCTGTAGGAACTTTCATCGCTACGCTTGAAATAGAAAAAAAATATTGCTCGATTTTACACAGCATCATCAGCAGAGGTTGGCAACTATATGACTGATATAGGTACTACTTATATACCATGATATTTACTAGGATTTACCATGATTCACTGTTTTTTTAAGTTACTGCAAATTCTTCCTTGATCATGGCAAAATATCGGGGAGCTCATCGAAAATTTGGATACCGGCAAGTAGGATTCTGTGGCCGAGCGGTAAGGCACTCCGGCTTTAGGAGGATCGTCTGATCGATGCAGGTTCGAATCCCGTCGGAATCCAAAATTTTGATAAGACTTTTCATTTCTTAATGAAATACCAAGTGTGGATTAGCACTATAAAATTACAAAAATTATAAAAAATTATAAAACATCGGGAAACTCAAACATCATTTAATCTTGGTACATACATATCCCGTTATTAGTTTAAAAGTGTGATGGGCCCTCTACATATTCGGCGAAGATAGACGAATGCCGACGGTGACGAACGTGTAGAGGGCCTCATCGCCTTTATTCGCCTGTCATCTATCGGCGAATAGTTCGGCGAGTGTGTAGAGTGGCCGTTATACTTATATACTTTTTTTATACACGCAAAACTTAAAACCACATTTTTTGGCGGTTAAATTGTATATTAGATAAGCTCGAGTTTTATATAAACCGTGTTAGACATTGCTTCACATCGATTCACCATTATATGGTCTAATTACACAGTATGCAAATACGACGCGTAATTTCCATAATGCTAGACATTTTCACTTTCACAAACCTTAATTGCGATGTGGGCTTGTACAGTTACATCAAGATTGTACATACATACGTTTTTATGACAAATGAAATGATATTTTCTAAGCTAGCTCTTGTTGCCTCAAAACCTCTTTTGAATCTTACTGTAAGCCAGGACCGGCAACCGTTTTCCAAAGAAAAACATATTTTTATTGCTACTCGTTACATGAACAGTGTTATGCAAATACATTGTGCCTCACTCCGAAACATAGGCTAAATACTAAATATTATTTAGTCAATCTCCTCCCACTGCAGGGCAAAGGCCTCTTTTGAATAATATTATTCAAAAGATTTTTTAGATTTATATTTAAAGTAGACTGCACGAACAGCACTCCAAAACAGCACGATAGCTCAGGTATTATGAGCATGCCGTGCGATTCAATGACCATAAACTGTATTACGACATGACTTGAGGCCATGGCTCATGAACTCATGATGAAGTCGTCAATTATCATTCCAATAAAAGCATGAGTTATCATTGAACGTAACAAACATAGACATGATATGACTGACACGAGAAATTACTCACTTAAAAATATTGTCAACTAGCTTCTTCCCGCGAGCTCGTGTGTAGGTACTTTCTGATACCCGCAACAGAGAGTTTGACTGTGAGTCAGGATGTACTCGTTTTAAACTGATTGGATTGGTTACAGGTACTGGGTAGTATCATTATACTTATCTGCTCTACTGTATAGCTGTTTATTTAAAAGCAGGGAAGTTGCCAACAATTATGGTTAATTAATTAAATGAAAATAGGCGTGTAGCCGCAGGGCTACACAGAGTAAAGGAGTCTATTCAGGAATGACATATGCATGGTTGCCAACTAAAAGGCACAACACTTACCCCGTTCACACCCAGAGCACTCGACAATACTCTACAAACCCTATGTTATATTTTTATATTTAGCAACTATATAAAATTATATTTTTTAACAGATAGAGAGAACAATTTTAATAAAATAAATATGGCGACGACGAGGCCGGCCGAGAAGGCGTTGGCGGGACGATTCCGACAGGTACGAGAGAGAGTGATGGGAAATCCCCAGAGATAGAGACGTGTGGAAATTTTTTAAAGGGGGATTTTTTAATTTTTTTACCTTTGCCTAGCTTTGGGACACCATGAGTTGAGAAAAAAAAGTAAGTGCACGAAAGGGAACTCTTTGAAGACCACTTAAAACTCTTTACCAAGCACTGGTTTTAAAGAACTAGTGACACTACTAGTATCATCATCATTTTCCTGCCCTTATCCCACTTTTATGTGGGGTCGGCACAATAGGTTTTCCTCTTCCACTCCGCTCTATAAGCCGTCATCACTCACTCCTTTCGTACCCATATCATTCTTCAAACAGTCCATCCATCTTTTCTTTGGTCTGCCTCTTCTGTTACATCCCTCCACATTCAAACCTAACATTATTCTCGTTACATGGCCCTCTTCCCTCCTCATAACATGCCCACACACTACTACTCTTATAAGGAGAAATAATGCCCCCCTTTTAGTAAGAGGAACGGATAGAACATTAATTTTCCAACTGTACAATGTATTGTCAGTTTATGTTGATGATAATGATAAGAAATAGGTTCAATGTGCATGTGAACAGGCCTATAGGGTGGAAACGCCTAAGGATGACTAACCTACATAATTTATGTCTGTAGATAAACAAACTTGTGTACTCCGCATTCCTTTGCAACCACACTGATATCACATAAAGTTTGTAAGTATAAGTAGTACATACAATACATAGAAAATACCCAGACCCGAGACAAATATTTGCAGATCATATAAAAATTTGTTCCGACACGAAAATTAAACCCGCATCTCTTGCGTCAGGCTGGCCGAAATATTACAAACACAGCTCAAACTCATGCACAATACTATGACTGTTTATTCAGACATACTCATAAATTTTCAGTTAGAAACGGAATATCCAGACTTATATCCATAATCACCCAAAAGCGAGACTTAGATCACTCTATTGACGAATAGCCGTCAGACTTGGCACAGTGCCAGGCAGTGTGTAAGCAAGCTTGTGCAAATTTATTGCTCCACTCGTATGTCAGATCTTTTTAACCGACTTCAAAAAAAGGAGGAGGTTCTATGTTCGGGTGTATGTATGTTTTTTTTTTTTTTTTTTTTTTTTTTTTATGTATGTTCACCGATATCTCCGTCAGTTGTGAACCGATTTCCAAAATTATTTTTTTGTTTGAAAGAGTATGTTACCATAGTGGTCCCATAAAAATTTTACTCCTGAGGGATGGATAGTTTTCCCGTAAAACAAAAAAAATCACCGAACTTTCCGAAAAATGTGGACCGATTTCCAAAATTTTTTTTTTGCTTGAAAGGGTGTGCATTTCTAGGTGGTCCTCATACTTTTTTTTCCTGAGGGATTGATAGTTTTCCTGTAAAACTCAAAAAACCTCATTCTCACTACACAATCTGAGTCAAACATTGAATAGTTTGACATGTTTATACTCTCGAGGTGGTCCTATATAAATTTTATTCCTGAGGGATTGATAGTTTTCCCGTAAAACTCAAAAAACCTCATTCTCACTCTAACTTCTTTAATCTTGACTATTCCAATATCTAACCTAACCTACTATATTATTTACACTTACACTTTATTTACACAGTGTTTATTTACACTAAAAATTGAAAAATAAAAATTTTTGAAAAAAAACTTGAACCGACTTCACATAACACATACAGACACTAAGAACCTTCTATGTACCTACACTAAAAAGAGAAAAATAAGAATATACGCATGCAATTATTATTTACAGTATTCAATTAATAAATTATTACGTTATATTATAGGTATTTGAAGTCGGTGCCAACTATTCTACTCCAACTACTCGATACAATTTTGCACCCAAGTTCTATTGTACTCGTAATTTCTTCTTAGATGTAAATGCATAGTTGGCACCGACTTCAAATACCTATAATATAACGTAATAATTTATTAATTGAATACTGTAAATAATAATTGCATGCGTATATTCTTATTTTTCTCTTTTTAGTGTAGGTACATAGAAGGTTCTTAGTGTCTGTATGTGTTATGTGAAGTCGGTTCAAGTTTTTTTTCAAAAATTTTTATATAAGTCACGAGTGCTTACAAGAACCAAACTGACACTCTATTTGCACAAGTTTGCATCATATTTAACAGATATGAAAATACGTGGATGTATCGCACTCTAGTTATACAATAAATAAATAAATAATACTGGACATTTCACACAGCGTCATCTAGCCTCAAACTAAGCAAATCTTGTACTATAGGAACCAGGTAATTGATATACTACTTATTTACTTTTTGTTTGTAAATGCATACATATTTTACATAGAAACACCCAGACCCGAGATAAATATTTGCAGATCATACAAACATTTTATCACGCGGCGGGGATCGAACCCGCAACCTTCTGCGTGCCAAGCGGGCTTTCACCCACTGCGCCAGAGGTCGTTAGTTGTTCATCATCTTCTTGCCCTTGTCACTTTATGTGAGTTCGGCACAATATGTACGCCTCTTCCATTTCCCTCTATCAGCTGTCACCTCAGCACTCACTTCCTTCTTACTTGTGTCACCTTTTCAGTCATCGCCTTAACTTGGTCAGGACGCGAGCTTACCCCCACAGAAACAACGTGCATGTGCATCTACATACATCTTAGAGTGTGAGACAGAACAACTAAACCATTAGGAACGGAGGCTTTAAGGCGGCCTAAAAGCTTCACTAGAGTTGGCCAGAAATTACTTTTTTATTTCTACAATGGAAAAGAGGATTACGTTTCAAAAAAAGCATAGCGATCAGCAGAACACATCCGCGACAAAACCATTCCGCTGTTCAACCGACAGCAACCAATCGCAATTCAAGAATCGTCAGTTTGAATTAATTCCACGAAATAGTTTCAGATCGGTCGGTCGCGGATTCGTTCCGCTAAAGTATGAATAGCTATGCAGAACACACTTTTGATAACTTCAATCATTGTCAGACAAACAAACAAATAAAGCATATCGAGGTGTGACAAATCAGTTTCCCCCTGTAATAGATTTAGCCAAACAAATACCCTCATTCACCCCTATTTGCGGGCAATCCACACTGACCTCTCAGTAAACAACGGATGCTAGAAAAGTTCCCAATCCCTCACGTATTTCGACAATTCATCACTTTTACGGGTAGTTTTATGAAACTATCAAATTCCGTGCCAGAATTTTATAACAAATAGTTTAGTTCTGGTGACAGCGATTTTACGGCGCTTTTGATAACCTTCTTACTATAAGTAATAAGAAGCTGCATCACTCGGTTTCACACGCGAGAAAATTCGCCATCGTTTTCTGTGACATGAGACTCAGTTATAGTTATCTCGCGTAAAGCGTTCCCAAGTTGTTAGATATAAGGCCATAATTACGTTTTACGAAAAGAAAACCGATTTCAATGTTGGACTCAGGTGTCAGATTTTTTGAATTTTAAGGGGAAACTATCTCAATCCCTCAGGAATAAATATTATATGTTAACACTTTGAGAGTATACCCTTTCAAACAAAAAAAATATTTAGAAAATCGGCGGAATTATCGCGTAACAAGATACAAAAACATACTGTTTTTTGAAGTCCGTTAAAAATATGCGTCTCTGGAAATATTTCTAATTACTTCTGTTTTATGGGTTAATAGAGAAAACATACTTAGGTACTTATATGCCAGTTAAAAACGTAAACCACAAATAGTTTCTATTAATCCTGTGATGTTTTGATTAAAATGATTGTCAAAGCGTAGCATGAGTTGCTCAGTTGACTCAGTTGTGCGTTGGCACTCGAACGGGACGGACGTCCATAAGCACCTGACAGTGTGCATTGATAAGTGGTTTCCATTGTATCATTATACTGTGATTATAGCCCTGAATACCAGGACGCTACATTGGCGACGAGTATAAAAACGTGAGTAAAATATCTATACAAAAATACTTGCTGAAAAAAAAAAAAAAAAAAGGTTAGGATAACCAAGTGCAGTGTTGGTTTATGACTTGTGAGTTTTAGATACGATAAAAGGAATAGAATATCACGCATTAATCGACAATTTGTGTGGTGTGTTTGAATCGATTATGAAAATAATTATAAATATTGTTTTTAAGAAACTTACCTACCTACATAAATAATTTAAAAGTTTATTCTTTTCATTGCTAGTAAAATTCTTTGTACATATCTAAAGTATATCCTATCAGTACCTTATAAAGGTAAATTGAATAAGTATTATAGGGTACCCAGGTACATTGTATTACAACTTAACACAAAGTAATACTTAAGTGGAATGATCAGTGATATTTTTATCTTATCGAATTAGGACTTTAAGACCAATAGGTAGTTAAAGTGCTGAATTATTTAAGCTCAATTTTACCACACTGCACGAAGTTACTGAACCTACCTACATGTAAGTAAGAAAGGTTTCGATTACAAGCGATGCAATAAAGCATTATTGAAAGCGCTAACCTCATAAAATGATAACAAAACAAATAAATACTAGCAAATAGACATGCTATTGATATTAAAGCGTTTGTCAGTGCTAACAAGAGGTAATCGAAACCACAGTAGTAGTAACTGATGGGAGAAGGATCATCAGTTTGGTACTAAAAACAAGTAGTAGGGAATTGGCAACAATTCGGTACTAAAAACAAGTAGTAGGGAATTGGCAACAATTCGGTACTAAAAACAAGTAGTAGAGGCAATAATTGGAATATTATTGGCCGGTACTAAAAACAAGTAGTAGGGATTGGCAACGCCATTCGGTACTAATAATGTAAGTAGTAGGGGCAATAATTGGAATATTATTCGCCGGTACTAAACAAGTAGTAGTGGATTGGCAAAGCCAATTGGTACTAGATCAATTAAATACCTAAGTAGTAGGTGCAATACAGTTATTAAAATAAATTGTCCAATGCTAAGTATATCAATAGAAATTGAGATAGAGAGATCGAGATCAGGATTGAGATCGGAATCGAGATCAGAATCGAGATTGGAATTGAGATCGAATTGAATTATTTGAACTTGAATTGAAATTTTAGCGATACTAGTGAATGCATTTCTCGGGTAATTCTTACATGAGTTTACACATAGTGTCGAATTTGGTAATCAAAATAAATATACTTATGGATAAAAGATTTTGAGGATAAATAATATTAATCATTACCTTACCGTCCTTATTAGGAACATAAAACAAGGGTACAGATTTCTAAAAGTCGATGACATCTGCAGAAGTTTGAAACTGTGTCGCAGAATATAATGAAGTCGGTAAAAAATAAATGAATACTTACAACATTATAAAACTTCATAATAATATGAATATCAAAGGGGTTGTTTTTCTTGACTATCTTTACTGATCAGATTTAAAATGACAAACCAACAAACACTCCCACTCAGATCAATCGATTTATCAAATCAGATAAATTGTAAGTTCTTTTAGTGTTAGTGTTTAGTTTAGTAGGCTTATGTCTATGTTAGTGTTAAAACTGTGAAACTTTCGATTGGGAAGCTTTCAGTCTTATCATTGTATTTATGACAGGATGAGATCGTGTAAAGGTTTTAGATAGGTATTCGAATATAACCTTACCTCGACATTTCGATCGGGTTGCACTGATCGTGGTCACAAGGTTACTGGAGAGGCGGGCACATGGTTTTAGTTTGTTGTGAAGGAAACTCAAAGTACCCTCACAAAGTGTTTAACAGTCGTCGGCACACCACCGACAGGAGTATTATTGTTATGTGCACATCACGCTCACAGTATCCGAAAATATGTTCGGAGATGCAATGATTTATTAATTAGGTACTGGATTCCACGTCAATGAGAGCTTTTATCCACATTTCCGGTTGAAATTGTTTTACCTTTTGATTTCCACCGCTTCATGGACAATTCTAGGGTAGTAGTCCTAACGCCTTTCAGTGGAAAGGAATTTTGGAGAATGGAACTCAATCCAGTGGTTTGGTCCTGATAGCAACAAATGTTTTCAGTCTTATCAGTTTCAAATGTATTGTAAGATTTTGCTACCAAAGTGCAAAGTGTAAAAGTTGGGCAAACGGCCTTTTAATAATTTGAATATTACCGAGAAATGCATGTCATTAGGTTTCAGATAAAATACCCTCCTACTATAAAAGGTGATGGGTGATACAGTCACTATAGAACAATAATATAAAACCAGTAAATAACCTAAAAATATGAATACGAGAACACAATTTGTGGAACATTTTGAGTGAAATGTCGAACTCATGCAGTGAGCAAACACAAAAGGTAGTCTAAACCGAGCAAAAGAAATAATTTTACAATTTCACACTAACGAAGATAACGCGTCATATAAAATGACAAGTAGGTGAAGTTTCAATCGAAGCATATGTAGGTTTTGTGAATATTATAACTATTGATGAAACTTGAAACTACCAAAAGGAAAATGGAGGAGACGACCACTTTGGTCGTCAAACTAACAAGAAAGTTTTCAAATAAGAATATAGACCGCGTTGGTGTTGGTACATAACTGGTAAATTGATATTGGAGTAACCTACAGTTAGTTAAGAACCATCACCGATTTTATTGTAGTATTGGAAAAAATAAAACCTCTTCATAGGTTTCACCAGTGGTGCTAAATTCTAATTTTTAAGAGTAGCTGGGGACTAGAATATTTGTCGCGTCAACATGCAATGTGCGAGCATAACCATAAACCAAGAAAATCATCTACTGTGACCTATTCGACATAGCAAAAGAATTACCTACCTACTTACTACAATTATTATTATAATATTCAAAAGTAGATAGGCAAAAAAAAAAAAAAAAAATGTTTTATTAGAGATTAGTCCATCAAAAGAAAATTATAATTTCTTAACATAACTTTTATTTAGTACTTACGTCCTTAAACACATTCCTTCCGACACCTACCAGGTGACGGTGTCATAACTTTAAGGGTAATAATATAGTACTTTATACAAAAGAGATTTTCTATTATTCTACAAGGTAACAATGTTTTATTAAACAATGAGAAGTGTGTTTTGGCAGTAAAAAGAAACATGAAATTTTCTATACACGAGCTGTTTTCAGAATGTCTCTGTCAACAAGTAGGTCCATAGCTAAAGATAATATTATTTAAATACCTTCACATTCAGAGACCTAAAACTGTCGAAGAGGTCGGAAGCTTCCTTGGAATAGTTTATTTTGTCAAAGTTGAAATTGTAGGGCAGGAAAACGTTTTGATCGGTTTGAACAGTTTTTGGATAATGTTAGCACATTAAGATTTGATGACCCTAATGATCAGACAAAAGTCATAGCATTAGATTGCATCATAGTTTTAGATCACGCAAGTACGGTATTCGGTTACAACTAACCTTTATATATTTATAATGAACATCCGATATCAACTATTGGTCGACAGACCACCAAGGCAAGTGGTCCAGATGGGACAGCCTTGATAGAGGTGAGATCTTCCTTTGCAACTCGGTGGGGAAGTACCACCTAGTCCCCCAAACATAAAAATCTCTCTCTATTGAACGTCAAAGGTGTTATTAACTTAATACCTCAAATATCTTATTTGAGATTGATAAAACTCGAGGTGTTGTATAATCTAATATGCAATAACTATTGTAGGTAATTTTCAGATTAGACTAAAGTTCGTTAAGAAACCAAAAAAGTGCGTCTCAAGAGTAGCAAGTCTTATTGTATGCTCTAACTTTTTATGAAACCGAGGGTTCAAGTACAAGCTGCTGTTATTAAATAAATAATTAATTATTTATTTCAGAATACAAAGTTTCATATCATTAGGTACAGTCATTGGTACAGTACTAGTAATAGCTAGAGACCTAACAAAAACATAATATAGTATATTATCTCTACTATATAAAAATAAGTCGGGTTTTCCTTCCTGACGCTATAACTCCAGAACGCACGAACCGATTTCCACGGTTTTGCATTCGTTGGAAAGGTCTCGGGCTCCGTGAGGTTTATAGTAAAGAAAATTCAGAAAAGTCTCTATATAAAAAGTCATTGTTAAGACAGGACAACGTCTGTCGGGTCAGCTAGTAAGCTTATAACTACTTATATTGAGTAGAAGAACGATTTTGTTGAAGACTCATTAGAAGTCACAGCATTAAAATTAGTTAGACAAATTAAAAATAAATAAATTACGAAGTAGGTACTAGGTATCTAATAGTTTTTAAATGATTTAGGTATGCCAATACCTAGGTACTTCGTTAAGTCCACTATAATAATATCCTACATAGTAATGAGATGTTAGAACCTACCTATACCTAGGCAATCGGATCAGCAGCCTTATTGTCTAACTTGAAATCCGTTGCCGGTTGTCATCTAAATAGAGCTCAAGCAATCACTCAATACGAAATATGACAATTGAAATCCAGTCTAGGTTTCAAAAGTCAGAATGAAGCTGATGTTTATTGTCAGTTGAGTTACGCAATTTTCAGATTGGACTTTTTAGTTAGCCTCAATTGTGATGTGCTATATAATAATAAATTCGAAAGTATTTGTAAATAAATCATATAGGTATCATACCATACAGATGGTCAATACTCTCAATGTCCAGATTGTGTTAATAAACTATTGTGTATGTAAAAACAAAATTGTGGTGTTATTCAACATTGTGAATTAAAACCATTCTATACAAGTTAAAAATAAAGAGATTAACAATTTATAAAAAAAAAAAAACTATGAAAAAAAAAGGAAGACAATAGATAGATAGATATACAACAGAATAATTGGCAAGCGATAGATGTAGAAATAAACAAATAAGCGGAGCAAGTGAAAACAAGGCTAATTAATACGCGTAATGCCTCACAAGCAAAGTATTTAATTTTGGTAATGATAATGTGTAATCAGAATCTTTAAATTGTATAACATAATGATTGTTTATTCTAGCGATAAACTTTATGATTATGTAATTAAATAATGGCTACTAATTAAAAAAAAAAAAAAAAGGAATGATGTGATGTTTTGATTAAAATGATTGTCAAAGCGTAGCATGAGTTGCTCAGTTGACTCAGTTGTGCGTTGGCACTCGAACGGGACGGACGTCCATAAGCACCTGACAGTGTGCATTGATAAGTGGTTTCCATTGTATCATTATACTGTGATTATAGCCCTGAATACCAGGACGCTACAAATCCTGTAATTTATTCTTGTATATAGTAAAACTGCAGCGATCAAAACGCATAAAAGGTCAACGAAAACGTTTAAATCACTTTATTTAAAGGATTTAAGAGTGCAAAAGAGCAATTAGTTCCAGCTCAGTTCGTGTCCCGGCGCTCTTTGTTTATCCTACTGCAAAGAAAAAGGCTTTGAAGCTAGTTCAAAAAGTCAGAAGTTTCCTTTATTTACTTATTTTTTACTAACTGAATTCAAGCAACATGAATAGGTTTTTTGGATTTCATTGACTCCAAAAACTTCTGAAGTTTTCTTTGTACTCATTTTTTATTACTAAAGAATTTAGTTTAAGCTAGTTACACACACTATCAGTCAGCACAAATAGATAGCCATTTTAAGACGACCTCTGTAGCGCAGTGGGTGAAGGCCTTGCGAAGCAGAAGGTTGCGGGTTCAATCCCCGCCGCGGGAGAAATGTTTGTACGAACTACAAGTATTTGTCTTGGGTCTGGGTGTTTTCTATGTATAATGCATGTAATTACAAACAAAAAGTATATAAGTAGTATATCAGTCATCTACACAAGCTCTGTTTACTTTGGGGCTAGATGATGCTAAGTGAAAAAGTCCAGCATTCTCATTATTTATTACTAGCTGTCCGTCGCGGTGTTAACCGCGGTCCCCCGGGAAAACTTCACTTTCCCGGGATAAAATATAGCCTATGTTCATCAGGGATGTATTAGGATTCTAATGGTGAAAAAATCGGTCCAGTAGTTTCGGAGCCTATTCAATTCAAACACACAAACATAAAACAAACAAACAAATCATTCCTCTTTATAATATTTGTATAGATTATTATTATAATATTTAGTGGTACCGCTCAAACATGGTTGAGACTAAGAACGTATTCCTACTCAACTTACTTCACATGTTTGGTTAATCTTGACATAAATTAAAAACACTATCTATAATTTGGAACGTAACTCATTGATTTTCATTTCACCGAACACCATTGATTGATTGCTCCATTGAGCGATGCCTTTTAATTACGAAGCATTAATTACCCCATGTCAGGATTCATCGAAAATTCATACGGTAACCATTCCCTAAAATTATTAAAGCTAAGTCCCAACCCGTGTATTTTCCGGATTCTTCCCGGCATTGGTCTCGAAAAATAAGGGGTAGAGAAAGTTTCATGATCAAAATGGGTTCTACGAATAAATGCTTTTTGATTTTTGAAGATTATTTCGTTGAGAAATAAAAAGTCATATCAAAATGTTCTATTCAAATACCTAAGTGTGGTTAAACACTTTTAAAAATTCAAAAAATTATACTAGTTGATCAAACATTACACATAATTATTACCTCAAGCATCTTCTTTATTTGAGCATCGTCATTTGATTTACATTATATCATCAAAAATTCATCATTATCATCACCGCTCTATGACGGCCATAATTCAAAACAAAACTTTACCTTGTATGTTTCCTAGTTACTCAGATCCTATGAATTCTTAATCTACTTTCCGTACCGAAATTTGTTCTGGAACCAACTCGAAAAAGCACTTAAAAGATTAAATAATTTAGCTTATAGTTTGCGACTGCAACTTCGCTCACGTGGAACTCGAATTAAAGAAAAGTTAAGTATATTATATATTTTGCCATTGTGGTACAGGTTATTTAGGTACGTAGATAATATAAATTACTTAAAAATTCGCAAAAATGGATACCACTCAGCATTATGCAAGTGCAGGGCAGTATGGCTACTCTGCACGAGCGCTGGTATTCTGTGGCACCATCAGATGCGAGCGCGCAACAGACGCTGCAGATACATGCGCTTGAACTAAGCTATAGAGAGGTTTACATAAAAAAGTCATAAAATAAGTATTATAATATGTCTTTCGAAATGAGAGAGACAAAAATTCTCTAAAGAATAGTGAAAATAAAATATGGAAAAACTCTTTGCCTTTTTCAACGTACAATCAGACAAAAACACGATTCGCTTTACTTTTTTAAATTACACAAACAACGAAACATCTTCACCAACTTCCAGGACTCTTTTGTACAATATCACCCAAAGGCCTCATAGAAATTGCTAACAATATTAGTAGGGATAGATTTAACCCAAAAGGTTTTATAGAAATTGCTGCTCAGCAATAAAAAGGACTGACCATGGGGCTTCCTTGTCCCATAATTTCAAATAGGGTAGTGAACCCCAGTCCGTATTCAATGGTAACGGCTTACCCAATGCAGTATTTTACTACCACGTCTATTCAAGAAAGGGACACGAATTAGAAAGATTGAAAGAGAAAAAAAAGTAATCTAGAATGTATCGCCGATTATTAGTAAACAAAAATGCATATTATGTATAATCACTCAAATATAGGCACTGTTTATAAGTTAGCACAGTAGGATAAAAGTAACTAAGCTACTAAAATATGTACATAAAATTACAAAATACAATAGAATCAGTCAAGCTATCTAAGTAAAAAACGATCTATAGATAGCTCAACTGATCCAGGTCACTGCCAGTCGGAAGCGTGCCCAAAACACTGGCGGCGTTGCCACGCTGAATGGCAATGCTGATTCTTTGTGCCAAAAAGTCGCCAGCTCTCGAATCAAAGTTAAAAAAAATTAACATCATAAGAATCAAAACGAATGCGGTTTGGAGAAAATAAAAATCCACATACAATTTAGAACCTCGCCCAAACACAAATTCTGCAGTTTACATCGAACCGAGTTTGGTGCCCGGACAATCCTATTGTTCCATAGAGTTAATCGGGCCAAGCTACCGTTCACATTGAACACAGCAATACAGACACAAAGGAATCTGTATGCACTATTTACTAGTATACGCATCGTATATCTATCCCTGTTTCAATAGAATACGATTTAATAACAGCAGTGTGTACGCAGACTGTTATTTATTTAAATACTATATCTTATTCCAGTATGTGAACAATCTACATTCCAAATTTCATCACAATCGGTTAAGTCGTCATGGAGATACGTGAAGACAAACATTCGCACACACAGACTTTCGCATTTATAATATTGGTTAGTTCATGTCTGTGCTGATAAATCTTCTAAATTTATTTTAATTTATTTTCAACCAGTGCCAACCCCAAATAACAGTGGGATAAGGGCAGGGAAATGATGATGATCTCTCTCAACGCGGTCTCTTTGCGACATGACAGCGACCTTGTTCTTAATTTGACTCATGTAAGTAATTTAATCTTGATCTTCTCTTTGCTCTTTCTTCTAATTTTTACACAAAAAGCCACTCATTAACAGACATACGAAATTCGTACTCTAAAAATAAATATTTAACTTACAAAATCAAACCATTTTGATAAATAAATCAAGCAATTGCCGTAAACATTTATACAAAAGGCCACAATTGGAAGCGGGAAAATAAATGTTATAGAGTTTCTCGGGACAAATGGAATGCTAATAAAAAGTACTAAAGAATCTTTTAATATTAAATTTTTAGATGACAAATTTTAATTTTGACGCGCCTCTGTTATATTAATCTGCACACCGATACGTTTCGGTAAAGCATGTTGTTCCAAATCTTAAACTTTTGATATTGCATGCAAATGTAACCTACACAATGTTTTGAGCAAATATATTACCTTTATCTTTAAAACATTATTTTGTCTGTTGACTAACTTTAGTGACTAAAGTAAGTACAACTAGTATTCTATGCTGCAAATACAAATCATATTGATATGCACAATATTTTTAGTTAGGAATATGGATCTCAACCAGAATTGCATTTACCATATAAATAAATAAAATAATTAATTCTGGACATTTCACACAGCATTTAGCCCCAAACTAAGCATAGTTTGTACTATGGGAACGATATAAGGTCACTAAATTAGCTAAATTAGCCTCCCAAAAGCTTGGAGTACTTAACAGGGCAAAAAGGTATTTCATGTCGGCTCATCGCCTGCAACTTTATAAGGCGCAGGTACGGCCGCACATGGAATACTGTTCTCATCTTTGGGCTGGGGCACCCCAGTACCAGCTCCTTCCTTTTGACCGTATACAACGAAGAGCCGTTCGTGTTGTCAACGACCAAGTCCTATCCAATCGGCTTGATCCCTTGGCTTTACGTAGAGATGTTGCATCTCTATGCATCATGTACCGCATATACAATGGGGAGTGTTCTGAGGAATTGTTTGGACTGATTCCAGCCGCTGAATTCCGCCATCGTATGCAACGACAGCAATACCTATACCATGCATATCATGTGGATGGTTGGCAGTCCACAACTGTGCGGTTTTCACGCCAATTCCTGCCTCGCACATCAGACTTGTGGAATCAGCTGTCGCCAGAGGTGTTTCCAGACCGATACGACTTAGGCGCCTTCAAGAAAAGAGCCTATTCCTACCTCAAAGGCCGGCAACGCATCTGCAGTGCCTCTTGATGCTGCGGTTGTCTGTGGGCGGTGGCAATCACTTACCATCAGGTGTGCCACCTGCTCGTTTGCCCCCTCTTCCATAAAAAAAAAAAAAAAACTGTCCGAAGTATGTTAACCCATTCTTCGTTATCAAGGACCAATTTGGGTCTGTATTGATTGGCCACTTTAGTAGCAGTAGATTCCACTTTAAAGATTATTTTCCTTAGCACAAATACGTATAAATTGAGCAATAAAAGCCCCATAAAGAAGTTCTCTATACGGGACCACGGGGAAACCGCTCTAAATTCTGACAAGGAAATAGTACAAAAGGACACAAAGAAATAAAAGTAAACGTGTAATGTTTTTATATTAACTTACTATACTCGTATTGCATACTATTGTTTGATATTGCAAAATTTTGGTTGAATTGATGTTTGTTGCTCTTTCGCGCTGAAACAGCTAAACAGTCGGTTAAAGTTTCTTTTGCTTTTTTTCAAAGAATATTTAATTTGTATAACTATTCCTAGTTTTTTGTTTTATTTACTTACTAGCTTCAGCGTGCGGCTTCGCCCGCGTGGTACCAACATTTTGAATATCCTATAAGCTATTGCAAGTCACTATCTACGCCTATTCCAAGTTGCATCCAAATCTGTTCACTGGGTTAGGCGTGATTGAAACACAAATATACAAACATCTAAACATACTCACAAACTTTCAGCTTTATTATATGAGTGGAATTCATATAGGTACGAGTATGTCAGGTTAAAGATGTATTTATTTCTCATAAGAATTTTAGAAATTCACTTACATGGGATTATACAGGGTGTAAAAAGACAACTACCGAAAACTGAGGGGTTGCAATCAGACCATGATTCTAAACATATTTAGCGAAAAAAAAACGCAAAAAAATTTTTTTACTTAGCTTAGTCATTTTATGTTATTTTCGGTTATTTACTACTATTACGACATAATACGACCATGCCTACCTAATAAGTTCATTTATATAAGAAAAAAAACAGCTAAAACTCAAAATCCAGCAATCTACGTAAAAAAAACGCGCCCAAAACATACGCAAACAGTACTCTTCAAACGCTGTTTTCTCCGGATATAATGATTTGTTCAGAAAATCCTTTTGGATTTGGTTGTGTGTTGGGATGCTGTACCTACCCCTTGCGGCTTCGGTAGACGTCTTTTTACACCGTATTTAAACAAATTAAAAAAATTAGGCTGATCGTAGGTAGGTATGTCTAATTCTGAAATCGCTGAATTGCGTAAAGAAGTCCGAAGTTTAGTCGGCTTGAGAAAAAGTCAGCAAGTATTAGCCACGTAAGATTCTTTGTAAGTCCAAATCATGTAACACTTCCGTGAGTGGAGTTGTTCGCGTAGTCTACGAGAAAAGTTGAAAAACATCCTTGGGTTTTACCACACAACCCGCCCCATCTTCATGCCTCAATAATATTATTATTAGCATCAGCTTAAACCTCTGTGGTTTTTAAATGTTAAGTAACCTATTTTGTGTAAGTTTTTTCTTCACTAATGTGATAAATAAATTTATAAAAAAATACATTGCCTACAAGCTTTTCCTGTGGTCTTGTCGATTCTGTTACGCAATGTTGATTTTTCTGTGGAACAATACATTATTCTGAACGAGAGCGTCTATATCTCCTTTATGAACTTCTGATGAAATAAGACGAGAGACTCATGTCTCAGTTTTACTTGAATTTGGCGTTGTCAGAAATGAAATGAAATGTATTTATTGAACCTGAAGGACACATAGAAACAAAAACATTATAAGAACTAGCTTATGCGCGCGGCTTCGCCCGCGTGGAACCAACGTTTTGAATAGCCTATATGCTATTCCAGGATGTGTAGACGTGCATGTTTAGCAGTTAAAAATTTGGATGAAACTTGGAATAAGCGTAGATAGTGAGAGTGACCTGGAATAGCATAAAGGCTATTCAAAAGGTTGATAGCACGCAGGCGAAGCCACGCGCAGTAGCTAGTTCTTATAATGTTTTTGTTTCTATGTGTCCTTCAGGTTCAATAAATACATTTCATTTCATTTCTGACAACGCCAAATTTTACGCCTGTTTTGTATCAGGCTTCAAACAAATATTCCAATAACATAAGTTAGATTGCCTTGAAATACCTTGCCTTCATCAAAAATGTACGCGCAAGCCTTGCTTACGTTCAATGTAGTTTGTCAACAAACTAAGACGCCGTTTACTCAATACCATTCTGACATACTATTCTTGCCTTTTATTTTCTCAAACTCAACGGAGCAACAGCTAATATTCTGTGGCAAGAGGTAAGATGGTATGCCAAAACGGCATCATGTAAACAGTGTGTAACTTTGTTCGCTACTCCAAGTTTGCACTGTGTTGAGGACCCGCGGTACCTTCCGCATTGCGTATCGTTGAGTACTTATATCCTGTTTTGTAAAAACGGGCAACGTCACATTACCGCAAGAAATGGATGAGTTTCATTGATGATATGTATAGGTAAGTAGAATACGGAGATTAAGAGTTATAGAGAGTGGAAGAGAACATGTTTTGCTGACATCATATATATGGGTAAGGGAAATATTCAAGAATGATTCTTGTGAGAAAGCAGTTATGATAGTTTCTCTAGTCAAAGTCAAAAAGCACTTATTCAGTAGGAACGCTGGGATCACTTTGAATCGTATCAAACCTAGCTATTGCAAGCTTGTAATCGAATAATCCTTTCTCATTACCTCCATCAATGAACGGTCACTGTTTTCAAGAAAGCTAAGGCTGGATCAAAGCCGAACGAGCATCATAACGAGACGTGAATAAAATATGCAAAGTTTTTCACAAAATGGCCGCGAGCCGCGCTTTGTAGAATGGAAACAAGACACTCCAGCTTTGCAGACGTTGTAAAGGATTAGTACTAAGAAAGGAAGTTTTAGCGTGACCAGCTTTTGGCCTTACAACTAAATTATATGTTAATCTTCTCGTCTTCTCACTATTTCCAAGGATTTGAAGAAGAGAGTTCTTTCGTGCATATATTTAGAACTTTTTATGTTCTACAACATGCCGGTTGAAATAATATGGTAAAATTCTTTTGTAAAAATAATGTAGTACTATCTACGCTCCCGCGGTGTTACCCGCGGTCCCTCGGGATGTTTTCGGGATAAAAAGTAGCCTATATCCTTCCCTGGAATACAACCTTTATCCATGCCAATTTTCAGCCGAATCTGCTCAGTGGTTTGGGCGAGAAAAGAGAACAAACAGACAGACAGAATAACTTTCACATTTATAATGTTAGTATGGATGTAGTAAGTAGTCATGTAGTTCCCATTACACAAGCTCTGCTTACTTTGGTGCTAGATGATGCTGTGTGAAATATGCAGCAATTTTAGGGTTTCGTACACCAAGGGTAAAACGTGACCTTATTACTAAGACTTCGCTGTCTATCTGTCTGTCACCAGGCTGTATCTCATGAACAGTTGAAATTTTCACAGATGATCTATTTCTGTTGCCGCTATAACAACAAATACTAAAAAACAGAATAAAATAAATATTTAAGGGGGCCCCCATACAATAAACGCGATTTTTTGCCGGTTTTATAGATCGGAGCACTTCATACGTGAGTCCGACTAGCACTTGGCCGGTTTTTTTATTGGTTTGTAAAGTTTTACACGCGTTTAGTTGCTAAACACCTCAGTCATAAAAACTTGTAATTTAACCCACAGTGCATAATGAATCATGTTTTAACTGTTATTAGGTACTGCGAAGGTAATATCTTAAGTAAAGCAATATTAAGAAACGGATAATTACTGCTCATATTTCCGTAGTTAAGATGTAAAGAAGTTTAGAAACTTCCTACAACCGAAATAGGAAAGGAAGAGCATTTGATTGGTTGACGTTCTTTTACCAAGCAAGTGGTCGTGCTTGCTTTGTCGTTCTTGATAGATCGTCGAAGTTAAGCAACATTCGAATCGGTTTAAAAGTGGATGGGTGACCGCCATTTGCTTATAATTTACGGCTCTAAACTAGGCAACTGCCAAAGTTTTCCTTCGTGGCTGTTTAATGCAACATTCACGCGGCAGGTAATATCATCTTCTACATGAATGAACTTATGATCTGGGTTCCTAAAAAACAATAGCCGTCATATTATTATGATTCAAAATTGTGTGCCTTCAAATATTTTCTACTACAACTATAATGTCGTGATACACAAGAGATTCTTATTAGATTCATAAAGTCAAGAAGTCGTTTGAATTATCTCCAACCAAACCTCCAAGTCTCAAGTTAGTAGGAACCCGTACTAAGTAGATACTACTAGAACAGTTATTATTATTTATTATTATGAGCCCGTGATGTCCCACTACAGGGCAAAGGCCTCCCTTCCTTTCTTCCACTCAACTCTATTGTAAGCTAATGTTGTCCAATGTGGAGAGTAAGAGTCAAGTTCGTCTCTCCACCGTCGCCGTGGTCTGCCGCGTGGTCGTTTCCTGTCCCTGGGGATCCACTCTGTGGTGATTCGAGCCCACAACTCATCCGACATGCGGCAGACGTGGCCTGCCCAATCCCATTTTAGTTTGCCGACTTGTTGTCCAACGTCCGCGATTTTTGTTTTGGAGCGCAGTTTCACTGTTTCTGATGCGATCAGTTAAATTCACGCCTAGGATGCTGCGCTCCACTAGAACAGTATTTAACAGTATTTACTTTAAAACTCACAAGATTTAAATACCCTGCAGGTTTTACTGGGTCTGTTGAAACTTATTAACAAGAACTCAACCTTCGAGTAAAGTAAGAGAGCTTGCTGTAAATGCGTATAACTTAAATTTTGACTTCAGCATTATTTGTTCAGTTAATATAAGTTTTTAATTCGATACCGCCAAAAACAAAACCAATTATGATGACACACGATCGTCTCTGAAACGCATACGTCGACGGGCGTTAAATGACGGTTCAAGTTTCATTGAAAAACAGGATCTGGCCGGAGCCAATTTTCAGTTGCGAACACTAATCACATTTAGTATTCAACTGTTCAACCTGCATTCGGTTTCAGCGTGAGTTTGGGGTTAAACTTCAAAATGTTTTGAACAACTGTGTGAGTGGAAACTCTCTCTACATAGAGATAACTCTACTCGCATTCTGTGAATATTTAAAGTGAATCGCACATGCTATTAGGATAAGGTAGATAATGGATCGGAAATTACTTTTCATTGTTTAGTCTTATTATTAGTTCTTTTGAACCAGTGTGATGAAAGGAATTAAGTGCTTGAGACCACGCTTAATTGTCCCAACCAAATTTTTTTAATTAAAAAATCATTATGAAATGAAAAGTCTTATCAAAATTTTGGATTCCGACGGGATTCGAACCCGCATCGATCAGACGATCCTCCTAAAGCCGGAGTGCCTAACCGCTCGGCCACGAAATCCTACTTGTCGGTGTCCAAATTTTCGATAAGTCTCGTCGGAATCCAAAATTTTGATAAGACTTTTCATTTCATAATGAAATACCAAGTGTGGATCAGCACTATAAAACAATTACAGAAATTATAAAAAATCATTGTCAAAAATCCATAAAATCTTTCAGCCATGACAAATGGCGGCCTAAAAACTTTAAAACCAAAAGGATACAAACTCATACGAACATACTTTCTTTTTATGTCTAATATAATGAAATAAAAGCTTGTAAAAATTATACAGAGTGTAAAAAGACATCTACGGAAGCCGAAAGGGTTGGTACAGCATCCCAACACACAACCAATCAAGTATTTTCTCCGAAAAAATCATTATATCCGGAGAAAACAGCGTTTGAAGAGTACTGTTTGCGTATGTTCTGGACGTGTTGTTTTACGTAGATTGCTGGATTTTGAGTTTTAATTGTTTTGTCTTTTATAAATGAAATTATTCGGTAGTTATGGTCTTATTATGTTCTAGTAGATAATAACCGAAAATAACATAAAATGATAAAGTCAAGATTTTTTGCGTTTTTTTTTGCTAAATATGTTTAGAATCATGGTCTGATTGCAACCCCTCAGTTTTCGGTAGTAGTCTTTTTACACCCTGTATACAAACGAACAGTACTCTAGTACGATCCAGGCCTTAGCGGCGAAAGTTGTAAAATATAAATGGGGCGCCATTCAGGAGGTCTGAATGAACCGGAGCGTCGACCCAGCTCGTTATGAAAACGCCTACGATGATGTACTCGTATAGCTGTATATCACGAAGGCAGGTGGCTCTTTATTGTGTGTAGATGCAAATGCACGTTGTTTATGTGTGCGTAAATTCGAAAACGCTCCATTGACGAATGACCGCCCAATATCGCTTACGCACACAGAAACAAATCTACACACAATTAAGACCAGCCCGCAACAAGCAACGACAGATAGAAGAACTGTACCTCTGAAATTCCATCCTGCGTAAGCTAAAGATTAAAACCAGATTTTCCACTATCTGCTTGCGCAGAGTACTGAAGTTCGGACACATAGCCAGGAAAGATGGACACAACCTCGAGCAGCTGTTGGTTACAGGCAACATCGATGGCAAACGTCCCAGAGGTCGTAGTCCACTCAGATGGTCGGACCAAATCCGCTCTACGCTAAACACTAAGCTTCACGATGCGCTCCACGATGCCAAAGACAGGAACAGGTGGCGCGACATAGCCAGGAGAAGTACTGCGCTATGTTCAGGGGATCACGACCCTCAGCAATGAGGATAACGACGCGAGGAGGACCTCTGAAATATTATGATTATGACGGAAATATGGGGCTTCATGTACAATACACCTCTACAATAGGGGGCAACACTCTGCGTGTAAAAAGGGGTACAAGCACTTTTCTTTACTCACTCGTAACATAAATGCTTACTGGTAGCTTTTAATTTTGTCGCATGCTACGCATACTTTATTACACTTCGTATTTAGGTTAACACTCTTTTCAGCCAATCACATTAACCATTGAATGGTTGACCCACATTAAGTTCAGATTATATCAATTATACTAGAAAATCAAGAACCATTTTTATTTTGGTACACACAAATAAAAATGGTATTAAAAAAATATTAAGTACCAAATAATATTTTTATTGAAACACTTTTCGGTTTAACAGTTTACTTTGTGCTCTGCGGTGTTACTCGCGGTTCCTCAGGAACATATCACTTTTCCGGGATTTAAAGCGCTATTCCACACTACGATCCACATTTATTCTTAATTTAATCCAGATCCGAGGCAGGATTCGAGAAAAACTAAGTTTTTTGATATCCAGCGAAACAGCTTTTTGTATACGTCCCACGTAGTGATATTTTTCCGAAAACTTCTAATATTGTGCTGGTTCATGTACGAGAAATATGTTACCGTCAAGTAAGATTTTACTCTGGATTTTTACTTTCATATAATCTTTGTATTACTATTTTCTTGGTGTTGTACAATAAAGTGTTCATTAATTCATTCGTTCATTCATTCAATCTTTATTAAAATCTCTCTAGTCAACATCGAATTTTCGTCAGTTTACTATTTCTTCACTTTGGCTTCATCACAATCTTGCTAGTTTTTTTATATAGATTTAATTTTAAAAGCATTCATAATTCTCAGTTTTACTAGCTACATTTCTATGAGAACAACTCAATCATAAAAAATACCAATTCATTTAATTAAATTAAAATCATGTATCCAAAAATTTCAGGATCCTTAAAATTAACATCGAAAACTGAATTTTGGCAATCTCATCTCGGTCACAGTACCCATCGTACGCAATGCAGATGTTCAACGGTGGTTTAAGCCAATACCCCATTGCGTACAAGCCTTGGCAGATGCGTCGACAGATTCCAAATTGTTTTGCGATATATTTGCGGTTCAAATAATGGATTGTAAACCTAGACTTATAATCTGTGACCGCATCCCAATTTTTCGCATAAAAACTAAACTTTCAGATAAGCAACAGAGATTTGGGGTTAAAATTGTAAAACTGGACTATGATCTTTGATAGCAGCTCTTTATTTCTCTTTAGCCACTTAGATCTGCAGAAAATGTTTAAGACACAAATAACTAGCATTCCGCCATTCATGCCTAATAACATAGAAACAAAACCGAATAAGCAGACTCCGATGCCGATGCTAGCATGTGGCCAAAAGTGTAACCGTTTGAGTTACGAGCACGTCCACAAACCAATCGACGCGAACCATGAATAAAATATTGGACATGACCCCTTTTAGGCCATAAAATATTCGCGGGTTATCAACTAAGCTAGTGACTTTTATACTAGTTTTAAGCGACGTTCAGATGCATCGGTGCGACGAAGCAGTATTGGCAGTATCACGACTGCACGGTAGAAATTCTTTCGAATCTTCGGCAATTAACTGAAATGGGGTGTTGTAGATCTCTGTTCACGCCATTTATTGTTTTCTGTGCCTTAGGATTTATCAAAGATTTTTTTTCTGCATATGGCATTCTTTAAGTGACTGCTACAGTTTCACCAGATAGAATACTAACTCTTGGTGTAGTTGTGGTCGTGGACTTGTAGGTAAAGACCCGAGTTCTTCGTAATGTTTCCAGTTAGAGAAAATGCAAAAAGTGTACGTAACATGGAGAAATAAAAACAGTTGGAAACGCTATTATTATGGCTACTTCTGTTTTGCGCATTGCACGCATTTATATGCTAATTTTAAAACACCGTTTACATAAAATTGATTCCGGTTGTAATAAACACTGTTAGATAACCCTTAGTTCCTAGTATCAAACGGCGATTCAAGGCAATATACTCGTACATTTTGTATACCCACGAGACTCTTATGGTAGGTAAATATTGAATGTAATATTTTACGCTTTTATTCTAGCTAATATATATGTTTTTACCCAGAAGGTGCCTATTAACTCTCTTCTTAAAAACAACAGAGAGAGAGAGAGAGATAGAAAGATTGTGCGTGTGTAGATGCACATGCACGTTGTTTCTGTGTGCGTAAGCTCGGGAACGGTCCGTGGACGAATGAGCGCTCAGTATAGCTTACGCACACAATAACAAATCTACACACACAATTAAGACTAACCCGCTTTCGTGAGATAGAACAGCTGAACCATAGTACCTATACGCCCAGTCCCGGAACAAATATTAGCATACCATGCATATATTTGTCCCGGTATCGCCGCGAGAATCTACTAGATAGTGACCTACAGCATAAATACTAATATATACATTTCCTACCATGTTTACCTGTAGGGTGACATACGTATCTATTTGAGGCGCACTTAAAATGCTTTTACCATACTGGTAATAAATAACTTGTTGAGTGAGACATCATTTGCCGATCTCGAGATCAAATACAACTTATGAACAAGGGGTGAATTAAAACTGACCACGGTATCAACCAGACCACAGAAATCATCTCAGATTTTGCTATCAATGAAAACAATGATTACAAAATCCACTTGAAGATGTAGCGAGAGGGATTTATTATCTGTGACAGGTGCGATTTATCACCTGTGGCAGGTGAAATCTACTCGGGGATACCGCTTTTGTCCTTTCAGAAGCACTCGTGTTTATTGCCTATGAAGTGGAATTTTATGATGTTCTTCCATTGTATAGTAGGTACTTGTGTTAAACCAGGTTCACACCAAAAAACAAATATAGCTGATGAATCCTGGATGAGGAAGATCGAGAATCAGACGCGATGGAGTAATTTCGGGGGAATCTCTAAAAGGCCTTCATGTAGATGGCGATGATCAGTATTACACAATTAAAGGCTAAACACACGAGTACCTTTAACTAAATGTAAAAAAATATATATCAAATACACTATAATCAAGCCATCTAAATCATCGATTTAAATCGTTTGAAAACTATCTAATACAGTATTTTAAGAAGTAAAAAAAATTTGTTCAGTCTCAGATAGCACGACTGATTTATGATCACTGCCAGTTGAAAAAAAACAAATGCTAAAATTACAGTCCCCCTAGGATTCGAACTCGGGGTCTCTCCAGAGGCGGTCACTCAAACAACCCTACCAATGTGACAATACAATGTGTGACGAAATTAAGGTAGGTATAGTAAAAGGATGGTGTCGTAACAGTCACGTGACTGAGTTTGATATTTTTCTCCCATCTCAAAAATGCCCATCGCGCCTAAAGAAGTATTCACTACAAAAAATATGCGTGAATTTTCTATACATATAAGTCTGTAGTTGACGTACTCACAAAAGCCCGGGGGCTTGCGTTCGTTAGCTTTGCGCAATAAAATTTCCTATTAGGCATAATATTATAAGCCGAAATTAGGAGGTAATTAAATTTTCCCTTGCTTATTAAACACAAGATCATAGAAGGAAAATACCCAAAGAATATTAAACAAATGTAACTAACAACAACCGCGGTTTTGCTCGCATTGCGCATTAACATAAGTAATTTTGCAAATTATACTTGAAAGTAGAGAGAGAAAAGAGATGAGAATTCAAATGAAGATAAGACCCCCTAGCCATGTTACTAATAGAAATAGAATAGAAATCGACAGATAATGCTAAGACTCCACCTGCGTCTGCGAAAAGAGTAATCAACTCAACTACAGTTATTCTATCCCAGGAAGGCAGGTGTCTTGTGTGTGTAGGTTTGTTTGTGTGTAAGCGACACTGAGCTCATCACCTATGGAGCGTTCGCGAGATTACGCGCACAAAAATCTTCTAGATAGAATAAATGTGCCCTCATTGAAGGTAAATCCCACTACGCCAAAATAACTCATACTGCCCATCCATTGGGTTTAATTAAAGAGATATCGCTGACCCCCGCGGACAATTGGGGCGGATAAATAAAGCCTGCAATACACCACAAAATGTGGCCAGATTTTATCAAAATATTTTTGATTGAATTTACTGCCCCGGCACTTTTGGTATACAAATAAAAATAATTTTACAGAATTGTCGATAAAAGACACATTTGTTTATATTGCTCATTTTCTAGCAAGCTGTATACAAAGCGGTATAATTACCTTACAAACTACTTTTATTTACACACATGTCGTAGTCGTGCCCTATGACACACACGTGTCATAGGGCGAGTGTCCATTCAAAACTATTTTAGATAGTTTCTGACTGAGTAGTAGGCATGAACATGAACTCAATTATGACAAGTGCAGAAACACATACAAAGTTGACATAACATGACCACCCATGGAGCTACATATTCTCAATGACGCATGTGACCTACAAACAAACTAACAATACTTATATATCGATAACGCAAAACGTCTATGATTTACAACCTGTTCACGCTGCTACGAAATTCGTAGCAGCTTGCTACGAATTTTGCTACGCTTTCATGTTTTGAATAGGGGCCATTATTTTAAGTTTTTCGCGAAAGATGTTAAACTACATTGTACTTAAATGTACTTGGTTCATTGCAGTAAAATTAAAGTTTTTTAAATAACAATGAAGGTAGGTCAGTTTGTATTTTTGTATAAGTAAACAATATACATATACAATCTTGTAGTACAAAAACTTAGGTAAAAAAACTAGTTAGCTAGTAGTTGGTTTTTAATAACGTCAACTATTAAATAAAATAGTTACGAGATAAACATTCTTGATTAATTAATAATCGTTATATACGAATCACGAAGCTGTGTCACACAAGTTAGTCTAATACATTGGGTCGTATCCCCCAGTTTCGTCGCTTCAAAAACAATTAAAATTCACAGCTATCATTCGAGCTCTGGTTTCCAATTTACACAATTTTATAGCGTTTTGAACGTAACGTGTGGGTGTTTATTTTCGAGTGTTTTTTCACAAAAAAAGAACAATTTACGATATTGTATAACAAAACCAATCGCCTGTGGACTTTTGGTATGGATTTTTAAACTCTCGCTCACGTACTAAAGTATTAAATAATAAGATAATCTCTGAATAAACTTATTTCACTTTGAATGATCTCATGAATAATGCTCTCTATTTTAAGCTAATAAGGTCCATTTGAGGATAAGAGTCCAGTTCTAAAAGCTGAAATGTATTCAGAGCAACGTTCGATCTAGCTCTGATCTCTTCACATCAGCAAAAGATTTTTACATTCTTAAAGCAAAATCCGACTTCAAGTCATTCACATTCATGAATCGGATACAATCTCTGACTCGGACTATTTTAGAATTCCTAGGTCACCAGTGAGTTAGTTTAAGCGGCCCTCACCTTTGAAATTTTCGTTTAAAGTTTGGGTATTTGGCGAAATATTTTGAGCATTTTGCTTATGCCCCAAAATGACGTCAGGAACAAACATAGATACATCTTTGACGATATAATTATACCGCAAAACTACAATCATCATCATCTTCATATCAGCCCGGTATTACTAGGCCCCTTCTTTTATGTCAGCCTCCACAATCTTGCGCCTCTCGCGTCCAAACATTCCCTATGAACTACACTATGTCGTCGACCCAACGTGCTCTCGGACGACCTCGATTCCGTTGGTCCGATCTTGGCCACCACTCGGTTAACGGTTACAATGGTTTAGATAAATTGCTAAATCGTATGCGATTTTCACTCGGCAAAACTCGCCATTCGAGTCTCGCCTGCGGTTGTTTACATTTTGACAGAAACTCGTATAATTCAAGCGATTCCAATAGAGCTTAGATAGCGGGAATTGTATTCGAGAGGCGAGGCTCGAAGCATTTGTTTACTACACTAGGCGATCATATTATTGTCTAGAAGAAATCGCCGCTCGCATGCGAGAAACTCTCCTTGTGTAACAGCCACTTTACTAAGAATATAACAGCCGAAGACCGTAAAAAATTGTGCGATACGATACTATATCGTATCGGTTGAAATTCTTCCGTGTAAATGCATTTTTGGCTCTGGTTTGCTGCAATTTTTAGTAACAGAAAAACGATTGTTAACATTTCTCGTAACTTTTCATATCATTCTCATATCACGATCATCATCATAAATTATAATAAAATTCGTTAACGATGCATTTTGTTTATTTACGAGCAGTTTTTCGGTACACAATATTTCGGACTTTCACTAAACCGAGCAAAATAACAAAAAAAAACTCGAGTTACCAGCTGTATTTATAAGCAAATAACTCATTATTTATCGCGACAATATTGCGTGACGATACATTTACCAAATGCCTATCTAATAGAGAAAATCAGTCGTGATTGTAACGTATGTAGGAGTAACTAATGTAGTAACTTGTCATCCAGTTCAGTTGGTAGCTTTGTCTTCCGCGATGAAGACGTAGTAAGATTGTTCAAACAAAATATTCGTTCTAGACAAGAATCTAGCACTAATACTTAGTTGATGTTTGTTCTGTGTCTTGATGTAGGTATTATAAGTAAAAATGTATAAATAAATAATAAAATAAATAATAAGAAATTATCTGAATCATAAAACAAAAGCTTCGCTTAATTTGGGTCTAGATGGCGATGGCACTGTTGACGACGGACTCGTGGTCACACCAGATTGTTACACTGGTGTGACTATCAGGAGTTTATTTTACTCTTGGTCACACTTTGTGGTGTGACCAATAGTAAGCTATTAAAGCATAAGACTCGTGAAGAAGCGCTTGTGGTCGTGCTTGCTTAGTCGTTTTTGATAGATTGTCGAAGTTAAGTAACTTTCTGAACGGCCTGTAAGTGGATGGGTGACCGCCAGTGGCATTTTCATCTGAGCGCTTCCGTGCTTCGGAGCGCAAGTTAAATTGTCAGTCCCGGCTTTTTAAGTCGTTAAGCCATGACGGAGGCCTTAAGGCGGCCTAAAAACTCCGCCACCAGAGTTGACCACTGACTCATACGAACTTACTTATTTATAAGACTTTGGTTACCCTATAGTGTGGGGAATTGAAATAACGTTCTTGGGCAGTTCGATGTCTGATGGGTGTTATTTATTAAATATTGAAGTCTTTGACAGCATATCTTATTATGTTATAAACCCAAGACATCACTCGATAGGCGAAGGTTACTAGACGCCTTTAAGGCCATTGCGTAATTACCTACTAATATTTAAGGAGGTACTGAAACTAGCCCAAACTATAATGAAGCGAAACAAGTATTTAGTACTATCGCATTAACAAGATGACTATGAAGTAATTGAGCCGTGTTGACTAAATGGGGTTGTAGCTCGACTATCAATCCTAAGGTCGTGGGTTCGAATCCCGGTCGTGCGTCAATGGATTTTGCGTTTCGTAAAATTTATATGCGCTTTAACACGAGCTCTAAGACCCCTCGCAGACTACAGACTTTCTATCGGCCGATAGTTGAGGCAGGCTATACTTCTGTTTAGTATTTGTCATTGTCAGACTGACATACTAAAAAGTAATGGTCTGTCACTGTCAAACTTGACAGGTGTCTTTGGTTTTAGCTCGTGGTGCGAACACACGCGTCTCTTCTCTGTAACAATTATATAATCTAAAAAACCTGCCATAAATTAAATAAGACTGTTGTATTGTGCGTAAACTGAAATAAACCAAGTGCAGTGACGATGGCCCAGCAATTTCCACTACATGCTTGTTGAGCTAAATACTTTTTCACAGGCTAATAGAATAATTAGGTCTTAAACAAAACGTTTCAATAATCGAGGCAGTTTTTCATTGCATTGTAGGGTGTAAACAAACCCGTTGCACGCGACACGCGACATGCAATACCAGGGTACCAGTAATGGAACGATTGGGGCTAATTCAATGATTGACATACTACATGAACATGGATTTATCGTAAGCGTAAATTAAAAAGAAAAATCCTCGGCAAACTTTCAAATAGATGGATTTTATCTTGAGAAGAGAACAGTTTTGTTTGAAAATCTGTCAATCAAATTCACTTTCAGCAGTTCCATTCAATAGCCTCATAAATAAGTGCCCGTCTCAAAAACAGTCGTCATTTCAAGGAGGTCTTTGGGTAGCCTAGAAACAAGAAAGTCGGGCTCTCTCTTGTATTGACTTACTAACACATAACAATACAATAAGTTCCTTAGACTAGACGCCGTTTACAGGATACTATTCTGGCATGCTATTCTTGAATCTTGCCACAGAATATTAGCTCTTGCTTCGTTGAGTTTGAGAAAGCAAGAGACAGGAATGGTATACCAGAATAGTATTGTGTAAATAGAGTCTTAAATACCTAAGTAAATTATGAAAAGAGTTTCGAAGGAGGTTCATTTAAATAAAGGTTGATTCTGATTTATATAAAAACAAAAGCAAAGTTTAAATGAACGCGTTAAAAATATAAAATACGATGAAATGTTTGAAGGAGCGCCTAGCGATTCTCAACACGCAATACTACGCAGAGGTAATTTACATAATGAATCAGGCGCTCGCTTATTACAAGAAAAATACATGAAATTCAAATAGTATTTCCTTTGAAAAGTAGGCCACACCATCGTTATATTTCTATGAGTTACAGGAGTAACAGGACCTTGTCTTGTCGCAGTTTACGGGCAGTAAAATAAATGGACATCGAAGGACTAGAGATAAATCAAAAACTGACACAGATTTTCAGTATCTTACGCTTAAAAATGTATAATCTTAGGAAGTATAGCATAGTTAAGTCATTTCTTTAGTTTTCATATTTTTGTTTTACTTTTTATGTGGTGTGCAAGAAAGTAGAGTAAAAGTATTATCTATCTTTTATCTAACTCTGGAAGTAAATAAACTATGCATTTTCTTTTTCATTACCGTAAGACTTTAGACCGTAAAAATAAGATAAGGATTTATAAAATCTCAATCTAATCAGGATCAGGATTTTAATCTTTTTACTCGGTCTACCGCGAGACAGGCTTGGCCTAGTGCGGGGTCCGTTGTAAATTATTTTATGTATGAAATAAATAAACAAAATAAATAAATAAATAAATAAAATCGGCATAATAAGATCGCCTTAGTATTTCCGGAGCGACAATTTGAGCTGAACTCTGTAACACAAAAGCGTTTAGTTGTTAGAGAGCTTTAAGCTCGGTCAATAAAATAGTCCATTTTATTTTACGCAAAACATCATGCCAAGCTTAAACGAGATGAAGTGTCGCTGAACAATAAATATTCATGCTGCGGTAGTGTTGCCTACTTGTCTGATTTACCGCTAGATTTATAAATTTTGTGTTTTACTCAGTACAGTATTGTACAGGGTGAAGGCAAAATTTCACCATATTAAGGTTTTCTTTCGTAGTAAGAAGGTTTTGTTCTTAGGAAACTATAGGTTTAATAAGACGATAATCGACGCTATTCTCAAAGTAATAGACCAACAAAAATAACTTTTATTGTGAAGAGAAACCTTTAGCATTAAATGTAATTACTACAGTGCAACAGTATTCAATATTTTTTTTTCTTCGGGTAAATAAAACGTAAGTAATACAGTTCCCGATACTGCTAAGTTTTAGACATTTAAGATCCTATGTCTAGGAGTTATACTTATATCTAAGAAATTGCTTCTATGCGATAAGACCACCCATTGTACAATATCTCATTAGGTTTTATTCGTTCTTAGGTTGTTGTGTAATTATTGTGTACTTACAATAAAGAGTTTTTCATACATTTTTTTCATCTACTACCCTTTGCAAGTTCCTTAAGGGAAATTATAAAAACAATATGCGCAAAGTTACCTAAGCTGGCAACACCGGTAGGGCGTGCCAAGAGATACCGCGTTTGGTGGTGCACCATTCATTTATGCGGATTGAGATGCTAGTGCTCGTTAAAATCACAATCGTGACAGCGAAATGCTTCTCTGAATATTTTGCTGATAGACTAGTAAATCATTATAATTTATATTCTTTAAGGTAATTAAACGGGTATAGGTTTCTATTATGAATACTTAGAGCTAATATATGTATACACAGATATACATATAGGTAGCTCACAAGAGGGTTTACAAGACATCTCTATAGGATCTTGAATTCCCTAAAAAGATTTATAGTCAGTAGTGACCGAATGACCCTGTTTTTTAACAAAATAAAAGTTTACAGCTTAGTACCTTCTACATAAATAAATTCAGTCCACATAAACCCAACTTTTATAACGACAGAAAATTCTAAGGCACAAACACTTGAGATTTCATTTCACCAAGTCCAGTACTCCAACTCGTTAGTGAGAAGAGCTAAGTCCGCCGAAACAGTAATCAAGGGTACACAGAAAGTTTTTTCATCAAATGTTGGTAGAAATAACTTACGGAAATATTGTTTTGCCAAATAGTTTTACTCTCACGCGCGTAAATAGAAATATCAAGAATATCTGCATGATCTTTTTTCTATAGTCTTATAGTGAAAGGACACATGTTTTCATATTTTCTAGGTTCCACGACATCAATATTATTTGATATGCCGGTTTCCTCACGATGTTATCATTTAGTACCGGCCTGGGCCCGATGAATGAATGCCGACGATCACGAACGTGTGTAGAGGGCCTCATCGCCTGTATTCGCCTGTCATCGTCTGTCCAAATAGTAGATCGGCGAATAGTTCGGCGAATGTGTAGAGTGGCTGCTATCCCTGTAGAGTCTATTTATACAAAGCGGGCATAAACTTTTAGCACTCTCGAACAGCTGTTTCTATAGACAGCGACCAACTTCACCTATCAGAGTATGCATAACAACTTTAATCAAAAGTTTGCAAATCCGATTCAGTTTTACTGACCTCGTCCTAGCTTATATCAAACATCAATATCATGAATCATTAAGAGTAGTCAAGGGCTAGTTAAAGCTTTACATTAAGTAGGCCAAAGAAAAGATGCATGGATTGTGTGAAGAATGACATGAGCAAGAAAGGAGTTAGGGTTGAGATGACGACTGATAGAGGAGAATGGAAGAACACAATGTTGTGCCGACCCCACATAATGCGAGACAGGACACATAATGTGAGACACCCCACATAAGGGCAGGACGATGACGACTAGTCTAATTTTACAAGCCCGCTTTGTGGGAAAACAAGTTAGTTACGGGTTATAGTTTATAAGGAAAAGGTATAGCTCTTAGGTCATTGGTAAAAGGGACAAAGGTTAACATTGTTGACAAGTTTTTTGCAAGACAAGAATGAAACCTCTTCTACAAAATGTTACAAAATAAGGAGATTCATTTACAGAAACTAAGCTACTACAATATGTACATAAAATTACAAAATACAATAGAATCAGTCAAGCTATCTAAGGATCGTCGTAAAAACGATCTATAGATAGCTCAACTGATCCAGGTCACTGCCAGTCGGAAGCGTGCCCAAAACTCTGGCGGCATTGCCACGCTGAATGGCAATGCTGATTCTTTGTGCTAAAATAAGTACATAACAATACTTGCCCTAGGTATATGAGAAAGAAAGGTGTAGATAATAATGTAAACATGTTTTGTAGCTTTGTATGAATGTGTGTAAGTAGGTTATTATACCGCGGCGTTTTGTACAGTTTTATCAAGTGTCCGGGGTTAACAATATCTATTATAGTTTCAAACGAGTTTGAAAAACTAGAGCAAACTGTTTACATTTACGTAATTGAAACAGACTTCAAGGGCTGTGTAATTCTCTGAAAACAACACAGCTGAATGAAGATGTTCATTGGGCTTAAGAAGGGTTTTTCATTTACGAAACAAGTTTATTCTGTAGGTACGGCGGGCTTAGATGTTCAGGAATTATTATGATTATACCTAACCTACCTACGGTAAAAATAAGTAAAAGAAGTTCGTGTGAGTGGATCTCTGGTGATGAAGATTTAGGCTCAAGCCACATTGCGCGTGTCAATTAGTTTTATAGCAAGCCATAATAAACCTTATGAACAAAAGTACAAGATATAGAACTCGTAGAATTAAACGCTCGAGCCAGCACTTCCCGCTAGATAGCTTCGCCAGATCTCGTTAATTCTGCCTTAGGTCGCCAGAAGGCCGTCGTCATAGGACTCTCTGCCCCGCGGAAGTACCCAACTTTTTATACTATTAGAGACCATCCATCGGTAAAAAATAATATGCTAGAAATGAGTCAGATTTTTTAATAAATCAATAAAACTATCCATCATAAACTAACATGTATGCGGATTTTCTCCTTTCACAGTCATATCATCTCATCTTACGAAGTATTTGCCGAACTATTCGCTGAACTATTATTTGATTAGAAGATGACAAGCGAATACAGGCGATGAGGCCTTGTACACGTTCATCACCATCAGCATTCGTCTATCTTCGCCGAATATGTAGAGGGCCCTACTGCGGTGAAAATACTCGCAGTGTAGAAAAATTTGTTTTACAACAATCTTTTACATACAAGGCCATAACGTTACGCCATATCATCGAGATCTCCACGTTTAGATGATTCAGATTTCCCTTGACCTTACATACAACTCATACAAATACAATCGCCATGAAAAGTGATAGGCAAACATACACGGTGTGTTTTAAGAAGTTAAGAGTTCATGATGTCTAATTACAATGCAAAATAAAGATTGTATCTTGACTCTAATCTGTTGTGAAACACACCATATTAATGGACTCTTTATGTCTACACTATATAATATTATAAAGAGGAAAGATTTGTTTGTTTGTATGTATGTTTGTTTGTTTGAATTGAATAGGCTCCGAAACTTCTGGACAGATTTGAAAAATTCTTTCACCATTAGAATCCTGCATTATCCCTGTTGAACATAGGCTATATTTTATCCCGGGAAAGTGACGTTTTCCCGAGGGAACGCGGGTAACACCGTGACGGACAGCTAGTACGACAAATAAGTTTTATTCTTTGGACACATTACGTCAATATTCGTTATGTCAAGTTTCGTGCTCCAGGGTCAAAATAGCAAAAAACACCCCCTAGGCACAATAAAATTGTTTCAGTATAATTCGAATGTAGAGATTTGGGAAGATGTTTCTTCTGTATTTTTTGACGCCAATAATCCTTAGCTATCCGTTCACTATCATAAAAGCTAATGTCGCTAACAACAAAGTCGTAAAAGTAGTCTTCTGATTGTAATTGGTTAAGATAAAGTCATAAATAAACCTTATATTATTCGTTTACTCTCTGCGGTGCGAAGAGTCAACTTAAGTACAAAAGACTTACAACTTATAAAAAAAGTAAGCTTCCTATAAATAAAACTAGAATTGCTAAATGAAAACTTTTAGACCCCTCGCAGACTGCAGACTTTCTATCGGCCGATAGTTGAGACGGAACATACTTCGCCATACTTCTCCATACTCATTACGAGCCAAAGTATGTTCCGTCTCAACCATTGGCCGATAGAAAGTCTGCAGTCTGCGAGGGGTCATATGCAACAGATCGTGAAACGGTGAATCCTCTTTTTTATTGACTGTACTTTATTAATAAAAAACAAACGTACTGTTTATTCATAAAAACATATCTCCAGGGCCGCTTGTCAAAACAATGGCCTGCCGTCCACTTTGTATGCATATTTATCACGTTATTTGAATCCCCGAGGGGAAACACTTCCGACAATAAGTATCTACAAACATCCCAAATAACCAGGAAAGAGGATAGGACCATTATATAAAACGCGTTACATTCACAATCAGTTATGGTCTTTATCGCCTAATTCATCTATCTACATCTAACCATCCCCTCATAGCTAATTTTATTGCTTTTTTTCTCGCGCACCGTAGGCAACTACACTCAGGGACTGATTTGGAGGACTGTAACAAAATTTTAGAAATTTCTACACGTAAATAAGAACTTCTAGCTAGATAATGTTATTCTACAAAATCCAAGTAAAATAAGTCTGAATCAAGTAAGTAGTGCTATAACTTAGCTCACAAATAATAAAAACGCATTAAACACACATTGAAACTACTTTTTGTTTAGCCTAAGTAGATAGATAGATACTTACTTTGTTTCCTTGTCTGGGTAGGCTTGTACTCAGTGTATATTTGTGAACGCACCTACCTACCTACTTCACTAGTTTATGTTTATCTGTAAGTATTATGAATATAAGATTATGTAGTTAAGTTGATGAAGACTCGCTAATAGTATTTTTCTTTTCTAAACCTTAGTGGTTTACTGAATACTATTTATACAAATTGTTTATATAATCCTTTTATTATGATAAATAAATAAAAATAAAAAATAAGTAATATAATTGAATACGTTCCTCTGTTTTTTCCTCAGGGACATTTCTAGTTCCTAAAACTCTGAATTACAATCATAGGGCTACACAACGTCAGCTGTGGTGTGATCATCCTGTATAACCAAGAGCTTTAGAGCCACGTACTTATCGGATAAGAGCAAATTCACAATTTCTCGAATCTAGCATTTAAGAAAATTGGATAAGCTATAACATTTTAAGCTGATCTGGGGCTCTAGCCAAACACCATAATGGAAGTAGAAATAGACAGTGGAATAGACAGATAATGACTATTACTCACGTGCGGCGAATAACATTATTTAGCACGATTTGTATAGCACTGCCTATGCACTGCATACATTTTATGCCAAATATCGCGGCAGGTGAGTTCCTAGCATTATCAAACGTCGAATTGACACCGCGAGGATAGATAGTTGCCACAGAATACCATATAGTAACAAAGCAACAATGAGGTCCACGATCTTTGCGATGTCAAAATAAAGTCAAAATTTTCTGTGTTGTTGTGTGAATTTGCAAATATTAATTATTAGCACTTATTTATATATCTTGACCTTATAGCCAACGCCAAGCATCCGTACCTAGCTAGAACAATCGGATCTAACAGTACCCGAATCAAAAATGAACTCGCAGCATTGCAAAATGAAATGTGCTTTCGATACTATTTCCGTGGTAAAATATAAAGATGAGACGCACAGGACCTCAACAATATAATTTAACGACCACTGCGCCTTCTCCTGCTTTCCACGCAAGTGTCTGCCACCCTCAGTCATCGATTGACACCAGAACCGGAGTAACTTGAAGAGCTCAATCACAGGATATATATGGGACCTGCGCTTTCTGTAGGGTGGAGCTAACCATAAGGATAATACATAACCCGTGGAGTGGATATTTACCTACTTTCTCCTGTGTGTTGCAAATAAAACTGTTTCATTGTACCTATTCAGTAATAAATATTTTGTGTTTGTAATTTTATTATAAGTAAGTATAAGTACTTATACAACTTTATAGGGCAGGCATAGTCTAGCGTATGAACAGTATGAAGGAATATCAGTGGATTATATTTTTGTTTCAATAGATAGAGTGATTGCTGTAGAAATAAGAGCATTGCATAATATCAACGAGTGTTTTTTTAGAGTAACTTTGAATGGTAGAGTAAGATACAGTGCGTTCACGGAAGTGTGGAGTGAAAGAAGGTATTAGGTGCTTAATAGCAGTGATGAGGATTGAGAAAGGCAAATTAAGATGGTTTGATCATGCAGATCATGCAGAGGTGACGAATGAAAGTGGTTTGACCAAACAGGGTATAGGTATGAGGTGAATATGTGTGGAAAGGATGCTAAGGGAAGGATAGGTGAATGTAGTTACTATAAAGTCTTAGGCGAGCTTGTATGAAAAATGTAATGAGGAACAAGGCGAGAAATGTGCGTAAGAATTGAACCAAGTAATATAAGTGTTGTCTGTCTACCCCTATAGGAAACTCATGTGTGTACCTATTACTTAGGTAATCTTTGTTTCAAGTTCTAAGCGATAGCTTTGAGTTACTTCATTGAAATAAGTTGATTTCAAAAATATGAAAATCCAATTATGAGCACAGCAACGCTCTTTATGTAGAAATTACGGATAAAAAATACAACTCTTGGTGGCAAGTCGTCAATTTGAAGTAAGCTGAAGAAGCCATTTTGTTTCTATTGGCGACTGGCGATTACAACTGGGTTTCTGTGACCGCCTTGTCATCGACCAAAAATGTAAACCAAGTATCTATCGCGCATGTCAATGCTACCAATTTTTCCATTTCATTCAATAAGACGCGTTATTTTCATACATACTCTTTGTAATCTATGGCATAATCAAGTGCAAACTGAGTGCAAAGTCGCCAAATCAGCAGTAGAATGGAATCGAATCAATGTCATCTTGGCTAGCACCCCTGGTTTGAATACATATTTGGTTTTTATACTTCAAATTTAAAAGCATTTTTAACGGTTTCACTTCTCTTTTGTGGAACGATTTTTGCTTTTTCTAAGATTAGGTGCAGAGTAACAAAAAGCTGAGACTGGGTCCTATTTGGTACATCAATCGCAGACCTTGCACCTACTTAAATTACCTTTTTTTTTTGTTGTTTTTCTATCTTCTGTCTGTATGTCCTGAAATTATCTAGGTTAGTTTATGAAAGTACTTCTATTAGTTTTTGTATGTAGGTACCTAACTATCTATGTTTTTTTTGTTTATTGTATCTGTGTTTTTGTATCAAATAAACCATTTATTTATTCTGATTTCCAGCTTTTTTTCTTATTTTATGTTTTCTTAAGAGAACAAAAATATCATGCAAAGATCGGGTTAAATGTACCTACTAATGCATATGCTCAAACTCAAAATTAGTTCATTCATTAAAATCATTTTGAATTGTTAGAATCGTATTCAGAATAAGTGTAGAATCGTAAGTAATTAATAACCCCTAACCCTTTATGTCGCATGCAATGAAATCAATCACCTGTTGATACACAAACAAGCTCAACCTCACCTAACATTGGTTGCACCCTAACAAAACCGTCTGTATTACCCCGTGACAGGATACAAATTCGCGTGCACTGTTAATTTAGCTACGTGTAGCTAATCAATCACTGGGTAGGAAGGTACTAGGTAGGTAATGTATACAATTACATCGTGTTTAAGGTTCAAAAATGCTCACTCCGGGAGCTGAATAATCAAATGACTGCATCTACAATTCTACAGCCATAGGCTTGGTAAAAAGTAAGTTCGTATGAGTCAGCGGCCAACTTTGGTGACAGAGTTTTTAGGCTACCTGAAGGCCTCCGTCATGGCTTAACGACTTAAATAGCCGGCTTAACGACTTAAATAACCGGGACCATTATCTCGATGGCCGGGACCGACAATTTAACGTGCCCTCCGAAGCAAGGCTCAGATGAAAATGTCACTGACGGTACCCATCCACTTACAGACCATTTCAAACGTTGCGACGACGCGCTCGTGCGGTCGTGCTTTTTGATAGATCGTTCAAGTTAATGGTGCATTTACACGGTGCGATTTTACTAAGACAAATCGCATACGATGAGCGTTCACAGGGGAAAATTGACGTGCGATGCTAAATCGTATCGCACCGTGTAAATGCACCTTTAAGCAAAGGCTTGGTAGGTCTTTGACTATCTTCTAGTCTTTGATTGTCTAGTCTTTGACGTTGTATAATTACTAAGTTTGAAGTCTACAAATGATAAAAATACCAATTATCCTGATAACTGTGGTATAATTTTGAGCTTTAGGTATCGTCTTAAGCTCCTAATAGAACGCGACTACGCGATCAAACATACTGATAAGGAATAGGTGTCCTAATCGGCATATCAAAATTTTTTGATGGATTCTTGATGGATTTTACAAAAATTTTGATGGATTTTAACGATGTCGCATAATCTATTAGGACGATGCCTTATTAGAAGGTCTAGCAGCCGACATTTCTTGAAATGAAAATTGAATTGAACTTTCAAGAAAATAAGCGAAAGCTTTATTTTAAAGTAAATTAGCTAGTCAAGCGAAATCATCTAATGGACAAATACCTGGTATAAGAAAGAATACAATTTTACAACTGCAAACAAATATTTTTTGGCCCATGGATGCCATAAGTCACGCGGTGGATGCCAGAATAACGGCGGCGAAGAGGTCGCCCTCGGAAAGGTTGGCAAGATGATGGAACGTGGCGGCAGATAGAGACCGTTGGAAGAGTTTGGGGGAGACCATTGCCCAGCAGTGGGACGACATAGGTTGATTAAAAAACAAATACAAATATGCCAAAAAAGTATGACTAATCTCTTCAAGATGTATGTATAAAAAAAGAGACTACGTAAATCCATAATCTTAAGCTTGAATCGTCGCAATGAAGATGGCATAGATTAATCATCCAACAAAAAGTCAATAAGCAATATGGACTGACAGCGATCTAATGGAGATATAAAGCCTTAATGGGAACCACTCAAGTAAGGAACAGAGACAAATTATTTGTTCTATTAGATTGAGCCTACAAAGAAAAACTTAGTACTATAAATGTGAGAGATTGGATGGATAGTAAGCCCTTGCCGATAAAACGGCAGAACGATTTATTATGGGGGTAGCTGATATTCTAGATTAACATATAGGCTACTTTTTATACAGTAAGTTCGTAGTAGTCAGTGGCCAACTCTGGTGACGGAGTTTTCAGGACGCCTAAGGCCTCTGTCCGTTTTTATACAGAGAAAAGTGATATTTCCGAGTAATACCGCGGCGCGCAGTTATTTTGAAATAAATCTATCCAATGAAACTATACAAATGCCGAAGGAAAAAGACAGTGCCAGGATATGAAAGAAACCTGCTGTTGAAATAATAATCTGAGACAAAGTTGAGATGTTGACGAAAAACTCAGCAAAAACCTAAAGGAAAAGTAGAATTATAACATTATTTGTCACCCAAGAAAATATAGTTTCTTAGCAAAAGGTTTTTTCCTGTAACATAGCACCCAAGAGTGTCATGCGGCAGACAGGATCACGAGAGAAAACATATCAAATATCCTCAACATAAATAAAACAATTCACTCACATTATGGTAGACGTATTGGGTAGAGGTGGCTAACTGTATTATGTGGAGATAGCAAAATAATAAATGACGGGTCTATCAAAAACCAACCTAAATTAATAAAAAAAAATTGTATTGAAATCCTAAGATTTAGATTATGTTTGCTGCGAGTAAAAGTTACAACATGAAAAACCGAGTTACGAAAAGAAAGTGGCACTTTCTTTTCGTAACTCGGAGGAGTGCCGTGAAAACTTGAAAGATTCTAAACTTGACAAATAACCCGGTGTCGGTGAGCAGTCACGTGACTCGCACGTGACCTTTTCACGGCGAATCCAAGAATTTTTGCTCATCTCAAAACTGCCAAACGCGCCTAAAGAAGTTTTTACTTCTAAAACTAACTTTTTACCTTCTCGATCATAATTAGAAACATCATAATGGTTATAACCAGATTAACTTTTATCGATATAATTGATCGAAGGATGGCAATGAGTATTGCATCTTACGTCCAGCACACTAATATACCTAAATCAAAAAACATGAATAATAAAACGTGGGAAATAAAATTGCTTATTTATTCATTCGATTTTATCTCTTGCAGCATTAGTTATACGGCCCAATAATAATTAGTGCTGTCACTGTTTCAGTAGTTACTTCACCAACGTCGCATGAACTATTTATTTTAGTATCTCACTCATCATAAATTACAAATCATAAACTATTAAACCACGTGCCAAGTCTTAATAGTTTGTTAATAGATTATTAGAGAGATTAGAGATGAGTACAAGTGCATTCATTGAATTTTAGGCCTAAAAGTTTATTATACGTGGTTTCTACAAGTTATACATGGCTTTTGCTTCACTTTACCAGATGACTCTGAGTAAATTGTTCATTATTATTTACTTAAATTTTTATAAAATCATAGCATACTTATGCTCATTTGTCTACTGGGCTAGATGGTTACATTCTAAGGGAAAACATTTCACACAAAACAAAACCGTGGCACTCCAGGGAGTGCCGAGAGAAGTGAAAACTTAAAAAATATGGAAAGATAATGACTTAACTCGTTTAGTTATAAAATGAGCTTTTAGAAAAAAAGTTTACCGAATACAAAACTAGATGGCGCTACTGGTAGGTGTCGGTGAGCAGTCACGTGACTCGCACGTTACCTTTACGAGGCGAATCCAATTTATTCAAATCTAAAAAATGCCCAACGCGCCTAAAGAAGTTATCACTTCAAAAACAGAAAAAGTTTCATAGAAGTGTATGAGACTATTTGAGACTTACGAATCTGATTGAGCAACAACTACACTTTCAAACTTGTGCTGTAGTTAAAAATGTTACCTGATCATCTAGAACAATTACCTTCAAGGACAAAGTGGTTTTGTCATAATAATCGACTATTACTCTCGTTATGAGTATTTCTTAATTTCACGTCTCATCGTTCGTGACCGGAAAGACTCATTGGTGTCGCAGAATAATGTGAAGGTGACGGAGATTCAAGGAGAGAAGGTTTATTTGCTGCTTAGACGCAGTTTACACGATATCATTTTAACATACTATTCTTGCCTCTTGATGGATCACCTAAAAAAATGATAGGCCAGTTTATTGCCCTGATTCTTCAGTATTGATTGCAAAAGAACAGGAGTAAAATTAGAGCTAAGACTATTCTAAGTGATCCCAGCAGTCCTACTGAATAAATGCTTTTTGACTTTGACTTCTTGTCATAGAATATAAGCTCTTACTCTGTTTAATTTGAGAAAGCAAGATGCAAGAATTGTATGCCATAATGGCATCGTGTAAACGGCGTCTTATTTGATACTAGTTGCTTTGTTCCCACTCCCATGGCTATAATTGTGTGTTAAAAGTAGCCGCGAAATGGGATTAAGACTTTCTTCTATATCTTCGTATTCCTATAGCTCTTTTTAACCAGTGTGTGGGGAAATGGATTTTAATTACACGAGACAAGGGGGCTCTTTTCGTGTTTGAAACTACTCCGGGGCATAACGAGATACCATAATAAGTAATATAACATTTTCGAAGCCTTATTTATTTTCGTACAAGATCAAAACTTTTCTTACTTTAAGGCATGTTCAAAGTTTTTCTCTGAACAAAATTTTGTTTTTAAAATTAGAAAACATGTGTTTTATTTTCTTTGTTTAGGCGATTTTCGTGAAACCGTAGCATTATCCTTTCGTACAAACATGGAGGTGTTTGTGTTGTAACATTTGTTTAGTCGCAAACACTGTGGTTGCTATATCCGCTTTACTTTGTCGAAATTCAGCGATTTATGTTTATTTTACCTTGTAAGCCTACACATATTTTGAAACAAAAGAAATTATTTTTTATTGAACTCCTATCGGAAGTACAATTTCATCTCTATTTTTTTTTTTTGAACTAAATCATCATTTGCAAGAATATTGTCTTTTCCTTTCTGACTGTTATTTTTTAAAAAGCTTACCTACAAAAAAAATTATTAAAAAAAACAAAGCCACTCTACCGCTTTTTGTTTCTCTCCCAAACGTTTCGCTCTTGTGCTCTCTGACATAAAAATTATGAATAAATTGCTTATTGTAACCATAGGACTGAAATACCAAAGCTCGATTAAATAAGCCAATCTAACCACGGTTATATGACGTGATGTCAATTTTGGCACGATCCTATTGGTTGTTTATGTTAGTCTGGGCCAGACGGTCGAGTTGCAAATTTAATTATGTACAGAGCTCAAACACAATTAACTATAGATTGGAGCACCCTGTAGTCAACATCCAAAGTAAATTAAAAACTGGACTGGTTCCTGTTTCAATAATGTAGCGAGAACGAAAATTAGAAGAAACATATTTTTGCAGAGAACCCATTCTACAATTATTTAGAAATTATTCTGAAATTGCATTCTATTCAGCATAGAAGAATTCTCATATAATTATTCCGAATACATCAATTTGCAATACTCAATGCGGTACGAGGATTATGCGTTTAAATGTAGAATAAATTAGCGAAATGAAAGCACTTATTTATACTTAGCAATTTCAATTTCTTTTCTCTTCGGCCAATATTTACCTGAAACAATAAACATTACAAATTAGTTATTAAACTAGGTAACTAAATAAAATGATGCCTAAAATATTACCTAAAATAGATCTAGAGTTATAGATCCTTAATATTTTATATTTAAATACAAATACAGAATATTTATTACAATAATAATAAGTAAAGGTGCATTTACACGGTGCGATACGATTTAGCATCGCACGTCAATTTTCCCGTGTGAACGCTCATCGTATGCGATTTTACTAAGACAAATTGCATACGATGAGCGTTCACACGGGAAAATTGACGTGCGATGCTAAATCGTATCGCACCGTGTAAATGCACCTTAAGTAATGCTGGACTTTTTCACACAGCCCCTAGCCCCAAACTAAGCAAAGCTTGTATTATGGGAACCAGATAACTGATACGAGTATACTACTTATATTCAAACAACAAAGAAAATAAAGTATTATTGAACAAAGCTAAAAAGCAGAAGATAAAAGGAAACAGAGAAACAATGGTAAGTACCTAGGTACATGTTTCTAAAAGTAATGTTATAAAAAGGTTAGGAAGTTGTAAAATGGTCCCAACTCAGCATTATGCACGTTGTGTTATTAACTACGGGTTATTTATTTGAAGTTTAGGACTTTGTACGAATGGAAAGATAAAACAATAAATTTTGGGGTCAAAGCAAGCTACTATTCGGTAAGGTCAGTCACGTTCCCAATCTTAATGGAACCGTAATCGGATTCAGGAGTATACTCGTAGCATCCCTATTCACAAACGCTTTCAAACAATTCCGGCCCCTAATTCTATTAACGCACAGTCCGCAAATGAAAGAGATAGCCATGTAATGAAAGTTAGCTTTTAGTGGAAACTAAAAGAGTAAGTATGTTCGTATGAGTCAGTAACCAACTCTGGTGACGGAGTTTTTAGGCCGCCTTAAGGGCGAAAACCCTTAAGCAAGAGTCGTATATTTGGTTAAAACAACAATTACAACCTGTTTTAATAATATCAAGTGAAGAAGAAGCCCATATTTAAAACAAGTATGATAACTTCATTGTTACATAAATTCGACATTCCCAGAGTTCGTATAAAGCGTTTTGAGTCTACATTTTTCATACGCACCGCCAAATTGTGGAACTCATTGCCGGGCTCTGTATTTCCCGAAAAGTACAATATAGGGGTCTTCAAATCAAGAGCAAATAGGTTCCTTCTATGTAAGCATGCTCCATCTTAGACCTCACTACTGCTTAACATCATGCAGAGTGAGGCCAAATGCTAACCTATTTAATTTAAAAAATAATGAAATCTGAATTTCTACGTAAACTTCGTGCCGAATCGTGAGCACGGTTTTAGTGTTCAGAATGTTCAGCTCGTAATTACGTTATCTTTGAGCTGCGTGATGTATGAATCCAATTGTTTGTAGCCGGGATGTTGTACAATTTGAATACCGCGACCGGAGCTTTGACGAATCGTGTTGTTTTGCTCAGTTTTGTGCCTTTTGTAACTTCAAAAATGGTTCTCAATTTAGCTGTTTTTACATTGTTTATTCAGATTTCTTGGTTGTTTTGAGCAAAACACAAAGTAAGTAAGAATATCATATTGAGTGCTCCAATTAATTGTGGACAGCTGGAGGGTCTGACAGAATATTTATAAGCAGACGCAAATAGTATGCTTACTGGAGGTTCTCCTTTTTCAGTGTGGCACTGAACGTCAAACTCTAATAGCCTTACCATGAAACGTGACATAAAGTTATTCCTCGGAATAAACCAAGAATAACCATACATTTTGACAGTTTGCACTCAGGAATAACTTTATACCAGGTTTATTAGTAGGCGCCTTAGTTAGTGGAGGCTATAAAGTTATTCCTCGGAATAAACCAAGAATAACCATACATTTTGACAGTTTGCACTCAGGAATAACTTTATACCAGGTTTATTAGTAGGCGCCTTAGTTAGTGGAGGCTTCAAAGGTATGGAGCTATCCTCTCTCTAAGAGCACAATATTAAAATTGCTTATACTTACCATTATTTATGATACAGGACTACTGCATTATCTAATGGTGGCACCATACTTCGTTATTCGCTATGCGCGTTATGCGGCAAAGTGTGGACGGTTCATTCGTCTATATTTGCTTTATTCGCACGCATACGAATAAGCGCGAATAAAAGCAAAACAAATATGACATATATTTGGCACATCGCGTCGGCATGAAGTGTGGATAGCATATTTATTGTTCGCTCACATAGCAAATATTTGGGCGAACACAGCGAATAACGAAGTGTGGTGGCGGTGTTAAACATTTGCCAATTGTAAGCAAACAGCAAACAGGTTAAAAAACAAATGCCTAAAAAGTTTCATCAAGTGTTCTTGTTCAAAGTTCAATTATCAAGAATTGGCAAGGCACGTGCAATCCCAAACTTGGCATCTACAACGAGCATTAGAGTGCTGAAAATGCCAGTTACAATAAAGCCTTACGGGCATCTAATTGTATAACGCGTTCACTGCCATGCTTCCTCAAGCATGTTAATGCTATCCTACTGAAATGTATGGACTTTTAAAGAACAGAGAAGGCGCGATCTTGATGAAAAGCGTGATCACCTAAAAAGCAAACCACTTTCAGTTATCACATATAATTATCAAAACAAAATCCTAACGTACAACCTCTGCAAACGCAAAAAAAAGTCATATGAGAGCACACCAACGAAGCTCTTCCGTATAATAACTAGAATCAGTCGCCATAGTCGAAATCGGCTGGAAGACATCACTGATACAAATTAAAGTTGAATGTTTATGAGTATAGAATAGAATAATCATTTATTTTGTGCAAAAAAAGGGTTTACATAAAAATTTAGGAACTATACTTATCTTAACTAAGCACAAAATAGGTCACCACTCAGCATGTACTGCAGCAACTTATAGCTGCTGCAGCGCTGGTTTTCTGGTCTTCCCATGTGTGTTTTCTGTGGCGCCGGGCCAAAACACACATGGGCCACACATGAGCCACACATAAGTCCCACCCACGGGTGTGGCAACACCTGCACACGCATGTATTGCACTATTGTTTGTATTTCAATCTCATACTAAGCAAGTGGGCCGATTGAAACTACAAAAATATTAATTACCAATTCAAATTATACGAGAGCTAGTAAATATAATTTCCAGAATCGGTCAAAATAATACGGAAATATCGGTAAAAATACATTAAAAGAACACACCCTATCGAATATACAACACCTCTGTTTTTTGAAGTCGGTTTATAAAGGAAACTGAACACAAAACTAGCCATATCTGCATTTAACAGCATAAAATAAAGTTTCCTTGTTTGCTGAAAGATAAACACTAAACAATATGTTAAACTATAAGGGCTCCCGCACACGGGCCACCGGCCACAACCACAAAACGCCGCCACTGGCATATTTCCTGTAATTTTCGTACATTTTATATGAACTCGCCGCACACGGTTGACGCCGGTGGCCGCCACACGCTACAATATAACATGTATGAAAACTGCAGGAAATATGCCAGTGGTGGCGTTTTGTGGCTGTGGCCGGTGGCCCGTGTGCGGCGACACTAAAATGTTTATTCACAATAGTTCGTTTGTATCTACACTAAATAAAGGTTTGATAAGCTTAGACCTAGTATCTACAAACCCACAAGGTTACCAATAAAATGGTTAAATCAGGGGAGCTCACATGACCGCTATTCAAAACCTCATGAATAAGATTAACATTCTAAATTTAAATACACTCAGGGGCTGATTTATAGGAAGGTATTTAGTGATATTAATTACTAGCTGCGCTCCCGCGCATCTTCGGGATAAAAAGTAGCCTACATCCTTCCCTGGGATACAAAATTTATCCATGCCAATTTTCAGCCTAATCTATTCAGTGATTTGGGCGTGAAAAGGTAACAAACAGATAGACAGAGAGGAGTTACTTTTTATAATATTATATGTTTAATGCGTTTTAATTAATTTGTGAGCTAAGTTAGAGCACTACTAACTTGATTCAGACTCATTTTTGCGTGGATTATGTGGTATTACATTATCTAGGGGGCTTTTATCGCTAATCTTATTTACTTTAATGTTCTAAAATTTTGTTGCGTTCCTCTAATTATGTCTACGAGTGTAGCTGTCTTAGCATTCTAAATTCAAATCGTTGTCATGACAAATAGAAATAAACAGAATTTCTTGAATCACGGTGGAAAAGTTGAAACGCGCTCTTTCATCACATTTACGCAATAATTTTAAGGACCAATTGGGTTTTTGAGTTATTCGAGGTTCAAGCTTTTAAGATCTCTCAAACCAAGAATTTCCTTTTCACGAGATATTTAGATCAAACAAATGTCTCCCTTTCATGGCATAGTTAAAGTAAACAATTTGTCTGATTGAGCTAACTGTTCAAATTGATAATTTTAATTGGGCTTTCATCTACGGATACCGATTCTACCGATAGAAAATTGAATTATTTTGCTTTCATTATACCAGTATAATGAAAGCAAAATAATTCAACCCGCAAGTACTGGTACTTAGAGTACTTATTTTATCCTCTGTAGCGCAGAAGGTTGCGGGTTCGATCCCCGCGACGGGGCCAATGTTTGCATGATCTACATATTTATTTATTTATTTATTTATTAGGTTTACCAACAGTTTACACACGATAACAGGCAATTTTAGTCAAGTAATGGTCTTAAAACTACATGCGAAACAGGTAAACGCAACATGCATAGTAAGCTAACAATTGTTCGTTTGAGTTACGTTCTATCATTATTACACAGGTACCTATGCTTGAAACAATCTCTTAAAATAGGTATCTTAAAATAGGTATAATTTCTTCGTCATATATTCGTCTCGGGTCTGGGTGTTTTCTATAAATAATATGTTGGTCTGTACTTACAAACAAAAGGTATATAAGTAGTATATCAGTCATCTAGTACTAACAAGCAGAGTTTTGCTTACTGATGATAATGAGAGGAATGTGTGAAAAAGTCTAGCATTATTTATTTATTATTATTTATGCACTCACTAAGCTACGTGAACTAAAAACCTTCCTGCTGGATTGTAAAGCAGAATTTCAGTCAGTTAGTTTACTTGCATCGGAAACTGTATGGGGATTTTTTTTTTATATAAAATCCAATGTGACAAACCAACGATATGAATTTTGTATTCGTGCAACATTTCAAATAGCATTTTCACGAGCTGTCAGAAGAGATAACTGTTGTCAAAATATTACTCTGTTTTTTTAACCCCTTGGGGAACCCAGTTCGCAATATCAACCGGGATTTGGTTTAGACAACTCGATACATGCGAATAGGAATGTGAAAATTTGCGATATTTTTGAGATTTGCTTTGCTCTCGGTAGAACCGTAAGTGTAGGTATGTGCCGAAAAAGCTGTTACGTACCTATAGGTAGTAAATGCATCTAAAAAGTAAAAGTCGTAAAAGTAAGTAAAAGTGTTTAAAATAACAGAGTAATTTGAATTCACCTATTCACCCCTAAATAACTTATAATTATCTTTAACGCCTCAAGACCTAATCAAATGTTTACTCTCCCGGGAATAGTCATGGTTATATTTAATTTCGATTATCCATTTTCAAAAACGTTAAGACCACGTTTAAACATCGAAAGCTGAGGACAATGCTGTTTAAATAAGTGCAAACCAGACTGTAACCAACTTAATTGCTGTTTTAAATACCAATTAACCAAACAGAAATAAACATTAATGAACTCAGTTTTATCCCGAAACCATTTTAAACCAGAATCGCTGAAAGTAATTTGTCAAGAGTCAAAATAAATTAAACTTAACACGTTAAATTCCGTTTAGGACTCACAAATCTGTCTTGAAGTGAGAAGAGAAAAACAATTACTTATTCGAAATTGGTGTTGAATTCTTATCTTCAAATACTTAGGTACTAAAGTTTTTTTAATGCTCCCGATTTAATGGAGAGATGCAAGAGAAGTGTTCACTTCGTATCTTCAAAATGTATTTTTTTCTCTCTCTTAATGGGAAAGACGCAAGAGAAGCGAGTTCGGTTCTTTAAAATATGACTCATATCCCACTCATCCCATCCCGCTTCCCACTTCATGTAATAAAGCTGAAAGTTTGTGAGTTTGTTTAGATGTTTGGATGTATGTATGTTTGTGTATCAATCCTAAACCAGCGAACCGATTTGAAATGAAACTTGGTATAGGCGTAGATAGTGACCTGGAATAGCATATAGGATGTTAAAAATGTTGGTACCACGCGGGCGAAGCCGAGCGCAGAAGCTAGTAAGTAATAGTTGAGTCAAAACATAAACACACAAACACAACACAAACATAAACATAGTGTGGTTATAGATCTACATTTCATAGAGTGAAATGGTTTAATCATGTTGCAAAAGCAGATTCAGTAATTATTCATACCAAAGGCTTCTTTAATTAAGGCTTGTAGGGCAATTAAAGCAAACCCGGGCTTCCGGGGTAATCAAATCGTTCACTGTTCCAAAAGCTTGAATTGAGGAAAAATTCGCACTCGCTAAATGGCAGACAAAATGTTGTTTAAAAATTTTACGATGATGAGCGCACTAAAAACTTACGGAACGAAGGACCAATTACCGAATAGAGTTTAAAAATCGAATCTCGAACGTGGCAACCCCGAATTGGGGGAAAAGTGGCAATTCTGTCTATTCCGCCCGTGAGGACTATCAACGTTACTTTTTACAGTCTAAAAGGTAGTTTGGCAACCAGACCACAGATTAAAGGACTACTTCGTAAGCCAAACTGGCCAAAATGTTAATACTTTGGTGAGTACCTCTATTGGTATTGCCAGCCAAGAGGACTTTAAAACGAAATAGCGATACCTATACAAAATTTCTATGGCAAATTTACTCGTGCCTAATTAGGGCTGCCAAGTTTTAATTTTTCAAGGGTGCTTGGGCCTATAATACGCCAACATTTTGTAAGCGGGACAGCGACTGTGATTTGTTCGGCGTGTGAGGAGTACAGAGCTATGGATGCGCAGCGTTATTTACGGAGCTAAAACACTTTTTAGCTAATTAAAAGTACAAAAACAAAAAAAGATCAAAATTCGGAACAACGGGACCACGTAGTGTACTAAGCTGATTGGTTCAATACTTTTATAGATATGATCCAGAGTCGAAGCAGTTTTGAGGTAGTACGCACCCTTAACAGTCCAGTGACACATAGTTTATCCATCGTTTTGACAGTTTTTTGAAAACACGCGTCAGCCTCTTTGGAATCTACTTGTGTGATAAGATTTTTTGTGAATTCTTTACAACAATACAATCTACTCATGTTATAGGTAAGTGCCTGCTCAAACATTCTCGTAATGCATTTTCAAGGTTATCATCAACGATCAAGATGCATGATCATCAAATTTATTATACACCACTATTTTATGACTACCAAAAAAATTTTAAGGACAGTTGCAGCAGATGCAGAAAATGATAATGGCATGGTCAGAACTTTTTTTTATTTAACTATCACAAAGTTATCGAGGATTGCAGTCAGCCAAAACCGAACAAAATTTTATGAAAACTGTACAAATAAGTACTACAGACAACAATCGCGTACAGATTCTCATTCGAACTATGTTCTTGTATCATCCCCAGTCAGTAAAACCGCAGTAGGTAGCTATCATAAATCCATGTCTGATTCGCCTCGTCTCCTTTTGAGGTTATAATTTTTTTTTCTCTTTTTTTGAGTTTTAACTACTTATATGTGATCAGTAACAGACACCGAGACCATGTTTAAAAATTTTTTGGTAATTAAAAAATAGCGGTGTATTGTTTGTTAGGTGATATAGATAGATAGATAACTCTTTATTGTTACACCATTAGATATCTACAATTTAAAAAAAATAACTTAAAAAGTTTAAGACTAATTGCAGTGACACAATGGGCGGCCTTATCGCTCAAACCGATCTCTTCCAGGCAACCTTTGGATGGATTGGATAGAAAAGAACGCGAGAAGAGGTGGTGTTACAGTTAAGAAACAAAAAATAAGAACAGGAAATAAAAACAAAAGATGGAATTAGGTATACATAACAAACAAATTGTAAATAATAATGAAACAGTAGATATCATCATAGCAAACGGAAAAAAAAACATTTATTCAGTAGTTTCCTTGTGAATTCGCTTCATATGGGTATTTATAAAGTTTGTAAGTTAATTTCCACTTTACATAAACTAGATAGATAATGGTAAAGAGAAAGTGTTTAATACCGTAACGTACCTATCTGTTTACCTAAATTAAAGTGATAAATCCAGCCGTATCGGACATGTTCGATATAGAACCTTATTCGTTTTATTCTTAAGCTAAAATGCTCTCACCTCACGCTCTAGTGTATAAACAAAGCCAAATATGTTTAGGAAATTGTAGACCAGTCAGCGACAGAATTTCATGAACAATTAAATAAATAAATAATAAATATCATTGTTGTGGGAAAATTTACAATTTTTCACAAATAGTAATGGTGCAAGAAAGCATCCATTATAAGGTAAAGTATCTAAAACCCAACGAACTTCGAAGATATTGAAGATGCAAAAACGTCAAATGTTCATGAACTTCTGTCGCTGACTGTACCTATGAGAGATATAATAAATAATAAATAAATAAATAATCCTGGACTTTTCACACAGCATCATCTAGCCCCAAAGTAAGCAGAGCTTGTGTTATGGGTACTACATGACTGATATACTACTTATATACTTTTTGTTTGTAAATACATACATATTATACATAGAAACACCCAGACCCGAGACAAATATTTGTAGATCATACAAACATTGGTCCCTATATGATATCCTAATTCGAGCATTTGAAATTCAGGTAGGTAAGTACCAAATCTATAAAGAGAAAAATGTACCTTATTCTTAAGAAAACTTAATATTAGACATCTGAAAGTTTTCATTCAATCACGCCTCAAGCAGTAGATCCTTTGAATGAAACTTGGAATAGATGTAGATCTGAATTAGTATAATGGCTATTAATGTTGCAGAACGACACTAGTGACCACGATCTTTAGGAATGAAGTATCGACCACAAATATAAGAGATTCATTGTTGTAGAGCGAAGCTACGTACAGAAAATAGTTAACTAAAATAGTGTTAACATAAGTGTTTAGGTGACGTAAAAATAATTCCTTATTCGGGGCAAGTCGTAAACGCAACCTGGCAGTTAATTAAGCGTGTTTCTGCCAGTTTGTCCGTCGGATTGCAAAGTTCGTGCACAAACAATGTGGAACGTGGCAAGTGCGAAACAGCCCAACTTACGAAAGTAAAAGGACTACAATTAACTACTTTGAACTGCAACACGATATTTTTCCGCGGTAAACAAAACTAATTCTGAGAGTAGTTGAAAAGTAAAGTTACGTGAACAGGAGTTTTATACATGAAACAAGTTTTAGGGTAACAAGTAGGAGGTGTAATAGTTGACATAGTGAGGAAATCTTGCAAAACATACACTTAACCATAAACTACTTACATGCAAGTGATTCTTCCTCAGGTGATCTAGGGATTCTTCTATAAAACGTTTTTCAAATAACAAATAGGTTCTAATCTTATCACTATAAAAAAAGAACTTGCTTGCCTTGAAAAAAAACAAAAATATTTTCTGTTCTCAAATCACCGAATAAAATGATCACTTAACTGAACACTTGGTAGTTTCTATGACTAAATAAGCCTGAAAATACCAGTAGCAATTTTCAAAATTTGCAGAATGATGACACAATTTGTTACATTTATGTGGACTCTACGCGAACGTGCCGAGCATGCTTAATAGCCTCACAGTATAGAGCATAAGTCGTAAAGCACATTGCCCAACCTAGACCTTTTTATTTTAAGGTAAGATAAATAACAGATTAACCTCAGGCAATTCTATGTAGACCAAGGCAATAAGTTACCACTGCGCGTAATTTTGTCGCAATATTTTTCCTTTATCCGTATTTCATGTTGACCGTAATATACCATTTTGTTTTAATAAGACACACCAAACACTTCTCCAATGTACCTAGGTATTTTCTTGAAAATATCTTGGTCATTCAAAAGGTTGGTTGAAGAGTTGAAAAGCAATAGTTACCATTCATGTTTATAAAAGAACAGCATTGCAATTGGCTGTACGTTTTGTACTAAGTACACCGAAATCCGAACAGTGTATGCAGACCATGCCCATTAATGGACGTTCAACAGAAATGCAAACACGAAAATTAATTCAGTAACCACGATCTCAAAGTACGTTTTAAAAACCGACTTTAATGTTGGCGCTATGAGGCTCAGGGCGTCAAGTGAAGATGAGGTTTTTTGAGTTTTACGGGAAAACTATCAATCCCCTCAGGAATAAATTTATATGGGACCACCTCGGGAGTATACCTTTTCATTCAAACAAAGAAAAGAATTTTGAAAATCGGTCCACAATTGGCGGAATGATCGCGTAAAAATTAGAATAATTGACGATTTATTTTATCTTTTCTCACTATCAGTAAGCAATTTCTATAACTCATATTTTAGATTTCCGGGGCTCGTTCTAGTGTGTATTAAGTAGGCAGTCATGAGTTCCAGTTCAAACAGAGGTCACGATATGTAGCAACAACAAGAATTGTGTTGAAGAGAACTAGAATAGGTACTATACACAAGTACACACATTAACTGCAAGCATAGGTACCACTTGGATCGCATGCATACAATCGGTGATAATAACAATAAGTTATAAGCGAATTGAGCACAAAACTGCAGTTACATTGTGCAGATGACAGAAATGACGAGGCATTGTGAAGACACGAACGTCACACGTGATAACTTACATTTTACTAGTCGCAAACGTGACCCAACAATAATAAACAACATTTGTATTGAAAATACTACTTACCCACAGTAAAATCAGGCTTTCACAGTATCGATAGAGTTTTAGAAACAGGCAACTTCAAGCACATTTTCTTTGACGTGCTCCTTTTCGATAATCTGTACGCATCAATAAAGCTAAGTTATTTCCTTCCGATATTGAACTTAGCAAAAAATAAGTAGAGGGAAATGTTTTGAGACCGATAAAAGTCGAACGTAGGCATACTCTTTGGTAGGCAAGCTTTTGCTTACTTGCTAAAGCCGAGTTGAAACAGTTGTTTGTTCCTATTTACCTTCCTTTATTGGCACAGCCCTCGGCCGGAAAATGCACGGTAAGATTTCTGTACATTTTGTCTTTGCATTGATTTACAATTTACATCGTCGACCCGTTTGCGAGGCTTCGAGAGCAGCCTGTTTATTTCCTCGTTACATTCGAATTGCACAACAGATGATTAAGAGAGCAAACAGCCCATCAACCGCCATTGCCCAACACATAAAATTACGGAAACTTTAATGTTTGTATCAACAATACGCAATAGTAAAATCTACGTTGATATTGCAGTAGCTTTAATTTCGTCAATGCAGTCATTGAGAGTTGCAGTGTGTTGGTGCGTGAAAAGTTCTGTTAGTTCCACGAGCAGCCGCGCCGTACCGGGTAGAGCGGCGCTGACGTCGACGCACGTGATGCATGCGCGGGCGCACCGCAGACGCGCCTCCGCCGCGCGACAGCCTCCGCGCACTATCGACAACACCTCTGCACTTATCAGTACTATCGCGTGTGACAGTGACAATATTTTATTTTATTCAAAGTTGGATTTTTGTGCATCGAACCTGGGATTCTCATCATGTTTCTAAAGGTAGGTAAAGTTTAGCTCTTGACTTTGAGGCAAGGTGACAGTGGTTTATTAGTAAACATTGTTCGCGTAACAATCAGCTGCATCGTAATTTTCACATAGATAATTAAAATTTACATTGTTTTTACACGATTTATGGTAATTAGTTAATTGATAGCTTAGCTACCAGTCACTTACCTATTCGTAGACAATGCGGAATTGTATTTAAAGTTTCTGTAGGTACCTAAGTAGTAAAGATAAAAAATAATTGCCTTAAAAGTGCTACACTAGACGCAAATAAAATAAGATCGTATTTTAACTAAAGTAACTTACCTACATAAAAATGACAACGTAAACATGTTCACAAAAAATTCATTAGAATCTCAAGCTTGGATAATTGTTTTTTCCTGAAATTTTCCGTATCAATAGCGACTGACTAATAGATTGTTCTTGAAATCTCGACAATGGAGAGCAAATCTATTGTTTCAAACGCCTTGTAATTAGTTAAAGAATTTAGCAAAAATATATCAAGCTGACTGCTTTATTATGTGTTCAACCTTTTCTGTTGTAATGTTAAGCATTGTAGCAAAAATGAGTTTTAATAAGTATCAGTACAGTAGCTATTCAATAACTAAAGTTTTGTTTGTTCATTAGCGAAGTTCTTAGTCTTACAAGCCTTCGCAAAGTTAGTATTATGTTTTGCAAAATCACGATAAGCAAACTTTCCCAAACTACGTTTTTAGCTACACGCAAGAAAGATAATGATAAGATAAGAGATTGAAAATATAGTTCACTGTACCCAAACTGGGTAGTACGTCCTACCTACGTTTTGCTGATAAGTTAACTATTATGAAATATCAGATGTTCCTTATTCTTGAAATTTGCCTCTTTATAAACAGCATAGATTCGTTTGTTGAAGGATACGTTAACTTGTTTACGCTTTTGTATCAAAATTGAGGTCTCTATATTTTGTAAGTCCTATGCGTCAGATGCGATTATCTGATGTGTTAAAATGAACAAAACCATACAAACAAAATAGCAAAGTTTTTTGCAAGCTCACGATACTCGCTTTTTTGCCCGAAAGTTAAGACTTGGCATTGGCGAGAATTCTAACTAATGAATCCGCTGACGAAGCAAAATTATCAGACTCGTCACGAATCAATATTTAAGTTACCTACGGCTACTATGTTTAAAAAAATAGAATTAAAAGAAGCAAGCTTATTAATTGAAACACAAAGTACCTACTTATTACCTTTTCCGGGAAAATATTGTCGGATCAAAATTTCAATTCACCAAAAAGGTTTATATCTGTTACAAGACAACAATAACACGGTCTTTTGTGTAACTTGTTTCTTCGAAGCTTTTATGGAAAGTTGAATAAGAGACCGTTGGTTTTATTTACGTCGCCGATTTTACCGAACACTGAATACAGGCCAGCTGTGACCCTTGACAAAGGTGACAAAAGATCGACATCGACAGGCCAGCTGCAAATTAAAACCTTCGTAACAAATTAACATCTATAATAAAATGAATTTCCTGTGCGATTTTTAAAAGAGAGAGATGAGGAATTGTGAGAGTTTAAATATCGATATGGATATTTTGATCAGTGAATAATCTATCGTAGGTACTATCTATCATTGTCAGAAATTTTATGTCTATCGTATTAACTGGAACCACTTATCCTCATTCCAAAAAATCATTCTCATTATAAAGCTGCCATGTTCATGAAAGGCATAGATCATAATTTATCCCGATTATTTATCGATTCCTTTGGGAATACCTACGCGAGTGTAATCCACGTCGTTGAGTATTTGGTTTTGATAATGTCATAAAAAAATTACCATCTTTTTACCTGTAAAAACAAGGTTTTAGCATGTTTTTTTCCTTGTCGTGAGTTATTGGCAGCCGTCTACTAAGTTAGTGAGCATCATTTTCTAAGCATACGGCATTCACCTGTCTCCTGACCATTGAGGAAGTCAAGGTCTCACTCTCCACTATTGTATTTTAATACGGAATTATTGGTTCAATATTAGGCGATTGAGGCATCAGGTACGACGATCACGTTTTGCAACATGATAATTTAAATTAGCACTCCTCAGTATACCTGGTTTACCGTAGGTATAAGTTAAGTTAGCGACGGCATAACCTTCAATCTGTATCAAGGTTGGAGAAGGTTAGAGCTTTCTTCTTTTATTACCTTGTTTCTTACGTGTGTAGCTTCTTAATTTTACGGACTCAATGCATCAGGTCGTTTGTGCTTTCTTCTCTTTATTTTACTAAAATATAGAGTAGAGCCGTGTTGGCCGAATGGAGTTCTACCTCGACTTTTAACCCGAAGGTCGTGGGTTCGAATCCCGGCCGAATGAATTTTGCGTTTCGTTAAATTTATATGCGCTTCAACGCGTGCTCTAAACGGTGAAGGAAAACATCGTAAGGAAACCAGTTAGTATTCTCATAGGCGGCGATGGGCTTGCAACCTGTCACGTATGGAATACTAACTTCTGCAAGATGTGGGCATGTATCAAATATGTGTTTGGACATGCCCCTGACTACCCCTCTTAGACATCTTCAAAGGATCTGGAATACGCAAAAGATCTGAGAGGATGTCTACCGCGCCTTGGGGATACAGTCGTGACCCTTTTTACGTTTTTATTTTACTAAAAAGTTTACTTTTTTTATCTTACTGATTTCAGGTATATAGGTCAGTAGGTATTGGGTACTCCCGTCTAAGTTTTTTAGAATCATCGAAACTTAATAAGCTCTTGCATAAATTATCTTCAAATTACAACACGAAGGTTTTAGTTTGTAAATCCGGTTTGCTTCAATTGTCGAATTTGTAGGTGATAGGCACGATGAACGCGGCGGCAGATAGGTGGCCTACCTATCTGCCGTCGTGTTGGCCATTGATTCAAACCTTTTAAAGTTTTTCACAATTACTTACAAACATAGGCTAAGCTAAGCACTAGGCATCTATTGCGTGAGAATTATTCAATTAAAAGCCACTGACCTTTTCCATTGTAACGTAAAATTAACGTATTCAAGGGAATTCGTTGTAAATGCGAATTCTATCGGATATATCAAGTAAACATGCATTTTGGGTCATTTTGACACTAAACAATGATCATATCATGATCGCGTTTGTATAGAAACAATAGCGCAGGAACCACGGACGGTAGAGATCGACTTAGTAATACATTTTCACACGTATTTTCTGGTGGGTAGAGTTTATTTTCCCTTATTTATGATAGTTAATTTGTTTTGCAATGCATACGGGAAGAACATTAGACATAATTATTCAAATTTTAACGTCATCAATGTTAATTTTCCAAATGGGGTCATAGAACAGCGAAATAATAAAATAAAACACAAATTGTTGTTAGTTCTACCGTTCTAAATAGAGATTTATTGCGGTAGTTAGCGGTAGCGGTGTTTTTCGCAAGTCTAAGTTTTGCTCGGTTGAATAAATATTCGGAAACAGTAGGTAAGTTGATACTGGGTGAATTAACAGCTGCGGAAAACTCAAAACGAAGGCCATGCTCATATTGCTCATGCTTCGATAAAATAGATTAATGTTAATCAAGAGTCTATAGTGTCTCACTGCAGTCTGTTTTCCTCTTACCAGCCGCCTGTTTTTTGCATCTCTACTAAGTCCAATAAAATGTAATCTCACATCCACAGTGTGGTCTGTCTCCAGTTCGTGTCTAGTTTCGGCCATTGACGCTGTAGGTGTAGGTCTTACATAAACGTTAAAAGAATATTGGTCTAAATCGAAAGAAAATTGATAAGACTTTTCATTTCTTAATTTCTTAATACACTATAAAAAAATTACAAAAAATCTTGGTCTAAGCGCACTATTTCAGTTTTTGGGAGTTTTCTTTTTACACCTTGTACCTACTTGTCAACTTATTTTTTTTTCATCGTCACGGACAAATTATTTGGCATAAGCTCATTTGCATCTGTGTAAAACTGTCACGAAATGTCACAAAAACTCAAGAAAATTTGTGAAAGACTAAATAAAATAACGTCAAATAGTTTGGTGGATACAAATTGTCTAGACACGACAAAATAGGAAGTTAAACAAGAAAACTAATCCTCATATTGCATATTGCTTTATATAACAAGCAATTATATACGAGAAACACTCAGGTCAGCACGTAAATGTGAAAGTGGTCTAACTAAAGCATTGCATCTCTGGACGTTAAACTAATATGTCACAACTTAGCTTACAAGTTGTGGTATTAGTTACTAGAGTTAAGTTAGTTGAATTATTTTTGATGTGCAATAAAATGTTTGAAAGTTAAGTGCCAACTTAACATAAAGTATTTTGCAATAATAAATCGAAGGTCTTCTAAGAAACTTTAGGTAACTATCTAAAATGCTCGTATATAGGTAAATTAGTTATTGAAATAGGAAAATACCTACTTAGTTGACAGTAAATTGATTCAAGTACATATCTTTTTAATTTAGGCTTCTCTCTTATTCTATGTACCTACTATTGTTTAGGTGCTTACCTTCAAGCTTAGTTTTTGAGCGTGAAACGTTTTTTCATACTGGTTTCAAGAATCCCACAATTCTTTGTAGGTTATCAAACACTTTTATTTTAGTAAAGTATCAGCAAGGTGAACCGTAAGTAGGTATTTTATCTTAAACAAACATCAAAACTTGAAACAAACACAAACATTGACAAAGGACGTAAGAAAGTAAGAAGACTCTGCGGATGATCTCGTAGTAACAAACTTTGCAACAAAAAATGTTTAGCAATTCAAGTTCAACAAAGAATTTTGGAAAACAAACCACACGATTCAAAGGTTCTGAATTAAATTCTCTTTGTTTTTTCACAAAACCACAATTTACTTGATATTAGGGTAAACGGTTTCACAATGTCGTTCTTACATTCTCAGGGTAGGTAACATTATATTGTAAGTACCTAATGTAGGTAAAAATGGGGAAGCTACCGACAAATCCTCTTTAGGACATCATGTAGGTAAAGTATACTAGGTAGTGGCAGGGCAAAATGATCGCAAGCAAGATGACCAATAGATATAGCACTTCTGCTGTTCTGTCAATGTTCACACAAACTCTAGCAGAATTTTACAGTTTCTGCGCAATTGTCATTATTTAGGCAGGATATAAAAGAGTTCAGGCTCTGCACCTTACGGCCACTCTACACATTCGCCGAACTATTCGCCGAACTATTATTTGGATAGAACTAGAAGACGACAGGCGAATAAGGGTGCTCGCACATTGCAGCCGAGCCGTATGCGGCGATCTGTCAATTCAATAGAGGAAATGCTGCTGACGTCAGAGGCGTGCCGCATTCTCTGACGTGATCAGCATTTTTTGTATAGAAAAATGACTGCGGCGCGTCAGTGTGCGATCAGGTTACAGGCGATGAGGCCCTCTACACGTTCGTGTCCGTCGGCATTGGTCTATCATCGGTAATTATGAAGTGGGCCCATTAGAATGAAAGCCGGCTCCGCAAACGCAGTCAGGGAGGAAAATATCAGTAGTTAAAATGTTTACTTGTGCAGATGATTTAGATGTTAGATGCCACCTAAATCATCTCTAATTCTCTAGTAGAAGGGAAAAGGTCAATGATGATGATGAATGCAGATACTTTGTAAATGCGTAAAGTGAAAATCAGTTAAAATAACCAAAAGATAACTCTTTGACATCGCTCAGTCACTGTTCCAACAAAGTTATCTGATGGAAATATGTAGAGCGGTAGTGACGTAGGGGCTTAACCCGTAACTACCTCAACGTGTCTAATCACGATTTGCATGGTGCTATCGTCTGATATATCTGTAGGCTAAGGGTTTAAATCTACTTACAAGCATGCCGACAGAGGCACTTCGTTTTTAAATCTGATAACAATAGATTCCGGAAAACATTTCTCTCTATATTATTTATGTATGATTTTATAGAGAGGGACTAGGTTAGCCGAAATTGAATGATTGCATCTTTCATCTACAGACCGCGTAAATGATGTGACTAAATATTCAGTTGGCTAGTATATTTTTCCTCCAAGGCTAGACCCCTATTTTTGTCAGTGATCGTGACGTAAACAGCCAGACATGAAACAGCGGACTTGAATACGAGATCAATATTCTCTCAATTTTTAAACCCTAGGGACTTCGACTGGCCGATGACTTTATCTTATTAGAGCGTGTGTGTAGCTGAGGATAGACCAGGTATTTATCAGACCAAATAAGTATAAAATTTTTATCTTTCCAATCCAAGATATATTTTCCCCTATTGAGATTGAAGCAAGCAATATGAAAATCTAATTTTTCAAAAGATTTTTTCTTCTACTTTATTACGAATTTCTGGTTTTGTATGCAGCGTAGGGGAAATGACGGCTGATTGAGCGGAGTGGATAAGAAAGACGTGATCTATAAAAAGGGAGAAGCGTTGATAATGATTTTGATGACTCTACGACAAAGCAAACACTTATTATACTGTGTTTTCAAAAGAATGCCGGACTTGTGATCAACCTTCGTTTAACTGGTCTATTTCATGCATTTTATTCGTGCAAGCCGTAATAAATCCAATTGCTTAATTGCATGTGTACTTGGTATCCCTCTCAAAATCGGTTTAGTCAGTAGTTATTAAACAATATCAAAGTTCAGAGAAAAAATCTACCAGTTAGTAGGCGTTGTGAATAAATTTCTGAAATAGAAACTCTCTTTTACGAAAGAATTCGTAACTTACCAACCACGCACCCCCAAGGCACGCTATTCAACAAACGTATTATATGAAAACCATATAAAAACCCGTGGGAAATAACTTTGACAACAGATCGTATTTTTCTACCGCCAATATCTTGCTGAATAAACGGCGAACGGTGCCAGGCAGATAATTCAAACATTATCCAGTTTCAACAATAGACTCTTCTCAACCGTGCTTCTCACACTGTCGTAAATCATAGATAGACCTACTGATTTGCCCTGACTAAGACTTTTTTCCTACATCCTAAACCTATACCCAACTCTGACATTGTTTTCATCAAAACAGCATTCCCTTTTTCTCCCACGTGAATTGCCATCAAATTGCTTAATTTATTTCAATTTTTCATTAGGTCACTCATTTATGATAACATTTCGAGGCAGTTTCCTATAGATAAAGTCGTCTCCAGAGATGTTATCAATGCTCTATCTAACTCAAATCGCAAGTCCCGCGTCATTTCACGCTAAAATCCGGAAGCAGTCAGGCTTGGCCGCTTAAAGTTTAATTCACGAGCAAACTTCATGCCACAACTCACAGTTCTTGAAGTTGGTTTTATCAGAAATTCAATTTAAATGATATTCGTTCTAAAAATTAAATATTTTCCAGATTCCATGAAACCTGGGTAGGGTTCAGGTGTCATCATATAACATCACCATTATAGGCACAATTTTCTTTGTATTCGATTGAATTTTTAAAATAGAAAATATGTGAAATACCTCAGACTTAAACTACATTTAAAAATCCTTTTAGCTAAATCTGTATTGGGATTTGACTCGTTTGTTCGGCTCAGCGAAGCGGTAAATACGATTTTTGTGTTTCTATGCATTGCCAGCGTGCAATGCACAACAAAATCCTACGGACAGTATAAAGTTGCAGTAAAGGAAGTTAAGCCTGCCAAGCGTGGCGATTATGGCAATTCCTCCCAAATGTTTGGGAGAGGCCCTTGCCCAGCAGTGGGATCCCTACGGGCTACTAAAAAAAAAAAAAAAAAAAAAGTTATCTATACCAGTCTATATCTAGCCAGTATGACAGGATAATTATTTACTGAAAATACAGCATATGGATTAGGCTTCCTAGGAAAACTAAACTATTGACTATGCTACTGATGTCACGGTCAAGTCGTGACTATTGATTTGTTAACAACCTTCCACGAAACACGCTTTTGCTAAATGCTATGCAAATCATCTTTGTAAGTACAAAAAATACAACATATCTTATTGATTTACAAATAAACATGCAATACCTACTCACATCAATCAATTGTAGAGACTCACGTATTACCAAACACGTCAAATAATGAGTTATATGTGCAAAAACTCGATACTGCATCGATAAAGTCAAACAAAACAAAATTCGTGTCTCAATGTTTGTACATCAATTTTACTTGAAAATTTCAAGGTCGCAAAACGATACTAATAAATCCCAAAATAAAATGTTTGCATTTTCATCAGCAGTTTATGCTTGCTAATTTTATCCAGATTCCGCAATGCGAAAACGCTTTTCTCTCTTCTGTTCGTTATGTAAAAAAATTGTAATGAGGCTAAAACCTAAGTCAAAGTCAAAAAGCATTTAATATGTACGACCGCTGGGATCACTTAAGTCTTTAAAGTTTTAGAAATAGGTGACTTTACTCCTGTTCCTTCACGACCGAGGAGAACCACGGCAACAAAAAACATATCCACTGGCATAAACACTTACATATAAAAGGTTTTTTTTTTCTTAGAAATAAATAAGGGCGATCAATAAAAAGCCCCGGGCAAAGAGATAATGCCACACCGTTCGATTCATTCGTCACCTTTGATTAATGTCGAATAAGCCTTGCGCAATCCATTTCCTTCGATGATCTTGACACGATTGTGAACCTGCGCGACAATCGCACCGTGATAAACCAATGATGCGGGAAATTTAACTAATTTGGGAGTTATCAATTCAAGTCCGTTAATCAAAATGAAAGAGCTTAAACAACTGTTTCTAACTTGAACTGTTTTATTAGTTTTGTTTTTATCTGGTTTTACTGTCATTGTTTTATATTTTACCGTGTTTCCGTGTATTATTATTATACCATTTTACTAAGATTTCGTGTTTCGAACTTTTACACCCAAACCACTGAGGAGAAAGACTATTCCCTTAGTGTTGCATGTTGTTGAATCTTTCTTTAGTAAAACTAATTCTAATAAAGCTGAAACAGTAATATGACTAACAGTATAGGTACCTAGATATTCTCTAAATTATCAGGCATTCAAAGTTTTTAAAGTGTATAGGGTAGTAGGCTCTTGGGTAGTAAAAGACACATCCAAATAAAATGGCTCAAGCCCAGCCTGAAGTTAGCATCCATCGCCGCTTTTTGGATAACTACCTACTAGGAGGTGTAGGTAGGTATTTCGTTTTTTTTAAACACTTATAGAGATAAGATTTAGGCTTGAAAAAAGCTACTGAATACGGGCTTACATTAACAAGTGATGTTGGCTACGTAACTCAGTTTGATAACCTTAACCCACCTAATATAGAGCCTTGAATGAAACCAGTTATATATATTTACTCGAAAGGAACTTTTATGCTAATGAAGAAAGCCGTGATTTAACCGATACTCGTACCACACTCGTACACCTTGATTTCAACGACAAGTTAGATTAAAAATATTGCAATAATGAGGATATAGTAGTAGATTTAATTGAAATTTTAATATGAAGGTTATCCTGTTTCGTTTATTACAAGTACTAGATCATAAATCAAATGACCTTGGGTAAGGTGATAGATAGGTACTCTTAGTAAATGGGAACATAATGAGGAAAGGACGCGAATGGATAATGTGAGGAATAAATATATTCGGGGAAGTCTGAAAGTAGCGCCAGTAACTGGTAAGTTGAGGAGCAATAGGTTAGCGTGGTATGGGCATGTAATGCGGAGGACTGAATGAAAGTCATGTAACTAAAAGGGTGATGGAAATGAATGTGGATGGATATGTGAGAGCTAGGCCTAAGAAAAGATGGATGGATTGTGTGAAAGAAAGGAGTTGATACAGAGATGACGAGTGATAGGGGAGAGTGCAAAAGGAGAACATGTTGTACTGACCCCGCATGAGCGGGATAAGGACAGGCCAATGATGATGAAAGAGGTAAGGATACCCGGCTGTTTCCTCCCGGATAATAACACTAGAGCAAATATTTTTGTACCATGAAACCTTTAACGACCATGACCATGCCCCTATGTCTTGATTTTTTAATTCTAATTATCATAGGAAGTAGGAGTTTTAAAAAACTAGAATAAAAAAAAGACAGGGGCATGGTCATGCTGCTTAAACTGAAACCATTAGAAAGTAAGTTTTTTATCATGATGTGCGTGAAGATAAACTCACAAAGCAATATAATAGATGTCTAGCAATTTAACTCGAATTAGTTCAATTGGGAAGCACCTACCTATGTGTCAGAAATCAATAAATCAAAGTAGGTACCTACCTAATATTATTACTTCTATACATATGAGTACAAGGCAGAGACATACTGGTATTACGGGGGCTTAGAACTTTTCGTGAGGATTAGATATTTCCCCAAACAACGACGCAGAGGATTATCTTAGAAGATAACAGGTGACGAAAACAATTTTCACGAAAATGTAACTGACAAATTTTGTAGAAAAGATTAATCTGAGATCGATTTAAATATAGACTCAGTTTAATAACATTTACTTTCTCGTATGTATAGAAAATAGTAACACATAATAGTACCTATAGGTACGTAGTAATAAGTAGGTGATTAACCAAGTGAAAATGAGTACAATTCTATTTTCTTTCAGACCATTCTTCATTCATGATGTCATCATGAAAGTCTCACGAACTAGCAAATGTTTATTTTGGCGAGTTAGTACAAGCTATTTATTTATCTACCTACTCCTAAAAAATAAACATGTGTCAGTCGCCAAAGTACAGTATGTATCCAGATGTTAGTATATTTGAAACATTACCTAGCATTTTTAATCTTATTTATGACATGAATAGCAGCCCACCTCAACTATACCAAGGTAATATCATTCCTCCTTCAGTTAACCTACCAAATAAAAAATAGGTGTTTTAGTAGTTAGCACATAGGAACGGTTCCGTGACAAGGTTTTCTATATGTTAATTTATGAAATTATTTCTTTATAGACAAAAAATATTTTGTTTTTGTAAGTTTAATCTGTTAGTTTTTTCGAATTTCTTTTTATTTTAAAATTGTTCATAGTTTTACAGCGTGAAACGAAACAAATTCTATTTGGGATACGTTCTTATACGTAAAAATACTTATTAGGTATTTAGTTATTATTATCCAAAGAACATTCTAAGATCTAATTCGTATACTATATGGATATCAGATACATGCCTAAATGCATATTTGGCGCATGTCCGCATTTTTGCAGATGTTCGTATTTGTCACAAGAATTTACAAGCGCAAGCATCTCTACGCCAACGCATTTCGTACGTTTTTTACATAAATACCGTTCACCAAGTCTATCAGTCACAATTTCCATCTATTCACCACTTTAGTGTGCGACTTTTTACATCAACGCGCTTTCTTCCGTGACAACCCAGTTGCGATCTATGCCCACTTTATGTTTATTCAGTTATCTACCGTGTATACTCGTACTAAGCTCTATATACACATACATACATACATACATAAAATCACGCCTCTTTCCCAAAGGGGTAGGCAGAGACCACGGATCTCCACTCGCTACGATCCTGACACACAACTTTCGCCTCATTCACTCTCATTACATTCTTCATACATGCTCGTATACACATCACTAAATATTTCAATCAGTAGGTATATTCCTTTATAATGTATACAATTTGTGTATGTACTTATATTAACCGATACCAACGTTGAAATATTATAAGCAGACGCCAATCACGCGAAAATAAATAATGTTTGGGAAGTAAAATTGTTTCGCTTCTCAAATCTTTCGACAGATTCAACCTACTGTAAGTAGTATCCCAATTCACTGCTTTGAACAAATAACCGATCAATAAATCAACTTGACATTTCGTTAGGTGCCGAGCGTCACCCGAAATCTAAAAATATACCTACACCTCTCCTACAGATTAGTTGAGTAGGAATATCCAGATAATAAATTACTTTTGTCAATGTTCAATATTGTCGCAACTTGCGATTGAATTACATGATTAAGGTTTTATTGGAAGCTTGGTTCAGCAATTGATTTAGAAATAACGACTCATTCTCAATATGAGACAAAATACTGAAAATCAAAAAAAAAATTGAGCTATAAATTCCAATATTTTCTTTTGAACGTAGGCTCTTCTCTTTCTCTGGTTCTTGCAAGATTTGAAAGAATTGACCAAATATTTCAAACTCCGCACCACCAGTTATCAAACTTAGTTATTATCTCATTATCTTGAGCGTATAAATTCAAAGGCGTACCAACAAAAAACGTAAACAATCACAGAGGCCGCGGAAAACAAACGATTTTATTCATAGGACCTTGGCCTCGAACTTGAAGACAGCCAATGGTTAGATAACAAGCAAATCACTTTTACTAGCATTGATCACGAGATGAGAATTGCAATAGCTTCAATTGTCGGATGAGTTTTCGGCTTATAAATATCCATGGGGTCTCTGACACAGAAACCTAGCGGGCACGTGCTCTGCATACAAATAGTCTCACATTAAAGCCAGGCTTTTTGCGGTATGGTACACATTGACATGTTTTCTTTCTTGAAGGGACTTTTCTATTTGAGGGCAACATGATATTTTGTAAGTACTTACCTATTTAATTTACAAAATGTTATAGAATATTTTCATTGTAAAACATTAAACAATATGAACGCGGTAGGAAAAATATTGCCTATAGAAATAGGTACCTATTAGAACGTAGCGTGTGTTTTCAATGGAATATTAGGTACCCATAGAAATATACCTTCAATTAAACTAGCGTGTGAAGAATATTCTTCAATGTAAGTAATGTTGAATTTGATCCAATGTTTGTATGATCTACAAATATTTGTCTCGGGTCTGGGTGTTTCTATGTATAATATGTATGTATTTACGAACAAAAAGTATATAAGTAATATATCAGTCATCTTAGTACCCATAACACAAGCTCTGCTTACTTTGGGGCTAGATGATGCTGTGTGAATAGTCCAGCATTATTTATTTATTTATTTATTTATCTTTCACAGTTCCCGGGAAACGGGAAACGTTTGGTGAAAGGACTAGGAAATCTTTGTGTATTATCCGCAACACTGACCCCGGGGAGAGATTTAGATCTTTTTTATTATGAACTTGCTGGAATCGTGATGGGGCGCCGGAACATTTTTCAATAAAAAGGAAAATATACGAAATGTTTTATCCAGAGTAATTGTTCCGTCTTATTTAACTTTGAGAATGTGGGTCGTATGCTAATTTTATGTAGGTAGAGGTAGATAAAACTAAACGGTTATTGTCTAACCTGTGTATGACATAACCGCTATAATACAATTCTATGCATAACCGTCACTGCATATTACACGTGGATTAATGTAAGTATTTATAAGTAACAAAACATGTTTCCGAATTCAACCGAATGGTTGAACAACACAGTATTCATGTTCCTTCCGCTTCCCAAATACATGTATAAAACCTAAACACAACTGTGCATTGTCTCAGAACTGCATTTCTGTATAGTTTTGCATAAATCCGTCCGTTCAACTTAGATTCTAAACAGAGCTCTCTCTCATCTCGGATCATCTAAAATTAATGGAACTAGCAGACTCAAACTTGTCGGTCGTTAGAAGCAGTTCGGCCACAGATAATTATTTCGGGCACTTCGATGTAACCTCTTACGAGTTTTATTGGCACTAAATACATCTCTGACTATCGTTAAGTCGCTCAAAGCTGCTTAAGACGATGTTCATCTCTGAAAGCATTAGCTTCGGAGTGATAGTTTATAGATTGTGTCTCATCTGCCTATGAGTTCAATATAAAATATCCTACTACTATTATAAATGCGAAAGTGTGCGAAGATGGATGTAATACCTATAGATTTGTGTTACTCTACCGAATGGATTTGGATGAAGAGAACACAGAGATAGATTATAGTCGGGAATAGCAAATAATAAGTAAGTACTAAGTCCTTTTTTCCCGGATAAGTGAAGTCTTTCTGAGGGAACGCGGGTAAAAGAGCGCAGCTAGATTCAAATAAAGTTGAGACCCCTTTCATTTATTTATCGCAGATCAATTTTGGCCTGAACGTGGCTTGCCGCAATCTTCGAAATCTAAGGTACCTAATCTCCATTAGACGTTGGTAAAAACACAGTGTTTCACAATTTAAAATTAGTCTTGAGCAATCCAACATTAATTTCACGGATGCGGGTCTATTCTCGCACAAATCCACACTTCCTGAAGTCATTGTTTGAACCACTACCATAATGTATTCGGGAAAATTGTGATCGTCCTGTGTTTTGTGTTTATCTTTAAATGCAACTTGATGATCTCGACCTCTACTAGAATAACCTTACTTACCTAATTTATTTTTCGACGAATTATAGTACCTTATAATTTTTGTGGGTTTTCTTTTGACAGAGTCAGTTAAAAAAAACAACAAATATTTTAGCGTCTCGAGATAGTAACTACTAGTGTTAGATTTAGTCTCAATTTTAGTAGTAGAAGTCTACGAGTAATCATACCCAAACCCATTAAATTCCTATTCCCCAAACACTATCTCGGGTTAGCTTGATATAATTAAGGAGATGGGTTATACGGAGTGAGACTAGAGTTAGTTCTCAACATGGAATGATAAATGAAATTATTTAAAACTTTATTCGTTATAGAGAAATATGTAGTTTTATAAAAGACTTGAGAAGTTTAAGGCGGCAAAGCGTTTAAAGCATTAACTTTAAAAATGTGCACTAATAAAATTTACCTAAAATAAATAAATAAACTGGAGAGAAGTAAGTTTTATAGGTACTTTATCAAATTTAAAAAGATTGACACAGTAAAAGTCATATCTCCTAGCGAGTCCCCAATTCTTACGTTGGGTCACTCTCGTGGCAATCCTTTTCGGACGTGCGTGACCCATCCGCTCCTAATTGACTTCTAGGTTTCAAAACTCGCTTTTCTGTGGATTTTATACTTCATAATATTCTGGGAACTGTAGAAGTTACAATAATATTCCAGCAAGCAGTATTTGAATATTGGATGAGTTAATCGTGTGCTCCAATAGCAATAACAAAGAAGGTTCTAAATATAAGGCACACAGATTGAATTTTATAGTTACAATTACTACATGACTTAGTAATAAGCTTCTCAGCCCAATTGCACCCACTGCTGTGTATAGGCCTCCTCTCTATAACGCCATCGTTTTTGGTCATGTGTATTCAACATTTACATGCGTTTATTTGCTGTGGTCCTAATCATTTAAGCCAGTCAATATAATTGACAACTTTGATCGCTAAGGCCTCTAGAGCAACTGTTCTAGCATTCAAATTTCAAAGTGCTCCGGAACGACGAAATCTCAAGTGTCGGGGATAGGGCGACTCTCAGTCGCGTCATGTCAGTACAATGAATATTTATAGATAGACCTACGGAACGACCACGAAAAGATCGCCACTTTGATCACGATTCGTGTTTCACTAACTTTTTTCCTGCCCTTGTTAGACTACGATAACTTTACGGTCGTTTTTCAAACAGAAGTAAGTGTTCCGTTACAGAAACTTTATAATCCTCTGAGTTAATATTTGAGTTCACCTTCATTCTTTTATTTTATACCTAGATCATTTCAGTTTTAGTATTGAATTTAGATTGAATGATATCACATATCTTTAATCTAACGGTATATTGTGATAGGACCATACATAATGGGTAAGGTAAATAGGTATGAGTAGGTAGGTACTTTAATAGGTACCTACCTACTCGAAACCAACGAAACATGGTACACCAACAAAATTAACCTAATGGTTAATTTTGTTGGTGCAATTTTGCCGGGCTTTCGATCTACTACTACCGAAGTCCTATCCAATCTATACCTATACATCAAAGAAATGTGAAATTACAAATCATAATCCGAGACTAGATATAGTAGTTATTATGTTTATTCAGAAAGGTTATTTATTTATTAAACTGAACCCAATTTCCAAACCTAAGCCACGCTTCACACGTAGTGAAGAAGCCAAAGAGGAAAACTTATCAAGTAAAAGGTGTTCCAGAAATTCTAAAATTCAAACGCTCGTTGCTCTTACAAAATTGGCTTCCGACACTTACCAGACACGCCACTGTTAACATACTTTTGCCATATCATTGCACATTTTACTAGAATTTATAATACAAAACGTGGTTAAGCGTTGTTTTCGAGCACCATCTTTATGAGACGATCATATTTTGGCAAAACTTCAAATAGTCTGATGCCGTCTGAATTAATTTACGTTTAAAATTGATATACAGGATGGTACCTACCTATTTATACTTTATGTAAGTACTTTAATTTAGTAGGTGAAATAATAAAATAAGCTTTGATATGGGCCGTATCGCTTTGTTTTGCAAAACCTAAACAAGCCATATGTTTTGCAGAACAAAGCGAAATTTAGTACTAACACAATTATAGTCTCCGAAGTCTGAACACATTATAAAACTATCCGTAATTTTCAAACCTTCAGTTGCTTTATAACAAACCAAACAATATTCTTAATGAGGCATGTCTTCAAAGTAGAAGTGGTAATCAATCAAACAACACCACCAAATCACAGAAGACAGAAAGGAACAGAAGGCTCACTTCAAAGTAAGCATCACATTTGAGCCGCGATACTGTTTACAACAATAAGTCAAAGTCGTTGTTATGAAAACAATTTTAAACACGCTTTTGGATAACAATAATTGTAGTCTTGAGAAGTTCAATGTCACTATGTTTTACTTGAGTGGGTACCTATTTTTACCACAACATGTCTCATTGAAATCGTTCTTTTGCGTATGTTTGCGTACCTGATTATTTACGCATTTTACGTAATGATGAGTATTTTTACAAGATCGTTGTTGTCAACGGCCAGAGTGTTGGCAGCTAGCCAATATTGTTTAGACGTCCAACTATTCAGAAATCTCCGTGCGATTCAGTAATACTTTGCGACGGTATCTTATCTGTTTAACCCAAGCAAGATCATTTTATGGATATCACGAACTAAGATCAATATTTGGCTTGACGTCAGAAAAATAGATGACTAACACAGCGAACACCAAAAGCTTCAAGATATCTTGTTCAAACAATACTATCAGGAATGGACTACAGCTTAATCTAATCTAAGATGTTATTCGTTTCAGGCACTCGGTGGACTCGGTCGCGTCGTATTCTAGCCAGAATCACGTTGACCGTATAAGGGCACAGAATTTCTCAGCGGCTTCTTGTCAAGACGAAGGCGACTTCGGGTCGATCAAGACAAGCCTCTTCAGAAGATCTTCATCCAACTTGGAATACCCGAACAAAAGGCCGGAGAGCGTCACATCAAACACAAGCTCAACAAGAAGCCGTCTTCGAGAATTTGTCGAAAGGAAATCGAGTCAAGACGAGCATAAATCCGCGGCTAACACTGTCGGCGACATACAATACTTTGAGAATCCCACGGAGACTTTGGAATTTGACAAACCGCGCAGTCACTCATTGGAGTCTAAGAAAAGTCAAGAGGAACGTCCTAAGAAACGTAAACTCTCAAAAAGCAAAGAAAAAGATAAAGACAAAGACACATCCGAGAAAAATAAGAAACAAGAGAAATACCAAAGTAAATTAGCAGAGTACTACAAACTACCGGTTCAATTACCACAGGATGAGTTTTATCAACATTTGACAAGATCAAAGGCGGCGGAAGAACTCCTACAAAAGAGATTTGCTAATTCTGATACCGAATTCAGTGGAAGTTACGGACGAGTGTGCAAACATAAAGAGCCTGAAGGGTCCAATTTGCGTCGCAGTCGCAGTTTGGCAGTTATAAGAGAGGAAACATTTACTGACTTACAAATACAGAACCACGCCAAAAGCAAGAGATCGCAACTTATACCGAGAGCCCGCTTATTTGATAAGCCTTGTTTCAAGGACAGGTAATCCTTACAGTTTTTATTTTAAAATCATAAATTTACTTTAATCAGTAATACTGTTTCATCGTGTCACTGTTTACATTTAGCATGCATTAGATTAGAGCATCATCATAAAGCTATTGGTAGCCCTGAAAAGGACATCGTTTAAATTCCCCATCATCATAATCATAACGCATCGTAGTAGTTTTACAAGCAATCTTTTCGTATAGGTAGGCAGTGTAAATATTTATTGTAGTTATTTTATAGAGTATCTAATGTAGTTCCTACAGATAAAGTTTGCAACAATACCTACCTACATATTAACAAAAACCTAAAATAGGTATAGATTATGAATGACGTTACAGCGTGTATTGTATTTCTTTTAAACAATTGTTTCCTTATTACAGGTTGATTGGACGTGCGAAGTACCAAACAAAAGAAGAAGTTTTGGAAAGCATCTATATTGACAGTACTGCCTCCTGTTTTGGTGAGATAAATGCACAAAAAGAAAACTTCAAATTAGAAAACAACGATAAAAAAATCGAAAAAGAGGACACTTTATCACACAACGAAAGCCACCATACAAGATCTGTGAGCGGGAGCTGGCCTAATTTAAACGAAGAATCAAAACAAACAAATCTTTCTGAAGATAGCATCGGACATTCTCGGAACCCAAGTGAAATAGATAGTTTAGATTCGAACTACGTACGGAAGCATTATAACTTTGAAGCTCACAGGAAACATTATAAAGATAGTTCACCCGATACGGAACGTTCTATTGAATCACCAAACCAAAGCAAAGAGTTATACGTCACCACAGACGAACACTGTACCGATAACGAAGATAAAGAGCGATCTAAAAACAATACACCAAAATCATTTACGAACGATAGCTTATCTAGAAAATCCTGCGAGAGTCGAAAGACTGATCCACCAGAGGATAGAATTATCACTAATACAGAAACATATGACGTAATTTCCACTAAAAGTAAGGAAAGTGAAGTCAAAGACAACGTCAATATAAAAACTAATATTGAGAAACTAGACCAAGACGATCAATCACTGGTTTCGGAAAACGACGGCACCATATCAAGTCCAGCAGATAGCATCACTTCATATATTTCAATTTCAATCGCATCCTCCGATAAATCACATAAATTAGAATACTTAGCGAATTCTTTGGCGGAAAAAATTGATGAATATTGTGATTCACAATTCAAGGAAAACACTTCTGTTACTTCGCAAACTGTGACAGAAAACAACAGTCCTGATATCGATCCAATATACACAAAAGTTAATAAGAAAAAAACATTCGCTGATATTAAAAGAGATTCGTTTTTGAAGAAAAACGGAAACTTGTTCAATGAAATACTAAAAAATCAAAACAACGAGGTTTACGTTAGCAACACTTATATTGAAAGCGATAACTATTCAACAAAAAGTAACGGTACATCATCAAAAAATATAACAACAGAACCATTCGTAACAACCTTAATAGAAAACCAATATTACTCGTTACCAGATATCAACATAAGCAAATGTTTAAGAAAATCTGAAAGAATCGATGCTCAGCTTCGGGAAGAGGATCCAGAAGACATACCCTGTGAAAACACTTATGAAATCGCGCAATCTCATTTTCGAGAGATTTTATCATCCAAGGGGAACGAAAATTATGGTCAACTAAATAAATCGTACATTAACTCCAATAGCTCACCAAAAATCACAACCAACAATTGTATATATTTACCCGAATATTCTGAACCACAAATAATACAAAGCTTTACTAAAATTGAAGACGATTTGAAATCTATTATAACTATTGAAAGTTCTAATGCTGATGACAAAGACGCTAACTTTTTCCGATCGGATAATCACCAAAACGAACGTGAAATCAATGAAATAGAAGGGACGATACGAAACAATAAAGTTATAACAAAATCAGAGAGTTTGAAACTTGCTTCTAACAACACCTATCGAACCGAGATAGTTAAATCACTTTCTAACGATAATATTACAATATTCTCACAAAAACCACGAACTGGTATAAAGAAACATTATTCACTTCGACAACGTGAGCCTTTAGAGGACGATTTTACACGAGTTCCAAGCCCAAGCACTGTAGAAAATATTATCGCGAAATCAAACGACGCTTCTATTCCGAGGCATCCTCAAATCGGAGATATCAAGACGAACTCGTTACTTTCTAGAGTACAGTCGTTTAAAACATCTGCAGAATCAAGTATAGCTTTGGTTCCATTGAGCGGCCACCAAACTATTGTCATAAATCCACCTCTTTCTCAAGATTGTAATAAACAACCAGCAACTTTTGACTCAATTCCGAATATTGACTCTAAAACAGATACCACAGTTAGTTTCCAAGAAATTCAAACAGAAAAGGCTTTCGAACCTAAGAAACCTATCAACGATAGTTTAGTGGACACATCTAGTTACTTCACTCCTAAAGACCCTTTTATAACAATAAAATTAAACAAGGTAGTGAAAACCACTATTCCAAAACTAAAAAAAGAGACCAGCGATAAAATAGCATTTGTTCAAAATAAATTCGAAAAACCTCCACCAAAATTAATAATCAAGGACACAAACAAAAACAGCGTTGAGCCACCAACTTACTCATTTAGAAAAGTGAGTTCTAGTATGTCAAGACCGCAAGTTTTACAAGTTATTGACTCCAAAGCCAGTAAATCGCATACCGCAAAAATGGAAAAAAGTAACGAAACAATCACTAGCACACTAAATGTCACCAAAACAGAATGTTCAACCGAGCAAAAAGAAGAGATTAAAGTTGACATTAATACTAAAGAAAAATTAAACAATGCTATCAAAACTGACATTGAGTATCAAGAAAAACTTAATTCAGTAAAAAGCTACTGGTCGAAACTAATTGACAAGTCACCAGAAAGTTCAGAAGACTCTAAAGAGGAGTCAAAAGAACCTGGAGAAGATTTGAACAATAACAGTACTGAAGACAACATTGCAGAAATTAGAGAAGAGCCAAAAGAGGACAACATAATTATTCCTGAAATATCAGTGGGAAGCATTGTGAAGTCTTTAGAGAGTGTAAAAATAGTTGACAGTATACGTAAAACTAGTCAATCTAAGTTGCAACTATGGAAAGACGAAACAGAGAAAGTAAAAAGTGATTCCGAAATCGAAGAAACTACTTTGGAGAAAATCGTTAAGGAAACGGATGGAAATATATACGAAAAACCAATCAAGAACTTAGACATTGATCTGTCTAGAGACACTCCAGAAATAGAAATAGTAGAATTAAGCAATGTGGATAACCAAAACCAAAAAACCCAAGCTACCCTAATAAAAGCCAAAGGTTTCGAAAATGGTTGTGATGAATTTGACCACGTTCGATACAAAGTAATGAAATCAGAATTGTTTAAAAACAGCATGATTGCCAACTACCGAAAAGAAGCTCAGTTCGATGGTTTGCTCCAGTATCTTCAAGATTATAGTTTTCAGGAGTTGCTCGTAAACAATAATATTGTTATAATCGAACCAGTAAGAACCAAAGTAGAACCATCACCAAGGAAAAATACAGAGACATGCAAAATTCCACCAACTTTTTTGAAGAAAAATGAGAACACATCAAGCTTGATCGATAAGACCAAAAATAACATGCGCAGACATTTCTTTTACCATCCGATTCGAGTAAACAAAGAGATCATAGAAGAAGAGCTACCTAATCCAGATACAGTAAAGAAGGTGCGAAACTTATTCGAAGATACTCTTAAAATGAAAACTCCTGTGACTCAAGATCCACCTTTAGTTAATGAAACTCTAGGCCTTACCAGGCGAGCTACTTCTTACAGAAACTTGAACGAAGACTCTAAAGTTTCTAAAGTAGGTGGTAGAAAGAAAGTTATACGCCAATTGACAATAGATACTTCTTATGGAAACAAAAAGTGGGACAATGTTAGTTTATCGAGTGGCGTCTCCAGTGGAGATCTTAGTTCCAACAATGAATACGAGACGGATGGTCTTAGCCCATACTCACAAAAACACTTGAAGGATAATGCGTACAGTTCCAGCGATGAGTATCTATGTGATTCCATGAGTCAAGACTTCTGTTGTGAAAGTCAATACGTCAGCCCCGACATATTAAAAAAGATAAGAGAATGTGGCACATCAGTAACATATTACGGAGGTAAAGTTTTGAATTCGAAAACTGGATCTAGTGTCAGTCCAATGACAAAGGCGATAATGGATGAAATTAAAAGTCTCCAGAAAAATTGCAGCAGAGATTGCTATTCCTGTCAAACTAAATGTCGTGGGGAGAGATGTTCATGTCTTGTTGCAGATAAACATAAACAGATGACCGCAGACAAACAAAATATTATCAAAAGAACTACATCAGAGAGCAGCCAAGATAGTAACAAAAGCAACGAGGGATTTCCTGGATTTAAATTCAAGTTAGTAAAATCAAACAGCTGCAGCAGTCGACTCGAACTAACCGGTACCGATGAAAGTAAAAATCCAAGAAACAAATACAGGAAACAAAATTCGAGAGAAGATCCCCCAATAGTTTACGATGACGAGAATTCAGTAAAGAACAAAATATGCAGATTGGAGAGCTATTCAAAAGGCATAGTCAAAACCCCTTTCGAGAAAAAAGACAACGAAGACAATAAGATGAAAATTAAACCTATAACAGTACCTCACAAAATGACCGATGTCAGTGTAAACAAAATAGAGACAATAAAAAATCAATCCGTCACGGAAACTAAAATAGAGCACGATAAATCACAAAAAGTTCAGAATAGCACAGATGATATTCAAGCAGCAGTACTTTCCGACAAATTGTCGCCCGATTCGCACACTTTCGAGAAGAAATTTTATTATGTTAATGATAATTTAAATCAAACTGTAGCAACGACAGGCAAATTCGGAGAAATGGTCTTCGAAGAGTTTGAAGTTTTAGAATCTTGCTACGATAGTTTGAATAGCAATAAGTCAGTAAAGTAATTTTAAATTACACTCATTTTAAGCTTTTTGCTTACACCAATGTGATCTGTACTCTTAAACCGCTGTTAAATTATTAATCTTGTCTAATAGAGATATAAATATAGAATGTAATCATGTATCTAATTTAACTATAGGCATAGACGAGTAGGTATACATTCTAATGTACCGATATATTGGTGATGGTCAATTTTTGTGTAATAAATATATTTTACTATTTGCTTGCTTTTCATTTTCCTTACCGTCAAATTGTTCCTGATCGATTTTTGTCGGAGCTGTTTTGGATCCATGTGCGCATACACTTGTGAAAAACGATCGGCGAGTTGGCCGCCATCGCCGACACCATGATTCCTGAGAACAAAATCTAAGGTAAGTTTCATTTTTACTATTCAACAGATCAGCTAGCAGTCCCAATTTGCTCTAGCTAGAAAAATAATTAATTTGACGCCAGTTAAACGTGGTTGAACACAATCAGACTATTGTATCGAGTAATTCAAGATACAGCGCCACAAACTTATCTGAACCTGACCTAATCTGAACTGGTGAGAGAGGCTTTGTTATCGCATTTGGTGTTGGCAGAAAAAAAAAACAGTAAAACTCGTTAGTTCCTCTTTTGGCCACCGATCCCGATAAGTTTGTGAAACTGTACATAGACATAGACATAGACAGACATTTATTCACTACTTTGGTACACAATACAATCACTACAATAAAAAAAAAAACAAAATAAAAAAGAAGAATAATAAAAAATGAAAAGTTGAAGAATTGTGATTGTGTGTCACAGCAGCAAAAAGGCGTCGACTCAGCATTCTGCCGTCCCACTGAGAAGTGGTAAGGCGCTGGTATTCTGCCGAAGCCCTCATAGTCACTGGACCCCGTGAGACTACAATCTGAGTGTTTGTGTGTGTTGTTTTCTGTGTGATTTTTTAGAGATACTTAAACATTGCATAGCCCCTGCATCAGGTTCGATCAGAAAGCCACTCATCATATTAGGAACGAAATATCAGAACCTTCTGTCAAAGGGAGTACTTATTACAAAATATTATGGACTTATTACAAAATATTATGGCGCACTCACACACGGATGTGGTAGCACGCAAACGACGATAGTCACCGTGTCATATTTCGGCTTGCGCTGCAAAACGCATTCATGATGATTGTGTTCCCGGCGAGCTTCATGAATGTGTTCGCGCTCTGTGTGTGTGTGCGTGAATGTTGTTTGTTATTCTGTTATACTCAATTCATGTGATATTGTGTACTACCTACCTACCTTATTTTTGTAACGAGAACTTAGTGTCTAGTCAAACTAATCCTAGTTTAAAGACACTACCTACCTGAATATGTATGTTACACTTTATTGAATAAACATCTATCTATCTATCTAATTAGCTTAAAAAGTTACAATTTGTCAAGAATTATATTAACTACAAGCTGTCCGTCGCGGTGTTCCCGCGGTCCTTCGGGAAAACTTCACTTTCCCGGGATAATATACCTATGTTCATCAGGGATAATGTAGGATTCAAATAGTGAAAGATTTTTTCAAATCGGTCCAGTAGTTTCGGAGCCTATTCAAACAAACAAACAAATCTTTTCTCTTTATATTAGTATAGAAGTATAGACGAACTATCTAAGATAAAATAAGACCTAGAAATGCTTACGCGATGGTACCCTAAGTACTCTTATTAAGAAGATAAACTTTAAAACAACTTCAACTCTCGGAAGTTTATAACAAGAATGTGTGGAAGTGATGCGTTAGCTGATAATTTATTAATTTAATTCTATACATTCCCAAAAGATCCATATTAAGTAACTTACATTAATTTATATTGTCACGGGTAGATTAATGGCGCACGCCTTGCAAATTAAAATAGACATGTGATTTTCATACTGAGCCTTCATTTGCAAGCATGATTTAATTTTAAGAGATTTTGTCTAAAAATCCCTTTTATGTTACAGGAGAAAAGTTAGGTATTTTCTATGCTGCAATATGGCAAGTTTATTCATGTACATACTTAAATTTAATTGGATAATTAACAAAGAGATGCAAGATGACGGCTGATAGAGGAGAATGGAAGAAGAACACCATGTTGTGCCGATCCCGCATAATGTGGGAAAAGGGCAGGAAGATGATGATGCATGATGTGAAATACGCAGGTTGCGTATTTCTTGTACCAATCGTATAGATAACATGCATGCATGCAAAAATAACATGGACAAAGTATACATAGAGTACACCCTGCGCCTATAGTGCGAATTGACAGAGGACTAATAATAGCAGAATCGTGAAATTTTACTTATGAATTGCAAATTTTTTATATAAGATAGGTAACTATACATTACGAAGTAAATACGAGTCTTAGGTAGAGAACTACGGGTACTTCTTTATTCTGGAGGAAATATTCCAAACTAAGGTATCAAGAATTATATTAGTCATGCATGTTATAAGGAGGGAAGAGAGTCATGTAACGAGAAGAATGTTAGGTTTGAATGTGGAGGGATGTAGCAGAAGAGGCAGACCAAAGAAAATATGGATGGACTGTATGAAGGATGATATGGGTAAGAAAGGAGTGAGTGTTGAGATGACGACTAATAGAGCAGAGTGGAAGAGGAAAACCTGTTGTGCCGACCCCACATAAAAGTGGGATAAGGGCAGGGAAATGATGATGATGACTGTTTTTTTACAGTATAGGAGCTATCCATATCTGTAGCACAATAGGCTGTAGCATCTCCTAGTACCTACTTACTGTTTACCAACAAAAATTAGAGGGACAACGAATCCAACTAAACAAATGACGCTGGGCGCATCGCCAAAAGCGCATAATTGTATTGAAATCGCGCTCCGCGTCTCAATAATTTACTATAAAACAAACAGCCGTATTAAATGTCATCAATGTTATATCATAAGATTTTAGTACCTAATTCTAGGTAGGTCCCTGGTAAACTAGCTCGCAGCTAAAACAGACTCACATGCAATTCATTGGATTTCACACCTTTTAAACTACGACTACCTACAGGCAATGTGCCGAGGTTGGGAGCAAGCCAAACTGTAACGGGATTTTAAAGCACGTCAAGCCTTCAAAATTTGTCGCATAGTAGGTACCTACTAGGTATCAAGCGTACGGCAAAAGTTTGTCCAACCAATAGCCTTACAGTGTCACCAATAAACACTATGTAAAGTTTTTCTTTAGTTCAACTTAAGAATAAGCAAAATGGCTACCTACCAATAAACCAATTAGAAAGTTCCACCTTGCATAACTTTGACATTTCTTTCATACAAACGCTATTCCGAAGTTCCACCAGCTAGCACCCTTGTTTAAATCTAGTGTAACCACAGAATACATATTAGTAGGTACTGTAAAAATATTTTCATAGGTACCACCAAAGAGTTCGTATATATTTTACTCGTACATACCAAGGAGTTTTTGTTTAAGTACTTCCAGATAAATTTACAGGAGAAAAAAATAACTTTATCTGGAACAAATTTTACATTCCAATAGAAGAGGTAGCATGGCGAGAAGGTTTTATAAAATAAAAATCGTAATTTGATAATAAAAACGAGCGCGGAAACCAAAAATGATTTTGTAATAAAAAAATTACATGTGAAATATTGGCGAATGCACAAAAAGTGCGAAGCCATTATTAGAAAAAAAACAAGAATGACAAACAAAATGACCAATTCAGTCAGCTTTCATAGACAAAATGATACTTATTTTGAGGTTTCTACTTGGATGCCACGTTGCCGATTTGTGCATCTTCACGTATCAGAAGGATAGCTATACCTTGTATTATTGGTAAGAAATTTTTTCTGACTTATTCTGAATTTACGCAAGGTACCTACAGCTATGCGATGTGTAAATTTGATAGAACTTCGGAATAACTAGTTTTTATTGGTGAGACGGTTATTGTCTAACCTGAAATCCAACCAATCACATAACACGAAAATGACAAAAACACGTAATTTTAGTAGTGTGTGATTGGGAATAGATTTCAAGTTAGACAATAAGGCCCCTGGTCCCAGTCCCAGTCAAGACTTAGGTAAAACTTCCGAAAGAGTAAATTACCTTACCTACGTTACAATTTATTAACCTTTTAATAAGCACCATCTTCCCCGACCTTAGAGCCTGGGACCTGGGACAATGTTTCAATTGAGAAGGAGCAAGCAACATCATGACGTAGTACCTTTATCAACAGATAGCTATCTATGTTGTAGTATGGTATACGAACAGAATGAATCACCGTTTTACTTAGTCATAATGAATCGAATAACTTACTTATCTACATCTTCATTGGAACTCGGTGAAGAGTCAAGAGTCAGTTGGTAATTATTCGAAAAACTATTGAGACATAATATTTGTTGTCGTTGTCTCCATTGAGTTCTATGGTTGTCTCTGCTTTTTAGTCTCTCTTAGAAGCACGTGAAATACTTGTACTGGTTCGAAGTATCTAGTGACTCAAGAAGAAAAAGAATAGGTAAGTACAGTCTGCAACGAAAGTCGATCAAAAATTTATATTTCACAAATCTGAATATTTCCGAAATCCGTAACGTAATGACCAGAATTTCGACAAATATTTGAAGATTAAGTCTCAGTCCATAATAATTCCAAGGAAAAGTTAATTTTTATTAGAAATCGAAAAGAATGGCGTTTAAAAAAAAAAATATAATCGACTTTAGTTGCTGACTGTACTTACCTAACTTTCTTTTCAGAATAGACAAGATCTAATACGTGTAGGTACCTACCTACCGTACCTACCTACCTACATCACTTACTTTTACTTTACTTACCCACTGCCGCTAAAATGGAACACACACTATCAGAATCAGAATCAGAATCAGAATCAGAATAATTTTATTGCATAACTGTTGTACATGTTAAGGTCTTATTTTAAATAGGTACAGGTTTCTACAGTCTATCCATTTCGGATGTGCAACATCAATGGTTAGTAACCTAAACACAAGCACAAATAGGTAAGTAGGTAAAAAGGTAGTTATACCTTTTGAACCAAAATTAAAAGAAACAATAGGTAGTACTCAAATGTGAACAAATACAATTACTTACTTAAATTAAAAAAATATATAGGTATGTTGTATACTTGTATACATACATTACCTGTTGTAATACTCGTCTAGACTATAAAATACACTATTAATTAGCCAATTTCTAAGTTGATTTTTAAATTTATTTCCTTCAAGGATTTTCAGCTCAACTGGTAACTTGTTATAAATGCGTGCAGCAGAAATAAAAGTACCATTTGCGTACATGGAATTATTAATCTGGGGAATGCAAACATCATATTTATATTTGGAACGCTGAGACTCGACTCTAGATGATTTTTTACCGAAAAAACACTTAACATTACTTTTCACAAAAAGACAAATTTCAAATATGTAGATAGAAGAAAGAGTTAACAAACTTTCATCTTTAAAAATATTACGGAGCGTATCAGTTCTTTTTTTGTTATAAATTGCACGCAGGCACCTTTTTTGCATGACAAAGGTTGATTGTATATCCACTGAATTTCCCCAAAAAATTATACCATAACTTAATTGAGGATAAACAAAACCGTAGTAGGTTTGTTTTGCAATTTCTCTAGATGAAGTTGAGCTAAGTACATATAAGGCGTAACAATATTTTGATAGTTTACTGTTAATATTATTAATATGAGCTTTCCAATTCAGGTAACAGTCTATTTTTAGACCTAAAAAGTTTGTTACATTTACTTCATTTACTTTACTTCCGCTATTTAAAATATTTAATTTTATTTCTGGTGTTTTATAGTTTCTAAATCTAATCAAGTTTGTTTTATTAATATTTACTTTCAAGTTTATTGTCTCTAACCAGTTTACGATAGAATTCAAGGCACTATTAATTTCAGCTTCATATTCAGTTACGGATAAGTTACCTTGTGGTATATAAATAGTTGCGTCGTCAGCAAACATCACGCACAGATGATCAGTTACTTTTGGTAATTCATTTACATATAATAAAAATAGAAGAGGTCCAAGTATGCTGCCCTGAGGCACTCCAAGCGTGACAACTTCAAATTGAGATTGTATTCTTTCAATTGTTTTTGTGCTTTTATTAAATCTATCTATTATTATTGACTGACTTCTACAATGTAAATATGATGCGATTAATGATAGAGCGGTTCCTCTAATGCCAATGCTTTCTAGCTTACCTAGTAGAATTTGGTGTACTACGCAGTCAAAGGCTTTTGACATATCTAGAAAGAGTGCCATGCCATGTGATTTATTATTTATGTCTTCTAAGATGGATTTTAACATTTTGAAAATAGCTAGAGTTGTATTTTTTTGTTTCTGGAAGCCAAACTGATTTGGAGTTAGTATTTTACTAGAGATAATAAAGGATTCTAGCCTGTTATAGATAATTTTCTCAAATATTTTAGAAAAGCTAGGCAGGATTGCTATAGGCCTATAGTTTCCCATATCAGATTTTGTGCCTTTTTTATGCATAGGTTTTATTAAAGCTCGTTTTAATTGATTGGGAAAACATCCATTTTCAAGAGATAAGTTAATAATATATACTAAAGGTTCAACTATAAACTCTATGCCACGTTTTATTACTTGTATAGGAATGTCATCATACCCAGAGCTTTTTTTATTCTTCAAATATTTAACTACATTTTTTACTTCATCTGAATCAACAGGGTTCATAAATATGCTGTTTCCGTTTATTTGGGGTGTATGATACTTTAATTGATTAATGTTTGTTTTGTTTAGGTTTAAAAAGAATTTATTGAACAACTTAACTATGTCATGAGGATTTGTTTCTTTTTTGTTATTTACTTCTATACTTTCAATCGACGAATGGATATTGTTTACCGGTGTGGTATGTTGTTTAATGACTAACTATTTGAAATAGGTAGTACCTATACCTACAGAGCTCAATGGTACCTACTTGATAATTTTTCGGGTACCTCGCGGAAAAAGTCGCGAGCGGAAGCTTGTATGAAATAATAACTTACGTCACTGGTTACTGTATATGTAGGAATTTAAATTTTTCAATCTTAAATACTCACTAGCACTTCGTATTTTTATTTATTTACCCTGTCGCGATTAATTAATGTTTTTTTATAGGACCTATATAAAAAAACTTACAAAATCATTTTAGGTAGGTAAGTTTATAAGGTCTATGTTCAGCAGTGGACGTGTCTGAGATGATGATGATGATGATGAAGTACTTACCTTATAAGGTAAAATACAAATATAATAAACATGGATAAGCTATGTTGCTGGTCTGCTCTAAGTAGTATCAAAGCCAGATATTTTTTTACATCTTAAAGGTATCAGTAGGTACACATGTAACAGGTTAAAAGAGCAATGACCCTGGTTGATTGTATACAGTTAGACTAACCTTGGTGACATACATCATTGAATCACATTATTGAGCTATTTGAGCGGTTACTCACATTTTCAAAAAAGTTTATGCTTGAATTACAATAAAGGTTGAATTTATAACAATAAATATCTACATGGAAAGAGCTTTTAAGTGCTGATCACTTTTATAATTGTACCTACTAGACAGATGTAAATATACATATTTTTAGAATCACCTAAACTCCTTGTAAACCAACATTAAGATTATCTTAATGAGGCATAAGAAGCACATCTTTGATATAAATAGCCTACATACTCTTGTGGTAGACTGTACAGTCAGTGACAGAAGTTCATGAACAATTGGAGATTTATATGTCAAACTCAAAAAGCATTTATTCAGTAGGACCGCTGGGATCACTTAAAATAGTCTAAGAACTAATTTTACTCCTGTTCTTTCATGACCTATACCATGAAGAATCAGGGCATTAAACACGGTTTGGGGCATTGGGACATTCTTTTAGGTGATCCACCTTAAAACTAAAAGTCAAGCTCCAGTGGGGAGCCAGTCAAAGTGAATTGAGGCTCGTCAAAGTAAGTTTAGATGCTCATAAAGTACAAAAAACTATCACCTCAACAAAGTACTTTGCATCATGGCATCACACTCTACCTACAGGACTCTCATTTTCATCATTGTTTATGGGAAAATTGCATATTTTTTTCACGAGTAATGGTGCAAGGTAAAGCATCCAATTGATGCTTATCTAAAACCCAATGAACTTTGATGATAAATGTTCATGAACTTCTATCACTAAGTGTACCTACAGCAATTTTTTGACAATTTATTTCTTTCTACTGATACCTACTTACTTATAATTTTTTTTAATAATGTATGTCTAGTATTGGTCAGTCTGTTTATAAAAAGGGTCCTAATATCTTCTCATTAGCCTTATCATTTCTAGATAGGATGATGTCATGTGTATACAGTGCTTTTATCACTAATTAAACTGAGACACACTTTCAAACATTACTAAGTAAATTTAAAAAAAACTTAAGTACTTAAGTTTTACTTAAGTTTTTTTTAAATTATAAATCTCAAAGAGGATGAGTAGGTACAAAGTCTTGTTTTTTTAACCGTGGTCTGATTTGAACAACAGATTTTTTTGTGGGTTTTGCTATTGAATTTTGAATTGTTGCTATAGAATTTGGTTGCTATTTGAAACAATACCATGCAAGCAAAGCTAAGGGTGGAAGCTAGTAAGGAAGTATGAATGAAAATACTCACCTTAAATAATTAAAAATAAAACAAAACCTACTTATAAAAATAATACTTTTTCTAAGTAAGAAATGGACCTTATTAGCCCTTTAGAACAAAAATACTGAACTCTCCACTCATCTAACAATTTTTTTAGTAAGTACAAACGGCTAATTTATCTATCTAGTAGGTACCTACCCTTCTCTAGGGGTTCTCTAAAAATAATAGGTAGGTCTAAACTTATTATAGTAAGCAAGTTACCCATTAAAAATGTAGGTGTGTACATTGCTTTGTAATAAATAGGCATACAATATCACATAACCTATCAAAGCAGAACAGGTAAGTAGTAATTTAATAGCAGAAAAAATCTAAAGATACGAAATTTTAAGAACAAAATTTTATACATTTCATTTGACAGCTGTTTTGATACAATATTATTTCACACATTCATACATTACACACACATTGACAAGATCAAACTGCTTTAAAACGAAAATTCTATATGAAATCTGGCATAGAAAAACTCTCAACTAATATGATTATATAGAAAACTCACCCTGCTATTAGATAAATCCTTAAATATCGGAGAAAAACACAAACCACGATTTATATCTAATTTTGTTAACAATCGGCACCGAGAAACACACACCGTCGACGCCATCTTTACACGACTCACGACTACGCTAAATATTTCAGTAGGTATGTATTGTATAGCTATAGCTCTAGTGAACATCGGTCGGTCACCCGCGCGCCGGTCTTTTGGGCGCAAAAAGAAATCTGACAGAATTATAATTTAAATAATGCTTATCAAGATTATTTGAAACCTTTTGCAATAGAGTAACACGAAGGACCAGCTGCAATAAAAACATACAAGGTCCCAAGGAATAATTATAACATAAATCTAATAATTGGTCAAACGTTCCTAATCCCTATTTTGCTCTGATAAATTAAACAACAAAATGTACATGTAGGTTAGGTACACATCAAGATCGAACTAATTCTAATGCTATTCTTCTACGAACCGAACCAGGGATTGACCACGTGTTTACTGATAAATAATTATTAGGTTTGATTTTCCCGCAATTTTTGTTGAAATGTTGGCAAAACTGGCTTTAGCAGTATGACAGTTGACAGTGACGTCTAGTGTTGTGCTGCAAAATTTTAATAAACTTCATACATCAGTGCTGCAATAATTCTTAAGATCGAATCTCATGTACCTATCCATATTTTTATATTACTTATATATTCATACTTATTTATAATCCCTGCCAGTATCCACTACCTCCTAGTCTCCCGTCCTAGTCCGCGATATACCGTTTCCCTAATTTTTTCTTTCAAAAAAATAATTGAAAAATGGCGCATGTGCGAAGCCAAAAAAAAAGGATCGAATCGATCGATACGTTGTCACTTTCCGGTCCTACCGGTCCTACGGAATAAATTACACAGCAGTACAGTGCCATGCCACAGATGGTGCGACGAGCTCGACACCTTCAGCGACTATCAGTGGCAGGCAATGGCGTTAGACTGGAAAGCTTAGAAAACTCGAGGGGAGGCCTTTGCCCCAGCTGTGGGGCAGTGCGGGCTAGAAACAACAACAACAGTATAATATCCACCGGTCCAGATAAGTTTCTTGGACTGTGTACTATGTAGGTCAAAGTATGGCTTTCATATTCTAATGCAAGTAGATATAATAAATGTAAGTAGGTATTTAATTGTTTTTACTTATAAAATTAAGCCCTAGTTTATCCTTTCCTTACTATAATAGGTTCAGTAAGTAATTAAAGAAGTTCAATAAGCTGCTAAATGATTAAGGGAAATAGGGAAATGCCTGAAGCTTTAAGCCTAGTTTGGACTAGGCATGTCCTTTAGTCGAGTAGCGAGTAATCTAGGTACCAAAACGTGTCAGAACTTGGTCTGAAGACTAGTAGCCTTACCATAAAACGTAGAAAACGGAATAAACCAAGAATAACCATACATTTTGTCAGTTTACACTTAGTAATAACTTTACACCAGGTTTATTAGTAGGCGCCCAAAAATTTATCTGAGTAGGTTAGTAAGCAATTTTTTCAAATATGGTGACAGTGAGCTGATTTGATGATAGAGAACGGAACTTCTCAGAAAATAGGTTGATTGAAATGAAATTTTGTAGGTACCTACATCGGTGAGTTAAATTAGCTCACGGTAATCCATTTTAAGCTTGTACTTGTTGTTTTTTTTTTCAAAACAACTTATTACGCTGTACTACAACCATGAACGAACACTTTACTCGACTAAAATACAAACCTAGTCCTAACTAGGCATAGCAATGTAGATGAAAAAAGAATCGAATAGGAAATAAAGCATGCATACGTTTGCTCTACAGCCTTTGTCTGAGCTACAGCTCTACATCAATTCTGCCAATCAAATAAAACAAAAAGATTTGACACTGACATGACGCTTTCTAAGATGACATGACAACTTTTTTTGCTAACTTTTGTCAAAATCAAAATCTGCAATGGTTTTTGTTTGTTCGTTCCGTTCACCGTAATAGTATTTAATTTTTTCAATAAATACAGAAGGTAAAAGTAATAAACAAGTTGCAATGGCTGTGCCAGATTATAAACTAAGTTCTGTGTTGACTGGGCACTCCATGGACGTGCGTTGTGTCGCTACAACTAAGGATTTCTGTATACTATCCGCTTCTCGAGACAGGACCGCAAAACTATGGCATCCAGAAGGGTATGAATTTATGTTTTTACTTGTATTTGGCGTCATTCGTCTCCCATATCAATAAATTTGTTATTGTTTTACAGAGTGAAAGATTTCGTCAACGTAGTGACGTACAAGGGGCATTCGAATTTCGTTTCCTGTGTATGCTGGATGCCTCCTTGCGAGCGGTACCCTGACGGCTTGGTAGTGACCGGCAGTAACGACAACAAGCTACTAGGATATAACTTGCAGGACGGCGTGGTGCAGACGACTCTAGAAGGTCATGAGAATGCAGTTTGCAGTGTTACTCCAGCAAGAGATTCTGGAATTCTTCTGAGGTATAATACAATACAATAATTAATACCCAATATTGTTGATAATTCATGTGTTTGGAATAAAATAAATGTTGTGCCGACCCCACTTAGGCTCAATGCACATTGAATTGGCATCCATGCCAGGCGACGAGATGTAACAAGACATTATAAAACCTTAAGAACAATGTCACAAGATAAAGAAATGTTTGATAGCTCGCGACCGTGTGAGATTGCTTGTGCTGACGCGAGGCTTTGCCACACCTCTTTCGTTCTATATCTTGTTACATTGTTCTTAAAGGTTTATAATGTCTTGTTACATCGCGTTGCTGCCAATATTATGTGCATTGAGCCTTAGGGTGGGATATGGGCAAGGGAATGATGATTGATTGTAACTGAACTTTAAAAACACCACAACACTGCATGGCGCTCCAGATATAAATATATGATTAGATTGGAAATGCCTTGTAGGAAGATTAATTATTTATACCCTATTATCAATAATAATAGCCTTATTTCACACAAGTTTACATTAATATTCCACTGTTTATAAAGTTATTTGTCTGTATGCCAGTTATAGGCAAAGGCCTCCCCCAACTCCAACCCAATTTATACCTTATTTGAAATTAACCTAAGGAAGGATATTAGAAAACATTACACAGTATGGTCAGGCATATGACAAGGTATGGCTTTCATTTTCTAATTACCCATTTTGTAATTGTAATTATGATCCACAGTTCAAGCTGGGACAGTACAGCTAAAGTGTGGAACTTAAATGCCCCAGCGTCAACACCGCTAACCTTAAAAGGGCATCAAGCAGCAGTGTGGGCGGCCGTTGAGTTAGGAAATGGGACTTACGCTACTGCTTCTGCTGATAAGACTATCAAACTGTGGAAGAAAAACGGTGAACTTATCAGTACTCTGACTGGTAAGTGGCACAACTTTTATCTATCAAATAATAATACTTACATATAAATAAAATCAAAACAGGATCAGTCTCTAGTATCCCCAAGTTTTAGTTATTTTTTGACATAAAATCCTTTGGAGTAATCTAAGTAGGTAGTCAGAGGCATGCCCAAATACAATATTTAGCACATGCTAATAATTGGAAAAGGAATTTAATTTATTTTTTCTCATAATACCCTAGATTGTAGATTAGCTGAGCCCCACATTGTTACTCGATATGTATTCCAAGGCTTCAAATAGACCTCTTACATTTTGAACAAACAAACACTTAATATTAATCTGGTTTAATAAAGAAAACTGCATTCAAATTGGCTAAACCATTTCTGGGATTTGTTCGCAATAATTTTCATCCAATGTTATCAAACTCTTAAATAACTCTTAAATTTCAGGACATACAGACTGTGTAAGAGACTTGGCAGTGGCCAACGCAGACTCATTCCTCAGCTGCTCAAACGATGCTTCAATCAGGCTGTGGAGCAACAAGGGACAATGTTTGAACACATTCTATGGTCATTCTAACTATATCTATAGGTAAAGATATTTTATATACCTTATTCAGCTACTATTCATCATTAAAAAGTACATAACTGGAACTAGCGAGTGAACATTTCTAAACGCGCAAAAACATTTGTCCTGTTGCTGTAATTGGACCTACTTGCTGCATCGCAGTTGCTACAGAGGTTGCCAATTGACTGTCCAATTACCTAGCTCTCCCAGGTCACTTAAAAGTGGGTTAAAAGAGATGTTTTTCTTTTTCTTTCTGTCCTTCTCTCATTAGCTTATTGACAATTACTTTCAGCATCAGTATGAACCCTGGCGTACCCGAAGGTTTCGCGACCTGCGGCGAAGACGGCAGCGTTAGGATATGGGCTGGCGGCGACTGTGTGAGGGATATACGCCTGCCTGTTCATTCTGTTTGGAGCGTTATATGTCTGGATAACGGGGATATTGTCACTGGTATGTTTTGATAATCTGCTATTCAAAAAGACATTGCTACTTTACCTACATCATTTCGGGAAGATAGGAATTATTTACGTTATTTTGCGTAAATTATATACTCATCATTATCATCATCAGCCTATAGCAGTCCACTGCTGGACATAGGCCTCCCCTAATAAGCGCCATTGCGCCCAGTCCTCAGCTCGACGCATCCAGCTTCTGCCAGCAGCCTTTCGCAGATCGTCACTCTACCTAAAATACTACCTATACTAAAATTATAATCATTACTATCACGTTGAGTTGATCAGACATATGTATTGACTTCTGTGTGTAACCTCAGTGTAATGAGTAAGATAGTGCTTCGTTTTTCAACCGTGATATAAAGTTTTTATCGTAATCAATGGATTTTTCGTGTTGGGTATTCAAATATGCTCATTACCCGAAAACATTGTGAAGAAACTCACGTCTTAGGCAGCTGGAGCTGCATAAGTCGTGATGAACTTGATCAAAAAAGTGTGTTTTTATCACAATCAAAAAATAAACCAAAATAGGTAAGTATATGATAAACACCTGTCTATCTAATCAGCCTACATCTACCCACTGCTGACCATAGGCCTCCTCATTTTCACGCCACTCTTTCCGATCCTGCGCCAGTAGAATCTATTGCCTTCCCGCTACCTAATATAAAAAATAAATAGGTATAGTTTGCTACAACTAGAGACTGGTGGTTTCCTTCAGGTTCAAGCGACGGCGTAGTCCGAGTGTTCACGAAAGATCCAGCGCGGTTTGCAGATGAGACGATGCTTAAAGTGTTTGATGAGGAAGTTGAGAAGATGGTGTCAGCCAACCAGCAGGAGATTGGGGGATTCAAGCTCTCTGAGTGAGTATGATACTTTGTTCAAAGCTAATAAGGGTGGAAGAGGGCATGATAGACGCGTTAAAATATGGTAACTTGGGAGGAAAAATAGTACATTGTACCACAAGAGAGCAAAATTAGTTTTTGCTGCGAGTGCAGAGTTTGAATCCCGAACAAACGAGGGATTCTATATTTGAATCACGAGCGTAGCGAGTGATTCTAAGTTAGAATCCTGAGTGTAGTGAGGGATTCAAAAGCACAAGCAACAAAATATTTTGCTCTCGTGTGATACATACAACTTTTCACCTTACTAGCGAAAAAATACAAGATGTAAGGAAAACCGATTCCCGCTATTATTATTTTTTTGCCCCTCAAGTGGCAGGCTAAAGACCTGCCATCAGACCACCTCGGCCGCCGCCGCCTGGCCGGGCGCACGCTGCGGCCTGTAATATTCGATTCTCATTGGTTGCTTGCAGCATTCTAAATGCTATTCCATTCTCATTGCCTGCAGCATTCTAAATTCAAATCACTTTTCCACATAGCGTGAGCATAGTAGAGTTTTGCTCACAGTTTTTACGCGGCAAAAGCGCCCTTTTTGAGCTAGTAAGGTGAAAAAATAGTTTTCACCTTACTAACTCAAAGAGGGCGGTTTTGCGGTGTAAAAACTGAATTTAGAATGCTGCAGGCAATGAGAATGGAATAGCATTATAGGCCGCAGCGCCCGCGCCCTGGCGCAGCCAAGGCCAAGGTGGAAGGTTTACGGACATTACCCACTCAAGGGGCAAAAAAAATTAGCGGGAATTGGTTTTCTTCCTCACATCTTGAGTATCTTCGCTAGTAAGGTGTTGTATGTAATTATTATTATTTATTTATTTTTTTAATACACAGGCAGCTCTCGGAGCTGATGCGTGTATATCTTAGTCCTTATCAGTGCGCTTTAAATATTTGTCCAGTAATGTATCACATAAGAGTAAAATAATTTATTGCTTGTGCTTTTGAATCCGTCACTACACACAGTCACACACAATTGAGCGTGAGATAGAATGTATCATTGCTTAAATAACCCTGTTTCTTTCAGACTACCTGGCCCCGAAGTACTCTTAGAGCCGGGCAAGTCAGACGGCCAAGTGAAGATGGTTCGTAGAGGAACAAACGTCAAATGCTACTCGTGGAGTGTCGCTGAGAACACGTGGAATGAAGTCGGTGATGTTATGGGCGCTAAGGGAGCCAGTGAGGGCAAGACCATGTATCAAGGAGAGGTAAATTTGTCCTACTAATATAATATCCATCTTAAACCTCACTACTGCTTAACATCAGGCAGAGTGAGGTCAAATGCTGACCTATTTAATTAAAAAAAAAAAAAAAAAAAATATAGCTGAAATTGTCACATTGACGGTGTTTGCATTAATAATATTAGCTATGCAGACGACATGGTGCTATTGAGCGCATCCACGTGCGGTCTGGGTAAACTGCTAAAAATTTGCGAGAGGTACGCTGACGAACACGGCTTAAGATACAATGTTACGAAAAGCGAATGCATGGTTTTTCAAGCCAGAGGAAGTTGTCCAGTGTCTGTTATACCACCCATTAAACTATATGGAGCTCCTCTAAAGAGAGTCAGAGAGTTTAAGTACCTGGGACATTATCTTACCTCTGACTTGAAAGATGATGTTGACATTGAGAGGGAACGTAGGGCGCTGGCTGTAAGAGCGAACATGATAGCCCGAAGGTTCGCTCGCTGCTCTAGAGAAGTAAAAACTACTCTCTTCAAAGCTTTCTGCTCCAGTTTTTACACATGCAGCCTGTGGGTGAATCATACGCAGAAGCAGTACAGCGCCTTACGGGTTCAATATAATAACGCGTTCAGAGTGCTGATGGGGCTGCCTCGGTTCTGCAGCGCATCAGGGATGTTCGCTGCCGCGCGAGTGGACTGCTTTTACACCACCATGCGCAAGCGTGGAGCATCTCTGGTGCGCAGGGTCCGAGCCAGCTCCAACAGCATTCTCACCGTGTTCGCTGATAGGTTTGACTGCATTTATCTGTACCACAACTCTAGGATGCATGCCCTAACTAATAATAATAGTATTAAGTTTAATTATGCTAAGTAATTGCTATGGACTAAGATGTCTGAAATAAAGAAAGATTTGATTTGAAATGTGAGTATGTTTGTATGCTTGTGTTTCAATCACGCGTAAACCAGTGAACCGCGTTTTATGCGTAGATAGTGACCAAGAACAGCGATATAGGCCATTCAAAATGCGTGCAGGAGCTAGTGCTAAGTGAAAGTAAATTATCAACATCTAGCGGTGTTACCTGGGGTCGACAATTTTATAAAAAACTAGCTGCGCCCCGCGGTTTCACCCGCGTAAGTCCCGTTCCCGCGGGAATATCGGGATAAAAAGTAGCCTATGTGTTAATCCAGGGTATCACCTATCTACATACCAAATTTCAACCAAATCGGTCCAGCCGTTTTTGCGTGAAAGAGTAACAAACATCCATACATCCATACATCCATACTTACAAACTTTCGCCTTTATAATATTTATAGGATAGTTTGCTATTCCGAGAAAAAAAAAATTCATGTGTGAGATTTCCGGAATAAAAAGTGTCCTATATGTTGTCCGACATCCTCCTCAACCTTCCAGTGAAAGTCCGATTAAAATCGGTTCAGCCGTTCCTGAGATTAGTGACAGCGTAGACAAACAGAAATACAAAGATTAGTGTCTTAAAACAGAAAAAAGTCATAGTCACTTTGAATAGATAGCGCCGCATGTAACTTTTGGCTCCAAGATAAATAAATGTCCGCCTTGCCTTGGGATAAGGTTTCTAATTCGTTTTTAACCAACAGCCCTGTCGCATTTCTTCTCAGAAGTTTATATTTATGAAATCTTTTCAGGAATACGACTTTGTATTCAGCGTTGATATTCAAGAAGGGGCTCCACCGATCAAGCTACCGTTCAACAAGACTGAGGACCCATGGGTCGCGGCGCAAACCTTCATCCACAAGAACAATCTGCCACAGGTCTACTTGGAACAGGTCGCTAACTTTATCATCAGTAATGCAAAGCTGGAAACACTACCTGCACCTAGTAACGGGTAAGATTTATAAATCAAATCAATTTATTTGCAAATTTTGATGTAAACTTGTTTATTATGAATTTTGAAGTAGCTCAAATGGTAGATAATAGTGTGTCTATCTAATTTGTTCAACAAATAATTATGTTTTAAAAATAAAATAAAATGAGACTTTTAGTGATTTTACAGAAGGCATTTTTTCGCTGACTACAATTTATTCTAAAATCTGTGAATGTAGTTCAGAAAAAGTTATGGATGGGTTCCTAAGCAACTATAAGTTGAGGAACCTGCCCTTATTGCCCTGTATTAAAAATCGACCCAGTCAGAGCCTTCTGTACTTGTACTTAAATGTATTCTGTGGCATAGATAAATACTTCTATTTGTATACTAATATTTATTGTACAGTAGCTCTCTGAAGTAAGGTGCACTGAATTGCGCAGGTTTGGTAGTGTAGGCGAGATAGGCCGATGCAACAAACTAAGCGAGTGAGCGAGGCAGCTATACAACGCTGTCTTCGTCTTCTAGGCTTCATCAAAAATGTGTTCTGTGCAGCTACTTCAGAGAGCTAAAGATCGGTTGTGCGTTGTGCGTACTGTACACAGGTACGCGGATCCATTGACGGGTGAGTCCCGCTACGTGCCGGGCGCGGGGGTGGCGGGGCTGGCGCCCCCTACCGGCGCAGACCCCTTCACCGGCGCCGGCGCGTACACCACGCCGGCAGCCGCGCAGCTGCAGGCCAGCGACAAGCCGCTAGTGCCGCACGACTCTTATATCAGGTTTGTGTTTACAATACAAGACAACACTACCAGGAATGGGGTTAATGAACTTGTGGCGTACCTACTTCAATCTCTTATAAAATATTCTATCTTGTTTTGTATAATTTATTACATTTTAAATACCTACAAATAATTACTATAAAATATTATGTATTTACTTATATAAAAATATATTACGTATTATATTATATATAAAACAATATTTACTTAGCATACAAATGTAACATGATATAAATAATAATTAACTTTTGTCAATGTAATGTCGGAAGGCAGTCGTACGCGCAGAGCAAATAATCGTATCGACTAAATAGCTTCCTAATACAAAGGCTTGCTCGAGAACAATAGCGATGCGTAGCCGCATTTTGTCTACCGTCCGTCAGTCGGTTTATTGCAACTACGAATGACGCACGTACCTCTGTGCTCCGTACAATTGTTCGTATCGTAATATCTATCGCTGTGCTTATTCTTCCTACCTATTTAATTCTTCACTATTATTCTTCTATTACGTTTCTTGCTGTGTTTGTGTATGCTGTCTACAAATATAAAATAAACTTTGGAAAGTGAGTGGAACAGTATCCTGAGTTTCATTGTGCCAAAGAAAGCTAGGAAGGATCCTACCTACCTACCTACAAACTCTTTTTTCCAAGCAGGTTCTAGGGTTCCGTACCCAAAGGGTAAACCGGGACCCTATTACTAAGACTTCTCTGTCTGTCTGTCCGTCCGTCTGTCACCAGGCTGTATCCCATGAACCGTGATAGTTATTAGACAGTAGTAATAGTTAGAGAAATTTTCAAAGATGATGTATTTCTGTTGCTTCTACATACATACATACATAAAGTCACGCCTCTTTCCCAAAGGGGTAGGCAGAGACCACGGATCTCCAGTCGCTACGATCCTGACACACAACTTTCGCCTCATTCACTCTCATTACATTCTTCATACATGCTCGTCGGTTTAGGGTACTTTTGACCTGGCCCTTCTCCAAAATGTCGCCAATTTGATCCAAGAAGGTTCCCCTTCCAGCTGTCCCATGCACACTCGCCTCATACACTTGCTTTGTCAAACGACTGTCATCCATCCTCTCTACATGCCCAAACCATCTTAACATACCTTTCTCGATCCTCAACACTACATCTTCTTTCACTCCACACTGTTCCCTTATCACACTATTTCTCACTCTATCCTTCAACGTTACCCCACACATACTACGCAACGCTCTCATTTCAACAGCATTCACTCTACTCTGATGTTTTTTCTGCCACACCCAACTTTCACTTCCATACATTAATGTCGGTACCAACACTCCTCTATGAACTGCCAATCGTGCCTTGTTGGACACTTTCCGGCTGCTCATAAAATCATGGAGAGCCCCATTCACTCGGTTTCCAGCATTCACTCTCCTTTCGATATCCTGTTGCTTCTATAACAACAAATACTAAAAAAACAGAATAAAATAAATATTTAAGGGGGCTCTCCCATACAACTACCGTGATTTTTTTACCATTTTTATAGATAATGGTAAGTATGGGAACCCTTTATGCGCGAGTCCGACTCGCACTTGGCCGGTTTTGAACTGCATGTAAATTTTGACCTTTTGAAATGGCGGCACTTTTTAACTTCTCTCGCTTGTACACTAGTGACTGTACTAGTAAGAGCATTAACTTTTTGACTTCACATTTTACGGCTATTATTTATTTTTGTTCATTTCATTTCAGGTTCGACCAAGCAAGCCTGAAGGCGATATACGAAAAAGTACGAGAATTTAATAGCAAAATTGGCGACGGACTGAGCGCAATGACTGATGAACAATTAGAAAATATAGTGAAGCTAGGAGAATTGGTATATTACCCTCTTTACCTTATAAACCACAGAAAATCGAAGCTTTCGCCATTCCACAGATGGGTTTCAAGGCTATCGACTTCTATTAGAATACTTATTAGTTTCCTTCACCGCTGCGTGCTCATGTGCACATAAAATATACATTTTCCGCAACAAAAAATCTAAAAACAATGCACGGCTGGGATTTGAACTCATGCACTTTTTGGCGGGGCCGTTTAGAACCCGTCAGGAATGATAACTTCGGAAAAATTTGGTCGCATGTTAAAATGTATCTTGTTAAGACGCAGACTACCTCTCAAAAGATCTTGAAAATCCTAAAAAATCAGAGAGAATCTACACTGCATTGGAGATACAGTTGTGACCCTAAAGCGGCTTGAACACGAGGGTAGGACAGTGAAGCCGCACCAATAGGGAAGCAGCAAACATCAAGCTGCCTGATGTAGCATGCTGTTTGCTGCTTCCCTATTGGTGCTGCCCTCATGTACAAGCCACATAATTCTTGTAGTTACAAAGAGTTCTGGTGTTATGTTAAAATATTATTATTTTTTCAATTTGTTTCAGAATAACGCACATAATTTAGAAACTATAGTTTTATTGAAGCAAATGTTGGAATGGCCAAAAGGTAAACACAATACACTATTTAAATTATTTTATTAAACTACTAAATAAATTATGAAATATGCATGCTTTTTATCAGGGAAAAGTGAAGAGTTCCCGACGAACCGTGGGTAAAACCGCGAAGCGCAGTTATTTTTCTAATTTCTACACTAATATTGTAAAGAATAAAGATTTTATGTTTGAATTGAATAGGCTCCGAAACTGCTGGACCGATTTGAAAAATTCTTTCACCATTAGAATCCCACATTATCCCTGATGAACATAGTCTATATTTTATCCCGGGAAAGTGAAGTTTTCCCGAGGGATCGCGGGTAACACCGCGACGGACAGCAAGTTCCTTATAAATATTGTATGATTTTGTTTTTCTTTCAGAAATACTCTTCCCAGTGTTAGACATAACTAGGCTAGCTGTTAGAAACAAGGAAATTAATGGACAAATATTTGACACTACGTACGGGCCTTCATTTGTGAAATATCTTCTCTCACTGTTGACTCCAGGTTTGTTAACTGTTTTTACTATAAAATAAGAAAAAGCGAAGCGCTCGTAGCTTGCTTTAGTCGTTCTTAATAAAAAAATGGTTGTCTGTAAAGTCGGTTTACTGACGATAGTTGAACGTGATAACGTTTGTGCTTTTTTTTTTTACTTTGACCTTGACTTTGACTTTTGATCGGTTTACTGACGATAGTTGAACGTGACAACGTTTGTGCTTCTTTGTCGCTCGTTCCGCGCACTCGCTTGCACTTCAAGCCTTACATGGAACGCCTCAGAGCGAGGTAACGACGCATGACGTCATGTTTTTTCGTGCGTGCAGCCGGCTCCATCGAATTATAAGACGTTAACACGTCAAAAAAAACAAATTCAAAATCGTTTATTTTCTCAACACATTAGGTTATTTATCCAACTACGTACATTTATGCAAAGACTATGCTAATTATTAACCAAATAGATTGTCGAAGTTAAGCAACATTCCAAACGGTCAGCAAGTGGATGGGTGACCGCCAGTGGCATTATCAACAGAGCGCTTCCGTGCTTCGTAGGGCACGCACGAACTTACTTTTTAGGGTTCCGTACCCAGAGGGTAAAACGGGAACCCTACTAAGACTTTCCTGTCCCGTTGAAATTTTTACACATGATATGTATTTATCTTGCCGCTATAACAACAAATACTAAAAAAATATAATAAAATTATTATTTAAGGGGGTGAGCCCCCACAAATGTGATTTTTTGCCTTCTTTATAGATAAAAAAAAATAATAATAATAATAATGCTGGACATTTCACACAGCATTATCTAGCCCCAAACTAAGCAAAGCTTGTACTATTACTAGATAGTGGTATGGAACCCTTCGTGCGCGGATCCGACTCGCACTTGGCCTGTTTTTAATAGTTATTTATTTGTTTTCCAGATAACCTAGCCGCGAACCAAATGCTAGCAATGCGAGTGCTTGTGAACGCGTTCAGTGACCTTCCCGGAGAGATGCTGGTTATCGCAGCGAGAGAGAGCATCTTCCATTCTGTCATCTGTCTCACGCAGCTCAATAATAACACGCAGGTGGGTTCATATAACAGTTTTATTTTTAACTAGCTTCTGCGTATGCTATTCCAGGTCACTATCTACGCCTATTCCAAGTTTCATTCAAATCAGTTCACTGGTTTAGGCGTGATTGAAACACAACTATACAAACTCACAAACTTACAGCTTTGTTATATGAATGGGATGTCATCGGTAGCGTGGGCGAAGGCCTGCTTGTGACGCAGAAGGTAGCGGGTTCGATTCCCGCCGCGGGACAAATGTTTGTGCGATAAAATATTTATCTCTAGTCTGATAAAGAATTTTCATTTTCAGTCTGGGTGTTTCCATCCCACTCATATAATAAAGCTGAAAGTTTGTGAGTTTGTTTAGATGTTTGGATATTTGGTTATTTGTGTATCAATCACGCCTAAACCAGTGAACCAATTTGGATGAAACTTGGAATAGGCGTAGATAGTGACCGGGAATAGCATATAGGCTATTCAAAATGTTGGTACCACGCGGGTGAAGCCGCGCGCAGATAATTATGGATGTATTCTATAATACGATTTCATACAAAAAATAAGAAAAATACAATATGTGCAAGACCCTAAAATAAATGTTTATCTTGTGTTACAGATTGCAGCGACATCGTTGCTACTGAACCTGGCGGTTGCGCTTGCGCAGCAGGCGGACAGCGTCGACCTAGCGGAGTGCCTCATCCAACTGCTCAGTCGGATAACTGACAATGAAGCCTACTTCAGGTAATTAGTTTTATTTATTCTTCGATCTAAAGTAAAGTAAGTTCGTATGAGTCTGCCAACTCTGGTGAAGGTTTTTTAGGCCGCCTTATGGCCTCCGTCTTGGCTAAACGACTTATGCCCGGTTTCTATATTTAACGGACATTCGTAGGTAAGAGCTACGACTCGTTTCCACATACAAAGTTTGACAGCTAACTTACCGTCGGTTTCTAGCTGTCAAACTTTTGTATGTGGAAACGAGTCGTAGCTCTTACCTACGACTGTCCGTTGAATATAGAAACCGGGGGTTAATAGCCGTTACCGACAATTAAACGTGCCCTCCGAAGCACGGCAGCGCTTGGATGATAATGATGCCACCCATCCACTTACGGACCGTTTAGAACGTTGCTTAGCTTCGACGATCAATCATGAACTAAGCTAGACCATGAGCGCTTCATCTACACTAAGGTTCAACGCTGACTGAATTGGCAAGCGACGCGACTATTAGATTTATAGCAAGCCATTATAAACCTTATGAACAATGGTACAAGATATAGAAACGCTTGTAGAAATAACCGCACGAAAATGCTCGAGCCAGCGCGGCCCACTAGATGGCTTCGCCAGACCGAGGTCTGGCGATCTCGTTCTTTCTACAAGCGTTTCTATATCTTGTACCATTGTTCATAAGGTTTATAATGGCTTGCTATAAATAAAAAATAAAAATAATGCTATAATATAAGTCGCGTCGCTTGCCAATTCAATGTGCATTGAACACCCAACATCCGAAAAGTCAATTTACGTTTTATTGTTTCAGGGGTCTAGTGGCACTAGGTACGGTGCTGGCCGAGTCTCCGAACAAACTACAGATACAAACGAAAATAGTATCCAACAACCAACTTCACAACAGACTGAAGAGAGATAGCACCAACACCGCTTCCGATCCTAACCTCAAAAAAATCGCTATATGTTCCCAGCAGATCGTAAGACTACTATGAACGGAAAACGAACTCTAATGCTTTATAATAAGGCTGTTAATCCTTAACACGCGTTTGTATAATTTAGGGATATGGTCTCAAACGAAAATAAACTCTGATGCGTATGGAAAAGGATGGTATTATTTTGTCAGTAGAGATGCTAATACTGCCGAAATATTTTATTGTGTGCTATACAGCACAGTGAATAAGCAATACTGGTAGTACAAGACAGCTCTATTAACGATTCATGTTGTAGGTACTTTCTGCCAAAAATAGTTTTTTTTGTGCATGGTTTAAATTCGCATAGTTCTACAATACCCCAGATAATATAATTGAGTACAAGACAATACGCACCACCAAACTGTATTATGATTTTTGATGACGCCTAAAAGACGAAGACAGTGTTAGATAGCTGCCTCGCTCACTCGCTTTGTTTGTTGCATCGTGCTATCTCGCTTACTCTACCAAACCTGCGCAATCGTTTAGTGCACCTAAGTTCAGAGACAAATATCGGTTGTGCGTACTGTTACTCTATCTATAGATATTACAAAAATTGGGCATTAGACACAGGTGAGCATTAGAAAACAACAGTGGCACTCCAGGAGTGCCGGCAGAAGCGAGAACTTGACCGGTTCTAAACTTGACAAATAACCCGGTGTCAGTGAGCAATCACGTGACTCGCACATCACCTTTTCGAGGCGAATCCAATAATTTTTTCTCATCTCAAAACTGCCAAATGCTCCTAAAGAAGTTCACATGTAATTTCAAATCTATGCGAATTTAAACTTACAGTACACGTCCTAGAACGTAGATTTTAAATAAATTGTTAGTAAAATGCCGCCGTTTCTACAAAGTTAGATGTTTGTGAATGTGTAACAAAACAAAGTGTCGATTTTTAACTTACATTTATTTTTATTTTACAATGAATAAAATACAATTGCTTTTTATTTGCAAACAAGTGCATGAAAACAAGCAATGATAGTTATAACTACATTAATAAATTGTATAAAATTATTAAAATAAATCTTTTATTACATAATAATTAACCTATTACATAACAAGTTTACAATAAGTGTATCTATACAGAGTATATCACATATCTGCTAACAAGGTAGTATATTATAATAAAAATAAGTTTTTTCTTGAGGAAAAATTACGTCTCTGAATTGAATAAAAGAGATGAAAGTAATCTAAGATTAAGAAGACAAGGAAATAGGTGAAGAACATTTTGTGACATTCTATAAATATGTATAGTTAATGAAAATCCTATGCAACACATGTAAATCACTTTCATGTTGCCGTGAATGAGACGAAGGAATAGCTTATCAAACATTAGGCCTAAAGGCGAATCTCAAGGCTGTCATAATAGGTAACTTTCTGTGATACAGTGAACACAAATAACAAAAGCATTTACATATATCGCTACAAATTGAGCAGCGGTTAAGCGAGGGAATTCTTCCCAACTGCATAACGAGCTTAACTCCCAGAAAATAAGATCGATTTTTGCAAGATGGGATCAGACGGTTCACTCACTTTTATCATGAGAATGCTTCGTTTTTCTTAGATAAATAAGTAAAAATCTCTGTCCGAAGTTACAAATACATTGCAAATTCATATAATGAGTTTCTTCTGACTATAAATGAATACGCGACAAAATTTTAATAGCCTACGAGCCATAACTCACTGAGATGCCATGGCGACGTCGCCGGTTACGTATCCAAACAATTCACATTGAAATGTATGGCTATCTATGGTTAACTCACTTGTTTGGATAAGTAGCCGGCGACGTCGCCATGGCATCTCGGTGAGTTATAGGGCTTACATTCACTTAGACACTTATTCACACTACTTCTTCTTCTTGAGCTCTTCAAACCTCCTGTTCAGATCTTCAAAGTCGATTTCATCGGGGGCATTAGCACTGCCCGGGGTAGATGCGTGGTTTGACGCGCTATGAGGCACGGAGGGAAGGATGAGGTCAGATGGCACTGAGGGTAGCTCGGGTAGTTCGGGGAAGTGGGCCGCGGGGCGGGTACGGGGTTGCGGGGTCGGCACGTTCGGGGTAGGGTTAGGCTGGAAATAAAACATAGATATTATTACTTCTACAAAATATGAGTATGTATCAAATAATACTGACCCTTGAGATATTCTCAAAGGATAGGGAGGGATATTAGATACGACGACGTCTGTGGCGCAGTGGGTGAAAGCCCATTTGGGACGCAGAAGGTAGCGTGTTCGATCCCCACCGCGGGATTAAATTTTTGTATGATCTGCAAATATTTATCTCGGGTCTGGGTGTTTCTATGTATAATTTGTATGTATTTACAAACAAAAAGTATATGTATAAGTAGTTTATCTGGTTCCCATAGTACAAGCTAAATATTGCAAAATATTGCATGCTGAAAAGTTGATAATGGCTGATCTGTAATTTTTATTTAATCTGACATGACTCTTTGTTGTACTATCGCAATAAATAAATGAATTGAATTGAAGTTTTGCTTAGTTTCGGGCTAGATGATGATGTGTGAAATGTCCAGCATTATTATTATTAAGATATGAGAGAATGTCTACCGCGCCTTGGGGTTGCAGTCGTGATCATGTTTGTTTTTTTTTAATAGAAATACATATAATTTATTTTTACCAAAAAAACAACTTACCTAAAGTAGACCATTTTTTTTTTCTTAAAACACATTTATGGATTATTTACTACCTTTGTATGGTGAAACTCATCATATTTCAAGTAAGAGATAATTATTATAAGGTACAAAACATTTAGCAACACACTCAAAATCTATTAGTAAGATTGCTATCACTATGCAATTACGTGTTAATCTAGCAAGTTCTAAACTAATGGACATGCATCGTGCAATACATCTAATTACCAATTCATGATGGATGCTGTCGTAAGCGGGAGGCAAATTGCTCATCTCATCCTGCAAACAAATACGTGGTTCAAGCAATACATAAAACAAAATACATATTTCTAAATAATGTCTACTTATGAGTGTATTAACGTGCTTCTAATTGATAAAAAATCCTAAAATTCGTGGTTCATTTCATTCACATTTTTTTTCTTCAAGATTAATTGGTGTTATGCACACAAACATGCATATTAAATGTGCTAAAATTTGTCGGTGTTCGGGTTAAAGTCTGGAGTAATAAGTATGAATAAATGCACCAGTTGTATAAGCTTTTTTGTAATGCTTTTTTTTTTAATAAATACTTACATATCTACACATCGTAGATATGTAAGTATTTATTTAAAAAAAAAACATACAAGTAAAGCTAGAAATATACTATCGGACGCGACGTACGGACGCGGCTGACAGCCGCGACTGATAGGTATGCACAGTACAGAAACATCCAGCGCGCCAGATCGTTGTCGGACGTCCGAAAGCTCAAGGACACGTCCGCGACTTACGTCCGATAGTGTGCACAGCAATCCAGATCGCGGCAGTCAGCCGCGTCCGATAATATGTTCTAGCTCTAGCTTAATAGGCATGATGACAATTTTTCAAAATCTGTGCTATGTTGTTAAGTAAAAAAAATATCATATTTCAGTAGAAAATAAAGGTTTTCAAACATAAAAATCAAATTGAAAATTAAAATTTGAAATTCACGCCAAAACGCTCGTTGGTGTCATGGCGGCTGTTTTGACGTCACAGCTCACCACTGCAAAGCAAAAATTACGTGCTTATACACTAATGACTAAAGCTCAAAGGAAACAAAAGGCGCAGTTTTGGTCTAATAAATTGAGTATTGACGTCACGCGCTCTGATTGGCGTACAGCTATCATGGCGGATTGTTGTATTTTGTAGATTTATTTTATTAAATAATTGAATAATCTCGACATTATTCGGACAATAAATGCATTTCCTATCCTGGAATCCTATTTTATTAGACCAGTTAAATATTTTGGAGAAACTTGATTACTGTCATCATGCCTATTGTGGATGCCATAAACAAACCTTGCTTACTTTGAAAATAGCATAGCGATTGATACTTTAGTGGAACGCATCCGTGAAGTAACCGTTCTGCTGTACAAACGACCGCAACCAATCGCAGCAGGGGCCATATTCCCGTCCTTTTTTTCGTTCGTTTGATGAATATTCGGATGTTTCTTACTATGATTCCTGACTTTAAGGGCCAATTTTTCGGTTTGGAATATTTTGTCCTAGGTTAGGACCAGGCGCGGATCCAGCCCTCAAAAAAGGTTGTGGGCACAGCCACTCAAAAAATGGCTAAGGATGCCAGTCGGAGAATGCACTCGCTCATAATCAATATAGTGCATTGCATACTACAGTCTCGGGCCGATTCTGAATTTCGGTCGATTTGCCGCCGAAACTCAAATAACCGAAATTTCGAGTGACTGACAGACAAACACATTTTTTGGCCAATCTCGAAATCTTCGGTCAGAAGGTTGTGGGCATGCCCACAGTGCCCATAACGGTGGATCTGCGCCTGGTTAGGACCGTGTTTTAACGTTGATTATAGGTATCGACCGAATACAATGTAGCTCGTAGTAAACATCATCCGAATATTCATAAAACGGACGGGAATAACCCCCAGGAAACGTCACTTTTGGACAAATTTCCGCTGAATTATGAAACGCTATGCAGATGATGCTGAGTGAAATGCCCAGCAATATAGTTTACCTGCAGAAAACTGTTGGTCAATGTCTTGGAGTCCACCCCCGGAGGAACCTGGTAGCCCTGACTTGGCCCTCCGTAGCCTTGAGAGTTCCCATAGCTCATCGGATGTATGGGCGCCCCGTAATTGGGGTTCGCTATAAAACCGCCCGCTTTACCGCCTGACGGTGTCTGAAAGATTGAGCAATTTATGGGACCATGATCTGCGGAGCTTGACAGACGTGAGATAAAACGGTTCAAAAATACGATGAGTAAGTTCGATGCATGATGAGTCAGTGGCCAACTCTGGTGACGCAGTTTTTAGGCCGCCTTAGGCTCAATGCGCATTGAATTGGCAGCAACGAGACGTAACGAAGACATTATAAACCTTATGAACAATGTAACAAGATATAGAAACGCTTGTTAGAATGTACGACGCGAGACTGCTCGAGCCGGCGCGACATCTCGTTCATTCTATACCTTGTTACATTGTTCATAAGGTTTATATTGTCTTGTTACGTCTCGTCGCGTAGCGTCGCTGCCAATTCAATGTGCATTGAGCCTTAAGGCCTCCGTCATGGCTTAATGACTTAAGAGTGTGCCATACGCCACCATTTTGTAAGCGAGACAGCGAGTATGATTTGTTGGTCGTGTGAGAAGTACAGAGCTATGAATACGCAAATTTATTTACGGCGCTAAAACACTTTTTAGGTAATTAGTGTGTGTCAAGTGCACCTCAAAGAGGTGCAATTGACACGAGTTTTCTGATTAGATACGACACGCCGGTTTCCTCACGATGTGTTCCTTCACGGTAATAGGAAAAAAGAATTTGCTAATGGACAAATATAATTCCATACTTTCGCATGTAGAATATCTAATATTAAATTCTTACAGAGGGATAATTGAATGGTGTGACGTTAGGCGGCGGCAGGCTTGGCGGCTGCGGCGGGTACCCGATGAAGCCGGGCGGAGCGGGGGGGCCTCCAATATCTATCAACATAGCGTCGCGACCTTTGGGAAATAATAATGTTTTAAAAAGAGAATTGTGGTGGATCGAAAGGTGGGCCGGATTAGCGTAGGATCGTGTTGGATGGCACAAACAGAGGCCTATACCTAGCAGAGGGCTTAATCAGGCTGATGATAAAACAAGTGTTCATTTGAAGTTCACTTGGAGCTCATGATAATGCAAAAAAACGATTGTAGCATGACGGCCGAGAATGGCCGAGATTCGAACAATCGGAACTAAGGCTGAAGTACTAACCAACTAATCCAATAAGGCGACTATTTCAACACAGTTAATCTATAAGTAATTAATCTTGAACTTTTATTAGCTTTTTAGCTGTTGTCAGTGCCTATTACTTTATGTAAATGTTGTGCATGCCTGTAATTTGTGTACATTTTATAAAATGACTGTTTTAAAATGTTCCTAATGTATTATATTTATGCTGTTGGTGTTGCCTAATAAATAAATAAAATAAATAAACACAGTGATATAGACAACATACCAGCAACAAGCTGCTTGTCTTTTTTTTTTTAATAGCTTAAACTGTCCCACTGCTGGGCAAAGGCCTCCCCCGTCACCTTTCACACCGCGCGATCTTCTGCGATTTTCCCCTAATCCTTCTCAAAGGCGTCCAGGTCATCGCGCCAGCGCTTTTTAGGCCTGCCTCGGAGCTGCTTGTCTATCATCGATAAATAATGCTGGACTTTTGCTTATCACTCACCTTCTTCCTCCCTCATCACTTGTTCATCAGGAGTATACTCCACATTATAGTTCTTAGCTATCTCGATCAGGTACTTCTCCACCAGGATCTTGGGTGGACTTTGTACGGACATCTTGTGTCTCAGCTTCTCACTGATTGTGTTCACATTCTCACTTCTGCACATGTCTGCGTAGGGCTTTCCATATTTTGCAGTGAAGAGGTCAGAGATTACTTTTAATTCCTGTGAGAAAAAAATTTATAAATGTACTTTTCTCCATTTTCGTCAAGTGAGAAATTTAAAAAAGGTCTTGGGGGGAAAAAATATAAAACAGTTTTTAGGCCTTCTTCATGTCCTAACAATAACTTTACAGCCTAGTTTATTAATGAAAAAAGGCATTATATTCAACTGGATCATGTATCCCCAAGGTGCAATAGACATTATCTTAGATCTTTTTATGTATTCCAGACGTTTTGAAGATGTACAAGGGAGAAGCCAGAGGCATGTCCGTCCAAATAGGTTACTTAACTAATTGGTATACCCACAATTTGCAAAAGTTGCTGCATGATATTCTTCCATCAAGCCCTTTATAGAATACATTTCATTCTTATTACCTGTACATCGGTGTGCATTCTCGGGGCCACCCATATGAGACTGGATATGGCTTCACCGAGCCCCTCGTCCAACTCCTTCATTTGTGTGACAAGTCCGAACCTAGCGAGAATCAGGTCGCAGTACATTTCTACTATTTCCATTGCTTCTACCATGTAATCTTCCCTGTAAAGGTTTTTTTTTACTTTAAAAAAATATATGTGGTAAATAGTGGAGATCTGTGGCCTTTGCCTACTCCTTCGGGAAAGAGGGAGAGAGAGCGTGGTACTTATGTAAGTGTTAGAGAATCTTCCATCTTGATAGGACCAACTTGCTGATCACTCTTTAACACGTTCACTGTCCAGCCAAAATTCCGAAATTAACTGTCAAGTCCAATTTACTTTTTCATTCCTATGTACTGAGGTACTTGCCTTCATGCCACCTCAGGTCCATAAATGCTATAAAAAGGGGGAGGGAACCCTGTAACCCCCATTTTTAGAATGACCCACATGTATGTCACAAACGTACAAGCTAAAAATTCCATGGATTTAGCATTGAACCTTTGAAAAATTCAGTGACCCACTCGTATGTCATGGACGTAGGAGGTAAAAATTATAAAAAAAAATGCGTTATCTGTGGGTAGAAAAGGATTTACGGCCAGATTTACCACTCATTAGCCACCCAGAAAAAAAGTTTTGTTTGTTTTGATTACAATAACCCTACTTTTTTTCAAACTTTGTTTTTGGCAAAATCTATAGAAAGAGGTGCGCTGGTTGCTACAAAAAACTGAAAGAAAGTCGTTCAGTTGCTGATGCACGTACAAAATCAAAAAAGACTGACACACAATGCCAATTCTGCAAAAAACCTATGTGTCTTGCATGTTTTAATGAAACTCATTAGACTAATATTACTCTTAATTGGTTATTTTTAAGTTCAATGTTCAAAGTTATGTCAATCCTAAATAAATAAAAAAACTCGTTGGCTCATTGGATTTATATTTTACCTATACAATCATACATACGTCTAAGTAGAATACTAGTAAGTTTCTGTTACGTCCACGAAGTAAGAGCCCATTATGTTCGAAGTGAGCAGTGACCCACAGTTATGGCACGGACGTCTCGTTCAAACCCAAAATGACCCACATGTGGGGCATGGACAGTGAACGTGTTAAAACAAGTAGGTGCTATTCTTGTCAGGTACTTCTAGTAGTTTCCGTTAGTGTGTTATAGTTACAGAATGGAAAGTATGGAGCAGACATAAAACAAGATATTTAGTACCTACCTACCAAAGGATTCAGGCTCCATACAAGATTGGGCCCAAAAGTCAAAAGTGCCGGCCAATCAAAAGAAAGGCTTTACCACTATTAGGAATGCCAATCTGAGTATTTTTCAGTATGGCACTAAGTCTCTAAGTATACTACGTCAAAAGATTTCATAAGTTTTAAAACGGCTCCCCCCTCCCCACTACCCCTTCTCCTTCAACTCCTGTTAAACTATTCTAAAGTTTTACCTAAATAAATAATCGGGAAGCAAAACCGGTAGGGTTTTAAACGTTTTTAACCCTCAACTCCTGTTAAACCATTCTAAAGCCAAACCGAAGGATGGAACTTTAATATACCAGTGCATTGTATCTACTACAGATAATTATTGTAATAAGTGTCTGTCCGTAGTGAATCCTAGAGCAGCAATTTGAGAGCAGGATTTTTATGTACACAATTGAATGATGAATCATCCTGCATTGCGCAAGTTTACATACTATGAACCATGATAGAACACAACAATATGTTGAAGATAAGTACTAATTATTTAAAAGAAGTACCTGATAATGTGTTCCACTCGAATTTTAGCTCTTTCGCTCTTCCCAGCTGCAATATATTCGGCAATTTCCTTCCTTGCTTTCTGCGTCAACTCAGTTTTCTTCTTTTCCAATAGCTTCAGGCGATTGATTGCCAATCGTAAGTGCGTTTTTAACTTTGTATAATTGGGGTTGGAGGAAAACATTATAATAAAACTCAAATGAAACGCACAGTACCAAAAAATGAGAAACTTTCCCTGAGTTGAGTTTGTTGTGGTGTTTGAGCAATTTGAGTTTGAGGAATGGATGGAATGGAAATGGATGGACAGACAGAGACAGACAGTCAAGTCAAGTCAGTCATGCGTCATGCATGCGGCTGTAGGTACACGAGGGCAGGGCCAGGACAGTGAAATCAGTACCAATAAGGAAGCAGCAAACATCAAGCTGCCATCAAGCAGTTTGATCTTTGCTGCTTCCCTATTGGTGTTACCCTCATGTCGCTCTCGCATCTGTCTAGCAAAAGTGGAGAACGGAACGAATGAAAGGAACGAAAATGAATCATTAATTCATCAGCCTCGGCTATCAATCAGCTGTTTCCTGCCAAAAGAACGTCAAAATTGACAACTTGGCAAGTCTGTAGCCACAGATTTCTTGTTTGTTTTGATTTGCTGCTTTTAGAAAAATAAACTGATTTCCTTTGAGTTTTCTAGTTCCAAGAATCCAAGCTTTCTTGTTTAATTTTGTTCACTTTCCTAAATCACGAGGAAGTTTATCAGTGATATACTATAGCCCACCAAGTCGGAAACCAAAATGTTTGGTTCTGTCTGTAGAGTATGTCTATCCAGCAATAACAAAATGTTTAGCATAGAAAAGATCAGACTACAAGAAATATTTGAAAAAGTCACCAGCACTAAGGTATGTTCCGCCGGCGCCGCTGTTTTACCAACATAAACTTTCTAGTGTATGTTTGAACTTTAAGTCCCCTTACTTACCTTTCTCTTACATGTTTAATGATCTCGTAGTCCGCTAATTCATGTTATTATATTAGTACCTACCTAGATAAAATTCTAAAGCTACGAACTAATAAATCAGTGCTCAAAAAGATTAACCAATCTTGAACAATCGGACTATTTGAAAACTGTGAATAGACATATCAGCAACAGCTGCTCGTCTATCATCAATAAATAATGTTACTGATTTCAGCTTCATTCACCGGATGGAAGACCAACAATGATATGCTATATCTGTTGCTCCCAATTACAGAGGTGCCATAAATTCTCTAAAATGTCCCAGAGAGCTGAAGAAATAATAACCGATATATTGAGGGACAGGTTGGAGGTAAGTTCATCTTCCTGCCCTGTCCCACATCATTTCCTTATTGTTTGATGTTAAAAGTTTAAAATGTTGTCATACTATGGGGCTGTATCATACCTGATACCTAAAAAAAAACGACTAAGTACCTAAGTAACAGTAAACTGCTACCTACATGACATGATAAAAAATAATTGTTAATACTTACCTAATCTCTTTTTTATTTCTGCATTTTAACTTTCAGGAAACACAGAAAACAATTTCAGCACCATACTTAGATTTACAACAAATGCTATCAACATCAAATACTCAGTATCATGAATGCACTCCATTGGATACATTGAAAAAAATTAATAAATTTGAGGAATCTACATCTGAAGACATGGAAATAGGTGAAATGCTAATGAACATAGAGCATTCACAAAATATAAAAGAAACTATTGTAACAAGTAACAGGATTAACAAAACCTATCAACGATGTGATGTATGCAAAAAGAATTTAATGACAAAAAGTAATTTTGAAAAGCATATGAAAAAGCATGATACTGAACAGAAAAATGTATGCAAAATATGTAATTTATCCTATTCCAAAAAATCCCTTTTAAAGGAACATGTGAAAATACATTCAGCAGATTCTTTTATATGTGGGAACTGTGGCAAAACATTTACTGAGAAAGGAAATTTGCAACAACACATGAGGGTCCATACTGGAGAAAAGCCATATGAATGCTACACTTGCAATAAAGCATTCTCCTTGAGCTCCAATTTTAAAAGACACCTAAGGATCCACTCCGGAGAAAAGCCATATACTTGTGACAGATGTGATAAAGCATTTAATACAAGCTCCAATCTAAAATCACACATCAGTATTCACACTGGAGACAATGTGTATCCGTGTAACCAATGCAACAAGACATTCTCTAGAAAATCATGCCTTAAAATCCACATGAGAATACATACAGGGGAAAATTTGTTTGTTTGTAACCAATGCAGTAAACCATTCGCCAGGAACTCATTCTTGAAAGCGCATATGAGAATTCATACTGGATTAAAGCCTTATGCTTGCAATCAGTGTAATAGTGCATTCTCTAAAAGTTCCAACTTAAAGGCTCATGTTAGAAAACATTCTGGAGAAAGACCATGGTCCTGCAGTGGTTGCAATAAAACATTTACTGCAAATTCATCCTTAAAAGCACACATGAGAATTCACAGTGGTGAAAAGCCATATGCCTGTGATAGATGCTATAAAACATTCTCATCTGGATCTCATTTAAAAGTACATATGAGAATCCATACAGGAGCAAAGCCATATGCTTGTAATAGATGCGATAAGACATTTTCTACAGGCTCTAACTTAAAATCGCATGCAAAGATCCACATTTGACAATAGTCATACCACGTTTGACGGTCTTGTGTTCTTGCTCTGCCAAAGAAGCAGTACGGACAGAAGAAGTGGGTAGCGATAATATAACTCTAATTAACTAATGAATTTTATTTATTGTGAATTAAAATACATTTTTATATAAATTTAACATTTTATTATCTTCTCTGATTTACATTCTTACTCACAATAATGGTAGTCCAACATTTGAATCATCAATACCATCGTCTTACAGTCCTATCATGTAGGTAAAAAAATCAGTAATATAATTTTAACGAAATGACCACCATCACAAAACATTGAATGTTTTACAAGTGTCTCCGCTGAAATTGGCAACTATACAGAAATATTGTAACATTTAGAAATTATATGTAGATACTTACCTATTTATTTATTCTTACATTCAGTTTGTAGGTAGTAGCCAAGTACTAGCTATCTACCTACACCATAAATAACACCATAATACAAACTTCTAAATCAATATTTTAACAAAAATATATTCTGGTATGTTATTTTGTGCTAGTCAATTTTGTTTTACCTATGAATCAAGTTCACAATCTTACACTGTATAGTACACTATTTTTACATTATGGTATGATAGCAAAATGATCTCTTTTATATACTAAACATAGAAATCTACAATTTACTTAATATCTAGTACTTAAAATAGATTACCAGAAGTGGAAGAAAACTAGTTTCAAAATAGCCGCAAATGCCTATCATTGAAATTAGTCTTAAAAGTATGATAATTATTATGCATCAATTGAGTGATGGTATTGCTGTGATGGAAAAAATAAATAAAACGCTTTGAGTTTTCTTATAATGTAAATAGGAACTTAAATTATAAAAATGTAGCTGCTAAATAAATAAACTTGGGCAAAAAATTATACTTACTTAAAAAAGTAAGTTTGATAGTGTAGCGGTTTATTATAATTTGATAATACAGTACTTTAGGCAGGAATCAATTTGCTATACAATAATAAGTTCAATATTTAAATTAAAACTAACAATAATGGCAACAGAATACATTAGGATAAGCTCGATGAGATATTGTATTGTCGTATGCAAATTTTATGTGATAGTTATTGTCACAAAAATTTCCTTGTTTGTAGATATAACAAATTCAAATAGGTTCATTTTAAGTACATTAATTTACGATTTAAGTCTTATCAATAAGAATTGCCGTAAAATAAATCAATTCGAAATAATACTGCTACATTATAAAAAAATACTTAATTGATCAAAGTACAGTGTACTTAGATACAATTTTATTCTTCTGTAGATCAGACACATAGTAAATAGCTTATAATATAAAACTACACATTCAGTCATTTTCTAAATTACTTGAATTACAAGCTTTGTTATTTGTTCTATTAATATCGTAATCATCGTGTAGTACCACGGTTGTGGCACTAATACTAGGACTTTGAGAATGCGTCAAATTCGTACGATTACTATCAGCTAAGTGTTCAAGTTCATGATTTTCTAAATTTGGCACACCAGAGCATATAGAACTAACTCGCGAGACTGATTTTTTATCCTCAGGTGGAGAGTTTTTTGAAGAATTCCTACCAAACAGCAAAAGTAGTGAGCAGAGGAAAAACGTTGCGTAGATCCAACTAACCGCCATTATCAAAGCTAGGAATGTTCCGATTTGCGAATAAGGAAGAAGATGCGAACGCAACAGAAAGATTCCAGCAAACCCCGTGGTCAAAGCAGCGGCGGCAGTTGGACCTGCGGACGCTGTCAATGCATATTTGATTCGAGTTGCCTTTGTTCCACAAGCGTTTGTATAGCTCAAAGCATAGTGAAGACTAAAATCAACAGCTAACCCTGCCGAAGTCGATATAGCTACACTTTCTAAAACATTTAGCTTCCATTCACTTAATACTAATATGGCTATTGTGACCGTTGAAGAAAAAACCATGGCTAACACTGCGCAAATGCTAATGACGAAACTTAAGGTAGCCGGTATGAGGACTAGGAAACCTAGCGCGGCTGATAACATTAGCGCTGTCACAGTCCCACTCGCTAATGTACCCTGCAAATCATAAAATTGTAGGTCAGACAGAAACCATCCATATTTCATACCTTCTGGTGCTGATTTGAGTTCTTCTTGAGTCCAATTTTCAACTGTTTGGAAGAATGTATTCATTGCTTTGTAAGACATAGAATATGGGACAATGCTCTCGAACTCTACAACAATAGCTGAGACTTTAGGCGGAGAGGTGCTTCTGAGAAACTTAGGTCCTGCAACACCTGGCATAAAAATTTCACGAGGAGTTTCATACAACGATTCTATGGCTTTAATAATGCAGAGATCAAATACTTCCTTTTCAAAAGGAAATTTAGATGTTTCACAACATGGTGTTCTATTTATTTTAGCTATGTTATCTACACACCTTCGGCTCATAAACATCTTGAAACTTTCGATGAAACAGTTTGGAAGAAGAGGGCCTAAAGTTTGTTGATAGAACTCCTGAGCTTTGATTCTTGAACAAAAATTTAGCAACCAATGTTGTGAATTCGGGTCAGATATCGAAAATGTGTCATCAAAAACTAATCTACCAGAAGAAGCCGGGTCCATATGATTTCCATTGTCAATGGCTTTGATACCCCAAATCCACCGAAGAGGCATTTTGATGCCAGTGCTGATATCTCCTCCGAATCTTTCAAAGAGGAATCTGTCTCTGTAGTGAAGATCATATTGCTCAAAAGGATGTGCTGTTTGAAAGAGCTGAAATTCTCTTGAGTCTGGTAGCTGCAATCCGGGAAAGTAAAACACTACAACAATACTACCGATTCCAATAGCACCCAATACTATAACAAACACTATGTGCAATTTACTAACACATGTTATAACGAATCTACTCAACACCACTCTTACATCCTGCCAAAATTCACTAATACCTTTTTGTAATAGTTCAAATATTTTTTTACGATTTGTACACATTTTAACATTAATTATAAATACTGACACTGGTAAACAAGTTATCATTAGAAAAAAGTTGACTAGCACAGCTGTGCCAGCAAATACGCTGAAACAGTTAATGGCTGGAATGTAGCTGACATACGAAGCGAAAAACGCAACAGCAGTCGTTAAAGTTGTGATAAACATTGTTAATACTGAATGTTTCATAGTTTCCTCCAGAATCTGGACAAGAATGGTCTCACCAGCACTAGATATATTATTGATATCAGTCAAACTATTATCTTCATTAATAACGTTGTCTCTAATAAGCTGCTTACCAACCATATTCCACACCTTGACATAGAGAAATGCATCATCGGCTCCAATACCTATCACTACCACAATAACAAGTAGATTCATAAATGGAAAAAACTTTAAATTGAATACATAGATGTAAAGAAAATAGGCTGTACCCAGCGAGTAAGTGATGGCCAAGAAAAGCAAAATCGTCAAAGTAATGGATTTCGTGTAAATCCAGACACCTACAAAAACAAAGATACCTCCTAAACCTATCAACCAAGTATCTTGTATTATCCATAAATCAAAAAGAGCATTTTTGAGTCCGAAATCAACTGCTGGTATAATAAGAGAATTGTATGACCAATTAGAACTTTGAAGTTTCATGTAGTATGGTAATACTGTACTACTACTGGGTAGCGGCAAGAAGAGCATTACATTCTTAACAAAAGTTTGTGACAGCTTAGGTGGAGAGAAAGCTTCTGAATCTATTATGTAAAACAACATGTTATAGACAGCGTCATACTGCGAGCAGTATTTAGGTACCTTACATTGATTCAATTCGCATGAAGCCATTAGAGTAAAATTATGAAAATATCCTGCACATTTCTTTAAAATATTAACTGTGTTACTTACATCCTCTTGTTTTAAATTCTCACATGAATCCTTTCCTGCTATTAAAGCTATATAGTTTGGCACACTCCAAACTGGACAACATAATTCTTCTGAGTGTGTTGACCTTTGGCACATCTTGTAATACTCACTATCACCAAGTTGAACAAGCCAAGATTGATATTTACATAATTGTTTGATATTTTCAAAAGACAGCAATGTTGTGTTGTCTGTAGTTGTAATAACTAGATGAGCATAGTCTGATATAGGTGGTCCACATTTCCCAGATGCAAAGTTGTGGTGTATTGAGGAGTCTGGCTTTAGATCCATCTCTACGAGAGAGAGCCATTGCTTTCTAGTGTGATTTTTCAGGAATTCCGCATTTTCATCCTCGAAATGCCTCACATTTTTACCAAAACTCCAATGAACATGGGCGTTAGATATGTTATATTCAGTAGAATTGGACCAAGTTTTTTCGAAGCCAGTGCTGTTCAACTTCTTTTTCTTCTTATGATGTCCATTGTGTTTAGGGTGTTTGCGGCCAGATCTTGGTCTGTCTTGTCTTGTTCTGTTGAAGTAAGTATGATTCATCCGGATCTGATCTTCGATTTCTTTCGGATTGACGGCCAATCTCCGTGAAGGCCTTGTTTCATCGATGAGGTTTTGCCAAGCGACGAAACGATGGGCTAAGGAAGTACCGCGGGTCTCAAACCCGACTATAGGATCGGAAAATGATGGCAAATCTCGGCATACCAATGGGACCACAGTAAGAACGGTTGAAATTACACTCACCGTTAACAAAACAAGGTAGGAGTGGCGTACAATGATCTTGGCGTAAGCTGACAACATTTTTTCTGTTTAGTTCATGGTTTACCATATTTACTCAGCTATCTGCCTCTAGTCTCTACCCCTCGTTACATAGAAAGGCTTGCTTGGTTGGTTGCTCACATGTTTAAATTGCATATAAACAGCACCTGGCTCACACAATACTAATTTACCACATTACAAAACAAACCCCATTTGAGAATTTGATTTGGGGAAGCTGGCTGTGTGTTTGCTTGATCCTATTTTTGTTTTGTTGTTTTGATTGATTTTAAAAAGAACGAAAAAGGAATGAAATGAATGATCCAAATTGATTGATTGATCCTCCTCTGTGGATTGATCAGACTCAATGATGTTGTATACCTACTATTTAAGTAACATGATTGCTCACTTCGATAAAAAAACAAGTAAGGAAAAAGGACTTTGAACCTTATCACGACTGCATACGGTCCTTTTCTAATTAAATTTAGGTAAAGAATAAAAACGGTCTTGAGAAGGACTCACTTTAAAAACGCGGTGTCTCTTTTACTCTGTGTTGCCAGTATGATTTAGAGTTGGCGTGGTAGGAACCACAGGAACACAAGATTTTCGTTAATTTACTAAAAAGTCACAATAATGGATTTATTTTCGCAACCAAATCAAACGGAAAAAGTTAAAGATAAGAAAACTGTAATTTCAAAATTTTACAAAAATGTATCCTCATTTTTTTTTTTTTTATCAACCTACGTCGTCCCACTGCTGGGCAAAGGTCTCCCCCAAACTCTTCCAACGTTCTCTATCCGCCGCCACGCTCCACCAATCTGTCTCGAAGGCCTCGATATCATCTCGCCAACGTTTCCGAGGGCGACCTCTACGCCGCCGTCCTTCTGGCATCCACGGGGTAACTATGCTGGCCCATTTTTCCTGGTCCATCCGGCTCACGTGACCCGCCCAATCCCACTTGAGCTTGGCGGTTTTTATACCCACATCCGCAATGCCTGTCAATGAACGTAGCACGGTGTTTCGCACTCGATCTACGCGCTTAAACCCGAGAATGCTACGCTCCATTGCTCTTTGACAAATCTTGAGTTTGGATTTTTGTGCTTCCGTCAGTGACCATGTTTGGGCACCGTAGGTTAGGACGGGCAAGATACACATGTCAATGAGTTGGCGTTTAAGTGACAATGGTAGGTCGCCTTTCATGTATTCCTTCATGGACCAGTAGCTCTTCCAGGCATTTTCGATCCTGCGACCGATTTCTCGATCCTGCCTGTTATCGAAGCTTGCTAACTGGCCCAAGTAAAGGTACGCATTGACGTACTGTATATCCTGCCCATCTACCTCGACCCTTTGTTTCGTGCTGTTTGTCATGATCTTTGTCTTGGACTGGTTCATTACAAGTCCAACCTCAAGACTTGCCACGCTCAGTTCTTGGAGCATCTGTTGCAGTTCCAGAGCCGTGGGTGCGAAAAGGACTATGTCATCCGCAAATCGTAAATTGGTTAAGCGTTTACTCCCTACGACTATACCTTTCGCAGACCATGACTCTACTAGGGTTTTGAAAACTTCTTCCAGTGTAAATGCTCGTAAAAAGAATAGGGGAGAGTGGGTCCCCTTGCTTAACTCCCTTTTGGATTTGAAATGATGGGCCGCTAGAATTTAGTTTTATGTTTGCAGAACTATTACGATATATAATTTTAATAAGATCTATGTATGTCCGGTCTATTTGTTGGGTTTCTAATGCTTTAAAAATTGCAGAGTGTTTTAAACTGTCGAAGGCTTTCGTGTAATCCACGAAAGCTACGTACAGGGGTTTGTGTAATTCCGTATATTTTTCAATTATTTGATTAAGAGTATGTAAGTGGTCAGTGGTGGAAAAGCCTGGACGAAAACCTGCCTGCTCTGGTGGTTGATGCTGGTCAAGTTTGTTCTGAATGCGATTCTGTAGGACTTTGATGAACGCTTTATACAGATGTGACACCAGGCTGATGGGTCGATAGTTGCCAATATTCGATTTGTCGCCCTTCTTGTGAAGGAGGATAATATTAGAGTGGCACATCTGTTTTGGGATTAGCCCTGTAAGAAGTATAGAATTAAACAGATTCGTGATGTGGGGAAGTAAAGTAGGTGCGCCAATTTTTAATGCCTCTGTCGTTACACCATCCTCACCGGGACTTTTGTCAAATTTCATTGATTTTAGGACATCGTGGACTTCTTTACCGGTGATAAATGGTATAGTTTCAGGCAAACTGTATGTCAAAACATTGTTATCAGCGTAACTGTTGTCCGCTGAATACAGTTTTTTGTAAAAATCTGTGCAAATTTCCAAGATTTTCTCACGATTGTTCTGCTTTTTACCATTTACATCCTGAAGACTATTTATCCATAGCTTCCCACGTGAGATTCCATGTTTGGCTGTTCTAAGAGAGGAGTTATTCTCTATTGCATTCTTAACTAAATGTACATTAAAAGCTCTTATATCCCCACGTATGCTGCGTTTAACCTTTCGGTCAAATTTTCTATATTCATTAGTGCAAATTTGAAGCTCTTCTCTTTTTACTATAAGGCCTTTAGTTTGATCTGACAATTTTGCTTTACTTTTCTTTATACCTATTATTTTCTTGCTACTTGATTCTATTCCTTTTACTATGGCTTTATATTGGTCGTCTACGTTTTCGATATCATTTATATTTAAATTAAAAATTGAATTCGAAAGCTCAATGTTAAATTTTTCTGAGTTTTTATATAAAACATTTTTAGAATGTTTTTTAATTTTATTTAAACTATATGTTTTCATTCTATGAATTTTAAAATCAATCATCATCCTCATTATGAAAATAAAATGTTAAAAAAATGGAAGAAATTTGATGTCAGTAAGCTGGTAACTCATTACAAACTACATGGTGTCACATGTCATTGTGGCTGTCGTTGGTTTTAAATTTGTGATTTTTAGTTTTATAAATGCAAGTTTTGAAACGAAAATGGTGCAGACTTGTCTTGTAATTGAGTGTATGAAAGAGTCGTATCCAGCCAGGCTGTGGAATAATCTTTCACTAGTAGGAATTTTGTTACAGATCAATAGTGTGTCCATTTTATTTTCACCGTGGCCGTACCATACCAAACATGTTTGGCTCTATGGCCGGGACATTATTACTGCAATATTGCATCATCTGGCTGGTATTGTTTGCAATGTTGCCGGCCACCATGTTGCAGGAAAATATAGCTTGTCTAGAAGCCCTTAAACTGCAACAAGATCGCTTATTTCCGTAAAATATCCTACTTCGTTCATAAATTATGGTCGCCCTTTAGAAAATGACACAAGGTTTTTTATTTTTGTCCCTTTCGGACCGCGTTTTGAAATTAGTAGGTTTTCTAGTTACTTTAGTATCCCATTTCTCTGATCAGACCTCTGTGGATCAGACTGGAGTTGACCATGAAGATACAGATAAAAAATGTTATTCTATTTCAGACGATTCGATCAAGTCAAGTGTCTTGATCAAGTCTTGCTAGTCTTGGGTCCAATCAAAATTAAAAACCTTAACATCATTGGGTCCAATGATCTTTTAGTTGAAAATGAAAAATGAAAATATTTTTTATTTCAGTAAAACAAGGTAACAAAAGGTAACTTAAATATAACAATGTTTACAGAAAATACAATAAAGAACTTATTTTACCGATATTGAGGAACTAATAGGAAAATTACCTGTCAGCTTCCTCACTAGGCGCAGCCTGTATCGAGGAAACTTTAATACGATAAGGTCAGGGGAGATGTGACGCTAGGTCAGGAAAGGTAGTTAAACGAGTAAATCATATAAGATATAAAATTTATATATATATATATATATATATATATATATATATTTATAATTTATATAAAATATAATAAAATAAGTAGTAATAATGGTAGGTACATAATATTAGGTTTCAAACTCTAGGACTTTCTCGGTTTCTTCGTAATTTAATGAAGTAAGTTAAAAATATAGATCATAGATTGGGTACCTTAGTTTTGTCTGAGTTGGGTCCAATCTTCGATCAAATAAACTACCATACTACCATGTTGATCGAAGGGTCCAATCCAGATCCAATCAAATATTTAATCTGTTTGTCTCTGTTTGTCTATGGCCTCGAGAGATATATCCTCATCAAAATATTGCATGTCAAAAAAAAACCAATTTTTATACTTTTGACAATTCAATTTTTGCAAATGGCAAGAATTTTATTGTCTCTGACAACTTGTGATCACAAGATCTCTTCGTTTTGAGTTTTCTTGTCAAGGCAAAAATTGGGCGAAAAAAGGCCGTCCCATTCGGGATAAACGGGTAAAACAGCACCAAATTGCTCAAAATTAATATCTCAAGATGAGATACTTCCTCAGTTACCTGTTTGTGCTGCTGCTGACGATCGCCATTCCGATATTCTCGCTGTACTACTTGCTGAACGGGAAGGGTGAGCAGATAAGTTTCGGATGGTTCCTCGAGAATACATCCCCCTACATGTGGGGGACGCTGGGAATCGCTTTCTCCGTGTCTCTATCGGTGGTGGGCGCCGCCATGGGCATCCACACCACTGGCACGAGCATAGTCGGAGGAGGTGTCAAGGCGCCTAGAATCAAGACCAAGAACTTGATCTCCGTCATCTTCTGTGAAGCTGTCGCCATCTATGGACTCATCACTGCTATCGTGCTGTCGGGAATGCTGGAGGTGTACAGGGAGCCTCTGACGGACCTCGCCATCAAGCAACAGAACTGGATGGCAGGATACGTGATGTTCGGAGCCGGACTGGCCGTGGGTCTCGTCAACTTATTCTGCGGCATTGCCGTCGGTATTGTTGGCTCGGGTGCGGCTTTGGCAGACGCAGCTAACGCAGCCCTCTTCGTCAAAATCCTGATTGTTGAGATTTTCGGATCTGCCATTGGTCTGTTTGGACTTATTGTTGGAATCTACATGACATCAAAGGTCAAGATGGGCAACCAGTAACTTAAGAAAATACAATACTTGAATTTAAGTGTAAGTATTGTTGTATTATGTTGCTTTAGTTTTATTTCAACAGCATTTTATGATATATCTGTTTCTAAGTGGTGCTGTGTGCTGTCTTTTCAAGTCGGAATGTAACCTATTGTATAATGTCACTGATTCTGTTTCTACAAGCTAGAGTAGAAAGTCTGTTCATTGTATTCTCAAATTATCAATAATTTTATGTAAGAATAGTAACTAACTACAAAGTATTTATTATTGTTAAAGTTCATAGCCTAATGTAAGTAAAGTTTGTGATGTTTGAAATTATAATGACTTTTAAAATACCATTTTGGTTTTATTTTCAGTGTACAACGGCACTGGATTCCAGCTTACCTTGACCCAATAACTCAAGTCCAGTGTTTGAATGAAAGTTAATATCGGAAGAGTGTGTAAGCTTCAAGATAACCTACTGCGCTGTTGGTCTTGTGAATATTTCTATTGCCTACACTTTGTTGACCTATCTAATGTATAAAATTGTATTTAGTCATAGTGTTATAAACAGGTAGTATCTGGTCTTAGCACCCAATCCTATTTTGTATATCTACCTAAAGATTTGGGAGTCCACACTACCCTGGGCTGTATACTGTGCTAAGGTTGCAGATACTAGCATGCACAGGTTTGAATTGTATTGGAGTGTTTTTGACATCTTTTTAACTGTTAGAGATTGTGTTGTATAAAACCGTTATTACAGTATCCTTCTAATGAATAGTTGACTAGATATAACTTGGATATATTAGCCATTATCATCATCTCAGCCTGGTATCACCCACTGCTGGGTATAGGCCTCCTTTCTTTTATGCCAGCTTCTTTTATTCTTGCGCCTCTCGCGTCCAGACATTCCCTACGACCTATACTGTGTCGTCGACCCAATGTGCTCTCGGATGACCTCGATTCCGCTGGTCAGATATTAGCCATACCACCTATAAATTATCACAATTTCAAAACTATTTCATACTATTATATTCATTTTTGTATCTAGTCATGTTGTTAAAGGCTTAAACATTCCATAAACCTAACTCAAGTTTGTCACATAATTTCCTGTACATAATCTGTAGTTGCAAACTTAGTAAATTATGTCAAAGACAAAATTTAAACCTCATCATTCAATAGCATTTTGTAAAGTAGATCAATTCATATTTTATACAAAACTTTATTGATACAGTCTCGCACATGGCCCTTGATTAAAATTTTCTGACTAAAATCTTAATATTTTTGAATGAAAAGATGTATTTTGATTTGCGAGACTGTTATTTTTTAAGATTATGTTTTCAAGCAATAATCAATATCTTCTTACACTTTTAAAAATCGTCCCCAATTACAAAAATGTAAATTAAATTATATTTTCTATTTATTTCGAAGTTTTATCCATTTCCAATTTGTAAATATTATTTTGCTGTGAACTAATTTATTTTACCGTTTGTGAATTCATATCAACTCAAAATATAGTCGTGATGTGAATGCCATAGATTTTTAAAACTATTGATAACCAATCATGGAATATCGCACATTGTGCATTTGGAACAAAACGATTGAAGAAAGTATTATATCAGTCTTTAAGTACTGTTTGCTGATGTAACTCTAAGTTAAATATACTTTTAATTGTGCAAATGTAGATATTACGTATGTTGATGAATAAATAGATAAAAGTTACTTGTTTATTTATTGCATTTATGACAGCATGATTTATCGGAGGTACCTTGGCCTTGATTGAAAAGGCATGACATGTGATAAGCTAATATTTATCTGTGATATTGCCAGGTGAAAAAAAACTGTTAGATAATAAATGCGTCACTATTATTTGGGATCGTTTCAGTATATTAAGTAGAAAACTAGTTGAGAGACTTGTCTCAGTGGGTATCTTGCCGGGACCGCTGCCTTGCTAGGTGGATTGGATATGTTGGGTTAACCTACCTAAATAGCTCACTAACTTTATATTTACTACAGGAATCAAACCTGCATCATAGCCCCTCAAATGAGAGTTTTGCCAAAACGAAACGCTAGAGGCGCTGTTTCCGTTAAATAGACTTTACTGAAAACTGAGAGATCTTGTCAGGATTTTTTGTAAACTACTCTACTATGCATATTTTGTCTGGGCTTCAATAGTACATACAGAGTTGAATAGTTGTACCTATAGTTAGGTAATTAATACCTCTATGAGTTGATTGCATCTCCATTTAGGTAGTTAGTGGTTTGGTGATGATGCAGTAGGTACCTAGGTAGGATGGAGATGGTGATTAATTGAAGAAAAAACATTTCAGCAATAAAATAATTTATTTCAATAAAACAATTTGAGATTTTGCACTAATTATCATCATGATTGTCTGTTGCGGATTAGCAACTTCAAAATTACAATTTACGCAAAAGCAATTCATAATTACCTAACATTTATAGCCGAAATTGAGCTGCATTTATTTTATGTTAACTTTTGAACACTATTTTTACGTGTCTTCTTGATATAGCCCCAACGCACATTGAAGGGCACAATAATTCATGTTTATTATTAGATACAATATGGAGTTTATTTAACTTAAACTGCCTCTGACTTAAAACATTAAATATGGCATCCCGACATTAAACGATACCTAAATAAAGCTTTCAATAATCTACAAAACAATAGCATTTAAAAGTGTAAAAAATATTTTATTTACAAAATAGGTGGATTCTTCGTTAAAACGCTCAAAACACACTCACTCTATACACATTCCGAAATGCAAAATTAGATCATTCAGAACCTACAATCTAAATAATATTCGAATAATTTAATTTACACTATCTGAATTTTATGAGAACAAATGCATACGAAGAGCAAAAAACAATTATTTAAATCTACTCGGAGAAATAAAAAACCTACAATAAAAGGTTACATTACTGGAATGGGCTAAACTTATTTTCTAGGCACATTGAACTAAACAAACGCATTCTCATAGACAAAATTCTATATTCTATTGAGAACCTACTTATTTTACTTATTTTTAGTTGAGTATTTACACGACTTTGGATCTACTACTTGCTAATTTCTTCCATTCCATGAAATTATGAATATTTGCACGACTCCCGGTAAACTAAGTTTAACCAGACTGACGAGGAAAATACTAAAATCTTTTGAAAATAGAGGATTGCCTCTGGATTAGTCATCCGTGATGTATGAGTGCAATGAGTCATGATAGCTTACAGACATGATTCGTTAGGTACTATATTTTATAGTAGGTACTTAGTGTGGTTTAATGATAGAGTAGGTACTTGGTAGGTACACTTTCAAAACACTTTAATTACCCAAGTGTGTTACTACGCCATCTAGTGGACAAATAACAACACATCATCGACTGAAGGATTTTTTCGCTACGATGAGTGAGGCTGATAGTCTTATGTCCTCCCTCAGAGATGCTAACGGCTACTTAAATTCATTCCTTTACATATTTTCCATTATAAATTCTTTAGGAACGGATTTGAGCCGTTAGCGTTTTTGAGTGCGGATATTATTTTTAATTTCTAATCACACCACAAAAACATGACATATCTAGGAGAAAAGAATACGGTGGTGATATTTATCAGACATTTCAGTTTACTTTGAACTTAATAGTTTTTCCACAAACAATCAAACAACCAACTATACAAATTCCTAAATAAAGCATTGTTTAAATAAACGCTATACCTATGGCAGTGGGTACTGATTGTTAGCAGTCTTTGCACAAATTAAAACTAAGTAGATTACCTTAAATAAATTAATATAGTTATGTATTGAGATTCATTGGAAACCTTGTACTAAGCAATCGATGTCATACTCTCGTCTCTGCGTCGGCGTCGTCTTCTTCAGTAGTAGATTTCCTGAAACAGTAAAAACAAAGCATTAAAATATCTTAATTTTCACTTGATCCTATCCAATCATGCAGAGTAATTAATCTGAGTAATGTCTACTGAGTTTATTTTGTCGCTTCGATCGCGATAAAAGCGCCACCTGTATCATATTGCAGGAAACAATCATAGGTCTTTAGAAAGTAAGTTACTTAAACCTTGTCTCCCACTTTTATACAAAAATCTGTACAGTAAGTAGTGAATTGAATAGAAAGACTCTCGTCTTAGGAAGGAATTACCACTTATGCTATGGACGGACATGTTCTGAAGGAGTTTTTATTTTATTTTTTTAAATAAATAAAAAATGCTGGGCATTTCACACTGCATCATCTAGCCCCAAACTAAGCAAAGCTTACTATGGGAACAGATACACCCAGACGCGAGAGAAATATTTGCAGAGATCATACAAACATTTATCCCGCGGCGGGGACCGACCCGCAACCTTCTGCGTCCCAAGCGGGCTTTGACCCACTGCGCCACAGAGGTCGAGAGTTTACAAGTCTCACGAAGATTTCAGTAACAAAAATACGAGATCAAACTTTGAAACTTATATCTAGAAGGGAAAATAAACCGTATGCTGCTCGTGCACAGAGTCCAAAATAAAACGAAATTAAATGCTTGTTCATACCTCTTCTCTAATGGTTGATGATGGAACAGCGACACCGCACCGGTTAGCAAAGCAAAAGATGATTACAATGAGTGTTTCTCATACAACCGCCACCATCTATAGACAATTATACATATACAGAAGGAAATGTTATGAGAAGTCGACCTTTAAACAAATCCATTGACTAGTGAAAAGTCTTATCAAAATTTTCTATTCCGACGGGATTCGAATCCGCAACGATCAGACGATCCTTCTAAAGCCGAATGCCTTACTTACCGCTCGGCCACGGAACCCTTAGTCGTCACAATCGAAATTTTTGATAAGCTCATTTTTATCGGTTAAGCACCGGTCAATATAATCCCGGGTTAATATCGGTTTCTCGATACAATACCTAAGTGTGGTTTAACACTTTAAAAATTACAAAATTAGCCCTTGACTAGTTTTTGCTCAGTATTTCCTACATTATCCATTTCTAGAACTTTTGCACAGAAATACCTTTTAAGAACATGTATAGTCTATTAAGTTTAGACTTCTCAATAACATTTTAAGAATAAACAACCACCAAAATAAAATAAACATAACTTTTGTCATCAAGATTTTATGTAAAATATCTTATTAATTATACTTTTTTTTATTTGAAAAAAAAAAAATAAGCTAAACCAGTAAGTAATGAAAATTATTTGAATACTTCTACTTATGTAGTTCGGTTCATTAAAAAAACGAATCTGATATGACGGCGATAATAATGTTTCTCTCGCTCGCTTCGTCCTTAGTGGGCAAGCGAGAGAGCATGATTATCGCCGTCATTTCATATTCGTTTCCCTAATGAACCTAGTTATACAACCCAGGAACTAGACTGGGGAAGTACCTCCATTCAGACCTTCTAGATTTAAAAACCCTTATTCATAAAATCAACTGGTTTTGCTTATTTAATTATTAAAAATAAAAATATCCTACGAATAGCATGCAGAGTTAAACATACACCAAAGAGATGATTGAAATTATGTAATTTCATAGCTTTTATATAACCCAATAACTTACTCGCTTGTTTCCCCCATACTCGCTAGTGGCGCCCCCATAGGCTGTTGAGTTTCACCTAGTAACAAAAAATCATAATAGGTTTCATTTCATTAATAAAATATAATAGAAGAAGCGATTGTGATTGTTTTTATTTAGAAAACTGACTTATTTTTTAGTGTTATAATACGATTCATGAAAATTGTTAAAAGGTTTGCAAGTGTAGTACTAGGTAGGTACCTATTAAGTGGTGTCGATTCGGTAGGCATACTGACTAAAGCTAGGTAGGTAGGTATAGTAGGGGTATTACTAAAAGTTTAAAAATTTTAATAAGTGTAGTACAGTCCGAGACAGAAGTTCACGAACAATTGTAGATTTTGAAGTTTCATTTTCATTATTGTTTATGGAAAAATTGCCTATTACTTTCACAAATAGTAATGGTGCAAGGTAGAGCATCCAATATAAGGTAAAGTTGTATCTAAAACCCAACGAACTTCGAAGATACTGAAGATTCAAAAACATCAAATGTTCATGAACTTCTGTCGCTGACTGTACCACCGCTGGTAGGTACCACGGGTAAGTACCGGTGTTGGTAACACTTGGTGAATTTATTGTAACTAGAGTACCTACAGTAGTGCATCAATGGATTTTGCGTTTCGTAAAATTTATATGCGCTTTAAGACGAGCTCTAAACGGTGAACGGTGGTTTTATTATATAAAGTTGTATCAGGTATTACTTAAACTTACTTTTTTTTTGTACTTTAGTTTTTGTTTTGTTAATATCTAAAAAGTCCACAATTACTCTGTAACGATGACTTAGTTCGTAAAGGTACTCTCATGTTTGTACAACTCGGTTTCCTGCGACACAGGTTTACACCTCGTGCGGGGACCATCAGTAAGTTAAATGTATCTAGTATAAGTTCGTTGGCAAATAAAGTTATTTGTATTTGTATTTGTATTTTGTGAAGGAAAACATCGTGAGGAAACCAGTTAGTATTCTTATAGGCGGCGATGGGCTTGCAAACTGTCACGTATGGAATAGTTAACTTCTGCAAGATGTGGGCATGTATCAAATATGTATTTGTACATGCCTCTGACTACCCCCTTAGACATCTTCAAAAAGATCTGGAATATACAGGGTGTAAAAAGACGTCTACCGAAGCCGAAAGGTGTAGGTACAGCATCCCAACACACAACAAAATCCAAAAGGATTTTCCGAAAAAATCATTATATCCGGAGAAAACAGCGTTTGAAGAGTGCTGTTTGCGTATGTTCTGGGCGCGTTGTTTTACGTAGATTGCTGGATTTTGAGTTTTAACTGTTTCTTTCTTTTACAAATGAAATTATTAGGTAGGTATGATCTTATTGTGTTGTAATAGTAGTAAATAACCGAAAATAAAATAAAATTACTAAGCTAAGTAAAAAAAAATTCGCGTTTTTTTTCGCTAAATATGTTTAGAATCATGGTCTGATTGCAACCCCTCAGTTTTCGGTAGTTGTCTTTTTACACCCTGTATAAGATCTGAGAAAATGTCTACCGCGCTTTTGGGATACAGTCGTGACCCTGTTTACGTTTTTTTACAGTACCTACGGGTGGGAGATATTTTGGAAGAGAGATGATGGAGATATATCCCAACATTTTAAACTTTCGTGATTTGGTGAAATAATTATTGTTTTTAAAATCGGATATTTATCACGTAGGTACCTATTTTTATTATTTCTTTTTTCCGACGTTTCGGACGCATTGCAGCGCCCGTGGTCACGGATGAACTGAGGCACGGCGAGTTAGCTTCTATTATTGAGAGTAGATTGCGTCTACCCTCAATTCGTCTTCAGAATACCCGGTTTTAAAAATTATAATTATATCCCAACATCTCTCTTCTACGAAGAAAAGTTTGCCCGCATTGGGACGACAAGTTAAAAAATCTATCTACAAGTAAAAGGTGTACCTGTGTGCCTCACTTCGCTACTACGGGCTTGCGACGACTGGCCGCGTGTATTGGAATGGTCTTCTTCGGCTAAAGCAAGCAAAATAAAAGGTAAGCTTATACACAAGCGTGGGGCAGAACATAAAATAAAAAGCACTCATTTTTCACACACTGGACTTACAGGGAGAAAAAGATTAAATCTAAATTAACGCTATCAATTCTGAAGGTCAGTAATTCTAAATTGACCTCTATTTCAATGTCTGTAGAGACTGTTTCTAAAATTAATTGTAGGTTTACATTTATGTACTTACTGTTCTATTGTATTTACTGTACCATACTTTAATACCTGGCATAAATATTAGACTACGGATAGATTATTCTGAAGTTAGCCGTTTCGATATGTATTAATCAACCAATCACACTTCACACTCATATAATAAAGCTGAAAGTTTGTGAGTGAAAACCAGTGAGCCGATTTGACTGAAACTTGGAATAGGCATAGATAGTGACCTGGAATAGCATAGGCTATTCTAGCCGCACGCAGAAGCTAGTTGTAATTTAAAAGTCGCCTGTGCATGTCAAAAGCTAATTTCACGAATGCCTCCGTTGAATGTCTGTTGTGTAAATGAACTTTTAAACCAAAAATAAAGACAAACGAAATCTACCACTCATCACTATACAAAATCATTGCGAAATAACTCACCCGTATAAGGGAACAAGTATTTATCATGATGCTTCTCAGACCCTTCCGACATCCTGTCATTATATTCCACACCATAATTCTCCATCTTCCTTTGATAATCGTTCTTCAACATGGTAGCTATACCAGAATCCCTGAAATCTCTTGGGGGGTATCCGTCATGTTCTCTCGTTGTAACTAAATCTCTAGATCCATACACATTTGTGTCGTTAAGATATTTTGTAGGACTGTAACCGTAGTCTGAAGTCCTTGAGAGGTAGGTTTTGGAACCGTACGGGTTGTTTGGTAGGCGGTACATTGTAGGGGATATAGGGTAGTTGGGATCGTACGGTATTTGTTTCTCTGTATCGGTGGGTAGTACCCCGTACATCAGTTCCTCTTCCATTACTCCGTATCTGAGAAGAAATGTGTTGTTAATTTGATGATTTTTTAATCAACCTGTCTCGTCTCACTGCTGGGCAAAGGTCTCCCCCAAACTCCTCCAATGGTCTATTCTCTGCCACGTTCCATAAATTTTAAACGTTTCACACAAAATTTGACGTTACTGGATTAAAAAAGAGTAAATGGCTAGTGGTGTGATTCATCCATTTTTTGATTCATGTGCTTTTGTCCTGCACATCCAAAGTCACACTGTGACGTCATTGATTGTGGAGTTTCCAAAAAATATCATCTATATAACGAACTAGCAAGCCCAGCGAACTCCGTTTCGCCACCAGATGCCACCAGATTTTTCCTGAATTTTCTTTGCTATAAACCTCACGGAGCCCGAGACCTTTCCAACGAATGCAAAACCGTGGAAATAGGTTCGTGCGTTCTGGAGTTATAGCGTCAGGAAGGAAAACCCGACTTATTTTTATATAGTAGATATACAGCCGAACATAGAACTTCTTCAAGTCAAGTCAAAAATCGTTTACTTATTCAACATACTGGTTTACTTATACTGGTCGAACAAAAGTAGCTGGCCTCCTTTGAAGTATATTAAAAAACCATTATTTACAAACCTGTTATCCAACGGCAGTCTAGACGCATCAACACTAGCCACATACGTATCATGTACATTCTCTAATATCGAAGGTTTCATCCTGTGTCTCAGATGATACACATCCGAGGTGAGATCAGGGTTGGGTAGAGGGTTAGGTGATGGAGACGCCATGCCCAGACCTTCGTTATCTGAGCCGGTTTCTTGCGACCAACGACCCATTTCTGGACGATTTTCTGAAAGAAGACATATTATGAAGATGGATTTGGTGATTGACTGACACAATATAGCCTACATATCAATACGAGTGTGGCTGGGGGCTATGCAAGTAGAGGAAGGCCGATGAAGGTATGATTGGATTGTGTGAGAGAGGATATAAAAGTCATCTGTCCAAACTTAATTTGGACACTGATCTTTATACATAAAACCTGTGTACTTGTTTAACCCTCTCTATTTCTTATTGTTTTCTCTTTTGATGTTCATTTGTGTACGTGTTTCTTTTTTAAGTGCTGTGCACAACTTTTAGGTTTACAAATTCAACTTTACTTTCTTGAAAACTTGTTCTTTTGTCCACTGAGTGTGTGAATGTATTGATTTGTTAACTGTTTTTGTGCCTAATAAAAATAAAATAAAATATGAAAGTTAAAGGAGTGGATGAACAGTTGACGAGTGATAGGAGTGAATGGAGGAAGAATACAAGCTGTGCCGAACCCACTTAGCGTGGGATAAGGGCAAGGGTATGATGATTATATACAGCCTGAACCATAAGTCCTAGAAACATGAAACTTGGATGGTACATTCCTTTTATGATGTAGGGGAGCACCAGGACAAGAGTTTCGGAAATTCTATCTCTGAGGGGATGAAAAGGGGGATCACGTTGGTAGGTACGTGAGCGGAGCCAGCATGCTGCGAGTTTTAAGCGTCAACTTTCACCTAAACCCAAACTATGGTAAGAATGTTGATGGATTTACGAGTAGAGGTAGGCCAAAGAAAAATGGATGGATTGTGTGAAGGATGACATGAGTAAGAAAGGAGCGAGTGTTTAGATAACGGCTGATAGAGGAGAATGGAAGAACACATGTCGTGCCGACCCCAGATAATGTGGGATAAGGGCAGGAAGATGATTTCACCTAGACCAAAACCAAAACTAAGCAGAGCTTTTACCACAGTAGATATAGTATCTGTTACAAGAGATACAAGGGTGTTCGATTCTCGCGACAGATAAAATGTTTCATGACCGAGGATGTAACAGTAATGATGATTTACCTTCTCTAACATGAGCCGGCCATCTCGGCGAAATTCCTAATGGAGCGCCTTCTGTGATGTTTGGTAGGTAACTGTTGTTGCCGTTTTGACCTCGGTCCCCTGTGGACACAGAATTTATGTTACATGGTAGACGTCGGTACAGAAAACACGCACGATTCAAGTGGGGCTAGGCGTGTTTTAGAAAAGGCGGATGCATCGTTGCCGGCCGGCCACATACATCCTGAATGTCTTGCTGAAACAGAATCTGAATTTCAGATTCATTCAGAAAGCCCAGAATTCCATACATTAACGTTTCTCGCCACACATTCTGATTTTTTTCAGAATGTATGAACAATCTGAATTTCAGATTCTGATTTCAGCAAGACATTCAGGATGTATGTGGCCTTGGCAGTTTGTCGAGAAAAAGGGTCGAAGTGTTTGGATCTTAGCGCCTTCGAAAAGGAGTGGTGGGAGATCTTAGAAGAGCGAGATGGTTGAAGGGATATAGAAGAAATCTTAGCCCAGCAGTAGCTGGAGGCGAGGTGAGACGGCGCTACTATCGCCGTCTCTGTCGCACGTGTGACGTCACTACACTACATAAACAAGCGTCACTCACGGCTGCAAGGCGGCGGGTGGCGGGCCGGTTCCTCCTCATCACAAGAGTGGCTGGAGGCGAGGTGAGACGGCGCTTCTGTCGCTGTCTCTGTCGCACGTGTGACGTCACTACACTATGTACATAAATAAGCTTCACTCACGGCTGCAAGGCGGCGGGTGGCGGGCCGGTTCCTCCTCATCAGAAGAGTGGCTGGAGGCGAGATCGAGGCTTCTCGCGCTGTTGTCACTGTCACTGTCAGTTGCCTCGGTGGCTTGTTCTTCGGGTGACGTCACTGTTTTACGCCGCCGCCGGTCTTCTACAAGGATTGTGATAGGCGTGTGATAGCGAGTGATTATAAAAGGGTCTGTCTCATAAACTAATAGTGCTAATAAGGCTTTTGCAATCAATATGATTGATAGATAAATGCCTTATCACTAATATATATTTTTAAGGGGTGATCAAGACGGACTGGACGGTGATTCAGTTGGCGTAGCGGCAGTAGCAGTTAGAATAAGAGTAAAGATATTTTTTTATGAGACAGACCTATATTTTTTGTTTCATCAAGTTCTGTTTGAATTTCAATTCATGGCGTACCTAATACTTATGCTTGGTGATAGTGCTGTGTATGCTGTGAAATTGCAATGGTAAGCAAAAAAGGGAATTTTTAATATAATATAAATACAATCAGATTAGCTATAAGAATATTAGCTCTTACTCAGTTGAGCTTGAGAAAGCAAGAGGCAAGTGGTATGCCAGAATAGTATCGTGTAAACGGCGCTTTATTAAAAGTTTTCTTACCATCTTTCCTGGTGTGCAGTGAAGAATCGAAGCCTCTGAGATATGCCGGCATGTCACTGGCACTTGTGTTGTAGTTGGATGTTGAAGTGCTTGTGTGACGGAGTTGACCATCGCTACGGCTGAAAAAATAATACTTAAGTACTTAGTTTTAGTTTATATATGTTATGAGGAGGGAAGAGAGTCATGTAGCGAGAAGAATATTAGGCTTGAATGTGGAGGGATGTAGCAGAAGAGACAGACCAAAGAAAAGATGGATGGACTGTGTGAAGGATGATATGGGTAAGAAAGGAGTGAGTGTTGAGTGACGGCTGATAGAGCGGAGTGGAAGAGGAAAACCTGTTGTGCCGACCCCACATGAAAGTGGGATAAGGGCAGGGAAATTATGACTTAGGTAGTTTTAGTTTACAAACAAAAAATGACTACCCCTAGATATAATCACTCCTATTTTTTAATTACCAAAAAAATTTTAAACATGGTCTCGGTGTCTGTAACTTACCACATTTATGTAGTTAAAACTCAAAAAAGAGAAAAAAAAAATTATAACCTCAAAAGGAGACGAGACGAGTCAGACATGGATTTATGATAGCTACTGCGGTTTTACTGACTGGGGATGATACGAGAGCATAGCTCGAATGAGTGTGTACTCGATTGTTGTCTATAGTACTTATCTGTACAGTTTTTATAAAATTTTGTGCAGTTTTGGTTGACTACGACCCTCTATAACTTTGTGATAGTTAAATAAAAAAAAGTTCTGACCATGCCATTATCATTTTCTGCACAACTGTCCTTAAGTTTTTTTTGGTAGTCATAAAATAGCGGTGTATAGAACAGAACAGTAGGTATATACACCGCTATTTTATGACTACCAAAAAAAATTTAAGTACAGTTGCAGCAGATGCAGACGGTACAAATAAGTACTATAGACAACAATCGCGTACATACTCTCATTCGAACTATGTTCTCGTATCATCCCCGGTCAGTAAAACCGCAGTAGCAATCATATATCCATGTCTGACTCGTCTCGTTTCCTTTTGAGGTTATAATTTTTTTTTCTCTTTTTTTGAGTTTTAACTACATAAATGTGATCAGTAACAGACACCGAGACCATGTTTAAAATTTTTTTGGTAACTACAAAATAGCGGTGTATAAATGCTATGATCTTACCTATAAGGACTTGAACTGGTCTTATTCGTGGATCTGGATGTAGTTGAAGAAGCGGATATCCCAATATTCCTCATTTGACGACCCGGCTCTGTGCTACTGTGATACGCCAATGCCGACCTTGAAATTATAAAGTTATGGGTCACAATCCTTTGAGCATACTTAGAATCTCTTATTAGTATGGGCAGGCAGCATTGTAATATCTAACACCATGTCAATAAGGTTTAAATTCAGTTGAAGACTGTACCCAGTAATTTCTAGAGAGTTCTGTGTTTACCTGTTGATTTGTGAGATGTTTTGGGCACTGCTACTGATGATGATAGATGTGTCAGCTAAAGGCACTTTCTTTCCCAGGCAGCGTAATGCAGTCCTATAAAAGAGAATAAGATTAAAATCTAGCTTCGCCTTGCGATTGTAATACATAGATGACTCTCGTATTTTTTGTAAAATATTTGGTAGGTGAAATTCCCAAAATCTATGGCAGGATCCGTACTCGCCTCGTCCAAGGTCGACCCAACTAGTCCTTGGACCTTGGGGCCTTACGGCCCATAGTTGAAGTCGGATAGTTCTATATAGGTTAGATGTGCTTGAAAACATCGTAAACGCGATCTAGGATTTAGTACAAATTTTGTCATTTGTATGGGAAGTCGTTCATCTATGATCCCAGCGCCATCTAGTGATACAAGCTCTGAAGTAGGTACTCTTTAGGCGATATCCGATAGAGGTCGCTACAAGACCCTGACGCGCCCATTGAAGGCCATCTATCAATATTTTGCAGTAGACTTTGTAGCTAAGTGAAGTTGCAGTGTCACTTTGTTATCTTCTGAGATTCGCCTCGCTGCCTAATAGGCAATCATATAATTATAACACAGCTTTATATAGTACCTTCTGAGATTGTCCCTGACGCGCACATTGAACGCGATATATCCAGCGGCGGCGGCGGCGGCGTGTAACGTCACAGCGCAAGCGAGGGTGGCGCTCAAAGCACCGCGTCCACGCCCCGCCTCGCTGCCTAACAGAAGGGCACTCGCCCAAGACACGCAGAGAAGGGGCAGGCAGATGATACTGACTGCTAGGAGCATCCTGCAATGTGATGATGATGATAAGAAACAAATTCACGTTACCAAGGCACGGTACCATAAGCCGGGAATTGACGACCTCTGTAGCGCAGTGGGCGAAGGCCCGCTTGTGAGGCAGAAGGTTGCGGGTTCGATCCCCGCCGCGGGACAGATGTTTGTATGATCTACAAGTGTTTGTCTCGGGTCTGGGCAGGCGCGGTCCGAAGGGGTGGTCACAGGGGACATGACCCCCCCCCCAAAATCGTACACGTCCAATAGTAAAATCTTGTTTATAGTGCAATAAAGTCTAATATTAGTGTAGTGATCCCCCCAAAATTTCAGTAGTGACCCCCCCCCCCAAAATTTCATGCTGCGACCGCGCCTGGGTCTGGGTGTTTCTATGTATAATAGGTATGTATTTTAAAAACAAAAAGTATATAAGAAGTATATCAGTCATCTAGTACCCATAACACAAGCTCTGCTTACTTTAGGTCTAGATGATGCTGTGTGAAAATGTCCAGCAATATTTATTTATTTAAACATGCGTTGAGCTGGCACACGTGCCGGATTTGCAGTGTCTCAGCTCCCTCATATTGCATGCCAGTAAATCACATTGCTTGGAATCTACTTGCATGGCCGATACAGGCCAGTTAGTATTCACATGACAGTAAATGGCACGTGCAAGGAGCTGTGTGCAAGTGTGCTAAAGGTATTCTCGGCTGGCATAAGTAACCACAAACAAAAGGTTAAATAAATAAATAACCATTTATTTCATGCAACACATAACAAATTATGCATTGATAAAATGCCATTGGCCCATATTTATAGATTTAAAAACAGGAGAGAAAGGGGAAAATATAGGTTGATGATGTAGGATGAGGTGCGAGGAGGTATAAAGGGATGGTATTCTGAAACAATAACTTGCAGTACGCGATCTTATTTAGAGAAACACGCCAATAAAGTGAGTAAGTATAACAACACAGTGAGTAGACTCACCTCAGGTTACCAAAGCCAGTGACGTGGTCCCGTACAGTGAAGGCGGCGCGAGTGGCCCCCGCTAGGAACACGAAGGCCGCGGCCGCGTACACCGCCGCCGGTACCACCACCCACCATACCACCGGCTCGTGGCAGCTCACCCAGCAACTATTAACAAAACATTGTTAACATTTTCGAGATGATGAAACAGTTCTATCTAGGCTAGGTGAACTCTCGCGGGCGTCCCCAGAACACCCTACAAAAGTTTCATCACAATCTGATGGCTTCGGAATCTTCGACAGATAGGACATTTGGCCAGACAAAGTGAAGGCTTTGAACGAGTGGTACCGAAAAACTGTGCCATGGGTCGACGATATGATATCAAAAAAGGTCCAACATTTTGTATGCGTGAGACACACAAGCGAAACGAAGAAATGCTAAAAATAAGTTCGTATTAGTCACTGGCTAATCAACTCTGGTGACGGAGGTTTTAGGCCGCTTTAAAGCCTCCGTCATGGCTTAACGACTTAAATAGCCGGGACCGACAATTTAAATTGTCGGCTCAGATGAAAATACAACTGGCGGTCACCTATTCACTTACGGACCGTTTAGGACGTTGCTAACTTCGATGATCTATCTAGAACGACTAAGAAAGCACGACCAAAAGTGCTTCAAGCTGTGGATGTTGATGATGATCACTTCATCTGCTTCTTACATGTTTGAATGGAAGAAAAAGCAGTAGTTCTTACAATAATGCGTTTCCATACTGATGTTGATGATGGCTCGCTGCCAAAGCCAGTAGAACAGCCGGCGCGGCGTACGCGGCGGCTAAATGCGCGCATAAACCCGCGTGGTTCACATCTCTGAGCTCCCTGACCAATCGGCGTAGTTGATACGCGTCGCAAGCCATCCAAGCAAGAGCTGAGAGCCACCAGTAATGGAGGGACATTGCGATTAGCTTGCACGCGAACTGGAAAGTGGAAGTTTGGTTAGCTGTTTGAAGTTAAAAGATGAAGTTGGGAATTGTAATGCCAAACTCTTTGAATTGTAATGAGTTCCTGAGCATCTAAAATACATATGGTTTCTGTTGTATGGTGTAAATTTGTACTTTGGTTTCGGAATTCTTTCGTCATTTCTTCCTGAGTACCTAACTCGGGAAGCTTTTCATTAAGTAGGTATGTATAATAGTTATGAAGGTCTTAAAATTCTGCCTTTAAAAATTAAAAACCCTTTTTAGCACTTCAGAGTTCAGGCGGTATATAACTGAAGTTACGTCGCATAAACGACAGAGACAGCTATATGGTTGCTAGGAGTAAGAGCGAGATAGATACTGTATGCTCACCTCATTCTGCACAAGCGAGGACCGCGCCTTCAAAGCGACCAAGTAAAGTAACTCAGCCATAAAGGTGCAGAACATGAGATGCTTATGTATGGAGTTAGAAACCGTGGAAGCTCCACCTCGCATTAGACAGAGAGCCACCCATGTAGTTGCAAGAAGTGGGAGCGAGATGCTGAATGCTGTGTACGATGTTACCGATTCCAGAAGAGATGGTTCCGGGATGAACTGTGAAAGAGTTTGGAGATAAAAACTCGACCAGCCGAAAATTGGTCTGTACACAAAGATCGAATAATAAAGTTCTAGAATGTTTATTTTGTTTGATGTTAAAAGAGGCAATAACAGTTTTAAGAGTCGTTTAGACTTTTCTTCCTAGGAATGAGTTGACTCAGTAGTCATTATACTTAATTCTCGTAGACTGTACCAGTGTACATTTACCTACTTATTCCCGAAGAACTGCAAAGTGTCCCCAAAAATTTTCCATAAAAAATCACAAAAATAAACGAATTAGAATATATATGGGAACAACATCAAACAGAGACAGATTGAGATAGCTAAATAGAGAGAGAATAAATATAAACATAGGTAGGTCATCAAAAAGAGACAACATACCTCCACATCGACTTCGTCCACAAGAACCGCGAAGGTAGAGAGATGGTTGCAAGTGCAGTTAACCAACAATGGCTCCCCGGTGTACGGGGACCAGTCGTAGTCGATCTCAGTGTGGCATCCTACGCGGGACCATTCGCCGGACCTGGATAAAGTAACATTAGAATGATACGGTATGGTATCGCACTCCAAGTTTTTACGTGTAAATGGTCATCGGCTGCTAAAAGTATTGCGGCAATCGCTCGGCCGCTAAATGGCATCGGCTTGGCAAAACGAGCTAAGGTGGCGAAGTTTTTAGGCCGCCTTAAGGCCTCTGCCATGGTCTAATAACTTAATAGATGACCGACAATTTACGTGGCTTTCGAAGTCATTTTCTACGCTGACTCTAAGAGCGTAAAATTGGGGCAAGTAAAATGTATGAAATAGGTACCTGTCTTTCATATTACCGATATCGGATATCGGAGCTATCTCGTTCATACATTTTCCTTACCCTGATATCGTATTGGCGTCCGTTACCGATATCGGATCGGATAATGTGAAACCGATTATTTCAAAAATCCAAATTTGTTATTTGTGCTTAATTTAGAACAAAACCTTCTCCTACAAAAGATAAGGTTGCCTTCAATAAGGTAAAGTCTTGCCACACCCTGTTTAATAGTTGAAACTCACCCTCTAAGCGTAGACCAGTGCACACACTGCGGATTGGTCCTAGATCCAAATGTATCCTTATCGATATCAAGCCACATCTGCAGTCGAATCGGCCGCTTCAATCTGATGCCGCTCATACTTTTGTAAACCAACTTCTTTCCGAAATCCTTGCTTGTGTTCACGTCTTTTTTTAGATCCTCCGATACTAAGGCTAATGCTTTGGGACCTTGAAATAAATGTATTCTTGTAAGAAGTGCGAAATATGGAGTTTTATCATTGAAATTCGGTATCTCACATTTCATCATTGAAATTCCGTATTGTTTGGTATGAACCAAAAATATCAAATATGATTTGTAATTTTTAAAATTTATTTTTCTGCCAACACCAAATGCGATAACAGCGCCTCTCTCACCGGTTCAGATAAGTTTGTGGCACTCTACTTTGAACACATTACTTTGACTTTTAATATCTATGGGCTACTAAGCAAAGCATGTTAGATAACTAGCTTGGCAAGCAAACCTACTTGCTCTAACCTCAGAGCCTATTCTTCCATTTGTGTGTGTGAGAACACACAGATGGAAGGTTACAAACAAAATTATGTTATCAATAAGCATGCTTATAATCGTTTATTATTTTGTGTGTTGTCCAATAAAAGATTTTCTATTATACCTTCAAGTCTCTCAGCGACATACGTAGAGTCATTCTCCTGATTGTCAGTCTTATCCTGTTTCTTCGCGGGCTGAATAAGAATGGGACCGTGGCCGTCGTGGTTAGCATGGTCTTCGTCGTTTGAGTGTGGCCATTTGGGAAGACCAGGGTTGAGGTGGTTCGCTTGGGTGTTGTGGTTGCCTTTGTTGGCGTATACTATTCCTGTTTAATAGAATTAATGAAAGTTCTATAAAAAATATAAAATAACACAAAGTTATACTTAAAGGCGCCTACTGGTATAAAGGTATTCCTGACTGATTCCTGAGTAAATGTATGGTTATTCTTGGTTTATTCCGAGAAATAGCTTTATGTCACGTTTCATAGTAAGGTTGCAATAAAATTGTTTTGTGGCAATGAGTGATTTTATGTAAGTTAAGATATCATATCGCTCTTGGATAGGTTAAGCGCGGTACCGTAAGAAGTGGAAGGAGGGACCTATAATTATTTCTTCTTTTAAAGAAGATACATTTCAAGGGTGTTCATGGCTAGTTTATGGATGATGATGATGAAAGACTCATTACAAATATTCATCATTGATGATTATTAACATCTTAGTCATTTTTCTTTGCACTATAGCGTCCCGTTGTAGGCATATGTTATCTGCCGCTCCCTAAATAATCTAGTAAGGATGTAAAGGTCAGGTAATTTTATTCTATTCTATATCATCTTTTTAGTCTAACAAAGTCTTCACAATCTACAGATAGCTCAATCGATCTTAACACACTTACCTTCGATATCCTCCATATTGTTCTCCAAAGAGTTATCTTCCCCATCACTGGACTCCTTCGTCCAAACATACTCAGGTACGAAAAGAGACACTTGTATGATAGGAGATCCTATTGTCATATTGACCCCCCATCGACGTGACACAGATTCGTCCATATTCATCGGCATTAGACTTGATGTGTTGCGTGAGTATTGGAGGTAGGAGAAAACGGCGCGAGATTCTGAATTTGATTCTAGATTTTCTGAAAATAATTCGGTAAATGAGTTTATTTATTTATTTATTTATTTAGGGCATCCAACAAAGAAATCACATAGAATGCTTATAACTAAAGTAATATTATCTTAGAACAAGTGTTTCTTTAATTAAAGGACACCACAGCATGCAAAAACTTCTCAACAGACTTAAAGCTAAAATAAAATGTGAAAGAATAGTAAAATAATATTAACATTAATTAAAAAAAAAGAGATCAAATTCTAAAAATGAAGTGACAAAATATTCATTTATAAAAGAATAACAGTATGAGTGTAAATAAGCGAAATTTGCTGAGGACTATATCTTCTGAAGAAGTTTTAGGGACTTCAAAAGGCACGTTGGGTACATCACAATCCCTCGCTTCTTGGTTCTCGCAATTTTTTACTAGATTCATAAGTTTCTCGTGATGTTTTAACATCATGAGAAAACTATGAAGCTATTGATGAATGATTGGGGGTTGGAACAAATCTTATAGAAGACATTATAGTACAAAAAATGTTACAAATATCTTCTTAACAAAGAACAAACAAAAAATAGTCTTTTTAACTATTCAACTAAGTTGCAATCGCGGTCGAAGGAAGTCTTACATTCCGAAATAAAACATTATTTACCTTGCAGATTATTATTTGTAATCCCAAGCAGATCCAACGGCAACAGCACTCTTGTAAACTTATCAAACTTGTTTTTACTCCTCACATAATTATTGTACTTCGGGAAGGAGACTGTTGGACTTGCCGCCTTTTTGTTTTTCATCTTCAAGTTGTAAGGAGTTTTTATGGGAGAGTGAATGAAAGAGGAAGTGTCTGGGAGTATCACCCTCTCTGTCGTGTAGGATTCTATGTTGTAGCGGTTTAGCTGTGATGGTTCGAAGCCGTATATTGACTCTGCTGTTACTATGTCTACTCCGATAACTGGAAGGAAAGCGTATTTAAATATTGGACTTGCATGCTATTTTGTATTCATATTTTGCAATTTAAACTAATGCTTGATATTACATCAAAAAAACGTTGTGTGTAGAGGTGGAGATACTAAAATCATTGAGCTATTATTAAGAGTATCGCAAAGAAAGCTCCCACTTAATTGAATGGGACTATCATTTTAAAATTACACAGTATTTTATTTAAATGACATACCTAGATCCGAAGTGACAATTTCGAAAGGACTGGTGTAGGTATCGTGTTGGCTCTCAGCTAAAACAGCAATGTATTTGTCGAACTTTGTCAGTAAGAGTTCTACTCCATGTCCTGTGAGTTCCTTTATTCGTTTCCACTCTTTCTCATACTGGTCGTCTAGAATAATGTTTGCTGATTTTATTACATTCTGAAAAAATATGTTAAGAGCTAATTATTGTTTAAAAATAAAATGGGACCCAAAACGGAGCCCTATGGAACTCCACTCATTGAAACATTTTTAAGAAATAATTTATTGTTTCCCTATCTTGTATTTTATTCTTAGTAAAACCAATAAAATAAATAAACAAGCTTGTTTCTGTGTAAGACTTTCAATAAACACTCATGTAAAGGTCAAGAGTCGACCAATTCATCATAAAAAAAAAATGTTGAACTTACACATTAGCTACAGCATCAAAAGCTTTGCAAAGATCAAGATATATTTCTGACTTACCCGAACATAGTCCTTATCTTGACTATGCGTAAGGTTCAATCCAGCTTGCCTCAGTTCATACTGAATCAGTTCTAGTAATATCCCTTCAGCTACTAAAACATCCGCTCCGTACATTTGCGGAGTATTTTCACAGGCCAAATTTAGATCAGCAGCTAATCTCACGCCTACAAATGTGTTCACAGCAAGTTCTCCAGTTTCTATTTTGTGAAGCTGTTTCCTTAGTTGATAGAAGGTGGATGTAGTACAGTTGAACATGTCAGGATCTTGCCAAGGGACTATTTGTGTTTCGTCGCACATTCTTGTAGCTTTGCCGCTAGTGCCTAGAGCAAATATAATATTTTACAACTAAATACAGCTAAAGATCCGTAAATGGCTTTTAGAGGTATTGAAAAATAATTGTCATTGTAATCTCTATTTTTTTTAAATGCTTCATTCAGTTCAACTACCTAGAGTACACAATGATATCTTTTCAAGCTTCGAGAAATCGGTGCACTTTAGAAAGCTTGTTTTTAAGTGACTGTTTACCTGTAGGACAATCTGTGATAGCTTCAACTCCAAACTTAGTTCGAGGCCACCAAACGCCTCGTGAAAACGAACGAGGGCATCCATCGTAAACAACTGTAAGAAAGAACATTGTAATGAGGGTTCCCTTACTAAGTATTTCACCACCTAGCATTTTATGTTTATAAATTTTTTAGTTTGATTTTACGAAGTATTTGATTAGCATTTTACAAGCCATTCCACATTAAGATCTGCTATTTCAAGTTTCATTCAAAATCACTGGTTTACGCGTGATTGTAAAACAAGCATAACACTTTTTATTTTCATAATAGTAGTAGGAATTAGATACATGATATATAGAAAATACTTTATTGTACACCACATGAACATTACAAAATACAAACAAAGATACAAGAAAATCTTTGAAGCAAAGTACAATGGGCGGTCTCATCGCTGTGAGCGATTTCTTCCAGCCAACCTTAGGATAACCTTAGGCTACATAAGGGTTAGAGGCAAAAACTTTAAACGTTTTACGACTGATAGTACCTTCGCATCCCGCATTAGGCGCCACCTCTGCATACAGATTGGCACACGCGTCACACGCGCGGCCAATGACCCCAGCTCGGCAATGACACTGGCCATCATCATCACACGAACTGTTCATAGAGCCAGCCGCGTAGCATTGGCAAGGGACGCACTCGTCTGAGCCTTCGGATTTGTAGTGGTTTTCCTAAAATAATAGCTTTTTAGGGCATGTCTCTATGATCTTGTGTGACTTGATCTGAAAGAATTTCTACCGTGCCGGCGAGATATTATAGTCGTGATCTGTTTTGTTACTTAATTTTCAGAGACAGCAGACCTTCACTTGCTGCGATCCACACAGATCTTATGTCTCTTTCGCTATCACAGACACACTAAAACCCCTCAAAAGCTGGAAGAACATTAAACACGTTTTTGTCATTTGATCTGTACCTTGAGTGCACTATAATTGTTTTGAAGTTCCATCCTAATTATTTTGTGGTCATACCTACATACATTTATCAGCATCATATAAATTGAAGTGTACCCAAACAAGCGTTATTAAGATTGAGCATAAGAAAATATCAACCAAGCTAACAAATACCAGAAAGGCTTTTGCTGCAGCAAAACCTCAATACACTAGTCTTACCATACTTACATGCCCACTTTGTCCAACCACCTGCACACGGGAGGACTTATACAAGGTCACGGATAGGGGAGTAAGAGTCGCAAATTATTGGGATAAAAAGATTTAAGGTCAAACCATTGACATGAGAGAAGAAGAAGACTAGTCTTACCTTGCAATGGCATTGTCCAGTGTTCTTATCGCAGTGTGGATGGTACCCCCTGGTGACGTCACAGGCGCACGGGCCGCATGACGTCATCCCCCACCATCCGCCCGGACACTCCTCCTCACCAAGTTCTATGCAACCTGTGTCTGGAGATATTGAAGATGAATAAATAAACCTTGTTGCAGAAAGCAATACATTTGTTAAAAGTAAATCATAATCTAAAAAAGGAACATAGTCGTGACCCTGTTTACGTTTATTATAGGAACATCCGTAGGGCTTCTAATGAAAATAATTAAAAATAGCAGTCAAAATCTTTTTAAAATGCATCCCAAAATTGCGCGCAGGCGGGATTTGAAACCACGACCACCACGACCTTCATCGATCCGTGGTGATCGAAGCGATGGTTGATTTATGTGGATCTCTAACATGATATTTACACTATGCGTCTTACCGTAAAACGTGACATAAAGTTATTCCGGAGTGTAAACTGTCAAAATGTATGGTTATTCTTGATTTATTCGGTGGAATAACTTTATGTCACGTTCTATGGTAAGACGCTATAGAATTTCTACTCTTTTGATACGGTTCTTAAATTTCTCCCCACACTAGTCCGACTAGTGACTTTACAAGAAGCAGACAAGTGTTACCTGTGAGTGTGTAGCCCTGTTCACAAGAACACTGGTATCCTCTACGTGAGTCAGAGTGTGAGCATCGCGCCTCGCCACAAGGATTGAGCTCACAAGCCGACACGCACTGCGGACCCACGCGTCCACTCTCGCAACTGCAAAGTGTTTGATCCCATGCTGACTCGCATTTACTCTGAAAGAAGATTTTAGATTTGGGAGGGTTTTTTTACCATCTTCAAAGGATAGAGGGGTATTTTAATTCGTCGGATAGCCCGCCGGATTCATTGTCAAAAACTACCGATACAATTCGACGTGTAGTTCTAAACCGACGGCAGCGGCGATTTGCATACAACGCATCTGCGACCAAACCGTTTCGCTGTTCAAACAATCGCAATGAAGGAAACGTCACTTTGTACGAAATCATGGATCGGTTTCGGAATCACTATGCTGGAATGTATAAAATATCTGAGGGAATCTACTAAAAGTAAGTAAGCTCGTATGAGTCAGTGGCCAACTCTGGTGACGGAGTTTTTAGGCCGCCTTAAGGCCTCCGTCGTTGCTTAACGACTTAAATAGCCGGGACCGACAATTTAACGTGCCCTCCGAAGCACGGAAGCGCTGAGATGAAAATGCCACTGGCGGTCACCCATCCACATACAGACCGTTTCGAACGTTGCTTAACTTCGACGATCTATCAAGAACGACTAAGCAAGCACGACCACGAGCGCTTTAGGGAATCTACTGCATGTTGACCACTAAGGTACAAAAAAAAATATACGGATTATGTGCCAATATGTAGGTATATGTATCTGACTAACCGCTTAGAAATCTTCAAAGGATCTTAAGTGTATTGTATAGTGGGTACTTACGAAAGGTGGACAGACAGACAGCATACAGTCGGCTCGGGACTGACAGCCGTCTCTCACATTCTCGCGAACTGTCGGTCGGTTCAGTAACGATTGTGCTGTGCCCACTCTGACATCCTAGAATAAACGAACACATTAATATACATACCCAATAAACAAACAAATTATTTCTGATCTATAGTTTATAGTAGGTACCTGTACCTATCAGCAAAGACCTTATTCTAACACATGTGTTCGTGCAAATAAATTTCATTTATCATTTATTTATCATTTATAAGAGAGCTTGAAACCATCAATTTATTCTTGGTCTTGCTATATCTCGTCGATTAAACATATTGGATGAATTTGGTTGAAGATCGCTGTTCATCGCATCATAGATTAAATTACTTTAGTATCGACTTATCGAGCAATAATTGACGCTTACTCGGACACGAAATTTTTAAACTTAACTCTTACCTGAATACATCCTTCAAAGTACCCAACTTCAGAGGCCAAAAGTCCCGCTGTTGTATCAGGTCCACCAATCAGGATCTTGCCGATGTACTGTCCTTGGATCTTATTGGCCAGCATCGGCAGTAACGCATTCCGGAGTCCATAGTCTATGCCTACTGCAATATCTGTCCCGAGCCATTTGATTTCGATTCTATGCCAGTCGCCGTCTGCTAGTGAGGTGGACGGTAGGAACATTGATTCGCCGTTGTATGCGTAATGGAGGAGACCGTTTTTTAACTGGAAATGGAAGAAGTATATAATTGCAAACATTGTCTGTCTTGTATTACAATATTTGCAACAACACAGCCGGAACGTTGGAATAAAAAAGTTAAAATTAACACAACAATCTCCTGCATCAAAGTTCGTTTAAGAAATACTTGTTTACTCTCTGCCTAATTATAAAACGCAGACTGTTTTTAATCACGCGCCAAGCAATGAAGTAGGCACTATTATTTAAAATGTCTTTCCATTTCTATACTTCCATAAAAAGTCAACATGGGAAAGTACAGGAACTTTTGGAAGAGCCACTCCCTTTCAAAAAACTCCTGTACTTTCCGTAATGTCAGTGACCTTTGGGTGGCCTGAAAACTTTACTTTTTGGGTTTGGCAATGCCAATCTTACGCAAAAAGAAGATATCATATACAAAACTCACGCTTATCAAAATGCTGCTGTTCTGTCCAACCTGGATGGACATTAGGAAGGCATCTTGTTGCCGCGTTCGTATAGAGAGTGCGTTGAGCCATGGTAACTGGATGGGCCGTAGTAGGGGATTGAAGGAGAGCATGCCGTCACCGCTGAATCGCCATGGCACGGCCGTTGCTGAGGAAAATAATAATGATGTTAAAAATATGTAAAATGCTTTTGGACTTGATTTTGGGTACGTGCTTTAAACAAAATCAAATCAATATTATTATGTTTTTTTTTGTCCAGCATTATTTTATAATATGATTCATCATCATCATCCACAACTTGACTTTATTCACTGCCAAGTATAGGAATACCAAGATTGTCATTCACTCGATTTTATAACAAAATCATTACCAAGTGGTGACCCCGACCCACGTCAGGGTCACTCTTCTGTATCCAAATACAGAAGAGTAGTCCGAATGTGCTCTATTCTTCTCTCTCTCTATCAATACCGGCTAAGCAATTGTTTATGAGGAATTTTAAAGGAGTTATTTTGAAAGCTCTTACTTAACATAAATAAGCACAATTGGCTATCACTATAATAAAGTAGGTACCTATAATATAAAACAACCGATGGTCTTTTCGATCAAAACGACACAGAAACATTCGGAAAATCTTCAGGGACTCCTAATCCTATATCAACCAGACTGATACAGATTATATTTTTATAGTGTTTACCGCACACTTAGGGATCACTGAATCAGCAAGGATCGCTGAAGGTCGTGGGTTCAAATCCTGCATGGGTGTGATTTTTGGGATGCATTTTAAAATAAACCAGTCTGGTTCTCCAATTTCCAATCAGTATCCATATCAAAATACACCTCAAATAGACGAGCAAAGCCACTCACATTCAGCACAATCCTTGCCGGTGTAACCTTCGGTACAGTCGCACAGGAAAGTGTCCCAGAGGTCGCGGCACTCGGCGCCGTTGTAACACGGAGCTGAACTGCACTGGGAGCGTTTCTCTGGACAGCCAGCCAAGGTGCCATTGTCTGCTACATAGCTGGGGATAAATACTTTGGTTATTACTCGTATTTTAGCATAAAATATTTTATTTATTTTATTTTATTTTATTTGGAAAACAAACAGTAGTACAAACTAAATTAATTATAACTTAAAAATTACTATATACCAGTTATATGTTTTCGCATATACAAAACTAAAAATGTTCGTTGACAGAAGAAAAAAAAAACAGTTGTGTAGTAGATACGACAATAAAGATGAAAAATACTTAATTTTATAACAGTGAGTCTAATCCAACAGTTGAGGCACCGATTCGAACCAATATTGCGCAAGAGCGCGCTTTAAAGTGGTAGGTTTAGTGTTGAAAAGGTCCAACTCAGAGTAACCAACCAATTCATTGAAGTAGTTAGCTGATCTAATAAAGAAGGAGTGTTGTCTATAATTAGTTGCACAATGAGGAATATAAAGAGAGAGAGTGGGTTTTCTGATGCTCCTTGTGGGGACACGCCACTGTATCAGAGAAAGAAGATGTGGCGAGTCGATACGGGACTGTGCTATTTTTAAGATGGTACAGATGTCGGTAATTTTCCTTCTCTCATACAGTGGTACTGTATGGTGCCTTTTACATCTAACCTCATAGCTGGGATCGTAAGTGTTGCACTTGTACTGGAGGTATTTCATGAATTGCTCCGTTAAAGGTGCAAAAAGCTCATGGATAACGATTACAAAATGTTTGTGTCCTCTGTTGAATCCTCTTTAGACAACAACATTAAAAGCTTTTGGTGCTTCATTAACGACAAAAAATCTTCAAACAACATCCCTAAAACACTTAAATATGGTAATCTTGTATCATCTGATAGCAAAGAAATCTGCGAGCTTTTCTCCAATTACTTCTGCTCGGTCTACGAAAAACCTGTACCTGGACTAAACCTTCCTGACATGCCTGACAACCGTAGAGATATCATCAGTAGTATGCATATCACAGAAAAAGAGGTACTATGTAAAATTGCTCGTCTTGACTCTAATAAGGGTTCTGGTCCAGATGGAATCCCCCCTTTTTTTATTAAAAAATGTGCTAAGCAACTTTGCATCCCTCTTTGTATTTTATTTAATGCATCACTACACGCTGGAGTTTTTCCAAGTACTTGGAAAACTGCGCACATAGTTCCAATTTTTAAGTCCGGGGATAAATCGTGTTGCGAAAACTACCGTCCGATTAGTATACTGTCCTGCTTTGGCAAACTCTTCGAGTCACTAGTGTATGACACACTTTACAATCATATCGAGCCATTACTGTCTCCACACCAGCACGGCTTTGTTAAAGGCAAATCAACAAACTCCAACCTCTTAGAATACAAAAACTTTCTCTGTAACGCTTTTGATAAGAGTTTACAGGTTGATGTTATTTATACAGACTTTTCCAAAGCCTTTGATAAAGTAAACCACTATGCATTGTGCGCCAAACTTGCTTCATGCGGAATTCATGGCAGCTTGTTGCGATGGATAGAATCATATCTTTACAGGCGGAGTCAACTTGTGGCTATTAAGGGGTTTACTTCATCACCAGTCACGGTCACGTCTGGAGTTCCACAGGGTTCACATCTTGGACCTTTGTTTTTTATAACATTTATAAATGATCTCGTCGACAAACTCAAGAACCCCTGTTTACTTTATGCGGATGACCTGAAGGTTTACTCTACAATCACCTGCGTGAATGATTCTGTATCTCTCCAGGAAGACCTGAATGCCGTGCATGACTGGTGTCTCGGTAACTACATGACTCTTAACATTAAAAAATGCTTCGTTGTCACTTTTACAAAAAAGAAACATAAAATCTTGGAGAATTACAGTCTTGAAAATCATATTTTGGAACGTAAATCCTCTGCAAAAGACCTTGGAGTTATTTTCGACGAGGAGCTCACATTTCATGCACATTACGACTACATCATAGCTAGATGTTCAAAGCTTCTGGGTTTCATAGCCAGATCCACTCAAGACTTTAAACACCTGAATAGTCTGACTTGCCTCTACTTCTCACTAGTTCGTAGCATTTTAGAGTATAACTCCTCAATTTGGTCTCCTTTCTACCAAGTGCATACCGATCGCATCGAAAGATTGCAGAAGAAATTTCTGAATATTATGTGCTACAGAAGTGGCTTGCGCCGAAGTACCCTAACTTATGTGGAGAAATTAAACAGATTTAAGATTATGTCACTTGAAACTCGTCGCCAATACCTCGACTTGATCATTCTTTTTAAGATCATACACTCCATAACTGTTTCCCCTAGCTTATTAGCTTCCATCAACTTTAACACAAAACCAAGATCTCGCCATCCCTTTCAGAATACTTTTGCCCTAAAGGTCTACGCTAACAACACGTCATATTATAATCCGATTGTCAGAATGTGTCGTCTATATAATGATTTGCTAGTAAACAATAGCGATAACATTGATATATTTAATAAAAAATTGTACAGTTTTAAAAAAGATGTCATAGCTGCTCTCAATAGGGAGAGCTTATTTAACATTGAGTAGTTTTTGTTTTCTTCGAGCCCTTAGCTTATGTATTAATTTAATTTGTTTTCGTTTTTTTTTTCTCTAACTCTAGAATCCTTGTCTTATTACACAGAACTGCTTTGTATTTAATTCATGCTGTGTACACATGCTTTGGAATTCAATTTAGGTCTTTAATTTGTATTACTTATATATTGTTAATCTGTGATTGTCTTCTGTTTTGTGTGCCATAACAAATAAATAAATAAATAAATTTGCGTTGAATGGTCTCAAGTCTATATGTATATTTACCATACTGAGGGTTCCAAATTTGTGAACAGTATTCGAGTATGCTGCGTACATAGGAACAGTATAAAATTTTTACAACTTTCACGTTAGAGAATGCAGAACATGATCTTTTGATGAAACCCAAAGCTTTAAAGGCTTTAGTAGCAATGTAGTCAACATGCTTCTCATAGGACAGTTTTGAGTCAAGAAACACACCGAGATCTCGCACTTCTTTGAGACGTTTGAGTACAGTATTTTTGAGGGTATAATTATAATCTACTACATTAAGTTTACGTGTGAAGGAGATAGAGTGACACTTTGCAACATTGAGATCTAGATTATTGCGCTGGCAGTATTCTTCGAACCTCAGCAGATCATTTTGAAGTAGGATACAATCCTCAGGTGAGTTTATTTCTTTAAAAATTTTCATATCATCAGCGTATAACAAAAACTTTGAATTTAAAAAACAAGAGTTGATGTCGTTTATAAAAATGTTAAATAGCAACGGTCCGAGCAGGGATCCTTGAGGGACTCCTAAGGGAATTATATGCCAGGCAGAAGTAAAACCATTGACCGCTACAGCTTGAGATCGGTTTTCAATGTAGGAAGTAAACCACCTAAACAAATTACCGTGTATCCCGGCTGACAATAGCTTTAACAGAAGAATATTATGATCTATACGATCAAAGGCTTTACTGTAGTCAGTGAAAATAGAATCAACCTGCCCACCTGCATCCATATTAATGTTAGCACATTTACAGATTTCACAACTTCTAGATTAGAAGTTGTTGAACGATTTTGCAGAAAACCATGCTGTTCTGAGATAAATGTGGCTGAGAGAGCACTATAAACCTATGTGTATAGTGTATACTAGTCGTTCAAGAACTTTAGCAAAATGACATAACTTGGATATAGGTCTATAGTTTTTAACTTCACCCCTATTACCATTTTTGTGAACCGGCGTGATGAAGGCCGACTTCCATATCTCAGGAACTGTGCCTTCGTTCACTGAGCGCTGAAACAGCATGACCAGCGGTCTGTATAGCTCCTCAGCACAGTTCACAATAAATACGGATGGTATATTATCAGGGCCCGCTCCTTTACTCAGGTCAAGTAATTTTAAATTTTTAAAAACAAAGTCCGGACTAATTTCAATATCACCTATAACATTAGCATTTTTAGGGAAGTTCAAACTGCAATCAGTCATCTGGACATTATTATTAATTTGGGATGAAGTAGAGAGAAAAGTGGATTGAAAATAAGTAGCAAAGATATCACACACCCCTTGACTAGTATCAGCTGATTGCCCGTCATATGATAGAGTAGCTGGTAGAGCATTGCCACCTTTTTTATTTGACTTGATATAGGTCCAAAATAGTTTAGGGTTATTTACTATTGAGTTTTCAGTTTTTCTTATATATTCTAAGTAGCATTCCTCTTCAACTGCCCTAGATCTCTTACGTAGTAGAGTGAAAGTTTCATAGTCCGAGCTATTGCCATAAGTCTTATATTTGCGTAGGTACTTACGCTTCTCATTAAGAATTTTTTTTAGGCTAGCACTATACCATGTAGGAAATGTAGATGGGTAAATATGTTATATGTCCATAAATAGTCTATGGAAGAATGGGGAATGGAGCTCTGATGAAGCTTTAAGAGTGTATTTTGTTAAACAATTTAAATAAAAAAATCTCATAGATAACTACTACCTTGCTCGGACCTTACCTCCTACCTTGCCTCACTACCTTGCCTCTACTGGCTTGTTCGGTGAAAGACTGTGACGTAACACACGTGAATAATCCCCATAAATACATGTTTCACAGGAATTTTATGACTATTTTAACTGCATTGTTGATCATCATTATTTGGTGATTTTTGTTTGAAAATAAGGTAAAAGAAGTATTGGAATCTTAGATTTTATTTATTTATTTATTTCATACATAAATAATTTACAACGGACCCCGCACTAAGATATTTAATAGGTTTCTCTTCAAAATCATCAAATTAGGTACATAAGTGGCAAACAAAACAGAATATGATCAAACTATACACATGTCTATGAAAACCATAGATTTAGCATGGTAGTACATAATTTATATTAGATGAAAACCAATACAAAATTGAAAACCTTTAATTTTCCAGAAAAAGAAAGAAGTTCTAATGATAACGACTTACCTATTGAGATCAACGAATCTGTGGTCGATAAAGAAGTCGGATATACAACCGACATAGTCTTTGTTCTTGACTTGGAAACTGCTTGGGATGTTGGGCAGGCCGCCGACTTGCAAAGGTCCGGTGAGGTCCAAGAATCTGAAAATGTATTTTGGCTTGAAAACTTTCGCTAAAAGCAAAAATCGCAGATCATCACAGTAATAAATAGCTTTGGTTTGAATTATGATTTAGGCGTGGTCGCATTTGATAACCAAAAATGCATGCTTCTTCGAGTATTAAGTAAAACAAGACGATAAACGAAACTTTAGCGCGGATGTAAATTGCAAAAATGACCCTAAAATGAAATTGACACTAAAAAAATTCCATAAATCCGCCAACGGTGGATCGGTTCTGGCCACGTGGTTCAATTCAATTCAATTTCAATTTATTCATAAAACTTAATACATAAAATTACAATTATTATAAATAATTTACATCGATCCCCGCACTAGGCTAGGCCTGTATCGCGGCAGTTCGAGTGTAATTATTAAATAAACTTATTTACATATAATAAATACCTTAAGATACATATAAATTATATTATATAGATTATAATAAACTAAAATTATCACTACCTACGTACGAACTGTACGCACAAACGGGGTGTCTCGCAGGCGCCCACGGAACCGTCGGAACACAACACCCTTCGGCCAAAATGCTGCATCCATGTAGGTTGATAGACTGGCAGTCGGCACTCTCACCATATATGAGTTGAAGCTCATATTACGGTGAGATGCTAACTGCACAACCCTCACGGTGAGCTGGTGGTTCGACTGCATAGTGCATGGTTCGATCAATCGGACTACGTGATTTTTTTTGCAGTTGGTTCGATAGATTATGCTCACCTATGACAAGTCTCAGTAGGAATATCGCATCTTGGTGGTAGAACTTTCCTGGTAAAGTTGGCGCATGCGTATTTTATCCCGAAGTCGGCTGCGCCAGCTAGTGATAACGCTTTATCGCAGTCGTCCAGTGTCATAGTGGCAGTCTGCAATCGAATGAAATGATTAGAGAATTGTCCGTAAAACTAAAAAAATAAAGGATTGCTTTTGTTATATCTACAATGGTATTATATTACTTAGTACATTTGCCCAGCTCTTAGTTTCCTTATGTTTAAGACATCTGTGAAATATCGCCTTGTACCGAACATGTATTTGCAAAAAAATCTCCGACTACCCTCTCAAACATCTCTAAAGGATCTATATTAACTTGATCTAAGAGAATGTCTACCGCGCCTTTGGGAAACTGTATCACTGTTATGTTAACTTACCCGATTATAATACTCCACTTCAACGGTATGCCACAGCCCATCTCCCACTCTCCCAGCCACAGTAACCTCGACTTTCCCCCCTCCCAACGCAAAGGTAAACTTCACCCCCTCCCCTCCGTCTTTCCCCGCGCCTGTACTAATGATCTCAAGAGCTATGAAGTCGTGGCGTTCGTTGTATCGGCCGTTGTAGAGGAGTAGGCCTGATGTGGCTTGGGTTGCGAATCTGGTGGAAGGCAGATAATTTAATGTTAATATAATAAACAAGTTAAACATTGTAGTAATGATAAATAACACTTATGGCTGAATAGATTTAGATGAATGGAAATGAAGAAAGCCTTATAATAAGAGCCGTGTTGGCCGAATGGGGTTGCTCGACTTTCAATCCGAAGGTCGTGGGTTCGAATCCCGGCCGTGCATCAATGGATTTTGAGTTTCGTAAAATTTATATGCGCTTTAACACGTGCTCTAAACGGTGAAGGAAAACATCGTGAGGAAAACAGTTAGTATTCTTACAGGCGGCGATGGGCTTGCAACCTGTCACGTATGGAATACTAACTTCTGCAAGATGTGGGCATGTATCAAATATGTATTTGAACATGCCTCTGACTACCCCCCTTAGACATCTTCAAATATCTGGAATACATAAAAGATCTGAGAGAATGTCTACCGCGCCTCGGGGATACAGTCGTGACCCTGATTTTTTCTTTTTTTTTTATAATAAAAGTGAAATTTCAGAGGGACTGCGGATAATACTGCGCAGTGCAGCAATTTTTTTTAGATTAATGGACAAACATACATACAAATGACACGCAGAGCAGCGTTATGCTAATAAAAACGCAACATAGCAGAAATTTTCTATTTCAGAATAAATAGGCACCTTCTGGGCAGGCTCGCTCCATCGTAGACCTCATTCTTGCCTTAGTTTCGAGTTCAAGAGCCGACCCATTCATCAAAAAAAAACTTGCGTATAGTGGGTATTTAATTCTCACTCTAACAGCTCGAAAAAAAGCTCATAAATTATTTATGACAAAAATGTTACTTACTTGAGTCTCAAATGCAGTCGATTACGCCTCTTCAATCCGGGGAACGTAAGAAAAGATGACGCGGGGAAGCTTCTAGCCTTCAGCTCGCACATCTCAGTAGTATAAGCCATGTCGATAGAACATCCTTGACATAGGATCCCGCCTTCCTTTCTAGCTACACATTGCGAACCACTTCGACAGATTGAACCGTCTCCGTTGAAGTCACATGAGGCTTTGGTAAGGATAGTTTCGCAATTTACACCTATAAATCAAATCAAAAATTGTTTTATTATTTTCTAGTAGACATTTTATTGCATAGGTGAGCCTTTTGTATACATTACCTGTAAATCCAGCAGCACAAACGCATGTGTAACCTCCTTCGCGACGAACGCAAGTACCATTATTGACACAAGGCGACGAGTAGCAAAGATCCACTTCTGTGTCGCACATGTAATGCTCCCTAGAGCCTGTAAGAATTAAACAATTGCTGAATTATTGTACGTAAAAAAATGCGTAGGTCCCAAAGCAGACCCCTGGTAAACACCGATAAACAATCAACTATTACTATGAACTTTTTATACATTTATAAAGTTTTAAATTAAATTGTTACTGAATAAATACGCCCTAGTAATATAATACTCTGCTATTTATAGAGCCATAGTAATAAGTAGAAAATGTTAGTTGTTGTTATGTCAAAAGCCTTTTATAACACCAGAAAAAGTAACCATACCTGTGAATCCTTGTGGACATTGGCAAGTGAAAGAAGTCACTGGGTAGATTGGTCGAAATAGTACTGTATCGCTATTAATAAAGCCAGATGCATTCCCAAATTTTAAAACTGTTAGGCATTCTTCGAAGTTCAGACAAGGTTCGTGGACGCAGATGTTGTCATCGAAGGGTAAAACCTAAAAACAGATTGCAATTGAAATATGAAAGTGGTATTTTCCTTAGCACTTGCATGAATTGGAACCACCATTTAAAAAACTTCAACAGCAAAAAACAAAGATATTTAGATAGGAGACCGCATAGTTTAACCACTTCGAATAAATCGAAAAAGTTCGGTACCTAAGTATTTAAGTCGACAACTGCTTATGTACTAGCTAGTTTTATTTCATTTTGACAAGTGTTAACAAACCTGAACAGTAGCCAGCCTAGCGAGTGTAGCTCGGTGTAAGTACACCCGTTCCCGCAAGTGTGTCGGCGAATAGAACTGCGAAGTATCACCGGCAAATCCAACTTCCGCCTCCGGTCGTTTGGCGGAGAATGACACGTTCAATATGTTGCCAGTTACATCTGTATCATCCTATCGACAAATGGATAGTAAAAACATTAAAACTAAGGTTTCAGTGACTATTAGTTGATCTATTAAAAGTTTTATTGATAAAAAGCCTTGAATCTTGTGCCATCTGACACTATCCAGTGCTAATCCCATCCATGTACGACCTTGGTAATGTGGTAATGTCATCTACCAATCTTTCTGCCGGACGTCCAACGTTCCGATAGCCTTCTTTGGCCACCAATCGACGAAGACCTAGTCTTATTTATTAGGTATCTAAAGACAAAATCTATTAACGTTTTATTGAAAAAGATCTTTAATCTTACCTGTACACTAAATATAAAGATATTTTCCTTAGGACAAGGTATGATAGCAGCCAGACCATCGATGAAGAAACCGAGCAGCGGCGATAGAAACTGTTCCGCTGTCATATCATTCAATCGGACTGTGATGGAATTGAACAGCATCTCTTCTGTGATGAGGCGGACTGATAACTGCATCATTGCTTTTATCTCATTCACACCGTCTAGAATTAAAAGCAAGATTCAGAAAATAAAGTAAATCTAGACTACCTTAAATAAAGCTAGCCGTGATAACGACAATATTTATTATGGGTCTGGGTGTTGTGATATGGTCGAAGTTTCTGATAGAGACGACACAGAAAGTCCGAATGTGGAGTGTTTCAAAAAATTGATCATAATAAAAACCGACGATTCTACTCCTTTGCGACTAAACCCGGGAAGAACCATTTTTCACGGAATTTGGAGTCTAGCTTCTTTGAGATAATATTTCTTAAATTGAAACTCTTGTTTTAATATTGTTGATACCAACCTGATACAGATATTTCCATGGTAGCTAGTTTAGGAACGTTGGTGTTTAGTTGAGGCGACAGGGTCATTGTTCCAGTTGTCTCATTCAGTAGGACGAGGTTTGCGTTATTGCCAGACAGAATTCGGTATTGTAGCTGAAAGAGATACCTCGTTTTAGATAGGAAATTATACACAATCGAGAAATTATATTAAATATGTAACTCTATAAATTCCTGTATGAATGTTTATTTTGTCGATATTCCGAAAATATCCTCTCCAGCCGTGTTATTGGACTGCGCGTGATCACGTGATACCAATATCCCGCGCTCTGTAGTTGTACAGATATAATTATACTCCGAAGATAGAAGATTTATGTTCCTTCCTTACCTTATCAGTAACATCAGCATCATACGCCGGCACTTTCCCAAACGGGCCCACGGGAAAACAGTCCTTAAAGTTATTGAAAATAATCTGAAAATCCTTCATCATAGGCGCGTTATCATTCACATCAGTGACCAGTATTTCCACTCTGACGTCATTCCATAATGGCGGACTCGCGGCTCGGATTACAAGCTCGTATTTCTTCCGAGGACTTTCGTAGTCCAGGTCTACCATCGTGACTAGTTCTGCTTTGTCCGAGCCCTGTCGAGTTTCTAGGGAGAAACTGTTGGAGTCGTCTCCACCTGGAAGAAATCAGAATAAAGGAAATAAAATAGGGTACCTAATATGTACCTACATCAAAAATTCAGGGTAGTGAGGAAAGAGTGAAACTTTTTTTGTATCCCTTCTTCAACCACTCTCAACCTGATGGAGATCTAACAGGTTTAGGATTGATTGTATCAGTTGACATCAGTAAGAAGGGAGTGAATCCTAAAATGATGGCGGATAGAGGGAAATGGAAGAGGAATGCATGCAGTACCGACCTCTCATAAAGTGAGACAAGGGAAGGAAGGTGATGATGATGATGATGATCTAGAATAGGTTTCATATCAATCTAGCAGAAACCTCAATATGTCTTATTTGCTTGTCAAGCAGAAAACTTGACAAAACTGTGTGCTTGTATAAAATGGTATGTAAGTATCTAAAATGGTGTTGAATTTCCAAGGCAATTTCAACTTCCAAGGTATACAATTAGTTTATTAGTGTGGGTTAGAGACTCACCTTTGATAGAATAATGTACGACAGCATTAGGCCCCTCGTCAGGATCATGTGCGTATATTTCCCCGACAGTGGTACCAATGGGACTATTCTCTGGGATGTAGAATGTAAGGCAATCGCTCTCGAAGACTGGCGGAGAATCGTTTATATCCTCGATTTTGATGTGCACTACCACCTGGGAAAGTAGTGAATATCGCTTAAGTCAGCTGTAATAGCTGTGTTTTAGGTGTAGGTAAAAGTTAAGTTAAGGTTTAGCTAACTTAATGCCAGTTCTTTGGCAGGTAAAAGTTTTATATGCTAAATCTTTACTAAGGAACGAATTTGAGAAGCCATTTAATGACTCATTTACCGTCATTATACTCGTCTCTCGGTTTATAAAACGCGAAGTTCTGATGTTTAATTGAAGAAAACAATAAAAAGTTCCCAATGTCTTGATACAGACAAAAAACAACTCGCACAAACATGCAGTAGAATAGAAAGCTAAAAGTAAATACATTACATTTTGCATGACACACTTTCAGTCAATGCTAACTTACTGTAGAACTTTGTGGGGGTGTTCCACCATCAATCGCCAAGGCCTTCAGATCGTAAGTCGCTACAGACTCTCTGTCCAAAGCCTTGTTTGTCCTGATGACTCCTGATGCAGGGTCTATTACGAAGGATCCTTCTTCTCTATCGCGAGGCTCCAACTCGTAATGGACTCGCCCATTCAGACCCACATCAGCGTCGGTAGCGCTTACTTGAGTTACTGATGTTCCTATAGTAAGAGTCCTGATTAGTGAGTGACCTGTTTCTGTTAAAATCCTACTAAGTTTGAGTATTTCATAGTTTTGTATACTTAAAATGACAAGAGACAGCTCTTAGAAACAGTTCAATGGAGCAAAATGGTGACAGTTGTACCCAAAATCAATAAGGACAGTAATAGAAAGCAAACATTTTATCTAACCACTTAGATAAAAGTTGCAAGTCGATCACTCCCGATGTTTTTCTTGATGAGCTTATAAAAATGAAAGGAAAATCCCATCCGATTCTACATCAATAAGCTCTCTACCCTTCAACTTGACCTCTCTGCAATACTCACCAACTAATGCGTCCTCCATAATACTAGCGGTATACAGCTGCTGTTTGAAGACCGGCTCATTGTCATTGACGTCTACTACGGATATTTCCACGTCTGTTGTGTCAGAGAGAGAAGGCACGCCTCCGTCTCTTGCTGTCACGGTAAGGAGGTATCCTGGAGGAGTTTTATTTATAAGTCTTTGGTGGTAAAAATTTAGATTTCTTTTATTATAGTTCTCGTTTAATTATGGGAAACCTTGACTTTAATACGAGGTATCTTCTCTTCTTTCTAAACGTAAAGTAAATACCTATCTTCTATCCGAGAAAAGAAAGCTTTTTTGATTTCTATCTTTCTTTTAATCATCGTCCTGGATCAGTTGATCTATCTATCTAACTGGTTCTATTATATTTTGTAAATTTAAGGATATATGTAGAGCATTTTGATTTCTATAAAAAAACTTACCACTCATAGTCTCTCTATCCAGCAGCTTGTTGGTAGTAATAGCACCAGTTTGGGGGTTTATTAAAAACTCCTGATCATGATGAGCGACCGCCTCATTCGATATCTCGGAGCTGAGGCTGTACGTGATCTGAGCGTTCATTCCGACATCGCTGTCTGTGGCTGAAACCACTAGGACTGTTGTGCCTATAGGAGCATCTTCGAAAACCTGGGGAAGGAAATGATTAGGAGGTAAATCATTTATTTTACAAGACTTGGGCAAATATTTTAAGTACGTACAATCATAATTCTGAATTCAAGTTTGACAACTCAATAAAAGCTTAGCAGAAGGATATAGATTGTAATACAATATTGAACCTGGAGTCCAAAGTGCCAAAAGAAGACTAACCCTATTACTAATAAACGTTGCATAAAGTTATGTAATGCATAACCTATGAATAACCATACAAATTTAGAGTTTACGCATTACATAGATTTATTAATGAGGGCCTAAGTGGTTTTTAAAGAACTTGTCCTTTTAGATTAGCACGTTTTGTGTTAGATTTTGTCTCGAATTGATTTCGTTATTATGTCTGAAGATAACTGTGATGATTATTTCCATACAGTGCTGCCAGTTCAAAAACGTCAGTCAGTTAAATCTTGATAAGTAAAAATGACACTTACCGAAGCAGTATAGGGTGCATTTTCAAACACAGGCGCGTAGTTATTCGCATCAGTAATATTGATATGCACCATAGCCGTATCAGACCTTCCCCCGGAATCCGTCGCGGTGACTGTAAGAACGTATCGTCGTTCCTGTTTGAAGTCTAGTGGTTGGGCGACGGTGACCAAACCTCGACCGTTTTGGGAAGTGATTGAGAAACGGCCACGGGTGTTGCCGCCTGTGATTTCGTAGTGGAGCCTAGAAAATAATAATATTGTAAAAGTATCTTAACAGCCTTGTCATTTAACAGATTTCTTGCATTCTTAGGACTGACAATTCACGGACAAATTGTGTTAGTAAATGACACCCATGCTTTATCGTTCATCAGAAATGCCGTCAAATTCAATAGGCGGAATCAATCCGACGAATTTTTTTGGACGTTTTAAAGAAAAGTATTCATTCATTCATTCAAAAGTATTGACAAAACCATTTGATAATTCAAGTTTCTTTAGATGTCTGTATGTTTGTGTTGCAATCACGCCTTTTCCAGTGAAACTATTATGAAATGAGACTTCCTCTAATATTTGCTCATAATGTTGCAGATTTTAAGAAATATTCAGATTTGTGAAACATCAAGTACCATGAATAAGAATAACAATTTCTTTATTCGTAGTTTAAATAAATAATAGATACAGTAGGTAAATATAGTAGTTTAGCACAAAAAATTAGATACTTAGTTTAAAAATTAACACTACATAATCTACACACATAACTACGAATTGGCGTCCAACTCAGCATAAATTGTCATAATAGCCATAGACTATTACGACGCTGATCTTCCGTTGGAACCATGGACCCAAAGCCGCGGGTGGAAGTCCTTTAAAACAAACCAATATATTTCCTCACCTGTTGTCTTCATCGGCGTCAGTAGCAGTAAGAGTAACGACAGGAGTCCCAGGCGGTTCATCTTCAGCCAATTCCACCTCGTACTGCGCAGGCGCGAACACAGGATCATTGTCGTTCACATCCTGTACCACTACCATTACAGACGCTGTCGCAGACTTAGGGGGCTCCCCGCCATCTGTGGCTGTCACCTGTAACACATTATTAAGGTGGATTTTTGAGACGACCTTACGTTGTAGCTATAGGAAAACGTTCTTAGGAGACCTTCCCTAACTTTTTAAGATAGTTTGTACTGCATTCACAGATTTTTAGAAAATGGTACAGGCAGCGGAAAAAAAATTTAAAATATAAAAAAAATTGCATGCCAATCCATTCTGTTTCATACAGGGAGCAAAAGACTATGGGACCTTAAAAGGTTTGAGACTAGAAATCGTCAAAACTATTCCCACACATAATGTACTAAAATCGATGAATAAAATCGAAATATTTTTTGTTGCCAAATGATACCTATTGTTTCTTACTGTGTCTTCTGTCAACGTCCAGCGAAGCTTTCGAAGATCTGCTAAATCGAATTTCACATACACTAAAGACATCTACCTCTACCATGAATTGGTATACTTACTGATGACTTGATAATATATCAAAGTTCCTTACCAAAAGCTGGTATTTCGCCTGTTCCTCTCTATCCAACTGTCCAGAGGTGTAGACCCAACCAGAGCGAGGGTCGATGGTGATAGGAAGATCGTTATTACCACCATACTCCTTATCCATCAGCGTGTATGTTAGTTCTGCGTTTACACCTTCATCTGCATCGTAGGCTTGGACCTGGGAAATGACAATGTTTTTCATTATGAGATAGAAGTTAGAATCAAAATGTTCATGGAATTCTTTAAAGACACTACTTCAGCCGTTTTGTCCGAATGGTCGTGCTTGCTTAGTCGTTCTTGATAGATCGTTGAAGTTAAGCAACGCTCGAAACGGTCCGTAAGTGGATGGGTGACCGCCAGTGGCATTTTCATCTGAGCGCTTCCGTGCTTCGGAGGGCACGTTAAATTGTCGGTCCCGGCTATTTAAGTCGTTAAGCCATGACGGAGGCCTTAAGGCGGCCTAAAAACTCCGTCACCAGAGTTGGCCACTGACTCATACGAACTTACTTACTTAATGGGGTTGTACTCGACTTTCAATTCGAAGGTCGTGGGTTCGAATCCACGCGCATCAATGAATTTTTCGTTTCGTAAAATTTATATGCATTATAACACGAACTCTTAACGGTGAAGGAAAACATCGTGAGGAACCCGCAGCTTAGTCAGCTCCACACGTATTGACGTCGTCTTTCCTGTGGACAAGGCCGATTAAGCTGAGAGGATGGTTTAGGTGTGAGGCAAGCCTATTCCATTTCAAACAATGTCCCAGGCACTACAGCGTTCCATTAAGTGTAGGCATAGGTTGCCTCCTGACGCTGTATAAATCATCTAGCATAGATGTAAATGTATAATGTATCTACGGAAATGGCGGGACGATTTGGATGTGTATCTACCAGACTGGCCAACTATAGCTAAGGACAGAAAAGCCTGCAAAATGAGGAGGGAGGCCTTTGCCCTGCAGTGGGACAATGTGGGCTAAAAATTAATAAATAAAACAAATATAGATGTAAAGGCCTAAGTTTTACACTACTTCATCATCATCATTTTTCCCGGTATCAAAGTCAAAGTCAAAGTATCTTTTATTGCTTGAAATACATGTACAGAAGGTGTTGGTGGATGATTATGTGTAGCAATGTATTCTACCTATATTTTAGGCATGCAATACCTTAATTACATAAACTGAATTTATTCACAAAATCATAACTTACACAAAAAAAGTCGTAAAAAAACACAATTAAAAGAAAACATGTCAACAATAAAATTCGATTTTTTTATACATTTTTGTCATTCAGGAACTCGTCAACCGTGTAATAACTCTTATCAATCAGTAACGTTCTTAACTCACCCACTATTAGTTGCCTTTCGCTTCTGCAAAACTTTTTGGTCATGTTTATAATCCCTTATCCATGTTTTGCCCGCGGCATTTTCCATATCATCCACCGACTATTTGTCTGAAGATTTATTTATTTATTTCCACTTACCCTAACAATACTGTACCCAACAGGTACGTTCTCGCTGACCGACTCCTGGAACAGCGAGGTGTAGAACCTTGGTGCGTTATCGTTGACATCCTTCACGTTGACTAACAGCTGGGTTGTGTTCGAGCGGGATGGACTGCCTCCGTCTTTGAAGAAGTTAGAAAGGTTAGGAAGGAAGAGGTTAGACCTTTTATAAATAAGTAAATAAAATAAATAATGCTGGACAATTTCACACAGCATCATCTAGCCCCAAACTAAGCATAGCCTTGTACTATGGGAACCAGATAACTGATATACTACTTATATACTTTTTTGTTTTGTATTAGGTATACATAGAAACACCCAGACCCGAGATAAATATTTGCAGATCATACAAACATTTATCCCGCGGCGGGGATCGAACCCGCAACCTTCTGCGTCTCAAGCGGGCTTTCATCCACTGCGCCACAGAGGTCGTCAAATCGTCCTTTATTCTGAACATAGGTAAGTACTAATAATTTTAGGGTTCCGTACCCAAAGGATAAAACGGGACCCTATTACTAAGACTTCGTTGCCTGTCCGCCTGTCACCAGGCTGTATCTCATGAACCGTGATAGTGAGATAGTTGAAATTTTTGCAGATGATGTATTTCTGTTGTCGCTTTAATAACAAATACTAAAAAAAGAATAAAATAAATATTTAATAGGGCTCCCATACAACAATCGTTATTTTTTTACCGGTTTTATAGATAATGGTACGGAACCCTTCGTGCGCGAGTCCGACTCGCACTTGGCCGGTTTTTTATTATCTAGTCACAAAAACTTCCCATATTCAGTGGTAAGTAGTCTTTTTTTTTCTGGACCTGACTGACTGACTTAGGTATATTTTTTTGTTTTGGGACGAAAAAAAAAATACGAAGCTTTAGTGTGGCTTTCGTTTATCAAATAGGATCGAGTTATACGAGTAGACCGTAAGTATCATAGGATCACGTAATTACAAAGGAATTACAACTAAGTACATTGTTTATGACCATTTCTTAACGTAAAGTTACCTAACTGTTAGTAGATCCTATACCTAAGCTCCCAGAAGGAAACTATAAATAACTTAACAATTAAATATCATTATTAAAAGACAAACTTTATGTTATACGTCGTAAATGGCGCGATAACTCACCTTGGGCTCTTATAACCAAACGGTAGCTTCGAACTTGTTCATAGTCCAGAGTTTTGACCAAAGACACGTCCCCACTCAAACTGTCTATCGAGAACTGCATCTGAGTGTTCCCTCCAATGATGGCGTAGCGAATTGCTGCGTTCGCTCCGATGTCTGCGTCTGTTGCTCTGTGGAACACAGCAATGTATTACAAACTTGGGAACTTGGACAGTATTCTTTTTTAACAATTTCCAATAAGACTATATCCATGTTACTATCCCATAAAAAAAAATTAATAATTACGTACATTAAACAAAAATAGGGAACGAGAAAAATGGCGCCATTTTGTCTTGCATCAAAACAAAACTAAACGTTCGAATTTCAAATTTGAATTTTCCAGCATCTTGACAAGGAGGTTGGTAATAAATTTAACTGGTTACCATAATAGTTTTATTTATAGTTACAATACATCATTCTCGCACACAATTTATGATCGTGGTTCTAAAAAGGCCATTGAAACAATAAATACTACACGCCGCTACTGCTACGTTTTCAATAAAGATTTATGGCCATGCAAATTTGAAACACCCCACGGAGTAGGCAGGGCTACCAAACTGAGATTCCGACCGTATTTTTCCGGCCCGCTAATTCTAAAACATCGCCATCATGAAAATAAGACGTGGTCACTTCCTACTGACAACATAGTAAAAGCTCAAATTAGCTCAACAGACTCTGGAAGAAGAATACTTAAAATATCGTTATTTTTGTTAATCATGATCATCATTCACAGCCCGACTTCACCCACTGCTGGGTATAGGCCTCCCTAAACTCGTGCCATCCACTTCGATACTGTGCCAATCTCCATTGACATCCCGCGACGTGAACAATATCATCAGCCCCAGGACAGGAAAAAACCATCAAAATATAGAAGAAAGATATATAAGCAAATTATTGCGAAAGCATACCTAAGTACTCATGATGTCCATTTCTAAAACATTTTTAACTTGTCTATGAAATGAAAAGTGCCCTGTGAACTTGACAGTTGCACAACCCTGCACTGGAGAAAGGCTGCCAAGTCCGAACCTCATTGTTTTATTTTTATCTCCTTAGTTGAAACGTGAGTGCTGTTATTTCAGAGTCCAGTTTTAGAAAAGCAAAGCACATGAATTCCATTTCATTGATGGTATTTTTCGATAGGTCATTTTGTGGTTTAATGGTTTATTGTTTCAATGTTTTGACGTTTTGTCTAGAATATCAACAGCGTGTTCAGTATTATGAATATAAATCTGTCCACGACGACGACGAACGACGGTTCGGCAAATCCGTTCCTTAAGTACCTATAAGAACATATTTGACGAAGCTTTTTCAAAAATAAGCCCGTATATATGAACAGAGGAGACTGACAGATGCAAGCACTACAGTGTCCCATTGAGTGTAGGCATAGTTTCCCCCTGATGCTATATAATATCTTCTATTTAGTAAAGGCCTAAAGTTTACAAAACATTTGCGATTCATTTTCAAACTCTACTTTGAACGTACCTACGGCTTCCAAAAAAAGGTTCAACTTACTTGATCCTAGCGACGACTGGATTATCGTTGGCGCTGATATCCTCATCCACAGTCACCGTGTACGTCTTCTCGCTGAACTGAGGGTAGTTGTCGTTGTCGTCTTGTATGTTTACGTGAACTGTAGCACTGAAAGAAAAATATGGTCTTTATTGTTTTGATTCCAGTCTCTCTCTAAGGCCTCATTTGCGGAGACGCGAGGCGTCGCGTGTTGCGTTGGGCGGGCGGCCACCACTGAATTTAAACATATGGCGTTGTAGAGTGGTGTCTACAGAAAACGCTTCACGCGACGCGTGAAGCCCAGCGTCTCCGTAAACGAGGCCTATAACGTTCGATTGTAACAAGACTCTCAAACTGATTTCAAAGTAAATGGCGGCAAAAATAGAGCTATAGGACATTGTTTATTCCTATTTTACGATAGAGTCCTTAAGGTTGAAGTAGACGGATGAGCTTAAATGATTAAAGTATACGTACGTGCTCGAAAGTCTATCAGAAACAGGACTCGCAAGATCAGAAGCCTTCACAACCACTGTATATCTTGACACTTTTTCTCTGTCCAAAGGTGCTCTCGTCAGCAACGCCCCGCTTCTGCTGTCCACTCTGAACACATCCTGGGCTTCTGATTGGTCGAGGGTGCTCTCGATAGATTCGTTCATGTCTTCTGGGTTCAGGCTTTCAGCTGTCACCGACTCTATTGAGTATTCCACCTGGGAAAATGAAAAATATTCTTTTTTATCAAATTGCTTAGTAGTTGAAGAATCATTGTGGGTAGAACAGAGATAAGATCTAAATTGAACAAATTGTTTATCAATTAGTTTTACGCAACTTTATGTCAAGAACACCACAATGCAAGAATACAATTTAATCTCGCAGAATTCCTACCTATTGCATAGCCTACACCCATAGCAGCACTGTGCACTGCGTGTAGATATAAATTATTTATCTAAACCTGTCCTGTTTGTTGATACAAGCCCGATGCAGATTGTAAGCCGTATAATCCAGGGTAGGATCACCGCTTCCTCGCAGCTTACCGTACCGAGCTCGATATCAGGTACGTTAGGTAGATTGCACAGTATTATTGTGAACTAAATATGCCCCGCGGTACTCGCAGTAAAAGCTAATGTTTATCTGGAGTCTAAAGTATAATCTCTATCCATTTCGCGGTCCGTCATCCGTCTGATTGTGAATAAGGCCTTCAGATAGCCTAAAAATTCGTCATCTGAGTTGGCCGGCTGCTCACTCAAGTAATAAACGTTTATACAGATTATAAAACAGTCTCACAGAGTGATACTAGAGTTGAATCTGGTTCTGATCTATTTCCATCTACAAGATTAGGTATCCTTTATGGAATATATTTTCGTTTGATAATAATATACTTTTGACGTGAAAATGAAAATTTCTCTTTTAGCCTAGTGCCTGGAAATAAGATTCATATAACTTGTGGTATGCTTACCTCGCCGTTCTTTCCGATGTCCTGATCCGTGGCCTTCAGCGTCAGCACGGTGGTCCCAGGGCTGGCTCCTTCCCGCACGGAGGCTTCGTACTGCTGCATCTCAAACACTGGAGAGTGGTCATTGCAGTCCAACACGTTGATCTAGAAGACAATAAGCAGTGTTTGAAATTCCTTCTCTGTTTTATACAGTGCTCCTCCTACTATCGCAGACTCTACATTTTCAAAAGTCTTTTCAGAAGTCTTTAATTCCTTAAAGGTCTAAAAGAGTGTCTATAGTGACTTCAGAATAAAGTCGTGATATCGCGTGTGTTTTTGTAAACAAGCGTTAGTTGTTAGTCCCAAACCAGGTGAAATCTATGAATCTATGAATATATAAGCTTTTCAGCAAATCCATGATATTCAAATCGCGAATTTGCAGCAACAATGTAACGTAATAACAACAAAGTCTGATTAGGGCAGAACCCTTTTTTGAAGTCCTAATTAAGTCATAAATACGAGAGTAAAGAGTGAACGGGACGCAGATAGCTCTAATGGGACTATAAAAGCGCGTGATTATGCCATGATTACAAACAAGCTTCATGGTAATGCTGAAGATAATAGGCTTAATTAATAAACAAAATGCGAGTTTCTATACCGGGCCTGTGCAATAAATTCTTATTATATGTTTACCTATCATGGCTTATGTATAAATAAGATAAATAAAAAATTAAGAAACAAGATCGGCGGTATATATTCCGTCAGATATCTAGGCATTTCGACCTTTTGTTGATGTCTAAGGAAATGCTCAAAAGCACGTTAGTATTTGGCACCTGCCCATAATCTTCAGAATTTAGCATTCCACAAGGGAGTCCGGAGCAAAATTTCTATCAAATCTAATGTGGAACGGATCAATGGCGAATATATCGAGCACCTTTATTAACGGGATCCTTTTGGCTCGTGGATGCAAAAAGTTATTTTCTTAGAAGCAATATTCACAAGCTAAAACTTTACTCACTTGCAACGTGGTAGTACCACTTCGCGGTGGGAAGGTGTCATCCTGAGCGATAACTTTGAAGTAATGCACGTCCAATCTCTCCCGGTCCAGTCGCGCCTGGGTTGTGACCACTCCACTCCTAGAGTCCACTGCAAACATCCCCGAGGAGCGAGAGTCAAGGAGACTTGACATGGAGTATGTCACTGGGCTGTTTTCCGGGTCCCTGTTGATATAGATTATAGTGTGAAAATTGGTGACATCCTAAACTGGCGAGCTTGTATGAAGAATATGATGGGAGTGGCGAATAGCTAATGCATTTTAAATAACTTGGCGAACGACGTATGTTGAGCAGCAGAAAGACGTAACCCGTGGTCTCTGTCGTGAGAGACGTGATTTTATGTATGTATGTATGTAAATTTTGCGATAAAAAAATGCTAACAAAACATCGATAAACACAGCCTTCCGAACTTGAAGTGAAAGAGATCGAAACAAAGTAACCGATAGAGCAGTTCCGAGTGTTTTATTGTTTCAAGAAACAATTGTTTTGTTTGAAATCTGGGAAAATGGTATCACTAATATCATTGAATCTACGCTTTCTGCGATTGAGTTCTTTTTCAAACTGTTATTACAATTCGCAAAAACAATAAGCAGTAGGTGAACAGCTTTTAGTTTTGTTTTCAGTTACGAAATCCAATTAAACTAGTTTTAACTAGTTTATTGACTAACAACGAACTTAGATTCAAGCCTAGGATTAAGGCTTTGACAGGTTGGTCACGTAAGAATAAGCCTAGTGCAGACCATTAACCAGGGTCAACGACATTTACTCAGACCAGTCTTTTATTCGATTAGCCCTTTGATCAAGAATACAAATTGGCTACTGGATATCAGATAAAAGCCAAGCATGATGATGATGAACAATAAAATTACGTGATGTTTTATAGTAGGTCTATAAACAACATTCATTTAAAATAAACTGTCTGAAACATCAAAATACTACTTATTATGTCCAAAAACATCAATATAATTAATGTTTTGAAGCTACGAAGTCGCAATTACAAGGTGGAAAAACTAAAAGCCGTTTTCTATTTAATCGACTGAGTAAACACACCTTGGGTAAGTTACTCCTAAACACAGGCTATTATCCTTATTACGGATACGTGACAAACCTTCAACAGCTTCGGGATTCATGATATTAGATAATACAATAGACGCATAGAACAGAACCTTTCGTAGACTTTTATACCATTAAGTATAAGCCTCCTCGCAGACTGCAGACTTTCTATCGGCTGATAGTTGAGACGGAACATACTTCGGCTAGTAATGGGTAGTTGAGACGTAAGCCGTCTCAACTATCGGCCGCTAGAAAGTCTGCGAGGGGTCTAAATTAAACTACACGGTTTAACAATAAAATTATTGACATAATAGTGTATAATAGTGGTTTTGTCTGCAAGGAGTGATAAAAATTAAGAAATCGATATTATGTAAACATTTTCAACTCACTGATGTAATTGATAATGTTGATCAAACAAAATGCATGGCTTGTTACCTTCTGTAAAATCCAGAATTCTTTGTAAAACTGTTTAGTTTAGGACACACATCTGTTTTCGTAAACAAAAGTCAAATGTGTAAGTATTATTATCAGACTCATTTTATCAAGATTCCTATCTATAGCATGTATTACTTTATCCACAACAGAGAGCTTCGAGTAAGTTTCATCGAGAAAATGCTGTAAATTACTCCTGAGTCGGACCTTCGCGCAATCACTATAAAGCAACGTTATTAGCCGCATTAACGGAAATGAGTCTTTAAGTAGCTGATACGTGCACGAATGGGGATCTTAAGCCAGCGCATTTGAGGAGATTCTCTGTCAAAAGAACTTCTTTCCTTCAGATTTAAGATGATGTCTGTTAAAGAAACTGGATGTAGGTATCCTTGTTTTCACACTATTGGGTATTTTTCGTGTGTCTGGTGCTTTTTTGAGATGTTTTCATGACTTTCGGTCCAAAGGCCAGGAGTTAGAATCCCGGTCGTAAAACAATAGTTTTCTTTCTTACAAAAAAATTACAAGCTCTTCATTTCATTTCCCAAGCATTTTCCATTTTCATTTCATTTTGAGCCTAGATAGCGCTGTGCGAAATGTCCAGCATTAAAAATTCAGAATGTGGGCGAGATGTTTGTAACTCGAAATGCCGACTAGAGGTATTCAAAGTATCTGGAGACAAAATAAGCTGTTTATGTCGCTATTTTCATAATAGTTGTTTTCAATGGCTCTTATTTCTTTAGTTCAATAACGGGTCAAGATCGCTTTGAAGAGGATCATGAAAGACTAGCTACTTGTAAAATCTTCAAGTACGACGGGAAAAGAAAGTATTATTTTCTTTGACATTGCCGCCTCTCTCCGCATTGTGCTACAACGATCGTTTGAAAAAATATAACACATTGAGAGCGTGGGTTTGTTACGTGCTCAGCTCATACAGCGGTACTTTTTTGGCCCATATCCCTTCAATCAATATTAGACCATAATATCTAAGCTTTAGTTTCCGATCTCTTGTGATTGCGACCTCAAAATAAATTTTCTCGCGCTAATAGAATAGAATCCGAAGAGTACTAGAGACTCCATGTCAAACCATTTCTATTATATTTATCTGGATTTGGCCGATTATTCGTATGATCTTATTTTAGGCCTTTCTAGTCAAAGTCAAAGTCAAAGTCAAAAAGCATTTATTCAGTAGGACCGCTGGGATCACTTTGAACACTAGAATCCTGATTTGCTGCTTCAGCATTGACAAAGACTATTTTTATACTTCTAGGCCTGCTTCTTATGTCATCACAGCGCTGTGTTAATAAAAGCTCAATTAACCGGCAGCTGGCTCTAGGTGGCATATTTGTCACTTGTTAATGTGAACGTCCTGTCTTTAAAAGGGAATTAGTACCGATTCATTCAATTTAAGCTCTTTTCCGGCCAACATGCTTCAAAGTGACCACACCTAAAAAACATCTAAACTAGCCTCTTGTCAATGGAGACGACAGGGTTAGTTTACGATAAATGAAGGGAACTTACCGAGCTCTGACAGTGGTCACAACAACTCCTGGCGGCTGCTCTTCAGCAACTGACGCGACGTACAAAGCTTGTTCAAAGTATGGAGACTGGTTACGAAGCTCCCGTTTGACCCGCCTCGCTATATCAGTGTCGTTCAACTCCTGATGGTGGTACACTATCTTCAACCTATGGTCGGAGTCAATAATGTTAGTCCGGTCACAGTTAAACGTGAAGAGAACTGACACTTTCCACATCGGCTCCAGTATGCACACATCACTACTAGCGACAAGATCCCCTTGACTGCTCTCGATCATGAAGCGAGGATCGCTCACATCCAAAAACTGCACTGTACACATTTTCTGCACTGTCTTTGGCAAGAACGCAACCAAAGAGTTGATGAACTGTGACTTTTTTAAACAGATCCCTTGCCACCGATCTGTCGTGGGTATCGAAAAACTCGCATACGTCTCTGATATCCATTGTCTTGCTTCCGCGATTTTTACATCTATCGACATATCAAAAGGTACTGGTTCCTGAGATCGTTTTCTTCTAGTTCTATTTCGCACTACGTAGTCTTCGAACATGGGGACAGACCACGGATACGCCGTGGAAAGAACATTATATTGACTAGAGACCAATTCGTCCGCTTCCAGCAACCGCCAGTCTATACTCTCTGGCTGGGGTGCTTCTCTTTTATCCCGCACGATATCCTCTTCGTACTGAAGCGCTGAGTCATCCTGATCATACACTCTATCGAAATCAATATCATACAACTCCGCGTGTCTCCTTTCACAATCTTCTCCGATGACAAGGATTCTAATAGGTAAACTATAGTAATCGATGTCGCGTATCCGATCTGAAGTGGAATCGACGTAGAAGGTGAAGAGATTGGGATAGAAGATGCCGTCACATCGTAGTCTCTTTCTGAGACTAACGACGCCAGAGGTCCGATTGACTCGAAGGATATGGTGGACAAAGTTGGCTGTTCTATGAACGTCGATGTTGTAAGTTCGTTCGGAGCCGAGTTTGTAGACAGCGGAGTCTAGGACTTCGTATCCTGCAGGCGCTGTGTCGGGCACGAGGATGAGGTAGGCACGGGCAGCCGCCAGCACGCAGGCAGCGACCACCGCGTGGGCCCATATCCGTGCCATTGTAACAGATGTTCACCTATACCGTCGCCGAAGCCGCCTTATTCTTCTTTCACCCATCTGAAACAAAAAACAAACAACTCTTTAGAATACATTATATGCCTGACAGCGTATGAATTTGTTGTTTATAGCATTTATATAATCTTCGGCTTTTACGATCACAAAAGAGGCATAAATTCACCGGTTTGCAATAATACAGATATTCCTGTCGTATCTCCAATATAAATGCCAAATAAAATGTACACGAAGAATTTTATGCTCCAAGGTATGAACTTCGTGAAGAGTTATTGTAAAGTATGCTTCGAGGCTCGGGGTAAATCGTTCGAGAGATATTGCTCTTGCTTTGGAACGTATTGTTTATCCTCGTAAAATATTCCGCTCAATAAATATGGTAAATGAAAGAAAGGGGAAGTTAGTTACGGTCGCGCTAAGCCGCTAGGGACTTTACAAAAATAGATACAAAAGATTTAACAGTTCCTGATCAGTTTTGACTCCTTATGTTAGCCATATCGTCCTTTTATATATTCAGACCTAAAACTGGCCATTAAATCGGTCATTATGTTTATCGTAGCGAGAAAACGATTAATTTCCGACCTTTAAAGTTACCTGCCAAGTACGAACGCTATCGACACAGACTAATGAGCTGTAAACCACGGTAACTAAGTATCTTCTGTCTGGCATATTCCAGTCAGTAAAGAGCATTATTCAGCCAATCACCTGAACAAGCAGACAACATAACCAGCTGTTCCCGAGAGTTACTAACGGATCTATCAACAAGACGTCCCAATAATGGCTTCCCAAACAAAGAACTTTATTCAGGAACACTCACGTAATCTGATAACTTTTGTAATGGGTGACAATTGGACATATTCGGGTATTCCCGTAATCGTTCGGGAAGTGTCGGTTTCGGTCAAAAGATTAATGGCATCAATTAGCAGGTCCATATCGCGTGCTTGCCAATTCCCGGTTTTCCAATTTCGCGCTGGTTTGGGATCATTTTACACCTGGGCCGCGCGGACCCTGTTCCGATAATATTTACACATAGCTTCGGACAAACAACCGTTGTTTGCACAGGCTGCGGGATTTTTACTGATTGGATGTTTTGTTCTGGTAGATTGTTCTGATCATTTTTGGTGTAAAGCTAGAAAATAGAACCAACGATTGGAAATAAACTTTATATGGTAAGTTTATTTTTTATGTGAGTTCTTGTGCGAAATCCAAAAGTATCTCAGTATCTACGTGAAGTAAGTAGAGAGCTTTATGAATTACGAGTAAGTTTTTACTATCGAATAAACTTTTAGGTGAGCGATAAACTACATGTTTGAGTAGACTTAGTCTATCAGGTTTTCACTTTTATTTTGTAATAACTTGTTTGTTTTCAATAAAATACTTGCATGAAAACATTATAGATAATCTTCTTATACAAGTACCTAATAATACTAGTACCTACACACTCACAGCCTCACAAAGGAAATGGGATCGTTTTATTCCAAAGATCGGTTTTTTCATGATCCTCTTAACATTACGGTTTCATTTTCATCACTTATTTTATTTTACACTTGAGTATGTTTTTACCAGCGGCTGTAACATTTATAAATTCATTTCGTTCCATCCCATTAGGGTGAGTACTTAGGGCGTGGGTCTACCTTTTACACCTACCTGTAAAATCTAGAACCCACATGGAGGCAGAGCATATCTAATAAGTAATAAAACGTATGGAACTGACACTCCTCGCTACGCACCAATCGACACTCGCTGTCCCTTGAGTTCACAATGCGTTCTTACAAAGAGCGCGATACACACACACAGATGAGATGATCTGTACCGTGTCTGAGCAAATAGGTATTCGGCGTTTCTATTGAGTTTTGCCAAGTGTCCGGGTTGTGATATACAAAATTATAAATCCTCCCGGAACGGCTTAAAGTCTGGTGAATATAACATCTGCTAAAAGCTCAGACCCTTTATTTCGAACAAATATCTTGTGCCTACATAAAAGTAAACATAGCCATTCGGGGGTTGAAAAGATGGACCGAGAGCAATTCAACTCTTATGGAACGAGAAGCAACTAGTCCAATGAGGATGGGAGAGTAAAGTCGGAGAACCGGTTAAATATCGATTGTTTAGAGCGGTTTGATATTCGTATTTTTCATGGATTCAGCGAAGGACAGTTTACGCATCGACATTAACAGTCCTGGGTGCCTAGTATTAGTTTTTTACGCGTTCGGTATCGACGCCGTAAACGCAGATTTGTATGGGAAAATAGCAGCGCCATCTTTTGGTACTCGCTCATTACTAATTAAAACCAGTACAAATCCGCGTTTACGGCTTCGGTAAGTAACGGTGAAGTCAAGCGTGGTGACACTCATACTAAGCCCTCTGTTGTGCGGTAACATTTTAGACATTATTAATATAAAAGCAATCAAGAAATAAAAGTAATCAATATAAAAGTAAACTACTTAGGATCATTTGAAGATGTCCAAGGTGGTTAGTTGAAATATTCATTATGGCACATTTTACAGATGTTATTATGTCGAGTTGTATTGTAAGCTAAACTAATGCACAGAATAACTTGACCAATGCAACAAAAAGCCGGATGAAGCTAACTTCCAGACAACAGACCAACCCTAATCCCTTCGGAGGGAGAGCAAGGGTGACTAATTGGGGGGGTAACATCGCGTTTGGTTGCGGAAAAAACATACCGTATATACACTCATTTGTTTCGGCAGTGTTAATGAGAAAACGAGGAATCCTGTTCGTATGAATTTTAAATTTTTATCAGCAGTAGTTAACTTTTGATTAAATTTTATACAACGTATAATGAAAAATAAACTAAAACATGAGATAGAATTTGTAATAGAAATCATAAAAATCTTTACCCAATCATTACACAACCATAACTATGATGATTTGATGTAAAATCGTTAAAAGAGAGACGTAGATGCCTTTTTAGAGAAATGGTTGATGAGAGCTGGTGTTTATCTTGGACTCTACATTTGTTCCAAGTTTTATGATTTGTTTGTTCACTTGTTATATCGAGATTAGTCTTCGCATTTATTATACTCGTAAGATTATTTTGTGTCATCTAGAGCATAGCTTTGTAAATGTTGAATGCTATTCTATTTTCAAAATACTTAATGATTTTACTGTTTTTTATTCCCTTAAAGTTCGGCATATTTGTGAAATGTTAGCAAATATTTCTAGACGTAAGCACTCACTTATTTTGGTATGAAAATTATGCAGTATTCCTTAGCATTTTGAATTCATGGAGAATTTGTTTATCATTTGGAAGGAGCGCCGGCATCCCCAATACCGTGGAAACGTTTTGACTATAAAACACTGTGTATTAAATATTAAAAACAAAATATTTTAATGTTTTGTGTTAAATATTAATAATACCTACACTTAATCTATTATTTAAACAACCATGGTGAAAGTCCAGTTGTGTTTTTTTTTTCAAATAAGTAGATGCTTTCATAACTAGTGGTTCCGAAAAGTCAATATGCCCGGCTACGATCTACATAGTATTCCAAGGTTCATTCAAATCGGTCCAAGCGTGATTGAAATACAACCATACAAACTTTTAGGAATATGATATTAGTAGGATATAGGATTATACACCATAAATTAAAGACAAACAATACAACATAGCGCAGGGTGTAATCAAATGTCCGGTATGGCCGGAAGTGGAAGCGACGGGAATCGGATCGGGGATCCAGACAAGTTTAATTGATAGCACCATTAGCGGATCGTCTCTGTCGAGATAAATAATGGATAGAGTTACCTCGAGGAGCCGAACGGAATTGACACTGTATTGACGTAGAACCGTAGTTGCACGGTTACAGTTCTAGTCATAACAGAAAACAATATTACTTTGTGAAACGGTGAAGGAAAACATCGTGAGGAACCAATAAGTATTCTTACCCCCGGTTTCTATATTCAACGGACAGTCGTAGGTAAGAGCTACGACTCGTTTCCACATACAAAAGTTAGACATCTAGTAACCGGTGGTAACTTAGGCTGGTTTTCCTGTCACGCTGACCGTCAGCGCTGATGAAAAGTATAATCTTTATTACAATGTAGTAAGGATACTGATTGTACAGCAGCGCCGAGAGAAATCAGCGATGCCGATTCTGCTGAGACATTATTATCCTTACTTCGTTGTATTAAAGACTATGCTTCTATCAGCGCCGACGGTACGCGTGACAGGAAAACCAACCTTAGCTGTCAAAATTTGTATGTGAAAACGAGTCGTAGCTCTTACCTACGAATGTCCGTTGAATAAAGGAACCGGGCATTAGACGGCGATGGGCTTGCAGGTTGCAAGCCACGAAGGTACTGTATACTAACTTCTGCAAAATGTGGACATGTATCAATTGTATTTGGACATGCCTCCGATCATCACCTTAGACATATTCAAAGGATCTGGAATACATAAAAACATCTGAGAGAATGTCTATCGTACCTTGGGGACACAATCGTCATTCTGTGTTTACGTTGTACATTGAGAAACGGATTATTTACGAGTTTTATACAATAATGATTATCTGTTTTTCACGTAACCTAAATGGTACTATTAACCTGTTTATTTCTACAAAAATATTTTTTATGACAGGTTCTATTTATTCAATTATTTAATTCTCGACTTTATCGCTTTACATTAAGTATTATTTTCAAGCGGCGTGAGTTTATTTAACAAGACTGCGAAATGAACGAGAAAGACTACTTGCGGTTGTAATTATCCTCTGTATTTGTCAGTATGGGGTTTAATTAAGATACCTAAAGCTGCTAAGGAATTTACTCAGAAAGCGGGCTGTAGGCGCTTAGAAAACATTGTTTTTCTTCTTCAACTCACACCTTTCATTCGACAATTGTGAATCTACACTTTGGTATTCTCGGCCTCTGAATTCATATCATCTCTCACACAATCCAACCATTTTTACTTTAGCCTTCCTCTTCCTCTACTAATTGGCATTTGTTGTCACATAATTCTAAAGATAAAATGAATTTGTCAATGACAAAAAAAATATATGGAGAAAGATGGATCACGATTCACGACTTTATCCTATAGACACAGAAGACATCACAGATAGGGATCCTTTGAATACGTATAGAGGCACGTGCACATATTTCACATGCACGTGCCATATTTGACACATTTTTGCACAAGTTAGTATCTCTTATAAAAACTTTTGAAAAAAAAATTGAACCGACTTCACATAATACAAATAGACACTAAGAACCTTCTATGTACCTACACTAAAAAGAGAAAAATAAGAATATACACATGCAATTATTACTTACAGTATTCAAATAATAAATTATTATGTTATATTATATTTGAAATCGGTGCCAACTACCTATGCATTTACATCTAAGAAGAAATTACGAGTACAATAGAACTTGGGTGCAAAATTGTATCGAGTAGTTAGAGTAAAATAGTTGGCACCGACTTCAAATATAATATAACATAATAATTTATTATTTGAATACTGTAAGTAATAATTGCATGTGTATATTCTTATTTTTCTCTTTTTAGTGTAGGTACATAGAAGGTTCTTAGTGTCTATTTGTATTATGTGAAGTCGGTTCAATTTTTTTTTCAAAAGTTTTTATTTTTGAATTTTTAGTGTAAATAATATAGTAGGTTAGGTTAAATATTGGAATAGTCAAGATTAAAGAAGTTAGAGTGAGAATCCCTCAGGAATAAAATTATATGGGATCACCTCGAGCGTATTTAAACATGTCAAACTATTCAATGTTTGACTCAGATTTTGTAGTGAGAATGAGGCTTTTTGAGATTTACAGGAAAACTATCAATCCCTCAGGAAAAAAAAGTATGAGGACCACCTAGATATGGATACCCTTTCAAGCAAAAAAAAAATTTTTGGAAATCGGTCCACATTTTTCGGAAAGATCGGTGATTTTTTGAGTATTACGGGAAAACTATCAATCCCTCAGGAGTAAAATTTTTATGGGACCACTATGGTAGCATACCCTTTCAAACAAAAAAAAAATTTTGGAAATCGGTTTACAACTGACGGAGATATCGAGGAACATACATCCAAAAAAAAAAAAAAAAAAAACATACATACACCCGAACATAGAACCTCCTCCTTTTTTTGAAGTCGGTTAAAAACTGAACGAAACCAATGTAGCACAGCTACTCGGTTTCTCTGTAATAGCAGTCTAACTGCAAATGCTGGGCTGGAATTCAAGTGCTTATTTGAAACAAGTTGGTGTGTGATTAAATTCTCAAGAAACTTAGCAACCAACTAAAGTTTACAAATTCAATCGCATTAAGATACATAACTAATAAGACAAAAGTTACTGAGATATTTAGTCTCCTTACAGGTGAGAGAGAATGCTTACTGTGCTAGTGGGATACAGTGATTAGAAAACGAATAAGCCATCATAATCATTATGACCCTCACTCAATTAAATAAATAAATAATGCTGGACATTTCACACAGCATCATCTAGCCCCAAACTAAGCAAAGCTTGTACTATGGGAACCAGATAACTGATATACTACTTATATAATTTTTTGTTTGTAAATACATACATATTATAGGTTTTTTCTATACCTATTTCAGGCACCAGTCTCTCACAAAACAGGTTTTTATATAGCTACAAACATTTTGGATTTTTAATGTATTTTTTTTTAGATTCTATAATATGTATTTATTTGTAAATTTTGTTTGTTTGTGAGAGAAAATAAATAAATTTATTATTATTATACATAGAAACACCCAGACCCGAGATAAATATTTGCAGATCATATAAACATTTATACCGCGGCGGGGATCGAACCCGCAACCATCTGCATCCCAAGCGGGCTTTTACCCACTGTGCCACAGGTTGTCACTAAATTAATAAGCCCAGATCTCACTAAATGATCAACAAGCAATGTAGCTTGGCTGGGTATAAAGATGTAAAGTAGAGCGAGAATTCGATTTGTTTTCTGTATGTTTTTTTAAACCATGTTTGTGATGAGAATGACTTAGTACTAATACTAACCATTGTTTGAATATTTTCGTATTTCTTCACAGCTTAATCATCCTGTAACAAACGGAACAAAATTAAGATACCATAGATCTTTCTACTAGAACTAAAATAAACTTATAAAACAACTGCGCGAGTTTTAAACAATTACAAAGTTCGGTCTATTTGAGGAGCAATTCAAAAGTTTCAATTCATGGATTGAATTAAACATTCGTAAATAACTTCCTACAATAAACTAAGTATATGTAGAGTTTATTAGTCGTAATGTATAAAGCAGTAGATACAACATTTTTAACAAACAGCTTATTTATACCAAAAGATAGGTACGTAATTTCAATACAAAGTTGCCATCATAGAGTACTAAAAAAATTAAGTCATGATACTCGTATCATTGCTCTGAAGAACTCATCCCACTCATACTTTTTTATTAAAGCTGAAAGTTTGTGAGTTTGATTAGATAAATAAAATAAAAAATAAATAATGATGGACTTTCACACAGCATCATCTAGCCCCAAAGTAAGCAGAGCTTGTGTTATGGGTACTAAGATGACTGATATACTACTTATATACTTTTTGTTTGTAAATACATACATATCATACATAGAAACACCCAGACCCGAGACAAATATTTGTAGATCATACAAACATTGGTCCCACCGCGGGGATCGAACCCGCAACCTTTTGCGTCGCAGGCGGGCCTTCGCCCACTGCGCTACAGAGGTCGTCAGATGTATGTGTTTCAATCACGCTTAAACCAGTGAACCGATTTAGATGAAACTTGGCTATTCAGAATTTTGGTACCAGTTTTATTTGTACAGGAAAATTACCAATCTTTGGATCAGGATAGAAGCGAATGGCAAAAGCGATGAGGCCTTTACTTTACCTAAAAATACCACATTATTACCTAGCAGTGGGATGAAAGAGGCTGATGATGAAGAAAGGGTTTCCCAAGTAATATTGTGTTTTAAGCCTGTATCATAATAAAATTATGCCGATGCATTAGCTCCTGTTCACTCCCCGCAGTCGGTTTTGATAGTAATATGAATTTGTGGCTTTGTTACCAAATGAGAAAGCTAATTGGCCTGATTATGCTAATGAATTACCAACTAATAGGCGGTTTAGCTAAATTTAATTTATGCTCGTTGGTTATGCATTCGTAATTGATTTATTGATGCTGAGAATACAGTAGGTTTCGACAATCTAAATTAGTGAGGCTGATTGGAATCATCTGTATGAGAACAGATATTTTGTAGTTTTGTTGTGATTTAACGCCCCGTTCACACTAAGCTGCAAGGATAGGTTTTATACTAATCTTGCAGCAAACCTCACAAAAAAGTTTACTTGTAGGTACGTGTGTCTATGTTGTTTCGAAATTATATAATTGTACAAAATTTTTATGTAGAATATATATATGCAAAAATAATGGACAAAAACTGCTGAACAAACTGCGCCCTCAACAATCCAGAGTACCAGGGTAACATAACAAGTGTGAATATCATTTTCCTAGAGCGTCGGAGCCCTCCGGAACGCACTCGACACGAGTAGCCACTCGTTGGCCGCTGAATCAGACGTCTCTGTTGGAGGACGTGACTCGCATTTATGAGCTCCTGCTATACAAAATGTTAGAAAATTTTTAAGGTTTTGTTGATTTAGATTTGCGAGTACGGTTTTTTAAGGCTGTTTTATATCGCCAACAGTTTTACAGTACGCTTGAACTAAGTTCTGCTTACATGTTCTCTCGTATGGTATATAAAAGAGTAAGTGTACCTAACATAGGCAACACATTCATATATTTATGACAAATGAGATGTCCGGGCCACCCACAGAGAGCTTGTATTCGACATGAGTGGTTGGCCACTCAGTGTTCGCTGAATAAGGCATCTCTTATCGGATCTTTGGACGTGTATTGAGTTTATGAACTCCTGGTAGGTAAAACAAAAGCAAAACGCATTTACTTTTAGACCCGTTGCAACAATATCCAATCAATATTGTGTACATAGAAAGGTCTTGTAATGGCATCCAGCAAGCGAAGACAATATTAGAACAATATCATCTCGTTTCACAAAGAGGCAATAGCGTTCATAAAATAGAAGACTGAATTGAAAGAAGCTTTTCTAAACTCACTACTCGTATAAGTAACCGATTCTGAATTGGGACTCCAAGCGTACAGTTTCAATTTAAAGATGGGAAAACCTTTCAAAGACGTCTGTACAATTTGCATTTTGTAACAAGTCTATAAGTTCAGTAAAGCTCCTAGCTGTCACGTGTCGCCGACTGTTCAGCAGGCAGATTACAGCCGAGGTTTCCCACATCGCTGAATGTATATTAGAAACAGAATAACTGAATTTACATTTTCAAGCGATTCCAGCATTTAATATGAGACCACAGGTTGACGATGAATGGCGCCCCGAAAAATAAAAGGGCAAAGGGTAATCTGCATGTGTGGCACGCGTATTCCGTTTGAAGATAAACGACCCTATATCGAATTCAATCCAATCTACTTGTTTCATCGGTACGGTTCATCGAAAAAAATCAAGGTTCCGCTGAGTTATTTGGCGGGTTATCCTTTACAAATGAAGGGTGGCAGTCGTGGGAATTATACTAAAAAAGTTTTTGTAGGAGTCATGAATGTTGTTCGAACAGATAGCTTCGCAATTAACTTTTCTGAATCATGCACTGTTTTTAAAGTTCATTAACTTGTTGAAACATGCTTACAAAAAACATAACACAAAAGCCAATCAATTGGGTACGTGGTCATTTATTTGCTAAAGCTGTATATTGTGCCCTAATCGTCAAGAGACAATACATTTAAAGTAATCTTTGTACCAAACTTAATAAAGTTTGTATGTTTCACCGTTTTTCTTACTTTATACTCGTATACAACACGTGCAGATCTACTCGAGAATTGCTGATTCCTAAAAGGATTTTTAAATTCGCACACATCACCCAGCGAGCTGCGTGTGATGGGGCTCAAATCGAAATGGATTCCAATCGGCTCACGTGAGGTTGATGAATAGGGACATTTCCCTGGAACCATAGAATAATATTCAAAGACAGAAGGGACAACGCAATGGTAAGAAAATATTGAATGCCGAGATAACTGGTTGAGGGAAATGGAAGATTAGCATAAAATACGGGACATAAATCATCATCAAGGAAGATAAAGAAACACGCTCTCAATTTACAGTAGCTTGCACCAAAATACAGTAGGTACAGTCAGCATCACCAACTGGTAACCCCCCTAATATGGCGGTTTAAACTAGCTAATCTCGATCAGGGTTTTTTTTGCCATCTCGAAATGGCACTAACCTATATTAACTGTTGCTTTTATAATGCAACACTATTTATTTCTTACGATTTATTTAACAAAATTGAAAATTAAAACCAAAAAAATATGAAATTTTTTATCAATATCGATCAGTTGGTACTGTACAATGTAAATTTCACAATCTTTAAACGATAAAAAGACCCACTTGGTTTCAAAAGAAGACCAGAGGGACGTAAAAATTATGACGTGTGGATTCTATACACTCTTAAAAAGTCTCACTACACTATTGGCTGCAAAGCTCTATGTGTCCCAACTTTATGGTCCAAGTTTTGGTTGATTTATTCGTTTATTTCCGGTTGATGCAGAAGTTGACTTTCAGCCTTTCAGCGTCGGTTTGGTTTGGAAATTGGGAAAAACTTTCGGACAAATATATCGGGTCTGATTAATTGGAACCCAAACAACTTTCAGTATTGTTTTGAGGTAGTTAAAGTTCAGTAAGGCTTTGGTTTTTGATAGGAACATGGTTTGTGTGGTGTTGTTTTCAAATTATTTATAATGCAAGGTATGTGAACCTATCATACCCATGGATCTTCTGGTCTGTAGTATAACCGAACCCTTACTTTTTTTCTGAGAAAACCTGACTGTACATAAAAGAAAGTTACATGAATATGAAATAAATTATACATCAAGGTCTAATTAGGTAATATTCGATTCCAGATTTCACTATGAGCAATCCAATGACAAAGTTTGACCATGGTATTCATTTCTAACATCCCGAATTCCCGATACAATAAAAAGTGAATATTTTTAATTAATATAAGTATACAGTTTTGCATCTCAATTGCATCGCTCCATTTTATTTCCATCCACATTTAATTGCTCTGCCGTTAAAAATTTTACGAGCCTCAAATATCTTTCTTTTATTATCTTTTTATGACGAGACGACAGTTTTAATTAAAGCCGGATGCAGAGATGTAATTAATTACACAAATCCTGACGAGTTCTCGTATTTCTCATGTGCTTAAACTTTTAAGAGTGCGTATGAAAAACATAAAAACATACCTGGGACACTCGACAAAACTCCATACAAACGCCAAAGAATAATGACATACTTCGTCTGTACGGGGCGGAGAGTGTCCAATGTCCATATTATACGTATTATTTAGTTTAGAGATTTTTTTCTAAAACGAAATATGTGATTGATAATGAAGGTTTCCTCTTTATTTTCCAAAACTTGCGCTTCTATGCGAGGTTACACGTTGTCAATAGAATACATTTAGGCTGAGCGCAGACTTGAGTCACGATAGTTTTAAGACAGACTATTGCTTTACAAAATTTATGAAGATGCGCAAACTTCAAACAAAACGTCTCATAGACAAAATTGTCTAATACCTAAAAGAACTGCACGGCGACAAGTCTGACTAACGATTGTCGGCTTCCCTTTTGTATGTATGCGGGCGCGCACATCAAAGACAAAACAGTCTAGTGACGTACCCCCCTCTCTTTTAGTCCCGTCCGAGCGTTCAGAGAGTAAACACGTCGCATCATGTTTACAGATGAAGAACTCGTAGAAAAATTAATTGACGAGGTTGAAAAGAGGCCTGTACTTTTTAATAAAATGTGTAAGGAATATTCTGATGTCAATTTAAAAAAAAGCAAATGGGATGAGGTTACAATGCAACTAGTCGGTGCTGTGAGGTGGGGAGAAATGACGGCTGAAGAAAAGACAAATTCATGTAAGTATACTCGTAATTGCCTTTATTAATTATATTATTATGTACGCATATATTTACTATATTTTATCATATTGCCACGGCAATGAACCTTGGGTGCTCACAAAATAACTACACAAATACTGTCTAATATCATTTCCAGATGACATAGCAGAGTTATTACTGTTATAATCAGTCAGTGGACAATCGTAAACGGTATCTTTAAACTCTATTCCGTCATGATCACGAACGTAATTATGAAGAATACAACAAGCTTTGATTATGCTGTCACAAAATTCCCTGTTAACGTCTAAAGGTCTGTGTAAAATACGCCATTTATTAGCTAAGATGCCGAAAGTACATTCGACGTATCGGCGAGCTCTTGTGAGGCGGTAATTAAATACTTTCTTAACTATGTTCAAATCTCTTTTAGCGTAAGGCCGCAATATGTTTTTGGATAGTCCAAATGCTTCATCACCGATTACATAATATGGCAGAACCCGACCACTTTCATCGCCTGGCAGCGTATTTCCTGATGGAATGTTCAAAGTCCCCTGTTCTAACCGTTTTCCCATATTAGAATTCTTAAAAATCGTTGAATCTGATGAGGATCCATATGAACCGATGTCTACAAATACGAATTTGTAATCAGCATCTACCCATGCCATCAATACCACCGAAAAGTATTTTTTATAATTAAAGTCTTCCGAGCCTGCATTATTGGGTTTTTCTATCCTGATATGCTTTCCGTCTATGGCCCCAATAACATTAGGAAAACCAGCTCTAATATTGAACTGTTTCGCTATTTTTATCCAATCCTCATTAGTTTTTTCAGCCATGTACAAAGGCTGTAAAACACACCATAGCTTGTCGCATGTCACCTTTATTATACTTCTTAATGTTGACGGTGCAATGAGATATTCAAGTGAGAGGTCATAAAAACTTTGTTGTGCTGCTAAATATCTGAAACAAACAATTTTATTTTATCATTTCAGGTAAGGAAACACAAAAGCGCTGGCTAAATCTACGGAATTGTTTTTCTAGAGAATTAAGATTACAACGAGAAACCAAGTCGGGGCAGAGCGCTAAGAAAAGACGAACCTATTTATACTTTGAACGGCTGATGTTTCTATTGCCTACCATAGATCCAAGGGAAACTGCAAGTAACATAAGTAATGATAGCGAAGATGGTGAAGGGACTGATTCTTCAAATACCGAGCGAGTGCGCCCTCCACGTCCTTCACCTAACAATAATTCATTTGAACAGTCTCTATTAAATGTGTTAGAGAGAAAAAATCTTATTGACCAGAATAAGACAAATGATGAAGATCACAACTTTGCGTTGTCGCTAGTACCCATGTTGCAACGACTTAGTGCTTATGATAAAATAGATGCAAAAATGCAAATTTTAAATATATTTAAAGAAAAATGTGCCCCACAACCTGAATTGCGAAGAATACGTATAATAAACCAGCAAATAGTACCTCCAAAGACGATGACCAATCCATGGGGAGGAGCACCGCCAGCGATCTCGCCCGGGCCTTCTCAAATACAACATGTTAGAGACCAAATGCAGGGACCATCTCAAGCACATGTATATTCACCTCCGCCAGCGGTCTCGCCTGGGCCTTCTCACATACAACAGGCATTACCTGAAGACCGGATGCAGCCAACTCCGAGTACTTCTTGCGATAATAACGACTCTGCCCAAAACTATTACTCTAACTTTGTAGATGATTATGAATAGGTAAATTTGATTTTTTTACTATAAAAGGCCCCAAAAAGTGAATTATTTGGTAAGTAATTCGTATAAAATTTAATTACGAATTACTTACCTATGTAAGTAGGTACTATACCAAATTAATACTACCTATTTTTGTTGAAAACTTTGTACTGATGATTTTTTTTTATTACTGGTAATTATCTGTGTTACTAATTAAGAATTAAAATGATTATTGTGAGAGAATTGTAAGATTGATTAAACGTACTACCTTCTTTAAGTAAGTTAGTTTTACTTACCTCAACGTCACTGCTAGTCGCTCAGGAGCAGGTATAGCTTTGCGAAAACTTGTATCTTGATATGTAATGTAAGGCTCCATCAATTTCAGAAGATTATCAAAAGTTGACACGTTCATTCGGAAATACTTGAAAAAGTTCATGGGGTGTTGTCTTAATTTATAAAACAGTGTATAAAATTTTCCTTTTATCAGTCTTTCACTATAAATGGGATGCACCCAATATTTACGTCTGCGTCGTTTTGCAAGGGAACGCGTAACTAGGACGCTTAATACAACAGTATCGATGAAGTCCATTTTGATACTGAAAAAGAATTGACACAGACGGTGCGCGATGTCGTAATAGACAAAACAGTTTCGTTTTAGGTGTGCGACGTGTCGTAGACAAAACAGTTTTGTTTTCGTTTTAAGGCAGACTTGTCTATGTGAGGAAAGTCTGTCTCAAAACTGTCATGACTCAAGTCTGCGCTCAGCCTTACAGGACAACTAAATTTTGCGTGAAAAAGTATCCTAAAAACGTTTCGTAAACTTTTCCGGTCGTGCCAAGATACAAAGCTAAATAATCTATTAAAATACTAAGATACTCTCGCTGGAAACCACACCATAAACACTCCTGCTAAATATAATGCTTGTAAATAAAGCCTTTAGCAAGGGGCGGATCGAGCTCGTAAAGAGGCATTATTATATTAATTTCACAATACAACGCCTGTGGAAGCCGGCTGGCTGCTAGACAGTTTATTGCGATAGGCTCCGATACCATGCTAGATAGAATGCACAATCATTCTATATCAACGAAACAACTGCTATGAAAATTCGAATCGAATATCTCTAAATAAATGTGTAGCTACAATTTAGAAAAAAAAGAGCGTGAATCTACGCTCTATTACCGCGTATTTTTTACTTACTCTCTGATTGGTAGTAAATTATTTTGGGAGACAATTTTATACAATAAACACATTCAGATTGGCATTTTGTTAACTCTATTTTAAGCTAATTTACATATTCTTAGGTATACTCTGTAACTTTATAATTACCAATTACCGTGTTTATTTGTATGATAATTTTCAAAGTGCATTTGGGCATTTGGGTGACCAAATTGAACATCAACAACAAACACACAGCTTCTATCTTAGTAGTATCGTAATTGATTGTATTGTCTCTGATAGACCATTTAAAGGACACTTTCAGGTTGAAAGCCTGGAAGACACCATAAAGACCACCTGATGACGAAGTAAAGTATCGACCCGCAGAGGTCGCCGTCCTATGATTGCTTCAACGGCATTGTGAATTCAAGTGATTGCACTTAATGACGGGTTGTTTGAGCGAGCTATGATGTTGTAAATTGTCAGAACAAATTGATAGAATATTTTAATCAGTTGATTATGGGGAATGAGCGGGAACGAAGAAGACTGGTGGAAAACAATGGCAGTTTTTTTCCTCTTCGTGAAACGACGCGGTAATCAAAATGTCTTAATTTTTGGTGATGAGTTTATGAAACCAAATATTTTATAAGTTACAATTTTGTAAAATTATGTCTTATGATGCATGGGATTAGTACAGGATCGAGTTGGATGGCATAAAAAAAGGGATATGGCCAGCAGTAGACTAGACCGTGGATGATGATGATGTCATAAGTACATCAACAAAGTATTGATGTAAATAGGTACAATTGACCAGAACACCTACTCCGTTAATCCCACTCATATAATAAAGCTGAAAGTTTGTGAGTTGGTTTAGATGTTTGTATGTGTGTGTTTCAATCACCTAAACCAGTGAATCGATTTGGATGAAACTTGAAATAGGCGTAGATAGTGACCTGGAATAGCATAAAGGCTATTCAAAATGTTGGTACCACGCGGGCGAAGCCTCATCAAACTTCATACCACTACTTTATACCACTTGCAAAATGGAATAATCTTTTGATGCTCCAACCAAAAGTGAGGCATAAAAAGAATCAAACTAAAAGCAGAAATACCGAATGCAATTTAGAATTTCAGCACTTTTACGCTCTTGTGGCCAACTTCCCGCCAAATGTTGACCACCAACTCGGAACGTCGACAGAACAGATTTTGCAGTCTGAAATTCTTAGAAATAAACGAATTAGGTTACCAGTGATGTTTTTCCTCGAATTTTATATCGAATTGTGTTAATAATAGGACATGTTATGAAGAGGGAAGAGTTTAATGTAGCTTGGAGATGAAAGAAAAAACTAGTTAAAATGTTAAATATCTAATATAAGTGCCGAACCACATTTGACGCTTCCTGAGTCGCATAATTTAATAAGTGATTGCAGTAAGTGTCCTTAAAACGACTCTTTTGGATCTTTGTCACTATAGAGATTCACAAGTCATTTTTATCAGCACAACTGAACCAACTCCACTGCGACTCTGAGTGTGTGATAAAGATTCAAACGAGTCGTTTTAATGAAGAAGACTACAATCACTATTCAAATAGGTACGCGACGCAAAATGCGCTGTTCTGTTCCGGCACTAATAGTGTTTACAAAACTTTTTTTTGTTCTGATCATAAAATAGGTAATATTTATTTACCATGTAACATAGTAAACATTTGAGATGTTTAAACATCTAGACAAAACACCTATACGCTATCGTGAAGCTCTTATGTAACAAACCAGTCTATTCCGTTTGCGCTTTACAAGAACATTTAATACAAGCCCAAGTGTGACTTTACTTGTATACCTGATACAGCAAACACGAGGCATAACTTTCACACATTTGCTATGAAATGCGAAGCCTGTATAGAGTCGTAACGAGTAGCAGTTTGGCCGGATACTAAAATTCGTTTAACTGACAGAAAAGCCGGATATTCGGCTTCAATCTTAGGATCTAAAAAGGATTCAGAAAATACAAACATATCAACTTACCTGATAGAAGAGTACTTGGAATGAATGTAGATGGACCGAGTAGAGGTAGGCCGAAGAAGAGATGGATGGATTGTGTTAAAAATGATATGAGTAAGAAAGGAGCGAGTGCTGAGATGACGGCTGATAGAGGGAAATGGAAGAGGAATACATGTTGTGCCGACCCCACATAGAGTAGGACAAGGGCAAGAAGACGATGATCAATGCTTTAACTTGACTTGCGTAAAGGTACTCAAGGGCACACAAAGGCATATGTACTTGCAAGTAAAGGCTCTAAGGGTCATAATTATTTACATTTGTAAGTATAGTAATCGTTTTTATGTTATCCATTTAACGGCATCATAAAAACATGATTCAATCACGTAAAACACAAACAGCTAGATGGCCGGATACCGGATCGCAAACGAATATCATTGCACCTCTAGTCTATTATTAGGTCAACGGCCGAGCTCTAGGCTCAAGCTTTGCTTCAAGGTTTATGTAATAACTAGATATCCGATGCAAATGACTCACGATGAATCTTTGGATGAATGAAAGTTGTTTCTTTGGAGCGTTTCGATTTTTGTAAGCATATGAGTAGTAGTAGCCTAGGCCCGTAAAACCTGCCTGCCTACAATGATTATACTACAGTTACATCTTGAGTTTAGGCAAAATATTTTATACTAGCTGTCCGTCGCGGTGGTACTAGAGGTCCCTCGGGAAAAATTATATCCCGGGATAAAATATAGCCTATGTTCATCAGGGATAATGCAAGACTCTAATGGTTAAAGAATTTTTCAAATAGGTACAGTAGTTACGGAGCCTATTCAATTTAAACAAATAAAACATACAAACAAACAAATCTTTCCTCTTTATAATATTAGTGTAGCGACATAAAACTCAAAATTGTCTAAAATTGTGTTATTTATTTTATTCTATTTTACAGTAGAGAAACGATGGTCATGACTTTATGATTATCTGGTAGAAATATAGGTTTGACACGCGCTTTGCTACTAAAAAAAGTTTGAAGTACCCCTTTTGGCATGCGGGACGAATATGGACAAATATTATCGTGTAGGACGAAAGAAGACTTTAATCGCGTGGGCCGAAACACCGGGACGAATATGGCATAAATCACCTGTGGTAAAAATAGCGTAAACGAAAAACGCAAAAAAACCTATTCCGTTATTTTACATTGCAATCTGCATTTTCCTAACAAAAGATATTGCAGAAAAGACATTGCAGACCTCAGATGCAGGTGCCGTGCCCATAATACCGTACAAGAGTTTTAGCACCGATACTTACACGAAACTGCAAACCGTTATACCAGTGGAATAGGACAATGCATTTTAGACCTTATTGCATTGAAATAGTGTTCGTTGTCAGAGAATATAGTGTTGCGCCGAATTTGTTTATGGTCAATGGAGCGTTGTGCAAAATTGAATAGATGTAACTCATTACCTGAATTTTATTATTTTAATGTATGTACAATTCTATAAAAGCTTTTCTCAGCAGTTAATATTTATCTAAGTGAATATTTACACATTTTATCACTACTTCTTAGACCCCTCGCAGACTACAGACTTTCTATCGGCCGATAGTTGAGACGGGCTATACTTCTCCATACTCATTACAAGCCGAAGTATATTCCGTCTCAACTATCGGCCCATAGAAAGTCTGTAGTTTGCGAGGGGTCTTGTATCTAGTAGTTTGCATAATCAATAAAATACTCGTTATTTGCTATTAAAATAACATTATAATACCATAAAATTGAATTTTATATTACTCTGCAATTTAATAATGAAAAATCATAAAAACATAATTATTCACACTACTCATTTAATAATCAACAAATTGAAACGCTTTGGAGCTTACCATAAACGATTTTAATGAAGCCCTAATTAAGCAATTAGCAGAAAATTAATACAACTTTCGATAAGTAGGTTACGTTTGTTATTACACGGCACTCAAACAATTAAAAGTTTTGGATAGTTCGAGAGATGATTGCACGCTTCTTATCTGATGTTAATACATTTTGAATAGATTTACGCGCCTCTCAATCTCTACTTTAAACTCGGAATATTCCAACTAAATAATGAATGAGACTCGTCCGAGTCAAACACCATTTATTTAGTTGGACCCCTGGGATCACTTAGAATAGTCTCAAAGTCAAAGTCAAAAAGCATTTATACAGTAGGACTGGGATCACTTTGAATCGTCTTAAAATTAGGTGAACTAGGTCTGACGATGTACTTTACCTATGCGACCAATACCATGAAGACCAAGGGCAAGTGAGGCGTAGTTTTTCTTAGGTGATCCATATTAATCTCTAGCTCTCGGCCTTGTCAAAACCACTGGGAACGAGTTTGTTAGAATTGTTCGTAATATTTGAAGCTTGATGTATAAAGCTTCGTACTAATACTTTCCACTACGCGACTACGCGTTCCAGGCTACTCACACGTTCCAAGGCTCGCGCGAGTCGATGTAAAATGTCAAAATGAATACGATTTTGACGGCTCGCGCGATCCCTAGAACGCGTAGTCCGTACAAGGCTTTACGGGTACGCCTGGATGCTGCACACGTTTCAAATCATCGGAAGATTCCGATGAAGGGGTGAAAGTTAGGTAATGTGTAAAATGGAATCATAGTGGTTCCTCTGTCATTTAAAAATGTTATATGCCAAGTTAGCAAGAGATGGGTCAAGCATAGGTAGATGTTGGCAATGGTAACCAAAAAGTACTTTACAACCTAAGTTGGGTGGATAGATTGGTTGGTGGATAGTTGTTGCTACATTACGATGTTTATGAAAGAGGTAGCGTATATGCCTTTGATTAGCGCATAGGCTATTTAGTTATTTAGGCTAGTATTTTTGAAGCTTCGCGAGTTATGTCTTTGACCAGAATTGACCACTTTTTATTTATTGATTTTTTACGAGTAGATTACTAATAGAAACAAATATAAGCTTAATATAAATCAAATAACAAAACAAATTATATTACAGCGCCAAGGTTCATTTCAAAATTAATTAGCTAGCGACAAAAGTAAAATATTTGAAGAACTTAGGCAAATTCGTTTGATCTAAACGACATTGTATTACAATTTGTCGACGCGTAAATGCTGATCGTTAGCAATGTCTTTGATCCCCCCTCTTCATGGTAGTAGAACGTATCAGTTAGACAATGCTTTGAATTATATTGCCCGTTTTATTTGAATTTTCGATGAAAAGATACATAAGGTTCGGAAATCCTAAAGCTGCGTACAGACTACGCGTTCCAGGGTATGCGCTCACGCGTACCAATGAACGCGTAGCCTGCGGCAACGCGTATACTTTGCATTTTGACATCTTACATCCACTAGCGCGAGCCTTAAACGCGTAGTCCGTGAACTTGCGCGTAACCGGCACGCTTTTACAAATAATGTAATGATATCGTTAATATGGCATCAAAAACATCACTTTGCAACTGTCAATTGATTTCTTACAAAATATGCCAAATTGTGTCTGATCTTGCCTCTGACTATCTTCAAATAATGTTAGTTCATTATTATTATATAACCACCTACAGTTTCTGTCTGACACGTACTTACAGGATACATAAAACTTATAAAACTATAAATTTATTGCAAATTTTACTTTTTATAAAATGTTTATTATGCTACGTACGGACTACACGTTCCAAGGCTCGCGCGAGTCGATGTAACATATCAAAATGTAAACGATTTTGACGACTCGCGCGAACCTGAAACCCCTAAACGCGTAACCTGGAACGCGTAGTCCGTTCAAGACTTTACTCGTATATTATTTGAGCCATTTTAGGGCCTGTGACAAACGGACGGAATGAGCTTTAGTAATAAACTTGGGGTAATCCTTTTAATACGAAACCCTGAAAAGCACGAGCGCTTTTAAGATCCCGTTTATCAAGAGTCCAAGGCCATAGAATAAATAATACTAGCAAGGCCAAGTAACGGGACTGACCAGTCTCCATAGAAACCTTATAAACTGCACCCAGGATCAACGCAACTTCAACCTTCAAGAGTTTGAAATAGAGCTTTTTCTTTACCTCATTTATTGCATGCTACCTGTAATCGAGATTCCATATAATTTTCAATTCAATAGCTTTTATAATAAAGTTTAAATTAAGCGCGAAGATAGACAAGGTATACTATTATTACTAGGACTGAACTTAATTTGTTATTTAAATCCAATTAGTAAGGTGCATTAATAGATGTGTGCAGCAATGTTTAATTTATTGTTATGAGTTTAGCTTTGGATAGGCATTTGTAATAACATTTCTTGATCAATGCTACTAATATAATTTTTATGTAAGTTGAAGATAATGAAACTGTCTAATCAAGAATTATTTATTCGGTTTTATAATTTCGAGATTATTTTTCTTGTCGGAATCAGTAGTGATGGGAAAGGATTGGAAATGTCTCAAAAAAGGCTCGCTTAAAAGATATTAGGAGTTTATCGATAACTAACAAATATTTATTCTTTATGATGTTAAGTACACCTAACACCTACCTATTAACGTTTTAAAAATAGTAAAAATATACTTAGTGAAACTAGTGTTCCCTATATAATTGGACTACAACTACATTTAATAGCTCGGCACATACAGACAATACTCTTCAGTTACAGATTTAATCTGCTTTGTTTCAATACCGAAATGAAGTAGAGTCGGTTAAAGACGGCAATAAGCGAGAGAGGTTCGTTATCTCAGACAGCACACGTCTGAATGGGCCGTATTCGACGCCAGAAGCATTTGAGTATTGCCCCCCTTAATTACAGCCGAGGTGGAGTGCTCTGAGTCCTTTGTTCCATATCACGAAGGCGAGTTGATATTTGCTGTCTGTAGATTGGTGTCTGTGTGCGTCAGCGATACTGAGCGCTCATTCGTCCATGGAGCGTTCCAACGCTTACGCACACAGAAACAACGTGCATGTGCATCTTCACACACAATGAAGACTAACCCGCTATCGTGAGATGGAACCACTGCACAATGCTTGGTTTGAGGGCGATTGTTCTTGCTCAAACGCTCGGCGGAAATGCGACGGTTGACTTTGAGATTTTCTTTTTTTTTGTTCACGTTCGTGGATGTTTGTTTGTGTACCGTAATGGGCGGTAAAATCTTGCATACATTCGTGAATGCACCTACAGACTGAACGTTAGGTAGCAAGGCACAGGCAACATCTAACTGGTTTCCTCACGATGTGTCTTTCACTAGAAATTCAATCCTTTGAATGGAAATTTGAAGAAATAATCCCTCGGCTGAACGCCTTAATATAATAACAGTTCCAAAATATCAGATACTACCGATATTGCTTTAGACACAAAGAAAATACACAAACGTCTCCCATTGTGTTAAGCAATTTCGTGTGAAAATCTCATAAGGGGGTGAGCCTACAAAGGAAAGAGGGTAAGACCGCATTCATCCCTTACATGAACTAACAAGGGGAATTTTCTATAGGTGCACATAAGCGAGACATGAAAGTGATAATCACAAAGAAAATTAAGCTCTCGTGTATAGCTTGCTTACATTAATCGTCTAAGCTTGCACGGTCACAAGATAGATGAATGATATGACCGATGGGTATAACAATTTTAACTCTTGGAGAGTATGTCGGTAGAGTTGTTCAGTACCTCATATGAACGTATAAGATTTTTTGATCTATACAGACCAGTTGCATAGAGATATTCTACATGACGTTTAAGTTACAATGGTATGAATATGAATAAACCAAAGTTCTTATAACTTGCGCAAAAACTTGTGTAAATGAACAACTTAAACAATAAATTACAGCATGTATTTTACTATCTTACCGTTTGCGAAATGGAAAATGGTTTTATTCAGAATATCGGACATGAAAATTTTATATGACTGAATATTCATTTAGGGACCTAATTACATTTTAGCTTTGATTATTACTATGTACAGAGTAAGTTCTAGAAACTCATATCAATTGTACATACATATTGGTTCTTGTTGTAAATAGAATGCAACATTCGATGTAGATTAAGAAACTTTGTGGGACCAATAAAACAACAATTTAAAGCAAATGTTTCGGAGAATTTTCCAAGTTTTCGTTTTCTTTCGCCGTATGTTGTCTATAAATGAAAGTTAATATCAGTTGTTATAAAGAAAGTTCTAAAACAATGTAACTAAGTTTTTGAAGCTTAATAAAGTTGGCGTGTAAATCATCTTTGAACTCACCAACTTTCAAAGATTATACAAATTTTTATGAAAATAATTCGTATGAAATTGTTTCTAAGCTAATTAGCACTTATTATAGAACCCAAACTCCGAGTAAATAAAATTGATAACTGCGTCTAACATACATACATACATAAAGTCACGCCTCATTCCCAAAGGGGTAGGCAGAGAATCTAACATCCATGAAAAAAATAAAAACCAAGAAGGATCATAGTACGATAGACATTCTATCAGATGTTTATGAAATAAGCGTCAGAGTTCCAATATGTGAGAAATACACATTTAATTTCCTTGTTTTATTTACTGTTGACTGTGTATTTCATACACACTGTTAAAACGTGAAACCGTTCGGGGAATGTTTTCATACCTGCTAAAATGTGACTCCCTGCCGGGGAATGTATTTTGTCTGTATTTCCAGAACAGTACCACAGTACCTACAGCCACCGGTGTCTGTAAATCGAGAATCAATAAGCGTGCCCCATCTTAGACCTCACTAAAAACTCCGTCACTAGATTTGGCCAGTTGGCCACTACTCATACGATCGTACTTTGGCATAGCATCAGGCAGAGGGTGGTCAAACGCAAATGTAATTTTTTATCTTTTGTCTTAACTGGGCATGCGCCTGTCATGCGGCTTCAGTCATTATCTCATCCATCTCTATGAGAATGGATTGAATTGCCTCAAGGCACTTAGCAGATTTCGGTTTCGCATCTATTGTGATATTGGATGCATTGTCCACTGAATGCGGGAAATCCTAACCACCCAGCTTAACTAGACTCTTTCACCCATTGCACAAAGTTTACCCAACAGGTCTGTCTAAACTGGTCGGACTATGGTGTGTAATTTGTCCAATCATCGCTCACAGTTGAAGATTTATTTAACGCCAGTATAATGTTCCTGTAAAACGCGTGTTATAGGCAATATCGCTTTTATCGTCATATTATATTTTACGGTGAATTTAGTTTTTATGATAGTGACGAAGTGGATGAGATATAAAATGAGGGTCAGTTCGGTATTATCGGACGTCGGTACATACATAACCGGATTGATATCTTACTGAAAGGTAGGCAGAGGACTGTTAGCTTCGCAATAAACGGACTTTAGCAAGAACATACCTGAAATTAATTGATCACTAAGTTTTTTGTTATGACTAAATAAATTTTAATGATTTTGGTGTATCGTTACAAAGCGTACCATTTGAATTTCAGATAATACTTTCATAGTTGGCAATAGTTGCAATAGTTTTATAGAATTTAATGCAACCATTTTTCTTTAACCGATTTAATAAATTGAATAGCAAAATAATAGCAGTTTTGGCATGCTTTAGGTAATAAATATAACACGGTTGAGCAGTTCCCAAATATAGGTGACATTCGTGCCAGAATTCCAATAACAAAATAATTAATTACTATGATAATACTGACAGAAACACATAAAAAAAAGTATTCAGTGGCCATAAAATAAGCCACCGAAAAAAACATGATAAAATAGTAAAATTATTGAGATCAAAAAACAATATCACAAACTTAAAAAAAATAGTAATAACCGAGATAAAAGTTTAATTTTCTCAAATACAAGACTTACTTTAGCAAAAACTTCTATCAAACTATCTAATCGAAAATTTCTAAGACCAATTTTGCGTAGATGCTCTAGATTTCTTACACTTTCAATAAATCTTTTGCAAGAGCTCTGCATTTCGTCGAAATTCCTTTCATAAGTGTACTACAAAAAGTCCTTGCGACCGCACTTGCGGCAAATACACCAAAAATACCTTGAACGAGATTTTTGCACGAGGGTTTTTGCAAGGGCCCTTACGCAGTCAAGAGCTGGTTCACCAAGGGTCGCGTGACAAATTCTCTGTTATGAATTCTTGATATAAGTGTTTATTGAGAAAGCATTTGCGGAACCCTAAGATCTTGAGATGTTTCGCTGTTGCTAGAAGAAACAATTTTGTAGAGCTTTCCTCACTTGGCTCGGGTTTAGTGGGGATTATTTTAGAGAGGTTTTTGTTGAATGTTTAGCTACTAAGCTGAATGCTTATTTGAATGATGTCGAAACAGGAAAACCTATTTTTAGAGAAAAAATATTAACAGCCTGAGATTGTGTTAGCTCAACGTTGGAATCGCGCGCGACAGTAAATACTATTTGAACAGACAGATCCACCACCGATTCCATTTAAAAATAAGATGACACATCAAATGAAGGCACTTAGCAAGATCTTAATCCTAGAGGAGCCGTGATATTCCCATTAATTCGTTCTCGACAGAAATGTCAAACGGTCGTTCGCACAAATAGCCGAACGAGGGTCGGCACAGGAAATGAAACGATGCCTCCGGAAGGATCGCACATCGATTCCTAACACAGTTTGCATACTCAAATTCAATCGGAGACTCAGATGAGCAGGAATAGGATAATATATTAAGTATTCTGAACTAATCTTTTGCTTGTTGAAAGCGCCTGGAGGTTCTTATTGGTCTTTAACCAGTACAGACCTATCATGAAACTTGCCAATACACCAATATTTTTTTGGTGAAACCATTGTACCGCTACTCCTACCTGTTCCTGTCACAATAAACTTTATCTTATCTAATGTTATTATACAGTAGGGGCACCAAAACGACAAGATACTGTGAAGATCAAATTATATAGTAGCAGTATATCGATAGTGATTAAGCTCTAATATTAACACGGTTCTCGCCATATCATCTGTATAATACCTGTTTATTTTTAAATCTCAAAAAAGCAGCCTGAAATATTCTTTCACACGGCGTTCTTCAATAATGCAAGACGCGGTTAGCGAAAGTAGAAACTTTGTGTTCACTAAGAAACTTGACTGAATAATTCAGGTGAGATTTTGAAATTATTTTTGTTTATCAGCAAAAAAACTTCGTTCATATTCATAGCTTAGGTATATTGGAGAACTAGACGTAGGGATAATAGCAGGAAATGGATCATGACTGTGTCCTCAAAGACATTCCTTCAGATCGCGGACATGGGATCATAATAATACAGAAACCGCAGGCACGTTGAGCCTATTCACAGGTAGGTATGGTCTACTGAAGGCAACGTTTTGCATTATGTGAAAAAAGACTAGATCAAGTAAGAAAATGTCTGGTATGGTCGAAAAACTGGGGCACTTATCGAACTTTACTTTAGCAAATAACCTACCAGGGAGCCTCATGACGACAAAAAAAGCCAGATAATTTAAGAGGAGAATGACGAACGGACGCCTAGCATAGGTTAGCTTTCATATTTAATTTGAGTCTACTACGAGTAAAAGTGCAAAACCATGTCTAATTCTACGCTAACTCATATTTATTCAATTTACATGGTTCCCGGCTAAATCAATACATCCTGCAGCAAAACTGCCTAATTCGATTAGCCCATTTTCAATATTTAGGTCGCTTATTCTCTAGAAGCCTTACCAAACCGGGTTTAAAAAAAAATAAGCATTTCCTTGGTGATCGAATAGCCGATTACCGCCTTATGACTTTGCGGTTTCCTGTCTTCGGATCCTACTTAAAAGTGACAATGAGTTCAAACATAACAAGAAACTAGTGCGGTAAAAAATATTTTATTTATCACGTGAATTTTAATATATTTTCTGATGTACCTAACAGTTTGACATGACCGACATGACCTGCTATAGACCCATAGCGTTGATACCTGTGTTTTCAAAAATCTTCGAAAAAGTGTTTTATGATAAAATATATAATTTTTTTGAAACAAATAATATATTTGCAAATGAACAAGTAGGATTTAGGAAAAATAAATCTATAAACTTGGCACTTTATAATTTTCTTAACACAGCAATGGTTAGCCTAGATAACAACACTACGGCTTATGCCCTCTTTATGGATATGACAAAAGCTTTTGATTACGTAGATCACTCAATATTAATAAACAAATTGGAGTCGTACGGAATAAGGGGCAATGTATCTAAACTCCTCAAATCATACTTGTCAGACAGGAAACAAATGACTCAAATAAAAAGAATCTGCTCTAAAACTAAAAGAGAGTTAACCTATACGTCACAATTACGGAATGTTAGTGTTGGAGTACCGCAAGGCAGTGTACTCGGACCTCTGCTTTTTATTAGTTATATTAACGAACTACCTAAAATTGCTAAACATCAAACCATAATGTTCGCTGACGATAGCACAGTTATGTTTACTGGTAAAAATAAGCTGATTGTTGAAAATGACATAAACCATACATTGGGAGATATAATTCAATGGCTTGATTCAATAAATTTAAAAATAAATCTGAGCAAGACTAAACTTATGGTATTCAGAAATAGAGATATCAGAATTGACGAAATAAATATCAATTACTTGGGACACCATATTCAACTCATTGACTCTACAAAGTTTTTAGGTATAGATATTGACTGCAATTTAAGATGGAAATCGCATGTTGAGAGCTTATGTTTAAGAATAAATCAACAATCTTATGCACTTTACATGCTTTCTAAAGTAGCTAATGTTGCAACAGTTGTCACAGCCTATCATGGGTACACAGCTGCTATTCTGAGATATGGAGTTATATTCTGGGGCAACTCAAGTGGCATAGAATCCGTTTTTAAAGCACAAAAGAAATGCGTCAGGGCTATCTGTAAGCTAAAATCAATTGATAGTTGTAAGAGCTACTTTTCTCAATTAAATATTTTAACTTTACCCTGTATATATATTTATGAGTTGGCAATTTTTGTAAAAACAAATGATAATTTATTTAAACATTTTACTAATAAGCGTCATTGTTTAAAAATTCTTTGCCCACCAAATAAGACTGCAATGTTAAACAATAGTGTGTTCTGCATGGCGTCTCGTATTTATAACCACTTACCTCAAGATATAATAGAAATAAATGTAATTGGTATTTTCAAATTAAGATTAAAAGAATTCTTATTGCGAAAGGTTTATTATAGTATCAATGAATATCTCTTGGACAATTTTTTATAACTTGACATACTGAAATATCAATTTGACATCGAATCTTCTGACGCACCATTAAATATTTATAATTATTCTTTTCTTAATATTATGGACTTAAATGTAAAGCTTTTAAAAATGTAATTAGATTTTTTATTTTTTTGTATAAGGTAACATTTTGCATGCTGATAAGCTGAACAAGGCTGTGCATATATCTTTCTCCAGTCATTCTATTGTTAACCCTTGTTTCGCAAAATAAATGAATTTGAATTTGAGTTTCTTAATGCGAAATCTGGCCTTATCAAATCATCATTGGCCTGCCCTTATCCCGCTCATGCGGGGTCGGCATATCATCTCTTCCACTTTCCCCTATCACTCGTCATCTTTGTATCAACTCCCTTCTTTTCCATATGGCCATATCAAATATTGTGGATTAAAAGAGGTCAAACAAAACTTTTTTGATGTTGAACTTAGCCAGATGTTGATGAAGCTATTTGTAATGCAAAATTTCAATCTCCCCGCCATATAAAAGTTGTTTACTCCAAGGCACAGGCTAATCAAAATTTAATCAGCCAACGGAGAAAAAACCGAATGAATTTCGCACGGAAATCATGAAATTCGCAGCTTATGCGGAATTGCGTAGTCTTTCTGGTATACCATAGAATAAAGAAATAGTACTTGCGGATAAAAGTTTTAGTATAGACCATTTTTGTCGAGTATCCCCTTCATACATTTTTATATCAGTCAACTTAGCAAGACTTTGAATATGTTTTGTCTCAAAAAATATTACACCAAAGCAGTTTAATAAAGAAAAGTCACGTCCCGTCTAAGAAGCGTTCATTGATTCCTTTAAGAAAACTAGAATACTTGTAGACAAGATTTCCTGGCCAGGAAGTGCACACGCTAGATGAAACCTACTGCTAATGCAGTAAAGTACATTTTGCTTTGAGCTTAGCTTTGTTGAAAATGCCGAAAATCTCTACAATATAATTTCTGGAAACTTGTAATAGAGAACATCTAAAGGATAATCCGGGTCCGCAATTTGTCAAGCTCCTCTAGAGTGGCCATTACGTACGTTCATATACCGTACTTACATGAGTGTAACTTTTGTTAGTAAACAGCAGGAAAAGTCATTGTTTCTTGTAGGTAGTAGATATATTACAGATATTATGAGGAGTTTCATTATTCGATGGCAACTGTGAGTAAGTACTTAAATAGCGCTCAAAGATGTTTTAGTACTCCATTTTGGAACCAATAAGAAAAAGCACAATTTTACCGTACCAATACAGCCTATTATAGAAATGAGAGTAAAAAGTGATACAACATGTTCTATTGTATGATCTACAAATATTTGTCTCGGGTCTGGGTGTTTCTATGTATAATAAGTATTTATTTACAAACAAAAAGTATATAAGAAGTATATCAGTCATGTATAGTACCCATAACACAAGCTCTGCTTACTTTGGAGCTAGATGATGCTGTGTGGAAAGTCCAGCTTTATTTAATTATTTAATTTAACAGCGAAAAATGAAAAACGATAGCGCAATATAATCTTTCCAAAAACTACCCTCACACAAGGAAGAACGCGAAAAACATTAACTTATTTGAAGAACATCAATAAAATAAAAGCTTTGATGAATGGGCTGATTGACATGCCTTTGTTCAACCCTTTACCGGAGAATATCGAATATTACGTACCCTTACTACGACTTACTTTGAGCTCTCAAAGAATTAGGTAAGTAGGTAATGCAGCTACCGGATAACGAAATAAGTGGATAAAGAAATGTTTTTTGTACGAAAGAGGCGTTTCACGGAAAATTGGTTTAAACAGTTCCTTTTGAATGAGATAACTTCATCGTTTTCAGCTATCTTCAGCCTAAAAGGATCGAATCATCAAAATGTTACATCTAATTATTCCATGTTGCATACAACAAATCAGAAGTTTGTATGTTTGTATGCTTGTTTTATTTGACGCTTCATCTACATTTATCTCGAGTCTGGGTGTTTCTATGTATAATATGTATGTATTTACAAACAAAAAAAGTATATAAGTAGTATATCAGTTATCTGGTTCCCATAGTACAAGCTTTGCTTAGTTTGGGGCTAGATGATGCTGTGTGAAATGTCCAGCATTGTTTATTATTTATTTATTTTATTATTTATTTATAGATTAGACCTTGGACAAGACTTGGAATACAAACGCGAGTGAAGCCACGAAAGTGCATAAATATACCAAAACTGAGCACCAAACGCCCTTAAAATTATCATAGCATAGCATGATTTGCGTAAATATTTTGCCAAGATCATGCATAGCTCATGCACGCGATTTTCACTTCCAATCCAATTTCCAACGCTACTTAAATGTAGAGTTTTAGTTAATATTTTTTTTTGCTCTGTAACCCGACTTAATTTGTATCCTTTCTCAACGAAATAAGGTAGAATGTTGATTGATTGATTGCTAAAGGTGTAATTTTGAAAGCAATCAGTGGTAATGCAGGTATGGCGACCGGTTAGGCTGCGTTTACCTGCACGCACCCGGCTTCGAATGAACTTTTTGGTTTAGTTTTTGTGGGGTTTTTTTGACGTGGCACGTCTCATAAAACTGAACTCATCTTGATGGACATAGAGATCAAAGGAGTTTTGATACTTTTTCATAAAAAAAACTTTGATACTGTAAGCCTTAGACCTGTAAGCACAAGGTAAGTATACAATTTAACAGAAAAACTGTTTGGAATGTTTAACCACGTCAAAAGCTGTGGTCGCACCGACACGTACCTACCAGGATAAGGTGAAAAAAAAACGCATAAATCTGTGGCCAGTTTATTTGGCTTGGTGTACGTGAGCTTGTTCCAGATTTTTAAAACATTGCTTAATTCACTCTACTAGTTGTTTCTTTTTGTGTATCTGCTATAAGTAATTTCAAGTTTTTAAAAGTAATTAGTGAGTTCTGGCATTTACTAACGAAGACTAAGATAGTTAAAGGAGATGAGCACATGGTTGATTTACTCTAAAAAATCAGTACAACTTTAGATTTTATCCGATATTCTAAAGTATTTTGTTACAGACTAGTGCCATATTAAATAAAAGTTAGCGAACAATTTCGTATGAAACGAGTCCAATACTAATGGAATAAGAAGAGTTTATCCACAGAACATAAACAACTCTTAAAGTGAAAACCATCCGACCTCAGATTTTATAGTGAATTCCAACCAAGACTACCAACCACTGGCTGGAAAGAAAAAGCTGGTTCACTATCTACACTACTTCAGGGGCTGGTGAATACCCAAAGTGCGGAGCTTCGTTGTCCGTTGTGATCTGGAAGAAATAGCCTCGAGCGATAAGACCGCTGATTGAAGGACTCTATCGAAACCTGGCATATAATTATTTCATGTAAAATTGTGTCCTCAATAAAGTTCTTATCTTATTTATTTATTTATCTATTTTGCAACTTTCCGTAAATTCTTCGGCCCTTACTAATAAACTTGACATACAGTTATGTCATGCATAAACTAAAAATTTGTATGGTTATTCATAGGTTATGCATGACATAGCTTTCTGTAAAGTTTATTAGTACGGGCCTAAATAGGTATTTATATTTCGAACCCTTCTTAGAACTTCATGTTCCGAACTATAGGTACTAAACCTCTGTCTGATTACCTAGTCTAAATCAAAAAAAATCTTGATGAGATCAGAGAGAATAACTGCTATATCTTTTGGATACATATTGACCATATTTTGATTTTGTGAATAAGTTTCAAGTGAATCGCGGCCATTTTTTATCCACCTTGGCTGGTCAGCTCCAGCTTCTAGTACTCTTGAGGGTGAGCGCAATATACTCGGTCGCTTAGTGCCTAGAAATCCTGCCATCATCAGGCCAAATGCCACCTAAGTTTTGCAAACAAGAAACAAAGAAGTAGGTACCTAAATATATGATATTTATAAGTAAATCTCGTGGTTACTTATCTGATTTCGAAGATATACCTATTATGTCATGTGATATTACCCAGCAGTTTCATGTTTAGCTGGATCGAAGGGGACGACGACAATCTTCATTAACGACTGTCTAAAACAAACATCGTGGTTGACTCAAGTCCTTTGTGTACAATGTTACTAAACTTAATCTAACTTACAAACAAAGTCCATTTTTATGTGGTTCTATGACCGTCTGGTGTTGTGTGGAAAACGCATAATAATTATTGTTGGGGTTGGTTTACTAATTGTTTTATTCTGTAAATACAAGGAGACAATTATAAACATTGTCGGGCCTGTCTTAAGCCATGACGGAGGCCTTAAGGTGGCCTGAAAACTCCATCACCAGTGTTGGCCTGACCACTGACTCATACGAACTTATTTACCGTTACTGGGACCATTCGTTCGTTTGATGAATATTCTGATGTTTCCTACCACTATTTCTGAATTCAAGCGCCAATTTTTCAAACGTTAAAACACGGTCTACCCTAGGACCAAATATTTCAAACCGAAAAATTGGCCCTTGAAGTCAGAAATAGTAGTAAGAAGCATCCGAATATTCATCAAACGAACGATACGACCTGAATTAGATACCCAGCTAAGTACGAGTCTCACGAGAGCGAAGGGGGGGTGCCACTGTACGTACATTGAACAATATTCTATGGGCCTTAGATTTAGTATTTTACATCTTGTTACTTATCTATAGTTGCCTTAAATCCCACTGATATAATAAAGCTGAAAATTTGTGAGTTTGTTTTGATGTTTCTATGTTTGTAATTCAATCACGCCTAAACCAGTGAACCGATTTGGATGAAACTTGGAATAGGCGTAGATAGTGACCTGGAATAGCATATAGGCTATTCAAAATGTTGGTATCACGAGGGCGAAGCCGCGCGCAGTAGCTAGTAAATAAATAAGGATATATGTATCGTAAACATTTTAAACGAGAACACAGTAACAAAGCCGTTATTAACTCTAATGTTATGAGAATACATTTTCTAACTTAACTTTAAACTTAATTTTATTATTCAGTTCGGAACCCTCAGGGGTATAATTAAACAGTCGGGAACCAATTTTTCATCATAAATGTACTTTAGACACTTTTATTTCCTTCCAATCGATTTAATACCTTAGGTATCGTTTTATGATCGGACACGGTCGTATGAATGAGGTCTCTGCGATCTGTCGTAAACACAAGTAAAGTCAGCAACAATACAGGGTTATTTGTAAAACACCGGTAACCTCTCAGGACTATGTTACTAACATCTTAGTCAATAACTTTTCGTTCTATTATTATTTTAGTTCAGATTTTCATACAAAAATAAAAATATTTAAATTTTCTTTTCATTTAAACGCTCTAAATGTTACGAAGTCCATGCAGAAGAAAGCGATAGTACTATAGCGAGAGGAGCGGGGTTGGGGCGGCGGCGGCCGAAATTTGTTAAAAAGGACAATGTGTTAAATAGGACAACGAAATCTTGAAGGTTTTTTTTGGTAAATGTATTATGTTTTGTAAAAAGTCATAGAACGAAAGTTGTTGTTTATGATGATAGTAATACAGTCCTGAGAGGTTACCGGTGTTTTACAAATAACCCTGTATACGTTATTACGTAATAAACTTTTATATGTTATTTACTTATTACATAGTTACTTACCTAGAAATCATTTGTTTTGTTGTGTCTTCTTTTAAGCATGTTGATGTTGTGATACCCTCTAATTACGGGAACACTAAGCCCAGGGCTTTGTTTTTGTTTATGAATGTAAACCTGTTGGGTGATCTCAAAATATAAGGTACATACATTGAATATAATATTGAAAATCATAATGAATTATACGGCGTTTTAAGGCCCCTTCCCACCACATACAAACCCATAGTTCTCGGAAAATAAAACTTTCATACATCAGTTCCCAACCACATCCATGTATTGATGTAGAGTCAGGACAAGGAACAAACACTCTCTAGAAGACTCAGTCATAGTCCAAACTAATTGTCTTGCTGACCGTATTTTGAAATACGCCTATGAATATAAAATACAGAATGTGTATTTCAGTTACAAAATGTGTCATATAAAGTTATGTAAACTGGTTTTATAGTTTGGGTTCTAAATTTTATGAGGGATGAAACAATTGGTGATGCAAAACATGTTTTGGACATGCTGAAAGTCACTTAAACTCGATCTAGAGAGAATGTGACCAGTTGAAAGTTTGCAAACTTTGGGATGATGATAATTCTTTTTTTTCATCACTAAAAAAAAAGTAAGTACCGCTTTATTATTTATAAGTACCTGAGAATATTTGTTTACATAAACCTTTTAATGTTCTTAGAAGAAAGACAGCAGGATATCCCGTTTGACCACTACGCTAACTAGCATTTTGTTCCTTGGATAGCTTTACTTCGCCGTAGTCGGACTATCCAAAGCAATATCGTTAGTCCATATAAATCTCCAACAAAGTATTTGCATCAATTTTATTACCCCGTTCTTTAGTACTGCATTCCAGTTGCTCTCCTTTAGTACTGGATACTATTGTTTAATCTGTTTCTGTGTCCGTTTGCTATCAGTTTCCGATCGGCGTTGGCTGCCAATCTGGCTGAAAACAGGTCCGATCGGTCCATTGTCCTGGTAAATTCAATACTTGTATTAGCTAGCGTACTATGCGCTCCGCGGTACTCGTGGTCCCTTGGGAAAAAATATTTTTTTCGGGTTGAAAATTAACATATTTCTGCAAGAAACATCCATCCATGAAAAAGATCACATTCAATTCAATGCAAAGGCCTGATTTTTTTAAAAGCCAATAAAAGCCAGGAATGTCCACAGAATACTGAAATCAGGGGTGATGGAATTAAATGAACCAGTGTATATTGAACAAAGGCCTGTTTTCTGAGTAAACTGTATCCAAAGATGCAAATACAAGGCATATCGACGTCTGAACTCCGGAGGCGACAGCTGCCGGCTATTCGGAACGAAAATTAAAAAATACCAGCCGTTTGCTCACCGGAAAGACTTTGAAATATGATTCCATTCGGTACGGAATGAAGGAATAAATATCGAGAATTCTCGAGATATCGCTGCGAAACATGTGGATGTCTTTTGGAAAATGGCGCACGCGGTTAAAAATTATATTGGAAACACTATACTCATTCTTTCATTCATTCATTCACTCCGGACACTCGACAAAACCTCAAACAAAATAATTGACGAGTTATTGACAGAATTCCTTTTTCAACATTATCTGCCGGTTTTTGCGGAGGACGAGGTAGCACATGAAGGCATTTTACACACACTTATGCATAAAAAAAACAATACACCTTGATTTTTACGCACACTCTTGCAAATCAAGACGTATATGATTGGGAATCGTGTACATTATGGCAGAGGGGAAATACAAGGTAAAGGCTCATCCCGTCTTTATGATCTAAGGACAAAACTCAATACACAGGCTGCACCAGCTGCACCTTGTACCTAATACACACATGTTCCAAAATTAATATTTATTACCTATGTGTACTAATATACAAAATTTAGTAGAATTCCATAAGATTTAAGTCCCACGTTCGCGTAGAAACCGAAGCTTACATTCAGGATATTACCAAGTTTCGCAAACTAACCAAGGCGCCGAAGTTATCATTTTACGACCAGCTATATTACATTAAAACGGCGTACATGAATTCAACAGCAGTTTACTGTCATAACTGGCACGATTTATACGCAAATGCCATACTCATACTGGGAGAGCTTTAAAGTTTCTGGACCGTATGTGTGTTAAGGCTATGTCACTCCCTCCGGTCACTCGACGAACTTCTTGAAAACTTCTTACACAGATGAGAACACTGATAGTGGAAGCAGCCACCTACCGATTTTAAGGACGATGGTCCAACGTGTACCAATGAGTTTTTGAAGTAAAAACTTCTTTAGGCGCGTTGATGTATTGGGAAAAATCTATTGAATTCAGACTGACAGTTTTACCAACACCACCGTCAGCGTCATCTAGTTTTGAACTCCGTAACTACACACGGTAAAGAACCTTTATCACGGCGCTTTCCGCCGCGCGCCCGTTGCCGATTCAAAAAATACACACGTAATTGTTCAAGTTTTCAATTCTGTCAGCACTCCCACTGTGTTTTTTGGTCAAAAATGTTGTACAAACTAATCTTATTTGTACATTTTGTGTGTGAAGATTGCCCAATTGAGTCAAGTGCTAACAATTTAAAAGCTGTGTTATCTGACAGCTGATCATAATTTTGCCTGCATATTGCTCAACTGATTAACCGACCCGACTTGTCCGTCCACTTGTTACCAAAGACCGTGAGACAAAACCCTTAAACGGTCACTGTTACTTGAGAAGCAAATTTAGCCAATCTTGGTCTCTTGAGCCAATTATTAGCATATCCTGCAATTATTATGTAGTCTACTCCATCCTGGATGGTCCTGGTGGCTGATAGGTGAGCGACGTTGATGGTACTCGAAGGGAGCCGGATGTTTTTTATTAAGGGCAAGTACAGGATCAGAGATTTGAAGTCTTTCTGACTTTCTGGTACTGTAGAGTGCCATAAATATTTTGCTCAGCAAACTGTGCTTTGTCAGAATATGCAACCAATAATCAGCCGTCCCTATCCCGCCATCTTTTGAGATCAAATTAGAGAAAGAGAAGCCAGCGCATATGGTTCAATTATTGGTTGAATCATCGCGTTAGGTCGTATTTCTGAAATTGACGAAGATTGCCGAGGCGCACTATATTTGTGGTATTACTGTAGATTCTGTTGTTAGCTCATAAGCTTTATTAAGATTAATAGGTTATTAGGTAGGATGTTTATGTACTGAACTATTAAACGAAACAGGATCAAGCCACGGTAGACTTTCTCTAAGATCATTTGAAGGTCTCTTAGGTGGTAATCAGAGACACGTCCCTAATACATATTTGACACATGCCCACATTTTGTAGCATTAACATATGTGAGAGGTTGCAAACCCATCACGGCATACCGGAAGCCCTCTGGAATATTTGCTGGTGGCAGATGTGCTAACTGCTAAGTTGCGCGGCACTTGAACCCCCAAAATTGTTGTACCACAATCGGCATCGTGCTTTTAGAAGTATCGAAGTCTATAATAGTAGCAAAGTACTCATAAAATACGAAAGTCTATAAAAAGTAAATAAGCGGTTAATTGCATAGAAATTTCCTTTCGGCAAGGAACTCCGCTATTACCTGTATTGAATACTGCAAAAGTCGGCAAGTGCGAAAGTCGGCATAAAGTATTAAGTACTGGGATACCCACTGGATACCATACCAATTCAAGCCAGACAGAAATTATTATGTGTTTCAATGCTGTCTGCATGCTTTTAGCATTTAATTCATTCTACCGCTTCGTTGAAAAGTAAAGAATGCGGAAATAACTTTAGTTTTCATTTTTAATGGAATCCGAAGCGAAGACGTGAGATCTCATTATGAGATTGTGAGGAAATAAAGAGGTTATTGTAACGGTTTAGAAAGATAGATAATGCAATTATTGTATAACAAAAATAAAATAAAACCCAAAAAACATATAAACGGCTTTTTAATTAGTATAAAGGCGACCTTATCGCTTAAAATCGTTTCTTCCAGGTTAGCAGGTTTCCAGGTTCATTAGGTGCTTTTTTGAAAATTCCGGTGATAATGTTACTCCAAAACTAATTATCTCAGTAGTCCGTTTTATTTTAAACGTATTATGATTACTACAGTCAGATATAGTATATCTGAAGTAATCATGAAAGATATACCAAGTACTTACATTTAAAACGATGAGATGTTGCTTTCTATTCTGAAACAAAACAAAATACTATTAAACACAATTAAAATAGTTTCAATTTGTTAGCAGAATTACTCTGAAACTTTAAGTCTACTTTGAGAATACAAATAAGAGGAATTAAGCCTTGTCTAATTTACTATTCAATCAAATAAGCTTCAGGTAGCTTAAAGAACAGTTGATTCATTTGAAGCGTTTGTGGTGTAGCTCGCTTTGTCTCTTGATAGACCGCTTACGTGATTATTGAAAGAGTTTCAAAATAAAAAAATCAAAATACACACAATTTTCCCCATCATTATGATGAAAAAAGAACTTTGGATCCTCAAATTTTTCATAAATATAATGTTGTTTTATAAAGTCGCGCAAGTAAGTTAGTAAAAACATGAGCAACAAAATTAATAGCAAGATACTGTTTATAATAACATCTTTGCGAAATTAGTGTAGCCCACATTTCAGGATAACTAACATTGTACAATTTACATAATATTTACATTTATATTCGCTGCAATACGCCATAAGGTCTATCACTCAGCCTCAGAGTAAAGATAAGGAAACCGTAAGACTGTATTACCCCAGATAATATAATACTAGGTTGTGTACGTAGGACAAAGGTTGTCTGGAAGAAATCGCTTCTAAGCGATAAGACCGCCCATTGTACATTGTCTCGTTGGGTTCTATTGCTTCATATGTGCATGTTTTGTAATTATTGTGTACAATAAAGAGTTTTTCATTCATTCAATACTACGTATTACATATAAGACAATAATTCTACTAATATTAAAATCTCAATATACAGGGTGTTCCGTAAAAAGTTGATAATATTTCAACTTCGGGTAGAGGGCATCATAACTACCCCGAAAATAAAAACTTGTAATCAGTAAAAGTCGTATTCGAGTTTTTATCTAGTCTGGATTAGTTACTTTTATTAATCGAGAGCTTGACAGTTAAAAGGCACTTTTTGGGAGGGCTTGCTCCATCTTTCTTGCCTGTGTAAGGTAAAGAAATAAAATATTTTGTATTTGTAGGTTTCGAGGTCATCATAAAAAAACAATAATCTATGAAGTGCCAGAAACTAAGAAGTTCATAGTTGCAATGTTCAAAGCCATAGCTAAGTTTCATTACTCTGTGGATCGCCCTTAATTAATGTACTTAATTCCGAGAGACTGAGCACGAATTGGGAACTTTATATATTTCCAGGGAAGAAGTATAAAAACACACAGGTAAGGAACAGCTTAATATAACAAAGGTGTCTTTAAAAATTTATATCTTTATATTACATTCTTCTGTCTGAAAGACTAAATAAATATTTATTAATGTTATCATTCGTCACCTTCCACACCTCGTAGGTGTGGAAGGTGACGGGGGAGGCCTTTGCCCAGCAGTGGGACAGTTAAGCTAATTAAAAATTACGAGTAAATTATCTAGGTTATGTACTTAAATGTTTAGGTACTAGATAATATCAATAACGAACATTTGTAAGCACAATAAATGAAATATTCAACTTCAATGTTTCCTAATGACTGTTGCTCTACAATTATGATACTAAGAGCCCCTTTGAATCTGCACCTGAGACGGTAATCGAACCCCCGCTTTTACAGATGTTATCATTTATCAATGTCTCCCAGGAAAGTTGTAGGGGATGTTTTGGAGTTTAAACGAGCTTCGATCCTTTCCACGTTTGTGATAAAACGCAAACAGGTTCACGCCTGCATCATAGACTGTTGATAACATTTTGGGCTCTGATACTTATTGAAAATCCTATGAAGAATTTGAGGGGAGAATGCATACACTCTGCTACAAGTTCGCGTTTCATCCTATACGAAGTAACTATAACTATTAATAAACTTAAATATACATTTTGAATAATTATAACAATTGTATAATAATCAATAACTAAGCGCTTTCAAAGTTCTTTTATTATGCGCACTGCCAAAAAATTTGGAATCAGCATCCCGCGTCTGTATTTCCGCTGAGCTACGACCCTATTGTTTTTGAGAAGAGAGTTAATAGGCACCTTCTGGGTAGGCTCGCTCCATCGTAGACCTCATTCTTGCTTATGTTAGTTTCGAGGTCAAGAGCCGACCCATTCATCATAAAACAAAGTGGCTGGTACATAGGTAGTAAGGCCCAAGAAGAAACTGATTGTGTGAAAGATGATCATAAATTTGATGAGAGTTGATACACAGTTGACGAGTGATACGAGAGAGTAGAAGAAGAATGGAAGAAGTTTTGCCGACTCGACATAGCGTATGCGAATGATGAAGGAACATCAAATTTCTATGCACAACCAGCCAAAGTGAAAATGCATATTTTTGAAACAGCAAAATATCGAGATAAACAAATGCTGTGCATCTCTTCCAATCTTCCAAAGGCAAAAAGTTAAATGGCTTCAACCGAACAATCGGAAGGTCTCGTGTCGTCCGGTGATGGACGAGTAGCAAACGAACTTCAGTAAAAAACGTATGACTTTTCGAGTGCCTAACGAGTGCTTTTTAATTTAATTGGATTGCGCTCAAACAAAATGTTGAATATTTATTTTAGGGAAAATGTGCGCTGGTTTTTTACAATAAGGTTTGTGATTTTTCCATGGGCTAACTACGGTGGCAAGCCGTGGCCTTGGAGAGCAGGAAGTGGAAGTAAAAGGAGACCATATACTTCCACCCAGCTGTGGGATATGATAGGATAAGGTAAAAACAAAAGGGCCTTATGCTGGTTTTCCACCTTAGTAGTATAAACAAACAGTATCTACATGCTTAAATAATAGAGGTAAAACTTTAATTCAAAGATAAAAAAAATAACAGAAAATCTTTTGACTAAGGGGATGGTCAGAGACATAATAAATGTGAAGTCACCATCCCGGAACAGACCCCTAATCAGAGTCAAAGGAAAACTCAAAAACTTGATTGGCAATACATTTCTCAAGTGAGGGCAAGCCCACCTCGAACCTCAAATAAACTTCATTTATAACGAGACAATCCCCAAGACGCTCGGCTACCATAATTTCTGAAACAATAATTAGTAGCTGGAAGTCGGTTACTTGCAAATTTTAATGCCTTTATCAAGTTGCCGTGTAATCGCAACGGGACATCGTTTACGATTCACTGCTGGGAAGTTTATGCAACTCTACACATTTTCTCTATCTCTATCTCATAAATAGTCAGAATAAACATAATCTTTTTCTTTTTGTGCCATTGTTTCTTTTAAATAGTAACGAGGTAAGTAATTTTTCTAAAATAATATTTTTAGTTGGTATTCTCGTTATTACGGAAAATCTCTAAAAATATAAGTTTTACCGATGGACGCGCAGGGCTTTGATGATACCAGTTTCTTGCCGGTTGCATACAATTCAATAATACCAATAATAGTTTTTTATCACTTGTTACAAGCTCTAGAACTCTGTGTGTATCATTATCGTGTTCTTACAGATAGGGCGTCCCAAAACGCCATATTTCATGCAGTATCCGGCCCAGCATAATGAAGGTATCGGGCCCATTTCGGGAGCACGTGTGCCTTGAACAAGGCCCAACGAAATTAACAGAAATAATATTATTTTGGGACTTGTAATTGGTTCTAAAAAGCAATTTTCATAAATGACCGTATTCATTAAGTCAATACAACTTTAATGAGAAACATTTAATGCTAATACTAGATGTACCCCGCGGTGTTGCCTCTTAAAATTCTACGAGAATATTTTTTTCTTGAAAAATTACCTATAAATGTGATTATAATTATTAATATTCACAATTCTAGTAACTAGCGTTTTTTTTACACAAGAAACGCAATATAGAGACGCCTATACCCTGCAGTGGATGATACTTGAAATGATGATAGCGTTTACGTGACCGTTTTCTCATCGCTATCAACAAATACACTTATGCCGGTTTTATTATTAAGTATCTATGAATATGCAGAAAGCTCATCTGAAATAAACCTATAAAAACTCCAGAAAACCTACGTGATAGCAATAAAAGTGTAAGTGTCACCATCATTTCAGCAAGAGTCGATAATACTTTAATATAAGTGTCTTACTGTAATCGCAATTGACCTCGTGTATATCGCGGGTACGGGAACGATCTGAATACCAATGGGGAAGGGCATAGGGCTGTCAGGTAACAGATATTAAGCAAGAAACAGAAAAACCATCATCATGCATCTAGGCGTGGTAGATATTCTCTCAGATTAAAGTGAAAGAGCATTTTATTCAGTAGGACCGCTGGGATCACTAAGAATAACTAAGAATAATCTTGAAACTAGGTGAATCTGTTCCTTCGCGACCAATAGATACTTTCATTCATCTTAGGCGAACGGCGGTTAACTAATCTCCGTTTTGCCGACGACATAGTTCTATTCTCCTCTTCAGCCGCAGAACTTGGCTGCATGCTAGACAATCTAAACCAAGCCAGTCTCGAGGTTGGACTTGCGATGAACATGTCGAAGACCAAGTTAATGACTAACAGCACAAAACGTAGACTACAAGTAGAGGGGGTTGAGATCGAATATGTCCATGAGTATGTGTATCTCGGCCAAATAGTCTCCTTTCAGGCGCGACAAGACAAAGAAGTTGCTCGACGCACCGAAAACGCCTGGAGGAGATATTGGTCGATGAAACAACTAATGAAAGGCGAACTTCCACTCTGCCTCAAACGCAAACTCATGGACATGTGCGTTCTCCCCATCCTCACCTACGGTGCTCAAACTTGGTCTTTGACTGCTCAGCAAAAGTACAAACTCGAAGTATGTCAACGGGCTATGGAACGCAGCATACTAGGCGTTCGGTTAACAGACCGAATACGGAACTCAGAGCTGCGTTCCCAGACAAAAGTTTACGACGTCGGCAAAAAAGCCGCCCAGCTCAAGTGGGATTGGGCCGGCCATGTCTGTCGCATGTCGGACGACTTGTGGGCAAAGACCACAACTGAATGGGTGCCCAACGCAAGACGTCCACGCGGCAGACCACCACGGAGATGGCGGGACGAGTTAGATGTGCATCTTCCAGATTGGCCCACTGCAGCCATGGATAGAAAGACCTGGAAAAAAGGGAGGGAGGCCTTTGCCCTGCAGTGGGACAATATAGGCTGAAAATAAAAATAAAATAAAATAAAATTCATCTTTGCCCTGTTTAGCCGCACAAAACTCATAGGGGCGGAATATTGCATAGTTTTAATAAAAACACTGTTTATCCTAAAAAAATGCTACGGATTTTATCCTCAATTTGTCATGAGACAGCTTGCTTGAATGCTAGGTTCACATAAGGTTGGACCAACATTGCTTTTGGACGACTGTGGGCTGTTTACACTATCTCCTACGACTTTTAAAGCAAAACTAGGATAGCAAAGCCAATTTAACATATCCGATCCTACCGAAACTGTGGCGGAACAAAATATGAATCCCATTAGAACATTCCATGTAATTTTTTTGCCTAGACTCTACCCCTGTTATTAATAAACACGAACTTGGTTGGGATTAGAGCTAATCCAAAGCATAAGGCAGTAGTAGGTCAAATCTGTATTAATAAAGAAAGACCAAGGAGGAAATAAGCTAATCCGACGCTGCTCTCGGAGCAAGAGTTACGCCTAGGTGCAACCTAGTATAGAGATGGAGTAAGCATACTCTATCATGAATTTTGACATTTTACTTCATAATATTCATGTCATATCCAAAAAAAGGTTGTGCAAATAGGATGGATATGTTGATGGTTTGAGGAAAAATTAAATGAGGTTGGATGGATACCAATTACGATAAATGGGCGAGTGAAAATTTACAATATTCGTACAATTTCATTTTATGATCTCGAAGAAACTGAATTTAAAATCCAAGTAAGTATAGATTTTGAGGTAAAAAATCATTTAGCATTAGCAAGAAACAAAAAAACAGTTAAAAATGACTAAACACAGTAAATACTTTTTTTATGACTAAAAACTTTTTGGTCAATTTTCACTTGACCAAAAATTTTGAGAAGAATAAAACCTCTAACCTCTTTGAATAAAACAGATTATCAAATACAAATTATTGTCTATCTCTGTCATTCATATAATTAGTGACAGAGACAGACAATATTTTGAATGATAATAATATTCGTTCATTCACTCGTTTTTATTTTAAATTTTATGGGTTGCCATAACGCACGCGCTAGTCCCGATGCAAGAAATGTATTACTGATTCGAGATAACTACCGATTTATTAATAACCTTAAACTCATCATGTTACTCCAAGAAGTAACAGTTCTGAGAGCAGTCTCGGATTTAGCTAGAATTAGGGTTTTCTAATTAATAAGGCGGTACAAGTTCATAATGCTTTAATTTTTATAAAGTTATGAGATCTCTTCTAATATAAGCCAAGTCCTTAGCTGAGCTAAATAGAATAGGTATCTTCTAGGAAAGAGTGCTCCATCTTAGACCACACTATTACTTAACGTTAGGCAGAGTGAGGTCAAATGCTGATTAAATTAAAGAAATTAAAGAAAAAATCCTGTTTGTGCGTGCAGAAATAATATTTTTTATAAGGGTAATAATATTTTGTCGTCCCAGTAATACGGTCCAACCTAGTGTATACCAGCGCTAAGATGTACAATTTTGTCTCTAGCCTCCAAACTAGCCGCAAATGGGAGTTTACCCATTTTTCTCGGGTAAATGGCAACCCTACCGCGGAGGGTAGTCTGTCTTTTCCCGCCTTTACGATTGTAATCTCGCATTTACCGAGCGTAAAACGTGAGGTAATAGTGGACCAAATTAAATTGCCACTCGTTTCATTGATACGCGTTCATTACTCTTTTATTTTGTTTGCGGCTGGATTACGTACGAAATATTTGTACAGATATGTGAGAATGTATAGATGTTATCGTGGTGGCACTTCTTTGAGGCGCACTTCAAAAAAAGGCGAAAATTCCTTTCACCACACTGGTTCGAAAGAACAAGAGACACGAAAAGAAGAAGATAATAGTGTAATCTAAGAAACTACTATTAACAATTATTCTTCTTTTTATCGTGTCGATGCCCATTTTGAGTAAAAGATGGCCAACTCAACTGCGTTATCTGTGACTGCGTTGAGGTCTTCCTGTGTGCAGGAGTTAGAGCACAAGGGGCACACCAGTAGCACACTATTAATTAACTATAAGTAGTATATCAGTTATCTGGTTCCCATAGTACAAGCTTTGCTTAGTTTGGGGCTCGATGATGCTGTGTGAAATGTCCAGCATTATTTATTTATTACTGTAATCGTGGTGTAATGAAATGAAAAAGCTTTATTGCCACACAATGTAACAAAATGTACGTACCTAAGTAATGTTAGACCTATAATAGACGTTATTAATTAGAACCATTGGTTGCAACTGGCGGTCTTATCGCTAGATCGATAATCTCTACAAACAAAGAGTTTAGTAACCATTTTCATTGCACTTTACCAGTTTATCCAAAGATTTTATGCTTTTCATTAAGTTGTCTGGGTGTTGCCTGAAATAAATAAATAGGTTAGTCTATTGCTTTTTTTTTTTATAAATAGGTCAGCATTTGACCTCACTCTGCCCGATGTTAAGCAGTAGTGAGGTCTAAGATGGAGCATGCTTACCTAGAAGGACCCTATATATACCTATATGCTTAGCGCACAATTGCTTAGCTGAAACTCAATTTGCGGGTTCGATCCCATGGTCGAACATAAGTTTGCATATCGCTGCATCTGCTTACGAGAATCTTACTCATACCGTTTATATCAACAATGTTTAACAAACAAACTTTTCCTTACAACATTCTATTTGGCACAAAGCAGAAGAAATTGCAAAAGCCATAAAATTCCAGCAGCACCATAGGAGCCCCATGCTACAATGTAAACTATCGTGGGACTACACACGTCCAGTCTAGACTTTATCGCTTGAATCGCGTGTTCTTAACGCCATTATTTGATAGCACTACCGCTATTTATTATTATTTAGTTGCTATGTTATATAGACGCATTTTAAGCGGACAAAAATCGTAGTAATATCCTCTACGAGTGCTACGAGTGTAGCGCTAAGTAAGCGCTGAAATGCTACGATATGTAGAGCGGTTGAAACTGCTACGGAATTATAAGTGGTAGCAACATTTTGAATAGCCTATATGCTATTCTAGGTCACTATCTACGCCTATAACAAGTTTCAATCAAATCAGTTCACTGGTTTAGGCGTGATTGATACACAAACATCTAAACAAACTCACAAACTTTCAGCTTTATTATATGAGTGGGATTTGAAATCAACTTATTTTTTACCATGTAGCGTAGAAGCCACGTTGATACAGATAATTCAGAATGTTTTACAGAACTAAATCTAAAGTTAGTTGTTGTTACACTTGAAATTGGTCATACCTACAAAAAAATTTAGGCTTTTTCGTGTGTACAGGGGACTATTGGATGTAAAAATATCATATAAAAGCTTTGTAAAATTCTGAGCTAAAACGCTAACCTGTGGTAGGAAGCTTTTCTTAAAGATAAGTGATAATGAGGGCGTAACAAACACGTTATAAACGAAGCGGACAAACCTAGGGCAATTTTAAAGGTTTGTCCGCTAAATGTGCATAGAAGAGGAAAATTGTAGTTGCCGCGACCCAGTTCGTACTCGCTTTGTTGCAGGGTGCAGTGCACCGACGTTAATGGGAAACTAAATAATTTTATGAGTTTCTTTGTGGAAATACCAAGTTTTTATTATTTATTTACGCTACAGGAGCGGCTTGAATGCTTAGCAGTGAATAGCATTTGTTTTGTCTGTAAAGCACACAGTTAGATCTCATTACTTAGTTCGTAATAAAGAACTATCCTAATAAAAACTGAATTCGCAATAAATGTAAAAAAATATTCCTAAATAGTAAACACGGCCATTATATAGACCACTTTCAGCGATAAGGCCGCCCATTTTTACTATTTTTTGATGTACAATAAAGTGTTCATTCATTCATTCTACAATTCATCTATAATGTGTTGATTTATGAGATCCATGGTAAACAAGAAACTTTAATTTATAGGTTCACAATATCTATCCGTCTGTCTGTCAAGAGAGTCGAGTTCTAAGTTTAGTTTTTGAACGGAACCCTATACTGTGTGTGGCTGGCACGCGCTTGCCCAGTTCATTTTCACTTTATTTTATTCAATTCTAGGTTTCCTTTCAAAGTTTTTCTCAGTAAAACCATTTCCAACAGGTTGTCATGTCAGCGCAACAATTTATCATGCTGGAAACTCAATCCTCACCGTTTTATTTTCACTCACTATTCTATCCATTCGGAGATGTCTCTAGTCTTAATCTATTTTAAAGCACGAAGCCGACTATCTGCCAGCTTAATAGAACGTACGGAACACGTTTGTATTTTGCTGTCTCCTCTGAACTAGTGCTGAGAAGGTTTACGGATACGGAAGATGAGGCATATAAAACAAACACTCAAAAAATATATTGGAGGGCATGTCACAACATCCGTATAGCCCCAGCAAAGCTCGTTTAAGAACTTGATTCCTGAGAAAATAACTTTAGAATTGAATAAACACTGAATAAACATCCCGTATGTTTAAGATCCTGGTTGAGATTTGAACCCAATACCCAATGATCTACCTACAGCGCGGAAGGCAGGGCTACTAAAACTTTACCTAAAACAAAAGGTTTCAATTCATTCATTCATTCATTCATTATATGTGGTTTCTGCGTTAAATATCATAAATCATTGAAATGACCTTGACTGTAAGTTGAACAATGATACAGACCGATCCTTATCTTAATACTTAGCAACTTTTTATGCAGCGAATACTGCACATCACTAGTGCAGCATCAAGCCACAGCATACGGCACAGTTACTACGATATTCTACAAACGTTCGCTAAACAATTTGCGCTATCTCGCTATTAGGCCGTCGGCCAAAACGTCTCTGTCTGGATTAGATTTGGAAAGCAACTTCAGTCCGTGAAACGGAGTTTAAATAGGAGTCAACTTTGGCGATGTTCAGTCTAGGATTTCATCATGATTGGTGATTCCTAGGCTAGGATCTTGGATCGACATAATGCACGCGGAAATAAGCATTGCAAGAAATGTGGAACATTTTAGCTATTAGCTTCAATCAAATAGCCACTCTAAAAGGATGAATGAATGAATGAATATACTTTATTACTACTACTTTATTACTTTTTTATTGCTGTAAGAATACTTTAGAATACAGTAAAAACATAGAAAGAACTCTAACGATCATCTATGGTTATTGCTGTTTAGTGAAGTACTTTTTGTTAGAGAAAGCATTATTTCACCATGAACCCACCGAAATCGAGATTTCAAAGCAAACAAGCAACGTTATTTTACATCAAAACCAGTAAAAGTTCGATAGTTCCCAATTTAAAGTTAAAACAGCTAAATCCCCGCAAAAGGTCGATAAAAGTCCCAACTCGGGATAAGCCGACTTCGTGTCAGTTAACATCTATCTTACAGTTGAGGAAGCCGACGGAATTTATAGTAGCGAAAGGAAAAAGTGTGGAGTTTTTGTTTACAAAAGAATCAGGAATTTGCTAGAGCATTTGGCAAGGCGGGAAGACATTGACCGAGTGGTGGCCACGCGATGGTTACAGAATACCAGATGGTCTGATGATTGTAAAGCCAGTGGGGTGGGGAGGCTTCAACTGGTACAGGACCAGAAACAGTGACATGAAAATGAAAACCAACATTGTGTTGAAGCAAAATAAACTATCTTTATCTTATCTTTATGAAGTGGGCTATAATCAGCATCAGTGAGCTGATAAAGAGCATTTTGATGGCTAAGGAAATCATCAATATATGTACCTCAATGTTATCCATTACACCAGTTGGTTGTGAAACGTAGCTCCGGGTCATAGGTTAAATGCCACATGGTTGCAATGTTTTGCATGCATTTTATTTTAATAAATGTTAAAGATCACAGATTTCTAATTGCTAAGACTTTGGCACACATATTTTGCCCCATTCACTCTCATTACAATACCAGTTTATTGTTTAACTATTTTTTATTGAAGCTTCTTGAGGCGCAACTTTCGACACACTAGTTCGAAAGACCTAGTGACATGTCAAGAAGAAGACGAAGAGTTCAGTGCTTAAACTTTGGACCTTTATCCATCTATGTTCGTGTAGTCACATTTTCCCAGGCCCAGTCTGAAAACCAGCGTTGCTCTGCACCTAGCGATAGCTACAGAGTAACAAAAAAGATGAGACTGATCCTATTTGGTACACCAAATCGCAGACCTTGCACCTACCTATAAAACTGTTTTTTGTTTTTCTTTTCTTCTGCTTTAGGTTAGTTAGTATAGTAGTTTTAACTTCTGTTACGTATCTATGTTTTTTACCCGCCTTGTTTTTTTATTAAGTGTGTGCCAAATGTCAAATGAAGTTACTATCTATCTATCTATCCATGACAAATGTATGTCCGTCACTAAATTTATGAGATGCTGATACAATTGCCCAAATAGGAACATCCAATAAATCGTTGTTTGACCATCTGAAATGCGGTGCATAGCTTGCAATATTCTGATATTCTGGTTTATTGGTTCTCCGCACACGAATCCTGCTCGAGCATGAATTCCGAATGCAAGTTTGATGAGCACTATGTCTACATCTGAAGTGACCATAACGCCCAAAATTGTGTGTACAAACTATTGCATCTGAAGCGAGGGGATTGTGTATAGTAAGTAAATATATCTTTTGACTTGCAACTGAGCTGAGTTGTATCAGTTGAACTGTTTATGAAGCAAGTCCTTTCGGCGTGGCGCTAGATTCTTTTTTTAAATTAAATAGGTCAGCATTTTGCCTCACTCTGCCTGATGTTAAGCAGTATTGAGGTCTAAGATGGAGCATGCTTACCTAGAAGGAACCTATTTACTCTTGATTTGAAGACCCCTATATTGTACTTTTCAGGAAATACAGAGTGAGAACAGAATGTGTTTCACAATTTGGCGGTGCGTATGATTCTACAGTAAAGATGAATTGCAATAGCTTTCATCTAAGTGTTTGCTACATTCCGCAAGACTGGCGCGAATTCTTTGCGTTATAAGAGACGATAACACAAATTAATCCAGTGTCTTTTACAGCGTCATTCATCAACAAACTATTGCGATGTTAAAATGCATGGTTTACATTTGTTTATGGTGTTGCCTATGGTTTTAATGAACACAGCGACAAACAGATATCGAACATTGGAACCATAATTAACCCTTTGAAACAGAACCACTAAATACAAGTTTTCCTCTAGTTTGTCATTAGCTTTAGATCAATCATGCTACATAGCGTAGGTAAATGCCAAACCCATTTGGCTAGCCCCCCCATTGCTCTATCAGTCGCTTATTGCACACAACTGCGTCCAGGCCATTTATGGGATCATGAGTGACTGGTTCACTATACATTTTCCATGACTGCGGTAGTTCGCCGCCGGTCTCGGTATCATATCTCAAGCGTATGTTTGTTTGTACGAGTTTAAATTGAGCTTATACATAAGAACAACGTATTCCTAGTATTTAGTACTTGCTGAAGTATTCTTGGCCTTGCTTAGTTCTTGATCGTTGATCAGAATCTTTACCGTAAAGATAAAAGTGAACTTTTTATAACGAAAATTCGAACGTTTACTGGACGTTTCCTTCCTTTGAAGTCAAGACCAATTGTCAGTCCACGGTCGAGATCGCAAAAATGGCTGTCTATAATAATAATCCTGTTGTTTTTAAGAAGAGAATTAATACGCACCTTCTGGGTAGGCTCGCTCCATCGTAGACCTCATTCTTGCATAAATAAGTTTCGAGGTCAAGAGCCGACCCATTCATCATAAAATAATATATACAAAATCTAAACTCAAATATAATTTACGCTATTCTACCATGGAGTTGGGTTTGGAGTCATGGCGAGTGGAATGGGCACTGATAGTGTCAACTTTACAACTCAGAATGTTATATCTTTGTTTGATTGTATGCAGATGCATAGGAATTGTTGCATACTGCATATTTAATCAACGAGTTCGTCATATTCGCGGGGAATTATTCATGAGCTGAACACCAGATTTGTATTTTCAAGGGCGCTACAGAGAACTTCGGTAAACAAACTAGGATTTGCTTAGTTGATTCGTTTGGTGAAGTGGTTTATGGACAGAATAGTTTACAGAATAGCTTCCGGGATCTGTAGTAGATGAAACGGAATTTTGTCTCTTATAAGATATTGTACGATTTACGACGACTTATCCTTTCAAATGACCCAATAACCAATATTTTGATTCCTCAGATATACATTTTCCGTAAAACTCAAACTCATCCTCCCTTAAAATTATCTACATTGTACGAGTTGAAATTATTTCATCAGAACACACCAAACGTAGTAAAATAAATGGAAATATCCGGAAACTTTAATCCAGCACGCTTTTGCCGGTTGTCCCCAACACTTGTACACAAGTAGCGCGGTCTAGCCTCAGTTTTTTCTGTGTACGATGTTTTTATGCTGATGAGATCGTTTCTGTTGTCGCCAGCGCAATTATTTCCGAACCTTTTTGCAAAACTATGTTATCTTTCCATACCAGACTTGTGCTATTTTTTGCGAACTTGTTTTAAAGACAAAGATACATTTTATATTAATGTGTAGGTTTTTTTTTATTAAATAGGTCGGAATTTTGAAGGTTTTTGAAGTGAAGACTTCTTAAGGCGCGTTGGGCACTTTTGAGTTGAATAAAAAACTTTGGATTCGCGCGGACCTGTTACGGCTTATTACATAACTTGAAATCAGTTGTCGTCCCAATGGCAATTGTAGTCTTGTAAATTGAAGAATGGCATATTGCTATGGCCAATTAATATGTGTTTCTACTACCAGTTTTTCTCAGTTACTGTATGTTTTATCTTTGTTACAAATTCATATGTATGCTAATTCGTTTAAAGTAAAATGTTCAATTAACACTAAAATTAAAAGGTCCAACTTGACGTCAGAGATAAAGCGCACATGACATGAAACACGACACGATTGATTAAGGCGCTAAGCTCCGCGTCACTTCATCGGCTCCCTGATTAATGAGGGACCCTCCTCATATGGACACTTGGACGGCTGTCGTGCGGGTCAGTGGCATTGATTTGTAAGTCCAAAGTTTTAGGACGCTGGTCAACTTAAACAAGGTCACAATAATAAGCTTCGAGGCGAAAAATTTACAAGTCTATTGCCACGATTTTATCCCAAGAAACGGCCGTTTATCTGGTTAGGAGAAACGGCCGTTTCTACATTAAATAACCGGTCATTTAACTATTTATGGTCGCAAGTGTTGCCACGTTGCAAGTAATTTTAGTGTTAATCCACACTTGGTATTTCATTAAGAAATGAAAAGTCTTATCGAAAAGTCTTACCGGTGCTTAACCGATAAAGATGAGCTGATCAAAATTTGGGTGGACGACTAAGGGTTCCGTGGCCGATCAAAAAAAAAATCATTTATTCAGTAGTAAAGTAAAGTAAAGAAAAAAGTGATTTATTGACATACATTTTTTTTGTAACATATTGTTTTGAATCCATAGGCTCCCGAACTAGTTAAAGGTGTTTCAGGAGCCAGTGGCTTCCCCTTATTGGTAAGACACTCCGGCTTTAGGATCGTCTGATCGTTGCGGGTTCGAATCCCGTCGGAATCCAAAATTTTGATAAGACTTTTCATTTCTTAACACTAGTCAAAAGCACATCTGACATACCTACCACTTTTAGTTAAACTGTTAACTGTTTATAATTTTTTTGTGCATTTGATTACCACAGCTCATCTTAAAAAATATCTATCTAAAGATTATTTAGAAAAAGTTAAAGTTAAAAACACCAAAAGTTAAAAACTACAAGCAATAATATCGAACAAAAAGTATTCCCATAACATTTGCGAGCATGGCAGAATGCACAATCAAACATCAATACAACTCAACAACAACTTTAGCGTCTAGAGATTTGAGTCGGTAAGTCGGAGAAACACTTTGCCGAGTGCTAAGTTTTTTAAGCCCTGGTTCGATCGCGTTAGCGTAAACTGCGATGTGTATGGGAAAGAAAAGCACCTCTATTCATATATTTATTTATACAAATCTGCGTTTAGATCGAGTAAGCAATAAACTCGTACTTGGCACTCGGTTCATCTGGTTGTAAGCGTGTTAAAAGAAACTATCGATTTAAAAGTAGAAGATACGCACGTACCAATTTGCCTAGATATGAAGCATGATTCCAGGCTGTGTTTGTGTGAGCTTGCGGACCGTTTTAGCGGGATCGCTTGATCCCGCAAAAACGAAAAAAATTAAAAAATTTGTGTAAGCCCTAAGGCACGGTAGACAATCTCTTTTATCTATGTTAGGCAAAAGCAGCATCGTGACAGCTTGCAAGTCTATCGCCGCCTATAAAAATACTTACTGGCTTCCTAATTATGTTTTCCTCACTACGATGTTTCTTTCATCTTCATCATCATCATCCGTAGCCTTTCTCATTTCACTCTTCGCTAAAATGTTTCCTTCATACAAAAATATAATTAATCCCTTTAATTTTTCAATAAATTTTTTATAGGTTAGCATAAGCTGATTGAAATGAGTCAACAATACAAACAAACATTGAAGCTTTAAAATTGTACGCTTGCCCTCTCGCTACAGCTTCTCACCACAAACGCATGCCACAGGAAAGTGGAGCGTATCGCAGTCTAACCAGTTCTCTACGTGATACTTAGTCCACTATTATTACCCTTCATATTATTGTCTCTCAGCAAAGCGTCTTTGAGTTATCAAAGACGCTTTGGATCTATTCCATTGATTCCATTGACCCGTGGATCTATTCCATTGATGATAGCCTTGGGAATGACTTTGGCGGAAAGTGGGTAGGTAATAAATAATAATGGAGACATTAAATAGCTGGTTATTCCTCTGTACATTGGTATGCTCAGGTGCATGATGAAATAATTCATATCTTAAGTTTAGCTACAGTCAAATGCAGTTCTCTTTCCTTGTCCCAGATTATGTGGATTGAGAGCTTCCGGGGTTTTAATACTCAGATAGTCTTGTATAGTGTACGATAGTCTTGAATAACGCTCATCTATATTTTGCTTTCTATACTCTTTGGTACTTATTTGCTCTTCTATTTCATCTGTTAGCTTATTGTGTACCCAGAGTCTATTTCCTCCATAATTCCCATACCTCCTCCTCCTCGCGTCGGTATCCTCATTACTGAGGGTCGGGATCCCCTGAACATGGCGCAGTACTTCTCCTGACTATGTCGCGCCACCTGTTCCTGTTTTTGGCATCGTGGAGCGCATCGTGAAGCTTGGTGTTCAGCGTAGAGCGGATTTGATCCGACCATCTGAGTGGGCTACGACCTCGCGGACGTTTGCCATCGATGTTGCCTGTAACCAACAGCTGCTCGCTGTACTGAATTACCATACAAAACTTCTTTATTTATACGCCGCATCACTCGCATCAACTTATATGTTATTCCGTTATGATCTGTTGCAATCACATGGATTGTAATACCTACTATTAAAATATACGTTCTAACATTAACAAATAAACACGTAGGTATCTAATTTAGACCTAATATTCTGTTCAATTTTAAGCGTAAAACGTGATCTTTATCCAAATCTCAACTGAAAATAGAAAGGATGAAATAACTCTGGTATACCGTTACGCAAATAAAATCAGTAAATTGTATTCAGAACAAGTATTCTGAGGAGGGTATACCTTTTTGGAGTATTCCAATCTCGATACAACATTGCTTTGTTATTGAGTCGTAAACTACTGGGATATTTGCTCTTTGCTAAAGGTAGGCATTTCATTATTTGGAAAGAAAATTAGTATAACAAACAATACAAAAACGAAGCAGGAGCGAGACTATTCAAAAGGTATGATTTAATGGTTACCCATTTTTTTATGGAAGAGGGGGCAAACGAGCCTTTGAGGTAGGAATAGGCTCTTTTCTTGAAGGCGCCTAAGTTGTATCGGTCTGGAAATACCTCTGGAGACAGCTGATTCTACAAGTCTGATATGACCATTATCTTAAGTACATTATTTTTGGAAAATTCCATAGGATTTTCGTTGCACAACTCATGACTCTTACCAGATCAGTCGTTTGCTTCATATTTGTCTCATAGTTCTGAGTTCATTCTTCCCAGTTGTCTCTTCTCACAATACATACAAATGAGAAGCATATCAAATAGGAACTCGACTTACAGCACGGCAAATGGACCTAGGCATAGTGGCATTCGTGAAGTTAACCATCGATGCGCAGTGGACGATGTATGAACCTTCTACTGCGCATCGATACAACCAACTTCACGAACGCCTAGATCCGAGCGTACTGTACAGAATTGACAATCATTTATGCAAATACAAATTCATTAAAACTAATTTCTAATTATCATGCCTGAGAACAGTGTGCACATTACAATATGTAATCAATTTGTGAAGGACGCGATTCGAATTCTAATTATTAGGGGACGAGGGTTTTGAGCTTACTCGTAGATTACTCAATTTATGTATTGTATCAGTTGAATTATGCTTTTTTCTATATTCGACTTACAAGCACCCTGTATTTTAATCGGACGCTAGTGCTGGCATATCTTTTCTTTGGCATGATTATTATTATTATTTCTTCCTGACCGATTTCGGCCTTGGCGACTGACAATGCTTTTAGACGGAAGAGCTTCGTTGATGTGCTCTAATGTACCCAATCTCCGCTGTAAACGTGCGTTTATGATAGTTGGCCACTGACTTATACGAACTTACTGACGTGATAGTGATAAGAAAAAGACATCTGGTAAGTTTTTTTATCAAGTTTTCCCAGGGAAAGAAACAAAGTAATAGCTGAATTTATTGATTCAGACTATACATTAATGTGGCCATGAATGTGTCAATGAAGTTGTACGAAACATTCTAAAACACAAAACCTGTCCGTCGATGATCTAGTTTTTACTCCAGTTTTTGTCATTATGGTGTGCTTCTAAATATTAACGATAATTAGCTTCCTTCATTTTGCGAACGACATTCCTTTCTAAAAATACCCTTAAATTTTACGCAATTTCCTCCTTTTGTTCTAAATTAATTCCATTCCATTTTTTTGTAAAAGATACGACATTTCCTTTCAATACTTCTTATAACGATTCCAAGTCAAATAACCCCATTATTTCTTTTCTCCATCAGATCATAGCGCAAATCTCCCAAATTGAAAGGGTGACTTTGGAAAAAGCTCACCTTGTTGCCATGAAATATTGAAGCAGAGTTTGCTCAAGACAGAACATTTATTAGAGCCATGATTTTACATAATTTATACATTGCTTTGTGCTGCCAAAGTATTACGAACAGATTCAATCTAAGTAATGGTCATTGACGGCATATACATTTGAAAATGTAGATGTTCATCTCATTAGTTTCAAAGTGATCCCAGCGGTCCTACTGAATAAATGCTTTTTGACTTTGACTTTGACATGAGTAAAATTAGTTTTAAGACTATTCTAAGTGATCCCTGTGGTCCTACTGAATAAATGATTTTTGATTTTTTTTTTTTTTTTTTTTTGATTAGTTCATATTCTGAGTCTCCTCATCTTCACGCCATGACAATGTCAAAAAGCGGTTATTCAGTAGGATCGCTTAGGACAGTCTTAAAACTAGTTGATTCTACTACTGTTGCTTCGCGACCAATACCGTAAAGAACCGGTCGTATATCAGTCTAAACTTTTTCTTTAACAAAAATTATCATACGTTCCATCTCATCTAGTAAAATATTTATTCATCATCCATCCCTAAGCTCGCCTCATCGACCCGGTTTAAGCAATATAGGGAGCCTAAATTGTGACCTCGAATTTACAAGAGCAACACAAAGCTAACAAAGCAGACAAAAAATATACAAAAGCGTTCTATCTAGATCGAATACTGCGGTGGCTGTCCGACCCTCCTGTCACAAGCTTAATTTGAATTATGCCGGGACAGACCGTGCCCCTCAATATTGTATAAAATTCACGTTATTCCACCCCAAGTAGGGTTGCTCTCTAAACTTTCTACTGATCGTGCTCGTCCGGCTAGTTTTGACGTTTAGCTGACAAAAGCGGCACGTGTCACACAACGTCCCACATGTCATTAAAAGCTCAAACTAGTCTTTCAAGCACTAATCCATGTTATGCTCTACTAAATATGGTATTGATTGGCAATTTATAAAACTAAGCTCTGGTATACCGCTACTGGCGGCCTATTAAAAAATCACAAAAGAAACCATTTCACCACATTTGGTTCGTAAGATCTAGTGGTAACATAACATCCCGAACATATTGCCCCAACCTAGAATTTTTTGTGAAACTGCAGCCAGTCACAAGAATTCACGAGTGAAATTCAACACCAGTATAAAAGTTCATTTTAAAAACCAAAGTTCCGGCCAATTATAAATCCCCACTCTAGGGAAAAACCGGTTTTGGTAACTCTACATTTTCTTCTAGTGTAAGTGCACTGATGAATATTTTAACGTGTATTCGATGGGCGATATTTGTCTACTTAGGTCTCTGTATAAACATTTATGTACTCCCAGCGGAGTTGCAGTCATCTTGTTTGCAGAACGAATGCATTACCGGATTGAGAACCAGTTATTGATTCACAGTACCTACAGGAGAAAAAGGTATAAAAGTTTACTTTTTAGTATCAAAGAAGCAAGGTAAGTTTATAACAGGTATTATTTATAGGGATGCTATACATTTTGAACACTGCCGTAACGTTAAGAGATATTTTTAGGTTATTTATTGCTTTATATAGAAAAGTTGTAGAACACAAAAGGGTCTCTATAAAGTGCGCGATCACCTCCATAAGTATATAAATATTTTAGGGTAATTATAATTACACAACAAAACATGATAAAGTCAACTAAATATATAAAGCTTCCGCCCACGGCTTTCTATCACTCTATCACTCATTATTACAGTAGCTATTCATTTCTTTTAACATATCATGTCCCACAGCTATGCAAAGCCCCCTTTATCCTCCACATTTGCCCCTTTTCTTTTCCTTCAGTCAGTAGCCGTCATAGTTATTGATAAAGCTGCAAACCCAAGCACCCAAACATTTCGTCTTTACGACGGCCGCCGTAAAATAAGATGACTTTATTAAATTTTTGTACACAACCTGTTTCTTTAAGCTTATTTGCTTTACTTAGTCGAATGCTGATTCGAATTATGTTGTTAGCAAGAAATGCTCGTTAAGATAAGCCGATATTATCTCGAGATGGCAGAGGTCTTTACGACCAGAGTGGTCGAAACATCAGCATTTAATTAGCATATAATCATGTTAATAAGTGGGATAATGTTCCGTCTTTCAATCTGAAAGTCGTTGATTCGAATCCCGACCACGGCCGGGATTCACGCATCACTTTACATCGCGGAAAAATTACACGAGCTCGAAGCGGTGAAGGAAAAAACTGTGAGGAAACTCGCTATTATTCTAATAGGCGGCGTGTTGCGTCAAGAAATTGAGATTTTGAATTTAGTCAGTGATCTTAGCTCACGTGGAACACACCAACATAGCCTAGGAAATCGTGAATCGTGTAATATTTTTAAAAAGTAAGAGTTATTTCGGGACCTTCTCCATACAAACGCTTTTTCGTTTTTTTTTTGTAACTTATCGTGTCCCACTTCTGGATATCTTTTTCGTTATAAAAACAATATGTTCATTACAATGTTTAAGAATAAAGCTAGATCTTGATATGTAAAGACATATCAGCAAAGAAATCTAGACTACCCTTTCAAGGGCCCTGTATCTCATTTCCCGGATATCCGGTCCAACGGGTTCATTAATCACATATCAGCTAACCGGATCCGGAGTGCAAATAGAGGATTGGGTTCCTACCAATCGACGGATAATAGACTGGATAAAACGATTAGTGGAACTCAATAACGCTTAGAAGAACCTTCGAATGGAAGTTGATTGTTTTGTACGTTTTTTGGGTGATGAAAACATATCGAACAAAATACACAAATAACTCATTAATTTCATGACAATACTAGAGAGATAATCTGTCTGCTTGCTGAGTAGGCAAGAATTTAGGTTTCTCCTACTTCTAATTCTAGCTATCCAATACATGGAATGTTAGTGTGGGATTCAAACTAGATATGTAATATAGGCACCTTCTGGGTAGGCTCGCTCCATCGTAGACCTCATTCTTGCCTGTGTAAGTTTCGATGTCAAGAGCCGACCCCCTCATAAAAAAAGCCTGTTAGGCGTTATTTTCATTTAGTTTTCAAAATGTTGTGTCTAGTGTTGGGTAGGACACGGTTTCAAAATGAGTTTTTTTTTTTTTTTTTTTTTTTTTTTTTAATTAAATAGGTCAGCATTTGACCTCACTCTACCTGATGTTAAGCAGTAGTGAGGTCTAAGATGGAGCATGCTTACCTAGAAGGAACCTATTTACTCTTGATTTGAAGACCCCTAAATTGTACTTTTCGGGAAATACAGAGTTTGTATGAGGGCCTCATTTTATTTGGTGAGGTGGGACAATGTCATGCTTCAAATGTCCCATACTATAAAATGTCACGTTGTGATGTAGTACTACTTCGCTTCACTCATTTGTCATCCTCGAAAATTTTGTCACAAGAGTTGATGAGTCTCTTATTTTCATTTTATAACTCAAAGTGTGGCATCTTACTTGAAGCGTACTTACTTAATTTTTTTTTTTTTTTCATTTTTATTGTTTGTAAGTCATTCAGCACTTTATTTAAAATTCATTAAATTTTTCGTTAATTCAATTACACTCACTTCCGGTAATCGAACCAAAGAGAATGTAACACTTAATTTGATACGAGTCCTCATTCAGTCACGCAATACAAATCAGCTCATTCCTCACTCACTCTAAGCTCACATCTCAATGAAAGATTCCTCGTTCGTCTCGCTCTGTCTCACTCGAATGTGTGGACTCGTGAGTGTGACAAAAATTTTGAGGTGGTACAACGATTGAAAATGAGGACCATGACATTTTTGAGGGAATGAGTGGGACATTTGAAGTGCTTCACTCATGTCCTACTCAACACTAGTTGTGTCATCTAAATAATATTTATTCAATACAACATGAACATCAAGATTTTGTGAATTCAGAGAATTAAGTCTTTAGTTGAAATTCACAGCCACTTAAACTCAAAATATTATTCTCCCAAAGAGTGCTTCTCAAGTCTCTTTATAAAGTTTGCGCAACTACCTGTAATAAATCGAGTGAAATTCCAAAAGTTCAGGTAACAAGCGTACCCGATGCTCTACTTAAACTTCGCTCTTTGTTTTTAGTGGTTTTAATTCCGTGTGTTTGCACTTCGCGTTATGAGGTAAACATTTTGGAACAAGTGCAGTAAACGAGAAGAAATTGTGGAGAGTTTTATGATAAATCATTTCTTTGGTAAGGAAACTTTTTAAAGTTCTTTTATTACACTCTCTATGTACATGCTATTTAAGAAATGGAAGCTGTTTTTATCATGATTGCGTATTATGTTAACAAATAAAGAGTGTAAGGCAAGACATCAAATACAAGCCAAATAGAAATAAAACTACGGGTTCAGTTAAGATTATAAATTTCAAAACATGAACTCTCATCGCTGATACTCGTAATTTGTGATACCCTAGAATCTAGGACATCACCAACCAATCTAGGATCTAGATCTTAGTGAGGGGTCAGGACTGAAATAAAAATGAAAGGGTCACGAGTTCAGGAAATGAAAGCTTGCGACCATTTATCATATGATCGTCGGCTGAATAATATTATTAAGAACTTTGAATCGAAAAACTTTGTTGACGGAACTCTATACATGTGTACATGCATTATGTATAACAGACTTCTTTATTTGGAGCGTAAAGGTGGGAAAGCTCTAATGAGTCGTAACAACATCATAAAAATTAACAAGCGCGTATTAAATACGTATGCAGTTGTGGCGGAGCTACCGAGACGCCATCACAATATTTATAACCCCTATAAACTAGATCCGTAAACTAGTTTAGCTAGTACGAGAAATTGAATTCTGATACAGAAATAAACTTGTGAAAGATTGTGGAGTAATAGATGTAAAGTGCCGTTATTTCAAGCGTGAGTGTTGAGATGGCTGATAGAGGAGAATGGAAGAAGAACACATGTTGTGCCGACCCCACATAATGTGGGAAAAGGGCAGGAAGATGATGATTTCTGTTTAACAAGCTTTAAGTTCGTGTGATGTACTGCTCGACTTTCAGTTCGTTTTTTTATGATGAATGGGTCGACTCTTGACCTCGAAACATAGGCAAGAATGAGGTCTACGATGGAGCGAGCCTACCCAGAAGGTGCCTATTTACTCTCTTCTTAAAAACAACAGGGTCGTAGCTCAGCGGAAATACAGACGCGGGAAGCTGATTCCATATTTTTGCAGTGCGCTTAATACCGTATACCGCATATCCGTAGGCTAAAGCTGCGGACTATGCGTTCCAGGCTACGCAATAACACGTTCCAAAGCTCGCGCGAGTCGATGTAAAATGTCAAAAGTATACGATTTTGATGACACGCGAGTCTGAAATGCGTGAACGCGTCCTAGTACGCGTAGTCCGTACAAGGCCTGAGAGTTCGTATACCAACTTCAATGAATTTGTGTTCCGTATAAGAAAATTTCCGAAGAAGTTGAGAGGATGGTTACGGCGCTGGGCAAGCATCATAAGCAATGTCCCATCCCAGGCACACAGCGTCAAGTTCAATAGGTTCATAGGCCTACTGACACTGTATAGCATCTGAGTAGTAAATATAGTATTGGACTGGTGCCAGAATTATTAAGCGGCCTGAAACATTCGTCACTTCATAAGAACATAATTAATAGTAGGATTTTTTGTCACGTTAATCATAATTAGTGCCAGCACACACAAATGTGATTCAGCTACGTTTTTCAAATTATCCAAGCCCTCTGACCAATAATGTCTAATTAAAGCACCAGATGTGTCCATTACATGAACCGTGTTAATTCCGACGTAACTGGCATTGCGTGGCATATGGTCCGCTTGGCCGGTGATCCGGCACATTTCACTCTCAGCACGGCTAGACAGCAGCCAGACTACTATGACGTCATTGATGACTTTAATATTTATTTGACTTACGACCTTCGTGTTGAGAAGGCACTAGGCTAACACGGTTCTAATTTATTATGAAGTCTTATATGAAATTCACATCTCTAGTAATTATGTCTTCACGTGAAGGCCTATTAGGCTGAGAAGATAGTTTGGGCAAGCCTATTTCAAGTCAAACAATATCTCAGGCACTATAAAGTCCCGTTCAGTATAGGTATAGGTTGACTCCTGACGCTGTAATCATCATAATCTTAGAGATGAATAATATCCCTAACCCTAGGGAATCACCTGCGTCCTCTAGCTTTTTTAGAAATATATTTAGTTATTTAATGTTTGTTACAAACTAAAAAAAAACAGCTGAAATACCTTTGAGGCTCAAAGCTACCGTTTCCAATTGATAAGAGATCTCCCGACCCACACATAATTTGATTCATTCGAGCAATGAATTTGAATACCATCAAGATAAAAATAATTCAATGTAACCCAGCAACAGAAAAGCTATTAATCCTTATAATCTCCAAGTCTCAAGTAATGAATGAAAGTGAACATAACGCATGGTTGGTCAACCGTTTGAGTAAGAGCTAATTGTAGGCAATAAATTTACAAAACGGGACCTAGAATGTTGCCCTTGGTAATTCCATTAAGCTTTATGGTAATGAGGATAGTTTGAACTGTTATGTACCTACTATGTTAAAGCTATGGATTTCATTGACCTATAGTACGCTGACAAAAAAAAACAGTCTCAAAATGGATGAAAACAGAATGAATAAAGCCGATTGGTGGTATTTAAGAGAACGGCTAGGCGGCTGAATTAGAAGTACTCTAAATAATGACCATTCAATAAATCAGGTCACCAGATAAAACATAAAATAATACAATTATTACACTTCCTAAACCAGCTAGCAAAAGTAGTGAGAGTTTATGCGGCGAAAGAAGGATCAGGTGTAAAAATCTGTGGTATTCTACGGTAGAGACATACTGAACTAATCAATCTCAAGCTTAAGCTGACTGAAGCAAAACTATGTAAAGCCATGCAATTTGAACCCACAAAGAGTCCTTAGCCTCTATTACACGGTGCTCAGCTCAGCCAACGGCCGGTAAATTAAGAAGCTCCTTTGCATCAACATCTCATTTTGTACGGTTTCGTAAAACTTTTTGTTAAAGTTTCCTGTTGAAAAAACAACTGATTGTACGAATCACGACTACGTAGAGTAGAGCTTCTACTACGAAAACATGTAGCGTATTATCATCATCATCATTTCAGCCTGGTATCACCCACTGCTGGGTATAGGCCTCCCTTCTTTTATGCCAGTCTCCTCTATCTTGCGCCTCTCGCGTCCAAACATTTCCTACGACCTTTACTATGTCGTCGGCCCAACGTGCTTTCGTTTCGATGTAGCGTATAGCCAAACCATCATATCGGAATATATTTTTCAGAGTTTTATGGCAAAATGTCAATTTTCCACTTCAAAATTTATTAGGTGAGTAGTGTTTTAGTATTCTTGTAAGACTGCTAAAAACATAACCCTTCTTTATCGCTTTGCCGTGGTTGTTTAGACCACGGAAGTTAAGAAGTTTAGTAAGTATATAAACTTTAGACAGCAAAATAGAGACATAAGAGTAAACTTTGTATTTTGTAGAGTATATAAAAGACGATGGGAGATAAATAGGATAAAGGATCAACGGATCAAATACGCGATCAAAGATAGATTTCAATCAGAAGGGTAGTGAATTGAAAAGGCATAACAAAAGATAGAAGGAACTACATGTAAAATATATCAAAGAGAAATAAACAATGCTGTCTTTGCCAGACAGGAACTCGCTTCGAATACCTACTACGTACAGGAATGTGAACAACTGGCTTTGAAAGTATAAATAAATGAGTTACATACTCATATACTGGAATACTTAGGTTGTTTGCTATGTTGATCGAGTATCAAGCCTCGAGTTTCAAACCAACTGTCATAGATTTGAATCTCAAGTCACAACTTTTAATGGTAGAGCATAACATGATGAGTATATCAGCGGCTTAATCAGCTCCACATGTGACCATGTATTTCCTGTTGATAATGCCTACTAAGCTGGAAGAATGGTTTGGGTGCTGGGCCAGCCTACAGCCTAAAAACTACAGAACGTCTCGTTGAGTGTAGGTATAAACGATGGGCCCTCCTGACGGTGTATAAACGTCTAAGTAATAAAGATGTAAAAACTTAAGTCACAAGCCATTATAGTAGCAAAAGCAAAGTCTAATATACAGTCTGTTTACAAATCATTGAAAAAAGCACTAAAAGTGTAAGCTCAGACGTAGTTTCTCTAAAAATAGTCAAAGGCCTTAGTGCACAAGCCAATAAGAGCAAAGCAAAAACAAAACAAGGACATGAGGAAAATAACGCGCGAATTTCGGTTTTCATTTACAAAATAGTCTATGCAATTACAGACACCGAGGACTGATACTGGATGGACGTAAAATAGGGCAATTTCGGCAACACTGGAAATTTCATTCCAGGGAGTGGTATGTCCACCAAATAGTACAAGAGTGACGGCACAAAGAGGCGTTGTACAAAAGCAAAGAGACCGACCGATGGCCGCTGCGCAGTGCCCATTGACATACGATTTTTTCGGAACAAATTTGACACCGTAGGATGGAATATTCTCGTCTATTTCTAAAATGAAAAAAATGCATAGCATGAAAATTGGACTTTCATTTCAAAGTTGGAATATAGTTCAGCGCTATGTTTCTACGGTCTACGTGACCCATTTGATTTTATAGTTGAATAGACAGTGAATATTCAGCCGTGTTTGCCGAGTGGGGTAAAGCCTCGACTTTCAATCAAAAAGGTCGTTGGTTCGAATACCAGCCGTTTATTTCAAGAGTGTAAAGCCCGTAATCATTATGAAAACGATGTCTGGAACTTTTAACAAGACTGAATAAAGTAGTTATAACTACGTCTGTGGCAAGTTATATGCCAAGCGTTTAATAAATAAGTGCACCCTTCAGTATAAACATGTACTTAAAATACGTCTGGGCAATTTCAACCCTTCCTTAATGCAGTGGAGACACGCCGAACCAGCTTACACGCATGCAAATTGACTCCTGGCTCCAGCTATTTACCCCTTAAGCGGATTTGGATCTTAACAGCACAGCTTACAGCTTAAATTTAAACGGAGGGATTCCAGACAAGAGCATGTTCTTTGGAATGGAGTTAAAAAGTGTTTGGTGTCACTTAATTAAAGAAGCCCTTGATGAAACCTTAGATGGTAGATAGTGTAATTTTAATTGTGCCTCTGGGTGGAGTTTGTTTGATACAAAGTAGCAGGATTATGTTACTCTTTTTCCTTGTAAAGTGACACCGACGATATATTTCAGTTATTTTGTAAAAGCGTGGGCTTGTCGGCCTCAAGACTGATACTACCGATATTAAATACCTTTCATTACGTACTAAGCTTGTTCTTTTTCATATCTTTCTATTATTCTATGTTTGTAGGTATCTATATTTTTCCAATTTTTTTCTGTATCGATGTATTTAGTTAGGTTTAGTTCATTTAACTTTCCTTTCCTGTTTACTTTCCTGTATATAAATATAAACCAATTCTTCCACGACATGGGCTCCTCGTTCCCCATCAGTTAATAGTGTTATGTATTTTTTACAGTAATAAAAATATTTGTATTTCAAGTAAATGTTTTAACATTAAAATTATTTAAAAAATTGGCCAACAAGACCAACACAATAACAGGTTTAAATACACGATCCATGTAATCTGTAATCTCAGCTTTCATGGTAGATGATTACATACTTATTGATAACATCAAGCAAACAAACCGTCCTTAGTTATTCGGAGTTCTGGGATTCGTGACGGAAACTAAAAGCCATGAAATTCTTAATTTCGTTTTTACGCCGGCGAAGTTGCTAGGTTCTTCGGTATTACACGATCTTATGGGGTTTTAAAACTGTTATTTTCTTGTATTTAATATGATACCTAATTTTTTATAGCTTATCCACACTTGATATTTCATTAAGAAATGAAAAGTCTTATCAAAATTTTGGATTCCGGCGGGATTCGAACCCGCATCGATCAGACGATCCTCCTAAAGACGGAGTGCCCTACCGCTCGGCCACCGAATCCTAGTTGTTGGCATCAAAAATTCGTCGGAATCTAAAATTTTGATAAGACTTTTCATTTCTTAACGGCATTATACTCGTAGTAGCAATATTATGTCAGTCAATTATCACAACTTATCCACGGCACTCAAACTGAATGGCCTTTACCCTTGAACCTCGCAAGTTTATTCACTCCATTGTGAATGTAAGAATTTACTCACAATGTTTACAAGCTACGAGTGTGTGGGAAAGTGTGTGTTGATGAAATTAATAAAGGAAGTGAACTGTGCAATTACCGTGACTGCGGACTGCAGAAGTACCTGGAATAGAGAATATCATTAGAGGCGCATTGACACATTGAACACAATGTAAAAGTAGTTAGAGATATTACTATATAAAATTCAGTTTATGGATTTACTGCATGCATTTACAGAATGATACATAATATATTGCTCTATCTCACGAAGACGGGTTAGTATTATTAGTGTGTGTAGATTTATTTCTGTGTGCGTAAGCGATACTGAGAGCTCATTGGTCCATGGGGCGTTCCCCAGCTTATGCATACAGAAACAACGTGTATGTGCATCTACACACCAACCCGCCTTCCTGAGCGGCAATGGACTTTGCATCCTCGTATGAAATGCAAACTTTTGCAAAATATGGGCATGTGTCAAATATTCGCGTACAAATCGGACCAATCCTTTAGATTTCTTCGAAGGAGCTTTGAGCCTAAAGATCTGAGAGATTGTTTTACTGCGCTTAGGGAGTGCGCTGCTTAGTTTTCTTTGTGAAATAACTTTTTAAAGTAGAACACAAACTTTTTGCGCAAGCAATTTACATTAGCAACGTTTCGTGACACAGAAATGGCTGGACGAGCAAACGATCTCTCTGGAGTCCGAATTTCATTCATTAAACTTTCAAGTACGCCCAAATTGTCGGGGGCACTAGATGGAGCTGCTAGACAGAGATATTCTGAGAGCTAACTCAAAATACAGAAGTCGGGAAATGCAAACGGGTTTTCAGAGTCAAAATCAATTTGCATTATACACTAGTTCTCACCGTGTTTAAAGTTGTCGCAGCTGGCCTAGCTGAAATGAATTCTTAATTGTGTATGCATGCTGAGTATATTTTTAAAGTAATAGAATTTTTTATAATATTAATGTGTACTTGACAGAAAGAAAGACAGAAATTATCATAATACGAGTAAGAGCAAGCTAAACCTTTTTACTAAGTAACATCTTTCTGAATCATTTAGTCTACAATCAGACTAGGCAACAATTTGAATCTTTCGAGAAAGTCGTATTTTAAAATAATATACAAACTAGAAACTAGAGTCACTAGAGTCCAACTCAAACATCTTTGCAAAGGCCCTTATACAAACAAAAGACGCAAACGGACATGTGACATCAGCCCAAGAGGGACCATGATAGATTGAGGAGTTTTGTGTCTCTCGCACACTTCCGCAGATCATCGTGCCCAAATAATAAATCATACTTTTTGTGAAACTTACTATATTTCAAAGGAAACTGTCAAGAGCAGAAGGAAAACTATAAGAAGTTACAAATCATTTCTCACCCGACTATACGGAATTGCATACAAAAACATTTTAGCGAGAACTAGGTGCTATGGTAAGTTGGTTGCGAAACTTAAAACTTCCCAAGTTGTTTTTTCAAGACGTGAAAATGAGTTCGGGAAAGTTTCACGGATCATCATTAGCAACTTCGTTTAGCTATTATAGTTTTATCTTAAACATGATACTTCATCTCATCGATCGATCTAGTAAAGTCTATTGTTTTTACACTAGCGTCGTTTTGAAGGGCTCTCGTATCTTGCATAGTCTTGATAGATCGTTGAAATTAAATAATGTTCTGTGCGTTCTCTAAGTAGATAGGTGACTGAGCGTCTCAGTTCTACGGATGGCACGTCAAATTGTCGGTACCAGCAGACATAAAGATGCTAAGACGGAGACCTTAAGACTGCATAAAAACTATACTATGCCTCTATCTCATAGACCGACGACATTTGCTTACATTGTAGACAATTCAGCATTTTTCCTCGATTTTAGCGGAGTTGTGTTTCTTGTTACAGCTAAAATAACGTAGTAGAGAAAGCGACAAAGTTTCCAAAGCCACAAGTTTCAGCATTCCTAAGAAGGACCGTAAGCCGCTTGGCGAGAAACTCGGCGCCACTCGCAGCCAATAGGGCCCGCAGACTACTTAGCACGAGTTATGTAGACGAGACACTTTGCTACTTACCGCTACTGGTGGTAAGCTGAAGTTGCTACAGAAAAATTTCATTGGAAGCTTAAATCGAGTTGTAGTTAAAAAATCGAGAGAAAAATCGAGTTGAGAAACACAGGTTCATAAACATGCAGGTTCTCGACTGTATCCCCAGTCACGGCCGGTCTTTTAGGGAAATCAATTCTCTATTGCAAGAAAGGAATTTAATCGAGGCGCACTTATGATCCTTTCACACACTGGTTCTAAAAAACTAGTGACACGACAAGGAATAAGAAGGGAAATCAAGATTCACAATCAAATAATAATAGATTAGAGACATGTTCAAATATGTACATATTTGGCTCGTGTTCTCATTTTGCAGAAGGTTGTTATCGCATGCTATCTAAAGCATCCTTAGCTAATGTTGGACACGCAAATAGCTAGATGTAACTGATCGAAAACAACAAAAACTTGTGGCCGATGATGAAACCAAACAAAAAACTTTTATTAATGTTTTCTGTTCAAAATTATTAAACAAAAATAATCAGATTATAATCACATCTAAACTTAACCTCATTTTCGTTTCAACTATAAAACATGATAATATCTTAATAAAAAAACAGTCCTCGCTGTCACTGATAGCCTATTAAATAAAACATTCTAAGTTCGTGCCTATAAATATTTTAGTCAAGACAAGTTTTAAAGGTAAATGGCGTGTAAAATATGCTATTATTCTTGGGCAGAAACGGGCAGGTGTCGTGGCGGAGTTTTGGTTTTTTATACGGAGCCCGTTGATGCGTATCGAAGTACAATAGCTTTGTTTTTTTTTAAGATGCAAGATCATTTCTAGCTCGTTAGGTCAATGATCTTTGCGGTTGGGTTTGATTTATGATAACCTTTGAGAAGAGTAACATGATACCTGCCATATTTCATATTGTTGGTACAGTTAGTGCTTTTAATTTAATTATATTCATACGAGTACAATGTTTGAATAAAAATTTTTGAAAAAAAAAATTGAACCGACTTCACAAAACACAAACAGACACTAAGAACCTACACTAAAAAGAGAAAAATAAGAATATAAATATGCAATTATTATTTACAGTATTCAATTAATAAATTATTATGTTACCTATATTATATTTGAAGTCGGTGCCAACTATGCATTTACAACTATCTAAGAAGAAATTACGAGTACAATTAGAACTTGGGTGCAAAATTGTATCGAGTAGTTAGAATAGAATAGTTGTCACCGACTTCAAATATAATATAGGTAACATAATAATTTATTAATTGAATACTGTAAATAATAATTGCATGTGTATATTCTTATTTTTCTCTTTTTAGTGTAGGTTCTTAGTGTCTGTTTGTGTTTTGTGAAGTCGGTTCAATTTTTTTTTTCAAAAATTTTTATTTTTCCATTTTTAGTGTAAAGTGTAAGTGTAAATAATATAGTAGGTTAGGTTAGTAAGTAATTACTTACTTAGTAGGTTAGGTTAGATATTACAATAGTCAAGATTAAAGAAGTTAGAGTGAGGATGAGGTTTTTTGAGTTTTACGGGAAAACTATCAATCCCTCAGGAATAAAATTTATATGGGACCACCTCGAGAGTCTAAATATGTCAAACTAATCAATGTTTGACTCAGATTGTGTAGTAAGAATAATGTTTTTTGAGTTTTACAGGAACACTATCAATTCCTCAGGAAAAAAAAGTATGAGGACCACCTCGAGATGGACAACCTTTCAACCTAAAAAAAAAATTTTGGAAATCAGTCCACATTTTTCGGAAAGATCGGTGATTTTTTGAGTTTTACGGGAAAACTATCAATCCCTCAGGAGTAAAATTTTTATGGGACCACTATGGTAGCATACCCTTTCAAACAAAAAAATAATTTTGGAAATCGGTTCACAACTGACGGAGATATCGATGAACATACATCTAAAAAAAAAAAAAAAAAAAAAAAAAAAAAAACATACATACAACCGAACATAGAACCTCCTCCTTTTTTTGAAGTCGGTTAAAAAGAGGTGCTGTTGACAGCTGATATTGGGCAATGCGCGTTTCTATAGACAACTTTACAGTGAATGCTTTTCCAATGATCTTTTATACTAGTGCTTTTCATAGACTGTTCTTGTTCGCCTTTTGTCTATGGTGGTATAAAAAAGCACGTAGCTTCAAATACTAAGGCGCTGTCTCCACGAGCGAGAGAATCGCGGCGATATTATCGTCGTGCCACGTATTTCTATACACTTCTCTAGAAGCCGTCTCCACACGGCGATATTATCGCCGCGATGCGACGAGTGGCAACGAGCGCGCGAATCGTCGTTACATCGTCGCTAGCCCGTCGCGACTACCAGCGGGCCCGTGGCGCTCTCGCGCGAGCGCGCAGCGGGCGCGCTGTCAAACGCAGCGTCATTTCAGCGTTGCCTCTCGTCAAGCAAGGACATTTTGACAAGGAAACGCGGCGATACCGTTACGAGTCGCCGCGGAAACGCTGCGATTCCGTTACGACTCGCGACGATACGCGGCGATATTATCGCTCGCTCGTGGAGATTCTCCGACGATATGAGGGCGGACTCGTCGCGATTCTCACGCTCGTGGAGACAGCGCCTTATAGTGTTTCTTAAACTTTCGCGTTCACTGTTCATATTTGCTTAGGCGGGGTTGCTGGCAGCCTGCTTGCAACACGGGCGAAACGTCGGGAAATATAAATAACACTATCGATACAGAAGATGGGGCGAAGTGGAGAAAGAGTATTAGGATGGTCGATACAAACAAACAAACACACAAGATGGAGCTAAGAGAAATACTCTTTCTCCACTAACTCAGTACTGCTGACCTCACTACCAAGAGGGATGAACAGTCAGGTAGAGAACGATACAGACAAACAGACAACTAACAAGATAAACAATGAAACTATGACTTCAAAATCCGAAGTCAGAATGGACGATGTCAGAAGGGAAAAGTCTACAAAATGGTCATCAGACCTGTCGTACTGTATGGATCTGAGTGCTGGGCCACGAAAGCGACGGATGAAAGAAGAGTGCATGCGACAGAGATGCGAATGTTGAGATGGATGTGCGGAGTGACGCGAATGGATAAGGTGAGGAATGAATATATTAGGGGAAGTCTGAAAGTAGCGCCGGTGACTGAAAAGTTGAGGAGCAATAGGTTAGCGTGGTATGGGCATGTAATGCGGAGGGATGAAAGTCATGTAACTAAAAGGGTGATGGAAATGAATGTGAATGGATATGTGAGTAGAGGTAGACCTAAGAAAAGATGGATGGATTGTGTGAAAGAAGATATGGAAAAGAAAGGAGTTGATGACGAGATGACGAGTGATAGGGGAGAGTGGAAGAGGAGAACATGTTGTGCCGACCCCGCATGAGCGGGATAAGGGCAGGCCAATGATGAGAATGGACGATGGCAAAGACAAGCAGCTCTCAAAATAGCTAGACAAACTTGTTCTACAAGACTGGATGACAATGCTCCAAGTTAGCGTCCGACGGCAGCGACAACTTAAGTTAGTAGCGGACAAACTAGCTTTAATTGAGTGTGCTTTTAGTTCATATGTAACTGGAATTTCTTGACTGTTTATTAAAGTGTTGGTGATGGTTTTTGTAATATGGTATTTCTGGAACTGCTTTCACCACTACGAAGATACCTTTATACCTGCGTTCTACATTATACTTATTTTATTATTTATTTTTAAGTGATAACTTCTTTGTAGATAGATAGATACCAAGATAGATTATTTGGCAACACACAGACACAGGTACATTACATCAAAAGAGAATATGTACATACTAACTATAAATAAAAAATTTGAAAAAAAAATTGAACCGACTTCACATAACACAAATAGACACTAAGAACCTTCTATGTACCTACACTAAAAAGAGAAAAATAAGAATATACACATGCAATTATTACTTACAGTATTCAAATAATAAATTATTATGTTATATTATATTTGAAGTCGGTGCCAACTACCTATGCATACTCGTAATTTCTTCTTAGATGTAAATTTTACATCTAAGAAGAAATTACGAGTACAATAGAACTTGGGTGCAAAATTGTATGGAGTAGTTAGAGTAGAATAGTTGGCACCGACTTCAAATATAATATAACATTTTTATAATTTTGGAAATCGGTTTACAACTGACGGAGATATCGATGAACATACATCCAAAAAAAAAAAACATACATACACCCGAACATAGAACCTCCTCCTTTTTTTGAAGTCGGTTAAAAAGTAGAATGAATGAATGAGAATTCTTTATGGTACACCTTTTTAAGTAGCTGTATGAGGTAAGTTTTTACGCGTTTAGCAGTTTTGTGATGAGAAAAAATTCTTGGATTCGCCTCAAAAAAGGACATTTGCGCGAGTCCCCGCTCACCGACAACCCGGGTTATTTGTCAAGTTTAGAACCGTTGCAAGTTTTTACTTCTGTCTGCACTCTTGGAGTGCCACTTTTTTTTCAAGTACGTCAGAGAAACGAAGCAGCTTGTTTTATGAACTGGTAGTATTAAAGAGTACATTAGCCAGTTCCAAAGATAATTTTAAAGCCATTAACAAAAGGACTGAAGTGGTCTTCGTGGGATCGTTCCAACGAGAACAACTTAAAAGTAAGTCTAAAATGTGATTAATGTTTAATTTCATAATAGCCCCAACTTTTTATGAGCTGACCCAGAATATAATTGCTCTGTCAAAAGGGATTGGTTATTAAAGTTAAATAAGTGTCTACTTAATTGTTAGGCGAACAGCCATTAAATAAATCAGAGAATTATATTATAGTTCGAAATTAGATAAATAATTTATAAAATCTACTAAATTAATGAAAGATTAGATGGACGCTTCTAGAATAAATTAGGTAAAACTAAAAGGAATGGAATAAATTCATTTGAAATATTTTTTTCAGTGTATTCTAAAAGCTTCGAGAAATTTAAGTACGGAGCCTCTTTGATGCTCACTTATTTATTTATCTAGTATACCTATACGGGAGTATAGTTCAAAGTACCATCATCATCATTCGCCTTTTTATCCATCTTTAGGTGGCATTAGTCAGGTTACACTACAATCATTAAGATTTGAACATTTTCGTTCATAGTTAATAAGCCTACCTATACGGGAGAAGTACAAAGTATAAACTGTTATCAAAACATTGAAATGAGGAAAACATGTTTACCATCAAAACTAGCAAATAAACATGCAGTTTAGCGTCGAATATCTTTCGAAATAGCCGCAAATGTGTCTGCGTGGACCTTCCATGATATCGTGAGGGATGTAGAGATATTATCGGGAATAAAGTTCGGAGTTAAACGTTGATAATAGCCTAAGTAAGATAAATGGTAGATGGATCAAATAACAGTTTTCAGACATAGGAAATAACAGAAATAAATGAACTTTACGGCGACTCTACACATTCGCTGAACTATTCTCCGAATTATTATTTAGATAGAAGATGACAGGCGAATACAGGCGATGATGTCAGGCGAATACAGTCCTCTACACGTTCGTGACCGTCGGCATTCGTCTATCATCAGCGAATATGTAGAGGGTTCATTAAGTGGCAATGGAATTTCAACCTCATGCATAGAAGTCCTGTAAGGGTTGTCAAAATTACCTACCATTTGGGTGAGCTTTAACTATTTGTTGTTTAACGTTTTTCTATCACCTTAACTAACTTTATTGTATCAATGATGTAATGAGAGTGAATGAAGCGAAAGTTGTGCGACAGGATCGTAGCAAGTGGAGATCCGTGGTCTCTGGCTACCCCTTCGGGAAAGACGCGTGATTTTATGTATGTATGTTAACTAACTTCAAAGTATGTTGAATTTACTAAAAGATCTGAGAGATTTTTTTATTGCGTTTACAGTAGTGATTTATTCTCTTATCGTGTCACTGTTCTTCCGAATCGGTAGTGTGGTGAAAATGGTGAAAGATTTTGAAATGCAAGTAATTTTTTTAGAGTAACCAAAAGATAGTCCTGGGTTGAAATTTTTTAATGGTGGTCAATTTCGGAGTTGACCATGATAAAGTGGTGATCACAGATTTGTCTGTGGTGGTGATACAGGACATCCCTACGCTCGCTGTGGACAGTCATGTCATTACGCGAAATAGCAACATTTGTATTCAACGGCCGCGGCGCGCAGACAATGTGCGTGTCCAAGGGAATGTCGACTATTTCGCGCTTGGAGCTAACATAAGCGCGATTTTGATGTCAGAATTCACATACAACTACAGGAAAAAAATATCTGTACTTACCACGTATTTACTCTCTACACTTCAATTCACACACATCACACAAACTGCTATCCTATCCTACTTATATTAAAAATCTGATAGGCACTTTGTTTGTTAGGATGTTCAATCAATCACTTCTGAACCAATGAACCAATTGGATGAAACTGAATAGATATTTATTTATTTTACAAATTTTTGGAAAACTTACAGCTAGGCAAAAACCATAAAAAGTGATCTCGAATAGCATGCAAGTAGGCTAAAATATTAGTACTATAAGTACTACCACGGCACTAACCACGTGAGCGAAGTCTGCGGGTGGTAGCTAAGCCAATGCTAAACTATACTAAAGACTCAACTAGTGGTAGTTTCATTTCCGTGAATATGAGATAGCGGTGATCAGGTAGCTAATTCACAACATATCATCATTGGCCTGCCCTTATCCCGCTCATGCGGGGTCGGCACAACATGTTCTTTCCACTCTCCCCTAGCACTCGTCATCTCCGTATCCACTCCTTTCTTTTCCATATCTTCTTTCACACATTCCATCCATCTTTTCTTACGTCTACTCACATATCCATCCACATTCATTTCCATCACCCTTTTCACAACATACGGAAACAAATAAAACTTTAATTAGAAACCTCACATACGAATCAAATGGAATGCAATAATTCATAACACTAAAGCTATTGCCCAATCAAACGCGTCAGTTGTAACTCATAAAACATACACAGCACTGGTAATGACCGGATGATACACATTAATATGTACACAGCTAAATTAAACATAGCTAATACAGGATAGAATGTCAGACTTCCAAAACTAAAACAATGCATTCAAACTATGATTGTAAAAAAACTACTATTATAAATAGAATAAATGAATAAATAATGCTGGACATTTCATACAGCATCATCTAGCCCCAAACTAAGCAAAGCTTGACCAGATAACTGATATACTACTTATATACTTTTTGTTTGTAAATACATACATATTATACATAGAAACACCCAGACCCGGTATATTTGCAGATCATACAAACATTTATCGAACCCGCAACGCAACCTACTGCGTCCTAAGCGGGCTTTCACCCACTGCCATAAACAAAAATCTATCTGTTTTTTATAGTGAAAAAGAATATAAAATACGAAGTTTTTGCGTTCAAGAGTAAGTTCACAGAATATTGAGCGTTGAATATTTCATCAAACATAGTCGAGGATTAGAAGCAATTTCGGAGGCAAAGTTTATGGAGTAATATAATATTGAAGCTTAATTTGCATAGGTTGTTTAATTTGCCCAAGAGAAACCTAGAACTTAACGGGAGTTGGGGAATTTACAGATGAGATACAATTTACCTTGATATTCATTATTAATATTACTAAAATGACCGCTGGCAGTGGAATAAAGCTCTTAGTGGACTTTAGGTGGTGCGTTTGATGTTCATTTGTGAGGAAACCAAAGTAATATTAAGGGTGGCTCTACACGATGGTCTCAATTTTGGTCTAAACGACACTACAATGAGGATCTATAAAATATCCTAAAGCATCTTACTTAATGGACTGGGCGGGACATGTGGCTCGGATGCCGGACAATCTTTGGGCAAAAATAATAACAGATTGGGCCCCTAATACCAGGCAGACCCCGGAGAAGATGGCGGGACGATCTCGACAGTCATGCAGATGACTGGCACAGTTTGGCTCAGGATCGAGAGGTGTGGAGAAAGGGGAGGGAGGCCTTTGCCCTGCAGTGGGACGAAGCAGGCTAAAAATAATAAATAATAATCTAAAGCATCAGAACTATTGGAAAAACTAAGTTCTTATGAGCTAGTTCGTAGCCTCTGCCTTTTGCTCAGTTGTGCCACTCGCTCACCCATCCATTTTGTCACCAAGTCTTTTTAATCAAGAATGATAAAGCTATATCGCGAGCGCTTTAAAACGGAAGGCAAGTCAATCACACGGGAATCCAACGTTTAATTCAATTAACTTGGAATTGAACCACTTTGCTTTATCTTCGCGAATTAATCTAATTAACAAGATTATTCAAAGACTTGTTAAGAAATTCTTGTGTAAGTTTTGTCTTCTCGGATTTGAGTAGATGAATGTTGGAGTTGGATGTCGGTTCATTTATGTTATACCAGTTTTACTGAGAAGAAAGTAATTAAATAACACCCAACCGTCACATACCTATATAGTCTACATCCCACATTATAGGATCCCATGTGTCTACATCCCACACTAGAATCCCCTGTGTCTTGGATATCAGAAGCTACGAGTACTTACTATGGTACCACAACATCAAGACATGGAATTTTTGAAGCGCTCGTGGTCGTGCTTGCTTAGTCGTTCTTGACAGATCGTCAAAGTTAAGCAACGTTCGAAACGGTCTGTAAGTGGATGGGTGACCGACAGTGGCATTTTCATCTGAGCGCTTCCGTGCTTCGGAGGGCACGTTAAATTGTCGGTCCCGGCTATTTAAGTCGTTAAGCCGTGACGGAGGCCTTAAGGCGGCCTAAAAACTCCGTCACCAGAGTTGGCCACTGACTCATACGAACTTACTTTTTATGGAATTTTTTGTCCCGCCAAGAATGGAACTAACACCTCGCGTCTAAGCCTAAGAATTGCTCGCCACGCCATGCGCCACCGAGGTTGTTGTATCTTTCATAGATGGCATGGAACCCTCACTGCAATCTATATACTTATTATTACTATTCCATCCACTATACCGACCGACAATAAAGAAACGAGATAAAAGATAATGACATTAAGTATAAGAACGAAGAAATTCCCCGTAACCTAACATGATATTACGATGCAGAAGCCGGGTGCAGTCGCGCTCCGTTGCCTGAGAACTCAAACCGGAACTAACTGTCGCGTAATCTGTGTCGCAACTTAACACAATATAGCAGTGGCACCAGCGAATAAATCATGAACGAGTAACTAGCTTTAATGTATTTGTTTAAACCAGTGTGAAGCTAAACTCTGGAAATCATGTCATGTCTTTTCTGACCCACGACAAAAGATCCGGATCAAAAAAATCTATTATCATGGAACCACAACACCCAGACTCTGAACAAATATTGCAGACAGATTAACGTTTTTTTATACAAAATTTTATCCAGTACTCTCGAAGAGCGAAGCAAAACGGGATACATACGTAAGATCAACATTCCTTATCTCAAAGTTTACCAATATCAACACCACTAGATCAACAGTTTAATATGTCAACAGTTCACTACATCAACAAATTATGAGATCAATGGGAAACATCGTGAGGAAACTGGCATGTCGCCGACATAAGTTCAAAACCATGGCATTGCTGTATTGTTTTTTTTTCTGTGTATTGATGTGTATGTGTGCTTATGCAGTAAATAAACGAATGTATATGTCTATGTCTACCATGGTGCCAAGTGCACGAAACTAGAAGAGAGAAGAACGAAAGAACTAGAGAGACGAGAAGATGAAATGACAAGTGTAGCGTCTACCCTGAGCCCAACTGTAACACTAACTATCTGATACTCTGGATACATGGAGACTATGTAGCCATCTGTTGAGTTCAAGTGATACCGGTTAATTATGTCTTCTTTATCGCTCGTATCTTTACTGGCGGGAATAAATCTTGGGGTTTTGTAAGAGATTTAGATTGGGATAGAGTCAAACGTGATTTGTGGTACAAATTATTGTCGTAGTGGAAGTTTATCAAGGAAAATCCTAACGACGTAGAAGTGATGAGCTAAATTAGAGATGAAATCAGGAGGAAAAGGCGACTAAAATGTTACATTCATAAATTCATAACGACAAACTATGTTCAAAGACACTCTGTAGAAGCCAGTTTTGTTACAGGTGACTTTCATTGTCTTTCTGTCACCGTCGCGGGATAAACGAAATCCAAGATATCCATTCCAAGTAGGCTATATCCATTCCAAACTACATTCGAATTCCATCAGCCGTATAGATCTGCAAGCCTTTTCTGATACAAATAATACCATATAAACGCTCAGAAACTTATTTGGATTACGCGTGAAAAAGCAGTGAAAATAAGCTCACTCAGCAATAGGTAGGTGTGTTTTAATATAGATGGCATTATAACCAAAAAGAAAGTATACTTATAAAACTTCACCACCAATAAATCTCCCGACGTCTATAAAGTTAATCCGGCTAAAATCTAAAGTAAACCTTCTCGTAAAGTCGAGGCGACAATCCCGGGAGAGGTATTTGTCAACCTTTGGACGCTGTCCTGAACTAGGCTCGTCTCACATTGAACCGATCAATGAAATATGAGCTTTATCGCAATTCATTAAGGATTAAAGCTGAGTACCAAAGCAATCAGAACAGGTTCTCATTCATTCCTGTCTTATTCGATTGATCACTATTTAATTGGCACCCTAATAAGGCTTTTCTAAAAAAATTGAATTAGAATTATAAAGCTCTTTGTTATTTGATACTTCTCGGTTTCCAAAGTTGGCTATATCGTACTTTAATAAATTTGTTCGCTAAAGAAAGACGAAGAAATATCTACTTTTGAAAATATTCATTCAATTTAAAATAATGTTACTTTTAAATAGACGTCGATTGCCTCGATCACCTATGACTTTGCGAAGACTGCACGGTAATATTAAGCCCATTTAAACTAAGTAACTCATTTTATTTTATGAGCATTGCATTCATTTTATGAGTATCTTTATTCATAATCCCTTCTAAATTGATGACAACCAGTAAGTATCTACCAGTAAGTATCTACTTCTATTTTGATATTTCATTCAGTGTTTCCGCTACCACAGTGACACATCCCTGAGTCAGCACTATTCTTACATCCACGTCTATGCCCCATTACCCCGCCGTACCTTCCTTCCATTTGTAGTTCGATGATACACTGTTATTACTATGGAGTTCCTCTTTGATATATGATACGGAATATTTTTTGCTGGACTTTTCTGTACCTTCTAATTAAGATGCTGGTTTATTAGTTCAATCTTCGCAATCTTTACGAAATCTCTACATTTAAGTGTATCCTATGTAGCAAGATAACACGTGTCAAGTGCACGAAAGGTGCCATTTTGAGGTCTTCAGAATTCAGATCCTTCAATCAACCTTGCGCTCAAAATTATCGCGTAAACCACTCTGGTTGGAAAAACACGGCAAAATGAAAAGAGTAGAAAGAAAGTAAGATTTTATACGTCGTCAACTACAAGTATAGGTAACTCGGTTCAAACATGAAAAAGATTTTCCCTCTCCTTGTTTATTGGTAGCATTTTAGCTGAGATCCCTATTTATCGGTCTGCCAACAGTCTGTGCATATCGCACGCTCGCCACGCGCGCCGCATGCTAAGTAGTGTGTCCTTGTCTAAGAATCTTGGTTCGTTACTCCACGAACACGGCAGGAATGGTGATTGTTCGTCATATTTTATGCATTGGTTAGGGGCTAGTATGTGATAATAATGCGGTTTCCAAGGTAGGAGCTAAAGTACGCGGTAGAATCAATTGGCTATTTTTACTGTAACACTATAGCTGTTAGATAGAAGCGGCGCTTGTTTTTTAAGAGCTTCCTTTAGTCAACTTCATGTTATATAACTGAAAACCAGTGCTCCAACAGACTTGAGCTGCTGGAGCAAATGCTGAGGGGTAACCTTGTTTTCAACACCTAACTCAAAAATAAATAGTGCAAAATACACTACTAAAGCCAACGTAAAACCTCCAATCTAAGGCAGTTGCAGACTAACTCCCACAAACTGTTCGGAATTCTTTAATTGTTTCCCTCGACTTGTGAAGGTGTTGAAGGCTGAAGGAAGTTTTAATGGGGAAGCGGATCCGGCTTCTAATCCGGGATCAGGCGGGACTCAGGAAAGTAAAGCTATATTTTCTTACGTAGATTAAGACGTATGCCCTGAGGTGAAAATTTGTTGAAGCAAAGTTTGTAAGTGCCCTCTTAACTGATACCTGAAAGGACATACAGGTTTATTAAGACAAAGAGGAAAATAAATCCAATAAAAACAAGTTAATTTAAGAAGAGGGGACTTTTACTTACTAAACACAAACGGTGTTTTTCATAATTTTGGACATTATGTCTACTATTACATGAAACACACGGAAAGTTATTGCAATTTAATACCCCTTGTGTAGATTGACTAGACACATAAACAAACCAAAAATAAATATAATTACGTTTTAAAACTAAAAGAAAAAAAAAAAGAGAGAGAACTTGTGAGAGAAACAAAAAAAAAAAAAAAAAAAGAATTTATTATTATTATTATTATTAAAAACCGACTTCAATGTTCGACTCTACACACGGCGTGACTCAGGGAATCAATAAGCCATCCATAAAAATCTACCTAAGGAAAATAAATCAAATCGACAGATAATGCTTATGCTCCACCGGCGTCTAAGGGCATTAATTACCAAGACTGCATACATTTTATGTCAAGTGTCGCGGCACGTGAGTTCCTAGCATTAGTAAAGCGTCAATTTGACATAATGCATAAATAGTCTTAGACAAATCTGTCGATTCGATTTACAATGGCTAGGATCCCTCCTAGCCATTGTAAATCGAATCGAGTTTTCTCGTAAAACTCTAAAAACCTTCCCAGGTTTTTAGAGTTTTACGAGAAAACTATCACTATCAAACCCTCAGGAATAACATTTATATGGGGCCACCTCTGGAGCATACTATTTCAAACAAAAAACTAATTTTGAAAATCGGTCCACAATTGGCGGTGTAATCGCGTAACAAGATACAAAAGAAAAAAAAACATACAGGCGAATTGAGAACCACCTCCTTTTTTTGAAGACGGTTAAAAAGAGCTATGACTAAAAAGCAATTTAACTAGCTATCGTCAAATGAAACAGACAATCCAATGTATTTATATTACCGAAACAAATGAACTTTATATTTATCGCGTGCCCTTTCCACTTTTAGCCACGACCGGATCCATATTCAAACGAAGATACATTTGGCTTCCCTCATTCGATAAGCAAATTCTAACACGATTAAAGCACTCCGCGGCTACACAAAACAAAGGCACCGACTTCTATGGAAGATAAAGAGAACGCAAAGTTGCTGAGTCACTAATTTGTTTCTTTTTTAATTGAAAGTCTGCTTTTGTACTTTTGAAACTTCGAAGAGCAGTTGGCTGATAAGTGGGTACAAGGTTTTGCATTTAGAAGTGTTACGAGTTTTGAGAGTGCGATTTTGGCCATTAGCTAACTGCTGAGTGCAGGAACCATACTTATCCAAGCTTGGAAACATTTTAGTTGGAAGTTGTCTTTGACTGATTTTTATAATCGAATGATGTTATTAAAAAATATTTTAAGTAAGATTTTGGTAAGGCGGGAAGACGGTAGATAGACAGAGGCGGTTACCGAGTGGTGGCCACGCGACGGTCATAGAACACCAGGCAGACCACCAGCCAGATGGTCTGATGATATAGTGGCGATAGCGGGAAGGCAATGGATTCGACTGGCGCAGGATCGGAAAGAGTGGCGTGATAATGAGGAGGCCTATACTCAGCAGTGGGTAGATGTAGGCTGTTTAGATAGATATATAGAAGATTTTGGTAAGATGATGCATTGATTTATGCACAGTTCATCTCAGATCTCAGATGGATGGGACTAGAACAGGATCATGTTGGATGGCACAAACAAACGGAAGCCTATGCCCATCAGTGGAAACCGGGCTTTGGACGATGATGAAGATGCATATAGAAACCTGACACAAGTAAAAATTGTAAACACTGGTATACTATTAATTACGACCCGTTAATGACTCCTGCTGATTTCCATACCGTTTGTAAACGATAATAATCAATCAAGTCAGCCGTCTCGGTTCGCTGGTGGAACTGAATCGCAGCAATTAGACGCCATATTGGCAGCTCACCCCACAGCAGACGGTACTTCGAATTAGGAGTTGGGAAAGTCCCGTGAAGCGTGATTTTTGGGCATGGAAATTGTACTAGGTGCAAAATGAATTCATGCGTTATATATAGGTTTTCAGACATTTACACGTATTCTGGCATACCATTCTTGCGTCTTGCTTTCTGAAACTCATTGGAGCAAGAGCTAATATTCTGTGGCAAGAGGCAAGAATGGTATGCCTGATGGTATCGTGTAAATGGCGTTTTAGGGACCGGCAGAGAAAGAATTGTCCATTCCATAATTGTAATGTAACATCTTAAGTTAATAAAAAATCCAATTTCTTTGATGAGGCTCCGGAGTGTTGGAGATCAGCAGTTGAGGTAACGCTTTGCCTACCAAACCACATGATAAAAAATGTCAGTCTCAAACTTATGGCTATTTCTTTAGACAACAAAGTACCAATAGAAATCAGTAAAATACTTCCTCATCGACAATAAATCTTTTAAAATCTCGATAAGCCTATTTCCCCGTGAAACAACAGATTCATGGTAGGGTAAAAGAAAGCACACTGCCCGCTCAATAGAGGTGAAAGTTTTTGGCAACAATACAGAGTTGCGTGATTTTGGTGGGTATATGTGGACACACACGCGAATATGCAGTAACTGTCACTCAAAGTGTGCATTAACCATAAACGACGACGGTATAAAATATTTACAGTAGGTAACACCATAAATATTGAGCGCCTCACCAAACGAATTGCTTTTTATTATATCAAAACCTTTGTCCGCAAAACCCATCCCACCATTCATTCACGAGACATATGAAGGTGACAGCAAGAATGGAATTTTTGATTGAATCATCTCGTTCTTCAATCAATAATTATTATAGACTAGCTGACCCGCGCAACTTCGTCTGCGCATTATTAGGAACAAAGTGGAGGAGTTTTGAGTGAATCGAGAGTACAAAATATAAAACTCCGTCGCATGATATAATATTTTTTTTATATATGTTTCTCTCAAGAATCATTTAATAGATAAAGGTAGGAAAAATCTTACCCAGATCTTGCAATGCTAAGAACAAAACGAATACGGTAATTGGTACAGAATCGCTGAAGCGAGCGCAGCGAGTTTTTGAAGAGAGAGAGTTTTTGAAGAAATTGACTCGAAACGTATTTTTTTATAGCAAGAACTGTGTGGTTTAAAATTTCGAAATAAAATTATTAACTAATATTGCGTTATGTTTCACTCAAGAATCCCTTAATAGATAGAGGTAGGGAAAATCTTACCCAGATCTTGCAATGTTAAGAACAACACGATAGCGGCAACTGGTGTCAGATTTGCCGAAGCGAGCGGCAATACCTACCCGCGACTTCGTCAGCAATATAAAAATATCGAAAACTCTTAGCAAAAATCTCCATTAACTTTTCAAAACTCAAAATCAAAGAAAATTATACTCGATCTCCGCCATAGTAAAAACGCCACCTAGGAAAAAAGTGTAAAGTAGTTTTGACCTCTAGACCGATAGATGGCGTTCTAACTATAGCCAAGGAAAAATATTTTAATATCAAAAAATCATAACTTCGGAGTTCGGATATATTGATGGGTGGGAACACACATGTTACATGTTTATCATTAATTTTAAAATAATGTATTATGCAAAATACAAAAAAAAACGAAAAAATTTAGAGTGCAAAAAGTGGCTTCGGGCGGTCACCCATCCTTATTATGACCGCGCCCAGGGTTGCTTAACTTTTTTCCCCATACAAACTTCCAACCCTTATTTTCCCACCCCCTTATGGTAATTGACAAAAAAAAGTAGCCTATGTCCATCCCTGGGGTATACTCTTTATCCATGCCAAATTTCAGCTTAATCGGTTCAGCGGTTTGGGCGTGAAAAGGTAACAAACAGACAGACAGACAGACAGACAGACAGACAGACAGAGTTACTTTCACATTTATAATATTAAGTATGGATATGGATTTAGTGTTAGCCAGCGCAGCAAAACCATCTCGGTAAATAACAGCTCAGGGCTATTTTGTTTAGCATTTGACGTTTTCCGTGATGAATGACCGTACGTAAGTATGATAATGTTTTGAGGATTTGTGACTTTATTACTAAGTGCAAAGGGTGTAACTTAAAACTTTTTTGTCACGCGGACAGAATTTAGCTTTGATTTAATTCGTCACGCTATATCTATAGTATTGTTGATCGATGATCGCGGTATTTCATATTTCAGAAGCTAGACAACGATTGCCGAGGCTCACAATATCTATTGTACTACTGTACATCCATAATACAACAAACAACGAAACAATTTCAAATGTTAACTTTACATTACAGTAGTACAAACCTATAAAATATAACTTTTAATCAAATATGAATTTCGATTCAACGAAATGTACAATTACAATGAATAAATGTAATAATAATCCATTCAAATTTTAGATCATCTATTATCTCGACGTCACGGTTCGCATTTTAATATTAATCGGGGGGTGAACCACCCCTACATTTGACCCCAGCCGCCCTCGATAATTGTAAAGTGAGTCACCACTCCGTCTGTAGTGTTGTGCGAGTAAAATACAACTATAAATAATAGCAATTTGTTTGTTTGTTTCAGAATATGAACAATATTTCACGTACTTTATTTCGACACAATAAAACTTTCGGCAATAACGAAATTGTTCATTTTTTGTTCTCGAAAATTTTGGCATTTGACATCTTTTTATTATGCGAATATTAATAGCCACATTCCAAATACCGATAATTTTTAATCAGTGTAAACATTGAAATTTGCGCCCAACGCGGTACTAAAGATTTTAACTGTATTAAGTTGAATTAGTTTTCACTTTATCAAAAAAACAACAAATATAGTCAAGTTTCACTAGGAACAGCAGAAATAACTGATTCTCTTACCAATAAGTCTATATTAAACAGTCCCATAACCGTGTCATCAGTTCCCTGCCCCAACCTTCTCTGAGCTGAATTCTCTACTCGGCTCTATCACCCATCATTTCGGTCGGCATTTACTCCTCATATGAGATTTTGAAATACGTATGTACTTACTCACTATTCTCGCTTTTTTAATGCAATTACTGAAGGCTTAGCTTACCTGAAAAGAAGAAAATAAAATTGAGTTCAGAATATGATGCGACGTCACAAAAGATGAAAGCAATCACATGACAAATGCGAGGGTAATGGCGCGAAACGTAGTTTAGTGACGTCATCGCTCTTTACTATGGCCTCTATGCTTCTGTGCTAGAACGATAACGTCATTATGCTTTGAGGTTGGCACGGATTCATGAAGATGGGAAGCTTTTCAGGTAAATCATTTTGTCTTCAAAGGTTGATTTGACGGTATGACGAAGGGTATGACGAATATGACGATCCTCGCGTGTAAGTTTTTCAGCACAAACGAATTTATCCCTGTTTTGCATTAGTGACCCTTATTTTTTTGTACCCCTTCCCCTCACCCCTCCCTCTAAGGCGACACTGAAAAGCAGCGCCCGATCCCTGTATCTAGGCAAGTAGCTGAGTAGTTGCCTTTTCAACAGTAATTTTTCATCTGTGTTCATTTTCATTTTATTATTGTGTTATTTTCTTGTTACTTAGTTGATTTGTTGAATAAATGTATTTTTTTTCTTTCTTATTACGTTTTAGAAAAGATTGCACATTTTTGATTTTGGACATTAGTCGTGCAAAAGAAGACATTTTAAAGTTGATTCACTAAATATTTTTGCTTTGTTCAAGTTTCACGTACAAAGTAAAATCAAAGCTTAAAGTTAGTCGTTCGTAAGAGTCGTTATGATAAAAGCGAAAGGAAGGAGACAGTATAGATAGTGGCATGCGACATTTTTTAACCGGAACTTGAATAAAACGACTGTCTTTTGTCAACTCGTCAGGGGGGATCCATTAGGGCGAGTGCACACGGGCGGTAATGAGATTAGTCGCCGATGTGCAATAGGGCTTTGAGACGAATTAACGACTCTGACGAGACGAGGAGTGGACAGACGGTCGGTTTTTTTAGCACGCCATTTTACTATACATTTGAGGTAAGTAGTTTTTTAGTTTTATTAGGCAATACTTACTCAAAACTAAAAGCAAGATAGGTACTTATCCAAAGTTTGGTGACTCTACACCTGTTCCTGTGTCTTAAGGTGATCCATCTTAAAACTATATCAAGCTCTAATAGGGAGCTAATGAAGTCTAGACAAATATTTGTTTGTCCTAAAATTTTATTACCTAGGCTCCATAAGATAGATAAGATAGATAGATAATTTATTTCAAAAATAAATAGTTTGCCTTAAAAATAACAATACAATTTATCAAACAAAGAACTTAGCAATAGACTTAAACAATACAAAAAAGTAATAGGAACAATGTGGGTAGGTAGGTACTATAGCTAAAGTATTGTCTGAGTCCATGAGGATTAACATTTGTAAAATGTACCAGACATATTTCAAATGTAATACTAGAAGCTCCTTGTTTAAATTTAATTTTTACTGGCCATTCAACTGACTCGCCAGTTTGTTACTCATTCTACGTGAGTCATTCTCTAGGAGGCTGTGAGAAGCCTAGGACAGCTGGTCCATTCGATTGTTTAAGAAAATGTAGCGGGAGGGTGAAAATGTGCTCTTATGCCAGGGACTTACTAGCGACTATAGTATTTTTCACGTAGGAACGTATACCTAACATATAACTTTTACGTTTTACGCTGTACAACAATGAAAATTTTTGAAATAAATGAAATCTAGTGATAATACTAAAAGATACAACTTCAATAAAAAAGGATTTTGTCTATTTCCTTTTTAATTATTTCAGATATTAACATAAAAGCGCCTTGTCACGGAACCGTTCCTACGTGAAAAGGACTATAATGCCTCTAATTAGCGATATCCTACTAATATTATAAACCCGAAAGTCTATATGTGTGTGTTTCAAATTCAATAACGCCTTAACCAGTAGACTGATTTTGATAAAACTTCAAGTATTATGTAGATCGTAGCCAGGAGTAATACGCTATTTAAGATGCTTGTCCCACTCACGCGAATGATGCGGCGGGCAAAAACAAAAAAATCTGCCAAACAAGCTAAGGTTGTTTTAAGTGATGTGTTACTTAGTGATATCTTTTTACTTATTTTCGCCAAAATAATCATAAAAACAGTGGCACTCCGGGAGTGCCGACAGAAGTGAAAACTTGAAAACACAATTACGTGGATATTTTTTTATTCGTCAGGAAATAATTTTGAATCGACACCGGGCGCGCGGCGGAAAACGACGTGATAAAGGGTCTTTACTGTGTTTTGTTACGGAGTTCAAAACTAGATGGCGCTGTCGGTGGTGTCGGTAACACTGTCAGTCTAAGTTCAATAGATTTTCCCTATCTCAAAAATGCCCAACGCGCCTAAAGAAGTTTTCACTTCAAAAATTTTGCAAAATGAGCTAGCTCATCTCATTATGCTGTGTTGTCGTAAAGCGTACAAAAACTTCGGAAGTTCGAAAACATCGCGTTTACTTGCAAAGGCTTTCCGGACTCTAGAATTATGAGCCAAGTTTACTGCAAATGCTTGAAGAGAGGTGAAGAGGGGTAAAGAGGGGCGAAGAGAACCTAATATACTGCGGGGGAAACTCAAGGTAATTGTGAAATATGTTCAGTTCATTGGACTGGAGTTTGGTTTTGTTAAGTGACTCACTCTTTAGGTCGCGCTATTAGCGCTAGTTGCCTCTGGTTTTCTCATGACAACGCTTAAGTAACATGCGATATAGTATTCCTGTCCATCACTATCCTAGAAGGCCTTCTAGGATAATATCTTCTTTCTCCTTCAACTTGTTGTAATTGTTGTTATCTTTGTCTGACTCCAACGTCAAGATCACGGGCTCTGGCAGATTAATAACATGATGAGAAAATGCTGTAAAAGTTTCCCACTTAGTAAACGAGATCTAAATGCACACATTCTGTATTGAAGCTGCAATGATCGCATCCATCGAAACAAAGCATAGATCCTCTTTGACTCCATCACAATACATTTTTCACAGATCAGATCAGTAGCAAGGCCGAGTTAATGACTGTGGGCGGTCACGGTCGTGCTATATAAAGCTATTTGCCTGAATAGTGCATGTAGTTTGAAATACGCGATCATGGCAGGTGTGTTGACATTGTGTGTCCTAAGTGTGCTTGTGGGGTGCAGTTTGGGGGCTCCGAGTGATCCGAAAGACCGTAAGTAATCAAATTGTTTGGATAACTTCTTCTCACTGCGGGACCTTTGATAAAGTCAAAGCATTTATCCATAACCGCTAGAATCAATAAGAAGTCTTAAGAGCCTAGGTGATTCCTGATACATCCCAAATGAATCCAGGATCGAAAATCTGGCAAACAAGTACCTGCTAGAACTATCCATCTCCGGTAAAAGACCAAAAGGGAGTGTTTGCTTGCCGTGGTACCATTAGATAGTACCATTGATGGTACGGTGGCAATTTTTATTTGCCGTCGTCCTATTACATCGATGGTACCAGAGACCACCTGGACAACTGTGTTGGACATGAAAGTATGCAACGTTTCCGACGACGTCGATAGAGCATGGAGGAGGTGTGTGAGAAAGGCTGACCCCGCCATAAGGGATTAAAAGAAAATGAGAGAGGTTGTAGTGTCAGTTTGAGTTATCATCTGATCTTGATTCACCAGGAACCTTGTTTACGTTTTAGTTGTAGGTTAAATCTATTATGCCGCACGGGGTAATGGTTGCGATTATCTGCCCACGTATTGGTTTATCAGTGTAATTGTCATGAATTCTACTTATATTATTGTAGTAGAGTCAGTTGAGTACTACCATGTACTACTATGTATTACTACCAAACAACTTTAGGATTTTTAAGACGCTTACATCTGTGAATGATGTTAAGTACTAAGATAAAGTCGTAATTATGAATAGTGATCGCGAAAGTTTAAGAAAGACTAAGATAAAGTTATTTTTATAAATGTTATAAAATTTACGAAGTATAAAATATGTAAGATTATCAATCACACAACAACAATTCAAAGATCAAAGGATGAAAAATAATTTTCAATGAAATCGGTAAAAGTACAAAACTGAAAACATTTAGATACCGTTGAACTTTCAGAAAGAATGTAATTGAAAATAGAGACAAAGTTAAAATTTAAAAGGAAAGCATGAGAAAGTTTTCCTGTACACCATCGCCATTTATTATAGACCGCGGCAGAGAATCGATTCCCCTTTGGGAAAACATTTTGTATATGTAAATTCAATTACTGTTTGAGAAAGTTTAGCACGTTAGCATCTACATTGTAACTTTTAATTCAGTACTGGGTAACATAACATAATAAATCTAGGAAAAACTCAAGAGAACGTAAGCTAACGAGCATAACGACTAGTAATTTGCCTTTCGCAAAGCTTTTCGGCACATGACAGATAATCGTCCAAATAAATAGATAGATAGATAGATAATGCTGGACATTTCACACAACATCATCTAGCCCCAAACTAAGCAATGCTTGTACTATGGGAACCAGATAACTGATATACTACTTATATTTGGACTCCCCGAAAAAACCCGAGTATTTCTTTGGGTGCAGACAAAAGGGCTAAAAGTAAATCCAAGCACACATTACCATAGAATAACAAAACTTCCTTGAATGGCGCCGCGTATAATTCTTTCACGCACAAGCTCATTCCGGAAGGGTTCGCCTGAGGCGCTCCATAAAAAGCGAAAGAGTCGAGAGCTAACGTGTAATAAATTGCTGGACTAGGGATGGCTCTACTTGTAGAAATTAGTCGATAGGGTACACAGTTTGACCACTTTTGTACACAAGCATATAACTTGATACCCTTGAGTACAAATAACAGTGTTGCCAAGACTCAACAAGTTCATTATGCTTTGTAGAAATTAGTCGATACCCAACAGTTTGACCGGTTTTGTACACAAGCATATAACTTGAGTACAAATTACAAATAACAGTGTTGCCAAGACTCAACAAGTTCATTATGCTTTGTAGAAATTAGTCAATAGGGCCCAACAGTTTGACCGGCCCCTTGATAACGGATCTCGCGACAGACTAATCTCGCAGTCACCGCTGTCAAACTTGTGTTAAACGGACGTAACGGCGTAAAGAAACCAATCCACAATCATGTCGAAATTGAGTTAAATACAAATCAGACTCGACATGAGTGTGGATTGGTTTCTTTACGCTAATCTACGTCCATTTAACACAAGTTTGACAGCAGTAATTGCCAGATTACGCCTGTCGCGGAATTCGTAATCAAGGGGCGGTTTTGTCCACAAGCAGGGTCTAGCTAGATACGTTTGTGTACAAATTACATCCCACCAAAAACTTCCATGTAAAATTGGTTGCCATTTGCCAAAACTCAACAAGTTCATAATGCTTTCACTGTTAAAAAGTTATGAGGTATCTTCTAGTAGAGCCAAGCCCCTAGCCGAGATTTGTATTGCGCATCTGGTGGTATCATACAACACTGAGAATCACAATGTGTTAGGATTAATCACAGTAACGAATCTGACTTTATGGGGAGTGATAAAGTATGTTCGGAAGGGATAAAAAATCTGATTTGAGCCACGATTTTGTCCCAAATTCGCTAATTATTTATCGTCTTGTAAAATTCCTGACCGATCGCCATCCCTATATGGGATAAAGTATGGTATAAGCTGTGTTTTCTACAAGGAAAACTCAAGGCAGGTAATGTGGAAATGTTGTCTGCACCGGTTCGTAGATCCATCCGAGAAAACTTGGACTTGATTAACTTTGTTTAATGAAACCATGGCTTGCTGGTAGAATATATTAAAGCGCTGGAAAGCGTAAGATGCAGCTGGATTTGAATTCAAGCGAAGACAGAAAACATAACTGGTTTCTATGTTCATACAAGTTTTGTGCTCATGTTTGATAGACTTGGCCACTTGTTAATGAATAACGAACGGAACGTTATTTCTTAGTTACCCTTTACATAATAAAAAGTGTATTAAGAATCACATTGATTTTTCCTGGTTCTGTAAACTTACTTCAGTACAAAACTACTCGTTTGAATCCTAAAGCTAAACTTATATTCATAAGAAGATACAATAAATATCCCTTTTCACGTTCGACGTAAGTGTGTTTACAGGCTTTAGTCCAGATAGTAACAGCCTATTTCCCGTTACGTATTAGCAAGTACTTCAAGATTGAGCAATTCGAAGCTGAACGCATTAAGCCAACAATAAGCTTCAACATCGATAAGTGGAAACAGCATCAGAAGCCGCTGGGGCAGTTTCCAAACCGGTCCGTTCAAGATGCAAGGGCTAATAATTGATTCTACTAATAAAACCGATCCATTTTTTACCTTGCCACCATAATTTAATGTGTACACTTGTACAGACGCCATCACAAGTAGCTGAGCAAGTCACGTATACAGATAATGCGTTCAAAACTACCCAAACAAATCAAAGTTGTCTAAGAACATGCAAAAGTTCAGACAAGAATGTTTAACTAGGTACATCATTTACAAATCATCAAAACAATTAAAAACCATGTTTTGCTTCTTTGCTTCAAAAAAGATTCAATTTTCAAATTACAATAAATAAATAACGCTGGACATTTTCACACAGCATCATCTAGCCCCAAACTAAACATAGCTTGTACTATGCGAACCAGATAACTGATATACACACCACATAATAAAAATAAACGATAAAAATTTTTGAAAAAAAAAATTGAACCGACTTCACCTAACACAAATAGACACTAAGAACCTTCTATGTACCTACACTAAAAAGAGAAAAATAAGAATATACACATGCAATTATTACTTACAGTATTCAAATAATAAATTATTATGTTATATTATATTTTGAAGTCGGTACCAACTACCTATGCATTTACATCTAAGAAGAAATTACGAGTACAATAGAACTTGGGTGCAAAATTGTATGGAGTAGTTAGAGTAGAATAGTTGGCACCGACTTCAAACATAATATAACATAATAATTTATTATTTGAATACTGTAAGTAATAATTGCATGTGTATATTCTTATTTTTCTCTTTTTAGTGTAGGTACATAGAAGGTTCTTAGTGTCTATTTGTGTTAGGTGAAGTCGGTTCAATTTTTTTTTTCAAAAATTTTTATTTTTCAATTTTTAGTGTAAATAATATAGTAGGTTAGGTTAGATATTGGAATAGTCAAGATTAAAGAAGTTACAGTGAGAATCCCTCAGGAATAAAATTATATGGGATCACCTCGAGCGTATTTAAACATGTCAAACTATTCAATGTTTGACTCAGATTTTGTAGTGAGAATGAGGTTTTTTGAGATTTACAGGAAAACTATCAATCCCTCAGGAAAAAAAAGTATGAGGACCACCTAGATATGGATACCCTTTAAAGCAAAAAAAAAAATTTTGGAAATCAGTCCACATTTTTCGGAAAGATCGGTGATTTTTTGAGTATTACGGGAAAACTATCAATCCCTCAGGAGTAAAATTTTTATGGGACCACTATGGGAGCATACCCTTTCAAACAAAAAAAAAATTTTGGAAATCGGTTTATAACTGACGGAGATATCGATGAACATACATAAAAAAAAAAAAAAAAAAAACATACATACACCCGAACATAGAACCTCCTCCTTTTTCTGAAGTTGGTTAAAAATAGAAAACTAAACAAAAAAACATAACTATGACATACAATCGGCGGTCTTATCGCTAAATAGCGATCTCTGCCAGACTTATATACTTTTTGTTTGTAAATACATACATAATATACATGGAAACACCCAGGCTAGAGATAAATGTTTGCAGATCATACAAACATTTATCCCGCGGCGGGGGTAATCTACTGCGTCACAAGCAGGCTTTCACCCACTGCGCCATAGAGGTCGACGAGGAGTTATATATTTTGGCTGTACAAAAGTTGGCTAAGTTCTTTTAAGATCGACTGTACAAAGAAGCGTTCAATCCTGCATTCTTTTAGATAATTACTTGAACGAAAAAAACTTAATAACAGGGTCTGATGAAGGTTCGACCCATTTTAAAATTCAAAAATGTTGCATTCAGGGTTTGGAATACAAAATATGAATTTTGATTTTACAATTAAAATAAGTAACAATTTAAGTTTAACTTTCTGGGAACAAAAATAAATCAAGCATTTAAAAGTTAAAAAGTTATAGAAGATAAAAACAGTCATAAATAAAAAAAACAGAAGATAATTTCCACAATTTAACTGAACAACTCTCAAATTAATTTGATAGAAAGATAAGTAAAGTAACTTCTGAAGTAGATAAGATCTTCTAAGCGTCTGAATGAATTTCCTTTCCACTGCCTCCATATAAATTATACTAGAAAATTGAGCATTTGGTGGACAAAACGATTCAAATCTTATCAAATAATGATTGACTGTAAAAAGATCTGATAATTAAAAACTCAATTAATTGAAATTCTATCTTATTTAAATTCTAATTAAACGGTCTGACTGATAAAAACTCTATAACTCTTCGGTGTTCATTTGTGTTTCGAGTATTAAGAGATCTTTGGTCTTTATTACAAAGACTCACAGTCGGACATGGGTTCTTCACTACGGACTCCTAAAAAGCATACATTTTTTTCTTTCGAGTAGGTATTCATATAAGGACTATCTTTTTCTAAGTAAACTTCACAACCAATTTCTACAATAAATTTATCTAGGTTACAGCCCGCGACAACCAAATTTTCCGAATCCTACGTGTATTTCAGGAATTTGTAACAAATCGGCGACAAAGTCAAGCCGATTAAGCCTACCATTTCAGCCCAAAGCCGCGGAATTCAGTTATTCTAGAAACCCTAATTAGTCTAGGCTTTGGTGCGGTTAACTAAAGACGGATACAATAGTATCCGTTTTCCGGGGCCTAATAGATGACTAGATTGTCTTTTGTATTTACTTCACATTTCACAGCTAAATCCAAGGCATACTATTCTGTAGTTATGACTGTACTGTTGACAACTATTCGCAGTAGCCATAAACCAAGAAGTTGAAGCAACTGTCCTGTATTCAAATTATCATGCTCATAAACTGTTTTCACAAACTTCTCAGGAACGGTGAAGTAGACATCTTTCGAGTCTACACGTCATATTTTGTGGGCTCCTATGTGGCTCATTTTACCCACAAATTGTCAGACATGCGACAGGCTACTAGGCTAGACGCTGTCACTCAGTCGGCAATCGGCATCAATCTGTTTCTAGCATAAACATGGCCTGGGGTTACCTGACCAGCATAACTAATAAGGTGCAATTAGTTCTTAGTAATTTCAAGGGGGTTATGAATTTTAAACAGGGAGTTTGCGAACTTAATTTAGTTAGCTCTAGTTTACTACAAGATTTGCAATAGGTAGTTGGTCTGGTTTTAGAATGCTTTCAGATGTTCTGGAAATTCTTGAATCCACTCACTTCACTCTTTTTCAGTCACGAGTCACGCTTTTCGCGACTAATTGAATATACTCTTCCGTGCTTTATTCTTGTACCGTGTCTTTCGAATGTTCCTGCGAGCCAGTCAGTGTGGCGAAAGGAATTTAAGTGTTCATCTATTTAGGACAACGAAGTTTATGCAAAGAGATAAGGACTAATAATGGTTACCTAACCCCACGGATAACAATATGTTAGAAACTAGTAGAACACCTTCCCAGGGATTAGTGCCGAACTAAGTAGTTTAGCAATAAATTAATATTTAGGTAATATTGTTTCGAAGTTCTGTTTACATTTCAGACATGTTTCAGAGACGCTTGAAGGTATTATTAATTTGTGACTTAGATTAAATTTATACTCGAAATACCAGACTGCTCAGCAGACACCTTCAAAATGATCTTGGGTAACTTGATCTGAATGTCTACTATGCTCTGGGGATGCAGTTAACCGATCCTGCTTGCAAGCTTGTCCAGTAAGATTATGAAATATACGAAATATTTCACAATCTTACTTTTATCAGCTAGTTAAATCTAAATCTGCTTTTGTGTTACCTGAAAAAAACTAAAAATATCATACTTATACTTTGTATAATGAAATAATATTTTTTTGTATTTTTATTTTTCTTTGTATAATAAATTTTTCAATCCAATGAAACTGTAGCAACGAATACACAAAGACTAAGCACTTTATAGGTATTTGAACACGCAAAGAGAATCCCTAACAGAATTATCCCTAACCCTTTGTTTGAGCTAAGCCTAATGCGAATGGGTTTCATTCCAGAGCTATAAATTTTATAAATTTTAATCCCTTTATCGTGCCGGCCATGGCGGCCATACTGGACTCTGCTTCTGAAGGGAATAGGTATTAGCAATAGCCAGTTAGTGTTTGGTTCAAAAGCGAGCTGTTTAAACTTTTATCATTTATTTATCTACTAGCTAATGCACGCGGCTTCGCCCGCGTGGTACCAACATTTTGAATAGCCTATATGCTATTCCAGGTCATTATCGACGCCTGTTCCAAGTTTCATCCAAATCGGTTCACTGGTTTAGGCGTGATTGTTACACAAACATCCAAATATCTAAACATCCAAACATACTCACAAACTTTCAGATTTATTATATTATTAGGATCTATCTGTTATGATAAAAATAATAAAACATTTGCTATTCGTAGGTAGGCACACTAGTAATATGTGTATTAAAAGAATAGTTTGTTTTAGATACAGATTCAGTTCAGCTTTTAATTTATGATTGGTTAAAAAAAGTTTTAAACATTTTAACTTTGTATTTAAATATAGTTTCTATGTACAATGAAGTATTTTAATTAATGAATTAAGTATTATAATCGGACAATCAGGATTTGATCTATAAATTATGTTATCATTATCACTATTTGACCACTATCGTCTCACAGTGCTAGGGCCTTATCTTCGCGTTCAAACGCTGCAATGAATATAATAGCATTAATTAATCACGGTAGATAAATTAGATTTATTATATATCCGTCCCAAAAGTTAGAAAACAGGACTTAACGTAATCACATTGTTTCCGATCCCCTCGGCAAGGGTTTTAATAATTTTAAAATCCATTTACAAATGAAAGTGGGTCTAACCGAATCCCTAAGGGGGAGGCTACCGTGCTCCAACTATGATAGTTAGGAATACCTAGGTATAGATAGGAACAAAATTTAAATTTGAATTTAAGTTTATTTGGTTTTAATTCGACTTGATTTTATGGATAAAGGTATTTTTGAATTCTGAGGGGTTAAAAATTTGCTAAGTTTATTTGTCTGATTTATATGAAACTACTATTACTATAGTTACTACTGGCTACTGCACGCGGCTTCGTCCGCTTGGTACCAACATTTTGAATAGCCTATAAGCTATTCCAGGTCACTTTTTACGCCTATTCCAAGTTTCATCCAAATCGATTCACTGGTTTAGGCGTGATTGAAACACAAACATCTAAACAAACTCACAAACTTTCAGCTTTATTATATTTGTGGGATAGTTTCGGACTTGGCTATCACCGTCCTTCTCTAAAAAACCACCCTGTATAAGTAACGTAGTAGGTTTCAAAAATCCAAGTAAATATAATTTTAAACTTAAAATGCATAGCGGCAATTCTAGCCCCCTCGGTTCTACCAAAGGTTCAAGGCTACAATAAATCAGTTCCAGGTAAAATTACATCCCGTAGCTTTGCATAGCACGTGAGTCCAATAATCATTAATTACGTTTTCACTCGGTTTTATAACGCTGAAAGCTCGGCCCCCGTCACGTACGAGATAATAATTTCTCTGATTAATGGCTAAATTTTTGTACATTTCTCTTCTCTGTTTCGCAATTTTATTAGAGCGAATGGGTTTTACATGCCGCATAAGATGGCGATCACAGCGAACGAATGAATGAAATTACATGCATATCATATTTTACATCATGAAAATAATCTAGAATCAAGTTACAACTCTGTTATAAATGACGATCATCATACAAATTATTGAATGAACTAAGTATAAAAACAACATTATTCATTTTCACCTGCTCTAGCTAGAGATTTTTATTCTAATGTATGTAGTCAGCGTCATCAATCGTAACCCCCTTAGTGAGGCGGTTTGTACTGCAGGGGGGTTACCAGTTGATGACGCTGACCGTACATAGTGACCGTTATCAATAAGGTCATAAAGATGTATTTTCTATGGTGTGTAAGCGAACTATTGATTCAGTTTTACTCGTACCACGTGAAGAAAGTTCCACTCCTGGACAAATGAATAACCAGTCGAAAGCTCAAACGTATAGACGAACACACACATTTGTATCTGCCAGTACTTTTCATCAAAAAATTCTTCGATATTTGATTGATAGTGCATAAACTAAATCGGGTGAGAAAAGAAAAAACTAAACTGGGGGACAACGAACCGGACCCGTAATTTAAGCATCTATTCTTATTGTGCGGTTTTATTAGTAGGTAGCCTTCCCTCCCAACAAGAACTTAAAAAGGAAAGCTTCGATCCTCTAACCACAGTTTATGCCTTCGAAACACCGTCCGAGATTACGCTATTTTCCAGGTAGAGCTTTTCAATATACTAAATCTGGTTTGTTTGCCTTGACTTCACCTGGATTAATTTTAATAATATGTGCATTCGGAATAATGGAACGTTGAGAAATTAAAAGTCTTATCAAAATTTTCGATTACCCGATAAATATATGAGCTTATCAAGGATTGTGAGCGGTGAGGCACTCCTGCTTTAGGAGGATCGTCTGATCGTTGCCGGTTCGAATCCCGTCGGAATCGAAAATTTTGATAAGACTTTTCATTTCTAATTAAATACCTAAGTGGTAAAATTACAAAATAATGTAACGTAAATGGAAAAACAAGAAATAGGGTTTTCCAGATAGTCTTTTTCAATACAACTAAAAATAACTAAAAGGCTATCTGCCTGATCTATTATAACTAAGGAACGATCTCTTTCAGACATCACTTGATTTATTTTCGAACACAAAGTTTAAATCAGAATCTCATAATAAACGAAGGATTAGTAAATCTCATTCTCTATTCATGAACAAAAAGTTCTGTCGCAAACGAGATAATTATTTTGGTTACTTGGAAGGAGAAAGACAAGTTTACCCATTATGCTGCTTCAGGGGAGGCGTAATGAAATTGGACGCAATCTGACAAATGTATCATCCGTTCCTTCCTTTTAGGAATTAGCAGATATTGTTTTTTCAGCAATTATACGAATAAGGGTATAAAAAGACGTCTACCGAAGCCGAAAGCGGTAGATACAGCATCCCACCACACAACCAAATCCAAAAGAATTTTTCGAAAAAATCATTATATCCGGAGAAAACAGCGTTTGAAGAGTACTGTTTGCGTATGTTCTGGGCGCGTTTTTTACGTAGATTGCTGGATTTTGAGTTTTAACTGTTTTTTTCTTTTATTAATACAATTACTAGGTAGGTGGTATTGTCTTATTATGTTGTACTAGCACAGAATAGTAGTAAATAACCGAAAATAACATAAAATGACTAAGCTAAGTCAAAATATTTTTATGCGTTTTTTTCGCTTAATATGTTTAGTTAGAATCATGGTCTGATTGCTGCCCCTCAGTTTTCGGTAGTTGTCTTTTTACACCCTGTATAGTTTAAGATTGAGCACACTACATTAGTGAAAGAATGACTGCACTGAACGAAATAACACTGTAAACACAGTAACCTAACTTAAACTTTACGTATGTCAATGAAGAAGAGTATTTACCCAGAGTATTAATTTAGTTCAACATGTACCTATCCGCTCCCCCAAATAAGCTTTCCAAAGTTAGCCAACTAATAAAAACAGCGAGCTTGTGCTTTTAGGCGGCAATTATATTATTATTCGTATAGCTAGCACGGTTCGGTATAAAAGTTTAACGTACGAACACAGTCATAATTTTCACGGAAGTCGTAAAGAGACGCGTTCACAACGCCGCGGCCATGTTGGAAATGGCGTGTTTTGGCGGGAAACCCCGCACGGCCTACAATGTTGTTTTTCCTGTGCGTAGCAAGAAAAATAGAAATTCAGCCTTTCAGGTAAAAGGTATGGGATGTGCAAGGATATAGAAAAATCTTTAAATGGTGCATGGGATATTTACTATTTTTCATAGTGGGATCATTATCAAAATACAAAGTAGCTTTGTCTGTACAGAATTTGGGTTAACATTTTGAATATTTAATCCGTAGCGAAAAAATCTACCGTCCATGATTTCATCAAATGCAATGAAATTCCATTACAGTAGATAATCAAAATAAAATAATATGAGATATCTAGATGAATATCACAAAAGTATGACCATACGTTAGGATAGGAACATTCTTCGAAACACAACCCCAAAATATAGTAATTTGTTATTTAGATGAGATGTTAAAATAGTAGAATGAAAATAGGGTTGACTTGACGTGTTATATCCATATTAATGTGATGGAAGCAGTCAACTGGAATATTTATGGTTATTAATACACAAAGTAATGGTCACACTCACATGATAACAACAAAAAACATAATTCCTACAACTTCCTAGAACACGCCATGAATACAAAAACATGTAGCGACGAAAAGCCGTAGAAATTAATGTCTTCACATTTGTAAGTTAAGGTGAAGTGTAGAGCAATCTAAACCCCCTAGTTGATTTAAACTGGGTGCTATTTCGCGATCAAAAAGTTTGCAGAGGGGATCTTTAAGCATAAACTGACATAACTGACAGAGGGGCAGAGGAAGCTACTTGATTTGACGGTTTTTAAACCCGTGTTATGAAAGGCCACTGATATAACATGAATACTTACTGGTTTATGAAGCAACGATATTTTATTTATTTTTCTAATAAAAGAAAGGTAAATCCAAATACTTACATTATTAAGTAGGGTATTTACCTTAATCATTATTTTTACCTTTCTATTGTTCTTTGGGTCAATCTTGCACACGTTAAAAAAAGCATATCTGTGTAACTTTTATTCTACTGAACTTAATACCCTAAAAGATCCTAGTGACATATCTTCCGTACCAGGAGGATACAACATAGATAAATCTATCCAGAATCCATAAAAAACTTAGGCCTTGACATCTATACTAGATGATTTATACAGCGTCAGGAGGCAGCCTACGCCTACACCTAACGGGACGCTCGCTATGATGCCTGGGACATCCAGAATCCATAAGGTATAGTGTAAATAAATGATTAGAACTACATTCAAAATTCGGCAGAACCAGATCGATAGATATGAGTTCGGAGTGCATGGCGTACTGTAAGGGTAGGCACCGCAATGTATACGTGCAAGGGTCCTCCCCTCTGAGTCATAAAGAGGGTGGCATGCTCCCTCTCTTTTGAGGGTTTGGTCGATACTGCTCTCTTTTGTTTTCGCACTTTGAACGCACTGTGCTCCGTTTTCTAAACTATTTTCAATAGTGCGTTTGTGTCTGGAATGGCATTAGTTCCGTAATCGTCTAATAACTCCATCTTAATAATTTACAAGGCGGTTTGATCTTGTGTATCGAGATAATAAGGGTGATTGTACAAATCAGGAATTGTACTTGTACTTCCACTTCACTTGGATGGGGATTTAGAATGGGTAGTAAGTACAGTTTATAGGAGAGCTAGTGAATCAGACCTAGTGAATCAGACAACTCCTATAGTTGTTGTATATTGACACTTACCTACCTTGTTATTTCATTTCATATGGTGTTGTTGTTTTTGCAAGACTTCAGCGCTTCAGGCAATAAAAAGGTGTAGGTACCTAAACGTACCAGTCATGCATATAACAAGCTCTGCTTTCTATCTTTCTAATCACGTCTCTAGTTACGCCATACAGACACGATGAGCCTATTACTAACTGGGTGAGGTTGAACAGCAATTCAACAACTTAATCTACCATCGTAGCTTCATGTGGAGATCTAATATCTAATTCTAATAGAAGTTATCAGACGAATATCGGTTAACTTTTTATCATGCAGGTAAACGATTACCTCAGCAATTCCCCAGTCAGTGTTATTCGGCTCGTTTCCATGCAATTGCACCCTAAAGTTCAACGACCGGGAAGTCCCGAAAGTTTGAGGGTGACTATTCGCTATCCTCACCTCATCCATCTCAATAAAACTTTACTGTAATTGTGTCCAGCTTGGATAATCCCGGTTAGTGAATGTACCTACCTATAAGAATGTTCCAGTATGATGAAAAAAACAAGTAAGCCTTGGTACATTTTGTTAGCAAACCTGATGTAGAATAGAAACAGTGGTATTGGAGCTCAAAAGTTGAAAGCCCTCAAGTTGACAGGGCTATAACAAATGGGCGAGATAAGAAGCAAATACAGTGCCGGGTGATTTCCATTTACAGGGCAAATTGTGTTCATAAATCAGCTTTATAAAGGGCTTCTCTATAAAGATCTACATACGAAGATGTAGGTATTACGAGCCCCGATGCAAAATACTTCGTCTAGTATGGAAAGCAGTGCAAAGCGTAAAATATAGAAAGTAAATATTGGTAAAATAATTAACAACGTTTAGTAAAAAGTAAACCACAATTTGAGGAACATTTTAAAGTTTATTTTAACATAACTGAAATTCTTTTTGACTTTACATAACGTAAAAAAAATTCAAAAATATTCTAAAAAACATAACGCAAAAGTATTCGTCTACCCTTGTCACTCACGCAAAATAGTTCGTCTACTACTTAGTTGTGTCGCCTTTGCTCTCAATGACAGCTTTAATGCGAAGAGGCATGGTTGCATCCAACGCTGCACACTCCTCAGGCGTAATTGACTCCAAGATAGCCAAGAGTTTAGCCTTTAAGTCGCTCTTCGATCTTGATGGATTTTTACGCCGAACTTTTTTCATTTTCCACCATAGGGTTTTGATCGGCGACAAGTCCGGGCTGTTAGATGGCCATTCGATTGTAGGGAGCATTTCGCCAGTAGCCACGTCTTTGTTGTCCTTGCAGTATGGCAGGAAGCACCATCCTGTTGATAAACGAAGGAATCTTGATGCTAAAGTGACGTTGTAGAGGGCAGTCAATTCTCTTCCTAAAGGTTTTGATACCTTGCAGCATTGATAGAACCATCCACAAACTGCATACCACCAACACCTTGTGCAGACATGTAGCCCCATATCTTATGAGACGCCGGAAACTTCACTTTGCGTTTGAGACAATCATATGTATGAAATGTATGAAATGCCTCATTTTTGTTCCGAATCCCTTTTTTCCTTTCATCGACGACTGTCACTTCAAATTTGGACTCATCACTGCAAATGATACTACGCCACTGATCGGAAGTCCAATTTAAATGATCACGAGCAAACTTCAACCTCTTTTTCTTTTGTACAGCAGTCAACAGTGGTTTCTCCTTAGCGGTGTAAAATCCGTTATTATTATTTATCCGTTTTTATTAACCCATTATTTTTAAGACTCTTTGGCAAGTATCAACTTAGACGTCTTTGTGAATCCTTCCATTGCACCGTGAGTTCTCCAGCTCAAGCACGACGATTATTTTTGATAATTTTCTTCAGAATTCTGTTTTCTCCTGCACTTGTGATGCGTGGTCGACCAGTTTTCTTCAAACAAGAAGTCGTTCTATTCTTTTTATAGTGCTGAATGATAGATTGAACTGTAGACCTGGGAAGTATCAAGTCTTTAGATATTTGGTAACTTGATTTGCCAGCATCGACCCCACAAACTATTCACTTTCGAAGCTTTTCACACACGGGTTTGCCACGACCCATTGTTATTTAAAAACTAATGAAAAAAGCTGAAATTTTCAGATTTATACTGTCTCACTTGACGAATGACACAGAATTACTTTTACAAATTTAAATTATGCAACATAATTGTACAAAGAAGGAATAATCTTATTTAACTCACCGATAGACGAATTCTTTTGCATCGATTAACAATTAGACGAACTATTTTGCTTATAACTTCTTCGAATTTAAAACAGGATATGTATAAATTTAAAAAGCTAAAATAGATTATTGGTTCATAATTAAAAAATGGCATAAGTAACGCGACATGTGATAGTAGTAGAACAGCTTAATATTTTATATAGATATACAAAATAATGAAGTTAGAAAAAATCTCACACAGAAAATTTCACACTAGACGAACTATTTTGCATTGGGGCTCGTATAAGCTAAACAATGTTAAAATAAATTGAATCGTATGAGACTTAAATATTCGGAGACAGCAAGAATACATGGTATTTTAAGGAGACAGACTTTTGGTGATAGCTAAGAGGCTACCAGTGTACCTACTGTGAACCTACCTAATGACATAGACCAGCAACGTACCTTCACCGTAGAAAGTTAGCTGTATAAAACCTTTCCATGGTTCATACAAGTATTCTCAAGAAATAGGTAATAACTGATTTGAATATATTTACAGGCCTTTACTCAAGCTCAGGTGTCCAAGTGAGAAGCTAAAAGCCTCATTATAAGCCAATGTAAGCATGTAAGCAAGTAATTAACAGGTTTTATAAGACACTGCTGACATTGGATGCAATGCAACCTCCTTTAGTACGAAAGTTTTAAGGTCTACGAAAATAAGAAACCAGCTTCGAAATAACAATCATGTAATCATAAAAATACATGCAATATGGTTTGTTTAGTTCAAGACATACAAGTACAACACTTAGCCGCTTTGCAGCCTTCCACAAGAAATATACAAGGACTCCACACTGCAACTGCTAACACGAAAAGAACAACCTCTGTGGACTGCTTCCAGATGTTAAACGCACGCAAACACCTGTGGTAAAACCAAGGAAAAATAAGCCAAGGTTTTTTTCTTATAGAAGACATGCAGCCGATATTTGAAGGCACTTTGATTTTTTTCTTGTTTCTAGAGCGGTATTTGTTAATTAGGAAATTAGTGGCAGAGTGTTCTTTTAGTTTTTCTTTTGTTGTACGCAACACATTAACAACAGCCGTACTTAGCTTAGCGGTATTAAGCATAGATGATTGTTTTATGCTATCATCCTCATGCTTTTTATGACCCGTCGCCACCTTTGTACGTGTTTTGTTTTGCTGATTGATTACGCCACATGTTTTCAATTCGTTCATTTGCTGTAGTTCTTTTAAATTTTCTATTTTTATATTTTCTAGACATTTTGTGCACGAAAGAGCTGTATCGCAAACGCAACTTTGTCCTTCAGCTTTTAATTTAGTGTCGTTGGTTTTATCGAGTAGATCTTTACTGACATCTTCCACACCACTTTCTATTTTCTTCGAATCTTTTGAGCTTTCAGTTAGCTGTTTCAGTAAATATGTATTTATACAGTTCTGATCTTTATTTTTACAAAAAGAATTAGATTTTTTATCGTTAAAAATTGGTTGCATATGAAAATTAAGAAATTTAACTTTACATTTACTCAACTTACGTGCACACTCTACCATAACTCCCGGTGGAGAAGAGGTATCCAATGTGATGTTTTTCTTTGCAAACAATGAATAGTTTGTGAGTTTTTTGGCATGTCGCTGAAGGGTATTAACTAGTTTAGATTGTGTCATTTTGTGCTTCCTAAATATACCTTTGCCTAAACCCGAAATTTTCTCACTAGAAATTGCATTTCCAGATTTAGAGAAACTGTTTCTAATGTCAGTCTTGGTGTATTTTTTATTTGGAATCACAGTTGTTTTAAATTTTTTAGATTTTATCGGCTGACTAAGTGGACATTTAGCAGATAATCTTTCACTTTTAATTTTTTTTAATACATTAGTAGTGTTTAATGAATCAATTTCATGATTCAATGGATCTATTTGTTTAACATTCTCGTTTCTGCATTTAGTAAATTGATACATACATAAAAATTCTTTAAGTGCTATAGCCGGAGTTTTTTGAGGCAACATCATTCTCTTTTCTTTACTAGTCAATTTTATGTGCCTTGATGTTTTTCGTAAGGAGCATTTTCTTACGTTGGATGTATTTTCTTCTTTACAACGTTGACCTTGATAAGCACGGTAAGAACTACCGTAATTTTCTGCTCTTTTTGTTACACATTTAAGAGACAACAAAGCATTGCTTCCATTTTTATTAAATTGCCTTGGTTTGTAAGGTAGAATGGTTTCGATATGCTTAGGCAAATATTTTTTTGTATTCTGTTGGTTTGCTCTATGGTATTTCTTGTACTTACAATCAGTTTTCATTTCTGTTCCGACTAAATCATCAGAGTAATCGTGCCCGAGTTGTTTCACTTGATAAACATAACACTGCGTTGGCTTATACGGGGTCAGTGTGATTATTTTCTCTACCCGCCAGACTGTTAAGCATTTGCACTCATTTCTCATTTTTGTTTTGCTTTTTTTCTCATTTTTTTCACCAGATTTATTGTTGGCTTTTGATAAGCATTTGCACACAAAATTCATTATTTTTGATTTATTTTTCTTTTTTCCGCCTTTGCACAAACAATCATTATTCGAATTATCGTCGGTATTTGTATCTTCCGGAAATTCTGGTAACGTTTCTTTATAAAACTCGATATGGAAACTAAAGTTTGAACCAAATTTCATACTTGGCCTGTTACGACTTATAAAAGAGAAGCGAGGTTGTTCAACAATTCTCTCTGCTTGTCCGACCTTATTACTTGTGTTCGTGGACTTTGTGGTTCTAGATTGTCGACGTATACCTCTTTTTTTTGCACGTTCAAGACCTTTAGACGGATCGTCTTTTTCCGAACCACTAGGTCCACAGGTATCCAAGTCCTTCTGGGTTTTCATTTTAACTTTTTTTTGTTTTTTTGTGGACGTAGATTTATCTTGACTTGAAACTGCAAGTATTTTGCTTTTGGGACATGGTATTTTATTTGTTTCCGTATTGTGGAGTGTTAATGTGCAAAAACATCTTTTTAATAGTGGAGTTATACCTGAGCCAACAGACTCGTGTAATACGTGGGCTTGTTGTTTTTTATGATAAGAAGGTAATGAATTACTTGAGGTATCTTGACTATCAGTTCCAATCGGCATTGTTCTTATTTTTTGGTTATTAGTATTACCAATGGAGGTCGGAGATTCCTTGAAAAATTCTAAATCAAAACTTAAACTGGAGCCCAAACGAACTGACTGACGGTTTTGATTATTAGCTGTATGTGAACGTTCGGGTTTTCTTTTAGTTGGCTCATACGTTGACTTAGTTACAGCTGATTTCTGAAGCTGTGCTTGATTTGTCTTTGGTTGTCCTCTTCCATCAGTCATACTACTTGCCGACTTCGATACAGCTCTTATACCATCTGTTCCAACATCATTTAAATTGCGTAGCTTTATCCTTTCGAGGCATTCTAGTGGATTGCACTTACCAGGTATACATGTATTGGGTTCACATTCATAAGGTTCCAGAACTCTGTGCTTCTTCCTTGTTTTTGTGCCCGCATCCCTCGATACTTTACTTTCATCAATTTTGACTTTTATTTTCGCAGTAGCCGCATTATCTTTCGTTTTTTTGACAGTTTTTGGTGGTTTTTGATGCAGTTTTCCGACTTTTTGTAATTTTAGCGTACAGAAGCACCTTTTCATCAAAGGCCCCACTCCAGACCCCTTAGACTCAGTAGCATGGCCATGAGATTGAAGTTGACGATCAACGAGTTTCGTTCGATAGCCTGAAGCAGCATGGCTCTGGCTATCACCAGTGCTTTGAAATCTATGTTGTGTAGTTTTAGGGTTTTTTTCTTGTTTAGGTCCCACCCCATTGTTATCGGATGTATCTTTGAAAAATTCCACGTTGAAACTAAAATTCGACCCAATTCGAACAACTTGTCTATTACCTCGCGCTATAGTGGTTGGAGATTGTGATGGTCTTCTTTTTTCGGTTCTCTCATTATCTCCTGATTCACGGGGCGGTTGACGTTTTTTCATTCCAGTCGATGTTTTCGCACTCGTACGATCTGATTTTGATGTTATTGTGGATGCTCCTTTTCCTCTAGGTGCATCAGTATTCGACATCTTCGAGAGCATTCTTCTCTGTATTCTTTTGAGGCATTCATGCGGATTACATTGACCTGGGATACAAGTGCCAGGTTCACATTCGTTAGGGTCAAGTGCTTGCTTAGGCTGCTGATCTGTATGAATGACTTTATCCACTTTAGGAGTGGGTTTCATATTAGGTTTTTTCTTAGGGACCGGATAAATAACTTTTTCTTTTGCCATCTTTTCATTTCTTAGTGTTAATGTACAAAAACAACGCTTTAATAAAGGCGCTACTTCTGTTACGGTGGACCTCACTTTTTTAGCTAAGACCTGAGAATAGGCATGATGGACATCTGTTTTCCCCTGTGTTTTTTGGTGTCTATAATTTGCAGATTGACTTTGTGTGTCAATGTGAGCTTTTCTTTTGCCTGGTTTTGAATTATCATCGTTCTCATCTTCTATTTTACTATAGTTTCCAGACTTACTCTTCGAAAATTCAATATCGAAACTAAAATTTGAACCTATTTTTACAGCTTGTCTAGCGTGCCCTTTAGGGCTTATTGATACTCTCTTTACAGGCTCATGTTTTCTATCTATGGATCTTTTAGATCGATTTAAAGCTTCAACTTTTTGAGCTTTGTGGTTCTTCATAGCTTCACGTTTAGTTGCTGTGGTAGCCGATTTCGAAGTTGGCCCAAATGTTTTGGTGCCAATTTCTCTTCCTTGTCTTTTTTTAATTAATTTTTCACATTCATAGGGATTACACTCACCAGGAATACAAATGCCAGGTTCACATTCATATGCTTCCAATTTATATGGTTTACTTTTGTATTCTTCAAAATTCTTAATTCTTCTATTTGGCGTTTCTGTGGCTCTATTTGCCACTTGTATTTTAATTCCTTTTCGTTTTATGCTATTCTCTTTCCCAATTATTGCTTCTTTTTGGCTTAATGTATGTTTTTGAAGGGCTAATGTGCAAAAACACCTTTTTAACATGCCAACATTAGATGATTTGTTTGACTTCTTGACATGATCTACTTGTGATTCACGATCATGTGATAAAATAGATCCATCTGTGCCCTTTGCCCCAAGCGGTATTAATTTGGAAGATTCAGTAGCAGCCTCCCTCGATCGTTTTATTTCCCGAAGAGCGCTCTGAAGATGTTGATAAGCTGGAGATTTTTCTTTATAAAATTCTATATTGAAACTGAAATTGGAGCCTATGCGAACAGCACTACGCTCTGAAGATTTAGCACGTTTTTCGGATTGACTACGTCGTTTTACTTCAGGTTTACCGGTTTTACTTTTATTTTGCGTAAATGCATTAGTAGCTGTAGGCTTAGAAGCTTTTGTAGACTCAAAAAGAGTTGAAACTGATCTGGTACCAGATGCCTCGGTGGATGACATTTTATTCAGAGCATTTCTTTTTTTTATTCGATCTAAACAAATATATGGGTCACATTCTCCGGGCACACAAACACCAGGTTCACATTCGTTAGGATCAAGTTTTAATATGTTTAATTTATTTTCCTGGCGTTTGTTTTTTGTTTTTTTTGTTTGAGCATATGCATTATTTTCAGTTTTTACTGGCTTTTTGTCTTTTTTAGGTAGCTTTTTGGCTGTTTTAGGTAGCTTTTGCTGTTGTTTACCTAAAGCCAGTTTAAGAGTACAAAAGCACCTCTGCATTAATGAACCAGTTTTTGTGGATTTGTCATAATGTGCTGGAAGCAGAACTTGAGAATCTTGATGAGACATTAGCTTAGAGTCTTGCATAGATGTATCCTTCATGTTCTTTTCTGCACCTGACTTTTGAAATTTAGTTTGTTTGTGATCAATTGCTTTACTAGGCATATTAGTAGGAATCTTAGATTCACCAGGAAATGATTTGTCTTTAAAAAATTCGATGTCAAAGCTGAAATTAGAACCGATGCGTACAACTTGACGCTCAGATGAAGGTTTCGAATATTGTTTTTCAGCCGGTGCTCCTGGCTTAACTGCAACTAGTTTTGTTGTTTTCTCCTTATTTGGATTGGCTTGTTTGGATTTTGATGCTTGTTTTTGACTTGAAGTCATACTTGATGTATTCATTTTTCGTGGTTTCATATCAGTACCAAAGTCTTTTGCATTTTTTCTTTGTCCTCTTTTTTTAATTCTTTCTAAGCATTCGTATGGATCACATTGACCAGGAACGCATGTATTCGGTTCACATTCATTTGGATCTAGATCTGATAGAGAATACGTTTTAATTTTCTGTGTATTTTGACCTGCATCTGCGGTTTTAACTACATCGACTTTGTTTTTAACACCTTTTTTCGCTTTATTCTGTCTTCCTCTCTTTTGTATTTTGAGAGTACAAAAACATCTTTTGATTTTTGGTGATATGTTGGATCCTTTATCATGCAAAGTTGTACCAGATTGAGAAGTCCTATGTTGTCGTGGGGTCTGCGATCCGCTGGTACTTTTGCTTTCCATTTTCTTAAAATTAGTGTTAGTAGATGAAGCCTCCCCATTATTTTTTTTCCCCCGGAAGATTATATCCTGAGGTGATTGTTTCGTAGATGTTCCTTCCTTGAAAAACTCAACGTTAAAACTGAATGAAGAACCTACACGAACAGCTTGTTTTTGTTTATGTGTCCTGGGCAAAGTTTTGTACTTGAAACCTTGTTGCTCTTTATCAACTTTTGCTTTCACATGTGGGCCTTTGCTGTCATGCTGTTGTTTTCTAGATTTTGATTGCAGTGCCCCACTTGAAGTATAAGCATCTTGCGATCGGCTCCCCGTCGATGTCATCGTAGACGCTTTTCTCATTAACCGTTTCATTATCAACTTCTGACATTCAATAGGGTCGCAATGATCCGGGATGCATACCCCTGGCTCACACTCGTAGGGTTCCAGCTTGTGTTTATACTTTTGTTTGTTCTGCACACGCATATTCATAGTGAAAAAGCTGCTTTTCAAATATTGATTAATTCCAATCAAAGTATTTTCTTTTCTTATGTTAGTAATCAAAGATGTGCTACTAATACGTACCAAGCCGTATTTATTGATTCTATTTTGCTGATAGTTCTTTAAATCCTTATGGGTGGTGTACAAGGATGATTCTGTATATGTTGAAGAGAAGATGGAAGAAATGCTACTAGCGTAAGACCGATTTCTCAAAATCTGCTTTGAAATCAATTTTCGAAATCGGATTAATTCTTCTTTGTAAAATGTGGAAAATGAACTTTGAACCAAAACGGGCATTACCGTGGGGAAATTATTTTTATTTTGTAACTTACGTGTACAGAAACACCTTTTCAGAATTGGACGTATGCCCGTAGACTTTGGTATCTTTTTAATTTCTGATGTTTGAGAAGGACTTTGCTTCACATGTTTTCTATCAAAGTTGTTTCCTATAAGCTTTACTGCCTTTGGTCTTACATGCAGATTTTCTTTAATATCTGGTGTTTTGGAAGGTATTATTTCCTTGGAAAATTCAATATTGAAACTGAAGTTAGATCCGATACGAGTTGCTTGCCGTGTTGTATCTTTATATTTTTCTGTAGAAGCTTCAGAATTATTTACGGATGAGGTATGGTTATTCCGTTTTATCTGTTTAGAATTTTCAGCCGATTGACTCTTCGCATCTTTGCCTTTTTTATAGTTGTTGCTTGCGCTTGATACTGAAATCCCTTTCAATTTATCAGTGATGGTACCAAATTCTTTAGATTTAACTTTGTCTCGTATTTTAATTCTTTCCAAGCATATATTAGGATCGCACTGCCCAGGAATACAAAAATTAGGTTCACATTCGTAAGATTTCAATTGTCTAACATAAGGCTTCTTTTTCGTATTTGTTCTTTTAGTAGTAGTTTCAATTTTAGGATACAATTCTTCTTTAATCAAGGCTACCTCTGTACCCATGTTCGCCATTCGAGTCTTATGTTTTGCATTTTTATGTAGCTTGAGTGTACAAAAACACCGTTTTAGATTTGATTGTGTCCTTGCCTCTTTGTTTTTGTTTGCACTTTGAACCGATGAAGATTTTTGATGTTTTACATCTGTTTGTCCTTGCGAGTTTTTGCTATTCGTCTTAGTTTTAATGCCAACATGTTTAGGTTCAAATTGTGTAACGGGTGTTTCGCGCAGTGATGGTGACTTTTCTTTGTAAAATTCTATATTAAAACTAAAACTTGATCCAACACGTATCGCTTGTTTATTGGAAGCCCCCAAAGATAATGATGTTTCTCTATGTAGTGGAATACTTCTTGGGGTTGCTTTTTCGTTATTTTGTTTGCTCGTAAGAGATTGCATATTTACTGATTTCACGGATATTGGAGGTTTACGTCTCGTAATGCTGTAAGTTGATTTTGTCTTGCGTTGGTCTGTGCTTGTCTGCCTGGTGCGAGACTTAAGTTTTCTTTTTTTAATTATACTGAGACACTTATAAGGGTCACACTCATCGGGTATACATATCCCAGGTTCGCATTCATAGGGTAATAACGTGTATTTTTTAATATGTTTCCTTTCGCGTTTCTCGGTAGTTTTATCAACAACGATTGGTGATGTTTTTATTAGACCTTGTGCAGGAGTTAGTGTTCCTCTTGAATTAGAATGTATTTTTTTAATGGTTGTTCCTGTTTTCGCTAATTTTAACGTACACAAGCATCTTCGTAGTTTATGTTTTGTCAACGTGTACTTAGATTTTCCAGAACTACTGATTTGTGGTGGCTTATGAGTAATTTTCTCGAGCTGTTTCTTGCTAATTTTTTTATTATCTGTATTTGACGGCGACCACGTAGTTGTTAAATTGCTTTTCACGTTATCTCCGCCATCCTTATTAAAACTCGAACTTATGCGCACGGCGTGTTTTGTTGTTTTACCTCTATCAATCTGTTTATTCTGCTCAGATGATCTTGCATTCTTTGGCTGGGTCGGTATTGTGTTATTATCTCTTGGAAGTAAAACAGGTGTCTTATTTGTTTGTAGACTCTTTGAGACTGTAGGTTTTATTTTATTAGGATGCGCTTTGTTCAAATTTGTTATGTTTTTGTTGGGTTTTAATTTCAAAGTGCAAAAACAACGTTTTAAAGCTAAATCACCACTTCGAGCATTGCTCTTTGTACTTTGTATGGTGCTAGATGATCTATGCTGCTTTCGATGACCACTTTTTAAAACAAGTTTTTTATCCATTTTTCTTGGTTCAAAAGCAGTCCTAAGTTTTTCTTTATGAATCCCGATATTGAATCCAAGAGATGAATCTAAAGTTCTAGATTGTTGTTCTTTTCGTTTAGCCGATGGAGTAATTGGCAATGGAAAGTTTAACTGCTTTGATTTCGCTTCACGTTCACTGCTCATAGTTGCTGGAGTGTTTTTCTCGGTTGGTATTGGTACAGTTGAAACTTTGTGATCAGCTTCTGAAGATAGTTTGTGTACAGAAGCTTTAGAGCTTCCCTGTTTCACGCTTGTATTAGACTTCACTGATTTCGTTTTAAGTGCGGTTATAGATCCAGTACTTTCACAAGAACATTCTTTCTGTACCTGAGCGTTTTTTGTCTTAGGCTTATTTCTAGCAGCCTGTTCATTCGTTTTTATATTATCGATTTCAACGTTTGTGTCGGCTATGTTGTTGTCAATTATTTTTGTTGCAGCTTCAGTTTCATATTCTTCATCTTGAAACGCAGAGTCTTTGTGTATTTTTTTCATCTTAATCTCATAACATTTTTCCGGTTCACATTCTTCTGGATCGCATTTGAAATCACATGTCCAAAAATTAGGATCAATCGCCAATCCTTCCTTATACGTTATAAGAGTATCTCTTATAGTATTGGCAATAATTTTCTCACTCGAAATGTTACTTTTCTGTTTGACTAGTTTTACTTTGTGATCTGTTTTCCTGGCGCTTTCTTTTATTTTATCTCTAACTTGTTGTTGTGTTTTTTGAATAGTTTCAAGAGACTTTTTATTTCCAGTTCTGAATTTCTTCGTTATTCTTGTACCTGATCGTTTGACTTTTGTTAGTGATCTTCTGATACTTTCACCCATGCCAGCCTGCTTAACTTTAAAGTCCTTAACCTGTCTGCTAGCTCTCATTCGATTTTCTCGAAGCTGCTCGATAGAAGGTTTGTACATTGGCAATGTTTTTTTACCACGAAACTTTTTTATCAAAAAAGTTTTGGATTCTGTTTCTAACATTTCTCTAAACTGTGCCGTGCAAGTACAAGGGTCTGAGTCGATGTGTTTAGCTTGTTGTTGCCTGTGCCTTCCTTTACGCCGTTCATAATTGGCTCTACGAAAAGAAAACAAGCTCGATCGCGAGTTTAAATGCGGCCGGCCTTGCCTGTGCGCGTGGCCTCTGCCTTGATGCTCATGCTGGTCGATGGAGCTGCAGCCACAGCAACTGCAGCACTCACTGAGCCTCCTTGGCCCTAGCGCGCCTTTGTCGACAAAATTCACCAGCTCTAAAAGAACACTGCTTCTCACTGCATCAGCAAGTTCCTCGTCTCTACCACGTGGCGCATTTCTCTGGGGTTTAAAGTCAGCCTTTTCACTAATGCTTAAGCTGTTTTCTAAAATCAGCCTGTTTCTTATGTCATCGTAAACTGCCCGGGTTCTGACCAGCTTACCGAGAAGTTTTCTTTCCCTCAGCGGAATATACTTTGCCAAGTATAATTTATCAATCTTTGAACCTCTTGAAACAATTTTTTTTAAAGATGGTCGTTCTGATTCGTTTTTGTTTGTGCATGAAGTGCAAGAGCAGCTCTGGCTGAAAGTGACGTCACTGTGTGTGGGCTTCATGGTGTCTGTGTTATGATTTTTTTCTTGATCTTCATTGAAAACGAACAAAATTTATCCAAAGCAGTGTTGCCTGCACTTTTAATTACAAGCTGGAGTTAAACGAGACTTTGCTTGATGTTCCACATGACTTAGTGCACCTGAAAGTATTTAAGCGATGTATATGAACCTGACACAATGGACGAGCTGGACGACCTTTGTAGCAGTGGGCGAAGGCCCACCTGCGATGCAAAAGGTTGCGGGTTCGATCCCCGCGGCGGGACCAATGTTTGTATGATCTACAAGTATTTGTCTCGGGTCTGGGTGTTTTCTATGTTTTTTTTTTCTATTACAAAAAAAAAGTACATAAAGTAGTATCAGTCATGTAGTATCTACCCATAACACAAGGATATATAATATTTAGATAGCTTTACAGTGAAAGTCGCAAAAATACTTGCTACCACAGACATTATAAATAAATAAATAATGCTGGACATTTCACAGCATATTCTAGCCCCAAACTAAGCAAAGCTTGTACTATGGGAACCAGATAACTGATACCTATACTATACTTTTTGTTTTTGAATACATACTATTATACATACACATATATACATACACATAGAAACACAAAGACCCGAGATAAATATTTGCAGATAATAAATACATTTATCCCGCTAACAAACTTTAATATTTAGGTTTTTAGTAGAATGATAAGATTAATCTGTTAAGATAATTTTTAACCAAGAGTCTATTGAACAAATCTCTCGTTTAAAGCACAAGTACAACTAACGCTTAGAGAGAGGATAGACTAGTGAAAAAAGTCGTACCTACTATTTGTTTGTGTGGCGAAAACATTTCATACAAAACCAATCGTCACGAAAGATACTGCTGGATTGGCAGGCTCCTTCAGCAAATTGATAACTTACAGAGGTCTGTATAAAGGTACCTAGCACCTACCTCGTACCTCCTCCCTTGTGTTGTATACCCACAACGCATAGACCGGCTATTTCAAAGCCAGGAAGTAACGCCAACAAACTCACATCTTTAGGCAATATATCGACATGTTACACGAAGAAAAAATACCAAATCACATTCCAAAATATTACGAAGAATTTATTACAGAAGTTTTTCATCACTAACTGACAGTTCAATGTTTGGCGTGAGTAAAATTCAAGAGAAAAATCATAAAAGAGGTTTTTCACCAAAATTACCATTTTTGACTAGAGGATCCTCAACCCTGCCTCAACCTCAACAATATTTTGATTACTTTAATAATCTTTTGTTACTTTTTACCTACTACACTGTACCGGTCGGTACTAACAAACTCTCCCTGCGGTTTCTCTCTGAGCTATCGCTATACCTATGTAGTGGTAGGTACTAAACTAAACTTACTTATTTAGTTTCATGTAAGCAGCTACCTGCTAGTGGTTCTGTAAGAATAATAGGACTCGCGGACAAAAGTGAATTACAGGTGCTTTATATTTTCCAGTTTCAGGGATAGGTACTTAACTCGCGTTCTTTTGGCCATAGGTGTCGAATTTGGTGTCTACGGGTTCGCTGCGTAGTAGGTACCTACTACTACGCCTGTCTGATTGGTATAAATTTTACAAAAAAACGTCCTCTATTGACGACGACCTCCGTGTCGCAGTGGGCGAAGGCCCGCCTGCGACGCAAAAGGTTGCGGGTTCGATCCCCGCCGCGGGACAAAATGTTTGTAAGATAAAATAAATAATAAATAAATAAATAATGCTGGACATTTCACACAGCATCATCTAGCCCCAAACTAAGCAAAGCTTGTACTATGGGAACCAGATGACTGATATACTACTTATATACTTTTTTGTTTGTAAATACATACATATTATACATAGAAACACCCAGACCCGAGATAAATATTTGCAGATCATACAAACATTTATCCCGCCGCGGGGATCGAACCCGCAACCTTCTGCGTCCCAAGCGGGCTTTCACCCACTGCGCCACAGAGGTCGTCAAAAAGATCTACAGATATTTGTCTCGGGTCTGGGTGTTATGTATGTATTTACAAACAAAAAGTATATACCTAAGTAGTACCTATATCAGTCATGTAATAGGTACTACCCATAACACAAGCTCTAGATGATGCTGTGTTGTTAGTTCAGCATTATTTATTTATTTTATGTAAAAAATATATATTTATTTGAAACAAACAAACATAATATGAAGCGCAGTAGGTACATGCGCACACAAGAGATCTATGTGCCTACCTTACCTACCGGTAGACCTTTGTTATGAAATCCAATAAGTAGGTACCTTACCTACCTAGTACGGTAGGTATGTTGGTACCTATACCTACCTACAAAACAAGTTGGTTACCTACTCTAACCTAGGAAACAAACTTAGATGGATTAGGTTCCTATCCTACCTACATAACTGAATGAATACTATGTATTATATTATCTGGGATACTATAGAGCTTGACTCATCGTAGACCGTTACAATTGGTTTTAGTTTTAGGTAGGTAGGTAGGTACAAGACTAAAGCTCGCTTTAATATCAGGCGAATGGAACTTTGATAATCTCAATGAATCAAAGAACATAATAAATAAATCGATACACGGTGGTAGTATTTATTTATTCGTCTGAGGTTAGTGACATGCGAGACACCTGCGTGACAGGTTGCACACAAGTCAACCGACAAACTTACCTCAAACTTCCAAGAACTATGTTTTCTCCGATGAAAAGTTCCCAAATCCAACTCAACACAATAACAAACACAACACCAACAAATCCAAACACAAATCCTCGCAAAAGTAAGTGAGAAATAAGTTATTCCGCGAGTTCAGAAACACCACTACACGCGTAACAGACCCCACGCTATTGAGGGGCAAAAGCAAACTGACTGAACCGCGAAGTGAACGGTACGAAACGGACGCTACGCTAGTTGAATTTTGTGACTCTACTCTCGCCATCTATACAGTACAATAAATACTACCAGCGTGAAATGAAACCGTAATTCGTCTACACACACACACACACTCACATTTTAAGTAGTTCCATGCTAAATTCATAGATGGTGCTATTCACAACCTTATAATAAAACCAGGAATCAGCCAGCTTTTTGAAACTGCTTTTGCTTACCTACATTAAACATTTCTTACTTCATTTTTAACGACTAATTTACGTAGCTAAATATTTATAAACATGATTCCAATTCTTTTAATCTGAAAGTTTGTGAGTATGTTTAGATGTTTGTATAACAATCACGCCTAAACCAGTGAACCGATTTGGATGAAACTTGGAATAGGCGTAGATAATGACCTGGAATAGCAAGGCTATTCAAAATATTGGTACCACGCGGGCGAAGCCGCGCGCATAAGCTAGTTCGTAAATAATATCCGAGGAAACAAATAAATAATGGAATTTTTCATCTAGCCCCAAAGCACAGAATTTTTATTAGTAATAATTTTTTATTAGTTTATTTTATTAACTGTGTATAAATAGTTACATAACTTATAGCTCCATAGTTTATAGCATAACAGCAGTCACATAGTACTTAAAATGTCAATGAACAACACCATGTACTAATAATTCCCAGATGGTAATCAACCACATAGTACTATAATAGTGTACTCAACTCGCATAGCACTATGAACTTTCAGATTCACTTTCTGACTCACTCGGAGGCCACATATCTCTATCATCTTTCTCATTCTGTGCTGATTCCAAGAACTTAGCCTGCGCTTCTAAAACACTCTTGCTATCAGTGCATGCTGCATACATATCTAATACGTCGGAATTCAACTCCAAAAATGCATGCCCCCATGAGAACTTGGATAGATAAAACTGTGCCTCCTTCTTATGTCCAGTTATAAACATAGCAGCTGCTAAAGCCTCCACACAGCTCAGTTGGTAAGGCTTTCCATAGTTTATAGGGTTCGCTGCTACTAAAAATGGTAATAATCTAGGATGATTCGACTTCATCCTCCCAAATGGTGTCTCGTCAATTTTGGCCCATGAACAATCAATAACGGCCAGTCCAAACGTCTCTATGATTTCTTTATCATTAGGACTGACACACTGTGTCCCGACCGGTGATAGTACTACACCTTGAAAGCGCTGACCAAGTTTCAGATTCTTTATCAAGTTGTGTCGAGAAAGTTTGCGTCCTGAACATTTTTTTGGATCGCAGTGGTTTAAATCCCACATGCTGACAGGAAATGTGGCTTCTACGCCTTCGCTTTCTGAGTTACTGCTGTCGCTATCGTCTGAAGACTGTATACTCAAATCGTTGAGTGTCTCTGCATAATTTTTTTTTACATGTTGATTGGAACGCTTGCCGTGTATGGCGCCTTTCTTGCCCGGTGCCATTTCTATAAAATTTACTCGCTCCGCTTGTATCCCTAGTACGTCTGTGCTTGTCAGTAAAGGCTCTGAAACAACGAAAAGATAGGTAAGTCGGGAGCTGTACTGAAAGTTCAGATTTATTTGGTTAGAGAACTTCATAACCTGATAAAAGGTATGAAATACTGCTAGATAATCCGCCACTGGCTGTAGCTATCTTTCGTGCAGTAGTATGACGAATCTTATCTTATTATTGCACGAAAGTAAGCTACACTCTTAAAGTAACCCGAAAATTTGTAGAAACACACACTGTTTTGCTGTTTTTGCTTTTGTTTACCACCAAACCACAAATTCCACAAATCCAATCCACCACCGCTGAGGCAGCAGTGGGTGGGCGATTTGACATAACTGACAGTGACAGTAGAATAAATTATGACACTTAGGGCCGTAACACACGGATGGTTCTCCCGCCGCGGGGATTTAGCTTCTAGTTCGTGCGAGGGATTTAGTCATTTAATTTTATGCGGATTCCCGCGACGAGACGCGACGACGACGCCGACAGCGCGCGCCGGGGCGCGCGCGGGAGAACCACCCGTGTAGTAGAAGGCCATAGTATGGCCCATAATGAGGCCTACTCTTTCCAATTTCTCTTGCCATTTTCCCAGTCTGCTTTGTACCTCGTTTGGATTCTCTCCAACGAGAACAATATCGTCGGCGAACAACATGCACCAGGGTGCCTCCTCCTGTCCCTATGTCTGATGTCAGAGCCAGAGCATCCATTACAGATTAGGTAGTAGATATAAATACTACGTACCTTACGAGCTACTTGGAGTTACATGAGGAGAGCAGCTACACATTCGAACTCGTTTAGAATTCCACAAAAAACTTTTTACTTAAAATTACGATGATTATTAGGAACAAAAATTTTATTGTCAAAGTTTTCAAATAAACCAAAGTGAAATTACAGGTTTGGCCTGTATATTTTTATTTTTTTCAAAGTTGATTTATATCTATTCAAAATTGATTTTACACGGGGAAGAATGAGCAGCGCCGGAATGGCGGGTAAGACAAGTTTGATTTTTTTTAGCGTAGCTAAGTAACATATGGAGCGTGCCATGCTCGGAATATCGCTGCTTGATAGAGTCCGCAATACGGATATTCGTAAGAGGACAAAGGTAGCAGATATCGGAGACCGTATTGCGAGACTTAAGTGGCGCTGGGCAGGACACTTGGCCAGATTTGGTGATGGCAGGTGGTGTAAAGCTCTGACCGAGTGGTACCCAAGAGGAAGCGCTAGGAGCCGGGGCAGACCAGCAGCCAGATGGGTGGACGACATAGAGGCCATAGAGGGAAAGAGTTGGATGAGATCAGCGCAGGGCCGATTGGAGTGGCGTCTGAGGGAGGAGGCTTATGTCCAGCAGTGGGCTATCATTTGAGCTGCTAATGATGAAGTAACATAACAGTTTTTCAGGCAGGCTACTCTATACCAACAAACTGCGATGTCGATGACTGTACTGTAGTATACATAAAGCTCTTTTTTGTTTGCCGTTTTCTTGGAAGCCTTTATTTACGACCGACGACGTTGAAACTTGAGGTTCTTTCGGCTACCGATGCTGGTTAAGGATGATGATGATGATGATTAAAGTTAATCTCCACATTTTTCACATACTTTGGTGTTGTAAAAAACAGCAAGCAGTGTGCCCAACCAGTAAGAGTTTGTAACCTACTCGAGTATTACCGTTGTCCCCACTAGCATTGTCAGTGGGGACAACGGGAATACTCCCTATTGTTTACCTAGGTAGGTTCTCGGTAGGTACGGGTGGCCGATGGATGATTGCTTTGACCGTAATGAATTATATAGAAGCAAATGAATGTGATCGATATTTCACGCGTGACAGTGCTAGTCTCGTCTGCCATCAGCCAGCATTGTTTAGTCAGGAGTGAACGGTGACAGTCGCCATTGTACCTACCTACTTCACTCAATTTCTCCGAAAAAGTTTGAAGGTGAGTTTAACTCTACGCAGGTAGGTATTTACCTACCTAGCGTAGACTACATGTCTTTTTATCTGCTCGTCCGAGATAATTGTTTATTTTCGTATGTATTCTTTTTCTCAGACGTTCTTTTTCTCAGTTATGAATAATTTGGTAGATGTTTGGCATAAGGGGATTCTAATATTATCGCAATCGGGTGCCTTATCTATTCACCACCTCTCTTCATTGACAGAATAATGAGAAGAATAACATTCTCTAACTAAAGTCTCATTCTTTAACTAAATTGACAGATAAACAAGAATACTAGGCCTACCTCATTCTGTATGCGCTAATGCTACCTTGCCCGGACGTTCCCCGGTCACTCGGGGACCATTACTAGGACCTTCCGGGAAAAACCAAACGGGGCCCTCCGGTTACACAGAGATGTACTACTTACCTACATTATCATACCTAATTCCCTAGGTAGTTACATTAAGTACATACCTTACCTACATTTATGTTGCTGTCCCTACCGTACTGACTGACGCCTTCAAAGAAACAAAGATAAACATTCTGTTAGATTGTTTATTCTAGTTCCAAGAAAACTCATCACAATCAATTTAACTTTGTTAAAGTAAGTACTATGGCGGAAATTATAGGCAATCTAGATCGATAGGAGTTGTTTAAAGGTAGTTTTTATACTAGCATCAAAATTGATTCTCCGACCTTGATATAAACCTACCGGTTAGTTCCGCTATGCTCGAGTCCCGCTATGCTAGGTAAGATAGATACATAATTGTTTATTTATTCTTACTGAAGTATGTATTCATTACATAGGTACCTACCTACTTACTTACCAGATATTTGGATATCTTCAAAGTATCTTGAGTGAGTTGTCTTGATCACAGCTTGATCTGATCTAAAAGAATGTCTACCATTCCTTGGGGATACAGTCGTGATCCGGTTTTTTTATTCAACGTGTTCGGTGGTGTGGCAAGTTCCCGGACGACACGCAAAAGGTGCGGCTACGATTCCCTTGACCAAATAAATATTTGTCATAGATAGGGCGAGGTGGAGGAGTATTATGAAGGCTGAACCAACCTCTATATGGGTTAAATCCATCGAGAAAGTCAGGATGAGAGAGAGAGTGGTCCGTTTGCGAAATGGGTAGGTACCTTAATAGGTACCACTTAGGCTGGTTTTCTTGTCACGCTGACTGTCAGCGCTGATAGAAAGCATAATCTTTATTACAACGTAGTAAGGATACTGATTGTACAGCAGCGCCGAGAGAAATCAGCGATGCCAATTCTGCTGAGACATTATTATCCTTAAGTCATTGTATTAAAGACTATGCTTCTATCAGCGCCGACGGTACGCGTGACAGGAAAACCAGCCTTAGAGCGCTAATTTTTGTTAGAGCACAGAATACAGAGAGGAAGGTTAGGAGCACGGATTCCATTTTATAAATCCGTGGTTAGGCGTCAAGAGCAGGGTGGTGTAGGAAAATTTTCCTTTAAGTAGCTAGATCAAAATGCATTAAGGCCGTAGGTACCTTCAAAACAAATGAGCGGAATAAACTTAGCTTTGACGGCATAAATTGAAAGGATCATCTGCTTTGATGGAATGGATGCCAAGCCCGTCTTGTTCCCGTTTGAGTTTGCCTTGACTGACTAGTACCTATGTAGGTATGAGACATTACAATTTTTCCTTCACTGGTTGCGTAGGCTTGGCTCTGACTCATTGTTTACCCGACTGTTGCTGATCACAATTTACCTAATATAGTTAGGAACATACACAAGGCAATATTAAAAATGCGAAAGTTTGTGAGTCTGTCTCTATTTTCTTCTGTGTTTCTATTTTAGATGGATATTACTACATAGGTACACTATGTAGTAATATCCAATCAAAAAAGAAAATCTCATCAAGGCGATAAATTATTTATAATAATTGTAATATTTATGTAAGTTTTATTGAATAAATTGAATCGAATTGAATAGAAGGCCTTTATTCGGTCCATTTTAATAAGCCACATTTGACATTTCATCAAAATTTAACAACGTAACTTTGTACCGGCGGGCATAAAATACTACTATTTTATCGAAGTTAGTACTGAACAATTGCTTAACTTTTTTTCAATTCCGGTTAAATAATTTATTTGTCTTAACGACAAAAGAAGGTAATTTTATGATTTATTTCCTTACACCATCCAAACATATTATGTTTCAGAACAATTTCTGTTTTCGAGAGAACTGAACGTTGTTACAATGTTGCGTCAGTAAATCCTTGTTCTCTTTTGACACTAGGTATGTTACCCAAAATAATCGAAATTTGAGAGTTGGAATCGAATGAAATGATTTCTCGTAAGGGAATATTTCACCTTTAATGATGATGATGGCGCATTAAATACTTATTGTTTTTTTTTTTAAATAAACTTAGGTATTATCCCGAAAAACGTTACTTGTAAAAGGACAACGGGAATATCGCATAAAAACTTTTTTTCTCTGTTTGACATGACAACCATAAACTTTTGAACAATTTTTATCAAAATAAATAAGTAATGGGGTTGTGACGCAGTCTTGATCGTTGTGCAAAGTGACTTTGCGTTCTTGGTGTGCTATTTTTTTCAGTCTCGGTTTTTTTTAACTGATCTTACCTACTCTTAGTTTACGGTTTACCTGGCGATAAATTTTAATTCATGTGAATGAATCGATACGGACTTCGAACATAATCGAAGTTTTTAAGAAGGTCACCTCACTAGAAAGCTCAAACTGACAAACGTCAAATGTGGCCTATTAAGTTGGACCGACTATAGTTACAATTTATATGTTGAAGACTTTGGTGCGTTTAATTTATTTGTAGACTGAACTGTCTAGTAGAGTCTATATTTTGAATTAGGTACCTCTAGTGCGTCTCTAGGTACCTTACCTACATTATTGCCTACGCGCATTGTTGTAAAAAATTACCGACTCAAAAGTAAAACGCATTAATAATTTTATATCAAACCATGTGAACAAAACACCTGTGTTAAATAGGTAGGTACCTACGTACCTAAATATTCCTTACTAGGCTCGTGAGAATGATATCACACCCAGGCGATCGATCAACAACAAAGTAAAGACGATATAGTATCTACCTACCTACCTACGTGATAATAGAAAATAGGGTGGTATATTGGTAAGCCTAAGCAGGCAGGTCTGCCCCCCTAGGGTGTCAGTTGGGAAATTAAAGTTCAATCTGCCCCACTTTTTGTAACGAACGGGGACGAATTTCATGATCAGCGGCACAGAATACAGATAGGAAGTCGGCGGTCAACATTTAGGTACCTAGGTAACTAACTTCAAAAACAACCTACATGAAGGCCCTATCTGGGATGTATGAATCATTCTTATTTTTTAACAAACAAAAAAGACGATAAATTTGCAAACTAGGTAGGTGCAGTTGATAACATTTGAAGTTATAATACAACTCTGAATATTTCCGTAATCCAATAAGACCAAAATTTTGCCAAAATATTGAAAAATATTTGAAGATTAAACATCGAGATATAATTTAGAGGTGCGTTCTCTAGTACGTAAGTACATTATAACTCAATGAGATTAAATGATAATTTACAAGGAAAAGTTAACTTTTTCTTTGAAATCGAAAACAAGCGGCATTTTAAGAAATCAAACTGTGTATCGACTCTCGTTGCTGACTGTAGGTACCTACCTACTTACTTACCTATTTCTTTTTTTTACGTTTGAAAAATGAAGCTTTTATTGAAGAAAAAAAGAGCGAATGAAAGGCTTAGTAACCATGTTGATGTTAGAATTCTGAATAGTATTTTTCTTTCATTCGTTTATCGAACAAACAAACCTATGGCTGAGGGTTGAAATGAAACGACCTTGCCTAATTGGGTCACCTAGAAACACCATTATATTAGTTTTAATAACTTGTAATAGCCTAAACGTGACATGACTGAACTAATTTTCTGATAACATAAAGGTAATGGTAAGTTTAAAGGTATTAGGGAGTTTTAAACATTTGTTACTAGATGAGTTATAAAATGTCAGGACTTCAGCAGGCAGCCTTCGCTTCGCCTACACAACGGGACACTTAGTACTTGGGTGGGACTTTAATAAGTAGGACTTTTTACTAAAACTGCTAAAACAAAGGTATTCCCAGTTCTTCCTACGGGATCGGGATCTACGCGGGAAAAATCGGAAAATGCCGGCCTGCCTGACACTTTGAACTTGTTTCGTTTCACGTTGTGTAGCTCTTAACACTTTTGACACAAAAAATCAAGAAATAAATTAAACGTTAGAACATACAAAAAAAATGTTTTTGTCTATTTCCTGTTTAATTATTTCATAAATTTTCATAAACGAGCCATAAAATATAAATAAATAAACAATAAACATTTTCATAAAACTCCGCCAAATAACAGTACTGTACTGAGTAAAATGGAACGTAATCAGAGAGTGCGAAAATGAAAATCGAAACAATGGATGAATCGTTAGTAAAAAATAATCGTTCGTTTACTTAGTAATTTTATCTATGAATGAACCCTGTAATCGATTGTGATGAATTGATAGTAGTGAAACAAAAATCGATTTTGATAATCTCGATTAAACTTTAGGACATTACTATTTGACCTACTTTGACATCATCTCGAAGTGTCACGCATACGTTCCGCCGTGAAAAGACGCGGGAACATCTTTATCTTTATTCTTCTTCATTTCTAAATATTTTGTTTGTTGCAGCCTGCTTCAACTACGATACCTCAGCGGTCCCGAAAAACGAAAAAAATAACAACATCATGGAATCCGGAGGTAAGTGCCCACAATGTACCCACCTACCTACCTAGTACTTTATGGTTGGTTATCCATCCATTTCCCTTAGCTTCTCTCCTCCTCAAGGAACACCATTGGAATCCATTGGTACCTGTACCTACTTCTCATATTGGTAGGTATAGGTATCCAATTATATTTAGGTACCACATCACACACAGACTATCCTGCCTGTGTTCTACCATTGAGCTCTATTCAATGACAAGATCAGAGTCGCACAGAGAGCCATGAAGCGCGCCATGCTCGGCATTATACTTTTAGGATCAATACACATTGATCCTAAAAGTTATCTCTTATGATTAAGTGTTTATGTAAATAATTTCTTTGTGCAATAAAGAATAAATAAAATAAATAAATAAATTGAATTGGCAAGCGACGACGCGTCTATTAGTTTTATAGCAAGCGATTATAATCCATAAGAACAACGGTAAAACATAAAGAAACGCTTGTAGAATTAACCGCACGAAAGTGCTCGAGCCAGCGCGGCCCGCTAGATGGCTTCGCCTGATTCGTTCATTCTACAAGCGTTTCTATATTTCGTACCATAAATGGCTTGCTATAAAACTAATTGACGCGTCTCGGTCGCTTGCCAATTCAAATGTGCATTGAGCCTTAGACCGAGTCCCAAATACCGACCTTCATAGCCGTTCAGGTTGTCAGGTTGAGTAGGAAGCGAAGAGAGGCAACGTATTTATATATGATCAAACGAACTTCTAAGTGAAGTTCGATCGATATAATATGAGTTGTTTCTTTGATTATTCCCAGTTAGTGGAATGAGAAGGGCTGATAATGATGATGAGTCTTCTTAGTGACAACTATGACTGAATAAACTGAATTGTTATGTCCCACAGTTTACCGGCAAAAACTAGGCAACTGAACTACCTATCGCAATGGTTCAGTAACAGCCCATATTATGGGCTGATAAACATAGGTGGGTCACCTCTGTCTAGGGGTAATTATGTAAATAAGGCATGTGTAGAAAATTGCTCGATACCTAATAGGTACCTACAAAAACAAAATGTAGGTGACTTTCTATAGCGGGCGGGTTTGAATGCGGGCGTAAAATTTGTAGGTAAGGTAGGCAGGTAGGTACCTATGGATTATACTAAGTACCTACCTAGTTTGGACTCGAAATGATATACTAGTCGAGTCAGCTTGGCTAGTAGGTATATCCCAGATAATATAGGTAATAGAGTTGTTGTACCTACCTACTTACCCTACATATAAGCAGGTAGAGTACCTAGGTAATTAATTTGATAATAAATAGCATGTTGAGTGAGGATACCTACCTACCTACCTCACCAACACGCGAGGGGCACACGCGATGGGACACCCATCACTCACACCATCGAATGTTAACAAGCTACCTACGTACAACAAACATACTGGAACCGCTATCGCATTTAGTGTTGGCAGAAAAATAAATTTCACAGTAAAATTCGTTAGTCTTTTTCACGCGCGCCGGAACGTGTGCCTGACACAGACACATTGAACTTGTTTCGTTTCATCAATTCTGTGGTTTCACGTTGTGTAGTTCGCGACAATTTTGAAACATAATTGATTTATTGAGTTTTATTGTGTTAAATTGTGTGTTAAAACATCGCTTTGGCTTGCTGATAAGGTGTTTTAATTTATGATGAATAAATAAATAAATAATAGATCAAGTACATAAATGAAACGATAAAAGTACAAAAAAAATGTTTTTTCTATTTCCTGTTTAATTATTTCATGAACGTAAACGAGGCATAAAACATAAATAAATAAACAATACTTAAACAATTTCATCAAAAATCCGTCAAATAACAATACTGAGTAAAATGGAACGTAACGTAACCTATTATAGTACGAAAATGAAAATCGAAACAATCGATGAATCGATAAGTAAAAAAATAATCGTTTAGTAATTTTATCTACGCATGAACCATATAATCCATTGAGATGAATTGATCGTAGTGAAATAAAAATCGATTTTGCTAGTTATTCAGTTATTTATTTACTATAAATTATCATTACAGACAGTTTTCTAGTTTAATGCGAGTCTAATCTAGTCAAATCTAGTCTAGTCTAATCTAGGTGAGATCTATTACTTAAAATTAACTTATACCTACTTATTATTTTCTTTATTATGTACAAACAAAAATGTAGTCCTACTCACTATTTCTAAAAATAAAATAGGTAAATGAACACACTTTAATAGAACAAAAATAAAATAAAATAATGCTAGTCTCGATTAAACTGTAGGACATTACTATTTGATGGACTTTGACATTATCTCGAAGTGTCACGCATACGTTCCGGCGTAAAAAAGACTTGGCCACCGGACAAGTTAAGTTTGTGGCACTGTAGGTGCTACTCCTTTTTAATCCTTAAGTGGCCCGTGCTATAGTTGTGGGGCACAACTATAGCACTTGGCACAACTTGTGTCACAGTGATGGGCTGAAAGCTTTTATTTCAGGGTGGGATAGGTAACTTGATAGGTAACTTGTCTGAGATAATAAGGTATTGTATTTTACATAAACCTACATAAAGGTATACCTACCTACTTTGGTAGGTTAGTAGGTTAGGTAGGTACCTAGGTCGTTAAAACTAGGCCATCATCGCATTATAAAGGTACGTAGATAGCTAAGTACGACTAAGTACCTACACCTACCTATGTAGTCTACTTCTTTATTCATCGGTAGGTAGCTAGATAGTATAATTTCGTCGGATCGTCTTGGTCTGATTACAAGCTCATGAATGGTAAATTATGTAGGTTAAATCTGTCATCCATCCGGCCTATCGGAACAATTGAACTTGTGTCTAAACACAAGTTTTAAACTTAGCTAGAGCAAGGTTCAACGTTTTGAATTGTATAATACAGACTCAGATTAGCTAATTATAGGAAAATTGGACGTAATTATAGCAACTAATCAACAACTTAGCTTGTCACCTACTGTAGATATGTCATTTCTTTTGCAAATAAATACTTTGAATTGAATTGAATTAAAGGTAGGTAGGTAAGTACCGATCTTCCTAATAGATTAGTTCCTACCTACGCAGTACCGTAGATAGTCCCAGGTACCTAATTTAATGCGATGTAGGTAGCTAGGTTCATAGTCAAAATGCAGGGCCAAGGAAGGCACTGTATTCTGTGGTCAACAAGGCTACCTACGTGACAGCTGCTACCTGTTATATAAACCCACTGCATGCTTCTACTGCATTGTCTGTTTTTCTCCGGATCAATAGGTAGGTAGTGAGTGGTTACCTACGTACTTTCGCTTTGGACGCTTTCCAAAACGTTAAGTTTTGTTTGGGTTGGTGTTATAATACCCAGTTAGTTCTTTTCTTTGCTGTAAGTAGGTAATAATAATTGGGTATTTTCTTGGTAGGATTATTAAAATAGATACTTAGATATAGATAAATATCTACTTAGATGTAACGATAATATAATAGATTAATAAGATTATTCAGAGTAAGAGATTTGAAAAAATAAATAAATGAACAAAGATTCGATGTTGCAAACATCGATTCAATTAAAAGTAACCGACTTTTAATCGAATCGATGTAACCGACCGAGACGCGGCCGCGCGCCGCCCCCCCGGCCCGCCTCCCTTCCTGGCTGACAGACATTCCCCACCCCAATCCCCATTCCCCATTCAGTCAAGCTCAAGCAAGCAAGCAAAAGCAAGCAAGCAAAGCCTAGCAAGCAAGTCAAGTCACCGGCCGATTCCCAAGGCTGAAGCACGTGTGTCAAATTCGTCCTAGGAAAAATGTTACGCCGGCGCCGTTGAGCAAAAAAAAAACACGCGTTATTTTTGTATTTTTGAAGTGAATATTTGGTGTTGTGACTTGTGAAACATGTCGTATCTTGGTAAACCGAAAACAAACTCCAATGGTAAGTATTTTAGTGTATTTACCACGTATTTACGGTACCGGAGCATTTGCCAAGGATGGCTCTCATGAGCTTTGCTTAGCTCAATGGAGCTTTGCGGTTTTTATTAGTTAGCTAGCAAAAAAAGGTCTTCTTTTGTGTGAAAGAAGCTTTGTATTGATTCGGGGTTCTACCACAGTTCTACGAACTTGTCATTTGCGAACCCACATCGTATAATTTTGATAAAACTTTCCGTCCAACTTTGCTGGCGTTTGTTTTGTGGTCCTCTCAAGGTCAGACTAATAACGTACCTAGAGTCATTCGTGACTGTTGTAACCCAGAAGCGAAAGCAATCAATGAACTCTACAGCTTGTTAGATCAATTTCAGTTAAAATATTTCTTTAGTTTTGTCTAGGTACCAAGTAGGTATAAACAAAGTAATAATAAATAAGTTTAGGTTAGGTAGGTATTTACCTACACTTTCAAACGTAATCTAACCTGCCGAGACCCATCAGGGTTTTTCTAAACGATTTTTGTATTTCAATAAAGTAAGTAAGGTAGTAACCTACCTACCTACTATCGTTCCTAGCTGTTGTTTTGTTTTGTTTAGTATTGGAATAGTATTGGTGCCAGTCATTAATAAAATATTTGTATCGATTGACCCTGCAACTACCTTACCTACTGGTACCTACCTACATACCTAAATGACCTACTACTTACCTACCATCACTTTAGGTCAAACTCCTAAAATGTCATGCTGTCATGGTAGGTATAGTTAGGTTAGGTACCTACCACAGACATTAGAAATATCCGTGGTATATACCTAATACCTACCTACTTTTGCGTTTGTAGGTGTACCTAGGGTACTATTTGGAATTCACTAAATTTCGTAGGTAATTGCGTGCTGAAAGGGTTGTGTTTAGGCCTAAAATTCGCCGCCAGACTAGCTTCAAATGTTTGAACAAATATTTGAACAAATGTTTGAACACATAGTGGGGCACGAGAGTTTGTAGTCAAAGTTTCGTGCCACACGTAGGTATATGTTCAAATATGTGTCCAAACATTTGTTCAAACATAAGAAGCTAGGTCTGGCGCCGGGGTTACATGAATCAAATGCGGAAGTATCAAGCAAAGCTTTATGGTATTACGTAGGTACAGCTACCTAGGCTACTAACTACCGGAAGAGAAATTAACAGCTGATATTTTTATATGGAAATTGAATGAGCTCAAACCGATGATTGGTTCTCATTGTTTCTACCTAAACAAAGAGTGATCTCGTAACACGCGACCGGTCTGTAGGTATTTTGCTTTTATTCATTCCATTTAGGAAGTTTAATTACTAGACTGCCAGCCGGCCCATATTGTCACCACGTGTCCACGGAAGTTCCCAAGCATGCTAATAAAATTCACTTGTAATTCTTTACGCGTTGTCTGTCGCAAATTTTATCTACACCTGAAGGAGTAAGACGGAAAAAACAAACCTAATTATTGTACCTACTATCGCCAAACAATGTGCTTAACTACTTTGGGTGAATTTCCTGTAAAGCGACTAGCAGTTACCTCGGCCTTGCTAGCTTTTGAACACCAATAACAGAGAAGAGAAGTATTGCAGGGCTCTTTCAAAAAGTTTTTTTGACCACTGACGACGACAATAGGGCCCAACCATAAAAACAAAATGCTTTCAAATGTTTATGTCTGTATTGGTCAAAATAACAGGACAAAAGAAAAAGGCAGGGTCAGGTAGTAGCTAACTTGCAAGCGAAACAGTTTCAAAATTGGTAAAGCGAGAAATTTGTCGATCTAGGTAGGTACCTATCTATTCAAAGGTGTAGATCAGTTCATTTTTCCTGAAGGCTTCAAGATCCTCAGAAACATGCTAAATTAGCAGACTTAACTTGTAGTGTTCTACAAATTTAGAAAGCATGCCCTGACTAGATACAGTTCTGTTATCGTCTAGACTAGCTAGACGCTACAGATTATCATCATTGCAAGCAGTCAAGCACTGCAATGAACTCTGCACGCGATCAATTGTTTAGTTTATTAAAACGTATATCAAACTATACCTATTATTATAGTTTGATATAGACTTGCCCACACACCATACCCCCAGCCTGATAGTGACAATATACCTAATTAACTCAGCTGCGCCACTCGGTGTTACGTTCCCTTGGGAATACTTCACTTTTCCGTAAATAAGAATAGCCATGCGTTAATTCAAGTTATAATTCAATTCAATTTATTTATTTCAGCATGAGTACATACATAAATACATACAGCCATAGAGAGGTATATTCAATAATTAAAACATCTTAGATTAATATTAGAGATTCCTTCCGGAGCGCATGAGCGCACTATGTGGGTGCGTCCAGTGCTTCATGAAAGCGCAGTCCGTGTCCAGCTAAAAGTTTCAGATAGCTACTGGTACCGCCCCTGACCCGGCGCATCAGGGATGCTGTTCTGTTGCGGATGATAGCGTAAAAGTCATCGACGCCGGACTCTGCAACCATCCCGGACGCGCTACTGAAGCGGGGCAGTCCCAGTAGCACCCTGAAACCTACCTTCATAACAAATTACCATCCAAATACTTCCAGCCGTTTCAGCGTGAAGAAGCAACCAACACCCTTCCATTATTTAGCATTTACTGGGGGTAACATACCTAATGGTGCATTGGTATTTCTGTTACAGTCGCATGGCATAGACCCCAGTCGGCCAGCTCCAGGGTGGAAGAGGAGCTGATGCAGAAGAGCAGCCGCGCTCTGTCCTCGACCACTGACCCCCTGGAGAAACTCCGCCTTTTGTGCCTCACACGTGGCGCTACTGGCATTCTCGGACTTAGCAGGTTAGTTTAATGACCCGGTAGCATAGAGCCGGCCATGTGTGGCACGAGACTTTGACTACATTACATACTTCAAAGATTTGTTCAAACATTTGAAGCAAGTCTGGCGCCGTGGTAATAAAGATTTCTTTGAAACTTCCGTAAAAAATAGCCTTCCCTAAGTAAATTCGTATGAGCTAATTGGCCAAGAGTTCTTCCCTGAATTTTTTTACATAAATTTGGAGAACGTAAAATATGGATTTAACAGTACAGTCAGCGATAGAAGTTCATGAATAATTGGAGACTTTAAATTTACGTTTTCATCATACTATGTTATAAAATTAAATGTTTTTTTTTTACAAATAGTAATGGTGGATGGCACAGCATCTAATATAAGCAACAGTTTTGGTTAATTACTATCAGCTCTGAAGATATAGAAGATTCAAGAACATCAAATGTTCATGAACTTTGGTCGCTAACCGTTCTTAAATGATAACAACGGCGCAAACGCAATCTGAATAAACGTGAGCTCCAACCGGCGAAGGAAAAGATCTTGCGAGGGGTTGCAATTTGCAAACCTGTAGGTATTTACGTAGAGGAATGCAAATTGTAGGAATACGCCAAATGTGTAGTATATTTTGGAATTGTTTCTGTTACCCCTTATGAATATTGCGTGCGTGAGGATGAAAAAAGTCTAACATGCCTGGGATACAGCCGTGATCCTGTACCTATCCTTGGTGTTCGCAAAATTAATTCCGGGCATGCCCCTAAGATCTTTTTCATTGCTAGAAAGACTGCGTTGTAAAATCCGCCATTTTGTTTACTGTTCCAGGATCTTCCGTCGTATGGACGATGACGGCAATAAACAGCTGAATCTCGACGAGTTCCTCGGCGGCATCAAGGAGACGGGCTTGGACCTCAGCAACGAGGTTCGAACTTATTTTAAGGGATCTAAAACTCCATCGAAATGCATCATTTCTCATCCATTTACAAAAAGCAAAGTGTCATTGAAGTGTACTTGGTATTTTTATCCATACATGCTTTTAAATAGAGTGGCTATTTGTTTGAATATACGGCCATCTTCAAGGGCGTCGCCAGCCGATGGCGCAGGGGGGGGGGGGGGGGGGGGGCAAGTTGACTTTACCTACTACAATTCATACTTTTTTCATTCTCTATGAATGAGAAAATTGGTGAATTCATTCGAGTTTCGACGTACGGGAATGATTGTTCAAGGCTTGAACTTCAAGCAAATCAACTCAAAGACTTAGGACTTTGGTTGCATTATATTTGGCAACTTTTTTAGAATCTCTAGGGGGGGGGGCAGCTGCCCCTCCCTGCCCCCCCTTGGCAACGCCCTTGGCCATCTTTCCTTTGCGTAGTTCATCAAAGGTGCCACACAAAGTACGGAAGTACTGATAATGCGACTATTTACCTATTGACCCTGGACTAGCAATAAAGCATGCTACAGTTATTTTATTTCACTGCGGGTTGGTCTTAAATAGTGTGTAGATTTGTTTCTGTGTGCGTAAGCGATACTAGCGCTCACACGTCCATGGAGCATTCCCGTACGCACACAGAAACAACGGTCCGACACGTTAAGAAGAAGAAGAATTGATAAAGATTACATTTTTATAGTGTTAACCTCATACTTAGCGATATCTAAATATTTTAAATGCATCCTAAAAATTTGCCACCAAGAAGTTAATGAAAACACAAAACATTTAAAACAATAACAAGTTCTTAGTACAATGGGCGGCCTTATCGCTAAAAGCGATTTCTTCCAGGCAACTTTTTTTTTGTGGTTTTGATTTGATGGTTTGATTATATTCTCGAGACGACCTTTGTAGCGCAGTGGGCGAAGGTCCGCCTGCGACGCAAAAGGTTGCGGGTTTGTTTCTTTGTATAATATGTATGTATTTACAAACAAAAAATATGTAAGTAGTATATCAGTCATCTTAGTACCTGTGATGTTTTGATTAAAATGATTGTCAAAGCGTGGCATTGGTTGGTCAGTCGTGCGTTGGCACTCGAGGGGGACGGACGTCCTTATGCACCTGACAGTGTACATTGTTGAGTGGTTTTCACTGTAGCTTTATACTGTTATTATAGCCCTGAATACCAGGACGCTACATTGGCGACGAGTATAAAAACGTGAGTAAAATATTTATACAAAAATACTTGCTCAAATAAAAAAAAAAAAGGTAGGATAACCAAGTGCAGTGTTGGTTTATGACTTGTGAGTTTTAGATACGATAAAAGGAATAGAATAAATAAATGAATACTTACAACATTATAAAACTTCATATGAATATCAAAGGGGTTGTTTTTCTTGACTATCTTTACTGATCAGATTTAAAATGACAAACCAACAAACACTCCCACTCAGATCAATCGATTTATTAAATCAGATAAATTGTAAGTTCTTTTAGTGTTTGTGTTTAGTTTAGTAGGCTTATGTCTGTGTTAGTGTTAAAACTGTGAAACTTTCGATTGAGAAGCTTTCAGTCTTATCATTGTATTAATGACAGGACGAGATCGCGTAAAGGTTTTAGATACCTAATATTCGAATATAACCTTTACCTCGTTATTTCGATCGGGTTGCACTGATCGTGGTGGAGAGGCGGGCACATCGTTTTCATTTGTTGTGAAGGAAACTCAAAGTACCCTCACAACGTGTTTAAAGTGTCGTCGGCACACCACCGACAGGATAATTATTGTTATGTGCTCATCACGCTCACAGTATCCGAAAATATGTTCGGAGATGCGATGATTTATTAATTAGGTACTGGATTCCACGTCAATGAGAGCTTTTATCCACTTTTCCGGTTGAAATTGTTTTACCTTTTGATTTCCACCGCTTCACGGACAATTCTAGGGTAGTAGTCCTAACGCCTTCCAGTGGAAAGGAATTTTGGAGAATGGAACTCAATCCAGTGGTTTGGTCCTGATAGCAACAAATGTTTTCAGTCTTATCAGTTTAAAATGTATTGTAAGATTTTGCTACCAAAGTGCAAAGTGTAAAAGTTGGGCAAACGGCCTTTGATGACTAATTTGAATATTACCGAGAAATGTATGTCATTTGGTTTCAGATAAAATACCCTCCCACTATAAAAGGTGATAGGTGATACAGTCACTATAGCACAATAATATAAAACCAGTAAATAACCTAAAAATATGAATACGAGAACACAATTTGTGGAACATTTTGAGTGAAATGTCGAACTCATGCAGTGAGCAAACACAAAAGGTAGTCTAAACCAAGCAAAAGAAATAATTTTACAATTTCACACTAACGAAGATGACGCGTCATATAAAATGGCAAGTAGGTGAAGTTTCAATAGAAGCATAAATAGGCTTTGTGAATATTATAACTATTGATGAAACTTGAAACTACCAAAAGGAAAATGGAGGAGACGACCACTTGGTCGTCAAATCAACAAGAAATAAGAATATAGCCCGCGTTGGTGTTGGTACTTAACTGGTAAATTGGTATTGCAGTTACCTACAGTTAGTTAAGAACCATTACCGATTTTATTGTAGTATTGGAAAAAAATAAAACCTCTTCATAGGTTGCACCAAGTAACTGGGGACTAGAATATGTGTCGCGTCAACATGCAATGTGCGAGCATAGCCATAAACCAAGAAAATCACCTACTGTGACTTCTTCGACATAGCAAAAGAATTACCTACCTACTACTACTACAATTATTATAATATTCAAAAGTAGGTAGGCAGTAAAAACAAAAATGTTTTATTAGAGATTAGTCCATCAAAAGAAAATTATAATTTCTTAAGCATAACTTTTATTAAGTACTTACGTCCTTAAACACATTCTTTCCGATACCTACCAGGTAAGTAAGTAACGTTTTTTACCTACCAGGTGACGGTGTCTTTAACTTTATGGGTGATATTATAGTACTTTCGGTACTTACGGATGATAAATAGTACAAAAGAGATTTTATATAATGTTCTAAAAGGTAACAATGTTTTGTTAAACAATGAGAAGTGTGTTTTGGCAGTAAAAAGAAACATGAAATTTTCTAGACACGAGCTGTTTTCAGAAAGTCTCTGTCAATGTCTTTCAGTAGGTCCATAGCTAAAGATAATATTATTTAAATACCTTCACATTCAGAGACCTAAAACTGTCGAAGAGGTCGGAAGCTTCCTTGGAATAATTTATTTTGTCACTAGGTGAAATTGTAAGGCAGGAATACGTTTTGATCGATTTTAACAGTTACTGGATAATGTTAGCACATTAAGATTTGATGACCCTAATGATCAGACAAAAGTCATAGCATTAGATTAGATTGCGTCATAGTTTTAGATCACGCAAGCACGGTATTCGGTTACAACTAACCTATATATACATATATCTATATTATATATGTACATCCGATATCAAGTATTGGTCGAAAGACCACCAAGGTAAGTGGACAGCCTTGGTAGAGGTGAGATCTTCCTTTGCAACTCGGTGGGGAAATACCACCTAGTCCCCCAAACAGAAATTCTATTGAACGTCAAAGGTGTTGTTAACTCAATACGTCAAATAACCTATTTGAGTTTGATAAAACTCGAGGTGTTTTATAATCTAATAAGTAATATACAACAACTATTGTTGGTAATTTTCAGATTAGACTAAAGTTCGTTATGAAACCAAAAAAGTGCTTCTCGAGAGTAGCAAGTCTTGTATGCTCTTAACTTTTTATAAAACCGAGGGTTCAAGTACAAACCGCTGTTATTAAATAAATAATTGAATGAATGAATGAAAAACTCTTGTTTATTTCAGAATACAAAGTTCCATATCATTAGGTACAGTCATTGGTACAGTACTAGTAATAGTTAGAGACCTAACAAAATCATAATTTATTAATATATTAAAATAAGAACAATATATATTATAAGCTTAAAACTACTTCTATTGAGTAGAAGTCACTTTTTAATCACGCTGTGGTTCACAAATGTCCTGTGACGATAAAAAATCATTATCCTTTTAGTTATTGTTGGGTCGAAATTAGAAAGATGGTTTCTCCGGTTAGAACGTTTCGTATCGTCGGATACATAACATAGCTGATAGTTTATACGGTTTGGCGTCATTTCGGTTGCTCATTCTCTTGATGATGGAACTAAAATAGTAGATAATAGAAATTATACCGTTTAACGATTATATTAAAAATAAATAAATTACGTAGGTTGGTACTAGGTATCTAATAGTTTTTAATGATTTAGGTATGCCAATACCTAGGTACTTCGTTAAGTCCACTATAATAATATCCTACATAGTAATGAAATGTTAGTACCTACCTATACCTACGCAATCGGATCAGCAGCCTTATTGTCTAACTTGAAATCCATTGCCGGTTGTCATCCCAATAGAGCTCAACCAATCACTCAATACGAAATATGACAATTGAAGTCCAGGCTAGGTTTCAAATGTCGGAATGAAGCTGATGTCCATTGTCAGTTGGGTTACGCAATAGCCCCTTAGGTTTTTCAGATTGGACATTTTAGTTAGCCTAAATTGTGATGTGCTATATAATGGAAAATTCGAAAGTATCTGCAAATAAATCATAATATAGGTTTCATACCATACAGATAGTCAACACCCTCAATATCCGGATTGTGTTAATAAACTATTGTATTATATTAAAAAAAAAAAAAACAAAAAAAAATGGAAGACAATAGATAGATAGACACCAGAATAAATGGCAAGCGATTGATGTAAAAATAAAAAAAGCGGAGCAAATAAGCGGAGCAAGTGAAAACAAGTTTAATTAATACGTGTAATGCCTCACATGCAAAGTGTTTAATTTTGGTAATGATAATGTGTTATCAGAATGTATTAAGATGGAATTAATTACATAAGTATGTACGTGTATAAAATCTTTAAATTGTATAACATAATGATTGTTTATTCTAGGGATAAGCTTAATGATTATGTAATTAAATAATGGCTACTTTTAATTAAAAAAAAAAAAAAAGGAATGATGTGATGTTTTGATTAAAATGATTGTCAAAGCGTGGCATTGGTTGGTCAGTCGTGCGTTGGCACTCGAGGGGGACGGACGTCCTTATGCACCTGACAGTGTACATTGTTGAGTGGTTTTCACTGTAGCTTTATACTGTTATTATAGCCCTGAATACCAGGACGCTACAGTACCCATAACACAAGCCCTGCTTACTTTAGGACTAGATGATGCTGTGTGAGAAGACCAGCATTATTTATTTATTTATTTTTTATTCTTTCAGGACGCAGAGGAGTTGTTCCGCTCGTTCGATACAGACAACAGTGGGTCCATCAGCCTTGACGAGTTTCTGATTCATGTTCGTGTAAGTAAACTCCGTCGGTCCTTTTACACCTTCCCATATCAGACCACATTAGCTCACAATACCGAAGAGCCTTTGCCCTTTAGTGAGACATAAAAATGATCACCGACTTCCCAAGGTACGCTAAGAAGAACATGTTGTGCCGACCCCACATAATGTGGGAAAAGGGCAGGAAGATGATGATGCTATACATTCTCTTAGATTTATGTATAGACATTTCTAGATCTGTAGCGCTTTGAAAGCCTGCTTGGGACGCAGAAGGTTGCCGGTTCGATCCCCACCGCGGGATAAATGTTTGTATGATCTGCAAATATTTATCTTTGGGTCTGGATGTTTCTATTTATAATATTTACAAACAAAGTATGTAAGTATTATTATCAGCTAGTTATCTGGTTCCCATAGTACAAGCTTTGCTTACTTTGGGGCTCGATGATGTTGTGTGAAAAAGTCCAGCATTATTTATTTATTATTATTTTATTTATTTATTTGGGGTAGTCAAAGGCACAACTAAATACATTAGTACATTTAGAAAAAGTTAGTAAATACTAAGAAATATTTTATTTATTTATTTAATTCTTTAGTATTTCATTTAAGCAAGCAAGCTCATCGCAGTCATCACAGGCTCTGAATCTAATGTAACTTTTGTTGGTTCCAGCCCCCGATGTCGGAATCCCGTCGGACGATCGTGGAGCAAGCATTCAGGAAGCTCGACAAGACTGGAGACGGTCATATTTCTATTGACGATATCAAGGGCGTCTACGCAGTCACCTCTAACCCTAGGTATGACCGTACGCCCAAGCTTAAGGCTCAAGCCACATTAAATTGGCAAGCACGCGTCAATTAGTTTTTTAGCAAGCCATTATAAACCTTATGAACAATGGTACAAGATATAGAAACGCTTGTAGGATGAACCGCGCGAGCCAGCGCGGCCCGCTAGATAGCTTTGCCAGATCTCGTTAATTCTACAAGCGTTTCTATATCTTGTACCATTGTTCATAAAGTTTATAATGGCTTGCTATAAAACTAATTGACGTGTCGCTTGCTTCCCAATTAAATGTGCATTGAGCCTAATACGTTGCCCGAGAATTGCGACAAAAATACAACTTTAAAAATAACCCTGTTATTTATATTTGTTCCCTGGCTACATCTATAATTTGGCCCTACATATTTTTTTAAATCCTATAAATATTATAAAGGCGAAAGTTTGTAAGTATGGATGTATGGATGTATGGATGTTTGTTACTCTTTCACGCAAAAACGGCTGGACCGATTTGGTTGAAATTTGGTATGTAGATAGGTGATACCCTGGATTAACACATAGGCTACTTTTTATCCCGATATTCCCGCGGGAACGGGACTTACGCGGGTGAAACCGCGGGGCGCAGCTAGTAAAATATATAACTAAGCCGTGTTGGCCGAATGGGGCTGTACCTCGACTTTCAATTCGAAGGTCGTGGGATCGAATCCCGGCTGTGCATCAATGGATTTTACGTTTCGTAAAATTTATATGCGCTTTAACACGAGCTCTGAACGGTGAAGGAACATCGTGCGTGAGGTAACCAGTGAGTATTAAAGGCGACGATGGGCTTGCAACCTGTCACGTATGGAATACTAACTTCTGCAAGATGTGGGCATGTATCAAATATGTATTAGTACATGCATCTGCCCGCTACGCGCTTAGACATCTTCATAGGAATATAAAAGATCAGAGAATGTCTACTGCGCCTTGGGGATACAGTCGTGACCCTGTTTACTTTTTGCAGAGGTGGGATATTTGGGGACTTTTGACATTTCATTCATAATAGTATTCACAACGTTCGTACCAATTTCCAGCTTTATGCGAATACTAGCTACTGCGCGCGGCTTCGCCCGCGTGGTACCAACATTTTGAATAGCCTATATGTTATTCCAGGTCACTATCTACGCCTATTTCAAGTTTCATCCAAATCGGTTCACTGGTTTAGGCGTGATTGATACACAAACGTCTAAACATCTAAACAAACTCACAAACTTTCAGCTTTATTATATGAGTGGGATTATACAGGGTGTAAAAAGGCGTCTACCGAAGCCGAAAGGGGTAGGTACAGCATCCCAACACACAACCAAATCCAAAAGAAGAAAACAGTGTTTGTTTGTGTTGCGTTTGCAAGAGTACTGTTTGCGTATGTTCTGGGCGCGTTTTCTTACGTAGATTGCTGGATTTTGAGTTTTAACTGTTTTTTACTTTTATAAATGAAATTATTAGGTAGGTATGGTCTTATTATGTTGCCCTGGTAGTAAATAACCGAAAATAACGTAAAATGACTTCGCTAAGTCAACATTTTTATGCGATTTTTTTTCGTTAAATATGTTTAGAATCATGGCCTGATTGTAACCCCTCAGTTTTCGGTAGTTGTCTTTTTACACCCTGTATATGAGTGGGATTGCAAGCTTGAATGTCTAATTTGACCGGGCTAATACTCATGGTCACTGACCGTACTCTCTACTTTCGAAATTCCGTGCATATAAATGTGAAATAAATTAATCCTCTGTGATTAACTTCGACTTTTCTCTTACAGATACATGAGTGGTGAAGAGTCTGCGGATTCGATTATGGCAAAGTTCCTCGCCACCTTCGAGAATGGAGGCACTATTGACGGAAAGGTACATTTATAACCGTTATTTTATACTGGCTTCCGACCCGCAATTTCACTCTCTTAGTACCAATATTAAATAGCCTAAAGCGGCTGTTACACAAGAAGAATTTCTCGCACGGCGAAAATCGTATGCGATTATCCCTCGGCAGAACTCGCCATTCGAGTCTCGCCTGCGGTTGTTTACATTTTGATAGAAACTCGTAAAAAAGACTACTATTAGTAGAAAGCTTAGATAGCGAGAATCGTATTCGAGAGGCGAGCCTCCAAGCATTTGTTTACACTAGGCGACCATATTATTGCCTAGAAGAAATCGCTGCTCGCATGCGAACTTTCTTTGTGTAACAGCCGCTTATATTCCAGGCTATGATCTACATCAAAGTCGCATCCAAAACGGTCTATTTAAGGCGTGAAACACAATCATCCAAATATACAAACCTTGAGATTTATAATTTTAATAGGAACATATCGGTTTCTGCTTGACGATGATGAATCAGTGAGACAGAATTGTAGGTTGATAGGCCTCTAGACAGTGTAACAATCGATTGGCAAAAGCGATAGTAAAAAAGTACAAAAATGTATGGGGTTGACTTCTGCCTTAATATGTCACGTGATCTGTTGTCATGTAGACAATGTGGATACAGATTCCATCAAAATATCGACAAAATCGAATGATTACTTCCATCTTACTTCTATCGCTTTCGCCAATCAATTGTTAAATTGTCTTGAATCTCTGATTGTCTCAATTTATGTTTTTGTATGTAGCTATTTTGTTAACCGTGTATCAAAAAAAAATCTAAAACGTCTTTTTCAGGTGACTCTGGAGGAGTTTATGAACTACTACAGCGGTATGAGCGTCTCTATAGACAACGACTGCTTCTTCGATCTGATGATGCGCCAGGCGTTCAAACTTTAAACAGCACCGCATAGTCGAACTAGACAAATGAAGCTAGGCGAAACGAAAGCGCTGACGAAACGAAAATTGGCTCTACCTAATACCACGGTGTATCTCCCTATCATCATTAAATTGTATCGATCTTTTTAGTTACAAATGTATTCAAAATTTTCATCTACGCTACGCTACGATCAGAATTGTTTTTGTAAAATCGCGTTATTCTGGAATTAAAACAATGCTTCGCTAAGCGTTGGCCTGAGTTAGTCTTCATTTAATTTGTTATGATCAGAAAATAAGACATCAAACAGTGAACTTGGTCACACTACTAGAATTTTGACATATTCCCGTAAAAATATCTTTGATTTAGGTCTACCGATAATTTCTTTTCCCTAGTTTTCATTTGGAGACTACGGTCACTCTTCGACACTCTTTTGTTACGATGTCTAGCTAGATTAACAACCAAAGAACTTTTTAAAATTTACCAAATACGTTTCGATTGTTTCACAGCGCTTTCGTATCGTTTATTCTTTTTGTCTAGAGGCAAGGCAAGGCCGGTCTCACTCCGTGGTTCACTTGTTTCGTTCAACTGAACCATGGGTCATACATTTTATACGTTCTCTTATGGCCACTGGGATTAGCGATTTGTTTCTATCGTACATCGTTATAGGATATTGTTATCTGGTTACGCACTGTATGTATTTGAAGAAAAAGTATCAGACAAACTAAAGTAAGAGATAATAATTAAAGGATCTCTCCATTTATAAGTTCTTATCACTGCAGATACTTTTTAATCAAATGATCCAAGTCTTACCGAAACTTACAATATCCATATTACTTGTTAAAATCCATGAAACCATTTCCGTGGAAACATGTCAGCGTACTGAGATAAATGATGGCAGCAATCGTTAAAAAATTACAGATGGCTCACACCTTTTACATTGTATAATATGACCCATGGTTCAGTCGAACGAAACAAGTGAACCACGGGGTGTGCTGGGCAAGGCAGGTCATCGAGACATTTGCCATTGCTTGCCTTTCATCGCTTTGCTTACTTATGTGACTCACCAACTCATTCACCGACAATGTATGTGCACCTTTATGACCTTTCTTATTTAATTATCTGGATTGTATATGCATTTCCAATAAATTATTATTTTATTATCTCTATCTGTGTATCTCTTGTGAAGTCCACATCTCCTGATTTATTAGTTGCCGAGGATAAGAAAGAGTTTTGGTGTTAGGTAGGTATATCTAGTAGTAGCCTACGAAAATAGAGAATCAGACGATGCGATATTAGGATGATAAGATAGGGAATACAAGATGTGGGCATGTAACATACCAAATTTAGTTGGATGTGCCTCTGACTACCCCCTATGAGAATGTTAGGAAATACGCCACGCCGCCAGGTGGCGCCACTTGTAGCCATCCCTCAGAGAAGGACCATCCACGCTACGGCCCACCGGAGAGGTCTACGGTCTTTGCAGGTACATATGCAAAGTCAAAATATAGCCAAATAGTTTGTCTATTTATTTAGACAAATAGATAATAATAATAGCTATCCCCAACACCCATAGCCATAGGCTGGTTTCACCAAGTCAATCTAACAGCTGGTTAGTTAATCGCGGTTAGGGAATTTCCGTTCAAACTTCGTTGTTATTTCTGTTGCTATGGTTACGGCGCGAACTTAGGGTCGGTTCATATCTAACGGAAGATCCGTCGCGGATTATCGGTCGCGGAACGCCAGAACTGACAAATGTATAGAAAAACACTCGACCGTTCACACTCGACGGACTAACGTATCATCCGTCGAGTGTGAACGGTCGAGTGTTTTTCTATACATTTGTCAGTTCTGGCGTTCCGCGACCGATAATCCGCGACGGATCTTCCGTCAGATGTGAATCGACCCTTAATGATTTTGGACGTTGTTGAAACATATTTTTAATTTTGTACGATGTCAACTGTCAGTGAGCTAACCGGCCGCCGACCAGCGATTAGATTTAGCAGCTTGTTAGTGAAGATTTCCTTTGGAATGAACACAAAACATCGTAACGGTTTGTTAAAATCATAATCCGTTGTTGTCTTACGAAACTTGATGTCCAATTAACTAACGCTCTGTTAGACAAAGTTTGGTGAAACCAGCCCTAAAGAACACTATTGGAGAGAAACTATCTAAATAGACCTAAAGAACGAAATAACGCGCATATGGCGCTTAAACAGCGTCTCTATTATCCCAATAGTCCTCTCAACAACTGGTGTCATCCCAAAACAATTATTTCAATCATTAGCATCGTTAGAACTCTTAAATTCCTATAATTTAAGAGTTCTAACGATGCTAATGATTGAAAACTACATAAACTTGCAAAAAGCAGCTATTCTCAACGCATGCAGGATCGTTAGGAAGTTTCTGCAAAATGAACATCCCAAGAAGTTCAACCCACTAGGTACTGGGATGCACTTGGCCTAGGCCCGTGCACTTCTACTAATACCGGTTACCAAAACCGAGGATTGGTGTTGGCAGAAGATTTTTTAAAGTAAAATTCGCTATTTACTCATTTGGCAACCAGTCCAGATAAGTTTGTGACACTGTAGAGTAATGGGATAACTCATAGCATGGTTGTACCTCTTTGGTAGGATATAATAGAACTTTATAAAAAGGGTTTTTCTTTTTTTTTTGCATTTCATCTTGTAGGTGTCTCTAAGTAGGGTTATCTGAATAAAAAAAGTCTATGGATGAAAATGACAGATGAAGACAGTCGAAGAATATGATTTTATAGTTTTCTAGAATTTTAATTACTTAATTTTAATTTATTTAGGATTTGTCTATAAAATAATGTTCACATTTATCTTCAAATCAAAATATGAGGAAAGCTGAGAACCACATTCCTATTTTCTTAAACAGAAAATACAGGTAAAATAATCCCTTCTACCTATTTTAATTCCAAGAGGACGCATGGTTATATTCAGTACGGCAGATGAGCCATCCTTACCTTACCCACGTAACACGTTCACTGCTAGTTCCGCTCATCCCTCAGCATGGCCACCATGAGCGGCAAAGGCAAAAGTCACTTAGCATAGTCCCAGTAACTAGTCATAGTCACCAGAGTTGGTCACTGACTCATACGAACTTTAGTAACTAGGTTGATGTTTTTATTATTATAGCAACTGATACTGTTTTGGGCCTTCGTACCTAATAAGGGCTACTAAGTACAGTGGTGCGGTCCAAAATACTAAAAATATTATCTAAAGATGATAAACAATTTTCCTAAACATGAACACATTCATCTTATATACAATCATAAAAGTTTTATGATTTAGGCAAGTACCTCGCCGTTTCAATGGCATTACAGCCACCGTGGTCACGAGAAGACTCGTCTTCCCGTTATGATTGGCTAAGATGATAAACAACTTTGTTGTTAACCATACGCTTATGTTTCCAGAAACTCAAATCAATATGTGTCGAACGGTGCACGCGGTGCTGCAATCGCTAATATGTGCGATCCAAATGCTGGTGCGGATCTTTGTTACCATGCTCCTCATGTTTGAAAACCTTATCCGGATGATCATGCAAACATTCTACAACTTCATATCCTTCATGCTGCAGATGATATCACTCTTACCAATCTGCGTGATATTCCTCGTGACGTCAAGATTAAAATGTTTCATGTGTGGCGGAGGAGGCCCGTGCCAGATTAAAGGTGGCGGTGCATGCGACTGCCTCATGTCAGGTGTAGCCATCGTCATCGTCTTCTTCATCCTCAGAGCAACAGGCATGCTAGACAAGATCTTCTACAAGCTTGGCTACGCTAAAGCAAAGCCGATACTGTACACCAGGTACGTGCCAACTCCGGGTGACATCACAGAATGCTCGAGAAACGATTCATACTACGACAGCACCACGGACTACATTGATAGTACTACCATAAAAACCTTCCGCTTCAAAGCCGTGTTAACAACATCCATCGATTATTACACGAATTGAAGTAAATAGCTGTTGTGAATTTTTGTGTTTTATTTCATAGCTAATGACACGAACAAGTGCTTACCCACCGTCCACCTTGCTAGTGAAAACCATGCGCGAGGTGAGCGAGCGGAGCGAGTGTGGTAGGCTTGTTGGTTTAATTTTTTAATGTCAAAAGGTGTTTTACAATCAGTGGCTTGGAACAGAATGAAATAATCTAGCACCAAGCTGTGAGGGCTACAGTTCAACGTCAGCAAAATCACTCCAAACAGCACAGGATACGAGTGAGACGCGCGTGGGCGCTTCATGTGAATAGAACCTTAAAGTGCATGATCAGCTCTACAGAGATTGTGTCTGACTCTACAGGGTGGTCGATGAAGGCATACATAACTAGGTAGATCAGATACCTGTAGGTATGCAGGTATTATAGGTACTATGATACTAGGTAGGTAAGTATACTTAGGGTCGATTCACATCTGACCGAAGATCCGTTGCGGATTATCGGTCGCGGAACGCCAGAACTGACAAATGTATAGAAAAACACTCGACCGTTCACACTCGACGGACTAACGTATCATCCGTCGGAGTGTTTTTCTATACATTTGTCAGTTCTGGCGTTCCGCGACCGATAATCCGCGACGGATCTTCGGTCAGATGTGAATCGACCCTTAGGCATGGCCCAGGTGAGAAAGTCAAACGAAAATGTAAAATAGGTAACATTTATTTGCTTAGAAGAGTAGACATTTTGTTTTAAGTACCAAAGCTTGTGTTAGCTAAAGAATTCGATTCAGTAGGTACTTACAACTTTTAGGAAACACACAACAGAATGAACACGGTCTGATATTTTTATACTCATCTTTCTCACAATTATTAGTCATTTTAGACGCACCGCTATTCTGTAATTTGTGAGATTATTCGATTCATTTACTTTGTTGTCTTCATCAGAAAGCTCTGCTAATTCAGTTACGTTTCCGAAAACATCACGTAACAATTCAATATTTGCTAAATTGAAATAATCTATATCCGTCTGATTTTCACTAGGTAACAATTGATTATAGTCTAATAACACAATAGAGCGATTTGTATTTTCCATGAGCACCGTTTTATAATTTCCCTCCTGCTTATTGTTACCTACTTCATGATTCAGATGATAATGTTTAATCTTTTTATTGGCAACCTTAGCATGGCTCGTTCTTTTGGTATCAGCTGTTTCTGTGCTTCTAGTTTTCCTGATGATGCAAGGCATTTTGCTTTTGACGTATTCAAACAAATCTTCAAACCAGGACGTGAAGTACAGGATCAAAATCACGATAATCGTAAGGATTATTACGATTGTGCAACTGCAAGATGTTGAAGATTTTGGGTAGTATCCAGAGCTGCAAAAACATTGCCTGGCGAAGCAGAAAGCCAGGCAGATAGGCACGTAGGTGAAGAGGTGCAAGATAGAAGAGATGTAGCTGTGGACAGTGTGGATGAGCAGACGGACCAGGTCCTCGGCAGCGTAGATTGCTGTGAGGAACACTCGGGTCACAGATTGTAACGCGCAGATGATAGGCAACATAAGTGCATAGCACATTTTGATTGCAACATTAAATAAACCTTGGTGTAGGTGATTGCAGAATCCAACTATGAATCCCTTGGAAACCAGCTAAAGGTAGCTATCTTCTTATCTTTTCTATCATTGTTTCTCTTCTCACATCAGACTTGCATTTTTTAGTTAGTTTTATATTTTTCGTTTTTTATTCACAATTTCATTTTATTTTAGTTCAGCAACTCATTATTATTAGGGCCATTGTTTGTGTTCGACAATAAAAGTCATTGGTTCGACGACAGTTCGACAACAAAGAATGACAGTGCGATGCGATGTTTACTCGAAAAGTTCACACGCATCTATGTTCGCAGAAATCATGCCCAATTAGAGTTTTAACTCCGATCACAGATATTGTTGAATAATTACGTTATTTAAGCCCCCTCGCACACTGCAGACTTTCTATCGGCCGATAGTTGAGACGGAATATAGGTACTTCGGCTCGTAATGAGTATGGAGAAGTAGGTATACCTATTCCGTCTCAACTATCGGCCGATAGAAAGTCTGCAGTCTGCGAGTGGTCTTGATCAATCAATCACCAAGAAAGTTTCAAATATGCTACTGCTAGTGTGCTGCTAGGTCGGTACCTACCTTTGTGAATTAGAGCATTTCAGTTTTAACCCAAATGCTCTTAGTACCTACCTACACTTGTTTGCATACCATTATTGCACCATTGATAAAACTCTCTATTACTGTGGTAGGTACCACAGTAGGTACCTACTCTCTTCTCTTACCTACTTTTTGATTGTACCTACTTTACCCAAGCTGAGTACCCAAGACACGAGTAGGTACAATCAATGAAGTACAATATAATTGTACCTGTTTACTACCTTCATGATTGTAACCAATGATCTTTATCATGGATTTAGCATGGTAGGTACCTCTTTGGTACATTATTTATCTTTGATCTTTATCGTAACTAATCTGAAGACTTCAACTCTGAGCTCCAATCATAGAGTATTTTTATTATCTTTGATGCCTTCACTTTTTTTGCTGACGTTTCTAAGAATTACTTTTATATTTTCAGATGTTATAGATTTATGTTGATGTTTACAATTATTTTGGCTAAATGAAACAAACTAAGACGCTTAGACGCAAGCATTCGTCCATAAGAAAGTCCAGGTAAAAATATAAAATTCCGCTTCTTTACCGGAAGAATAGTTTAGAATAGAATAGTTTATTATGCACAATTTCCGTGGTCTCTGCCTACCCCTTTGGGAAAGAGGCGTGACTTTATGTATGTATTATGCACAATTTAAAATTATTACACAGATTACATACAATTTTTATGAAACTAATTTATACACTAGATAAAATGTAAGTAATAGAAAGTTTGTAATAATACCTAACATTAAACTTAGCGAGGCGTGCATTATAAAGGGTTACGATGAGAAAAATCTATTTCTTTCATAAGTCAAAAGTCTTGTCAAGAAGGTAAGCTTGCTACTTCGACGCGACAAAAATAATTTGTTTTATTGGTTCAAGGCACCCCAGTGACGATGTGTCGGACGCTGCAAGCTCTCCTCCAGTCCATCATATGCATGATTCAAATGGTGATCCGGATCTTCCTAACCGTGATGCTTATGATTGAGAATCTAATCCGGATGATATTGCAAACGTTCTACAACTTCCTATCATTTTTGCTACAGATAATATCCCTTTTACCGATCTGCTTGGTGTTTTTAATAACATCTCGTCTTCGCTGTTTTTTATGCAGTGGAGGTGGCGGCGGTTGCTGCGGTTCTGGCGCTGGAGGTGGCCTCTGCAGTTGCTTTATAACAATCATTGTTGTCGTGGTCCTCTATTTCATCTTGAAATCAACAGGTCACCTCGACACATTGTTTGCGAAGCTGGGCTATTCTAAAAGCAAGACATTGGCTACTAGATTCGTTCCAACGCTTGGCGACTTTATTGAATGGAGAAATGATAGTGATTATTTCACGGATAGTGATACTACATTCAGAATTGCATTATACAATATGACTACATATGGAATTTATGAAAGTACCAAGTGGCAATGAGCCAGATACGATACCTGCTAGGTACCCTACCCTTTCAGGCTATGGTTTCAGCTTGAAAAGAGAATACCTTTTGTTAAACCTAAAAGTGTTTTTTATAGAATCTTCTAATTAGAGGTGCCTTAACTACTAAAAGAAGACTGCAATAAGAAAATACCTTTAAGATTGAAATAAAACTATAGCCTATCATTGTGTATGTTTTAACCCATTTTAATAAGCCAAATAGTGGTGGCGGTGCCTAAAACATATCTGTTCCTACTCGTATAATGCATTTATGTCTTCTCTTGGTCTCAAACAGCAGCATTTATCGCGCTGACTGTACCTTTTTCCAAAATCTGTAAAATGTAGTTCAAAAAAAGTTGGGGAAGATCTCCTAAGAAAATTTTCTGTAGCTACAATGTACGGTTGTGGTACCTGCCCTTCATGTCCCGTCTCAAAAATCCACCCTGTATATTTTGAGAACACGAGAAGACAATTGCATAAGTCTAAATTTTATGGTTATTTTTATTTTATATAATAACTAAAAAAAATTTAACATCACTGAAAATCAACTGAAAATTGAGCTAACCATAGATAAGCTCTACCCTCGCAAGCCTCTACAATACCTACTGTAGATATTCTTGCTCTACCAAAGAAATATACTAGCATTTCTCTGGGCTCTACTACGAGCTCTACGCTCTTGCGTAGAGCGTTTGCTCTACGCATGGTCTACGTAAGTAGTGTCGTATTTTTCAAAGCATTGTTTATTTATTAGGTATCTAATAGCAACTGCACGCGGCTTCGCCCGCGTGCAGTTGCATTATTTCGTCATTATCTACACCTAAGTACCTATTCCAAGTTTCATCCAAATCGGTTCACTGGTTTAGGCGTTATTGAAACACAAACATACTCACAAACTTTCGCTTTATTATATTAGCACAGAATACATAGATATATTAGTAAGATATGCCTAATATTCATCCCACCCACTCATATACTTAATGCTATAAAAAAATATTTATACGAATTCTTTTTGCAAGCGACTATACTTTAGGTACTTGTTTATCAAATAATTTATTTGGAATTTCTAGTTAACATTATCTAGCAAAGAAATTATTTGGGAAGTAGTAAGTACGGGGAAATATTTACAAAATACATACGAAAGGGAAACACCGAAATACCCAAGAAATACCACAGAGTAATGAGATTACCTTTCAATCTTCGATCAACAATAGTATTATTGATAGAGGATTTCATCATCATCTTGCCCTTAGCCGACTCACAGAGTAAGATCCGACCTAGGACCAATGATATGATTCTTGGTCCGAGGATCCGACTCTATGTGGGGTCGACACAACATGTATTCCTCTTCCATTTCCCTCTATCAGCCGTCATCTCAGCACTCACTCAAACAAAGGATCTCAAACAACGAACAAAAAAAACTTAAAAAAAATTATATATCTGAGGAAAATCTCGTTTATATGAATGTCATACGTGGCAGGTCTGCTCGTATTTTTCGTTGTCATCACAAGTTATCATTAACGTCACAATCACAAACATACTGGGAAACGGGGATTTATAAATACAAAAACACAATGTAGTGTCTATAATGATGCAACAAGGAAAAATATATACTTATTGCAAACACATCCACACATTCTATATTTAAACCAAAATGCATCTATCTGGTTCGTGTCTGTTTGTAAGAAACTTTATAGAAAATTCTCTAGATGAAAAGGGTAGGTACCTACGTTTACCTCATAGTGGTAGGTATTACCGTGCAATATTCCTTTTCTCTTTTTTATCTTTAGGGCGAAACCAACTCGTATTTTTTTTATTTAATAATAGTTGGATGATTCCTGATTGAGTCGATTGGAAGAAGAGATCCTGTTGTGCAAACCCCATATTGCAGTGGGATAAGGACGATGATTAAACGAGATCTCTATATTGTCGTTATCCTACTAATGAATCTAGGTATAGGTAATAAATACCTACCTACAAAAAATAATGAAAGGAGCTTTATTTATTTTTGCTTAGCCTGACACGTCATTATCTAGTAAATTAAGTTCTAACGATAACTAAGAAGGAAAAAATTGTATAAATAATAATGTTGGCACTAATTAGGAAAAAATATCTGTTGTTATTGAAATATATGAGGTAATTTTCCTCCTTGACTGAAGACTTCGTAAAGGCTTAATTTAATGTATTTTAAAGCCAAAAAGAACGGTTTTGGGGTTGCTATATGATTTTACTTTATAAATTTTCCCAACTCTATAGACTTAATAATCCTAATCATCCAATAATATTCCAGTGCTGGGTTTAAGCCTTCCTCTGTTTGTGATAGTTACGATTTAACTATATTACATAGATATGTACTATATTCGTATTTATTCATTTCAGGTGTTATTTATTTCAAGTGTATGAATGAGCCAATATCTAATGAATTTAACACGCAGCAGACATCCTTCAAAGACATGTGCATGCAATAGTTGTGTACACAAAAGAGAGGTTATTGGGTATGGTAGCCGAATTGACAAGCTATACCACAACGAATATCTACCACTAAGAGAAACGAAGCTCCTAGACAAGTTAGTCAGAACACGTAGTGTTTATGATGATATACGGAATCGGATACTCTCGTTAAGCAGTGTCGATATCGCTAAAGAACGAGAGCTTGAAGGAACACAGGACTCTGAAAGTGATTCGGGTTCGAGTGCCGCTCTAGTTCAAGAATTCGTTAGGCTCATTGACAGAGGAGAATACCCACCGCTACAGTCATCTGTTCATTTACACAGTGACTGCTGTGGTTGCTGCATTTGTAGCTCAAAAAGTCGAATACACAAACGCTATAAGGTACATATGCACATTCCAGAGAAAGAACATATAGATAGATATGTTGAAACACATCGTGGCAAAATGCGAAAGGATGCAACGAGAGTGGCATTCAAAGTTAAGGCAGCAAGGTCAGACCCGTGTATGTGTGCATTGAAATTTAGTAAAATCCCAAAAAAAGCTAAGTACGTTGTTAAAAATGATCGATCGAAGGCCAACGTTGCCAAAAAATCTAAGAAAAAAGCAAAGAAAGCGCCTGTTCAATGTGAATGCAAATTCGAAGCAGCAGAAGAAACAATTTCAAACAAATCTATTGCGTTGCTCAGAAATGCTGAAAATAAAGTAAGAAATAGTATTCGATCTACCGTTACTAAAATAGAAAATGTTTTTAACATCAAAAAGGATTCTCTAACGATTTTTCGTGATCAATTAAAGAAAAAGCAGGAAATGAAAGCATGGCAGTGTGACCCTGACTTTTGTATACCTAATGAATGCAACCCTGATGAATGCTATGAGAAAATTAAAAAAAGAGAAGCAAAAAAAATAATTCAAAAAGCAAGTCATTACCATTTCTCGGACACTCGAAAGAAACACAAAGTTAAGCAGACACAAGCACCACCAGTTCAAAGATATAGTTCTCAGGAAAAACAGCTCACTTTTCCTAGGGAATGTGAACCATTTATGTGCATTCCTGGAGAATGCGACCCCAGAGACTGTACGAAAATATTACTCAAATCATCTCCAGCAGGACACGAGCTAAGACGATGCTTCTGTACTCAACAATTGAAACAATCAAAACAAAAAACTAAAATGAAAAAGAGTAAAACGAAGATATTTTGCGAATGTGAGGTAAAGGATAGCGTATCAATGCAAACGAAAAAACGATCGCCACCTAACTTGCCGATGAAAGAAATTGATTCTGTAGAATCAACACAAACTGCTAAACCACAAAAACCAAGAATAGAAAAACTAAAAAAGAAACCAAAAGTAAAAAATAAATCTAGTACTACAGTGAAAAAGAAGATAATTTGCAAATGTGAGGTAAAAGATAGCGTATCAACGCAAACAAAAAAAGAGTCGAAACCTAAAGAAAGATCTTCTGGAGAAACTACACCTGTCATCGAGCGTAAGGCTCATGATTTGCTACCGCAAGAGAAATCTATTAGCTCTCCAACGAAACCGAGAAAACAGGCAGTGCGAATAGGCTCAAGTTTTAAGTTTGAAATTGAGTTCTTCAAAGAGAAAAACTTTTCAGAGGGTTTGGACAATACAAACACATCACATATTAGACGCAACGTAAGATCTATTAAAAACAATAATGAAGAATATAGAGAGCCTACTAATAGATCAGTCAGTGAAGTAATAGTACACCGTAAGGACGATCAAAAAGATGTATCAACGAAACATAAAGCACCATCAGTTAAACATCAAGCCTCGCATGACACCTTTTTGAAGAGATGTTTCTGTACATTGAAATTGCATAAAACTCCTAAGCAGAAACCAATACCGAAGCGACCGAAGTCAAAAATGACGATGACTACAAAAGAAAGAAAAGAAAAGATTGAACAAATTACGTGTAAATGCAAACCTGATATTATATCGTCTAGGTCACAAGCTTCTATGACCACTGCTGTCAGTTATGTCTTACCTCCAAAAAGACCCACGCATAATTTGCTCCCATATGAATGTGAACCACTGTTTTGTGTTCCTGGTAAATGTAACCCGTTAGTTTGTGAAAAACAAATACAGATGCGCAATTTTAAGAGACCTAAAACAAAATCAAAAGAAATCAACACAGAACCTAAAAAATCAACCAGAACTATAACATCAAAATCAGCGACGCCTTATTCAGAAAATATCCAGGTTTCAAGGCGTAAGAAAGTCAAAGCTAATGTAGAGGCTAAAAACGAACTGCATAGAAAACCTCAGGCAGATAAGTCCAAAAGTGCACCTAATGCTCCGCGAAAACAGGCTGTAAAAATAAGTTCCAATTTTCGATTCGACATTGAGTTCTACAAGAATATCAATCTTCCAAACAATGATAGCTACAATAAGAATGAAGATGCACTTTCAACATCATCGAGTGCAAAAGCAGAAATTATAGAAAAACCAAGACATAAACGCGTGTCCGTAGATAAGCCACAGCCACAAAAAGTACAGAATACGGTGTCCCAAACAAATAATAGGAAGAAATCATTTGTCGCTATCTCAGACCCATTAAAAAGATGTCTGTGTAGTTTAAAACTAACGAAGAAGCCTAAAAAGAAAGTAGAAAAATCTGTATCAAAGAAAACGATGACAATTAAAAAAGAAAAAGCTAAAAATGGAAACCTTCCCAAAGCTTCCAATCAAAAGCTCTCGGCATGTTTGTGTAATCATACCATCTCCACACAAACCAAAAAAGAAGCCAAACCAAAAGTGTTTGTGCAACCACCGATACCGCAATCTGGATTACTACCGTACGAATGCGAACCAAACTTTTGTGTTCCCGGACAATGTGATCCGTTAATCTGTGCTGAGAGGATTAAAGCGAGAAACAAAAAGGAAATAGATAAAGAACCGTTACTCAAAAGGTGCTTATGTACCTTGAAATTCCATAATGACAACAATGCCAAAAGAAACCGCACAGTCATTCCACTTCAGAACAATTTGGAAGTCACGAGTTTGAAATCGATCGGTACAGTTACCAAAAAAAAGAAAGTATACCAAGCTAAATATGCCAACACAGAAGTCCCTAAAATCAAATCGGTTTACAGTGAAACCAAGTATGTTAATAATGGAAAATCACATGTTCCTTCTACACAACAAGTTGTGAAAGAAGATAACGCGAGTGAAAAAGAAAGACTCAGTAGTATAACTGGAGCCACACCAGCTGTATCACGACAAAGTGTCAAATTTAGCTCTGAATTTAGTTTTGATGTAGAATTCTATAAAAACCTGTATAACAAATCCCAAAGTATTGTTAAGAAAACTCACAAAATTATACCAAAGGTTGGAGTTAAACTTACCAAAGAGAAAAGTAGAAAATGGTCGCGACATAAAGACAGTGTAATTCAAGATAAAATTGCACGACCGAGAAATAGTTCTATTAATACAGAATCAAAACTAGAACGATGTTTCTGTACTCTGAAACTTCATAAAAAAGGCAATAATCATCAAAATCATCTTAAAGATCAAACCTCTACGAAACATTTTAGGTCTCTTGGTCATAAACAAATCTACTATGTTACTAAAACCGCGTCCGCGCAGTTTTTAAAAGAAACTAATGTAAGTCCTTGTGTGTGTAAGCCATGTATGTGCATTGCAACTGAACTGAAAAAGTTATGACTTTTTAATGTTCTTGTGTTTTTTTTGAAGCCCTAATGTTTTTGTATCTGTAGACAATAATTTGTTCAACATAAAAACCATGTCATATTAAAAACTGTTATAATCATATTTATTTATTTTTTACTTCCGTATAGGCGATAAGGTAAAGAATTCAGTATAATTCTTTACTCTTTGATGATTAGCGGCTGGTAGTAGGTACGGATGTACAATAATTAGGTATACGTATAATTTTTTTTCACATAATATAATTTTACATACCACCAGCTACCATTTTGCATAAAGCTTTTTTGGCATAAAGTTTTATGGCATATCAATGCATAATGTTAAATAAGCATAATTGAAAAAACGCACAATAATTTATTTTCTTACCAGCTAATGCGCGCGGCTTCGCCCGCGTGGTACCAACATTTTGAATAGCCTATATGCTATTCCAGGTCATTATCTACGCCTATTCCAAGTTTCATTCAAATCGGTTCACTGGTTTAGGCGTGATTGTTACACAAACATACAAACATCCAAACATACTCACAAACTTTCAGATTTATTATATTATTAGGATTAGTATAGGATAGGATAAGATATTAGGATAGTCATTTCTAATAAAATAAAAACGCATAATACTTTTTAATTATAAAACATTTCGTTGCATTTTTCTTTTCATTCACTCGCTGGCTGCTACCGCGGCACGCTTCGCTCGGCTCGTGCATGGTTAGGACACTATTGTAACCATGCTCGTCACTACGCTTCTCGCAACCTATCCTAAATTATTATGCCAAAGGGTATTGTGCTTTATAATATATGCCTTGTAAAATTATTCTAAAAGATTGTTAGGACATAAGTAAATAATGCTTGATACTTCGTTATGCTAAAATATCAATATGCTAAAATAAATTATGCCAAAATTGTTATACGAAATTAGATTAAGACATTTCAATTTATGCGTAAAGAATGTCACTCATGAGATGGCGGGATATATGGCGGCTGGCAACCAGAATTATACTATTATTGTGTATAGTCTAAGATCCCGCTATACAACGACCTTCACCGAGATGCTTATTTAATGAAACGTATTTTATATTTAATTTAATATGTCAATAAATATAATGCATATGGGTTGCCTAGCAAATTTCAGTCCAGAGTATATTTAATTAATGATTTAAAAAAAAATTTTTTTAAACATTTCACCGGTATGATTATTAGATAAATTCTATACCAATCGAAAGTATGAAGCCCATAGAATAAGCGAACGTTAGGTTGCCTATTCTTTTCCGGTCACAACTATCTGGTTGCCAGGTATAAACAGGTAAATCTATACTAGCATTTTGCAACGGTCGGTATAATGAATGAAAATTTAATGAAATTAAAGATTATTTTATTCTGAACACGGTGGTATAGGGTTGCCTGCGAAAAATCAGTCCAGGGATTGCGGTTGTCATTACATGATGGTAAAGTCACCACCTTTAACTGCAAATATCTCGACTTCTGCAGGATGTATTTTTTAGCTGTCATACAATGAAATGTAGTGCTTCTAAAGTTCTATCGAATGCCCATAGTGGCTTGTCTGCGGGAAGCCTGTAAGTTAAAAAAAGATCATGGTAAAAGTCACCACCCTTAACTGCAAATATCTCGACTTCTGCAGGTTGGATTTTTTAGCTGTGATACAATGAAATGTAGTGCTTCTAAAGTTCTATCGAATGCCTATAGTGGCTTGTCTGCGGGAAGCCTGTACATAATTTTTTTGTAATTTACTTAAAAACGGTTATTTATAAATTAAACAAGAAAATGATCCGAATTACTTTTTTTTTGTAACAATTAAATGAGGATGTTTTCAATCAACTATTCTTATTAAGAAGTTTATAAAAGGAGAATGGGCATTCCCGCCCAAATCAAAAAACTATCGCCCGCAGAGTGGGCGTATGGTAGAATGGGTAGACCGTCAAAAACACTCCATTTCATTGTATGACAACTAAAAAATCATTAAAATAGAATATATAACTAATTAACTAATTATTGTTTATATACTCTTACCAACATGTTTTTTGACTTACAGGCTTCCCGCAGACAAGCCACTATGGGCATTCGATAGAACTTTAGAAGCACTACATTTCATTGTATGACAGCTAAAAAATACATCCTGCAGAAGTCGAGATATTTGCAGTTAAAGGTGGTGACTTTACCATCATGTAATGACAACCGCAATCCCTGGACTGATTTTTCGCAGGCAACCCTATACCACCGTGTTCAGAATAAAATAATCTTTAATTTCATTAAATTTTCATTCATTATACCGACCGTTGCAAAATGCTAGTATAGATTTACCTGTTTATACCTGGCAACCAGATAGTTGTGACCGGAAAAGAATAGGCAACCTAACGTTCGCTTATTCTATGGGCTTCATACTTTCGATTGGTATAGAATTTATCTAATAATCATACCGGTGAAATGTTTAAAATTTTTTTTTTTTAAATCATTAATTAAATATACTCTGGACTGAAATTTGCTAGGCAACCCATATGCATTATATTTATTGACATATTAAATTAAATATAAAATACGTTTCATTAAATAAGCATCTCGGTGAAGGTCGTTGTATAGCGGGATCTTATACTAGTAGTGAAGTAGGCAAGTTTCATACCTACTAAACCTACTACGCTGGTATAACCACAGATTAAAGAGGGGTAAAACTTCATAGAAATCTTTGGGAGCATAGATTTAGCATAAAACCTCCGCGGTACATAATTTATCTTAGGGTAGGAGCGCTTGATCCTTTTAAACTCCTCTGGTGGTCTGGTGGTCTCTACAATAACTCAAACGAACTTAATAGTACTTAGTCCTTATTGGTCCAAGTTAACTAGTCATCCAGCGGTGACTTCAGATTATCGAAAAAATATGTTTTAATCTGAGGCTTCGACCACACGAGGTAGGTATAACCTGAGATAATACCTAACCGTGGACAAAAAAGTGCATCAGGAATTCGGGAGAATTACTTTCTTTTTCCCTTGAAACAAGGTATACATATCTGGGGGTTAATAGATACGAACTATTTTTTTCTAAGCACTATTGTGCCTGAAAATAATATGAACCCCACAATGGAACCTCACAACTAGGTCGCCCACAACTAGCGAATTGTACTCGTAAGTATTTATTGAATCTGTGGTTGATCTGTAGTAAGTACCTGGGGTGGTACTGATCAGGCGCGGTCGCAGCCTGAAATTTTGGGGGGGGGGGGTCACTATACTAATATAATTTTTTTTTATATAACCTGCACTGTCCCACTGCTGGGCAAAGGTCTCCCCCATATTCTTTAATATATGGGGGGTTTAGACCATAACCCACCACGCTGGTCTAGTGCGGGTTGGTGGGTATTTTTGCCAGAGCCTCGTTAGTTGATTAGCAGGGTGCACCGCGAGCAGGTGAGGTTAACTTGAATGCCGATAGATGTTAGTTGGCACCCACTTATATAATTTATTGCACAATAAACAGGATTTTACTGAGTGTTGAGATGACGGCTGATAGAGGAGAATGGAAGAAGAACACATGTTGTGATGTGAGATGATGATGATGAAACAGGATTTTACTATTGGACGTGTACGATTTTGGGGGGGGGGGGGTCATGTCCCCCGTGACCACCCCCCTGGGACCGCGCCTGGTACTGATGACCAGGAATAGCATGCCAGTTGCTGTGTCTGTTTAAACATACCCTTATCTTTCTTGTCATTTTCAATTTGAACTTGTCATTCCTAACGTTTTTACCATTTATCATTTTCTATAATAAAGTTACTTTATGAAGCGGTACCTACAAGTATCATAATTTACAATGTTATGCATTATCAGGATATGATTATAATTTTTATATTAATATCTTATTCTTAGTTTAAGTGTTAGATTGGTAAGTAAATGAGTAAAATACCTACTTATCAAAACAGTTCGATCCATAGTTATAGGCAGATACACAGCAGTACCTACCGTACGCGCATTCCAAGTAATGCAAGCTGGAGCTCGCACATTTCATCCACCGTGTCCATAAAATTATGTACTGTATATCTGCAAATAAAATAAGAACAAAAAATACACTAAGATAATATTTATTTAGACACAAGAAAAAAAAACTTATAAATATACATATACAGTAAGTTATAATATAGTAATATAGTATAGTTATAAATATACAGTAAGTACTTACAGAAGTGGTAGCAAGTACCTAGCAAAAGAGCAGACATTATACTGACGAAGGTTTGCCGGTCGCAGTTTCTCTTCGCACATGTTTATGATGTCAGTCTAGAGGGGCTACCATGCGACCATCCAAAGTTAAGGATAGAGATTAGGTACATCATGGATAGGGATCCATGACCTTTCTAGGTCCTTCATAGATGGCCGGCTGGCTTTTGGGTTCTGGCTCTTTTACTGGAGATGGACAGTTCCATGAACCTACCTGGTTGCTAACGTAATCGGTAGATCTTTGTTTGACCTGTCTATGTCGCAGGTAGATCGACGAATTAGCCATTTCATGATGCCGAGGCATATCGTTCGATGACGCAATTTAACGATATATAACCCTATACCTAGTAGGTTGGTAGTAGGTATGACATAGTTTAACTATGACATAATTTACCTGTTAATTGTTATTGGACAATGGCAATACTTAGCAGCCTAATTAAATTATAATAATACATTTTTATTTGTTCCAGGTTCAAATATAAAATTATTTATGATTTAACCTGAACTATAAAGTACCTAGTTAATAAGGTACTACCAAATTCCAGGAGTGAGAAATGATGAGTGAATGATTTACAAATTAGCTTAATGCTGGATGCGTAATATTTGACGAAAAACATAACAGAGTGGGAATAACAATAAATAGAATATGTATACAAATACTTTAAAATAAACAGGAAAATGGGAGAACACAAAATAAATGATATTTGTTGTAGTAAATCGGCATGTGCTGTGTCTATAATAAAACGATACAACCTCGCACTCAAACGCTCAAGAAAATACCATAAGAACAACGCCAAGAAACGAGAAGATAACAATCATACGATTGGATGCAAAAGAAATAATACTGATAAACAACCCAACTCAGAATGGAACAAAATAAAACGAGGGCTAAAACTTAACATTAACAGAAGCCGCCCAGTCGAGGGTGTTATCAACGTGTATTACTCACCAAAACAAACATTTAAGAATGAAAAACCTGGAAAGTCTGATACAGAACTGACAAATGAATCATGTGTTTGTCAACCAAGACTACCGTTCCAAATGATAGGAGACCATAAATTCAAATCTATAGACAAATATGTTTCGAAAAAGGCATTAAAAGAAGCTAAACTTTATACGGAATTGCAAAAAGCTGTAGCCAAAGATAAGAAACCTAAAACCACAATAATGGACAAAGAGAGGTGTTGTACGAGCACGCTTAAAGACGCCTGCAAAAGCAATACAGGCAGGTTTTTAAGCAAAAGGAAACAGGGAGAAACGTTATCTCAAAGTTCGGATTACTTTAAAGTTGAAGGAGATGAAGAGAGAGATTTAATCAAGAATGTTTTAGAGAATGATTCAATTATATGCATAAAAGATATTTGCATAACTGGTAATAAGTTAAAATTATGGAAAAGGATTAAAAACAGTTGGTTGTCGTCACAATCCACCCCTATACGGTCAAACGTTGAATCCCAAGATTCTGACGCAAACTTTGAGAAACAACGTAAATGCTACAGTGATAAACAAAATAAAAATAACAGCAAAAACATTAAACCCAAAGTCACATGTAAATGTTTCAGCTCAAGGTCTGATGATACGAAAAAAACTGAACTTGACCCAAGAACTAAAAACTCATTCAGTGCTGATAAAAAATCTTCAGATGACATGCCAGAAAACACCAAACTTTATTCTAAAATGAAATGCAAATGTGCAGCGAATCATAGTATGAAAAAAACTCAACTTGACCCAAGAACTAAAAACTCATTTAGTGCTGAAAAAAATTCTTCAGGTGATATGCCAGAAAACACCAAACTTTATTCTAAAATGAAATGCAAATGTGCGACGAATCATAGTATGAAAAAAACTCATCTTGACCCAAGAACTAAAAACTCATTTAGTGCTGAAAAAAATTATTCAGGTGATATGCCAGAAAACACCAAACTTTATTCTAAAATGAAATGCAAATGTGCAGCGAATCATAGTATGAAAAAAACTCAACTTGACCCAAGAACTAAAAACTCATTTAGTGCTGAAAAAAAATCTTCAGGTGACATACAAGAAAACACCAAACTTTATTCTAAAATGAAATGCAAATGTGCGGCGAATCATAGTATGAAAAAAACTCATCTTGACCCAAGAACTAAAAACTCATTTAGTGCTGAAAAAAAATCTTCAGGTGACATGCCAGAAAACACCAAACTTTATTCTAAAATGAAATGCAAATTTGCGGCGAATCATAGTGCTTCAGAGAATCCTAAGTCTAAACCCAAAATTGGGTCCAATAGTGATACACTATGTAAATGTAAATTAACGAATGGATTTAACAATTGCCTGTTTAACATTAAACAAATGTTCAAAACCAAAAAGAAGTGTTATGTAATAAATGAATTTGAATCTTCTAAATCCTCGAAAAAGGGAAAACAGAAAATACAACAGGATACAGATAAATACGCCGATGACCGAAAATCACGAAGATCAACGAAATTATTCGAAACGTCAAAATCACACGATGCTGAACAAGATGCTCTAAAATCTGATAAAAGGGCGAAAGGTAAAAAACATACGATTAAAAGTGAAAACGACGACGAGTACAATAAACTCAGATCAACCAACTTTCCATTTTCTGAACAAAATGCATTAGGACCTACTAAGAGGGCGAATAGTACAAAACATACGGTCAAAGAAAAAGAGGAATATGATGCTGAACAAGATGCTCTAAAATCTGGTAAAAGGGCGAAAGGTAAAAAACATACGATTAAAAATGAAAACGACGACGAGTACAATGAACTCAGATCAACCAACTTTCCATTTTCTGAACAAAATGCATTAGGACCTGCTAAGAGGGCGAATAGTACAAAACATACGATCAAAGAAAAAGAGGAATACGATGTACCCAGATCAAAGAACTTGCCAAGTACAAAAGATGGAACAAAATTGAGACAGGCACACAGTGATGAACAAGATGCATTAACATCTTCTAAAAGGGCGAAAGGTACGAAAGATAATATCAAAGATGAAAACAAAGTACTCAGATCTGATAACTGGCTAAAACGTAAGTTTAATCGTATGGGTGATAGTGATAAAGAACAAGGTAAGACTGCTAAACCGCTGAACGATGCAAAAAACCGAAAAATGCAATATGGTACGAAACAAAATGCCACAGTGTTTATATCAAAAGATAAACGTAGCACTGAACAGAATAACGTAACGAAAAAGTTAAAGCCCAGATGTCAATGTTCTCAACAACTTAGATCTGGCAACGGCAGTAATAAAAGTACTCAAGCACTTCAATCGAGTAATGTATGTCAATGTACTCAACCACATAAATCCAGCAACGTACGTCAATCCAGAAACGTATGTCAATGTTCTCAACAACTTAGATCTGGCAACAGCAGTAATAAAGGTACTCAAGCACTTCAATTGAGCAATGTATGTCAATGTACTCAACCACATAAATCAAGCAACGTATGTCAATGTTCTCAACAACTTAGATCTGGCAACGGCAGTAATAAAGGTACTCAAGCACTTCAATCGAGCAATGTATGTCAATGTACTCAACCATATAAATCCAGCAACGTACGTCAATCCATCACTGTATGTCAATGTGCTCAACCACATAAATCCAGCAACGTACGTCAATGTACCCAAACACTTGAATCCAGCAAGGTATGCGAATGTACTCAACCACTTAAATGCTGTAACGTGCGTCAGTGTACTCAAACACTTAAATCCAGCAACGTATGTCAATGTAAATCAAAATCTGCAGTGCAAGCGAACAAAGCAAGCTGCTTAGCGAAACAAAATACATTGAAAAAACCCTCAAGCCGCTCCTTGCCTAGCGTATGCTTTGTTACCGATTCTAAGGTAAAACATGACTCTCTTACATGTAAAAGCAAATGGTGTAGAAGGAAAGTGTGTAAAAACAAGAAAAAAATGGACAAGCATGAGGCAGATAAAAGAAAGCAAAAGAAACAAAAAGGAAAGGTTTGTAGAAAAGTAGTAAGCAGACATTACATCTGTGTGAGGGGAAAGAAATCATGTCACACGAATAAGATTAAAAAAGTCAAGATAAAATGTGAGAAGAAACGCAAGAAACCAGCAAGGATTGATATAAAGGCTTGTTATAAGGAATTTCTTAGACGAAAGCGTAGAAAAGAAGAAATAAAGTGTCATCAATCATATTTACTAACCATGAGGCATCCACCATGTGTTTGGCTATACCGCCTCTGTCCATCTATATACCCTCGCATCTTGAGTCTGATAGGTATTTCGAAAAGGTTTATTAATGTTATTTTGTTCGCTATGGCTTGTGTAGTGTGGTGCCCATTTATTATAGCAATGGAATTGTGTAGGGTGATAATTCCTGGCATTATATGTAATTGTTAATAAAGTTCTTCGATTTCATATTGTCTTTTAACATTAGCACTCTAACTAAAATCTGTTTCTTTTACATACGTGACACGCATGAGGCAAGCCAATTGCAACCTATAAAAATACTGGTTCCATCACGATGTTTTCCTTCACCGGTTAGAGCACGTCATAATGCGCATAAAAATATTACAACCGAACTTGAAGCCACTACGGATGTGTTTTCTCAAGTTTTTTTTTCAACACAATTTTTTTGAATGTTCTTGTCTGACTGTCTTTCTATTTGCCCGGGCAACGGCTGAACCGATTTTAATGAGATTTTCACTGGCAGATAGAGGAGATAATTAGGGTGTAAGCAATAGGAACTGTTGTGTCTGCTACATGGGCAACATATATCTAATCTACTGTGTAGGTATACCGAATTGGGAATTCCCACAAGATTGGGATTTAAGGGCTTGTACACAAAACTGCGATGCGACGTCGCATCGCAAAAATCTGCGAGCTCCCTCTACTAATCCCTCTAGTAATTTTCTGCGTTGCGAATTCGCATCGCGTCGCATCGCAGTTTTGTGTACAAGCCCTAAGTCCGCGCCGAACGCGCCGAACTGTCAATTCTGAGACTGACCTGAACTGAAATGCTGAGACGTCAGAAGCTAGCCGCATTTTCTGACGTCATCAGTATTTTTTCTATAGAAAAAGACTGCGGCGCGTACGGCGCGGACTTATGTGCGATCAGTTTTACGCGGAAAACGCTTTGCGGTATTTACGAATATCGCGAACGAAGTCGGGGGCATAGCTAGTAAAAAATACTAGCTATGCCCTCGCCTACGCTTTGAAATGCAGAGGTATAAAGTAGGTATATAATGAGTCTAGGTAGATAACGTACGTTTAGTTACCTACGATCAAATGATCTTTAGATCATTGCCTACGACTATTTCCTTTTATATAAAATATAAAGTCTAATAAGAATGGAATGGATGAAATGGCAACAGTTTGCAATCCACGAATATAAAAAACTATCGTAAGATTGCGTATGACTCGAATGATTTCTCCCTGCTTCGAGAAATAGACTGCTACGTAGCTTCGTAGCAAGTGCTACGACATCGCTACGAGTAACATAAGTTTTTAGTTGTCTGTTTACCTATATTTTTTAGTTTAATCTATCGACTAGCGGAACGCCCGCAACTTGGTTCACGTTGTACCTAACTATCAACATAACCCGCATCCGATTCCGGCCCCGATCCTTTTTAGCCCCTTTCGGCCCACCCCTACGAAACCCTTAAATTCGTTTATCATGAGAAAAATGTACCTTTTACCTTTTAGGATTTATAGTTCCCATAGCAACTGATACTCCTTCTTTCACTCCCTTGGAAGAGTAGTTTAAACAAAAAACCATGCAGATATTTTTTATTACACTACTTAATGCTCATACCGAGTTTTAAGCAAATCGGACCACGTAGGTATAAAATAAACCATACAAAGTTTAACAGACTGTATAGATGAATCACCCAATATTTTTTTTTCCCCAATCATTATATTCCTATTCGCCTTTTTCCCCATATTGTTTAATTTCCAGACGTCATTATCACCAGCTTATAATTTCTCACGCTTTTTTATTTCCTATCATATTTTTCGCTTATAAATTTATACGGTAGGAAGAAGTCGGTTCTGGCACTCGCCGGCCGCTACCGCGGCACGCTTCGCTCGGCTCGTGCATGGTTCGGTCACTATTGATACCAAGCATGGTAAGGAGCGTAGCGACGAGCACGTCGCTACGCTCCTCGCAACCTATTCTACAGGTCTGTCAGCCTGTTATGGCAACACCATAAATTTATAAGCGAAAAATATGATAGGAAATAAAAAAGCGTGAGAAATTATAAGCTGGTGATAATGACGTCTGGAAATTAAACAATATGGGGAAAAAGGCGAATAGGAATATATTGATTGGGGAAAAAAAAATATTGGGTGATTCATCTAAACAGTCGTTTAACACCCCCCACCACCCCGATTAAAGGGGTAGTTTTGAAGTTATTTAAATTCACATTTTGTTTTAATTACTCTACTAAATATTGATACCGAGTTTCAAGCAAATCGGACCACGCATTCTAAAAACCCCATACAAACATTAACACCTCCTACACCCCGTCTAGGGGTAGTTTTGGTTTTTTGTAGAAGTAGACTTTCAGTGAAATTATTCATTTCTTCATTTCTTAATTCAGTGAAATTGTTGAATAATCATAATTCTAAGTTTAATTTTTTGATTTTTGATATAAACGTTTTGAGCCCTTTTTACCCCCTTAGAGGTAGAGTTTCGAATACTGTTGATGACGATGATGATGATGATGAAACGAAAACGAAATTCTTATATATTTTTATTATCCCATACATAGCGTACAACACATGAGACCACGACATAACTCACACGCAACAATACCCGGCGTCCAAACCGCGAACGCTAAACAAAACATCATCATATTTGCAAACTTTCTCCAAAACGCCAACATATTTAAACATTGCGGGTAGCACCCTGGACAAATGTGATACACCCAGAGACAAGGGGTTTTCCTTAATGTGCTCAGCAAATTATGCTTGCAACTATACACAGCGAGATCGCGTCTCCTCTTTATTCTTTGTTTTCGTTTCTTGCTTTCTAGCTCGTATTTCTGCCGTTCTTTCTTTGTTTTACCTTTATCAGAAACTGCTTGGAATAACGATGTCTCTTTAAAAGTATCACCCAGGATGGACATTGTCTCTGAGCCACCGACTGCCTTAGCCGCTTGTAATTTCTTCATCTGCCAAGCTTCAATGGCCCACTTTTTTACTCTCTCATATGTTCCTAAAGGATTTAAAAATCTTGCTTTAACGTATCTGCAGCTAATTTTAGGTTTCGTGATAAAACTGGCAATTACAAAAGCAATCGTTTTCATTATATTGAATGCGACTTTTAATACGCCGAGAATAAAATCAGCTAAGCAGCTCGTTTCCTGCATTTCTTCCTTTCCCTCGGTTTGTCTTTCTAACTCTCTCAGTCGCAGCTTCTGGAGTTTCATTTCTTTTTTATTCTCTGCTTGTTCCTGTTTTCTTACTTCCTTCGCGAACTTTGCATCATCCTTATTTAATTCTTTAAGTCTTTGTTGAGACCTAGCCTTTTCCTTTTTCTGCGCAGCTATTTTTTTCCAATCAGGCTTAGGCTTTGGTTTGGGTTTTGGTTTAGGCTTAGCTTTCGGTTTTGGCTTGGGTTTGGGCTTAGGCTTAGCTTTAGGCTTAGGCTTTGGCTTCGGCTTTGGCTTTGGCTTAGGCTTAGATTTAGGCGTAGCTTTAGGCTTAGGTTTTCCTTTAATTAGCTTTGTTTGAACTTTTATATTGGGATCTTTCAATGGTGATTCTTTCTTTTCACTTTTTACTGTTAGTGTTTTGCTTGTTTTCGCTTCCACTACTTTTTGTGATTTCTTTTTCGGCATAACGCTTGCAAGCGAATGACTAATAAAATTCTGTCTCTTAGATTCTTTACTAACGCTTTTCTTACATTTACAACAGACACCGCAAGAACTTCTGCTGGCATTTTGATTGCAGCTACCGCATGATACATCACCACATTCTGATTTTCCTAAATGCTGTTCCTTTTTTCTATTTTTACAATTTTTACAGTAACAAATACGAACATTGTCTTTGTTTGTATTGCTCAAATTCAAATCTCCCTTATTAATAGTTTGCTTGAATTCAGAAGGACTGATACCTTGGCATCCGGAAATCATTGCGTACTTTTTAACAGTGTCCTTTTTACCTGAAGCTGGTTGCTGCTGGGGTTTCTGTGGTTTTTTCTTACAATTTTTACAGTAACAAATACGAATTGTTTTTCGGTTTTTCTCACTTCTTTTAGAACTCGTATCAATTTTAATCCCTACTGGTTTCCGAATGTGTTTTAACTCTGATGGAGTTTTACCTTGACATACTGACCAATTTTCTGATCTACTCCTAATTTTACTCGTAATTTTTTTTGTGTCGAGTGGTTTTCTGATAGTTTTCATTGAATAGCGACCGTGTGTACTCATACATCTCTTAAAAAACCTTTTACAGATAGTTATAGATGATTTTGCTATTCCTTGCTTTTTGAGACTACACGTTTCATCTGAACATTCTTTAGGACTTTTTTTGCACGAGCATTTGAATGTTTTGTTTTGTTTCTCATATGCATCTCTGCACAGTCCTTCAGTACATGTTTCTTCATTAACTGGTAAACTTATTTGATTGCTATCTCGCTTTTCTTTTATTTTCTTAGAATATTTACGGCATAAACAATAAATTTTCTTCTGAAGTTTTACGATCGTGGTATTACTTTCTGTAGTGTTATTATTGTTTATTATTGCTTTTTTACACGTAGTATCGCTGCATTCATGTAGTTCTTTTCTCAATTTGCATTTACAAATAAAACTTAAATCTTTCTTTTTTGTGGCTTCAACACATATACCTTCTTTACAAATGTCAGGGTTGTTTCCTTCGGCAAATACATTTTCAACTTCTGCGATTTTATTTGGATTATGGATTAGTGATGTTACTTTATTTTTTTGTTTCCTCGCACGGTTATCTGTAGCTAAACTTTTTTTGTTGCTTTCACAAGCACATTCATGTCTTAGGCATCTATCAGTACCTGAACATGGACCTGAATGACACGATTGATCCTTTTCTTTATTTCCAGACTTTAAGATAGATTTAAGTGGTTTACCACATTCACATTTCACGCTTTTATTTTTGTTTTCAGCTTTCAGTTGCTTTAAAGATTTTCCTGCGTCAGGACAAGTGACATTATAGTTTCGCTTAGAATTTTCAAACGCTACATCATCTTTTCTGAGAGGACCAGTTTGTTTATAATGCTGAGATTTTATTTTACTGTTTTGTGTTTCTGTAGAACTATCACGCGAAACTATTTCTTTCTTCACGTTATTTTTATATCGTTTCTGTTTTGAACTTTGTGTGCGAGCGTTTTTGCGTTCGATTATTGTATCAACATAATATACTGTTTTATTATTTTGCTCATTATATTCTGGGCTTGAATCACGCTTGTTATGTTTATTATTTTTAGCAAGATCAGCTTTTTTATCGTCATCGTAAGGGTCGGTTGAAGCTTCATTTATTTCATAGGCACGAGTCACGCCTGCATCTTTTTTCTCCACGGAATTTTGTGTAAGTTTGTTCTTCTCTTTGGTATTCTTCTTACCTTTTAGCCCAAAGAAATAATAAACTTGAGTTATTTTGTCAAATTTGAAGAGCGCCGACGTCCCGCGATCGGTGCCTCTCATACTTAACATTAAGGTACATTTTACTTTTAATTAAACCTTTTTTCACTTGTAATTTATGTTCATTTTGATCAAATTTAGGCAAAACTTAAAATTTTTCTTGATCGCATTGAAATTGCGAAAATCTAGAGATATGCCAAATGGTAAAAACATCTTCTTCTTCTTTTATTTAATGGCAACTACACAACTAGGTATAATTCTGCCAATGTCAAGTTATAAATATAGATTATTATCATGTCAGTCAGTCAGTCCTGTCACTATTTTGAACAAAACACGGCGGCTTATTTTCTTCACAACTCCAACGGAAAGGATGATTACCATTTTGGTACCCGTCTCAATAGCAATGAGTGTAGTATCATTGAATAGGTCTTTTCAAGAGGAAAAATACTTATTATGGCAACTTTTCCAAATTCGTTGTGTGTTTCGAGATATCCTGGAATGAACATGACTGATTTTGCAAACTAAAAATGATATTTCAAAGAGATTTAACGAACAATCACACAAACAAACGCATAATAAGAATACAAAATAAACTGCAATATTATAAAATGATGACAGCGAGCTGACCTGATGATGGAGCCAAGAGCTGTTCAACAGAACTCCTCAGAAAATAGGCCAATTGAGTTGAATGACGGCATATCGGTCAAGTTTTATCTCCAATCGAATAATATGATGACAGCGAGCTGACCTGATGATGGAGCCAAGAGCTGTTCAACATAACTCCTCAGGAAATAGGCCAATTGAGTTGAAAGTTGGAATATCGGTCAAGTTTTATCTCCAATCGAATACTATGATGACAGCGAGCTGACCTGATGATGGAACCAAGAACTGTTCAAAAGAACTCCTAGGAAATCACTGGGCTAACGACCTTTTATCCGAGAACAAGAGTGCCACAAACTTATCTATATAACTGCGCCTCTCTCACCGGTACTAGCTACCTATATGAGATCGTTAGCAAATATGTAAAATCTGGAAAAAAAGGAAATAAAAAACATTTTAAAAATTGCTACCTAGATACAATATTTTTATTTTTGTTAATAGACTAATCCATACACAGTGAACAACACATGAGACCACGACTCAACTCGCACAAAAGAATAGCCGGCGTCCAAAACACGAACGCCAAACAAAAGAGCATCATATTTGCAAACTTTCTCCAAAATGCTAACAAACTCAGACACTGCGGGTAAAACCCTGGACAAACGTGGTACACCCATAGGCAAGGAGTTTTCCTCAAAGTCGTCAGAAGGTTATGCTTGCAACTATATAGAGCTTCATTGCGCCTTCTGAGTATTCTCTGTTTCCGTTTCCTATTTTCCAGAGCAATCTTTCTCCGCTCTGCTTTTGTCCTACCCTTTTTAGCAAATGCTAATTGATACCACCCTTGATCTTTTAGTGCATCACTGAGGATGGACACGGTTTCGGAACCTGCAGCTGCCTTTGTCATTTCTAACTTTTTTACGTACAATTCTCCGCGAGCCCATTTAGTTACTCTCTCAAAAGTTCCCATTGGATCAGTGGCTCTCGCTTGAATGTATCTGAGACTAGCTTTGGGTCTTGTAATAAGTCTGAATATAACAAATCCACACGTTTTCACTACACGCCATGCGGTCTTCAAAATGCTTATAGCAAACTCAGATAAACAACTTGTTTCTTGCAATTCTTCCTCGCCTCTGTTTAATCGTTCCAAATCTTTCATTTCCTGCTTGTTTGCTTTCGATTGTCTCTTTCTATCTGCTTTTTCTTTCCGTGTGGCTTCTTTCATAAACCTTGAATCGCCTGCTAATGCTTTCTGACGCTCTTTTTCTCGTTTCTTCTTTAATTTTAATTTATTCTTATCAACCTTCGGAACCTTAACCTTCTTTTTCTTTATTTTAGGCTTTTTTTTCGGTACCTTAACCTTTTTTTTCTTTTTTTCCTTTTTTCTTTTGTCTTGTTTCTTTTTCTTCTGTTTGTCTTTTCTTCCTTTTTGTTTTTTGCCCTTTTCTGCTTTCAATTTGTGTAATTTTCTAAAGTTTTCGAATGATGAATGAAAAAGAGTTTGGTATTTAACTACCATACTATTACATTTACAACATATTTGGCACGAGCTAGCATTTGGAATACGTTTACCGCACGATGAATCACCACATTTAGTTCCTTTAGTGCTTTTGGTAACTGTAGTGTTCGTAGTACTCACAGTACTTTGAGAACTGTTGGTAGTTGTTGTAAATTTACATTTACTGCTGTCAATATTTCTAATGTCTTTAATGCCTTTGTCACCTTTGGCACCTTTAGTATTCTTAAGTATTCCTTTGGTATCTTTAGTATCTTTAATACATTTATTACCTTTAGTATCCTTAATAACTGTGGAAGCTTTAATAGATTTCTTACCTTTAGTATCTTTAGTACTTTTGGTACCTTTAGTACCTTTAATACATTTGCTACCTTTAGTGTCTTTAATACTTGAAGTACATGTAGTACATATAGAATCTTTAGTACATGTAGTGCATGTAATAGGTTGTGCTTTTATTTTAGATTTACAATATTTGCAATAACACACTCTTTTGTCTTGCTCATCAATGTTTGAAGCTCCCGTTTTTTTATATGCTTTTAATTCAGAGGGAGTTTTTCCTTGGCATTCTTTAGTTTCAGTCGTTTTTTTTTTAGCAAATGGTTTTTTTAAAGTTTTTGACAAGTGTTGTTCACCTTTACTTGTATGTTTTAGATCCTTTTTCTTTGACTCGGAGGGAGTTTTATTTTGGCTTATTTTAGCTCCAGTCAGTTTTTTTGTATCTAATGGTTCCATTTTCTCTTTCTGTAGATCAATCTCGGGCTCCTTTTTCTTTAACTCAGAGGGAGTTGTTTTTTGGCTTTCTTTAGCTCCAGTCAGCTTTTTTGTATCTAATGGTTTCATTTTCTCTTTCTGTAGATCAGTCTCGGGCTCCTTTTTCTTTAACTCAGAGGGAGTTGTTTTTTGGCTTTCTTTAGCTCCAGTCAATTTTTTTGTATCTAATGGGTCCATTTTCTCTTTCTGGAGATCAGTCTCGGTCTTTTTTAAAACTTTTTCTTTCCTTTGGTCCGTTTCTTTTGATTTATTGCTTTTTTGTTTATTTTCTGGTTTATTTTTAATATTGTCATTCTCAGGTTCTGCGATAGTTTTATGCGTACAAAGACATTTCACACAACATTTAATAATTTTTTTTTGTTTTTTGGCTGGCAAATTTCCATCAGTACCACATCGCTTGTTTTTTAACTTTTCTGAATATTTACGACATAAACAATAAAATTTATTCCGTAGCTTTCCTATGGTTGTATTGCTATCTATGGCATTACAGCTGCATTCACTATTTCCAGATGTTACTGCTTTTTGTTTTTTCAATTTGCATCTACAAAGAAAGCTCAAATCCTTTTTTTTTCTTGATTCAGTACAAACACATTGTTTACCAATGCTTCCTTGATGATTGGGTCCTTCTGCAAATACGTTTTCAACTTCTGTTGAGTTTTTATTCTGCTTTGGGTCATGGACAAGGGATGTTACTTTGTTCTTCTGTTTCCTCGTGCTGCTATCCGGAATATTTCCTATATTTTTAGAAATATTCTCTGCAGCTGGTTTTCTTTTTCCACTATAGTCAATAGTACTAGATGATCCTCCAAGAAAAAACACTGAATTATTTGGTTTTATCTCTAACTTTACAACAGCTGGGTGTAACGCAGCATTATTATTTGTGTAATCATGTTTTGGTTTCTCAATGTTCGCGGACTTTTCATTTGTAGATTTATTTTTCACGTTATGCTTTTGTTTAGAATTCTGCGTGCTATCCGGAATATTTTTTATATTTTTAGAAATTTTCTCTGCTGCTGGACGTTTTTCGCTTCCACAAATAGTACTATCAGGTATTTTGGAACATTTACAAGCACCTTCACGTGCTTTGGCACATGGATCAGCATCTGAACATGGTCCTCCATGAAATAACTCTGTGTCGTGTGGTTTTATCTCTAACTTCACATTAGCTTGATGTAACGTAGCATTGTATTTTTTGTTTTCATGTTTTGTTTTCTTAGTGTTCATGGACTTTTCCTTTCCGGTTTTATTATCCACGACATACTTTTGTTTTGAACTTTCTGACGGAATATCATTTTCAAGCGGTCCGGATTGCTTGTACTGCATTGATTTACTACATTTATTATTTATCGGATCCGTCTTTTGGTTACGATAATTATCTTTGAAACTGACTTTATTTTTCGTGTTAGGTTTTGGACTTTGTGTGCCAGCATTTTTGTGCCCAGCAAGTGTATCTCCCTTCATCGTGACCATATATTTTTTAATATTGTCTGTACTTTGGATTCAAGAATGGTATGATAATAATCCTGGTATTTCTTGTCTTTATTATCCAGATTGACGACTTCGATTTAATATTTCTTCAGATTTAGCATACGAGTCAGTAGGAGCTCCAGTTATTTCGCGTTCAGGAGTCACGACTGCTTCTTTTCTTTAGACACAAATTTCGTTTCTCTAGTTTTCTTCTCAAATTTGAAACCAAAAAACATGTGTTACTAATAAATTTTGAAGAACAACATGGACATCCCGCGATTGCGTCGCATTCTTATTAAACATACATGTTATAAGTGATTATGTTCTTCACTTCCAAGTTTAGTCCATTTACGCATAGCTAAAATTTTCCTTGGTAGCAAATTCATAAGTTACACCTCACATAATTATCGTTACAAAACGCTAAACCAACTGACAAATTCTTCTTCTTTTTATCTGACGGAAATAAATGATGCGAGAAGCATTGACATAAATGTTTTATGACATGTCTGAATTTACATTAAATCTTCTTTTACGCCGTTTTACGCTGAATTGTGTTAAGTAAAAAGATTCACTGTCAGGTATTCATTGGGTACCTACAGGTAGAGTGATTTGTTATTCTAAATTTCTCTGATTTCACTAGGTATTCACATTAAAGCCATTCTATGAAAAATTTCATTAACTAGCTTCCTCAACTTACAACACTGCCTGAGTTAAATTATCGAATGCGCAGTTTCTATATTCAACGGACAGTCGTAGGTAAGAGCTACGACTCGTTTCCACCTTAGATTATCGAATTCCACCGCTCCAATTTCCACATAGGTACGAAAGTTTGACTGGAAACTGTTAGCTGTCAAACTTTGGAAACGAGTCGTAGCCATGGATTTAGCATGGTACAGTCACGGACAATAAGATGTATACACTCCATACTTTTAAAATTAATATCACACTAAAACTAATAGATGTAGGTTAAAAACAAAAAGCGGAAATTGATTTCACATTGAACTAGTGGCGAAATCAATAAAAATACCAGAACATTGTTGGACATGTTGACCTGTACATGGGTTGAAACATTATGGAGTGTATACATCTTATTGAACGTGACTGTACCTTTTTTATATCGACTGTCCGTTCATTATAGAAACCGGGGAACTATAAACATCCCAACAATGTTTTATTCTATGTATTACTACTAGTATTATATTATCTGGGGTATTACCTAGGTAGATATCTGTGGTATTATAAAAATAATTATATAATTATACAGGATGTAAAAAGATAACTACCGAAAACTGAGGGGTTGCATTGCATTGCAATCAGACCATGATTCTAAACATATTTATAGAAAAAAAAAAACAAAAGAAAATGTTTACTTAGCTTAGTAATTTTATGCTATTTTCGGTTATTTACTACTATTAGAACATTTATAAAAAGAATTACATTACATTATAAAAGAAAAAAACAATTAAAACTCAAAATTTAGCATTCTACGTAAAACAACGAGCGCAGAACATACGCAAACAGCAATCTTAAAACGCTGTTTTCTCCGGATATAATGATTTTTTCGGAAAATCCATTTGGATTTGGTTGGGTTGTGTGTTGGGATGCTGTACCTCCTACCCCTTTCGGTTTCGGTAGGCGTGTTTTTACACCCTGTATGACAACTGGAGGAAGTACTTAAATGAAATAATATGATGTGAATGATCTTTTACACTATTGATGTGCCTACTTTACCTATAGGTACCTACTACAGCGTCCAGTTGAGAGGCATAGGTAGGTTGTCTCCTGACGCTGATGCATCTAGTACCTACCTATGTACAGAAATGTAAAAGGCCTAAATTTTACCTATCACTGAGTACCTAATATCCATACTAATATTATAAATGTGAAAGTAACTCTGTCTGTCTGTTTGTTACCTTTTAACGCCCAAACAACAGTCTGAACAGATTAGGCTGAAAATTGGTATGGATTTTGGTTGTATCCCAGGGCTACATAGGCTACTATTTTTTATACCGAAAAAATCCTGAGGGACCGTGAAAAATTTTTTTCGCCAATTCATAGTTCATACTTACGTCCCTATAAATCAAATTTCTAGTTCAAACGTCCAGCCCAGGCCCTTGATTCAGGCTTCAGCGGAATGCATTCGGGTCGGAATAGGTCAGCTGGACGCTAGGTGCGGGGGCACCTTCGTCCCCTTGCACTACTCACAACGACGCGGGGCCACGACACGGGCGGGGATCGCAGGAGGGGGACTGGATGAAAAGGCTCTGCCGGTTTCCCAGATCCCCTCCATTCCAGGCGACTGACGGAATGGCGCTGGGTTGTTTAGTGGGTATACCGGGAGTCTCCGGGGAGTCCCACCACAGGTCGAACATTCTCCTCTCGCCCCTCGGCGGAGGGGATGCGTAACGCATTTTTCCCAGCGATAAAAACAAGGTCAGCTGTTCAACCAACCGCAACCAGCACCAACAGCTGACCGATTCCGACCCGACTGCGTTCTGCTGAAGTCTGAATCAAGGGCCAGGAAACACGATATAAATTTTCTATGGCTAGTAAATAAAAAACCATTTATTTCAGGCAACACAGAACACAGCATGCCTTACCTACATCTACTCCCTCGGCCAACGTCGTAGCCAGATCAAAAATGCGTAGTAGGTACTACAATCCCCTACAATATAAAGAAATGAAATTTTCGATTCCGACGGGATTTGAACCGAGACGATCAGACGATCCTCCTAAAGCCGGAGCGCCTTCAACCGCTCGGCCACGGAACCCTAACGTCAGACTTCGAAATTCTTGATAAGCTCATATTTAAACTACCACAGAATACAGGTACTACAATATGTAATGCATGGACGACAACGTCAATGTGTTACCTAAGTCGGTTTAGCTTGCCTAGTGCTTATACCATAAATGGCATTATCCACAGGAAAGTCATGGATATTGTATCCTGTGTGACTAGGCCGTGGGATTTTACGATGAATCCTGCAACGTTCAATTAGGTACTTACCCTACGCCAACATAATTATTGTTATGCAACGGCGGTCACCCATCAACTTACGGACCGCTTAGAACGTTAGATTGCTTAAATGCGACGATATATCAACCACAAGCGCGCTCGACCACAAGCGCTTCAAACAGACAAAACAGTTAAATTAGTCGATGAATGGAGAGTGCAGGCTCAATGCAACTTAAATTGGCAAGCGACGCGTCAATTAGTTTTATAGCAAGCCATTATAAAGCTTATGAACAATAGTACGAGATATAGAAACGCTTGTAGAATGTACCGCATGAAAGTGCTCTAGCAAGCGCGGCTCGCTAGATGGCTTCGCCCTTCATTGTATAGTTTTATAGCAAGCTATTATAAATAACATAAATAATAGCTTGCTATAAAAGTAATAGACGCGTCGCTTGCCAATTCAATGCGCATTAAGCCTTTTTTTAAGTAATATCTTTGTTCAAGACAATACTAAATACCTAATATTGCTAAGGCCACCTCATACTTACCTACCTACTTGTTTTCGGAAAGTCCTGCAAATCCCTTGTTCGTTACAATCTACCAGGAAAATACACTTGTTACAAATAACATAACTAGGTATAACTCTGACCACTTCATCGTTGGTTGTTGAACAATAAGCACCTACTTGTAAATAATTTATATTAGGATTTACCTATTAATTATTTAGTCAAGTGCGAAAGTGATTGGTGAAAATGAGCAGATATTTAGAAATTATTTTGCTGGTCATCGCATTAACGCAACCTGGTACGTATTTTATGGAAAAATGTGGCGTTGTGCTTTGGATTAGGTACTTACTTAGACCTAGGTAACATAGGTACCCTGAAGGTAAGTACCTAACCTTCAGGTTTTTTTAATTTGTAAATTTTTGGGGTTTGTAGTCATGTGTCAGAACAAAGCGCTTTCAAAGTTCTTTCTTTATGCGCACTGCAAATCAGCTTCCAGCGTCTGTATTTCCGATGAGCTACGACCCTGTTGTTTTAATAGGCATCTTCTGGGTAGGCTAGCTCCATCGTAGACCTCACTCTTGCATGTGTAAGTTTCGAGGAGAAGAGCCGACCCATTCATCATAAAAAAACCACGAATTCTCCATTGTAGGTAGGTACTAGGTACCTACTCGTACCTATAGGCGCTTCTTCGAGTCAATTCTGCATTAGACTTCTTTGAAGTGTAGGTACCGTTGAGTCACCAGGCTGGACTTCCAGACAAACAAAACCGAGACTCGTGACGTCTATCGATCTCGATAGGTGTAAGTCAATGTGTAACGAAATTAAAAACAATTTTGTAGATCTTTGCCAAAAATAAACTTAGAGATAGTGTCGGTGACGGTCATGTGACTCGCGACGCGAGTTCGATGTTTTTTTCCCATCTCAAAAATGCTCAATGCGCCTAAAGAAGTTTTAAAAAAGGTTTGCAAACGGATTTTCACCTTAGTTTGACCGGCTCCTCACTGTAGCCACAGAATACAGAGCTTATAAATGGATCATCTCACAACAATTTCCCAGGCAGGCGCGGTCGCAGCCTGAAATTTTGGGGGGGAGTCACTACTGAAATTTTGGGGCGGGGTCACTATACTAATATTAGACTTTATTGCACAATAAACAAGATTTTACTATTAGACGTGTACGATTTTGGGGGGGGGTCATGTCCCCTGTGACCACCCCCCTCGGACCGCGCCTGGTCCCAGGCACTTTAAGCAGCGTCCCGTTCAGTGTGGGCTTACATAGGTTGCCTCCTGACGCTGTATGAATTAATCGTCTAATATAAATGTAAAGGCCTAAGTTTTAAATGTTTGTTGGGTTCTTGACGGTATTAGTTGCGAAGGAACAGGAGTAGAAACACCTTGTTTATGTGATGCCAGCGGCTGCGTTCATATTTTTTTACATAGGTACCTACCTACCTACAACTGTATTTACTAGGTATTACCCCAGATAATATAATACTAGTATAAACGAATGACAACTTATTTATTTAATTTTAAACATAATTGTTACAGGATATACAGTTGAGGAAATAACAACAGAATCACCCATTTCCACATGCGAAGATAATGAAGAATACAAGGTAAGTAGGTAGGTAGTAGGTACCTACTGGTACCTACCTACCTACCTAAGTGTGTGGGCAACCAATGCAAAGTAGGTAAAACATGGGTTTAAGCAGATTCATTTATCCAAATCGTGGTCCAAATGACGTAGGTACTAATAATTAAGTAGGTAGGTACCTACCTACTTAGGTAAGTACTTTAAATATATTTTTTTTCGAAAAATCCATTTGGAGTTGGCGATGTGTGTTGGGGGATGCTGCATCACCTAATTTGTTTTAAAAATGATTGAACCTATTAATATTTTTTTAGAAAGCCGCCAGTGACTATGAGATTGCAATGAGAGGAGCTTTCACAGATGCACTTGATGGTAAAACGTGAGTATAATTCAAACTATGCACATTGAATTGGCAAGCGACGCCTCAATTAGTTTTATAGCAAGCCATTTATAAACCTTATGAACAAGATATAGAAACGCTTGTAGAATGAACCGCACGAAAGTGCTCGATCCAGCGCGACCCGCTAGATAGCTTCGCCAGACCTCGTTCATTCTACAAGCAATAAATATGTCGGAATTGGAAACTACCATTTAGTCGGCACAGGCTTTCGAATGGCAACACTTCGTGTTGCCAAGAGGTGGTCGTTTAAACGAAAAGCATTTAATATAACACTACTTTTAGAAATAAGTGTATAAGCCGTTTAAAATTTATCGAAAAGCATTTAATATAACACTACTTTTAGAAATAAGTGTATAAGCCGTTTAAAATTTATAGCAGATAACGTTATGTGCTTTTTTTCTCACCAAACCAAAATGAACTTTACGTTATTGAAAGATGACCTAAACCCGCGCAGTCGCATAACAGCGACATCTTACGTCACCACGACGAATTTCTTCCACGCGCCTGTTACCTACTTGCTTTTTTCTCAACAGACCAAAATGAACTTTATACCATTGAAATAGGACCTAAACACTCTCAGCCGCTTAACAGCGACATCTTACTTCACTACAACGAACTTCTTTCGCACCTATCTTAGCTAGCTCTAAATTAACGATACTAAAATGAACCATAAGACTATGATGAAAGCGTATAGATTTGATTGCACTAAATACGAATCTTACCAAATTTGAAATAACACTATCAAATTAAATATAACTTGATTTGAACCAAACTTATTAAACAAAACAACTTTTTAATTAATTCGTTAAAATAAACTGCTTATTTTGACTAGCTTTTTAAACGAAATTAAATAACACTATCAAATTAAATATAAGTTGATTTGAATCAAACTTTTTAAACGAAACAACTTTTTAATTAATTCGTTGAAATAAACTGCTTATTTCGATGAAAATTGATTTCTCATTGATTTGGCGGTGTTCTGTCGAGCGAGTGCGTATGCAAATCGGCGTTCGTTCGTTTTTTTTGTAAATAATTTACAAAAGGTACTTTGATTTGACTGTTTTGTGAGTCGAGAAGTTTTGATAATAAAATTTTTTGAAAAAAAATTGAACCGACTTCACCATAACACATACAGACACTAAGAACCTTCTATGTACCTACACTAAAAAGAGAAAAATAAGAATATACACATGTAATTATTATTTACAGTATTCAATTAATAAATTATTATGTTATATTATGTATTTGAAGTCGGTGCCAACTATGCATTTACATCTAAGAAGAAATTACGAGTACAAATAGAACTTGGGTGCAAAATTGTATCGAGTAGTTGGAGTAGAATAGTTGGCACCGACTTCAAATACATAATATAACATAATAATTTATTAATTGAATACTGTTAATAATAATTACATGTGTATATTCTTATTTTTCTCTTTTTAGTGTAGGTACATAGAAGGTTCTTAGTGTCTGTATGTGTTATGGTGAAGTCGGTTCAATTTTTTTTCAAAAATTTTTATTTTTCAATTTTTAGTGTAAATAAACACTGTGTGTAGTGTAAATAAAGTGTAAGTGTAAATAATATAGTAGGTTAGGTTAGATATTGGAATAGTCAAGATTAAAGAAGTTAGAGTGAGAATGAGGTTTTTTGAGTTTTACGGGAAAACTATCAATCCCTCAGGAAAAAAAAGTATGAGGACGATCTAGAGATATATACCCTTTCAAGCAAAAAAAAAATTTTTGGAAATCGGTCCACATTTTTCGGAAAGATCGGTGTTTTTTTTTGATTTACGGGAAAACTATCAATCCCTCAGGAGTAAAATTTTTATGGGACCATTATGGTAACATACCCTTTCAAACAAAAAAAAAATTTTGGAAATCGGTTCACAACTGACGGAGATATCGGTGAACATACATAAAAAAAAAAAAAAAAAAAAAAAAAAAAAAAAACATACATACACCCGAACATAGAACCTCCTCCTTTTTTTGAAGTCGGTTAAAAAGTGAATGTTTGTGATAAAAATAAAAGTGATAAAACAACTCCGAACTTTTGTATAAGTCGGCGTTTGTTTTGTGTGTACCTACTTAAGTAGGTTCTGTAAATAATAATTTCTGTTTTTGTGCATGAACAACGTGAAAAATGTGAACAACTCCGAACTTTTGTGTAAGTCGGCGTTTGTTTTGTGTGTACATAGGTAGGTTCTGTAAATAATAATTTCTGTTTTTGTGCATAAACAACATGAAAAAAGTGATACAACAACTCAGAACTTTTGTGTGAGTCGGTGTTTGTTATGTGGGTATGTACCTACCTACTGTAAATAAGAATTTTGAACGATTTTTGCTTTGACTGGACTGGTTTTGTGCATGAACAACGTGATAAAACAACTCAGAACTTTTATTTAACGCAACAACGCCGCGAGGCCGCTGCTAGTAAGTTATAATATAAATGCTCACTTTTTTCAACGAAAAATTATGTCATAAGCAATAAGCAACTTAAAAAAGCAGCTTAAAAAATTAAGCAATAGCAGATAAGCATGTTAAAAATTTTAAGCCGTTATTCCCACCTCTAAGCGTCACCACTGGCGCTAGACAGAGCCTACCACTTCGAAAACAGTACTGTCAGAGCACAGTCTGGCTGGTTGGATCAGTCGAGCTGAACAGTCGTAGGAACTGTCCCCGCGTTCCGTTGTGTATACCTAGTTAGATAAAGGGCTAGATTAAATAGTTAGTGGACCTAGATAATAAAGTTTGTGTACCTAGGATTACTTTCGTTTGTGATTATACGTTGCTGACAAGTTATCCAGTGTTCTTCATTTGAATCGACACTTACCCTGCTACGCCCATGAGATATTAGCTTACAACGGCCTTAATAGCAATGAAAATATCCAGTCTGCCGTCAAATATTTATGGGGCCCATGCAACAAACGTGATTTTATTGCCATTTTTATAGATAGGTAATGGTCCTGAACCACGTAGGTTCGGAAACATTCGTGCGCGAGGCCGACTCGGACTTAGCCGGTTTTTTATATTGTTTTTTATTATTTCAGGGTAAATGTCAAGGAAACGCTAAATGCCAAATCGGATGCATTGCTGCAAGCCCTCAAGGATTGTACTGGTTCTGATGAATTGTCAAAAACGTGGAATGGAACAGTTTTCAACGGCTTTGTGGCTTATGCTTTGAAGAATGTTTCACAACTTCAAGGTTCGTATTTTTTAAACAATGAAATATGTAGATAATTACCTACTTATGTATGTTAGGTAGGTACCTAAGTATCCAGAATATACATTTTTTTTATATTTAATAATATAATTGACCGAGCGAGCGAAGCGTCTCAGTTTCGAGATTGGCCAAAAATGCTTTTGTCCTTCTGTCCGTCCGTCAGTAATCGCCTACAGGTCGCATTTTTCAACCGATTTTGACGAAAATTGGCACACAGGTTTCTTGATTTATTAAAAAACGATTGTCGATTGCGATTTTTGATTGGGGTGAAAATAGGGGGGAAAAGGGGGGAAGTTTGCAGTAGCGTTATTTATCGACAGATTTGAATTAAATTCATAAGGCATATTAAGGACTTAATTCTACACCTCTGTTTCTGACCGTATAAAACGGTCCATTTACGGTTTACTACGGTCAAATAAAATGTTCCGTTTATAAAATGTACCGGTTCATTTAGGGTAAAAGCGGGTATCGCCGGTCAGGCGACAATGCCGGTCACCCCATTATCGCCCAAATTACATGGCATATGCGCATACACATAAGAATTGTAGGTGCCGCAAGTAGCCCCCGCCCCAACACACCACCCCCCACTCGGTTCCAAACATGCGTTAGGAAGAACCGTACGTTTGTTTATTTTGCGTAACTCTCTCTTTTTGGTTGGGAAATATAAGATGTGAGTGTCTTGATTTTCATATTTCATTCATTGTCATTGATGATTATTATCGTATAGCTATTTAGCTACCCATCTGATCACAAAGTTCTCGCACTTTACGACAGGTTTTCGACAAATTTTATATTTACCTGATAAACATATAGATGGCTAATGGCGGTCATGCTGACCGGCATTAACCGCAAGTTATATGTGCAAAGTAATTGTATGACATTTTCACATGTTTTATTTTGTTTCTTTTTTAACTCCTTGTGCTCCGTAACTTCCCATAGACAATATCCAAACAGGACTAGAATGTATGGATGTCTCCTAGAGTCCTGCAATCGTTATTATACAATGCCATTTCCTCAATTTCAGGCAAAGATCTTTCACCAGGAGCAAAAATGCATGTTAAGTGATAATTTGATCGTAATAATGAGTTCTGGTAAAGGTCTAGGCTTGGGGCTCACAATGAGTGAGTCCTCTAAAGGCCATGTGTGTTACTTGTGCTGTTAAAATTCTTGACTGGTATTGCCCACCTACTGACCGGCGTTACCCGCCATGTCGGGCAATGCCGGTCAAAGCCACTTTTTTTTTAAAACAGTTATTTTTAACATTGTTTTTATTATATCTGATCGCAATGGTGGTGATTATTTTAGAAGAATATTTGAAGTTCTATTTTATAAAAGTTGTTTAACTATTCGTGAATTTTTCAATGAATGGGAACTATTTTTGCTTAGGTGACCGGCGATACCCGCTTTTACCCTACATCGTTAGGTACATTATGTTTGAGTTTTATTGTGTGTTAAAACATCGCTTTGGCTTGCTGTTAAGGTGTTTTAATTTTTGATGAATAAATAAATAAAAAATAGTAGGTAGGTAGGTAGTTACCTTTTTATATTGTCTATTGCGCATCTGATACGAAAAGGTGGTAGGTAGGTACTAGGTATTCCAATAGGCCCAACATAAAAAACAACAAAAAGCTGTGTAGTGAAATTAGATTTTTCTTGTGGACGATGCATTGATTTCAAGAGTACGTACAGTCAGCGTCACCAATTGGTAACCCCCTTAGCGAGGCGGTTTGTACTGCAGGGGGGATACTAGTACCTAGTTCTCTGCTTCCAAGACAATGTCCCTTTACGATTTGAATTTATGTAGTTGACATTACCTTTTATGTTTCAGGACTGAAAAAGAATAACCAATATAAGTGCATTTTGAGTCATACCAGCGAATTGAACCAATGTATCAACGTCACCGTGACTAAAGATTACAAATTGACTTACAGCAGTATCACGGACTTATCTAATTTACAATTCAATGTAAGTTTTTACTCAGCTGACTGTGTTTAGGTAGGTAAGTAACTCATAACTAGCGCACAATCTTCTTATACAGGCATATATGGCCTGAGCGTTGTCATAGCAGCCGTTAAAGTGCTGAAGGTAGGTAGGTACAGTAGCTGGGCAGAACCCATTTTTGATGAGCCTTACAAGACGATGACATCATTATGTAGCTAAACTTTTTAAACTTTCGTGATTTGGTGACATAATTATTATTTTAAACCGGTTATTTATCACGTACCTATTATTATTCTTTTTTTCCGAAATTTCGGACGCATTGCAGCGCCCGTGGTCACGGAATAATAATAATAATAGGTAAATGATAAATACCCGGTTTAAAATAATAATTATGTAGCATACATTTTCCTTGCCCCGATATCGTATCGGCGTCCGATACCAATATCGGATCGGATAATGTGAAAACACTCTTACTGGAGTCATTTAAGCAAAAAAAAAACTTTACGATGACAAAAACTATTATTTTTTCAGGATATAACTTGTCCCCGTTCTGAGGAATTTAAGACTTGCACTTTAAAAGTACTGACGGAAAACTGTAGTGCGAGTGTAAGCTACGTGACCAGTCTTTTTAACCACATGCATGAATATTGCAAGAACAAGGATGTCATAAATGGATCGGTACGTTCTTTATGGAATTTATCTAATAAATTTGAATACTTAAAAGGCACCCTATGACCCTTTGATGACATGTACAGTCAGCGTTACCAATTGGTAACCCCTTAGTAAGGCGGTTTGTACAGCAGGGGGTTACCAGTTTGTGACGCTGACCGTACCTACCTAGTCTAAGGTAAGTATCTACCTTAGAATAGGTACATACCTACCCAATAATTTAAAAATCGCCGTGAATTTGTAGATCTTACATAATCTTTATATAGTTACCTACCTATAATCCGACTTGACGGAGGTCATCATCATTTGCCTGCCCTTATCCCGCTTATGCGGGGTCGGCACAACATGTTCTCTTCTTCCACTCTCCCCTATCACTCGTCATCTTCGTATTCACTCCCTTCTTACCCATATCTTCTTTCACACAATCCATCCATCTCGGAGGTATAGAGGTCTATACCTACATATCGGGTAGGTATTGGTATCGTAGGTACTACGATTACCTATTTTGAACCTATAACCTATAGATACCTACCTACCTACTTACCTAATAAATTCTTTTGTTTTTCAGGGCTCAATGAAAATGACAGCGGTTTTGATTGGTCTCGTCGTCTGCATCGTTGAGTTTACTAAAAGAACTACACTATAGATTTATAAGTACCTAATCTAGAAGACATTGAAAAAAGCAGGAATAAAGACTTCTTGCAAATATGTTGTGGTAGTTACGTGCCTACATTGTTTATTCATTTATTTATTTCATACTTATATAATTTACAACGGACCCCGCACTAGGCCAAGCCTGTATCGCGGTAGACCGAGTAAAAAGATTTTTATAAAAATACCTACACGGTATTAACAAATATAATAAAAATTATTTAGACTATTGCTATAAATAAATATCTTAGATACAACTATGTATAATGTAGATACACATAAATATTATATTAATTACCTACACTAAAGGGACTTTGCTTTCGCGCTGCCTCCCTAAAGCGACGGTACACGATGCCCGTTGGCCAGAAATCTGGATTTAGGAACACATCCTATGTTTACTTGTTAAATTAAAAATTTAAACCTAAAGTTTGAGCTAAGCTAGGTAGGCTAGGTTTACAATACTATACAATAAAGAGTCTGTTCATTTTGTAATAATTACACCTCTAACTACCTACGCCTATACAGGGTGTAAAAAGACGTCTACCGAAGCCGAAAGGGGTAGGTCTAGGTACAGCATCCCAACACACAACCAAATCCAAAAGGATTTTCCGAAAAAATCATTATATCCTGTGAAAACCGCGTTTGAAGATTACTATTAGCGTATTACGGGGTGCGTTTTTTGTACGTAGATTGCTGGATTTTGAGTTTTAACTGTTTTTTCTTTTATAAATAAAATTATTAGGTATGTATGATCATATTATGTAGTAATAGTAGTAAATAACCGAAAATAACATTAAATGACGTATAGCTAACTCAAATTTCTTTTTGCGTTTTTTTCGCTAAATATGTTTAAAATCATGGTCTGATTGCAACCCCTCAGTTTTCGGTAGTTGTCTTTTTACACCCTGTATAACGTCCTTTCGTTTTGTTTGTTATGTTAACACAGTTCGTAAATATTTTCTTGAGTTTTTTTTTACTAGTCTAAACCTAAAAAACATTCCCAAAAATAGAGTCAACAATAGAAAAATATGAAATTACACCAAACTACGTAGGTAAGTACCTACTTATCTACGTAGTTTGGTGTAATTTCATACTCTTTAGCACCAAACCCAAACTAGCACTTTATTTTAAAAGCTTTTAATTAACTCGCAATGTTTGTATGTATGTTTGTCCGGGTCAAATCTTGCAAGCTTAATTTGACCCACTTCCCGGTGTCCGATTGAGCTAAATTTTGGTACACTTGTGAGTCCTCGGTGACAATGCAATAGGTAACAGCCTAACAGGGAACTCTTCAGAAAATAGGCCGATTGAGTTTAAACTCGGTTCGTAGATTAAGTATCATCTAAAATTTTTAAATATAGTGACAGCGAGCTGATCTAATGATGGAGGGAGCTTCTCAGATAATCGACCGATTGAGTTGAAACTCGGTTTGTAGATCAAGTATCATCTAAAATTTTTAAATATAGTGACACCGAGCTGGTCTGATGATGGAGAACGGAACTCCTCAGTTATATGACCGAAACCACTAGTATTATAATTGATGGCTTTCTACTTGTGTATTTCTTTGGTCAATTTATGTTTGATAAAACAATATATTATTATTTCCAAATTCTATTTGGGTTAATTCCGAAAATCCTTCCTAAGTGTTCTCGTTGTACCTTAGTTATACGTAATCAGGGGGCTTAGCATGAGCTTATAAAAAACCTGTCAGGTTTCAGGCCGTTGATTGGCAATTGAACTGTATTGCACTGGCTATTGTCCATGCTCGGCATTCCCGCTACTTTGGCAAAATTTTAGTCAGATCTAGCCAAATCCAATATTTTATGCCAGATCTAGCCAAATCCAATCTATCTCCGTTCCTTCTTCGTTCAAAAACGCCAAAAATATTTTCCGGAAACTTAGCGGGTTTTTTTCATGGTGTGATTTGTGAAATATCTTGAAAATATGTATTTTTATTTAACATAATTAGGTATATAATATAGCAACTAAAGACACGAATAATCTAACAATTACCGTTATAGTATTTATTATAGTATTTACTTAAAAAGTTTTTTGAAATTCAACTTTATGTTATGAACGGTACTGAATTTCCGGACGAAAATTTCAGAATGAGAATGCTTGAAACATCGAAACAAAAGTATCGATACTCATGAGTAGTATCGCAGCAAAGGTAATCGATCCGGTATCGTACTTGCATCAATACTCAGGTATAGAGTACTTTTTTTTTAATAGAAAACGGTAATAATATTTGGTGTCATTTTAAACGGTAGGTTATGAACTATAAATAATAATTTAATTACTCCCAGTATTTACGATTTGTTTCTCCTAGATTTATTATTTATTCATGTATTTTCATGTTTTCTTACTATATGTATAGCCTGAGCAAAGCAATTAACTTTTAGCCCAACTGAAAAGTATCGATTCTTACTCAGTATCGTATTTTAAAAGAATCGACTCCTAAATTACTTGGTACTCAGACAAAAATCGTAACCAACGCGTCGAGTATACTCAGAGGTATCGAATCGATATCGATACTTTTTTCGGATCCCTCCCTAGAAAAGCTTTGTTTGTTGTCATTTTTTAGTCAAAACCTACTTATTCTGTGGTCAAAACTTATCAAACTGCATTCATTTTAGCCGGCAAAATGTTTATTTACAATTTGCTCTTGTTTCACAAATATTACTTTGAGGTGATCTTTGATAATTTAAGTACCGCGACTAGATTCGTTCGTCTGTTGCAATTATTCATCCTATTATCACGGCGAGCTGAAACAAAACTTTGGAAAATCTTATAAAAACGAAGAAATGCCTAGAAAATGTGGCAAATGTAAAACCGGGATCGTAGTGTGATGTGAAGTGACTGCCTAGCTAGACTATGTAAACTCGGATGAGGCAAACTCTTCTGTGGTACGCTTTATGGATCAAGCATCTAGCAGTACTACCTACTACCATGAAGAAGATCAATGTAGTAAAATGCAAGTGTACCATCTAAAACTTCTGAAGACTCATGGGGAGCGTGATTCAGAATAACCGAAATGTTGTCTTCACATAATGTACGTTCCTACTACCACCTATAGGAAACAGAGGAGATGCTAGCAAATAAAGAATGCAAGTTGAACAATGTTGCAGGAAGTGATGTGTAAACTCCCTCAATGGTTTTGTGTGTAATTTCATCCTAATAAATACCTAATTTAGAAATTTGTTTATACTTTTTTAACATCTACTTACTTTTTATGACAATTGGCATCCCGTTGAGTGTAACCCACAGCCAGGGGTAGGCATAGGCTGCCTCCTGGCGCTGTATGAATCATCTAGTATAGAGATGTAAAGGCAGAGTTTTAGATAAATAAAGTTTTGTTGTTGAACATTGTAATAAATTAAAAGTTATACTTAAACAACCTATGCACACCATCACCGATGGTTATCTGAAGCTTTATGCACCTCAAGAGTAAGTAAATAGACTACCTATGTAGGTGTTTCCTATGTATAATATGTATGTATTCACAAACAAAAAGTATATAAGTAGTATATCAGTTACCTAGTTCCCATAGTGTTATAATTAGGAATTAATAAAGTAGATAATTTAGCCATTCAACAAAAATCTAAATAATAATTGCTAGATTACAATGATTACAATACTGTTTTGTTTTGATTTGAGATAGGAAGAGGTCAATGTCATGTTCTTTTCTTACGGCTGCAATGTGAAAAATATGGGACCGAAAATAATTTGTTACGTGTATCATAACTTTATAAAACTAACAGTGATTTTTGGTACAATAGAAATAATGGTTAGTGTTCCTTTTCGGTTGAATATTATTGGCAAGTAGCGGAAATAGGAGGTAGAGGCGAAAGAAAGATGGCGAATGCAGCGGGCAGAGAGATTCAGTCGGCATGCGGTTTTTGGTGAAGGAGAAATGAGCAAGTTAAGTAAAAACATATGTTGTAGAATGGTAGAAAGCTTAGTAGGCTGTTTCTATTTTGTGATTATAGCATTGAAAGTGTTATTAGTAGTGTAAAAGAAGTATTGTTCATTGTAATTGGGTTCCGTGCGTAGTTATGTAATTATAATTATTTAAAGTGCATTGTCTTCTTAGAATATGATATCTGTTTCAAAATAACAGGTGAGAGAATTAGATTGATGTTGAGGTTAAAGTAAAATACTGATAAAATAAGGCATTGTTTATAATTAAAGCAATTGGTTACTAAGTTAAGTAAGATTTAAGATGGATCACCAAAGAAAAGCTAGGCCCCAGACCGTGTTTGTTGCCCTGGTTCTTCACGGTATTGGTCGCGAAGGAACAGGAGTAAAATCACCTAGTTTTAAGACGATTCAAAGTGATCCCAGCAGTCCAACTGAATTCTTAATAAAAATTATATGAAGTGATGGTGCTTGTTTCTTGTATCCTTCCTCATACATAGTTTTAACAGTTTCAGAAGGTGGGATTCCTAATCATGCCCAAACGTGTACGAGAACCTGACCGAAGTCATCGAGACGATGCTGATAGACCTGTAAAGAAGCGATGGTGAAGTGGTACCGATCACTATGCAAATAAGTCGTGCTACTCATTCCACGGTGAGGAAGTATAGCTCGGGCAACGGTGTGGTACAATCGGTGGCAGTCACACTATATACCGTGGCAGCAAGCAACAGCTGTAGCGGCTTTGTTTAGATCTTGATACAAGGTTGCTGACGAACCCGAATGGACGATTATCCGGTGAGCGTATTATGTACTTTTCATTTTGATTCAAGTGTTGAATTTAGAAAATTGGTTATATCGCGATACAATATATGACATCTAGGTAAATTCAGCTGGAAGCTAGAATATCTAAAACGTTAGACAGAAAATACTTTCGATTCTCAGGAAATTTCAAATCTGTGTTCATGTTTACAGTATCGAATAATTAATAGTGAGGTAGACTATAATTTATTCTCATTTCACTGGACGAGGTTAATGACCTAGGCTATTCCGTAATGAGATTGGTTCTAATAATTTGAATGTTGGTGTGACAGTAAGCTAAGCCTCACTTGTCAATCATAAAACCGGTTTATTGTTTTATCTTGATTCGGAATAAAAATTAAGGGATCTACCCACATTTAGAGAAACTGTTGGGCAGAGATTGGAATAAGTTGTTTTCACATTAATAGGTAAACGTGATTATTTCTTGTTAGGTACAGTGACAGGTAGTCAGATTCCCAGACCTAAAGACCTGCACCAGTAAAAGCGCGTACCTACACTTTTTCAGAGTTCGTCGATACAAACTTTGGTTGATTCGACTAGGTTCACAACAACGAGAAATAGTGCGTAAATTTATCAATTTTAGTGCTTATAAAATATGATTTGCTAATTCCAAGTCAGTTAAGTTAGTCCTGTTCGCTAGTCTTTGTAAGTGAATAAACGTGATGGTTTAGATTGAATGGTAATAGAACCTAATAGTTCTCTCGTGAAGGGAGACGTATATGAAGAGGTCATCTAAGCGATCTAAATACAGAGTTAGATTTGGTTGTAGTGATAGATAGATAGTGAGGGTAACCTCTTGCTAATAAAACAGTAAGGACATAGTCAGGGGTCGCGCTGCACGCACCGGTCTGTTATCGTAACTGCAACTCAGTTGAGAGTTGTTCAGGGCGCGATGGACAGCTAGGCTGTGGTGGTGACCTGGGTCTTAAAGGCGTACTGTATAATGTTGTGTGTTGGTGGTCATGACCTGCAAGTCACAGACTCTAGATGAAGGGAAGGTCTCATTAAGAGAGGTAATGAGAGCCATTTGAGGGTTGTAGTTGTATGTGATCTAATTAAGTATGGTTAATACTACAATCTGCTTTGACGCTTACTTTTCGTAGTTGAGTTGTTAGATGGTTGTTCTTTACATTCCGGTTAGATACATTGAAGTTTGTTTTTCTTAGTGTATATTATAATTTTATGAGAAACGCTAGATCGGTATCAGTGTCCACACGTGTAGTACTCGCTATTTAAGGTAGGTACTTAGGTGTTTATTTTTTTTGCGAGTACCTAAAGATTTTCGATATTTTTGTGACAGTGAGTTTCGTCTGTCCTACATGTCCCATGTTAGGAATGATGTCAGAGTATGAAATGATGTTAATGAAGTTAATGATGAAATGAATTCCAAGATAAAGATAAAGATAAAGATAAAGATAAAGATAAAGATAAAGATAAAGATAAAGATAAAGATAAAGATAAAGATAAAGATAAAGATAAAGATAAAGATAAAGATAAAGATAAAGATAAAGATAAAGATAAAGATAAAGATAAAGATAAAGATAAAGATAAAGATAAAGATAAAGATAAAGATAAAGATAAAGATAAAGATAAAGATAAAGATAAAGATAAAGATAAAGATAAAGATAAAGATAAAGATAAAGATAAAGATAAAGATAAAGATAAAGATAAAGATAAAGATAAAGATAAAGATAAAGATAAAGATAAAGATAAAGATAAAGATAAAGATAAAGATAAAGATAAAGATAAAGATAAAGATAAAGATAAAGATAAAGATAAAGATAAAGATAAAGATAAAGATAAAGATAAAGATAAAGATAAAGATAAAGATAAAGATAAAGATAAAGATAAAGATAAAGATAAAGATAAAGATAAAGATAAAGATAAAGATAAAGATAAAGATAAAGATAAAGATAAAGATAAAGATAAAGATAAAGATAAAGATAAAGATAAAGATAAAGATAAAGATAAAGATAAAGATAAAGATAAAGATAAAGATAAAGATAAAGATAAAGATAAAGATAAAGATAAAGATAAAGATAAAGATAAAGATAAAGATAAAGATAAAGATAAAGATAAAGATAAAGATAAAGATAAAGATAAAGATAAAGATAAAGATAAAGATAAAGATAAAGATAAAGATAAAGATAAAGATAAAGATAAAGATAAAGATAAAGATAAAGATAAAGATAAAGATAAAGATAAAGATAAAGATAAAGATAAAGATAAAGATAAAGATAAAGATAAAGATAAAGATAAAGATAAAGATAAAGATAAAGATAAAGATAAAGATAAAGATAAAGATAAAGATAAAGATAAAGATAAAGATAAAGATAAAGATAAAGATAAAGATAAAGATAAAGATAAAGATAAAGATAAAGATAAAGATAAAGATAAAGATAAAGATAAAGGTAGAGACATAAAGGTAGAGACATAAAGGTAGAGACATAAAGGTAGAGACATAAAGGTAGAGACATAAAGGTAGAGACATAAAGGTAGAGACATAAAGGTAGAGACATAAAGGTAGAGACATAAAGGTAGAGACATAAAGGTAGAGACATAAAGGTAGAGACATAAAGGTAGAGACATAAAGGTAGAGACATAAAGGTAGAGACATAAAGGTAGAGACATAAAGGTAGAGACATAAAGGTAGAGACATAAAGGTAGAGACATAAAGGTAGAGACATAAAGGTAGAGACATAAAGGTAGAGACATAAAGGTAGAGATACAGATAATGTAGAGATGAGGGTCGAGATGAGGGTCGAGATGAGGGTCGAGATGAGGGTCGAGATGAGGGTCGAGATGAGGGTCGAGTTGAGGGTCGAGATGAGGGTCGAGATGAGGGTCGAGATGAGGGTCGAGATGATATAAGGATGATATAAGGATGATATAAGGATGATAGAAGGATGATAGAAGGATGATATAAGGATGATATAAGGATGATATAAGGATGATATAAGGATGATATAAGGATGATATAAGGATGATATAAGGATGATATAAGGATGATATAAGGATGATATAAGGATGATATAAGGATGATAGAAGGATGATAGAAGGATGATAGAAGGATGATAGAAGGATGATATAAGGATGATATAAGGATGATATAAGGATGATATAAGGATGATATAAGGATGATATAAGGATGATATAAGCATGATATAAGGATGATATAAGGATGATATAAGGATGATATAAGGATGATATAAGGATGATAAAAGATGATAAATAAGATCCAGGAATGCGCGTGAGCAATTCCGGTTAAAATTTAAAGTAGCTAATGTGACCACTGTTGTGATTGACAAAGAAAATTTACGTTCATAGATAGAGTTCAGTAACTGGTAATAAAGACCTTATCGGTGATAAAGTTATTATTTATTACATAAAGGTTTTGCTGTATTGCAAACTAATCGTATCAGACGATGTATGTTGAGTACTCACTCAGGTCTGGTTCTAAGTTTGAACCTAGGTTGAGACAGAATTACCCGAACGGAAACGGTGCTGTTATGTAGTTTTGATTGGTTTAGTTACTTCATGAACACATGAGGATGTAAATAAAATAAATAATAGTATTATGGATATAAAAAGTATAAGTAATATAAGACTGTGGAATCAGATTCCTTAGGAAATTTGATGATAATGATATTAGTTCTGTGGAGTCCTAGGGGTCCTACGGAAGAGCTCATTGCGTTGCTAGAAGGGTATGTTAAGCATTTAGACAAATACATACGCGAGAAAAGGGCCGTCCGACTGGACGATGAAAGATGCAGTTTAAAAAAACAAAAATTATGAAAATAATGAAGGGCCGTCTGCCTGGACGATGAAATAAACAATTTTGTAAAAATGATAAAAATAAATAAGGGCCGTCTGACTGGACGATGAAATAAACAGTTTGCTAAATGATAAAAATAAATAAGGGCCGTCTGCCTGGACGATGAAATAAACAATTTGGTAAAAATGATAAGATAATCAAGGGCCGTCTGACGGGACGATGAAATAAACAGTTTTCTAAACGACAAAAATAATTAAGGGCCGTCTGACTGGACGATGGAATAAACAGTTTGTTAAACGATGAATATAAAATATAAGGCCGTTTGATTGGAAGATGAAATAAACAGTTTGCTAAATGATGAAAATAAATATGGGTCGTCCAAAAAGACGATGAGATACCTACTTAAAGTAGGTATAGGTGTGAGGAAATAGACTAGGTATATTATATTATACCCAGTCTAGGTAAAATCATATTCCTAAGGGTCTTTCTTTAAGCCTACTGAAAACTTGGTTGAAATGAAAACTGAATGATGAAAAGTTAATTATATTGGGATAGATAGATAGATACACTATGAAATACTTCTTGTGATGGCAAAAGAAAACAAAAAAATGGTTACGACAGTTAAAAGTGCAAAATAAAAGTATACTTATTTGACTATTAAGATTTTAATTTTCTTTTTCAGGTGATAACACAGGATTTATCACAGAAGCCACCTTTAAAATAAAACAACACGTATTATTAACACGTATACATAAATGGCTATTAAGGTGTACTTAATTATAGGAATATAATTAATTTAGAGTAAGTACCTATGTTTAATGGTAGTTAAAATGTTAATCGATCTTAATTTGCGTGGTATCAAATTATGTCAGGATGGACGAACTGTTATAATTAGGAATTAATAAAGTAGATAATTTAGCCATTCAACAAAAATCTAAATAATAATTGCTAGATTACAATGATTACAATACTGTTTTGTTTTGATTTGAGATAGGAAGAGGTCAATGTCATGTTCTTTTCTTACGGCTGCAATGTGAAAAATATGGGACCGAAAATAATTTGTTACGTGTATCATAACTTTATAAAACTAACAGTGATTTTTGGTACAATAGAAATAATGGTTAGTGTTCCTTTTCGGTTGAATATTATTGGCAAGTAGCGGAAATAGGAGGTAGAGGCGAAAGAAAGATGGCGAATGCAGCGGGCAGAGAGATTCAGTCGGCATGCGGTTTTTGGTGAAGGAGAAATGAGCAAGTTAAGTAAAAACATATGTTGTAGAATGGTAGAAAGCTTAGTAGGCTGTTTCTATTTTGTGATTATAGCATTGAAAGTGTTATTAGTAGTGTAAAAGAAGTATTGTTCATTGTAATTGGGTTCCGTGCGTAGTTATGTAATTATAATTATTTAAAGTGCATTGTCTTCTTAGAATATGATATCTGTTTCAAAATAACAGGTGAGAGAATTAGATTGATGTTGAGGTTAAAGTAAAATACTGATAAAATAAGGCATTGTTTATAATTAAAGCAATTGGTTACTAAGTTAAGTAAGATTTAAGATGGATCACCAAAGAAAAGCTAGGCCCCAGACCGTGTTTGTTGCCCTGGTTCTTCACGGTATTGGTCGCGAAGGAACAGGAGTAAAATCACCTAGTTTTAAGACGATTCAAAGTGATCCCAGCCGGCGTAGCATGGGGATTGTCTAGGTACCGGAGAATAGAAAGAAATGACAGTAATGACATTAGAGTGTGGATTATAGTAGTAGAATAGAAACCTGAGAGCATGGCGTTCCCTAGAAAGAATCTAAAGAATTGTTTCTAATCTTCCTACAAAAAGGCCGTCTTGTGCGAGCATGGGGAATAGTTTCTTTCTATTTTTGACATTTTGGATTAGAGTTTTGAGATCTACAATCTTCTCAAATAGTCTACGCCTCCAGTGACCTAGAAAGGTGATTTACATTACTAAAAAAGCCCCAAAAAAATATTTTCGCTTAGTTTTCATCATCATTTAAAGAATATAAATGATAGGTATCTTCAGAAAACTAAAGTTCGTAAGCCAGAGAGCATTTCCAAGCCAGACAAAGAATTGTGAATGAGAAACAACAAAGTGAACCGGAAAGCGGTGGAATACATTTTGTGCCATGAAATAAGGATTCTGCACCTCTCAGGATCTTCCAGCCCAGTTCGAAGTACCTACATATAGGATAAATAAATAATGCTGGACATTTCACACAGCATCATCTAGCCCCAAACTAAGCAAAGCTTGTACCTACTATGGGAACCAGATAACTGCACTACTTATATACTTTTTGTTTGTAAATACATACATAATGTACAAAGAAACACCCAGACCCGAGAAATATTTGCAGATCATACAAACATTTATCACGCTGAATACCTGCCTACATAGAACTTGTTATTATGTGGTTTAACTTGTACCTACCTAATAATCTGTCTACTAGTAGGTTGGTGAAGTAATGTTCATTTTAATATCCACCTAACCTTGATTATTTAGGTTTATTATGCAGGTTTTGTGTTGATTAAAACTTTTTGATGGAGAGGTTAGGTTAGTTTTAAGTATACCTAACCTAGGTACCTACATCTATTATAATTAGGGCTTTGGTGTTTGGCTGACATAGCAACCTATAGCCTAACTCCATAAGTCCTGGAAACATGAAATTTGTATGTTGGTTGGGCGTTTATTTTATTAATACAAACAGTAAAAATAGCACGTTTTTATTTATTATTATTACATACATTGGAAATTCTTATTGTTCTTATTTCTTCTCGGAACAGACCACCAGCCCATTGCTTAGTCAGATGACAAAGCGTAGAATTGATCAACAATGTAAAAGGGTGGCATGGAACCGAGCGAGAGGAGACTTACACCCAGCAGCTGTGGGAATTATCAGGTTGAATAATGATTGTTTGTTTATGTTCTAGAAACTCCATCTTATCTGTGATCTTCCCAATCTGTAACAAAATGATAATAATAATTAGTATTTTTTTTATTTTTAGGGGATTATAGATATTATGCACTGGAGATATGGTTAGTACGTGGATCAGATTACAAAAATTCTGTCCCTGGCACACCGGCGGAGACTACACACAGTAGCATTGTTGCTAAATGTTGTGCGACCCAATGGCTACATAGGGAACCTATTTTTCTTAGTTTGAAATATTACAGTGTACTTGTTTATTTACCTTATTAAAAATTCAAGATTTTATGAACTGTCTGAATGGTCTCTTATTCACTTGATACCTTCTAAATTTCTTCTTTTGATTGATTTCCTGAAACATAAAGAAATAATATAATGTAGGCCTTTACATCTTAGTACTTATAAAATTGTACCACCTAGTGGTAATACAATGCCCCATCCGGGCTTTTATTTGGTAAATAAATAAATTAATACCTCTATGTAAGAACATGAAACAATAAACGATTTTCACTTGATTTATACTGCATCAGAAGGCCAAGGTAGTACCCCGATGAGTGTAGGCATAGGTGCTTACACTCATCGGTACTGTAATAGTGCCTGGGTGGGACATTGTTTGAGATGGATCTGTCTTGCCCAGCACATAAAACATCCTCTGATAAATCTGCTTTTATCCACAGGAAACATAACGTCAATACGTGTGGAGCTGAGTACAGCTCCGGGTTTCCTCACGATGTTTCCATTACCGTCAAGAGCTCGTATAATGTTAAGATAACATATTAGTTTTATGAAACGCAAAATCCATTGATAAAACAACCGGGATTCGATTGATAGGTTAAAATTTAGACAAGACTTACCTATAAAATCTATAGATAGTCAGCTCCTAGACAATATTTGCTTTTAGCAGCATGAAAAACAAGTCCATTTATGTAGATATTTAGTTTTCAAGACATTTTTAGCGGATTTTCACATTTTGCAGCTTTGTTTACATTATTTTGAAAGAAACATGAAAATGACAAAAATAATGTCAAAATTTCGTTCCGTTCTACGTTTTTTTTCCGATTACTTACTATTTAGTAACTAATCGAACCACTCGATTAAATGTATTACGTAAAATGGAACGTTGCTCGGATGAAAAGAATGAACGTAAAAATCCATCACTAATGGGTCCTCCGTTCAACCTCCGTTGCTATGGAAAGGAGTTGTCTAGCCGAGATCCTAGACTCCCTCATTCGCCATGCTCGGAGAGTATCCGAGATCGTAGATTAGAATCAACTGAAGAATTAGCTTTTTTACTTTCCAGGGTAGAATAGAAATCAATCGCCATAGTACGCAGGCAGCAGTCCAACTGAATTCTTAATAAAAATTATATGAAGTGATGGTGCTTGTTTCTTGTATCCTTCCTCATACATAGTTTTAACAATAGCTTTGCTTAGTTTGGGGAGATAATGCTATGTGAAATGTCCAGCATTATTTATTTATTTGTTAACAAAATCCACAGCTCATGAGATTAATTTACAAACTTAAAGATTTAACCTACAGCCAATAATGGATTTATATTATTTTTAACCAGCTAACCGACAATCAAATGACAAAAGTTGAAAGTTTGAATACATGTGTGTGTGATTGTGTGTGGAAATATTTTATTTATTTGTACTATGGGAACCAGATAACGATACACTACTTATATACTTTTTTGTTTGTAAATACATATTATACCTACATAGAAACACCCAGACCCTCCTTTATAAACAGTTGCAGATTATACAAAAATGTATCCCACAGCGGGATCGAACCCGCAACCTTTTGCATCCCAAGAGGGCTTCACTCACTGGGCCACAGAGGTTGTCATTGTAAATGTACCTAAATGTTCTTCAGTGTTTCCTCGCACCTCAGTAATAGGCTTTTTAAAGTTAGACAGAAAACTTTCTATTATAGTTAGTCTAGTTGGACAGAAATAGCTCTTGGAATGTTCTGGCTCCTCTCTGGTCTTCTTCAACCCACAAGTAAAAATACTTACCTACTTCTGAGAAAATGCTGCTAGGAAAAATCATCATGTCATAGATTTTGATATAATCAAAACTGAGGAATCAGCTGTGTGTGTGTGTGTCATGTTTTGCATTGTTATTATAGTTATATTTTGTGGGTAGAACAGACACAGGTGATGCCCAGTTTCTTTTGCCCACTTGCTTGTGAAGGTTTTGTGTAATTTGCACAATAATACATTAAACATGAGTTGAATATTGATGTCTGTGATTTACAAAGGTACTTACTTACCAAAGATTGTACCTAAGTATATGATGATTTGGTAGTTTGAATTGACTAATTATTCAATGGAAGAATCCAGTACTATAGCATGAATGTTTGTTTTCATATCAAATAGTAGGCAATATTTATTTTGTTTATGCACATACCTACATATTTCCTTACTTTGAATAATTGATAATAATCATTGAGTTATTGTACAATTACATTTTATCTCAATGATAATAATTGAGTGTTGGGTTATGAAGATGGAATAAAAATTAGTGGGGAATTAGTAAGATGGATGTGTGGGTGGGGTAAAACCAGGGCTACCTATGTAAGTTGAGGAAGGCCAAAGTAGAAATGGCTGGATTATGTGTGAGATAAAATTATGAGCATGTGAAAGGAGTGTTGAGTACACAGTTGATAAAGCGCGCAACTTAGCGTGGGCTAATATAGAAATAAATAGAAGAGGAATTATTGCCGTCATCGGAAGTTCTAATCGCTTCAGATTCTGATAGAAATATGTAGGAAAATTCGTCACCAGATTGGGCCACTATCGAACTTACTTTTACCTACCTACTTAATAGTAAAAAGATGCCTAACACACTGTATGGTACCTATTAGCTTTTATCTACATCCAAAGCCATAGATCTATAAGTAAACTTGAGTTCTATGTCCAAAGCAAAGGAATCGCTAGCTACAAGTATTTTTGTTGAACGAAAGCCACTTTCTATAAAAGGAACTCAAACAATCCGAAATCATCACACATCGTTAATTATTGTAAATCACAGACACTGTCATTATTAAATTCTTAAAAATGTTCAAATAAACACAAAAAATTCCAAAACAATTCAATAAAAGTTACTATCTGCGCGCCATGTTTGAATTGTAGGTGAATGGCTTATTTTGACAGCTAGGGCATGCTAAAAGAATGGCTAAACAAAGTTCATGCTACCGAAAACGGTAGTCTCAAGGCATTCAAACCGTTGACTGGAAGGATTATAGCGTTCATGCTACGAAATTGCAATGCAATTCAAAATCCACATTGAAATAAGAGCTCATGCTCAGCCCCAGATCAATTACCCACTATCGATAATATTTTATCGATATTGTCAATCCCTTTGTTTTTACGTTAGTGTGATGTACGAGTGGTTCGCTTTGATTGGGTGATTTGTCAGTGTGAATGGGTAAGTAGCCAATAAGATCTATGCGTTCAGTGAGTGTGTCGCGCGAGTTTATTATCGTACGAAAGCTTTATTTGTATGTGTAGGCAAGAGTGAGGGAAATCCTGAGACATCGTGTTTAGATTTTTAAAGAATCAATTTTATAAATCCCTGGTCGCATCCACAGAGTACTTTTATACAGTGGTCGCATCTGTCAGCCGCGTCTTTCTTACGTCGTACTCTGAAATGCATTTTATTGGTTTTTTCTATAGGCTTAGCCCGCACGAACTTTCTTTTGAAGTTTAGCCTTACCATGAATGTAAAAACTCCGACCGATAGTCTGAGTTTGACACGAGCTCGATCGCTGATTTTATATCAAAATTCACGATAGCAAAATGGCTATCGGCGAGCGTCGTAGTCGTAGGTATTTATTATGAGATGAATGAAAATGTTTTTTTGTTCATAGTGGAGAGCACACAAAATTTAAGAGAATGCTAACACGTACATTTCATGATTATTCTGTCGGAGACGCCTTGGCGACTCATAAAATCAATGCAGTGCTCAAAGTAGCTACTCAAACATGTTTGAGTATTTAAATGACCCTTTATTTTTATGAAACGCAGACTGCTACTACAACAGACTAATGAACAATGGTCCAGCAAAGCGTTTTCCAAATGTTTCGGCCCGACGCGAAGCACGACCGATGTTGCGATATCCGTCGTACTATGAACATAGATCGTATTTCAAATCGGTCAGGAACATAGCCAATCCACAAAAGAGGTTTGGATAGTAAGTACCAACGCGTACTCTTTGTTCGGACAGAATACAATTTTAGATATAAAGATAAAGGAACTTCTCATAAACAATTAGCCATTTGCTCAATCGATGTAATTTATCTATAAGATTACAGAAGTTTATTATTTTGAACAGTAAAATAACATTTCACAAATAAAATAAATTAAATAAATCTTTCCAAAAGAGAAATAATAACTTCTTTCTAAATACTGCCTTTGCTGGTTGAAGAATTAAAAATAAAACGCAGAAATCAATTTTGACATAAAAATTGACACATTACTTTGAAACTTTTTAAGCGGGCTGTACACTCGCGCGCGAATCGCGGCGGGAATTTACACCGCGATTTGCGCTGTGAACTTCACGTGATAAACATGTGCACTATGTATCTCACTCGCAAAGTTTCGCAGTCTCGTTCACAAATCACGATATCAAAGAAAATGGATGACGAAGTGTATTTTGCTGCTGCTGTGACACTTTATGCGCTCTTTGTGATAATTAGACATAACAACAACAAAAAAAAGGAGATAGGGAAAAAGACGATGATTAGGTGCTATGTTATTTTGATAGCTCAAGTTCATTATTATAGGTAAAACCGTAGGCCTACTTATTTTTTCAAAAAGGTTTATTTCAGTACACAAGACAATGACTGCGTTTCCTGCGCTACTGCGAATGTTGCGAGTGTAATACGTCGCGTTCGCGCGTCGCAAGTGTAGAGCGTGCTATAAAAAATTTAAAATAACGTGCGGTGTGGACTTTAGTTTTAATCAAGTCGTAAAATTTTATTTTATTTAAAAACTATGGTGTCTTGTGCAGTGAATGAATATTGTTGGGGTTAACCAACAGTAAGTAGAGCTGAGCTGAAGTTAGAGCTAAGGGTAGCTAGCTAGGGGGTGAGTCCGAGGACAGTAAAAATAACCGAACACGATGAGTACTTGTTTCAGACTGATTTTATTGTTTCACGTTATTGTAAATTGCCGCGCAGTGCAATGTCAGCTAATTTAGCGTTCAAAACTGTAACCTAGATTAAGTACATGCGTTGGCTTGTACATCTTGCCAACTCAAAAAAAGAAAGAAAAAAAGGATAAAAGTAAATCTTAAGCTAATAAATAAAGAAAAGAAATAGTTATATGAGTACAATAACAAATAACGTAGAAACAACAGTTATGCTAGATTGCTTAGTGTCCTTAAGAATAAAAACACTGAAAGATTGTATAAGTAGTTAAAACACTGTAATAAAAACACTGAAATATTGTCAAAGTTTTTTAGAAAGACTAGTTAGTGGCCCCCGTTGGGCTGACTATTTCACTAAAAGAGTCACAGGGAATGGGAATCGACACTGAACGTGGGGGCTTAGGAGGCGCGGTGCCTCTATTTGAATTTAGATTAACCATGCTCACTGATTCACGTAATTCACTAGCACTACACTCGCGTGAAACGTGTCGTATGAGGTCGGAGGTATGCGCGCCGACAACGTGGGTGCGGGCTCCTGCCCATGCACCTGGAGCTGCGCTCACCGGGGCCTCTCCCCCGGGAGAAGCTGCTAGCTTCAGGCTGCGAAGTATCCTCGCTCGAAGACATGCTACCACGATACCTACCACCACCAGAACGGCAAGTATGCCATAAGTTATAGAATACTGGTGGATGTCGTGAATGCTGAGGTCAGACGTTGTGGACTGCTGCTTCAACTGGGTTATCTCGTCCATTACCTGACGATAAGCTTGCTGGTGGTCTTCGGTAGTAAAAGTATAACTAGCTGTAGGTGTCTTAATGACGCTATTAAGAATAGATACCTCTGGGGCTTCGATAGAAGGAAGGATATTTACCTTTCGTAAGAAGTTGTTGTGTGAGAATATAGTAAATGAATCGCCTTTAAGTGTGCATCCTTGACCTATATCAATAAGTCCGTTGCCCGATAAAGTGTTCATAGTAACATCAGCTGTGCAAAAAGTGCGAATGTTGCATTCATTACAACATGAGTACATCCAAGAGTTCTGTCGGTGTAACTTGACCCATTTGTTTACACACGGCGATTGTTCGTAGGTACAGGTTGATGTGGTTTTGCCTGTATTTATTAAAGTAATGTTACATATGTTTTTCTTGAGATCGAAATCATAAATAGGATTATCTGAGATGCATAGTATTTTTTCTTCTGATGCATGAAGGCAAGCTTGTAGATCATAGTCCGTTAAGAAGATGATAGCGTCTTTGCGTAAATTAAATGCTATATAAGGGTAGGTAGGTACGGTAAGGTAAGATATTCCATCTTTATTCTGGGGTATGCTAATTATTTTATCGAGCTCATAAATTTCGTTGCTGACTAGTGGTACTTTAATTTCGATGATAAGATAATTTTTATGAACCTTTGCGTGTACTTTGAGTAGCTTGTACAAATCTCGTATGCTTCCCGTCTCCAAGGGTACTTTTAGATCACCCTGTAGCTGTGCGGATATAAAGTTGATTTGTTCTTCTAATTGCTCGTAGGTTATTAAATGTGCATCGATGTGTCCGTGACTGATATCGGTCACGGTAGCTATGAGTGAACTTTGCATACGTCTCAGGCTGTCGAGGATGATGCTAGCTGATAACGCCGATGACGTAATGTAGAGTTCATTGTTGGCGTCAGACCGCATTTGTTTTAAATCAGTTGACACGCTGCGAAGATGTTCATTGATTGCAGAAAATTGCTTATTCATAATTTGCTCGTTGCGTTGTATAATGTTGTACTCGGCTTCGATAACTACAGTTTGATTTTTGATGAGTTTCTTTAGATGATTTTCGTTGTAAGCAATTTTTTCAATGTCCTTTGCATATTGCTGCGCAAAGTTATCGTCTAATGTGCCAAATAGATAGTTTGCTAAGCTTCCGACTCCATTAACCAAACCTCTTTTCTGTCGTTTGCTGGGGTTCTGTAGAATTTTATTGTAGTGCTCGATTTCGCTTAATCCATGGGTTAGCTGATTAGTAATTTGCTGATATTGAGAATTGCCTTTCATAGTCATTCCTCTGAGATGTTTTACGTAAGTCTCCATATCAGTGATTGCTTGCCAGTAGCCAGTTAAGTTGTAGTACACAACTAGCCTCCACTCATCCCGTATGTGCTGAAGATTGGATATTTTGTCGAAATAAAGTGTTTTGGAATCGTTCAGAGCTGTAGTACTGATATGTGAGACGTTTTGCTGAGTAGTAGGAGATATCAACATAGTGATAAGTAAGAGAGCTAAAGTAAAAAAGTTTTTAAAAGTTTTACGCTTATTTCCACGTGCACCTCTAATCGAGCTTGCAGGTGGAGTAGTTTGTTGGTCAGTATGCTTAGCTGAAGTTGAGTCATCATCTTGTGCAGCTTCAATAGGTAGTAGTATAAGCTTTGTTACGGGTCGCTTAAGGATTTTATTTTCTGTCTTAATAGACACAACCCTAACGTATCCGTCACTTCCAGGGTGAAGGTCTATTACTCTGCCGAGTGCCCACTTTCCTGGAGGTAAGTTGTCATCCTTGATGAGTACGATGTTGTTGATGCTCAAGTTTGTAGTAGGTGTTCTCCACTTGGAACGAGCTTGAAGATGCTGGAGATAATCCGATGACCAAAGCTTCCAAAAGTGCTTGTTCATAGTTTGTACTAGTTGCCAACGAGTTGATAGTTTGACATCATCTGGATCGGTCTGAGGTCTTGATAGTAAAGAGTCTCCTATAATGAAGTGTCCTGGGGTTAAGTAGCTATCCTCAGTATTCTCCGTTAAAGGAAACAAAGGGCGGGAGTTCATACATGCCTCGATCTGATGAAGCAACGTAGTAAACTCCTCGTAAGTAAGCTTTTGTTCACCTAAGACTCGTTTCAGATGTCGTTTGAAGCTTTTTACGGCGGCTTCCCATAAGCCTCCCGCACTTGGCCACGCTGGTGCATTAAATGACCACTCGATGTTCATCTCACTGACCTTGCTGAACAAATCCTGATTAATCGTATTTAAGATTTGTTTGTATTCTATGTCTAATGCTCTCTTTGATCCGATGAAGTTCGTGCCGTTGTCACTATACATTCGACGAGGCGTCCCTCTTCGTGCACAGAAACGGCGAAAAGCTGCTAAGAAAGCTGGAGTGCTAAGATCGGACACCAATTCTAGGTGAACGGCCTTTGTAGATAGGCAAACGAACACGGCCACGTAGCCTTTGTTGGTCTTCACTCCTCTACCCTTGCTCGCTTTAAGCTCCACATGTCCAGTAAAATCCACGCCAGTGTGCGTGAAGGGGCGAGAAGGGGTGACCCTAGCACGTGGTAGATCGGCCATGACTTGATGCTGTTTTTCCGAGCTGAAGCGGCGGCACGTGACACATAATCTAAGCTGTGTTTTAACAGTCCTCATGCCGCTGAGAATCCAATATTTCTCTCGGATATACGAGAGAGTAAGTCGCGGGCCACCGTGCAAAGTAGTTATGTGAGCTTGGTTGATAATCAAATCAGTAAATCGACAGTGGCTGGGCAAAATTATTGGATGCTTAGCTGAGCTGCTTACTACGGAATGTCCAAGGCGTCCGCCTACTCTTAATATCTCATTATCATCCAGATAGAGACAGAGATTAGCTAGCTTGCTGTTAGGTCGAACTTGACTTTTCATCTTAATGCTTTGTAAATCCGCTTCAAATTCCGTAGCTTGTACTTGCTTGATAATTAGTTCGTAAGCTTTATTTATTTCCTTAGATGACAAAACAGTGGCACGCTCCATATGTTTATGACGTAACACTGTTGTGAAACGCAACACCCATGCAAGTACCTTTGCGGCGCGCGTGATCGAGCTATTGTCTTTTAATAATTTATTTATAAAAGATATGCTTGCTTGCTGTAAAGCTGTGTTTACACTAACCTTTTTTGTTTCAATGGTTGGTGGCTCATACGTTTTGCTTTTGATGTTGCTAGGACTAAAACTGGCTAACCATTCCGGGCCGTTCCACCAAAGCGGGTTATTCTTAAGTTTAGCTAATGTTAATCCTCTGGTGGCGCAGTCAGCGGCGTTGTCCTCGGAGCGCACGTGGTTCCAATTTGAAGCTGGTATGATGTCCGTTATCTGCTGTACTCGATTCGCGACGAACTGTTTCCAACGAGATAAATCTCCATAGAGCCAACCTAGAACTACTGTAGAGTCGGTCCACGCGTAGACATCAAATTCGCTATTTTTAAATGCTTTCTTTATAACAAGCATAAGCTGAGATAGAAGTAAAGCTCCGCACAATTCTAAACGTGGCAATGAGACTTTCTTCTTTAATGGAGCTAGTTTAGTTTTCGCTGCGACGAGCCGTATTGTGCACTCACCTTTATCATTCTGCGCTACTAAGTAAATAACGCAGGCGTAAGCTTTTTCCGACGCGTCGCTATAGCCGTGTAATTGAAATGCCTTTTGTGTGTTACCTAAATATCTAGGGATGTCGAACTGACTTATTTGCTGAAGGTCATTTCTTATCTGAACCCATTCGCTTAACGTTTCTTCCGCGATAGGGTCGTCCCATCCTATACCTGAAGACCAAGTGTTCTGGAATAGGATTTTAGCTCTAATCGTTAGTGGCGAGAGCCAGCCTAACGGATCAAATAGCTTTGATATCTCAGATAGTAGCTGGCGTTTCGTGTTACATTTAGCGGCGTTCTCTGTTTTATTTGTAAACACGAATGAGTCAGACGAGGGCTTCCATCTCAACCCTAGCGTTTTTCGAGACTCATGACATTTGAATTCAAATGGCTGGTCGAGCTGATCTGTAGACAGATTATCTAATAGCTTTGGATCATTTGCAGTAAATTTTCTTAGATTCATCCCGGCTCCTTTAAGTATTTCAATAAGCTGTCGTTGTAGTTCTTTAGTAGCTTCTATAGTATTTTCACCGCTAAGTAGGTCGTCCATATAGAAATGGCTTTCTAATGCTAATGCTGCGAGAGGGAATTTTTTAGAATCATCCTTAGCTAGTTGACGAAGAGTGCGCATCGCTAAATATGGAGCTGCTTTGGTACCGTACGTAACCGTTGTGAGTAGATGTTCTTGAAGCGGCTCCTGGGGGCACTCTCTCCAGATGATACACTGCAGATGCTGATCTTCTGGTCTGATAAGAATCTGCCTAAACATTTTTTCAATATCAGCAGAAATCACGTATTTATACCTTCTCCAGTTCAACATTAGCGTTGGTAAGTCATGCTGCAAGTTTGGACCACATTCCATGACGTCATTGAGGCTAAGACCGGAACTCGTTTTTGCTGAAGCGTTGAATACTACACGCATGCTGGAAGTAGTAGACTCTGGCCTTAGAACTCCATGATGTGGCATAAGATATGTGACGTGGTCACTCTGAAGCGCTGGACGCATATGACCTAGTTCTTGGTACTCGTGGATGAATTGCTTATAGCTATTGGAGAAAGCTTCATTCTTCGCCATCTTGCTTTCTAGCTGTATAAATTGAGCTGTAGCTTTAGCTTTCGAAGAACCTAGCTTTTGTTCATAATTTTGCTTCATAGGTAGGGCCACTTCGTACCTACCATCTTCCAGGCGCTTTGTAGTACCTGCGTAATGCTCCTCGCAGTATTGCTCTTCTTTAGTTAGGTCAGAAGATGAGTTTGGCATTTCCTCCATCTCCCAATACTTAGCTATTTCATCCAAGTTATTCACGACGATGCTACAGTTGAAGGTTTTGACGTTCCCAGTTAAGATCCAGCCTAGTTTAGTTTGCTGCGCTATGGGTGTATTGTACGAACCTTTAACTAGACCACTCATGATAATTTCTGAGTAAACTGAGGCATCTAACAGCAAGTCGATAGGCTTTGACATGTTGTACTCAGGATCTGCGAGGTTCATGTGCTGGATATGAGGCCATTCTCGCTTCGAAAACGAAGAGTGGGGTAAATCTCCAATGACGCGTGGGATGATGCATGCTTCTGTAGCAAAGCCGTAGTCGTCGTAGATTGACTGACATTCAAGAGAAATAACTTGCTTACTTTGCTTATGTACTATACCTACGCCAGATACAGAAACGTTAAATTTCCGGCGTGGCAACCCTAATAGCTGGGCGGCGTTCTCAGATATTAGGTTGATCTGAGAGCCTTGATCAAGTAAAGCTCGAAGTGTGACATAATTTCCGTCAATCGCTTTAATTTTTATTAAAACTGTAGCTAATAAAACTTCTTCATCGTCAGCAGAAATGTGGTTAGCTGTGTGAGGCTTGTTGCTGAGCGGCTTAGTAGGCGAAGTTGTTGCTAAATGTGAATTTTGCTCAGAATTGGACGGTGACCTCGAGTGTAGTGACCCGACGTATGCGTCATGCATTTGTGTGTGGTGTTGACCATTGCATTCTTTGCACCTTTTAATTGAAAAACATTTATCATTTGGATGTTTAAATAAACAATTTTTACAAAGTTGAAGTTTTGCAATCGTCCTCAATTTTGCTTCCACTGACATGGTTAGGAATCGATGACATCGGTACAGCTCGTGTTCGTTGCTACATAGAGGGCACTTACACGTGGAAATAGAAGCGGTATGATACCTGGATGAATATCTGTAGTTGAAGCTTGGTTTTGTTTGATGCTGTGTAGCTGGCTTAGCTTGATTCAGTAGAGCTGGCTTAGCAGAAGTAGAATAATCTTTCTCTCGCTTCTGAGTAGGTTCGAGAGCTATGAACTTACTCTCGAGAAAGTTCATCATCTCATCTAGAGTAGGCAATTCTCTAGGAGACTTACGTGCTTCTTTATACGCGATGTAGGTTTCGCTATCGAGTTTTTTCCCTATTATATGCACAAGTAGCGGATCCCAACTCTCAGTATTCACTCCTAGGTTGTGTATGGCGTGTATACATTCCGTGGAGGTGTCGTAGAGGCGCTTGATCTCATACGACGTCTGCTTACTGATGCTGGGCTGATTAAGGAAGGTTTCGATGTGAGTGCTGAACAATACCTGAGGGTTGTTGTATCGGTGGGTCAATATCTCCCAAGCAATGTCGTAATTATCCGACGAGATATTCAGATGCTGGATAAGGCGTTCTGCTTCTCCCTTTACCTTTCCCTTGAGGTGCTGCATTTTTTGAGCTTTCGGCAGGAAGTTGTTATTGTGTATAGCTTCAGTAAATAAGTCATAAAATGTAGGCCAACTAGAATACTTCCCTGTAAAGGTGGGAATATCCAGAGTAGGTGTAGATTTTTCGATATGAGAGGTTGCAGATAGCTTTTGATTGAGCGCCTTTTTATTTTTCTTAAACAACGTCTCCTGATTGATGAAATCATCCTGGTAAACCTCATCCTCACCTTCTAGAATGTTGTCCAGTTCGAGATGAAGCTTATCGATGGCCTTCCATCTATCCTGGAGACTGCGCAGCTCGTCTTCTAGTTCCCACTTCTCGCTAATCTCACTCACATTGATGCTCGAAACTAGTCGCTTAAATGCTCTAAAGTTAGTCCTTTGTAAGGACAAAAGTTCATCAACTTTGTTGGTTGGACCAGTCTCGGTATTAGTACCTGTACCTGTACCTGACCCTGAAGGTTTCTCCAACTTAGAAGACTTATGAGCTAGTAATTTCTCACGTAATTCACGATAATACTCACTCGTACGATCGTAAATCGATTCTTGGAAATACCTTTGAGATTTATTCGGCAACTTGACAAGAGTATTGTTATTAAAATCGAACTCTCCCCAGAGTCTATCTAAAGCGTCTAACCTTTTCTGAAGATAGTCCGAGGACTTTCGATGAGCTGGATCCTTGTCGAAGTTGACGCCGATGCGCTGAATCTCAGTGACGACCTCCGCTTGGCGGTTGAAGATTTCTTCATAGTTCGTCATGGTAGCTAGTTAAGCAAGTAAAATATGAACGATCTTACTTGCTGCTGCTGGATTCTAGGTATGCTGCTGCTGTAGGCACGTCTCCCGACTCACGCCAGGAAGAGGTGAAGCTGCTGAGCGAGTCTCCTGACCCACACGACTTGAGCTGAAGCTGCTGAGTGCGTCTCCTGACCCACGAGAGTTGAGCTGAAGCTGCTCAGTGAGTCTCCTGACCCACGAGAGTTGAGTTGAAGCTGCTCAGTGAGTCTCCTGACTCACGAGGGTTGAGCTGAAGCTGGTGAGTGAGTCTCCTGACCCACGGTAGAAGAGCTGATGCTGTTGAGTGAGTCTCCTGACTCACTAGGACGTCACGTAATCGCACAGATATACGCGGACGCAAAAAAAGTTAGCTAAAACCCGGTAGATAGCTCACGGGTATGTGACACGTGAACCGATTTCGTCACAGTACACTGGGTCAATGTCCGCGGAACCGAAGGAATAAACACTCCCGTAAGATCCCGCTTGTACGATAGCTCGAAGGACCAAAATGTTGGGGTTAACCAACAGTAAGTAGAGCTGAGCTGAAGTTAGAGCTAAGGGTAGCTAGCTAGGGGGTGAGTCCGAGGACAGTAAAAATAACCGAACACGATGAGTACTTGTTTCAGACTGATTTTATTGTTTCACGTTATTGTAAATTGCCGCGCAGTGCAATGTCAGCTAATTTAGCGTTCAAAACTGTAACCTAGATTAAGTACATGCGTTGGCTTGTACAAATATGAAGTACGTATCTAGAATACCCATCAAGAATAATCCTTATTAATACATACTCTTTGTTCGGACAGAATACAAATGAACCTGGGTTGGCAACACTGCCTACAATAACATAGCCTAAAATGTTGTCCGTATTTTAATATATATTTTTATTAGTTTTCCTAGATAAATTACGATTAGAAGCAGTTAAATCTCATAAACAATACTCAAATCTTAAGTGACAGTGTTTTCCTCAAGTTTCTCGCAAGAATGGAAAAGTAATAAACACAGAAACCCAGCGAAACTGAGACACAAAAAAACAAACAATTTTACGTGAAGTTCCCGAAGTATGAGTGTGCAATTATGTGAATAGTGAACGAAACAAACTCCCAATAGCCTTACAACAAGAAAACTAAGGAATTTGATGAAAGATTAGATTTACCAACGCACAAATTGTCATAACGCACGCGTACGTGTCATTGACCCTGAAATCTGAAACAAAATTGGATTTCTTGTAACTGATCGAAAATCTCAAATAGCGATCAGCAAGTTATAGTCCGGCATGATCACCATCGGTTATGTAGTTGGCTGAACGCCTTGCCTTCTACTGGAAATACTTTTTGCACTTATTTTTTGTTTTGGACTGATTGGTTCATAATTGCCAAAAATTCTAAACAAACTTTGAATAAATAGAAGAATACACAATAAAAAGAATTTTTACCACAATGGCGACATTAAAGTGTGCTGGATGCTTACAAATCATCCCTGACCGACAACATTTAACATGTGTTGTATGCAATGATAATTATGACATACAATGTGCAAACATATCCTTCACACGTTATTACAACACCATGGATAGATCGAACTGGGAGTGCCAACAATGCTTCTGCAAAAGACAAAAACAGAGAAACTTAGACACTCCCATTCTACCAATTTCTTCAAGACCTCAACGACAAACTTTTCCTTCAAGAAAAATGGCAGAAGCTACAATGAGCCAAAAAGAAACTCAAAATTGTAGCCTGACTTCAAGAAGACCACGAAGGCAAAAAAAACCAGCACCGCATCATGACCCTGACACATCATCAGATGAAGACATAAACAACCTTGGTGATACCCCTGGAGTGAAAAATATGAGCAGTCCCCTACAGAAACCTACACCAGAAAAACCTTCGTACCAAAATATGATAACACTAAACCAAATAGAGGAACTTCTCGACAAAAAGTTTGAAATAATCAAAATGTCCATACTCAACGAAGTAAAATTGACAATAATCTCGGCAACCTCGAGTCAAATACTGAACCTTAGAGAAGAAGTATTCGAAAAAACCAATACTCTATCGGCAGAACAAGAAATTCTAATAAAAAAATTAGAAGAAACCAACAAAGCTGTTGCTGAACTACAAAAAGAAAATCAGAAGTTACAAAAAGAAATAAGAGATATTCAAACACTAGGGATGACCAATAACCAACCGGAAAAACAGCAACAGAAATATATTGCAGAGACTGAAACATCCAAAAAATTTGTCCTTTATGGTTTAGAAGAAAATACAAGAGAAAATGAATACGAACTACATGACAGAGTAGTATATATTTTCCAAGATATACTCAATGTCAACTTATCCGGTCACATAGAGGATATGAACAGATTGGGAAAATGGGGGAAAAAAAGACCCCTTGTCATCGAGTTGCTTAGCAAAAACATGACCAAATATATCCTACAAAATCGGCGCTACTTTAAAAACACAGGTATATCAATCTCGGATTACCTGGGACCAGAGGCACAACAGGACAGGAAAATACTAATAGAAAAACTAGTAGAAGCTCGACAAAATGGACAACGAGCAAACATCATAGATAATAAACTGATAATAGATGGAAAGGAGTTCACACAGGCAAACAAGACTGAGAACAATACATCTATGAAACATCCTCAGGAAATGAATGGAACGAAAGCACTGCATGAAAGCAGGCACCATGTAAATATAAACCGAAATAACACCTACAAAAAAACAAAACTCAACCAGACACATCGATTATCCGATGAGTTTTTTCGAGAATAAAATCAACATTCTTTTCCAAAACATGCGAAGTCTATGCAACAAAAGACACCTATTAGAAGCAGCTACAGAAAATGATAAGAATATCCAGGTATTATGTATTTCAGAGACGTGGGTAACGTCTACAAAAATAGACTTACTCCAATTAGAAGGATACAAACTGGCAACATACTTTACCAGATCAAACTTTGAAGGCGGAGGAGTATGTATATTTCTTAAGGATGTAATAGATTTTATAGAACTAAAAGAAATTGCTAAATTTAGTATCGAATTTCTCATAGAAATATGTGCCATTGAAATACCAAAGTTAGAAATAATAATCATTGATTTATATTGGCCCGACAGGAAAAGGTTGCCAAATTTGTTTTACGAAACACTTACAAACCTCTTGAAATTCTTGCAACAAAAATATAAGAAAAAAGAAATTATAATTGGAGGCGATTTTAATGTAGATGCTCTAGATCAAACAATTTCCTCCCCCCTTCTAAATTTGATGAATAGTTTCAATTTCCATCAACATGTTAAAGAACCAACACGAATAAAGCTATCAAAAAAAACTAACACAATAAAATACTCCTGCATTGATCTCGTATTTACAAACTTCAAAAATAAAGGATTTGCTACAAACGTAAAAGAATACGGTTTCTGTGACCATAAAGGCGTACTTATAAACATTCCAATAAAAAAAGTGGATACACGTGAATACTGGTTCGAAGAAAAAAGAACATTCAATGATAAAAATATTCAATCATTTATAGCTGAACTAAGAAACATTGATTTTTCAAAAATATTAAACAATGATAGCGACGTAAATACAAACTATAATTCATTCAGCGAAACAATCATACAATTACTTAATATACACATACCCAGAACATTAATAAAAATAAAAACTAAACACAAAAAACCATGGTTAACGACTGGTATAAAGAAGTCTTGTAAGCACAAAAGATCCTTGAAAATCGTTGCATCACACTTTGATAACCCCATTCTTAATGAAAATTATAAACAATACGAGAAAACTCTAAGAAAAACCGTTATGACTTCCAAAAAATTACAAACTATCAAAAAAATCCAAAAATCTGATAATATTGTTAAAACAATGTGGAACATAGTAAAGAAACAAACAAATAAGCTACCACTAAAAAACAAACAAAATATAAAATTAAAAATAAATAATAAGATATCACAGGATCCAGTATTAGTTGCAAATACCTTCAACGACTTTTTTGCATCAGTGGGTAACCATGTAGCCTCTACAGTCCCTATTGGTCGACCAGTCATTTCTCCAGCAGAACAATCAATGTACATACAACCTGTTACTGTCAAAGAAGTCACAAAATCAATACAAAACCTCAAAAATAAACGAAGCTGTGGATACGATGAAATTCCTCCAATGCTCTTAAAAAAATGTGCTAAAGAAATAGCAGCACCCTTGACATATCTAATAAACCAATCTTTTGTAGAAGGTACCGTCCCAGATTTATTAAAAATATCAATAGTCAAACCTCTACACAAAAAAGAAGACAAAACAGACTGCAATAACTATCGACCTATAGCACTGCTACCTACTTTTTCGAAGATATATGAAAGCGCGATGTCAAGCCGTTTATACTCTTATTGCGAAAAATTCCAGATATTCAGCGACAGCCAAAATGGATTTAGAAAAAAACGATCCACATCCCTAGCTGTTTATAAATACATGCATGATATATTAAATGTAATTAACAATAAAGAACACGCTATTGGTATACTATTGGATATGAGCAAGGCTTACGATAGAGTGACATACGAAATATTACTTACGAAACTTCACGGTATAGGAGTTAGAGGCTTAGTTCACGAATGGTTTAAATCATATCTTAAAAACAGGAGTCAATACGTTGAAATAGAACACTTTAATAACATAACAGGACATATAACAAAAGTAAAATCAAACAAAATCGACATCACAAATTCTATTCCCCAGGGTAGCGTTCTAGGCTGTATACTATTTATTATATACATAAACGACTTGCCAAAAAATATTAGTAACTCATGTACTCTTTTCGCAGATGATATATCAGTAGTTATCCCTACAAAATCTATCATAAACTTGAATAAAATATTAGACACTACCTTAACAGACATAAAAAGTTGGCTAGACGAACACAACCTTCAACTAAATTTCAAAAAAACCAAATTAATGCAGTTCTATCCATACCAAAAAAAACCACTAAATATAAATTACTCATTTCAAAATAACCCACTAGAAACCGTGAACACTTATCCTCTTTTAGGTATGGAAATAGACTCTAATATAAACTGGAAAACACACATCAAAAAAATAACATCTAAACTCTCAAGATTTACTTATGCTTTATACGAACTAAAAAAATTAACAGATGAAAAAACAGCAACCTGTGCATACTATGCTTATGCACACGCTTGGCTCCAATATGGTATTATTCTTTGGGGCAATAGTTCAGATGTCCACAAGCTTTTTATTTTACAAAAAAGATGCTTACGCATAATATATAATCTAGATACAATGGAAAGCTGCAGACCATATTTTAAAAACAAAAAAATTCTAACAATACATAGTTTATATATCCTAGAAGTAGGAACATTTGTAAAAAAACATATAGACCTTTTTAAAATTTACACCCGCCCCCAAAATCTACGACAAAAAAATAAATTAGACTTTCCTTTTTCGAAACTTCAGATGATTCACAACGCTCCTTATGCAATGTCTACTAAAATATTCAATCAAATTCCCCAAGAAATTCAAAAACATAATCTCCCAAAATTCAAATCCATTCTAAAAAAATATTTAATAGAAAATAGCTTCTATTCTTTGGAAGAATTCCTTTCTAAATAATTTACTAGGTATTTTATAAAAATAAAATACCTAAAAATAAATACTTAGCTATAAAGTAGTACTTAGGTTATCTAATTCTAATAAATGTAGGTATATCTAATTGTTTTTATTTTTTAAGATTTTAATAGAAGATCTCATAATTTTAAGAAATGTTTGTTACACAAACACAATTTTTATATTTAAAATTTTGCGATGTCCTTGCAGCCGGCGTAGCATGGGGATTGTCTAGGTACCGGAGAATAGAAAGAAATGACAGTAATGACATTAGAGTGTGTTTTTAAGTAGTAGAATAGAAACTCGCGAGCATGGCGTTCCCTAGAAAGAATCTAAAGAATTGTTTCTAATCTTCCTATAAAAAGGCCATCTTTTGCGAGCATGGGGAATAGTTTCTTTCTATTTTTGACATTTAGGATTAGAGTTTTGAGATCTACAATCTTCTCAAATAGTCTACGCCTCCAGTGACCTAGAAAGGTGATTTACATTACTAAAAAAGCCCCAAAAAAATGTTTTGGCTTAGTTTTCATCATCATTTGAAGAATATAAATGATAGGTATCTTCAGAAAACTAACGTTCGTGAGCCAGAGAGCATTTCCAAGCCAGACAAAGAATTGTGAATGAGAAACAACTAAGTGAACCGGAAAGCGGTGGAATACATTTTGTGCCATGAAATAAGGATTCTGCACCTCTCAGGATCTTCCAGCCCAGTTCGAAGTACCTACATAAAGGATAAATAAATAATGCTGGACATTTCACACAGCATCATCTAGCCCCAAACTAAGCAAAGCTTGTACCTACTATGGGAACCAGATAACTGCACTACTTATATACTTTTTGTTTGTAAATACATACATAATGTACAAAGAAACACCCAGACCCGAGAAATATTTGCAGATCATACAAACATTTATCACGCTGAATACTTGCCTACATAGAACTTGTCACCTATTATGTGGTTTAACTTGTACCTACCTAATATCTGTCTACTAGTAGGTTGGTGAAGTAATGTTCATTTTAATATCCACCTAACCTTGATTATTTAGGTTTATTATGCAGGTTTTGTGTTGATTAAAACTTTTTGCTGGAGAGGTTAGGTTAGTTTTAGTATACCTAGGTACCTACATCTATTATAATTAAGGCTTTGGTGTTTGGCTGACATAGCAACCTATAGCCTAACTCCATAAGTCCTGGAAACATGAACGTATGTTGGTATGACGTGACCGAAGTTACGGGCGTTTATTTTATTAATACAAACAGTAAAAATAGCACGTTTTTATTTATTATTATTACATACATAGGAAATTATTATTATTCTTATTTCTTCTCGGAACAGACCACCAGCCCATTGCTTAGTCAGATGACAAAGCGTAGAATTGATCAACAATGTAAAAGGGTGGCATGGAACCGAGCGAGAGGAGACTTACACCCAGCAGCTGTGGGCATTATCAGGTTGAATGATGATTGTTTGTTTATGTTCTAGAAACTCCATCTTATCTGTGATCTTCCCAATCTGTAACAAAATGATAATAATAATTAGTATTTTTTTTATTTTTAGGGGATTATAGATATTATGCACTGGAGATATGGTTAGTACGTGGATCAGATTACAAAAATTCTGTCCCTGGCACACCGGCGGAGACTACACACAGTAGCATTGTTGCTAAATGTTGTGCGACCCAATGGCTACATAGGGAACCTATTTTTCTTAGTTTGAAATATTACATTGTACTTGTTTATTTACCTTATTAAAAATTCAAGATTTTATGAACTGTCTGAATGGTCTCTTATTCACTTGATACCTTCTAAATTTCTTCTTTTGATTGATTTCCTGAAACATAAAGAAATAATATAATGTAGGCCTTTACATCTTAGTACTTATAAAATTGTACCACCTAGTGGTAATACAATGCCCCATCCGGGCTTTTATTTGGTAAATAAATAAATTAAGACCTCTATGTAAGAACATGAAACAATTAACGATTTTCACTTGATTTATACTGCATCAGAAGGCCAAGGTAGTACCCCGATGAGTGTAGGCATAGGTGCTTACACTCATCGGTACTGTAATAGTGCCTGGGTGGGACATTGTTTGAGATGGATCCGTCTTGCCCAGCACATAAAACATCCTTTGATAAATCTGCTTTTATCCACAGGAAACATAACGTCAATACGTGTGGAGCTGAGTACAGCTCCGGGTTTCCTCACGATGTTTCCATTACCGTCAAGAGCTCGTATAATGTTAAGATAACATATTAGTTTTATGAAACGCAAAATCCATTGATAAAACAACCGGGATTCGATTGATAGGTTAAAATTTAGACAAGACTTACCTATAAAATCTATAGATAGTCAGCTGCTAGACAATATTTGCTTTTAGCAGCATGAAAAACAAGTCCTTAAATGTAGATATTTAGTTTTCAAGACATTTTTAGCGGATTTTCACATTTTGCAGCTTTGTTTACATTATTTTGAAAGAAACATGAAAATGACAAAAATAATGTCAAAATTTCGTTCCGTTCTACGTTTATTTTTCCGATTACTTACTATTTAGTAACTAATCGAACCACTCGATTAAATGTATTACGTAAAATGGAACGTTGCTCGGATGAAAAGAATGAACGTAAAAATCCATCACTAATGGGTCCTCCGTTCAACCTCCGTTGCTATGGAAAGGAGTTGTCTAGCCGAGATCCTAGACTCCCTCATTCGCCATGCTCGGAGAGTATCCGAGATCGTAGATTAGAATCAACTGAAGAATTAGCTTTTTTACTTTCCAGGGTAGAATAGAAATCAATCGCCATAGTACGCAGGCTGGACTCATGTGTTAGCTATTAAGTACACCTATGCCTAAGACCTTGTACACACACATGTAAGCAATAAATACTTTGACTTTGACTTTGACTTACACATTTCACAGGTATTTTATGTAAATATTTACTGCATTGTTCATCATCACTATTTGGCCATTTTTTGTATGAAAATGGTAAAAGAATTATTAGAATCATAAATAATAGGTGTCTCTTCAAACGTATCATGAAATTACATTGCTTAAAGAAGAATTTAGTAGTTTTTTATGTAAAATTGTAAAATGATTGTTTACGCTAGGGCTTGACACAGTGCTGACGTCATAATGTATCGATGAAATCTTCGAGTCAATATCAGTAAATAATAATACCTAACAAAGTATATTTCATGTTTTATTTTTCAGATTAAATTGAAAACAAGATGGGCTTGTTCATACGTACCTACTCTCAGGAACCTAATTATAGGAATGGAACCAAAATACCTAGAGAATTTTCTTATTGGAGATCAAAAAGCCTTCTAGATCATAATATCATTGTACACAATCTTTTTTCAGTGGTGTTTAGTGTAGTTATTATAATAAACGTAATAGGTACCCACTGTCTACTTATTTAATTGTCCTACATAAAATTTCGCTAGTAAAAGTATCGATAAAATTTTATATTCAAGAGTCTTGACAACACTATAAACGAACACTGACATTTCAATTTTTATTAAGCCGTTCACCTGTCACTGTTCGTCTATACATTCAAAGTCTATGGTTTTAATAGTGCATAACAAGGAGTAGTTTTGGCCGAAATTCGGTACCTACCTAGTTAGATAGTTTCTCGAGTAAACGCACGTCAAGTCTTGTTGACGCGGCATGAATATTTTAATCATCTCCTGGAAGCTTAACATTATTCTGAGCGACTCAAAGGAAAGAAATATTTACTAAAATGTATCTACCATAAGCAACCGTACCTAACAAAATTTTAACCATACCCTTTCGATTGCGCATTTGCTCAGTTGGTAAAGCATCACTCTGCCTTCGATGTTTTATTTTATTCAAGCAGTTCCGTTAATATTATTATGTTATTGTATAGTTACTTTCGAATATTCGGCATTTAAACCGAATTTAGGCCGAATGCCGCATTTCGGTTCTAGTCAGCGCGCATCGACCCATCCCTAGTAATGATAATATCAAAGAGGTACCATGCTAAATCTATAATCTAACCTGAGGATCTAATAAACTAAACGTCAAAATTAAAGTCGGTCGGTGCGGGTCCCGAACGACCCGAAATACGATGCAGTTGGGAGTACCAAATGGCCAAAAATCGGCCGATACTGTCGGATTTGTACTTTCATGGTAAGGGCTCTTCGGCTCGATGGTACAGAGCGCGCGACGAAGGAAGACACCCATTTTGATGTGTTCAAGCCCCAACTCCACGGACGGCTCGGCTCGCGTAGGATCGTGCTACCCCGCGTCGTTTAAACGCACCGAAGTAAACCGCGACCACAGAATAAATATCAGTTGGTAAAGAACGTAACGTGCGGAATTCAATGAAATAGGTACCTACCTACCTAGCCTGGGTGGACTGTACGTTGTGCAGTTGCTCCAGAGGCGATTGAGCGCTCGTGGTCATGATTGCTTAATCGATAGATCGTCGAAGTTAAGCAACGTTCGAAACAATCTGCAAGTGGATAGGTGACCGCCAGTGGCATTTTCATCACGTTAAATTGTCGGTCCCGCCTGTTTCAGTCGTTAAGCCATGACGGACGCCATAAGGCGGCCTAAAAACTCCGTGAGCAGAGTTGGCCACTGACTCACCCGAACTTACTAATAGGCGGAACTAGTAAATAAAACGAGACAATACGAATCAGATAATTTTATACTACATTAAGAACTCAGGAATTTCGACTTCTTCCTGTGTAAGTCTAAGCACTAGGCAGTGTGAGTTCTCATGTGTACAGTCAGATTAGACTTTTCAGTAAAACTCTTATCACATACATCACATACATATGGCCGTTCTCCAGTGTGAGTTCTCATGTGAGTTGTCAAGTGACAACTTTGAGAAAAACTCTTATCACATACATCGCAGGCATATGGCCTGTCTCCAGTGTGAGTTCTTGTGTGTGTAGTCAAAGTAGACTTTCGAGAAAAACTCTTATCACATACATCGCAGGCATATGGCCTGTCTCCTGTGTGATTTATCATGTGTGTAGTCAAGTTAGCCTTTAACATAAAACTCTTATCACATACATCGCAGGCATATGGCCTGTCTCCAGTGTGAGTTCTTGTGTGTGTAGTCAAAGTATACTTTCGAGAAAAACTCTTATCACATACATCACAGGCATATGGCCTGTCTCCTGTGTGATTTCTCATGTGTGTAGTCAAGTTAGCCTTTAACATAAAACTCTTATCACATACATCGCACAACTCCTGAAGATGTTGATAATGCTACTATGCAACTAACTAACACAATACAGAGAGCTTGTTGGAAAAGTACCCCTCAGAAAACTGAACAAGAAGTGAGGCAAAAAAATGTGCCTTGGGAAATAAGAAATAAGATACTAGAAAAAAGGAGACTGCGTCGTGTTTGGCACACCAGTAGATGTCCCACTGACAAAACAGCTCTAAATAAAGCCGCATTGGAACTTAAAAGTCTGATACACAACGCTGATGAAGTAAACACACAGAACATCCTAGAATCACTAACTGCCACCAAGGTATCAAACTACTCACTATGGAAAGCGATGAAAAATAATGCCAATAAACCGCAAAAAGTAAGTGCACCAATAAAACTCCCCAATGGTCAGTGGGCCAGATCAAGCCAGGAGAGAGCTGAAGCATTTGCAGACCATCTGAAGACAGTGTTTACGCCAAACGAAGCTGATCCCAGTACTCCGCCCGCAGACATTGTGGGTACGTTAAGCCAGGACCTTCAACTGGACCTACCAATTAAGCCAGTAACTCCGAAGGAAATAGAACTTGAGATAAAAGGCTTGGATAATAAAAAGGCACCAGGTTTTGACCTAATCACCAAAGAAGTTTTACAACAACTCCCAAAGAAAAGCATTGTATACTTAACTACACTGTTTAATGGGATACTCCGAGTGCAACACTACCCATCTCTATGGAAAGTATCTCAGATAATAATGGTGTACAAAGAGGGCAAACCAGCCAATGAAGCCAGCTCATACCGACCAATAAGCCTTTTGCCGGTGCTATCTAAATTATTTGAAAGAATACTACTGAAAAGAATTTCTCCAATCTTGACAGATAGAAAGGTTATCCCTGAACATCAATTTGGGTTTCGTCAAAAACATGGAACAACAGAACAAGTCCACAGAGTCTATCATACTATTCGAAGTGCTCTGGAAAACAGGGAATACTGCTCTTCTGCCTTCCTTGACATCCAGCAAGCGTTTGACAAGGTCTGGCTTGAAGGCCTCATGTACAAGATAAAGTCATTTCTGCCACACACTTTTTACACACTACTCAAATCCTACCTTCAAGACCGTATATTCCAAATCAAAGATGGGGAGGAGACATCTGGCTTCTACAATATAACTGCAGGTGTTCCACAGGGCTCAGTCCTAGGACCTGTCCTCTATACCATTTTTACAGCGGATCTACCCATAACACAGAATGTCACCATAGCCACCTATGCTGATGACACAGCAATTCTTGCTAATAGCAGTAACGCGATTGAGGCATCAAACCTACTGCAGAAGAGCCTTAATAAGGTGGATGTTTGGTTGAAAACATGGAGGATTAGAGCGAGTGCCACAAAGTCAGTCCATGTAACCTTTTCACTAAAAAGAGGTGACTGTCCACCCGTCAATCTGGGAAGCGACCCACTCCCACACAGTGATTCTGTTAGATACCTAGGTATGCACCTAGATCGCCGCCTAACGTGGAAGAAACACCTCCAATCTAAAAGGGACCAACTCAGTCTAAAATACAGAGGACTCTACTGGCTACTTGGGAGAAACGCAAAGCTGTCAGTAGACAATAAGCTACTTATCTACAAAACTGTACTGAAGCCGATATGGACTTATGGCATCCAACTATGGGGTTCAGCTTGCACCTCTAATGTCAACATCATTCAGCGCTTCCAAAATAGCCTCCTAAAAAATATCTCCAATGCACCCTGGTTCATAAAGAATACGGAACTGCATGACATACTTAAAGTCAACACAGTAGGTGAAGAGATCAGAACCACTGCTCAAACCTATCAGGAAAAACTAAAATGCCATCCTAACCAACTAGCACAGCAACTCACAAACCCTACCTACAAGAGACGACTTAAAAGAAAAGATGTCATGCAGCTGAATGTGTGACTAAACCAATGAAGAGTGCCTACTGGAGAGGAAAACCAGGAGTGAACTCTGCCTGACATTACACCCGCAAACAATTTGCTCATAGTTGGAAAACTGATCGCAAATAAAACTTGGAAAAAAAAAAAAAAAAAAAACATACATCGCAGGTATATGGCCTGTCTCCAGTGTGAGTTCTCATGACGTGTGTAGTCAAAGTATACTTTCGAGAAAAACTCTTATCACATACATCACAGGCATATGGCCTGTCTCCTGTGTGATTTCTCATGTGTGTAGTCAAAGTATACTTTTCAGAAAAACTCTTATCACATACATCACAAGCATATGGCCTGTCTCCAGTGTGAGTTCTCGTGTGTCTAGTCAAAGTAGACTTTTCAGAAAAACTCTTATCACATACATCGCAGGCATATGGCCTGTCTCCTGTGTGATTTCTCATGTGTGTAGTCAAAGTATACTTTCGAGAAAAACTCTTATCACATACATCGCAGGCATATGGCCTGTCTCCTGTGTGATTTCTCATGTGTGTAGTCAAGTTAGCCTTTATCATAAAACTCTTATCACATACATCGCAGGTATATGGCCTGTCTCCAGTGTGAGTTCTCATGTGTGTAGTCAAGTTAGCCTTCGTCATAAAACTCTTATCACATACATCGCAGGTATATGGCCTGTCTCCAGTGTGAGTTCTCATGTGTATAGTCAAGTTAAAGTCTACTGGTGTTACTTCTGCCTCCTCCTCCTCCCATTCATCTTTTACAACAAATTCTTCCTCACCACTGTCAAAATCTTCTTTTACAACATATTCTTCTTCAGTGGTGACTAATTCTTCTCTGATATTAGAAGAATCAACACTATGTTTGATATCATTTAGAGCCATGATCTGCATACAGGATGCAGACAGGCTACTTCGTATTGTGGGGTTGAGCTTGAGGATATTTTCATGTGATGCCTGAAAATAAACATTATCATGATTGACTTGTAGTGGTAGGTGGGCCGAGCGTCTCCTACAGTCTTGCGGTATGTGAGCCTGTATGTGAAATGTAGACAAAGAAAATAAGGTTTAGTCCATGGTATAATGAAAGGATCTGGCTGGTGCAGTGTCTTGCTTCGAGAGCATCATACTTTAATAGGTTGGATTTTTGAGATGGGCCCTGGGGGCATGTACCTTAACTATTGTAGCTACAAGAAAACACTCTTAGGAGACCTTCCCTAACTTTTTGAGATATTTTGAGAGTTCAGGATGTTGCTGGGGCTTCCTTGCTTCTGCAGCACATGGACGATATTTGCTGAAGCGCGCGTAGACTGCTTCTACTCAATAATGCACAAGAGAGGCACGTCGCTGCTGCGGCGGACGCGGGGGAGCCGCAACAGCTTGCTGGCCACGCTTGCAAGGAGGCTTGACAACGCATATTATGTCAATAACTGCTGCAGATTGCATTTGTAACTATAATTCAATGTGACTTTATGCTGACTGACATTGTAATTTTAGTACTTAAAATAAATGAATTATTTTCTAAAACTTACAGTACTTAAGCATACAGTTTTCATCCAATGTATTGTAAGTAATTATTATAATATGAAATTTACCTCAATGCCTTTATCTAGCAAAACTTGGAGTGTCTTCTCAGAGCAGCGAGCCTTCTCGACGAACCTGTGGCATCTCTGCAACAGCGAGTGGCAGATGTAGCACACTGCCTGCGGCCCGCGGCCTGCGCTCAGCTGAAACACGCCGAACGGACAGCTCGGTAAGGCTGGACATGAGGCCCCGGGGCGTTTGGTGGAGCTCGAACAATTTCGGCTGGTTGATACATACCTCAGTATTCGTTAGTTTCTCATAGATTTCCAAGATGTGGTTTTCGAGGGCATACATTTTAACGTCACCCATTAGGCACACCCTGCACACAGATGACATACTTATCTACTTTGAATAAGTTCTATCTTTAAAACGAAATGAAATGATCGAAAAAAAGCCGTGCGTGTTGACTGTGTAGTGCAAAGAACAATAAGGGTCAATTCACACGTACCACAACCACACCACAACGACGCCATGTGGTCGGGCGTATATTTTGTATTGAAAATGAATTTACAATTTACACGTACCACATTTTGCCGTTGTTATCGACCACCTGTGTAATACAACCACATCGCGACGGCAACGCCACCACCGGCGGCGGCATCGCGGCCACATCGCCACGACATGACGTCATCAACATTCAACAGCATCCAATAAATGATGTACCCAATAAATTCTATTTCGACGAATACGCTGATGTCGTCGTCTTCTTCTTATTAATAAAAGCCATAACAAGGATAGCAACAACAATGTTTCCTCCATGACTACGTTCAGTCAAGCCGTGTTTCCTCTACGAAAGCCGGAGTATACTGCACATGACCACGTGGTTACCACATCGCAACGACAGCGACAACGCAACCACATCGACATTTTGTCGGTACCACAACGCAACTGCAAAAAGCCGCTGCGACACTATTCACACGTAACCACAGCTTGACCACATTTTGTCGCTGCCACGTGGTGTGGTTGTGGTACGTGTGAATTGACCCTTATACTCCTTCTTCTTCTTCTTTTATTTAATGGCTTTCTACACAATTAAGTATAATTCTGCCAATGTCAAGTTTTATAAATAGATTTATAGTCATGTCAGTCAGTCAAGTCATGTCGATGGTTTGAACTTTGAACAAAACATGGCGGCTTGTTTTCTTCAAAACTAACGGAAATTTTTCGTCAAATGAGAAATCGGCTTCAATACTCCCCCATTCCATTGTCGGAGGTAGTGTGTGACGACTGACGAAGTGACGGACGACTGGTCGCTCCGTTTTGTGTCGGTTTTTCGGACGCGAGGACGCGAGGCGAGGGCACCATCCACTAGAGATGTTGTATTAGCATGACTTTTCTGTAATCCTAATTGATATATCGGTTTACAGATAATAGGGTATCATACCTATTATATGGTATTAGTCAAATAATAGTGTACCGATTTAATATTCGTTACTCAAATGACGTCACGTTTGTTTGCATATATTACAAATAGCAATTTTGTGAACTTCTGATTCCACTGTAAAATTTGTCCAAACTTCACTTGTTCTCGACCGTTTCATTTTTAAAATCGTAAATGAAATCAATCAGTCTGATACCTGCGCTTTGTATCTCGTTACGTTATTGTGAAGAACTACTAAACTGTCTAATACTGCAATACAAAGGAATATCCACATAGCTAAACCAACCAAATTCGTTTATTCAGGGAATCCCCGAAAAATATTTGGTTGAAACGGTTTTCACTGCTTGCTTACTTTCAAACCAACACCGCAAAGTCCGCAAAGTTCCTATTAAACGCGAAGTGTACATCAATCAAATAATCATAAAGTTACATTTCGTCGTTGCAAATTTAATATCTCTCATGTGCAAAAAGTAACTTTCCGAGAAAATCAATAAAAACTACCTCCTGAAAAATTTTCGAAGACAACTTATGCTTTTCTGTCGCAATTATGTTGTTAAAAAATAATTAAAAACGTATAGTTAATAAATTGTTTTAATTACAATAACAGTTTTCAAGTTATAAGGCATTTTTTGCTTTTTTCTACACATAAGATATTTTACTTGCAAATATTTTTTCCACATAAGAGTTATTGATGGAATTTGGAGGAGAAGCAGCTACTATACGTAGTTAAATGGTTCACACAAATTAATAAATTTATCATTAGGTGTGTCGTATTTTATCAGAATGTTGAGCAAAAAGAAGATGCGACGTAGATTAGGATGTTGAGATGGGTTTGTGGTAAGTATAATGAGAATGAATAAAATAAAATATGAGTATCACATCAGGGGATGTTTAAACGCTACGGATAAACTGAGGAGCACAAGGGTATGGGCAGGTCATGAGGAGGTATGTAAGTCATGCATGCCACACGACGAGAAGCGAGTGTGAATGTGGATGGATAGGGTAGGCCTAAAGAAAGATAAATGGGATTTTATTAACGCAAGTGCGTGCAAATTGGTAAGCTCTGATATAACGGGTGGTAGAAGAAAATAAACGAGAGAGGGAGAAAGATAATGATTGATAAGTCACCTCAAGAAAACAGTAGGTATAGGTCAAAGAAACACAAAGGCCACCTACAGGTAATCATCTAAAAATGCCAACCTTGCACTGCTAGGTGCATAGATTAAATGAAATAGCATCACAAACGGGATGGCAGTCCTTCTCAATGACAACATCCAACAGAGGTAGGTATTTAAAGTTACTGTCTCTATTCGTGGGGGTACAAAAAATAAGAGCTGGGGCACCAATCCTCCACCAAGAGCAGCTGTGGTTCGCTGTGGTAGATCGAGACTATCTTTGAATCACTACATGCACCTACAGCATGCGGCAAACGTTCCATTCCAGCCCTCCAATTACTACCACGACCGAATCTCCTCCGTTCTTGCTAAGTCCCAAAGAATCAAAGTTGGATGACAGTACCGCATTGCTATCAAAGAAATCATATTGGATAGACTTTACATTACACCATCAGGATTTCCTAGGCAAGCCTGCATTCAAGATAACTACACTGTCACTGGATGCGTGGGTCTCTTCTTATTTTAACTGTCTTTGTGAGGAATGTTGTGTACATATTGTCTGCAGTACAGGGTGATGTGTATCTAGAGACTATTTATTCCAAATGCAGCAGGCTTGCCTAAGAAATATTAATGATGCGACCCCATTCACTATGAATGATGTTTTAATAGTTCCTAAGTGTTTATGATCCAGGCAAGAATAGAGGAGACTCAGTGATGGCAGATGGTTCAAGTTGCGGCACAACGATGCATGGCCAATCCTACCACAGCAAAGAACACTTTGCTGTGGTAGGATTGGCCATGCTTGGTAAAAGATTGCTGCGACAGCACCCACTTTTGCACCCTCGAAAATCATAGACAGTAACTTCAAAGACCCTCAAGAAGTTTAAAGTCTGACTAGGACAATCATCCGTTCTATGATGATATTTCATGTAATCCCGGCACCCTTGTCATCTCAAAACGCATTCCCATCGTACACACATTCGTACTTACACATCTCATTCATTTGTTTGCAGAACCACTTCTACATGTACGTTCCTAGGTACCTAAATCCATCCACATTCATACTCATCACTCATCCGCCAGCAACGACTCTCATCTCTCCCCATAACTTGCAACCCTCAACCCATCCGCACCTTTCAGACCATGCCTATTCATAACCTATCATAACCATGTCCTACTCCATGTGTCTATCATCAGTGATGATGGATGATGATGAACCCAGTGTCCATCATCATCAATAGTAGGACATGGTTATGCTCCTGAAGGAGTACCTCAATAATCATCGAACATTGGCTCCCTTTAGTGGACTTTTCATCAACCTTTTAACTGGCATGGGACCTATTTCCCTTTTTATTCGCCTATAACAACATCTTTAGGCAACTTATGGGATTAGACCGATATTGTAGTGCCTCGGCTATGTACATGGAGGCGCGAGTTGATACATTTAACGCCATTCAGAGGAATCGGGTTGCCAAATTCATGTCCAGGGTTGACAGGTGTAAAAACTCCATTATCTCGAGTCTGGCCGATAGGGTCTTATTGACCAATATGTATAGACGATGGATTCAAATTGCATCCTGATAGGTAGGTACAGTGGATACCTGACTGTGTTTTATTTTATTTTATTTTTACAATTGTGTTTTTTTTTCTTCTCTCTCTTATAATTTGTATTTGTGCTCTGTAAACTTATGGATCTTGTGTCTGAATAAAGAATTATATTATTATTATTATTATTATAATAAAGAAAACATTTAAAAATATTATACTATTAACATCTCACTCCTATTTTCTCTTTATTTTTTATTTAAAGCAATTATTTAGCACTTTTTCTAATTAAAATTTAGATGCAAAATAGCCCAAAAACTAGGGAATATTTCGCACATAAGAGTATTTGTTTACAAATTATTTCGAACAATGCCGCTACCAAAATCTCCCATGTGTTTACCGGGCACATGGGAGATTTTGATTTACAGTAAAATGTAAGCCGACACATGAGATTAATTAAATTGATGGAACAACTCACTCAAATAATAAGATATTCACTTGAGAGTCTTTGCAAACGATGGCTTTTGAATAGGGCTATCCAAAAATGTGAAAAAGTCATTTTGGCAAAAAATGTCACATAAGAGCTCTTGAATTTGCAACGACGATTTGTTTTTATTCGGAGTAATAACGAAAAAGTCGCAGTGCATCTGTTTTCATTGCTTAATTACTTTCAAGCGAACTATATAGCCTTCATATGAAGCGCGCATTGTATACCAAACAACATTTTACGCACGAAGTCACGGTTCCAGCTATTTCTTTTCAAATGATGTTGTCATCTCGTTCACTCGGTCTCGCGATATGAAATGAAAACAACTAGCAAACAAAAGTGCTGCGTACTACGCACGGATATGGAGTCCATTTGTATATCCGTGGTACTACCAAGGGTGCCGGTATAGAACTCACCACTTAGCTGTCTTTATTTGGCAAATGTAGTGTTTAGGGCGCTAGAAGGAGAAGAACAATCACAGATTTGTGGGAACGTTCAATTTTACACACACATGCACGTACACTGTACATGAGTTTGGAGTGCAAAGCTATTGTGGGGTCATATCGATAGATGATGTCGATAATTACTATGATTAGCGGGCTTGGTAATAACTGCTGCATATCTTATTTTATAAAATTTATTATAAACTTGAATAGAGTACGAATGTTTTGTTAAGTTCAAATATTTGAGTCAAATAGAAAATAGAATAGGTAGGTAGATAAAAGTCCTATGTATTGTTTAGGCAATATTCACTAGTTACCTTGGCCACGTAAGTTATTATTAAATGGAATGCAAGTTTATAAGTAGGTATCTTCGCTTTAAATATTTTCTTGTATCTTTGTTTGTATATTGTAATGTCCATGTGGTGTACAATAAAGTATTTTCTATCTATCTACATAAAAATAATATGTACATAATTTGGTAGTAGGATTTTATTAAAGAGGGTGCTATTTTTAAAATAAAACGATCTACTTGCATTTACATTTTATTATGAGTATTTTTTTCCGGGATACAGTCTATACCTGTGTTGAACGACAACCTCCTCTATCTTCCAGTGAAAGTCCCATTAAAATATTCAGCCGTTCCGGAGATTATCCTGACAATGCTGGCGCCACAGGCGAGCTGAAAGAGTTAAGTGTGGTCATTTCACAAATCTTTAAGTGTGCTATTTTAACAGATTTTATGTGTTTTGCTACTTTCAACTGATAAATTACTGACTAAATACATCAATCTATCAACAGTCATCGTAATAAAAGATGCCCGCCTCACGAACAACGAACTTTTTAACACAAATTTTGTTGTACAAAAACCTATTGTACAAAAAATATCGATACCTTAGGTACAACACTAGTTGAAAATAACCTATTCAATACAAAATCAAATAAAAACTATCTAAAACGCAAAATTATCATACTGTAGGCGTAGCAGCATGATCAGCGATTGAAAATATTATGATGACGATGTATTTAGTCCACATTTTAATGAAAAAAGTAGCAAAACACTGAACTCACCAATGAACGTAAATGATTTCACGAATATTATCCGTTTTTGCTGTTCCTTTGTTTGAAATCACTGCACAAACCATGACAAACATGCTCTGGCTTAATCTAGTGTAGCTTATTTGCCTGTATTAGTCGAAAATAGTAAATAATACATGAATTTGTAAATAAAGCACTCTGGCACGACTTTGTTTGGGACCGAAAACGCGAAATCTATCCAAAACATAGAGTATCCTATCAAGTAGGGATGACACTGCGCGATAGAGATAGCAATACAGAGTAAACGCGCTAAAACGAGACATCTATATATCTTTCAAATTTAGCCGTGCAATAAGGCTCACACATGCAAGGAGTGCCACACTTGACAAGCAAATAGATTTCCTCTATAGTTATAGTTACTCTGTGGGTACTACGCAATTAGATTCGCTTTTGTAGCATGATCTGTGGCGATGTCGTCGGACGGAAGGAACGGAACGGCGCGCCGCGAACGAAGCAAACACGTATCGCGTAGAATCTTCGATCCGTAGAATAGCGAATGTTCCGATAATACCTAATATTTGACTAATACCTAGTAACCTATTACTTTATTTTCGAATAACGTAATACGATATAAATTTCGTATATTATATTACGTGTACCTATTACGATTATATTAGTCACACCTCTACCATCCACACTCTCGTGCGCACTCACTTTGTTTTTGGCTGCTGCGAAGTAAGGACGCGAGTGTTGAATTATTTAAGAGCTTTAATGGTGGAGTGGAATAATGAGTTATGTACCACTTTTATGGAACTTTATCAAATGGAACCTCGGACGAACTTGATCGAAGAATGGAACCCATTATTTGGGATCCGAAAAATCCCTACCACAAATCTTTGTGGTCACTTTATTTCTATCTAGAAATAAAGCAAATGACGCGTGGGATCGACTAAGCAAAGGTTTAGATAAACCTATAGAAGAGTTGAAAATTAATAAAATATCATCTGCTGAGGTTCTTCTTTTTCTTTTTTTCGATTATGGCAACTAGGTAACAGTTTAATTCTACCAGTGTATCAAAATGTATGTCATGTCAAGTCAACTTCTGTCAATTTGGCAAGACATTAGCATGAAATGACATTGGCATGTCAACGCTGCTAGCTAGACTAGACGTAGCAGCAACTGATCGATTGCTGCGAGATCGAGAGTGTGGATGGCTATACCAACTCGTGCCCCCTCCACTCGCCAAGTCTCGTGCGAGGGCCTCGCGGAGGCGCCTTCAGGAGAGTGTGTACGCGGCATTAGAGTTTACGCACTCCGACTCACTTAGTCTGTGCCAGCCAAGCGCTTGCTGCAGCGTGACATGTCTGATGATGTGTGTGAAGTTTTGTTCCTTAGAATATACCTTCGTGTGCATTGAGATATTGCACAAACAACTCCAGAAACATACCTAAGTAAAAGTCAAGGAGTGCCTTTACACCAGTCAGTTCAACATAATTACGTTTTATTTATTTATTAGGCAACACCAACAGCATACATAATAAACATTTTGTAGGAACATTTTAAATCAGTCACTCTATAGAATGTACACCCATTACAGGCATGCACAACATTTACAATAAGTATTAGGAACTGTCAACAGCTAAAAAGCTACTCTTAATTTGGGAGTGTCAAATTTAGTTTTTAAAAACTTAGAAGATTAAATTAGGTACTAAAAATAAAACTAAGATTTACGTTCGACCGATTTGAGGTGGAATTTAATACTGAATAATACATGGGCAGGATGCAGCCGGGCGATATGGAGACAGCTGCATCTGCATTTTTATGAACAATGGATTTCTTAGAAGTTACCTACATGACTGCTGACGCATAAAAACTTATAATTAATAATTAGCCTAGGATGGTATCCTTAACTCCTCCATCCCTAAGAGGAAAATTATCGGGTGAATCTTGCGATTTGTTCCCATAATTTTTCTTACACAATTTAAACAGTTTAAAACGAAACACATAAAGTAAAAGTATAGAATAACACAAAGTTACTAAGCCTAAAGATGCGTAACCTAAATTTTCACTGAATTTAAACTGATCTTTATCATTTAAAACACTTTCTAACACTTCACTATGCTTTAAAGAGTACGACATGTATTTCACTTCATCTAAACTAACACCTTTCTTATTGAGTGCGCGTGCACTGGATAGACTCGCGTTCCGTAGCTGGGGTAAGATAACGAGCGGAAATGACTCGACGACATCCGTCTCTATGTAGATATGGTGGCTCATACGAATTCCATTTATCTCTAAATCGCATGGCTCGTTGATAGTCACGAGGTAAGTGCCGAAAACTGATTGCTTAGTAGTTTCCGTGCCGCAGAATTTAGTTAGCGTCATTCTCAGTCGACTGAACAGTATCCAACTATCAGGATTGACTTGCTGGATTTTAACCTCCTCTATCTGAACTTGATGTTGCGAACAGTGAGTGGGATCTTCGTCGAATCTCATGAGCTGTTCAGTACAGGTAAGCTCATAGTACAGAGCTTGGTACATAGAAAATGGTCGCCAGTTGATAACGGGCGGCACGGTTTCACAATCGGTAAGTATTTCGTACCTTTCGCCAAGAGGTAAGGATATAAAGGGAAAATTGTAAGGGTTTTGTTTTTGGATTGGTTGAAAATCGGTAAGGAGTACAATTTAAAATAATTATAAGTTAAAGGAACTTTAATAATTAATGTGATCTGATTTTTCTAATTTTCACAAGTTTTCTGGAATGGGCAAATAAACTAAACTTTAAGATTTCGAAATAATTTTGATATGGTACAGTAGTTCAGAAGAATTCATGATAATATATTGATGTAAGATACATACTCTACTTAATTCTAGGGCAGTTTCAATTTTCCTGTTACATTAATAAAGCTATCAAACATTTTAGAGACCAAATTTAGTTTCTTTGAAATTACAATTTGATTGTGGTTTAATTCAGAAGTAAGTTTATCAAATCTAATCGCATCATCGTTATCAAGATTTCCTGTTACAATTTTTATAATTGAACCCAATGGATTAATAAGATCTCTTTTGAACCGCTAATGTGGTACCAGTTGTTGAAATTTGTCTTTAGTTAAATCGCGAATAAACTCTGTATGTAATTTCATCTAGAAGTAGGCTGCACCTGTGTAGGGCGTTATATGTTTTTAATACGAACTTTAGTCTTCCTTTCTCCTACTGCATAGGCTATTTTACACTTTTTTGAAAACTGTTTAAAATCAATCCTAAGGTCATAATGAACCAGTAGAATTTTTATTTCAATTTTCTAACACCGATAAATGCCATAAAAAACCATTTTAATTTATGATTTAGGATTTTCGCGCGAAAAAGTAAACCGCCATTATGATTTGGCTCGTGACGTCACGATGATATCAACTATACGCGACATCGAACGAAATCAGTGTTGAAATTGTGAAAATGAACTGTAATATTTATTATCGTAAGTGTTCTGTGCCTGAATGCAAGAATTCAAGTATAAAAACGCCTCAAAAATTGTGGATTCAAGTGCCAAATGATTTAAAAATGAGAAACACTTGGCTAAAATTGGCAAGAAGAGATCCAAAATCATTGTCCACAAAGAGTAGGTAGACAGTATTTTTGTGAAGACCATTTTGATGTAAGTATGCGTTGTATTATCATCTTCCTGCCCTTTTCCCACAGTAGGTGGGAAAAGGGCACAACATTGTGTTCTTCCATTCTTTTCACTCCTTCATGTCATCCTTCACACAATCCATACAACTTTTTTTTTTTTGGCCTACCTCTACTCGTAAATTCATCGACATTCATACCAAGCTCTCTCCTAGTTACATGACATTATTCCCTTCTCATAACATGCCCATTGCCCATACCATGCTAGCCTGTTACTCCGCATCTTTTCATTCAAAGGCACCACTTTCACACTTCTTTCTACTTATGTATTCATTCCTCTGTCCATTCGCGTCACTCAACACATCCATCTCAGCCACATGCACCTTTTGTTGTCCAACACTAAGAACCTTTATCTATGCAGCGAGTTTTATAAAAAAAAATATAATAAATATAATAACAAATTCCATAACAGCATTATTTGCCATTTCAAATATGGAACTGATCGCCGCCGAGCTGGAATCGTGCCTCCAGCTAGTGAGCAGCGCGCTGTTGCTATTCAAATTTCGAACTAATCGCCGCGCAGCGCCAGTCAGTAGGCAGCGCTAGCGCGCTGTTAAAATGGCGGGAAAGCAACAGTGTGCATTCACAGATTGAGTTTATTTAAATGTTTTTTTTAACACCCTTGCTCGTAAAGCTGATGTAATTCCACCGGTTTTAAATATGTAAAGCGGGTCATAACAAACGCGTGTGTTATCAAAGCAAATAGTTATGTTATAGTCCATACAAATTCCATAACAGCATTATTTGCCATTTCAAATATGGAACTGATCGCCGCCGAGCTGGAGTCGTGCCTCCAGCTAGTGAGCAGCGCGCTGTTGCTATTCAAATTTCGAACTAATCGCCGCGCGGCGCCAGTAGGCAGCGCTAGCGCGCTGTTAAAATGGCGGGAAAGCAACAGTGTGCATTCACAGATTGAGTATAATTAAAATGTTTTTTTTTTCTGTTTCCTCGCAAATGTGTTAAAAAACGTCGTACGATATACGTGCGTATTGGTTATAACATGCTCGGCTCAATTACGCCCTCGCCTGCGGCTCGGGCTGAAATTCCGCCTCGCATGTTATAACCATCTTTACGCACTAATATCGTAATGTACTATTTTTCTGTTTCCTCGCAAATGTGTTAAAAAACGTCGTACGATATACGTGCGTATTGGTTATAACATATAACCATCTTTACGCACTAATATCGTAATGTACTATTTCGTATTCACCTTTCTTTTCCCTATTATTTTCTTTGATTTCTACCATCTTATCTGCCAAATTTTCATAAAATACTTTTGTTCGTTTAGCATGACCTTTACCTAATTCTTTGACTAAATCTGATTTGTCTTTTGGTAGGAAAATTTCGAATATTTTCCGTTTTTCACTTCGATTCCTTACTTGTATTTCATTTTTAAACCATGGATGGATTATCATTTGATTGGTGTCGACTGTCTCATGCAAAATAGGGATTCCAATTGAATTTAATTCTACAGCTGAATGAATCGTTTGAGATTTCATTGATTCTAATCGTGCAGGATAATCAACGTTATCGATGCTATATCTAGACAATGTGTCTGAAATCACCGTGGGGCTAGCTGTTGCCGTTCTACTCGTATCTGATATCGTAGAAGTCGATGACTTGTTACGTACCCTTTTCTCTGCTTTTGTTAAATTATCAATCTCATTATTACTCACTTACGCATTGACTTTAATTATATCATCAGTGTTGGTGTCATCATAGTCCTCAATACAGTAATTTAGTTCATTAACGTCACAGTTACCGTATTCTGTTCCGTTATAAAGTAAAGTAAAGTAAAGTAAAGATTTATTGCGTGAAATACATGTAGTACATGGTGGTATTTTGTTATAAAAACTCAATCCGGAAACAATGTATTCTGCCAGTGTGGCGTGCAATTTTTTAAATTTATACAAAGAAAAATCATTCATTAATAAAATTATAGTAAAAATATAAAAGTAAAAATTGCATGCAGGAATTAAAATCTAAAATAATGTTAAATCAAATAATTTTTTTATCATTAAGGAAGTCATTAACTGTATAATAGCATTTAGCTTCTAAAATATTTTTTAACTTTTTCTGAAACAATGTACGCGGTAGTTCTCGTATTGTTTTAGGAATCCTATTATAAATTGAAGCAGCCATGCAAAAGACACTCTCGCGCATTAGTGTAGTTTTACATCTTCGAACACTGATTTTCATCTGGTCTCGTCTATTACGTATCACGATATCAGAAGGTCGAGAGAATCGTTCAGGGTTGGTTTTGACAAACATTGCCATCTCATAAATGTACAGGGAGGGAACTGTTAAGATATTGTACGCCATAAAGTAGGGCTTACATGAATCAGTTACTTTACAGCGAAACATAGCTCTAATGCAGCGCTTTTGATGTTTAAAAATTTTATCTACGTCTGTTGAATTGCCCCAAAATATTATGCCATAACGTATGATTGATGCTACTAGTCCGTGATATGTCATGAGAAGGGTTTCTTTATTAACAATTGGGGAAAGTTTGTGTAACATGTAAACTACACTGTTCAGTTTTTTGCCTACATGCTTAATTTGAGATTTCCAATTTAGTTTTTGGTCAATATGAAGAATATGAAGTTATAGAAGTGGTTTTCGTCATAATCGTAATCTACAGGCAGTTCATTTAGTTTGAACCCTTGTTGAGACTTAGAGACCGCTGTCCTCATAGTTACGTCACCTGAATTTAACTGAGGGGGTTGAACTTGTTGGGGACGGTACCCTGTCTGTGAAGTTTGCGACGGCATTCCAAACTGAGATTTATAACCAAAAGGTTGATTATTAATAGTTGGTTGAGGTGGTTTATAACCAAATTGTTGGAATGGTTTGTAACCGAATTGTTGGTTATTAAATTGTTGAAGCGGCTTATAGCCGAATTGTTGGTTATTCAATTGTTGGGGCGGTTGATAACCGAATTGTTGTTGTGGCTGAAGGCCAAATTGTGGTCTATCCCCGAATGTTGGTGGGCGGATTGTACCGTAGTTTTGTGTTTGACCTTGCCCTTGGATGTTAGGCATCCTAAATGGTGCATTTTAGGGCATACCAAAATTAAATTTGGGCGTTACAATGTTGTTAGGCAACATGGGCGTGAACCCGGGAGGTTGACTAACCAATGGCCTTGAACCTGATCCTAAAACCTGGCTGTTGCCATGTATACGATTTCGCGTATTATATTGTTCTGAGAAGTTGACTTCTTCTAACACTATGCTCAACGCTGCTTCTAACGTCGAAGGTTTCTTCAGTCTAACTACCCGAACCATATACTCAGGAAGATTATACTAATCAGTTTAGCGTGTTTTAATTCGTTGTTCTCGGTCGTATTCACTTTTGACATCAATAATGATCGCACACTTTGGATTCGATTACAAAAATCTAAGTAACTTTCACCTGATTATTATTTTTAAACCGGGTATTTAGCACGAACCGATAACAATCGGTTCGTGATAAATACCCGGTTTAAAAATAATAATTATGTCACCAAATCACGAAAGTTTAAAAAGTTTAACTTTCACCTGATTTAATTTTCAATGACTCTAATTCAATATTTATACACTCTTCACTACGCGGATCTCCGAAATGCTGGATGAGCAATTCTTTCAACGCAGACCAAGTCACAATATCGTCGCGTTCTGATAAAAGCGCAGCTGCATTCTCTGTGAGCCTACTGGTTAACACTTTTCATAATACACAAAAAAAAAAACACACACAAAATTAAAATACTCAAACAATTAAAATCATACAAAGAGAATAAAAGCAAACAATAGTGGGGAGGAAATATTTTTTTTTTCTATAAAAAAATATTTTCAATAAAAAAAATTATGAATTTAATTTAAAATTACATTTAATTAAATTTATGATCGATTTAGAGATCACTTAATATTAATTTGAACTTAAACTTTAACTTAATGAGCGAAGATGATTTTTAATCTGTCGCCTCCATACAGTTTCGTAACTCTATGGCTATTCTATTTTTAGAACGAAGGTAAAATTTCATACCTGTCTACATTAAGCCGGGTCCGCAGCGACGTGTTTTCATGTTTTTGTACAAAATATCATGTCAATTCGGTCTTGGCATAGACAAAAATAACAACAAAATGTTTTCCGAGAAGAATGGATAACATCCCCCGCATTTGCCTGAGGGGAGGGGAATTCGTTTGTGTTGAAGAAGTCAATGTCAAATGTGTAAATTTTTTTGGTCTGGAACTAAGATAAATAATGTATCAAAGAGGTACCATGCTAAATCCATGGTCTGGAACGTCTGGAATAATTGGTTTGGCGCTTAGATTTTCATCATCATCATCGGCCTATATCACTGCTGGACATAGGCCTCCCCTAAATGACAGACGCACTGATAGAAGACTTTCGTTTTCAAACATTGCGGTATGGGTGACGAGAAGACTCGACGTAGTTTTTCAAATGCTGCCCAACCTAGCTGAATCCTTCTCTTGGAAATGCAGTGGACTAAAGAAAAAAAATTAATCTAACAAACTAAAACTATAGATTTAGCATGGTACCTACCTACCTCTTTGATACATCCTATTTTTATATGGCTAAAACAGTTTTCACGTCTTCTTCGTCGGAACTCATTTTTGAAATATGAACAAAAACAATAACTACAAATAGGCGCAGAGGACGGGCGGTTATGTTTTTATTTTGTACAAAAACACAAAAACATGTCGCTGCGGACCCGGCTTTAGATAATATCTAATCTATGTAACCAGATCGTTTTAACGAGAGAGGTCTAATCTCAAAATAACAATGATTTACATTATTAAAAAAACCAAAAAAAAATATGAGTAGTTAGATGAGGGACAGGAATGGCGAAAAGTTTTACTCACCAACCGACCGCTACTCCCATGCTCAGCTTTTCTTTACCCGTTTATATAAGAGATATTTATTTGGTTCGACGGATTCACTTAACATGGATTTCTCGAAAAATTTCCCGTGAAAATGCAGCAAATCCACTTCGGCTGCGCCACTCTTAATTTGGGAGTGTCAAATTTAGTTTTTAAAAACTTAGAAGATTAAATTAGGTACTAAAAATAAAACTAAGATTTACGTTCGACCGATTTGAGGTGGAATTTAATACTGAATAATACATGGGCAGGATGCAGCCGGGCGTTAAGGAGACAGCTGCATCTGCATTTTTATGAACAATGGATTTCTTAGAAGTTACCTACCTATGACTGCTGACGCATAAAAACTTATAATTAATAATTAGCCTAGGATGGTATCCTTAACTAGCTATTATAAGTTAAAGGTTAATTAAAATCAAAACAAAAAATAAACTCAATTAAAAACAAAACAAAAACAATTCTAAAGTTAAACTAAAAATAAGACTAGGCAAGTACTTAATTGTCATCTTTGAGCATTGAGTTATAAATGTACTAACGTACATCTCATTAAATCTCAATGTTCTGATGTTTGTTTTAAAGTGATAGTGGTCACACCACAGGTCACACTAGCGTAGCGTAGCGACCTAGGACCAATGATGATTCTTGGTCCGAGGTAGCGACACAGAGCATAAGTAGCGATGGTACGAGTCAAGTTGTCTGATTCGATTATCTCGAATCAGAGTTGATTCGAATCGAGTTCATTCACAACTCGTTCGAATCAACTCGCATACGCGGATAACGAATGCGAGTTTTGCGAGTTAGGCGCGAGTGCCTAACGGGAGGGGGGGGGGGGGGGTAGAGTTACTCGCGTCCGTAGGAGCTACCAACATCCAGCTCCCCACCAATACCCTACACGTGCCCCCTGGGTGGTGCTAAATGAGTAACAACTACGGCGGCGGTCAACTAACCATGTCCCGTTTATTTCGTCCGAGGTTGATTGAAATGAAATTTTGTATCAATCATAAAATAGCAAGTGTCAAAAATGTCACAAATAAATGTCTACTCCCTCGGGTCACTCTAGAGTTAACTAAACACCCTCGCTGATGCTCGGGAGTTAACTAATAAATCCTTCGATGCGCTTGGGATTCAATAAGGCGCCCGAGACTAATACACTGCTTTATCCTCTGGCTTGTGTGTGTGATTGTCATACATACATACATACATAAAGTCACGCCTCTTTCCCAAAGGGGTAGGCAGAGACCACGGATCTCCAGTCGCTACGATCCTGACACACAACTTTCGCCTCATTCACTCTCATATACATTCTTCATACATGCTCGTCGGTTTAGGGTACTTTTGACCTGGCCCTTCTCCAAAATGTCGCCAATTTGATCCAAGAAGGTTCGCCTAGGTCTTCCCCTTCCAGCTGTCCCATGCACACTCGCCTCATACACTTGCTTTGTCAAACGACTGTCATCCATCCTCTCTACATGCCCAAACCATCTTAACATACCTTTCTCGATCCTCAACACTACATCTTCTTTCACTCCACACTGTTCCCTTATCACACTATTTCTCACTCTATCATTCAACGTTACCCCACACATACTACGCAACGCTCTCATTTCAACAGCATTCACTCTACTCTGATGTTTTTTCTGCCACACCCAACTTTCACTTCCATACATCAATGTCGGTACCAACACTCCTCTATGAACTGCCAGTCGTGCCTTGTTGGACACTTTCCGCTGCTCATAAAATCGTGGAGTGCCCCATTCACTCGGTTTCCAGCATTCACTCTCCTTTCGATATCCTCATCGTACTTCCCATCTCTTGTAAACAATGTCCCCAGATACACAAACTCTTTCACTTGTTCCACTCTTTCATCACCTATCAGAATATTGCATGCTGTCATACATTCATCTTTTTCAATGTCACTGCTTAAAATTAGCAACGTAGGTAGGCAGCCCCATTGTTCCTGCTGTTTGCTAGCTTCTAAGTTACGCTTAATTAGTTAGTATTATTAGCTTAGTTAGTATTATACGCTTTTGCGATTCTACAAGTACTTGTTACTAAACTAATTAAAAGTACTTAGCCAATAATTATAATTACGGCTCTTAGCTATCTGTTTAGAATTATTGTACCTACGTATTATTTTTAAATGTAATGCTCAACTAAAGCTTGCGTTTAAGTAAAACTTTTTATGCATGCATTGAGTTATAGGTAATGTACTAACGTATTTTATCTCGATGTATGCATGAGAGTTATTCCTATCCTGACTTATTATTATTATTATTTTATTATTATTTATTTATTTTATTGCATTTATTAAATTATTATTTCTAATAGTTTTGAGAAGCACCTAACCTAAGCTTAATAAACAGTCTTAGCAATGAATAGTTGTACATTCTAGGATAATATTCACACTGAAAATGTACTAGTTCATAAGATAATATATCCCAATAAAGAACTTTTGAAATTGAATTAGGTACCTACCTATCCTTTGGTGAATAATCAACTATTCCCGGCGATACCGATACCACCGTAGTGCTGAGACTGGGATTGCAATTACAATTTTTCGAGTTGGAAATACATACAGGTTAGATCATTGAGCTAGATAGATAACTCTTTATTGTTACACCAGAAAAGCTACAATTTATGCTAGAGTTCAATGGGTAAGATCACAGACCAGAAGAAATAAGGGTTAAGCTAGAAACATACTATCGGACGAGGCTGACAGTCGCGATCTGGATAAAGATTGTACACTGAGGCGAGCTGTGCAAACTATCGGACGTAAGTCGCGGTCGTGTCGTGTCCTTGAGCTTTCGGACTACGATCTGGCGCGCTGGATGTTTTTGTACTGTGCATACCTATCAGTCGCAGCTGTCAGCTGTATCTTTCTTAGGTCATTGGCTGCGTCCGATAATATGTTTCTAGTTTATGATAGAGAAAAGTACACCGCGACCACAGAATATAATATCAGTTAGTCAAAGAACGAAACATAGGTACCTACCTAACCTAGGTGGACTGTACTTTGTCCAGTTGCTCCAGAGGTCTGCAAGTGGATGGGTGACCGCCAGCGGCATTTTCATCTAAGCGCTGCAGAGGGCACGTTAAATTGTCGGTCCCGGCTATTTCAGTCGTTAAGCCATGACGGACGCCATAAGGCGACCAAAAAACTCCGTGAGCAGAGTTGGCCCCTGACTTGAACTTTTTTACGAACTTTTTTAGAGGCTACTAGTAAATAAAACGAGACAATACGAATCAGATAATTTTATATTACATTCAGATCTCTGGAATTTCCACTTCTTCCTGTGTAAGCCGGCAGTGTGTGAGTTCTCATGTGTACAGTCAGAGTAGACTTATCAGTAAAACTCTTATCACACACGTCGCAGGCATATGGCCTGTCTCCAGTGTGAGTTCTCATGTGTGTAGTCAAAGCAGACTTTTGAGAAAAACTCTTATCACATACATCGCAGGTATATGGCCTGTCTCCAGTGTGTGTTCTCGTGTGTGTAGTCAAAGTAGACTTTTCAGAAAAACTCTTATCACATACATCACAGGCATATGGCCTGTCTCCTGTGTGATTTCTCATGTGTCTAGTCAAGTTAGCCTTTTTTAAAAAACTCTTATCACATACATCACAGGCATATGGCCTGTCTCCTGTGTGATTTCTCATGTGTCTAGTCAAAGTAGACTTTTCAGAAAAACTCTTATCACATACATCACAGGCATATGGCCTGTCTCCTGTGTGATTTCTCATGTGTCTAGTCAAGTTAGCCTTATTTATAAAACTCTTATCACATACATCACAGGCATATGGCCTGTCTCCTGTGTGATTTCTCATATGTCTAGTCAAGTTAGCCTTTTTTATAAAACTCTTATCGCATACATCGCAGGCATATGGCCTGTCTCCAGTGTGAGTTCTCGTGTGATTAGTCAAAGCAGACTTTTCAGAAAAACTCTTATCACATACATCACAGGCATAGGGCCTGTCTCCAGTGTGAGTTCTCGTGTGTTTAGTCAAAGTAGACTTTTCAGAAAAACTCTTATCACATACATCACAGGCATATGGCCTGTCTCCTGTGTGATATCTCATGTGTCTAGTCAAGTTAGCCTTATTTATAAAACTCTTATCACATACATCGCAGGCATATGGCCTGTCTCCAGTGTGAGTTCTCGTGTGTGTAGTCAAAGTAGACTTTACAGAAAAACTCTTATCACATACATCACAGGCATATGGCTTGTCTCCTGTGTGATATCTCATGTGTCTAGTCAAGTTAGCCTTATTTATAAAACTCTTATCACATACATCGCAGGCATATGGCCTGTCTCCAGTGTGAGTTCTCGTGTGTGTAGTCAAAGTAGACTTTACAGAAAAACTCTTATCACATACATCACAGGCATATGGCTTGTCTCCTGTGTGAGTTCTCGTGTGTTTAGTCAAATTAGACTTTTCAGAAAAATTTTTATCACATACATCGCAGGTATATGGCCTGTCTCCAGTGTGAGTTCTCGTGTGTGTAGTCAAAGTAGACTTTTCAGAAAAACTCTTATCACATACATCACAGGCATATGGCTTGTCTCCTGTGTGATTTCTCATATGTCTAGTCAAGTTAGCCTTTTTTATAAAACTCTTATCGCATACATCGCAGGCATATGGCCTGTCTCCAGTGTGAGTTCTCGTGTGTTTAGTCAAAGCAGACTTTTCAGAAAAACTCTTATCACATTCATCACAGGCATAGGGCCTGTCTCCAGTGTGAGTTCTCGTGTGTTTAGTCAAAGTAGACTTTTCAGAAAAACTCTTATCACATACATCACAGGCATATGGCCTGTCTCCTGTGTGATATCTCATATGTCTAGTCAAGTTAGCCTTATTTATAAAACTCTTATCACATACATCGCAGGCATATGGCCTGTCTCCAGTGTGAGTTCTCGTGTGTGTAGTCAAAGTAGACTTTAAAGAAAAACTCTTATCACATACATCACAGGCATATGGCTTGTCTCCTGTGTGAGTTCTCGTGTGTTTAGTCAAATTAGACTTTTCAGAAAAAAAATTATCACATACATCACAGGCATATGGCCTGTCTCCTGTGTGATTTCTCATGTGTGTAGTCAACTTACACTTTTTAAAAAAACTCTTATCACATAAATTGCAGGCATATGGCCTTTTTCCAGTGCGAGTTCTTATGTGTTTAGTCAAATGAGGCTTTTCCTTTTTGTGAGTATATAAGTGCCTTTTTAAGAAATATTTACTTGTAAATATTTTATTACATGTATCACAGGCAAATGTGACTTTATTGTGAGTCTGAATGTGGGCTGATAGTTTTTTTTTCAGAGCGAACTTTTTACCACATTGGTTGCACACAAATATTTTTTTATCAATAAATTTATACGAGGCCAAACTATTTATATTCTCAGGTGTAAAGCTACACCTACCCACCCTTTTGTCTTCATGGTTTGTTGCTTCTATGTTCTTAGACAATGAGGACTCTGTAGGTTGTTGCTGGTCCATGGGTAGGACGACCACAGCTGGGAAGTCTACTGGTGTTACTTCTGCCTCCTCCTCCTCCCATTCATCTTTTACAACAAATTCTTCCTCACCACTGTCAAAATCTTCTTTTACAACATATTCTTCTTCAGTGTTGACTAATTCTTCTCTGATATTAGAAGAATCAACACTATGTTTGATATCATTTAGAGCCATGATCTGCATACAAGATGCAGACAGTCTACTTCGTATTGTGGGGTTGAGCTTGAGGATATTTTCATGTGATGCCTGAAAATAAACATTATCATGATTGACTTGTAGTGGTAGGTGGGCCGAGCGTCTCCTACAGTCTTGCGGTATGTGAGCCTGTATGTGAAATATAGACAAAGAAAATAAGGTTTAGTCCATGGTATAATGAAAGGATTTGGCTGGTGCAGTGTCTTGCTTCGAGATGCCACCACATTTAGTCCACAACATTAGTCATTCATCATACTTTAATAGGTTGGATTTTTGAGATGGGCCCTGAGGGCATGTACCTTAACTATTGTAGCTACAAGAAAACACTCTTATGAGACCTCCCCTAACTTTTTGAGATATTTTGAGCGATCAGGATGTTGCTGGGGCTTCCTTGCTTCTGCAGCACATGGACGATATTTGCTGAAGCGCGTGTAGACAGAAGCAGTCTAACTCAATAATGCACAAGAGAGGCACGTCGCTGCTGCGGCGGACGCGGGGGAGCCGCAACAGCTTGCTGGCCACGCTTGCAAGGAGGCTTGACAACGCATATTATGTCAATAACTGCTGCAGATTGCATTTGGAACTATAATTCAATGTGACTTAATGCTGACTGACATTGTAATTTTAATACTTAAAATAAATGAATTATTTTCTAAAACTTACAGTACTTAAACATACAGTTTTCATCCAATGTATTGTAATTATTATATTATGAAATTTACCTCAATGCCTGTAACTAGCAAAAGTTGGAGTGTCTTCTCAGAGCAGCGAGCCTTCTCGGCGAACCTGTGGCATCTCTGCAACAGCGAGTGGCAGATGTAGCACACTGCCTGCGGCCCGCGGCCGGCGCTTAGCTGAAACACGCCGAACGGACAGCTCGGTAAGGCTGGACATGAGGCCCCGGGGCGTTTGGTGGAGCTCGAACAATTTCGGCTGGTTGATACCTACATACCTCAGTATTCGTTAGTTTCTCAAAGATTTCCAAGATGTGGTTTTCGAGGGCATACATTTTAACGTCACCCATTAGGCACACCCTGCACACAGATGACATACTTATCTACTTTGAATAAGTTCTATCTTTAAAACGAAATAAAATGATCGAAAAAAAGCCGTGCGTGTTGACTGTGCAGTGCAAAGAACAATAATACTCCTGTCGGAGGTGTAGTGCAAAGAACAATAAGGGTCAATTCACACGTACCACAACCACACCACAACGACGCCATGTGGTCGGGCGTATATTTTGTATTGAAAATGAATTTACAATTTACACGTAACTTCTGCAAGATGTGGGCATGTATCAAATATGTATTTGTACATGCCTCTGACTACCCCCTTAGACATCTTCAAAGGATCTGGAGTATAAAGATCTGAGAGAATGTCTACCGCGCCTTGGGGATACAGTCGTGACCCTGTTTACGTTTTACGTTTTACGTACCACATTTTGCCGTTGTTATCGACCACCTGTGTAATACATAGTGTTGAGTAGGACATGAGTGATGCACCTCAATTGTACCACTCATCCACTCAAAAATGTCACGGTCCTCATTTTCAATCCTTGTACTACCTCAGAATTTTTGTCCCGCTCACTCAATGTTAGACTGAGGAAGAGCGCGCGAGGCGTGACGCCGACACGTCACGTTCGAGGTGCGTGCGAGCTGAGGTGCGAGCAGAGCGTGCGTGCGAGCGGGACAAATGAGGAAGGAAAATAAAAATCTTTCATTCTGAAGAATGAGTGAGCCGCTAGTCGGGACTTTGTCCCGACTAGTAATGTAATGTGACTAGACTAGCACATTAAAATATTTGACCTGGCCTAGATATACCACCCTATCTAGCCTAGTAATCTAACCTCCTGCATGCCTATTATTTCTCAAAATCCCTCGCGAACTCAATCTACTACTATTATGTAGTTCAATCAAATTGAAAACCTTGGTAGTCATGAAGCAAGACGCCTCACTTTTTGCTTTTAGTGACAAAATGAAAACAATTATCAAATGCATTCATCAAGACTCCTCAACTCATATGACAATCTTGGATGACATGACAAATATGAAATGAGTACGTAAAACGAGCGAGCGAACTCATTCCTCAAAGAGCGAACTCACTCCTCAAAGAGCCAACTAGTACTTCACTTCATGGCAATGTGACATGACATTTGAAGCATGACATTGTCCCACCTCACCAAATAAAATGAGGGGCTCACTCAAACTCATTTTGAAACCGTGTCCTACCCAACACTAGTAATACAACCACATCGCGACGGCAACGCCACCACCGGCGGCGGCATCGCGGCCACATCGCCACGACATGACGTCATCAACAGCATCCAATAAATAATGTACCCAATAAATTCTATTTCGACGAATACGCTGATGTCGTCGTCTTCTTCTTATTAATAAATAAATAAATAAAATAAAAATAAAAATAAAAATTCTTTATTTCAGACATTTTGTCCATATTGTTAAGTATTACAATACAAGTTTCACACACACCACAGCTTAGACCAATGAGAATGAAAAGACCAAACCTATGCTATTACACATGAAATATACCTACTTAAATTCAGATAATTTTGATAGTTTGATTAGATGTGCACTCAGTGATAGGTATATGTTGCCATCACTGAGTGCACCCCCAACCAGAACCGCATGACGCAGCCGTCCATCAGATCAGCCACTACGGACAGGAGAGTGTTGCGGCTGGCGCGCACGCGGCGCAGTGCGGCGCCGCAGCGGGCGCGTACCACAGCTGGGAAGCTGTCTACGCCCGCATCGGCAAACATACCTGACGCACTACACCATCGCGGCAGCCGCAACAGCCCCCTGAATGCATTATTAAACTGTACTCGAAGGGCACTATAGGACTTTTTTCTATAGTTAGTCCATAGACTACAAGTGTACAGGGAAGTACAGTAAGCTTGAAATAATGTTATTTTTACCGGTACAGAGCAACAGCGAAACCTGTGAGCCACCATATTAGCCCTAGTTGCAAGTGCCCTTCGTTAACGTTCAATGTCCTCATCATCGGACAAGGTTTCAGTTACAAAGTGCCCTAAGTACTTGAAAACTGAAACCCTCTTCAGAGGACTGCCATTAACTGACACAGAAGGAACATATGGTGGACTTTTAGTACCTGACTTAAACACCATAAGTTCACTCTTAGTCACATTATACTTAAGACCATGATTAGCAGCGTATTGCTCACATGTGCTGACAAGTTTACGGAGTCCACTAACTGATGGGCTCAGCAGTACCATGTCGTCAGCGTAGCTGATGTTATTGAAGCTGACATCATGCATCCTACATCCTACATGGAGACTGCTGAGCCCAACAATCAGAGCATTCACATAAATATTAAAAAGCTTTGGCGAACTCAGTCCTCCTTGTCTTACTCCGCATTCAAGCCCATACTCATCAGAAAGAGTGTCACCCCATCTTACAAAGTTAACTTGACTCGCATACCAACATTTAAGTATAGATATAACATCACTAGGTACTTTGTATTCATACAGCTTATTCCACAGTATCTCATAATTAACTAAATCAAATGCCTTTGACAAATCTAAAAAACAGGCATAGATCGGTGTTTTCCTGCTAGTGTAGTACTTCACAGTTTCCTTAAGACAGATTATTGCACTTTCTGTAGATAACCCAGCCAGTAATAAAAGCCATAACAAGGATAGCAACAACAATGTTTCCTCCATGACTACGTTCAGTCAAGCCGTGTTTCCTCTACGAAAGCCGGAGTATACTGCACATGACCACGTGGTTACCACATCGCAACGACAGCGACAACGCAACCACATCGACATTTTGTCGGTACCACAACGCAACTGCAAAAAGCCGCTGCGACACTATTCACACGTAACCACAGCTTGACCACATTTTGTCGCTGCCACGTGGTGTGGTTGTGGTACGTGTGAATTGACCCTTATAATCCTGTCGGAGGTATAAGTGTGTGACGACTGACGAAGTGACGGACGACTGACGAATTGACGATTTTGACGGTGTGGTGTGAGTGATGTGTGTTGTGTTCATGTTCATTCTGTCTGATGCATTGAGTTATAATGTACTAACGTACTAGAGAGGACACCTCTACTCGATTGTTCGTAACACCTTGTTATGCCGCGTACACACTGTCCTGGAGGCGACACGAGGCAACGCGAGTACGAGAGTGTGGACGGTGCGCTCGTGTCGCCTCGTGTTCCCTCGCCTCGCCTCGCGGTCGCTCCGTTTTGTGTCGGTTTTTCGGACGCGAGGACGCGAGGCGAGGGAACCATCCACACTCTCGTGCGCACTCACTTTGTTTTTGGCTGCTGCGAAGTAAGGAAGCGAGTGTTGAATTATTTAAGAGCTATAATGGTGGAGTGGAATAATGAGTTATGTACCACTTTTATGGAACTTTATCAAATGGAACCCATTATTTGGGATCCGAAAAATCCCTACCACAAATCTTTGTGGTCACTTTATTTCTATCTAGAAATAAAGCAAATGACGCGTGGGATCGACTAAGCAAAGGTTTAGATAAACCTATAGAAGAGTTGAAAATTAATATAATATCATCTGCTGAGGTTCTTCTTTTTCTTTTTTTCGATTATGGCAACTAGGTAACAGTTTAATTCTACCAGTGTATCAAAATGTATGTCATGTCAAGTCAACTTCTGTCAATTTGGCAAGACATTAGCATGAAATGACATTGGCATGTCAACGCTGCTAGCTAGACTAGACGTAGCAGCAACTGATCGATTGCTGCGAGATCGAGAGTGTGGATGGTTATACTCGTGCCCCCTCCACTCGCCAAGTCTCGTGCGAAGGCCTCGCGGAGGCGCCTTCAGGAGAGTGTGTACGCGGCATTAGAGTTTACGCACTCCGACTCACTTAGTCTGTGCCAGCCAAGCGCTTGCTGCAGCGTGACATGTCTGATGATGTGTGTGAAGTTTTGTTCCTTAGAATATACCTTCGTGTGCATTGAGATATTGCACAAACAACTCCAGAAACATAAGTAAAAGTCAAGGAGTGCCTTTACACCAGTCAGTTCAACATAATTACGTTTTATTTATTTATTAGTCAACACCAACAGCATACATAATAAACATTTTGTAGGAACATTTTAAATCAGTCACTCTATAGAATGTACACCCATTACAGGCATGCACAACATTTACAATAAGTATTAGGAACTGGAGCCTTACTATGACATCTTAGAAAACTACTCAGTTTGGGTGCTATCCACTTTAAAACTGAAACGGAAACTTTTCTTACCATGACCTCTTATATCCAGATTCCAGAATCGTATTTGAATTGCAAGAATGAACGAAATTGTCTCTGATCCGAGTTTTAGCAGCTCGACATTGAAAAGAGACAACGCTATACAAAACTTAGATGATCGAACGCGGCCTCGGACGAAATATAAAGAGGACGTCTGATTGAAGGAAGTCCTCATACAAAATTTTCTGTCAATTTTTGCGGGGGACGAGGTAGCACACTAACGCATTTTACACACACATACGCATTTCATTTTTGTATCGCTACACAAGCACACTACATAAAAAATACAACACACTCTCATTTTTACACACACTATTGCAAATTTCGTTTATACATAATGTAGCGACGTAAAACAGAAAGTAGCACACATCAAGAAAATTAGGGAAGGGAACGTCAATAATATTATCGTTATCGATTATATGCGTGAATGAGTGAATGATGACAAATTATTTCTTCCATTTCTCAGTTTCTATTAATCGTATATTTTGCATTGTGAATAAAATTAACTTAACAATGCTTTACAATGTAGTAGATAAGTTAATAACAAGTAAAAATCGGTTAGACCGTAAAATTTAATTGTACAGTGCCACCAAAATATCGAATTTCGAAACTATTAATGTGTGTAAGCTATCGGTCTATTGATGTCGTCCCACTAGTTCTTTCGAACCAGTGTGGCGAAAGGATTTCAAGTGCGCCTCAAAGAGGCGTCTTTATACGTTGACGATGACGAGTTTACATAGGTAGGAACTTATATTTTCTGAATACTTAGGTACTGTAAAACTATGTAGTTTATTTAAATCTAATAGCCTTGAACCTTCATTACAATTGTAGCTACTTCTGCCTTAAGTAAGTATATACAGGATGTCATAGGAACGACAGTCAAGCGGAAGTCCAGTGATGCAGACCACTGTTGCTGCAATGTCACAAAAATATGAATAACTTCTAAACTACAAAAAATCGTTGAACATACATGGGGGTGATTTGGGTAGCCCTTGGGATGTTGCATCACTAGACTTTTGCTTGACAGTCGTTTCTGTAGGGATGTTTGTTGCTTTTGTAGTACTTAAACCTCAAATGATCCCATAGGCTTTTTCGATCCTTACATGAAACTGAATCGATTTTAGTACAAAAAGTATAGGAAAAGTTTTTGACAATTTCTGAATTTTCTAGTTCTCAAACGACCCCATAAAGTCTTTTGATGTTTACCTGAAACTGAATAGATTGGAATCAATTTTTTTTTCCTTTTGCCATTTTTGTCGCTGTCTGTACATTTTTTCAAAATCTGCGAATGCAGTTTAAAATATCTCAAAAAGATAGGGAAGGTCTTCTAAGAGCGTTTTCTTGTAGCTACAATGGTTAAGGTACCTGCCCTCCATGGCCCATCTCAAAAATCCACCTGTATAGTCCGAGTAGGCGTCCAGGATGGATGTCTATTGCATGCTTGTTTCCATTTTTCTTTAATAATCTCTTGGGAACATAAAATCAACAAGCAAAGAAAAGTAGGTACATACAAAACTTTTAAAAATGTTCATCTTCCGTTCATTCATTTAAATCATCGATATCAATACCACTGCACTATAGAACATTTCAACTAGTCAAGTTAGGGTTGTCATCAATTTGAAATAATTATGACTATGTTTTAAAATAAATTACCTATAATTATTTTGCGTGGTTTCATTTTATTTTTAATTCACAATATATTCATAGTTATTATGTCGGATTGGGGGAGGGGGGATCAAAGTTCCCACTTTTGGGCTTTTCGCTTATATTCCGATAGCGGTGCGTCGTATGACAAAAAGTTTGTAAATTAAATGAAAGATCATATAATTCTCTACTACTTTTGTAATATACTATTCCGAATTTTCATCAGGTTTTGCGGTTTTGAGACACACGCTCCGGAAAAAGGCAAGCTACACGCTCCGGAAGAATAAAAGGAAGCTACATTCCTTTTCAGCTTTATAACTTCAGAACCAGTCATGTTAAGCTACAAAGGTTAAAAAAACTGGAAATTCTGGAAAAGGGTATGGAGTTGAAGAAAATTTTATGATCTTTCATTTAGCATAAGTAAATTAATTTGGCATAATAATTGCATTGAAACGCACCGTTTTTGATAAATTAGTCAACTCCCTCCCACTCCGGCTCACCTCCTAGACATCAGTACTTTTAGTATGTTCACTTCCTAAGCACCGAGAACAAGTTTCTTAAGGAACCGCTTAAATATCAGCTCACGCATTCTACAACTCTCTTTTAATAACTGAACTGTTGGCAGTTTATTAAATGTTAAAAATTATGGAACACATTATAGAAACGCAATTAAAATGTAACTAGATTAAAATAAACGTGTTTTGATTTTGAAAAAACTTAGTGACATCCCTGACTCGCTACATAGATTATTACATAGTATTGTAGTCACGTGAATAGACTTATTCATTCATTCTTATGGCGGAAAATTCAAATTACTCAAATATAAATATCATAAATTCATAAGGAAATTAATAGTTATGTTACAAATTAAATACTTACAAATGAAAAGAGATGCCGTCGCTTTTGAAATTTGATGTTGCCGACTTGTTTCGATAACAAAATACAGCACAAATAGGCATTTTATGGCAGCTCTGTTCTCGCTCAGGTTCAGAAGTATTGTGTCAAAATGGCTACCGAAGTAGTTTTTATAAACTGAAACGACTCGGAGTCGTCTACATTTGACAGAGGGGAAATACAAGTTATGGCGCATCCCTACCTTAATGATCGAAGAACGCGGCCGCTCCGCATACAAAACTTCGATCATTAAGGTAGGGATGCGCCATAACTTGTATTTCCCCTCTGTCAAATTTACACGACTCCGAGTCGTGTCAGTTTATAAAAACTACTTCGGTAGCCATTTTGACACAATACTTCTGAACCTGAGCGAGAACAGAGCTGCCATAAAATGTCTATTTGTGCTGTATTTTGTTATCGAAACAAGTCGGCAACATCAAATTTCAAAAGCGACGGCATCTCTTTTCATTTGTGAGTATTTAATTTGTAACATAACTATTAATTTCCTTATGAATTTATGATATTTATATTTGAGTAATTTGAATTTTCCGCCATAAGAATGAATGAATAAGTCTATTCACGTAACTACAATACTATGTAGTATTCTATGTAGCGAGTCAGGGATGTCACTAAGTTTATTCAAAATCAAAACACGTTTATTTTAATTTAGTTACATTTTAATTGCGTTTCTATAATGTGTTCCATAATTTTTAACATTTAATGAACTGCCAACAGTTCAGTTAATAAAAGAGAGTTGTAGAATGCGTGAGCTGGTATATAAGCGTTTCCTTAAGAAACTTGTTCTGGGTGCTTAGGAAGTGAACATACTAAAAGTACTGATGTCTAGGAGGTGAGCCGGAGTGGGGAGGGGAGGGAGTTGACTAATATATCAAAAACGGTGCGTTGCAATGCAATTATTATGCCAAATTAATTTACTTATGCTAAATAAAAGATCATAAAATTTTCTTCAACTTTTATTCCATACCCTTTTCCAGAATTTCCAACCGTTTTCAAGCTCCGTAAAAATGTTCTTTTTTATCTTTAAGTTAGGTTTTTTTAACCTTTGTAGCTTAACATGACTGGTTCTGAAGTTATAAAGCTGAAAAGGAAGGTAGCTTCCTTTTATTCTTCCGGAGCGTGTAGCTTACCTTTTTCCGGAGCGTGTGGCTCAAAACCGCAAAACCTGATGAAAATTCGGAATAGTATATTACAAAAGTCGTAGAGAATTATATGATCTTTCATTTAATTTACAAACTTTTTGTCATACGACGCACCGCTATCGGAATATAAGCGAAAAGCCCAAAAGTGGGAACTTTGATCCCCCCTCCCCCAATCCGACTTATTAACTATGAATATATTGTGAATTAAAAATAAAATGAAACCACGCAAAATAATTATAGGTAATTTATTTTAAAACATAGTCATAATTATTTCAAATTGATGACAACCCTAACTTGACTAGTTGAAATGTTCTATAGTGCAGTGGTATTGATATCGATGATTTAAATGAATGAACGGAAGATGAACATTTTTAAAAGTTTTGTATGTACCTACTTTTCTTTGCTTGTTGATTTTATGTTCCCAAGAGATTATTAAAGAAAAATGGAAACAAGCATGCAATAGACATCCATCCTGGACGCCTACTCGGACTATACAGGGTGGATTTTTGAGATGGGCCATGGAGGGCAGGTACCTTAACCATTGTAGCTACAAGAAAATGCTCTTAGAAGACCATCCCTATCTTTTTGAGATATTTTAAACTGCGTTCGCAGATTTAAAAAAAATGTACAGACAGCGACAAAAATGGCAAAAGGAAAAAAAATTGATGCCAATCTATTCAGTTTCAGGTAAACATCAAAAGACTTTATGGAGTCGTTTGAGTTCTAGAAAATTCAGAAATTGACAAAAACTTTTCCCATACATTTTGTACTAAAATCGATTGAGTTTCATGCAGGGATCGAAAAAGCCTATGGGACCATTTGAGGTTTAAGTACTACAAAAGCAACAAACATCCCTACAGAAACGACTGTCAAGCAAAAGTCTAGTGATGCAACACCCCAAGGGCTACCCAAATCACCCCCATGTATGTTCAACGATTTTTTGTAGTTTAGAAGTTATTCATGTTTTTGTGACTTTGCAGCAACAGTGGTCCTGCATCACTGGACTTCCGCTTGACTGTCGTTCCTATGACATCCTGTATATACTTACTTAAGGCAGAAGTAGCTACAATTGTAATGAAGGTTCAAGGCTATTAGATTTAAATAAACTACATAGTTTTACAGTACCTAAGTATTCAGAAAATATAAGTTCCTACCTATGTAAACTCGTCATCGTCAACGTATAAAGACGCCTCTTTGAGGCGCACTTGAAATCCTTTCGCCACACTGGTTCGAAAGAACTAGTGGGACGACATCAATAGACCGATAGCTTACACACATTAATAGTTTCGAAATTCGATATTTTGGTGGCACTGTACAATAAAATTTTACGCTCTAACCGATTTTTACTTGTTATTAACTTATCTACTACATTGCAAAGCATTGTTAAGTTAATTTTATTCACAATGCAAAATATACGATTAATAGAAACTGAGAAATGGAAGAAATAATTTGTCATCATTCACTCATTCACGCATATAATCGATAACGATAATATTATTGACGTTCTCTTCCCTAATTTTCTTGATGTGTGCTTCTTTCTGTTTACGTCGCTACATTATTTTTATACGAAATTTGCAATAGTGTGTGTAATATGTAGTGTGCTTGTGTAGCGATACAAAAACGAAATGCGTATGTGTGTGTAAAATGCGGTAGTGTGCTACCTCGTCCCCCGCAAAAATTGGCAGAAAATTTTGTATGAGGACTTCCTCCAATCAGATGTCCCCTTCTAGTTCGTCCGAGTTACAATGTGACGATGAAGGGTTCGTATAGGTGGAACGGATGAAGAAGCCTCTCGTAAACAATGCGGGACCGCCGCACTGACGACCGAAACCCTACATTTGCTGCGTGCTGAGATTCCAACGACTCAGCTCGACGTGTCCCGGGTTCACTTCGATGTGAAGCCTGAGGACGTCGCGGAGTATGTGAAGCGGAAGACCCAGCGCACCGTGAGGGTTGTGCAGTTGGCATCTCAATATATATAATAATAATCAGTTTTCGAAGTTGTTTTTGTTTTTACTACACAGTTTTGTTCCTAATAATGCGCAGACGAAGTCGCGCGGGTCAGCTAGTATAAGTATATAAATAAATGTGATTCTTTCTTACCAATTGATCATTTTTTTCTTTCTTACATGACAGTAAAATAAGTAAAAGAACAGAGAAATAATTTGTTGGAAGGGATGTGGTGTGGAGGCAACTTACTGAATTAAACAAATTCTACAAACAAGGTTGTTAAAACAATATAGGTATTTATTCATCCATTACAGAAATAATCAGTAATAGTAAAAAGTCTAGTGGAACAAGCATGCCAGAGGTGCTGTACGAGCTGATCTCTAATAGCACCTTGCTGGCGAAGCTAACTGACATCTCCAGTGTCAGCAGTAGCTTGCTGCAATTGGACTTCTCGAAGCACGTCTTCATCACTTAGTTCAGGCACAAAGATATTGGCTCTATTACAAATGTTATGTAAGATAACACAAGCATTTATAATTGATGCAGCAACTTTAGGTTTGTAGTGCATGACTCTTCTTACCAATTGAATATTAATTGAATGGTAGCGTTTTCTACAAAAGTATCTTTCTTCATTCTCTGTTGGTCTCAATTTGTGTGCAGTCGATACACCCTAAAACTCCTTTTATTTTAAATTCTGGTAAAACCTGCAATTAAAAAAATATATATATTAAAGATATTATTTTACTATTGAAGAATAAAGGTAGTAGGTACTTAAAATAATAAAGATCATTGCAGAATTAACCTTGTTCGAGTAATATTTCTTTCTTCGGCATTTTTAGGGAATACAATGTATCCTCTACCCTCTAGTTTGAACCTAGAGGATTCATGGTTGGTCCTAGAACCTAGTACGTACTTACCTAGGTTCTTAGTAGATAAAGTAGTCTAGCGGCCCGCCTGGACACTGAACGCGGTCTGGGTTTTCGTAATGTTCATAGCCATGAACAGACATTATAAAACTAGGCATCTAATAATAATTAGAATACATACCTTCAACTGCAGATGAAACGCAGTCCCAATCGCAAAAAATATCAGAGTACCAGTATATCCAAAAGCCAAAGGTCGATCACAATAAGGAGTTCAGAGTCCGCAGGGGACAAAAATGTATGAAATCTGTTATTTTTCGAAAAACACAAAGTTTGTGACAGTTGTGTTTCACGACTTCATTATTATAATGTAGTTTTGGTTTATTGTACTCTAATTTAGTATTTTTTTGTAAATTTCACCTTGATATTATGGGTATTTAGCGAAACGATTCAGTTTTTACACCAAGATTAGTAACTTTTATTCACACTTTTATTGAATCGCTGAAAAGTGTCAGTTTTGACAGAAAAGTGGATCAACGCAACGCGTAATAAACGGTCGTAGTACCAATTGAGTGAACGAAACTTATCGAACAATTCAGCCTGCGTACTATGGCGATTGATTTCTATTCTACCCTGGAAAGTAAAAAAGCTAATTCTTCAGTTGATTCTAATCTACGATCTCGGATACTCTCCGAGCATGGCGAATGAGGGAGTCTAGGATCTCGGCTAGACAACTCCTTTCCATAGCAACGGAGGTTGAACGGAGGACCCATTAGTGATGGATTTTTACGTTCATTCTTTTCATCCGAGCAACGTTCCATTTTACGTAATACATTTAATCGAGTGGTTCGATTAGTTACTAAATAGTAAGTAATCGGAAAAAAAACGTAGAACGGAACGAAATTTTGACATTATTTTTGTCATTTTCATGTTTCTTTCAAATTAAATGTAAACAAAGCTGCAAAATGTGAAAATCCGCTAAAAATGTCTTGAAAACTAAATATCTACATATATGGACTTGTTTTTCATGCTGCTAAAAGCAAATATTGTCTAGCAGCTGACTATCTATAGATTTTATAGGTAAGTCTTGTCTAAATTTTAACCTATCAATCGAATCCCGGTTGTTTTATCAATGGATTTTGCGTTTCATAAACTAATATGTTATCTTAACATTATACGAGCTCTTGACGGTAATGGAAACATCGTGAGGAAACCCGGAGCTGTACTCAGCTCCACACGTATTGACGTTATGTTTCCTGTGGATAAAAGCAGATTTATCAAAGGATGTTTTATGTGCTGGGCAAGACGGATCCATCTCAAACAATGTCCCACCCAGGCACTATTACAGTACCGATGAGTGTAAGCACCTATGCCTACACTCATCGGGGTACTACCTTGGCCTTCTGATGCAGTATAAATCAAGTGAAAATCGTTAATTGTTTCATGTTCTTACATAGAGGTCTTAATTTATTTATTTACCAAATAAAAGCCCGGATGGGGCATTGTATTACCACTAGGTGGTACAATTTTATAAGTACTAAGATGTAAAGGCCTACATTATATTATTTCTTTATGTTTCAGGAAATCAATCAAAAGAAGAAATTTAGAAGGTATCAAGTGAATAAGAGACCATTCAGACAGTTCATAAAATCTTGAATTTTTAATAAGGTAAATAAACAAGTACAATGTAATATTTCAAACTAAGAAAAATAGGTTCCCTATGTAGCCATTGGGTTGCACAACATTTAGCAACAATGCTACTGTGTGTAGTCTCCGCCGGTGTGCCAGGGACAGAATTTTTGTAATCTGATCCACGTACTAACCATATCTCCAGTGCATAATATCTATAATCCCCTAAAAATAAAAAAAATACTAATTATTATTATCATTTTGTTACAGATTGGGAAGATCACAGATAAGATGGAGTTTCTAGAACATAAACAAACAATCATCATTCAACCTGATAATGCCCACAGCTGCTGGGTGTAAGTCTCCTCTCGCTCGGTTCCATGCCACCCTTTTACATTGTTGATCAATTCTACGCTTTGTCATCTGACTAAGCAATGGGCTGGTGGTCTGTTCCGAGAAGAAATAAGAATAATAATAATTTCCTATGTATGTAATAATAATAAATAAAAACGTGCTATTTTTACTGTTTGTATTAATAAAATAAACGCCCGTAACTTCGGTCACGTCATACCAACATACGTTCATGTTTCCAGGACTTATGGAGTTAGGCTATAGGTTGCTATGTCAGCCAAACACCAAAGCCTTAATTATATAGATAGATGTAGGTACCTAGGTATACTTAAAACTAACCTAACCTCTCCAGCAAAAAGTTTTAATCAACACAAAACCTGCATAATAAACCTAAATAATCAAGGTTAGGTGGATATTAAAATGAACATTACTTCACCAACCTACTAGTAGACAGATATTAGGTAGGTACAAGTTAAACCACATAATTACCTATTATGTAGGCAAGTATTCAGCGTGATAAGTGTTTGTATGATCTGCAAATATTTCTCGGGTCTGGGTGTTTCTTTGTACATTATGTATGTATTTACAAACAAAAAGTATATAAGTAGTGCAGTTATCTGGTTCCCATAGTAGGTACAAGCTTTGCTTAGTTTGGGGCTAGATGATGCTGTGTGAAATGTCCAGCATTATTTATTTATCCTTTATGTAGGTACTTCGAACTGGGCTGGAAGATCCTGAGAGGTGCAGAATCCTTATTTCATGGCACAAAATGTATTCCACCGCTTTCCGGTTCACTTAGTTGTTTCTCATTCACAATTCTTTGTCTGGCTTGGAAATGCTCTTTGGCTCACGAACGTTAGTTTTCTGAAGATACCTATCATTTATATTCTTCAAATGATGATGAAAACTAAGCCAAAACATTTTTTTGGGGCTTTTTTAGTAATGTAAATCACCTTTCTAGGTCACTGGAGGCGTAGACTATTTGAGAAGATTGTAGATCTCAAAACTCTAATCCTAAATGTCAAAAATAGAAAGAAACTATTCCCCATGCTCGCAAAAGATGGCCTTTTTATAGGAAGATTAGAAACAATTCTTTAGATTCTTTCTAGGGAACGCCATGCTCGCGAGTTTCTATTCTACTACTTAAAAACACACTCTAATGTCATTACTGTCATTTCTTTCTATTCTCCGGTACCTAGACAATCCCCATGTTAAGCCGGCAGTTTAGGTTCTGATTCTACGTCAGCGTCTTAAGATACGTCATGGTACCAAATAGCGATGCAGTTCAGTTTAGGACCTAAACTGAATCGCATTTAGAGCTCATGGTAAGGCCTCTGACAACAGCTAAAAAGCTACTCCTAATTTGGGAGTGTCAAATTTAGTTTTTAAAAACTTAGAAGATTATTTTTCCGGCCCAAATATCGACCAATAGAATTGCACCATTCGACGTCACGTGGTACAACCTACATGGTATTATACTGATAATTTTTTGAAAATTTTCTCTGGTCGTTGCTATATTTAAAAAACAAAACATGATTCAGTCAAATTAACCACACGTCAAACTGACAGGTTGAATTCAATTGTGAAAATTGGAGATTTTGCATGAAAATGAAATTAACTGTACATTTCGTCTCATGGTGCAATTCTATTGGCCGACATTTGGGACGGAAAAATAATCCCCCGAATACCACACGAGCTTCAAAATTATCTGGCATTTCCCTCAAGGTTCCCTGCAAACAAATAAAATCGTCAAGTTTTTCAGGAAAAAAGGAGTGATTTTTTAACCTGAAAAACTTGACTCCTTCATTTGTTTGCAACGAACCTATCGGGAAATACCCGATAATTTTGAAGCTCTTGTGGTATTATAAGTGATTAAATTAGGTACTAAAAATAAAACTAAGATTTACGTTCGATCGATTTGAGGTGGAATTTAATACTGAATAATACATGGGCAGGATGCAGCCGGGCGATATGGAGACAGCTGCATCTGCATTTTTATGAACAATGGATTTCTTAGAAGTTACCTACATGACTGCTGACGCATAAAAACTTATAATTAATAATTAGCCTAGGATGGTATCCTTAACTCCTCCATCCCTAAGAGGAAAATTATCGGGTGAATCTTGCGATTTGTTCCCATAATTTTTCTTACACAATTTAAACAGTTTAAAACGAAACACATAAAGTAAAAGTATAGAATAACACAAAGTTACTAAGCCTAAAGATGCGTAACCTAAATTTTCACTGAATTTAAACTGATCTTTATCATTTAAAACACTTCACTATGCTTTAAAGAGTACGACATGTATTTCACTTCATCTAAACTAACGCCTTTCATATTGAGTGCGCGTGCACTGGATAGACTCGCGTTCCATAGCTGGGGTAAGATGACGAGCGGAAATGACTCGACGACATCCGTCTCTATGTAGATATGGTGGCTCATACGAATTCCATTTATCTCTAAATCGCATGGCTCGTTGATAGTCACGAGGTAAGTGCCGAAAACTGATTGCTTAGTAGTTTCCGTGCCGCAGAATTTAGTTAGCGTCATTCTCAGTCGACTGAACAGTATCCAACTATCAGGATTGACTTGCTGGATTTTAACCTCCTCTATCTGAACTTGATGTTGCGAACAGTGAGTGGGATCTTCGTCGAATCTCATGAGCTGTTCAGTACAGGTAAGCTCATAGTACAGAGCTTGGTACATAGAAAATGGTCGCCAGTTGATAACGGGCGGCACGGTTTCACAATCGGTAAGTATTTCGTACCTTTCGCCAAGAGGTAAGGATATAAAGGGAAAATTGTAAGGGTTTTGTTTTTGGATTGGTTGAAAATCGGTAAGGAGTACAATTTAAAATAATTATAATTAAAGGAACTTTAATAATTAATGTGATCTGATTTTTCTAATTTTCACAAGTTTTCTGGAATAGGCAAATAAACTAAACTTTAAGATTTCGAAATAATTTCGATATGGTACAGTAGTTCAGAAGAATTCATGATAATATATTGATGTAAGATACATACACTACTTAATTCTAGAGCAGTTTCAATTTTCCTGTTACATTAATAAAGCTATCAAACATTTTAGAGACCAAATTTAGTTTCTTTGAAATTACAATTTGATTGTGGTTTAATTCGGAAGTAAGTTTATCAAATCTAATCGCATCATCGTTATCAAGATTTCCTGTTACAATTTTTATAATTGAACCCAATGGATTAATAAGATCTCTTTTGAACCGCTAATGTGGTACCAGTTGTTGAAATTTGTCTTTAGTTAAATCGCGAATAAACTCTGTATGTAATTTCATCTAGAAGTAGGCTGCACCTGTGTAGGGCGTTATATGTTTTTAATACGAACTTTAGTCTTCCTTTCTCCTACTGAATAGGCTATTTTACACTTTTTTGAAAACTGTTTAAAATCAATCCCGAGGTCATAATGAACCAGTAGAATTTTTATTTCAATTTTCTAACACCGATAAATGCCATAAAAACCATTTTAATTTATGATTTAGGATTTTCGCGCGAAAAAGTAAGCCGCCATTATGATTTGGCTCGTGACGTCACGATGATATCAACTATACGCGACATCGAACGAAATCAGTGTTGAAATTGTGAAAATGAACTGTATTATTTATTATCGTAAGTGTTCTGTGCCTGAATGCAAGAATTCAAGTATAAAAACGCCTCAAAAATTGTGGATTCAAGTGCCAAATGATTTAAAAATGAGAAACACTTGGCTAAAATTGGCAAGAAGAGATCCAAAATCATTGTCCACAAAGAGTAGACAGTATTTTTGTGAAGACCATTTTGATGTAAGTATGCGTTGTATTATCATCTTCCTGCCCTTTTCCCACAGTAGGTGGGTTCGGCACAACATTCTGTTCTTCCATTCTTTTCACTCCTTCATGTCATCCTTCACAAAATCCATACATCTTTTTTTTGTTTTTGCCTACCTCTACTCGTAAATTCATCGACATTCATACCAAGCTCTCTCCTAGTTACATGACATTATTCCCTTCTCATTACATGTCCATTGCCCATACCATGCTAGCCTGTTGCTCCGCATCTTTTCATTCAAAGGCACCACTTTCACACTTCTTTCTACTTATGTATTCATTCCTCTGTCCATTCGCGTCACTCAACACATTCATCTCAGCCACATGCACCTTTTGTTGTCCAACACTAAGAACCTGTATCTATGCAGCGAGTTTTATAAAAAAAATTATAATAAATTGTATTCCATGTTTTAGCTGGAAAATGAGTAGTATGGAGTAATAGAAGAATTTATCTCAGAGAATGACAAAAATCTGCAAGGATAGGAAGTTGTTTTCATCTGGATGACGTCACGCCGGGTCCCAATATGGCGAATGGCGTTTTGGACATCTGAAGCACAGATAAAAAAAATATGATTTTTAAAATTGAGTTATAAAATGTATATTGCATTTTTATGAATAAATATCTAAATTTATCGTTTCGTTTTATCGAAAACTATCATATAAATGTATTTTTATATATTTTCTTACATGGTGTAAAATAGCCTATTGGTAATACATTTCTTTCTAGTTCTTTTACTATTTTTACTTTTACGAATCGGAGCAACGTCTTTAGCAAATATCGTTTTAATTTCTTTTTCGTATTCGCCTTTCTTTTCCCTATTATTTTCTTTGATTTCTACCATCTTAAAAATTGAAAATTTGGCAGACCAAATTTTCATAAAATACTTTTGTTCGTTTAGCATGACCTTTACCTAATTCTTTGACTAAATCTGATTTGTCTTTTGGTAGGAAAATTTCGAATATTTTCCGTTTTTCACTTCGATTCCTTACTTGTATTTCATTTTTAAACCATGGATGGATTATCATTTGATTGGTGTCGACTGTCTCATGCTAAAATAGGGATTGCAATTGAATTTAATTCTACAGCTGAATGAATCGTTTGAGATTTCATGGATTCTAATCGTGCAGGATAATCAACGTTATCGATGCTATATCTAGACAATGTGTCTGAAATCACCGTGGGGCTAGCTGTTGCCGTTCTACTCGTATCTGAATCTGATATCGTAGAAGTCGATGACTTGTTACGTACCCTTTTCTCTGCTTTTGTTAAATTATCAATCTCATTATTACTCACTTACGCATTGACTTTAATTATATCATCAGTGTTGGTGTCATCATAGTCCTCAATACAGTAATTTAGTTCATTAACGTCACAGTTACCGTATTCTGTTCCGTTATAGAAGTGGTTTTCGTCATAATCGTAATCTACAGGCAGTTCATTTAGTTTGAACCCTTGTTGAGACTTAGGGACCGCTGTCCTCATAGTTACGTCACCTGAATTTAACTGAGGGGGGTTGAACTTGTTGGGGACGGTACCCTATCTGTGAAGTTTGCGACGGCATTCCAAACTGAGATTTATAACCAAAAGGTTGATTATTAATAGTTGGTTGAGGTGGTTTATAACCAAATTGTTGGAATGGTTTGTAACCGAATTGTTGCTTATTAAATTGTTGAAGCGGCTTATAGCCGAATTGTTGGTTATTCAATTGTTGGGGCGGTTGATAACCGAATTGTTGTTGTGGCTGAAGGCCAAATTGTGGTCTATCCCCGAATGTTGGTGGGCGGATTGTACCGTAGTTTTGTGTTTGACCTTGCCCTTGGATGTTAGGCATCCTAAATGGTGCATTTTAGGGCATACCAAAATTAAATTTGGGCGTTACAATGTTGTTAGGCAACATGGGCGTGAACCCGGGAGGTTGACTAACCAATGGCCTTGAACCTGATCCTAAAACCTGGCTGTTGCCATGTATACGATTTCGCGTATTATATTGTTCTGAGAAGTTGACTTCTTCTAACACTATGCTCAACGCTTCTTCTAACGTCGAAGGTTTCTTCAGTCTAACTACCCGAACCATATACTCAGGAAGATTATATAAAAATACATTCAGAGCCGTATTATTATATATAATCAGTTTAGCGTGTTTTAATTCGTTGTTCTCGGTCGTATTCACTTTTGACATCAATAATGATCGCACACTTTGGATTCGATTACAAAAATCTAAGTAACTTTCACCTGATTTAATTTTCAATGACTCTAATTCAATATTTATACACTCTTCACTACGCGGATCTCCGAAATGCTGGATGAGCAATTCTTTCAACGCAGACCAAGTCACAATATCGTCGCGTTCTGATAAAAGCGCAGCTGCATTCTCTGTGAGCCTACTGGTTAACACTTTTCATAATACACAAAAAAAAATACACACACAAAATTAAAATACGCAAACAATTAAAATCATACAAAGAGAATAAAAGCAAACAATAGTGGGGAGGAAATATTTTTTTTTTCTATAAAAAAATATTTTCAATAAAAAAAATTATGAATTTAATTTAAAATTACATTTAATTAAATTTATGATCGATTTAGAGATCACTTAATATTAATTTAAACTTAAACTTTAACTGAGCGAAGATGATTTTTAATCTGTCGCCTCCATACAGTTTCGTAACTCTAACTTAGGCTATTCTATTTTTAGAACGAAGGTAAAATTTCATACCTGTCTACATTAGATAATATCTAATCTATGTAACCAGATCGTTATAACGAGAGAGGTCTAATCTCAAAATAACAATGATTTACATTATTAAAAAAACCAAAAAAAAAATATGAGTAGTTAGATGAGGGACAGGAATGGCGAAAAGTTTTACTCACCAACCGACCGCTACTCCCATGCTCAGCTTTTCTTTACCCGTTTATATAAGAGATATTTATTTGGTTCGACGGATTCACTTAACATGGATTTCTCGAAAAATTTCCCGTGAAAATGCAGCAAATCCACTTCGGCTGCGCCACTCTTAATTTGGGAGTGTCAAATTTAGTTTTTAAAAACTTAGAAGATTAAATTAGGTACTAAAAATAAAACTAAGATTTACGTTGAAGAAACTGACCTTTCACGAGCACATCAGATCACTTACAGTGGAATGTTTCAAACGTTTGGGCTTCGTAACCCGAAACTGCAGGGACTTTACTGAAGTCAATGCCATCAGACTGTTATACTCAGCCCTCGTACGCACAAAAATTGAGAACAGCTCCTGCGTTTGGAACCCCCACGAATCAACATATGCCCTTATGCTTGAAAAGGTGCAGAAACGATTCCTACGTTTCCTATACAAAAAGTTTCTAGGATACTATCCTTACATGTATCCAACTAAATATCTACTTGGTACACTAGGATACAACTCGCTTGAAACGCGCAGGCTCTCTAATCAGCTCATGTTTGTATGCCGCGTGTTGCGGGGAGTGATGGATTGCCCTGACGTACTCAAAGAAGCGAGCCGACTCAGCGTGCCCGAGCAGCTAGTCAGGTTTCGCCCTGGCAGAGTCCCACTATTCGCACCAACCCCCGCACGTACCATGGCCCGCCAACAATCTCCCATCTGCCGCGCTCAACACCACCTAAATGAGTTAGTGAAGTTGTACCCGCATATTGATGTTTTCGTTGACAACTACAATAAAATTGAACGGGTATCCTTTATATATTGTGAAAATTTAAATTAGGCTAATAATATCATTTAAGATCTCATGCTTCTGATAACTATACTTAAGTACCTTATTTCATTTAATTTCCTTTTCATTGTTTTTCTTTATGTAACCTTAGTGCTATTAAGTAAATAGATATAACGAATTGGTGGTAACTGTAATGTTATATTTTATCTGTATGTAAATAAATAAATAAACGTTCGACCGATTTGAGGTGGAATTTAATACTGAATAATACATGGGCAGGATGCAGCCGGGCGTTAAGGAGACAGCTGCATCTGCATTTTTATGAACAATGGATTTCTTAGAAGTTACCTACCTATGACTGCTGACGCATAAAAACTTATAATTAATAATTAGCCTAGGATGGTATCCTTAACTAGCTATTATAAGTTAAAGGTTAATTAAAATCAAAACAAAAAATAAACTCAATTAAAAACAAAACAAAAACAATTCTAAAGTTAAACTAAAAATAAGACTAGGCAAGTACTTAATTGTCATCTTTGAGCATTGAGTTATAAATGTACTAACGTACATCTCATTAAATCTCAATGTTCTGATGTTTGTTTTAAAGTGATAGTGGTCACACCACAGGTCACACTAGCGTAGCGTAGCGACCTAGGACCAATGATGATTCTTGGTCCGAGGTAGCGACACAGAGCATACGTAGCGATGGTACGAGTCAAGTTGTCTGATTCGATTATCTCGAATCAGAGTTGATTCGAATCGAGTTCATTCACAACTCGTTCGAATCAACTCGCATACGCGGATAACGAATGCGAGTTTTGCGAGTTAGGCGCGAGTGCCTAACGGGAGGGGGGGGGGGGGGTAGAGTTACTCGCGTCCGTAGGAGCTACCAACATCCAGCTCCCCACCAATACCCTACACGTGCCCCCTGGGTGGTGCTAAATGAGTAACAACTACGGCGGCGGTCAACTAACCATGTCCCGTTTATTTCGTCCGAGGTTGATTGAAATGAAATTTTGTATCAATCATAAAATAGCAAGTGTCAAAAATGTCACAAATAAATGTCTACTCCCTCGGGTCACTCTAGAGTTAACTAAACACCCTCGCTGATGCTCGGGAGTTAACTAATAAATCCTTCGATGCGCTTGGGATTCAATAAGGCGCCCGAGACTAATACACTGCTTTATCCTCTGGCTTGTGTGTGTGATTGTCATACATACATACATACATAAAGTCACGCCTCTTTCCCAAAGGGGTAGGCAGAGACCACGGATCTCCAGTCGCTACGATCCTGACACACAACTTTCGCCTCATTCACTCTCATATACATTCTTCATACATGCTCGTCGGTTTAGGGTACTTTTGACCTGGCCCTTCTCCAAAATGTCGCCAATTTGATCCAAGAAGGTTCGCCTAGGTCTTCCCCTTCCAGCTGTCCCATGCACACTCGCCTCATACACTTGCTTTGTCAAACGACTGTCATCCATCCTCTCTACATGCCCAAACCATCTTAACATACCTTTCTCGATCCTCAACACTACATCTTCTTTCACTCCACACTGTTCCCTTATCACACTATTTCTCACTCTATCATTCAACGTTACCCCACACATACTACGCAACGCTCTCATTTCAACAGCATTCACTCTACTCTGATGTTTTTTCTGCCACACCCAACTTTCACTTCCATACATCAATGTCGGTACCAACACTCCTCTATGAACTGCCAGTCGTGCCTTGTTGGACACTTTCCGCTGCTCATAAAATCGTGGAGTGCCCCATTCACTCGGTTTCCAGCATTCACTCTCCTTTCGATATCCTCATCGTACTTCCCATCTCTTGTAAACAATGTCCCCAGATACACAAACTCTTTCACTTGTTCCACTCTTTCATCACCTATCAGAATATTGCATGCTGTCATACATTCATCTTTTTCAATGTCACTGCTTAAAATTAGCAACGTAGGTAGGCAGCCCCATTGTTCCTGCTGTTTGCTAGCTTCTAAGTTACGCTTAATTAGTTAGTATTATTAGCTTAGTTAGTATTATACGCTTTTGCGATTCTACAAGTACTTGTTACTAAACTAATTAAAAGTACTTAGCCAATAATTATAATTACGGCTCTTAGCTATCTGTTTAGAATTATTGTACCTACGTATTATTTTTAAATGTATGCTCAACTAAAGCTTGCATTTATGTAAAACTTTTTATGCATGCATTGAGTTATAGGTAATGTACTAACTTATTTTATCTCGATGTATGCATGAGAGTTATTCCTATCCTGACTTATTGCATTTATTAAATTATTATTTCTAATAGTTTTGAGAAGCACCTAACCTAAGCTTAATAAACAGTCTTAGCAATGAATAGTTGTACATTCTAGGATAATATTCACACTGAAAATGTACTAGTTCATAAGATAATATATCCCAATAAAGAACTTTTGAAATTGAATTAGGTACCTACCTATCCTTTGGTGAATAATCAACTATTCCCTGCGATACCGATACCACCGTAGTGCTGAGACGGGGATTGCAATTACAATTTTTCGAGTTGGAAATACATACAGGTTAGATCATTGAGCAAGATAGATAACTCTTTATTGTTACACCAGAAAAGCTACAATTTATGCTAGAGTTCAATGGGTAAGATCACAGACCAGAAGAAATAAGGGTTAAGCTAGAAACATACTATCGGACGAGGCTGACAGTCGCGATCTGGATAAAGATTGTACACTGAGGCGAGCTGTGCAAACTATCGGACGTAAGTCGCGGTCGTGTCGTGTCCATGAGCTTTCGGACTACGATCTGGCGCGCTGGATGTTTTTGTACTGTGCATACCTATCAGTCGCGGCTGTCAGCTGTATCTTTCTTAGGTCATTTGCTGCGTCCGATATTATGTTTCTAGTTTATGATAGAGAAAAGTACACCGCGACCACAGACAGAATATAATATCAGTTAGTCAAAGAACGAAACATAGGTACCTACTTAACCTAGGTGGACTGTACTTTGTCCAGTTGCTCCAGAGGTCTGCAAGTGGATGGGTGACCGCCAGCGGCATTTTCATCTAAGCGCTTCAGAGGGCATGTTAAATTGTCGGTCCCGGCTATTTCAGTCGTTAAGCCATGACGGACGCCATAAGGCGACCAAAAAACTCCGTGAGCAGAGTTGGCCCCTGACTTGAACTTTTTTACGAACTTTTTTAGAGGCTACTAGTAAATAAAACGAGACAATACGAATCAGATAATTTTATATTACATTCAGATCTCTGGAATTTCCACTTCTTCCTGTGTAAGCCGGCAGTGTGTGAGTTCTCATGTGTACAGTCAGAGTAGACTTATCAGTAAAACTCTCATCACATACATCACATGCATATGGCCTTTCTCCAGTGTGAGTTCTCATGTGTGTAGTCAAAGCAGACTTTTGAGAAAAACTCTTATCACATACGCCGCAGGTATATGGCCTTTCTCCAGTATGAGTTCTCGTGTGTGTAGTCAAAGTAGCCTTTTCAGAAAAACTCTTATCACACACGTCACAGGCATATGGCCTGTCTCCAGTGTGAGTTCTCATGTGTGTAGTCAAAGCAGACTTTTGAGAAAAACTCTTATCACATACATCGCAGGCATATGGCCTGTCTCCAGTGTGAGTTCTCATGTGTGTAGTCAAAGCAGACTTTTGAGAAAAACTCTTATCACATACGTCGCAGGCATATGGCCTGTCTCCAGTGTGAGTTCTCATGTGTGTAGTCAAAGCAGACTTTTGAGAAAAACTCTTATCACATACATCGCAGGTATATGGCCTGTCTCCAGTGTGAGTTCTCGTGTGTGTAGTCAAAGTAGACTTTTCAGAAAAACTCTTATCACATACATCACAGGCATATGGCCTGTCTCCTGTGTGATTTCTCATGTGTCTAGTCAAGTTAGCCTTTTTTAAAAAACTCTTATCACATACATCACAGGCATATGGCCTGTCTCCTGTGTGATTTCTCATGTGTCTAGTCAAAGTAGACTTTTCAGAAAAACTCTTATCACATACATCACAGGCATATGGCCTGTCTCCTGTGTGATTTCTCATGTGTCTAGTCAAAGTAGACTTTTCAGAAAAACTCTTATCACATACATCACAGGCATATGGCCTGTCTCCTGTGTGATTTCTCATATGTCTAGTCAAGTTAGCCTTTTTTATAAAACTCTTATCGCATACATCGCAGGCATATGGCCTGTCTCCAGTGTGAGTTCTCGTGTGTTTAGTCAAAGCAGACTTTTCAGAAAAACTCTTATCACATACATCACAGGCATAGGGCCTGTCTCCAGTGTGAGTTCTCGTGTGTTTAGTCAAAGTAGACTTTTCAGAAAAACTCTTATCACATACATCACAGGCATATGGCCTGTCTCCTGTGTGATATCTCATGTGTCTAGTCAAGTTAGCCTTATTTATAAAACTCTTATCACATACATCGCAGGCATATGGCCTGTCTCCAGTGTGAGTTCTCGTGTGTGTAGTCAAAGTAGACTTTACAGAAAAACTCTTATCACATACATCACAGGCATATGGCTTGTCTCCTGTGTGAGTTCTCGTGTGTTTAGTCAAATTAGACTTTTCAGAAATTTTTTTATCACATACATCACAGGCATATGGCCTGTCTCCTGTGTGATTTCTCATGTGTGTAGTCAAAGCAGACTTTTGAGAAAAACTCTTATCACATACGTCGCAGGCATATGGCCTGTCTCCAGTGTGAGTTCTCATGTGTGAAGTCAAAGCAGACTTTTGAGAAAAACTCTTATCACATACATCGCAGGTATATGGCCTGTCTCCAGTGTGAGTTCTCGTGTGTGTAGTCAAAGTAGACTTTTCAGAAAAACTCTTATCACATACATCACAGGCATATGGCTTGTCTCCTGTGTGATTTCTCATATGTCTAGTCAAGTTAGCCTTTTTTATAAAACTCTTATCGCATACATCGCAGGCATATGGCCTGTCTCCAGTGTGAGTTCTCGTGTGTTTAGTCAAAGCAGACTTTTCAGAAAAACTCTTATCACATTCATCACAGGCATAGGGCCTGTCTCCAGTGTGAGTTCTCGTGTGTTTAGTCAAAGTAGACTTTTCAGAAAAACTCTTATCACATACATCACAGGCATATGGCTTGTCTCCTGTGTGATTTCTCATATGTCTAGTCAAGTTAGCCTTTTTTATAAAACTCTTATCGCATACATCGCAGGCATATGGCCTGTCTCCAGTGTGAGTTCTCGTGTGTTTAGTCAAAGCAGACTTTTCAGAAAAACTCTTATCACATTCATCACAGGCATAGGGCCTGTCTCCAGTGTGAGTTCTCGTGTGTTTAGTCAAAGTAGACTTTTCAGAAAAACTCTTATCACATACATCGCAGGCATATGGCCTGTCTCCAGTGTGAGTTCTCGTGTGTGAAGTCAAAGTAGACTTTAAAGAAAAACTCTTATCACATACATCACAGGCATATGGCTTGTCTCCTGTGTGAGTTCTCGTGTGTTTAGTCAAATTAGACTTTTCAGAAAAAAAATTATCACATACATCACAGGCATATGGCCTGTCTCCTGTGTGATTTCTCATGTGTGTAGTCAACTTACACTTTTTAAAAAAACTCTTATCACATAAATTGCAGGCATATGGCCTTTTTCCAGTGCGAGTTCTTATGTGTTTAGTCAAATGAGGCTTTTCCTTTTTGTGAGTATATAAGTGCCTTTTTAAGAAATATTTACTTGTAAATATTTTATTACATGTATCACAGGCAAATGTGACTTTATTGTGAGTCTGAATGTGGGCTGATAGTTTTTTTTTCAGAGCGAACTTTTTACCACATTGGTTGCACACAAATATTTTTTTATCAATAAATTTATACGAGGCCAAACTATTTATATTCTCAGGTGTAAAGCTACACCGACCCGCCCTTTTGTCTTCATGGTTTGTTGCTTCTATGTTCTTAGACAATGAGGACTCTGTAGGTTGTTGCTGGTCCATGGGTAGGACGACCACAGCTGGGAAGTCTACTGGTGTTACTTCTGCCTCCTCCTCCTCCCATTCATCTTTTACAACAAATTCTTCCTCACCACTGTCAAAATCTTCTTTTACAACATATTCTTCTTCAGTGTTGACTAATTCTTCTCTGATATTAGAAGAATCAACACTATGTTTGATATCATTTAGAGCCATGATCTGCATACAAGATGCAGACAGTCTACTTCGTATTGTGGGGTTGAGCTTGAGGATATTTTCATGTGATGCCTGAAAATAAACATTATCATGATTGACTTGTAGTGGTAGGTGGGCCGAGCGTCTCCTACAGCCTTGCGGTATGTGAGCCTGTATGTGAAATATAGACAAAGAAAATAAGGTTTAGTCCATGGTATAATGAAAGGATTTGGCTGGTGCAGTGTCTTGCTTCGAGATGCCACCACATTTAGTCCACAACATTAGTCGTTCAACATACTTTAATAGGTTGGATTTTTGAGATGGGCCCTGAGGGCATGTACCTTAACTATTGTAGCTATAAGAAAACACTCTTATGAGACCTCCCCTAACTTTTTGAGATATTTTGAGCGATCAGGATGTTGCTGGGGCTTCCTTGCTTCTGCAGCACATGGACGATATTTGCTGAAGCGCGCGTAGACTGCTTCTACTCAATAATGCACAAGAGAGGCACGTCGCTGCTGCGGCGGACGCGGGGGAGCCGCAACAGCTTGCTGGCCACGCTTGCAAGGAGGCTTGACAACGCATATTATGTCAATAACTGCTGCAGATTGCATTTGTAACTATAATTCAATGTGACTGACATTGTAATTTTAATACTTAAAATAAATGAATTATTTTCTATAATTTACAGTTTTCATCCAATGTATTGTAAGTAATTATTATATCATGAAATTTACCTCAATGCCTGTAACTAGCAAAAGTTGGAGTGTCTTCTCAGAGCAGCGAGCCTTCTCGGCGAACCTGTGGCATCTCTGCAACAGCGAGTAGCAGATGTAGCACACTGCCTGCGGCCCGCGGCCTGCGCTCAGCTGAAACACGCCGAACGGACAGCTCGGTAAGGCTGGACATGAGGCCCCGGGGCGTTTGGTGGAGCTCGAACAATTTCGGCTGGTTGATACATACCTCAGTATTCGTTAGTTTCTCATAGATTTCCAAGATGTGGTTTTCGAGGGCATACATTTTAACGTCACCCATTAGGCACACCCTGCACACAGATGACATATCTGTCTACTTTGAATAAGTTCTATCTTTACAACACAGAACAGAACCGACCGGAGAATAGCAAGCACAGAAAAGTAGGTAAGGTACAAACAATGAAACGAAATGAAATGGTCGAAAAAAAGCCGTGTGTGCAATGCTTAGATGATCAAACGCGGCCGCTCCGCGTGCAATGCAAGCAAAGCAAGACACATTGAACTTGTTTCGTTTCAACTTTCACGTTGTCTAGTTCACAACAATTTTGAAACAAAAAAACATCGAGCTAAATGAATCATGGATTTAGCATTGAACCTTTTTGGTACACTGGATTCCGCATTTCAAGTTGAACTAGGATAGGAAATTGTCCGTCATATTTGTCACTTTATGGCCCATTTTGCCTGTGATCTAAAGAAAGGTTGCAATGACACTTGCGTACCGGCCTGTGACGTAGCGCGCCACCTCTACACCATAGATTTTTTGTTTACACACCAGCTGGTGTGCAAGTTCGAGATGAGTGTCAGAATGGCTGGTGTACCAGAGCGAATCAAGTCGTGTTTGGTGTCAAAAAAATGTACCAAAATTGTACTATTTAGTACCTCTGATTAAAAAATTTGTACCTCTCTGAAACCAAAGTTATAGCGATTTCAAAGGTACACCAGCCATATTGACGTCAAAGTGGCTGGTGTACCTCTGATATTGCAATAATTAGCCATTACACATAAAATGTAATTACACCAAAAAAATGTACCTAAATTGTACCTCCATTTAAAATAAACACACACTTATTCGGTTGGATAGTTACTGAGATATTAGACATTATTTTATTTATCGACTATTATTCTACCGATTTTAGAGAGGTAGCGCCTCGGACCAAGAATCACACTGGACAGAGCCTGCGACGTTGCCGCTCTTGTATCTGTGTAACAAACCTAGTAGTCATGTATCTTTGTCTATCTCACGGAGCTTAGCTCCGAGTATAAGAGATAGCTAGTGTACGTTTGGCAACGCAGCACTGTAGGTGTAAGTCGTGTCAGTTTATGACTACCTTGGTAGTCAAAACAGTGTGAGATCGTTGGAGAAAAATCAAGAAAAACTTAAAAATTACTGTGCTTAGGCTTAAATTAAATTGATAAATTGAAACTATGTCATGTTCAGCTGTGTATTGTTCATCAAGAACTACAAAAGGAGGAGTAAAAGACCCGGAATTGTCATTTCATGCGTAAGTTTTTGATAACATTTCCCCTCGATAAAAATGCTAAAATAATGAGTTCATGACTATAAAAACAGTAGTAATAGCATTGTAGCAATCTAGTTATTATGTTCATAAGTGATTTTGATTCAAAATAATGTAAAAACCACCAATTTAAAGCCTAAATAAATTTAGCTTCTGTGCTAGTGATGCGCGTAGAGTCAAATCTAGTTTTATCGATAGTATTCAACTTTCATGTTTGTTAAATTTAACTTTTAACTTTTAGGTTCCCAAAATGCCCAGAAATAAGAACCGAGTGGATCAAAGCTGTTAGACGTGATAACTGGGAGCCTGCAAAACATTCCAAGCTTTGTTCAAAACACTTTGATGAATCCTGTTTTATCCACGGCTTATCAATTAAAAAACTCAAGAGTACCAACCATTTTTGAAGGATATCCAGTATACTATCAACCGGTAAGTTTTTCAAATGTAAAAATAAACTACATTCAGGGAACTATAACAGGGAAACGCTCTTAGGAGACCTTCCCTAACTTTTTGAGATATTTTGAACTGCATTCACAGATATTGAAAAAAAATTATAGTCAGATCCCCTAAGAGCGTTTTCCTGTTGCTATAACGGTTAAGGTACCTGTCCTCCGTGGCCCATCTCAAAAATACACCCTGTATTATCAGTTATCTAGTACTAATAACCAAGCTCTGCATAGCTTGGGGCTAGATGGTGCTGTATGGATTGTCCTGCATTATTTATTATTTATTTACTCTCTGTGTTAATACACTGCCTTACTGCGGGTCTATGATAGATTATTCTTTAGTCAGGTTAATAGATTTTCAAAATAAATGTTGCAGGTAGCGAAGAAAAGAAAACCACCTCAGCGCAGAGATGAAATTCAATTGATTACTCCTAGAAATTTGTAATGAAGAATGCAGTCGCTGAAAGCAGCGTCAGAAATATGTATACAAAATTAAAATTATTTAAAGGTCACTAAAGGTCAAGTCATTGTAAACTAACTGTTGTAATCTCTCATTGATGTACCTACAGTAAAGTAAAAGAAAATTTTCTGAAAATGTTGTTAATAAATAGCTTAGTTAGACAATAAATAGCTTAGTTAGATGGATAAATTGTTTTCCGGTGTTATAAGATTGTTTAATAATATAAAATATTATATTTATTGTACATATCAATTTTAATGAAAGTTTAATAAAGATTTAGACTTGATTAAGACCAATTAAAATGCTTTTTTTTTTCATTTCGTCTTTATGCTATCGATAGGCTCGACAGCAAAGTCACATCTCTAGTCACGCACACTAATACAATTCTGCAACCGCACACTAGCAAAAAATGGACACGCGTAAAACGAAATCACTCTGTCCAGTATGATACTTGGTCCTAGGGTAGCGCTTTTCTTTGGCCATCGAAACATGGTTGGGTTAACACTGTCATGCACAATCCATAGAGTTACTTTGATTTTTTTTTAAAGATTGCTTATAAACATAAAATAATGCAAAAAGAACATGCTCAAAACACTGTTTATGCAGACTTAAACTGATGAACACTGAATCGACAGGCTATTGCGCCTTTTAAAGTGAGTAACACTGGAAATCGAAGATGCAATGAAAGGACAATGGGCTAAAATGTATGGAAGCTGGTACCCGCTCCAATAGCAATAATTTTTATATGACTGGAATGGTATTTCTAAGTGTAATAATATCTACTAAGGCGCTTGTCTCAAGCCCTTGTGGATTCGGAGTTATTTGACTCCGAATGTTATTTTTACTGTATAACAGAACTCCCCAGAAAATAGGCTAATTGAGTTGAAAGTTGGCATATTGTGTTTGTTTGTGTGAGTGTTCGTTAAAGCTATTTAAAATATCTTTTAAATATAAAATCTCTTTAAAATATTTTTATTATACTGTAAAAAGTAAGAAACTTCCAACTTCCATTTCGTAATTAATTAATTGTTTATGTACTGTTACTGCAGCTTCATGTTTCATTTTTCCCATTAATTCTTTGCGCCTTATGGGTGACATTTTGAGTTTTTTTCTTAAATTATGTTTTACATTTTTATCAACATCTGTAATTATACTGGTGCAATATGCAATATTTTCTGTAGGATATGTAATCTGTATTTTTATTTTAGCATTGCATTCTTTACATGCACCGAAAAAAGTCACTCTTTCATTACATTTAATATTATACATTTTAAAGCACCAACTGCAAGAAGATTTCGTTTTTTCCCAATTTTTTTTCCTTAATAAGTCTGCTTACTCATACTTAGGTAGTAACTACTTTTTTATTTAACTGGATAATTGGTTTTCATACGAACAGAGCATTTTGAGATTGGTCGAATTCTCCTCCATTGATATAAATCCAGTGAAAAATTAAACGATTCACCTGCTTCACTACATGTAGTTTTATTCACGACGTGAACATTTTCTTCTTCAAACTCTTTTCCTGTATCCAAATATTTTGTAACTAATATATCTTCGTCTTCCGTTATATTCTCAGAACACACATCACTGGCTTCATCATCGTCTTGAAAAAAGTATTCAAAATTTCTTTGTATCGATAAATAAAGTGCTTTACGCGATAAAATGAAGAAAAAAAGCGATAATCATGATGTTAACACTAGAAATAAGGATAAACTCGCTGTTCCCACTACTAGATTAGATAAAATTATGAAATCATTTAAAGGGCAATGTGTAAGCTTCTATAACAAAGTCCCAAGCGAATTGCAAAATTTATCAATAACTAAATTTAAAAATACAATTAAACGTCATCTCTGTAAAAAAGCCTATTATAAGATATCTGATTATTTGGATGACAAAAAAGCTTGGGACTTGCTCCAACTCAATGGATCCATGGATCACCTAAAAAAATGATAGGCCCCAGACCGTGTTTGTTGCCCTGATTCTTCACGGTATTGGTCGCGAAAGAACAGGAGTAAAATTAGTTTTAAGACTATTCTAAGTGATCCCTGTGGTCCTACTGAATAAATGATTTTTGATTTTGATATTTGTTGCTGAAACTCATTAGACATTATTGCAAATATTTCACTACACGGTGAAGATAAATCATTTCTCGATGGGAAATGTTGTTTGTATTTACAAAATATTATTTTCTGTTCTTCTAAATCAACAACATTTTTTTCCGCGTTTCATAGTAATCAGTATGTAGGTAAGTACTTAATTCTTTATGATCGCAATGAAAAATATATAAACTATAATAAATTAATCTACGTATTGTAAATTATGAAGTTCGTATGATTAAAAATTGTTTGTCAGCTACCCGCATCACACTTTATTATGAAAGTGCATTTACGAAGCTAGTTTTTAACAATGACTATGTGAAGTGTCTTGAAAAAGATTGACAAGAATCTTGTTCATAATCGACCTCTGAGTATAAGTAGTAAGTACCTCATAAATAGTTACTTAAGTACCTTTTTTTTTGTCAGTAATAAACTTAATAAATAACGACCTAGACGAAAAACTACAGCCCGACCAGAAAGAGTAGAAATTAATTTTCAAGGAACTAAAATTTACTTTAAGCTGGCAACTCTTTATGAAAGGCCAGTGTGGCCGCTGTAGTGAATTTATTGCCAGATTCAGCTTTTCTTTGCAAAATTAAATAAAGCACGTATTTTTATGATAAAGTGTATCGTCATGCTTAGATTACCTGCTTTTGCTTTATATGTATTTAAAAAATATGCATAATTTAAAGAATCCAGCATTCAGAAGGTTTTGTTGACTTATTAATTTACAATTTGTAACCACCTAAAGTTAAATAAAAAAAACATTGGTATTTATATAGGTTATGTAGGTATGATGTGATTTATTACAAAATCAGACATGTCAAATAATTTCTTGAAATCTTATTTAAATATACGTTGGACTAACCAGAATAATTTTCCTGCTAGCGGAAACACTGCAACTTTGTTTTGAGTCGTATTTTGTAGTGCAATCCTATAATTTTGATACTTTACTTATGTTTTGTTGCAGGAAAATCTGAGAGCACGGTTAGGAGGATTGTTAATGAAGGCAAAAAAAATTAGTGGAAAATTTGGTACTTCTTTTCTGTGCTTGGCGGGAGCCAAGCACAGAAAAGGTCGACCTGCGAAAGTGCTGGATGACTTTGATATCAGTGCTATCAGGCAAAAAATTCATCATTTTTATTCACTTAAGAAAGATGTTCCTACATTGTCGAAATTGCTAGCTGTTTTAAAAGAAGATATGAATTATGACGGAGGACTGCAATGTGTTATAAATATATTTAAAGATATCAATTATCAAAGCGTTCTGCCATACTATATGCCATACCATGTAAACGATAGTGGCCCTCATTTATTTTCTACTCATTCTGATCGGATTGTAACTCTATGGATTGCATGACAGTGGTAATTCGACCATGTTTCGATGGTCAAAGAAAAGCACTAACCTTCTAAAATCGGTAGAATAATAGTCGATAAATAAAATAATGTCTAATATCTCAGTAACTATCCAACCGATTATGTGTGTGTTTATTTTAAATGGAGGTACAATTTAGGTACATTTTTTTGGTGTAATTATATTTTATGTGTAATGGCTAATTATTGCAATATCAGAGGTACACCAGCCACTTTGACGTCAATATGGCTGGTGTACCTTTGAAATCGCTATAACTTTGGTTTCAGAGAGGTACAAATTTTTTAATCAGAGGTACTAAATAGTACAATTTTGGTACATTTTTTTGATACCAAACACGACTCGATTCGCTCTGGTACACCAGCCATTCTGACACTCATAAGTTCGAGATGTAAAATTACGAATTTTCTCATATATAAATGGCTTTTTTGGACTATGTTTGTGATAAGGTGCTGGTTTGGCAATTATGTCCTGTGCTGTTTCACAATTTCCAAGCAGAATCGGTATGCTTACGGAGAATGAAACAAATATTTCTTTTTATCGGTAAGCCATACCAGTGAAAAATACGTTTATGTTTAGAGTTACGGAAGCTATTTTATAAAAAAATTATCTTATCTTTATCTTTTATCTTAACATCGTTTTACTTCGATTTCATGCGTGTATTTGGGTAATCTCATTTAGAATTTTCATTCTAGCGAAATTTACATTCCATTTTTGACATTTCTTGTCACGGAACAATATTACTCTAACGAGTTTCTTGTACCTACTCCATCGCTGCGCAATAGTGTTGTAGTTGTATCGACATATTTATCGATATTTAATGCATTTTTTTGTATAGATACTAGGTAGGTACGAACATAACTATTAACTTGGTCTAGTTTACATTCTGGATTCCAGCTGACCTAGATTTGACCTAGATTTTGATAATCGTGGATTAGAAATATCGAGAAAGGCGAAGAATGGAGTCCTACACAACTACAAGAATATGTTCCACTTTGAAAAATCATGGTATACGGATGAAAAATTTTGCATTCTTATGCAGTGCCAACAATATTTCCAAACCAACTTTTGTCGTGCAAACCTGTAAGAACGAAGAAAATGTCAACTCATTTTTTGACGTGAAAACTTCTTTAGGCGCTTTGGGAATTTTTGAGATAGGGATAAATCTTTGGATTCACTGCACGAGTCTCGTGCCCGGTACAATTCAATGGTTCGTTTGAAGGTAGCTACGGATTACGGATCCTACCCTCAATAACGTATGCTTTATTTTCTGAAATTACCCAGAAAACGAAAGCTCGTAGCTAGACATTCTGGCTATGGGGCGTCTTCATCTACTGCTTTAGATATCGAGGAATACCATCTAAGCAGTCTGTTAATTATTGGTTAAAACTATTTAACCAATAATTAACAGATAACAAGTATATTAATCCAACCATACCAACATCCAGCTCCCCACCAATACCCTACACGTGCCCCCTGGGTGGTGCTAAATGAGTAACAACGCCGAGTCTCAGGCGGCGATCAACTAACCATGTCCCGTTTATTTCGTCCGAGGTTGATTGAAATGAAATTTTTTATCAATCATAAAATAGCAAGTGTCAAAAATGTCACAAATAAATGTCTACTCCCTCGGGTCACTCTAGAGTTAACTAAACACCCTCGCTGATGCTCGGGAGTTAACTAATAAATCCTTCGATGCGCTTGGGATTCAATAAGGCGCCCGAGACTAATACACTGCTTTATCCTCTGGCTTGTGTGTGTGATTGTCACTGCTAAAAATTAGCAACGTAGGTAGGCAGCCCCATTGTTCCTGCTGTTTGCTAGCTTCTAAGTTACGCTTAATTAGTTTAGTATTATTAGCTTAGTTGGTAATAAACGCTTTTGCGATTCTACAAGTACTTGTTACTAAACTAATTAAAAGTACCTAGCCAATAATTATAATTACGGCTCTTAGCCATCTGTTTAGAATTATTGTACCTACGTATTATTTTTAAATGTAATGCTCAACTAAAGCTTGCGTTTATGTAAAACTTTTTATGCATGCATTGAGTTATAGGTAATGTACTAACGTATTTTATCTCGATGTATGCATGAGAGTTATTCCTATCCTGACTTATTGCATTTATTAAATTATTATTTCTAATAGTTTTGAGAAGCACCTAACCTAAGCTTAATAAACAGTCTTAGCAATGAATAGTTGTACATTCTAGGATAATATTCACACTGAAAATGTACTAGTTCATAAGATAATATATCCCAATAAAGAACTTTTGAAATTGAATTAGGTACCTACCTATCCTTTGGTGAATAATCAACTATTCCCTGCGATACCGATACCACCGTAGTGCTGAGACTGGGATTGCAATTACAATTTTTCGAGTTGGAAATACATACAGGTTAGATCATTGAGCTAGATAGATAACTCTATAATGTTACACCAGAAAAGCTACAATTTATGCTAGAGTTCAATGGGTAAGATCACAGACCAGAAGAAATAAGGGTTAAGCTAGAAACATACTATCGGACGAGGCTGACAGTCGCGATCTGGATAAAGATTGTACACTGAGGCGAGCTGTGCAAACTATCGGACGTAAGTCGCGGTCGTGTCGTGTCCATGAGCTTTCGGACTACGATCTGGCGCGCTGGATGTTTTTGTACTGTGCATACCTATCAGTCGCGGCTGTCAGCTGTATCTTTCTTAGGTCATTTGCTGCGTCCGATATTATGTTTCTAGTTTATGATAGAGAAAAGTACACCGCGACCACAGACAGAATATAATATCAGTTAGTCAAAGAACGAAACATAGGTACCTACTTAACCTAGGTGGACTGTACTTTGTCCAGTTGCTCCAGAGGTCTGCAAGTGGATGGGTGACCGCCAGCGGCATTTTCATCTAAGCGCTTCAGAGGGCATGTTAAATTGTCGGTCCCGGCTATTTCAGTCGTTAAGCCATGACGGACGCCATAAGGCGACCAAAAAACTCCGTGAGCAGAGTTGGCCCCTGACTTGAACTTTTTTACGAACTTTTTTAGAGGCTACTAGTAAATAAAACGAGACAATACGAATCAGATAATTTTATATTACATTCAGATCTCTGGAATTTCCACTTCTTCCTGTGTAAGCCGGCAGTGTGTGAGTTCTCATGTGTACAGTCAGAGTAGACTTATCAGTAAAACTCTCATCACATACATCACATGCATATGGCCTTTCTCCAGTGTGAGTTCTCATGTGTGTAGTCAAAGTAGACTTTTGAGAAAAACTCTTATCACATACGTCGCAGGTATATGGCCTTTCTCCAGTGTGAGTTCTCGTGTGTTTAGTCAAAGTAGCCTTTTCAGAAAAACTCTTATCACACACGTCACAGGCATATGGCCTGTCTCCAGTGTGAGTTCTCATGTGTACAGTCAGAGTAGACTTATCAGTAAAACTCTCATCACATACATCACATGCATATGGCCTTTCTCCAGTGTGAGTTCTAATGTGTGTAGTCAAAGTAGACTTTTGAGAAAAACTCTTATCACATACGTCGCAGGTATATGGCCTTTCTCCAGTGTGAGTTCTCGTGTGTTTAGTCAAAGTAGCCTTTTCAGAAAAACTCTTATCACACACGTCACAGGCATATGGCCTGTCTCCAGTGTGAGTTCTCATGTGTGTAGTCGAAGCAGACTTTTGAGAAAAACTCTTATCACATACATCACAGGTATATGGCCTTTCTCCAGTGTGAGTTCTCATGTGTGTAGTCAAAGTAGACTTTCGAGAAAAACTCTTATCACATACATCGCAGGCATATGGCCTGTCTCCTGTGTGATTTCTCATGTGTCTAGTCAAGTTAGCCTTATTTATAAAACTCTTATCACATACATCACAGGCATATGGCCTGTCTCCTGTGTGATTTCTCATGTGTATAGTCAGATTAGACTTTTGAGAAAAACTCTTATCACATACATCACAGGCATATGGCCTGTCTCCTGTGTGATATCTCATGTGTGTAGTCAAAGTAGACTTTCGAGAAAAACTCTTATCACATACATCGCAGGCATATGGCCTGTCTCCTGTGTGATTTCTCATGTGTGTAGTCAAGTTAGCCTTTATCATAAAACTCTTATCACATACATCGCAGGTATATGGCCTGTCTCCAGTGTGAGTTCTAATGTGTGTAGTCAAAGTAGACTTTTGAGAAAAACTCTTATCACATACATATGGCCTGTCTCCTGTGTGATATCTCATGTGTCTAGTCAAGTCAGTCTTTTTTATAAAACTCTTATCACATACATCGCAGATATATGGCCTTTCCCCAGTGTGAGTTCTTGTGTGTGTAGTCAAAGTAGACTTTTCAGAAAAACTCTTATCACATACATCGCAGGTATATGGCCTGTCTCCAGTGTGAGTTCTCATGTGTGTAGTCAAGTTAGCCTTCGTCATAAAACTCTTATCACATACATCGCAGGTATATGGCCTGTCTCCAGTGTGAGTTCTCATGTGTATAGTCAAGTTAAACTTTTTAAAAAAACTCTTATCACATACATTGCAGGCATATAGTCTTTTTCCAGTGCCAGTTCTTATGTGTTTAGTCAAATGAGGCTTTTCCTTTTTGTGAGTATTTAAGTGCCTTTTTAAGAAATATTTACTTGTAAATATTTTATTACATGTATCACAGGCAAATGTGACTTTAATGTGAGTCTGAATGTGGGCTGATAGTTTTTTTTTCAGAGAGAACTTTTTACCACATTGGTTGCACACAAATATTTTTTTATCAATAAATTTATACGAGGCCAAACTATTTATATTCTCAGGTGTAAAGCTACACCTACCCGCCCTTTTGTCTTCATGGTTTGTTGCTTCTATGTTCTTAGACAATGAGGACTCTGTAGGTTGTTGCTGGTCCATGGGTAGGACGACCACAGCTGGGAAGTCTACTGGTGTTACTTCTGCCTCCTCCTCCTCCCATTCATCTTTTACAACAAATTCTTCCTCACCACTGTCAAAATCTTCTTTTACAACATATTCTTCTTCAGTGTTGACTAATTCTTCTCTGATATTAGAAGAATCAACACTATGTTTGATATCATTTAGAGCCATGATCTGCATACAGGATGCAGACAGGCTACTTCGTATTGTGGGGTTGAGCTTGAGGATATTTTCATGTGATGCCTGAAAATAAACATTATCATGATTGACTTGTAGTGGTAGGTGGGCCGAGCGTCTCCTACAGTCTTGCGGTATGTGAGCCTGTATGTGAAATGTAGACAAAGAAAATAAGGTTTAGTCCATGGTATAATGAAAGGATTTGGCTGGTGCAGTGTCTTGCTTCGAGAGGCCACCACATTTAGTCCACAACATTAGTCGTTCATCATACTTTAATAGGTTGGATTTTTGAGATGGGCCCTGAGGGCATGTACCTTAACTATTGTAGCTACAAGAAAACACTCCTACGAGACCTCCCCTAACTTTTTGAGATATTTTGAGCGATCAGGATGTTGCTGGGGCTTCCTTGCTTCTGCAGCACATGGACGATATTTGCTGAAGCGCGCGTAGACTGCTTCTACTCAATAATGCACAAGAGAGGCACGTCGCTGCTGCGGCGGACGCGGGGGAGCCGCAACAGCTTGCTGGCCACGCTTGCAAGGAGGCTTGACAACGCATATTATGTCAATAACTGCTGCAGATTGCATTTGTAACTATAATTCAATGTGACTGACATTGTAATTTTAATAGGTACTTAAAATAAATGAATTATTTTCTAAAACTTACAGTTTTCATCCAATGTATTGTAAGTAATTATTATATTATGAAATTTACCTCAATGCCTGTAACTAGCAAAACTTGGAGTGTCTTCTCAGAGCAGCGAGCCTTCTCGGCGACCCTGTGGCATCTCTGCAACAGCGAGTGGCAGATGTAGCACACTGCCTGCGGCCCGCGGCCTGCGCTCAGCTGAAACACGCCGAACGGACAGCTCGGTAAGGCTGGACATGAGGCCCCGGGGGGTTTGGTGGAGCTCGAACAATTTCGGCTGGTTGATACATACCTCAGTATTCGTTAGTTTCTCATAGATTTCCAAGATGTGGTTTTCGAGGGCATACATTTTAACGTCACCCATTAGGCACACCCTGCACACAGATGACATAACTATCTACTTCACAGTAGCAAGCTAATCTACTTTGAATAAGTTCTATCTACAACACAGACAGAACAGAACCGACCGACCGGAGAATAGCACAGAACAGAAAAGTAGGTACAAACTAGTTATAGTTACTCTGTGGTACAAACAAACAATGAAACGAAATGCTTCGATCATGGTATTTCGTCCGAGACGAAATGAAATGATCGAAAAAAAGCCGTGTGTGTAGGGATATTCCGATGCTTGTAAATACGAGTAGGTAGGTACTAGATACTTTTGATTCGATACCAAGTATTTATTGTATCGAATCAATTTTGCGATACATATTCGGTATCGAAACAAAAATACTTGGTATCGAATCGAATCAGCAAATACAGAACTGAGAGAGCAAAAGCCACTTAACACTATTACTCCTAGCGGAGGCAAAAGCTGATCGCACTCGGTTACCGAGTTACCTACCGGTATGGTATTCGTCGCGTGCGTGCGTAACAGAGAAAGAAAACTTTGTCTATGGTCGCGTGGCAGCGTGAGTGACGCGTTGTCTCACGCTAGGCCAGCCGAATTCGTCCGACTTCAGCCGAAGAGCGATTTATAATAAGTCTAATAATAAATAAATCGATTTTTTCTTCTCAATTTTGTTTAAATTATTGTCCTTCAACGTTCATTGTTAGCATCCTCAAAATAATAAAACAAAATAAAAGTACTAAAAAGTATCGATATCAGTAAGTATCGATACTTTAGGAGTACTTATTTAAGTAGTATCGAAAAAAGATTTGAGTATTATCGAAATGAGTAGGTATCGATACTTTGGTGGTATCGGAACATCCCTACGTGTGTGCTCCATAGTGGGAAGGGTGGAAGTTAAAAATTTGTTGACGTAGCAAGTGATTTTTATCGTACTTTACTTATTACTCTTATGTTTATAGCATTATGTTAAAGAGAGTCAAGTATATTACTACCCAGGCAGTTTTGTCCTTTCCGTACAGGGTTTCTGGTTACCTAAAGAAACCAAATTAAAGAGGTCAGAGACACTGAAAGTTTACCTTCTTGTTATTTTTCCTTATCCATGGATTGTTTACATGGAAACGTCATTTTGATGAAGGCAAATAAAATAAAATTTTGTTACAATTACTGAAAGTTTTTGAGAAAAAATTAGAAACAAGTAAAATTAAGTGTGAAGTGCTTTATGGAAACCCTGGACATCTTGTCGATAGAAATGCTGCCGTTTGACGTGGAAGAATGTGAACCATCAATTCTTCGGTCAGAAATCACCTCGGCCATCTCAGCTCTAAAAACGAGGAAAGCCCCAGGACAAGACGAGATTACTGCGGAAGTGTTAAAAGCTCTTGGCGAGACTGCAATCGACAGGCTACATGAGATCTGCAACTGCATTTGGAAGACAGGAGAATGGCCTAATGATTGGACCAGATCCATAATCCTTCCGCTTCATAAAAAAGGATCTACCAAGAAATGCAATAACTACCGCACCCTTTCTCTTATTTCTCATGCCAGCAAAATCCTCCTTTACATAATTAACAACAGAGTCAGACACTACCTCGACTGGCAAATCCCACAAGAGCAGGCGGGTTTCGTTAAAGGGAAAGGGACACGCGAGCAGATAGGTACTGAATGTTAGGCAACTAATTGAAAAGGCCTATGAATTTAACATACCATTTTTAATGTGCTTCGTCGATTACAGTAAGGCTTTCGATTGTGTAGACTGGAATCAGCTATGGAAGATCCTTCAGGAGATGGGAGTCCCCACTCACCTCATTAGACTTCTACAAGGACTCTACATAAACAGTCAGGGTGCAGTTAGAATCGACAATTCGACCTCCGAGCCCTTCGCCTTCGGCAAGGGGGTACGTCAAGGATGTATACTGTCCCCTGTACTGTTCAACATCTATGGCGAGCACATCATAAGGAAGACGTGCGAAGATTGGAATGGCGGCATAAACGTAAACGGCACTTTAATCAACAACCTGCGTTATGCGGATGACACCATTCTCTTTGCAGCTGACGAGTCTGAAATGTGCGCTCTTATGAACAGAATGGAGCAATATAGCAATGAGGTAGGTCTGGCCATAAACAGGTCAAAAACCAAGATTATGGTAGTGGACCGCGCTTCTAAACTAGATCTCAGAGGAACTTTAAATCTGGAAATTGTAGATCACTTTATCTACCTGGGTTCTAGTATTAGCATTATCGGTTCCTGTGAAAGTGAAATCCGCAGACGTATTGGAATGGCTAAAAGCGCCATGACTCGGCTAGAAAGAATATGGAAGGATCGTTACATAAGCAATAAGACAAAAACCACTCTAGTCAACACGCTAGTCTTCTCCATATTCCTATACGGAGCTGAGACGTGGACGCTGAAAGCAAGAGACCGCCAACGTGTGGATGCTTTCGAGATGTGGTGCTGGAGAAAAATGTTGCGCATCCCTTGGACTGCGCACAGAACCAACCTATCGGTGCTCAAGGAACTCAAGTTGGATAAAAAGCCACGCCTCATCCGTGTGCCTTCGCAGGATCCTTGAGTTCTTTGGCCATATAGCCCGCAAACCCGGAGACAATCTCCAGAAACTCATCGTCACGGGTAAAGTCGAGGGAAAGCGGCCAAGAGGTAGAATCCCGATGCGTTGGTCAGACCAGATCCGCAGCACACTCGATCTCAGCATGCCGGAAGCTGTGCATGTGGCTGAGAACCGGATCAGATGGCGGAACATCGTCCGAGAAAGGATACTTTCGTGATGGGTCACGACCCCCAGCATTGGGGAAACGACGCAAGGAGGAGGGAGTATCAAAGTCTTAATTTTAATGCATTCGGGGGATAATTTCATACAAAATACTATCATGGAATCTTATAGGAATATCAAGGATTAATCGAATGCTATAGGCAAAATATACAAATCATATTTGTTATCATAGTGTTGTACTCGATTCTATCGACATCGATAGTTTTATGTTGGTGGGGCTGAACTTATTTTCTTTTTTTCCGGATTTATGGAATTTAGTACAAATAATAAATACTTAATTAAATGGCTAGAAGGCTGCAATTAACATTCTAGTACGTTTTAAGATAAGATAATGTTTATTTAGAGACAAGTATTATACAATTACAAGCTTAAAATAAAGTAACAAACAATTAAATTTACTTATAATAATAATAATATAACTTAGGTATGTGATTGTACCTACTTATGCTTGCGTAAACAATAATGATGTGCGCTAAGAGCCGGACTAGATTTTCTGTGTCCCGGTTCCCAGCGCCCCCTTTCGGATTAGATTTGTATGTATGTTTGAATGAATGAATAAACGTTTGTTTATTTAGTGATTGATAAAAAAGTTATACCTACCTAGTAGGTAGAACTTTATTATTAGAATAGGAGCAAAATACCTCATTCATGTTTGGTTAACGCTAACGTAAATCTAAAACTGTTTCAGGAAACCGTAATAATAATATAGACGAATGGAGCTCCAAACCGCAAGAAGCGCTTTGTAAGAAGGAAATGCAAAAATTATAATTTCGTCGCCGTAGAGCGAAAAGTCACTAAGTCGCAAAATAGCCAAATTTAGTTATATATGCCATCAAGATCGCCAATTTTTTCTGCAAATTTCAGTCTTATGATCATGGCAATAAGTATGCTAGTTTTTGTTTTAGTATGTGCAAAAAATAGTTAATTTTGTTGTTTTGAGCCACACAAGTAAGTAGAAAATTACCTAATTTACTTAAGTATTTTTTTCATCATAGAAGTATTTGCAAATCTATACCTAAATCAGCTTAATTAAGTTTGCCCTTTTAAATAACAGCCCATAGCTAATCCTTATCTATTCTCAAAATAACTAAAGTAACTTGATTAGTTTTAGAATGAATAGTTTGACACAAAATATGAAAGCGAAAACTAACTAAGTCCACTTAGTAACTACTCGAGCCACGTTTCCAATAGTTTAGACTATAAAAGCTGTGAGCGATAAGTCATTAAAACTATTTAATTAGTAATTTTCTATTACCAGGAACGCAAAGCTTTGTTTCAAATTGGCGGTATCATATTTTGATGATTATTTGAAGAACATCTCCGTACGTTTATTATTTCATAGTGATTTTTGCGCGCCAATTAATGAGTTTCATGTCTTTGATTTCGCTACCTGAGCAACTGGTGACTTTTATTCGAGGAACCACTTTCTCATTTGTTTGAAACACGTCGAATTCGGAATAAGGCCCTTCGTGAGTGTAGCGGAATTTAACTATACCTGGAAGTTGCTTTTCAAATGCTTTGGCATTTTTTTCTTGCAATATGTGCATCATATTCTTCTATAGAAGAAGATCTTCATCATATCTTAAAGAAGAATATGATGCACATATTGCGAGAAAAAATGCAGCACAAGCTGCCAAAGCATTTGACAAACAGCGGTCTATTAACGACGAAACTTATCTGGTTGTTACAGCTGACATGCAATCAACTTTGCACATAACTGTTTGTGGTGTTGGAATCCTTTACTACACAAGAAAGATGAATGTTCAGAACTACACAATTCATACAGCAAAACCTCCCAATGAAGCATTCTGCATAACCTGGAACGAAGTAAATGGCAAAAGAGGTAGTGTAGAAATAGCAAGTGCAATTAACTGGTGGATCAGTCAGGTGCCATCGACTATAAAAGAAATCACTATTTATAGTGACACTTGTGCAGGGCAAATCGAAATCAGTTTATAACTGCGTTTTTGATTCACCTGATCCAAAGACCCGACTTACATCTCGATGTATTGGAACAAAAATACTTAGAGAGTGGTCACACTCACATGGAAGTAGATTTAATGCATAGTGCTATTGAAAGCAAAGAAATACCCCGGTTTACGGTGGTTTATGTGTCGAGCTCGATCGAAGAGACACCGAGAATCAGCACCTCGTTATGTAGTAAAGGAAGGAATTAACCTATGATGAAATGCTTGATGTTAGAGCTATAAATAAAAAGTTTGTCAAGAACACAAGCAAGGATAAAGACGGAAAGCAGATTATGTGGCTGAAAATAAAATGCCTTAGGTTTGAAAAGCAACTTCCAGGTATAGTTAAATTCCGCTACACTCACGAAGGGCCTTATTCCGAATTCGACGTGTTTCAAACAAATGAGAAAGTGGTTCCTCGAATAAAAGTCACCAGTTGCTCAGGTAGCGAAATCAAAGACATGAAACTCATTAATTGGCGCGCAAAAATCACTATGAAATAATAAACGTACGGAGATGTTCTTCAAATAATCATCAAAATATGATACCGCCAATTTGAAACAAAGCTTTGCGTTCCTGGTAATAGAAAATTACTAATTAAATAGTTTTAATGACTTATCGCTCACAGCTTTTATAGTCTAAACTATTGGAAACGTGGCTCGAGTAGTTACTAAGTGGACTTAGTTAGTTTTCGCTTTCATATTTTGTGTCAAACTATTCATTCTAAAACTAATCAAGTTACTTTAGTTATTTTGAGAATAGATAAGGATTAGCTATGGGCTGTTATTTAAAAGGGCAAACTTAATTAAGCTGATTTAGGTATAGATTTGCAAATACTTCTATGATGAAAAAAATACTTAAGTAAATTAGGTAATTTTCTACTTACTTGTGTGGCTCAAAACATAAAAATTAACTATTTTTTGCACATACTAAAACAAAAACTAGCATACTTATTGCCATGATCATAAGACTGAAATTTGCAGAAAAAATTGGCGATCTTGATGGCATATACAGGGTGTAAAAAGACGTCTACCGAAGCCGAAAGGGGTAGGTACAGCATCCCAACACTCAACCAAATCCAAAAGGATTTTCCAAAAAAAAAATTATATCCGGAGAAAATAGCGTTTGAAGATTTTCATTTATTTCGTCAGCCAGCAATGTACGCATCGCACGCGATAGCTTCGGCAGTGCCTACCTACTATCTACGTGCGTAGCAATTTGATTATTGATATACCTACGTACTTACCTAATTCCGCTGTAACCTCAAACTAAGCATATGCTCGTTCAACAAGCACAGCTGAGCTTGCCTGGCTGTAGGTAAGGTAGGTACCCAAGGTTCTCCCACAGAGAACCAAGACCTGCTCTTCTACCCGCTGATCAAAGCCTCCAGAGCTCTTGAGACTATGGGACGAGGCTCTCTCGCTGTTAGGCAGCCGTTATGCTCATCGAAGGGTTGGTGTTGGTTCGGTAACATCGCATTTATGCGCGAGGACCATAACATTAAACGCATTTTCACGATCACAATAATAAGCATTTTTTACTGAACACACTCGCACTAAACAAACAGTCAGGTAGCATAGGTAGGTATGTACTTCTCTAAATAATACCTTACACTTTAATTTTATTTACAAAACACACTAGAAACTCATTCGCGACAATACGGTAACGCAATTTGTATGCTGCGCGAGTGTCCAATACGTACTTTACGGTCGAATATTGAACTTCAACTAATAAATAAAATCAAACAAAACGAGTCGAGAAATTAGAAAGAAAATGTAGCGAAATAGAAATTTGAACCTTATTGTAATTAATTTAGAAGACTATTTCTTAATAGTGATTAATTCTCTTTGACAAATGCCGCCGATGTGCAACTTTGCTAAGCATGTTTCACACTACTCGAGGTTGAAATCGTGTTTGAAAACTGATGATGTAGTCTGACTACAGTGCCACAAACTTACTTATACTACTTACTTATCTGAACCGGTGAGAGAGGCGCTACTGTCGCATTTCTTGTTGGCAGAAAAATATTTTTTTCCACCGGCCACCGGTCCAGATAAGTTTGTGGCACTGTACATTATTGTAGTGATATTTGATACAATAAACTGATGATCGTATCAACCATTGATCTTATTATTTGTTTACTTAGGTACTTATTATTTGTTTATGTAGTGAACAGTTGATCTAGTACCTAGTGTTGTTAGTGTAAACTTTGACATAATTAATGTGTATTCCGAATTCCCGATCGAAGTTAAAGATTCAAAAGTTAAAGGAACTTGAAGCGTCCTCGCGGTGTAGTATACCTTGAGAACTCAGTCTTAATTCGCAAACAATGTAAATGCAGCTTTAGACAAGCGGTATTTCAAAGGATTCAGTCTTAGTCTTAGCGAAATAGAAATTGGAACCTTATTTCAATCAGATTAGAGTATTTTGATAGAACTTAGCCGCCGACACGTGACGAGGTTGGATGGCTATTACAAAGCGTAATAGTTTTCAATGCCATTGAAATACGGTCGAGTTTTGTATCTCAGTAATGTTTTTTTGAAGTGAACCTTAATTTCGCAAACTTTGGTAAAGTCATGGTAGCCTAGGAGAATCAAACATTGACTGCCATGCGAGAGGGCCGAGTTCAAATCCCAGCGTATGTTCGTATACTTTAAATTTTTGTTTTTTGTACTTTTATTTTTTTTTTAGTTTAAAACCATTACCGAAAATTCGTTCAAGTTTTCCTTACTCACGATTTTGTTTAAGAACATAATAATGAAACATTTTTATGTAATAACGCTGAAATAAAGCCAGCCAAAAGCGAGTTAAAATGTTTAATTTTTCTAGTTTACGTAACTAAGATTTTGTTTATAGCACTGTAGAACTTAGGCATAGGCTGACATAGGTTTAGTAGACAAATACGCGAGAGTGGGGCGAGCGCGCGCCCGCGCGGCTGCGATGGCCGACCGCCCGGCCCGTAGTACGTATTCTGTATGTTATGGCGGTCGTCGGCCGCGCGCGCGTGCGCTGACCTCGCGCAGCTGGGCGCGCGGTTGTACTAAGGCGCGTTGTTTTACTTAGATTGCTGTATTTTGAGTTTTAATTGTTTTTTTCTTTTATAAATGAAATTATTAGGTAGGCATGGTCTTATTATGTTGTACTTGTAGTAAATAACTGGAAAATGACATAAAATTACGTAGCTAAGTGAAATTTTTTTTTGCGTTTTTTTTTCGATAAATTTGTTTAGAATCATGGTCTGAATGCAACCCCTCAGTTTTCGGTAGTAGTCTTTTTACACCCTGTATAACTAAATTTGGCTATTTTGCGACTTAGTGACTTTTCGCTCTACGGCGACGAAATTATAATTTTTGCATTTCCTTCTTACAAAGCGCTTCTTGCGGTTTGGAGCTCCATTCGTCTATATTATTATTACGGTTTCCTGAAACAGTTTTAGATTTACGTTAGCGTTAACCAAACATGAATGAGGTATTTTGCTCCTATTCTAATAATAAAGTTCTACCTACTAGGTAGGTATAACTTTTTTATCAATCACTAAATAAACAAACGTTTATTCATTCATTCAAACATACATACAAATCTAATCCGAAAGGGGGCGCTGGGAACCGGGACACAGAAAATCTAGTCCGGCTCTTAGCGCACATCATTATTGTTTACGCAAGCATAAGTAGGTACAATCACATACCTAAGTTATATTATTATTATTATAAGTAAATTTAATTGTTTGTTACTTTATTTTAAGCTTGTAATTGTATAATACTTGTCTCTAAATAAACATTATCTTATCTTAAAACGTACTAGAATGTTAATTGCAGCCTTCTAGCCATTTAATTAAGTATTTATTATTTGTACTAAATTCCATAAATCCGGAAAAAAAGAAAATAAGTTCAGCCCCACCAACATAAAACTATCGATGTCGATAGAATCGAGTACAACACTATGATAACAAATATGATTTGTATATTTTGCCTATAGCATTCGATTAATCCTTGATATTCCTATAAGATTCCATGATAGTATTTTGTATGAAATTATCCCCCGAATGCATTAAAATTAAGACTTTGATACTCCCTCCTCCTTGCGTCGTTTCCCCAATGCTGGGGGTCGTGACCCATCACGAAAGTATCCTTTCTCGGACGATGTTCCGCCATCTGATCCGGTTCTCAGCCACATGCACAGCTTCCGGCATGCTGAGATCGAGTGTGCTGCGGATCTGGTCTGACCAACGCATCGGGATTCTACCTCTTGGCCGCTTTCCCTCGACTTTACCCGTGACGATGAGTTTCTGGAGATTGTCTCCGGGTTTGCGGGCTATATGGCCAAAGAACTCAAGGATCCTGCGAAGGCACACGGATGAGGCGTGGCTTTTTATCCAACTTGAGTTCCTTGAGCACCGATAGGTTGGTTCTGTGCGCAGTCCAAGGGATGCGCAACATTTTTCTCCAGCACCACATCTCGGTGTCTCTTCGATCGAGCTCGACACATAAACCACCGTAAACCGGGGTATTTCTTTGCTTTCAATAGCACTATGCATTAAATCTACTTCCATGTGAGTGTGACCACTCTCTAAGTATTTTTGTTCCAATACATCGAGATGTAAGTCGGGTCTTTGGATCAGGTGAATCAAAAACGCAGTTATAAACTGATTTCGATTTGCCCTGCACAAGTGTCACTATAAATAGTGATTTCTTTTATAGTCGATGGCACCTGACTGATCCACCAGTTAATTGCACTTGCTATTTCTACACTACCTCTTTTGCCATTTACTTCGTTCCAGGTTATGCAGAATGCTTCATTGGGAGGTTTTGCTGTATGAATTGTGTAGTTCTGAACATTCATCTTTCTTGTGTAGTAAAGGATTCCAACACCACAAACAGGTATGTGCAAAGTTGATTGCATGTCAGCTGTAACAACCAGATAAGTTTCGTCGTTAATAGACCGCTGTTTGTCAAATGCTTTGGCATTTTTTTCTTGCAATATGTGCATCATATTCTTCTATAGAAGAAGATCTTCATCATATCTTAAAGAAGAATATGATGCACATATTGCGAGAAAAAATGCAGCACAAGCTGCCAAAGCATTTGACAAACAGCGGTCTATTAACGACGAAACTTATCTGGTTGTTACAGCTGACATGCAATCAACTTTGCACATACCTGTTTGTGGTGTTGGAATCCTTTACTACACAAGAAAGATGAATGTTCAGAACTACACAATTCATACAGCAAAACCTCCCGCTCCTCTTCCGATTTCAGAGGCCAAGAAAAAATATCTTATTGGTCTTTGTCGCAAAGGGATTGTTCCTGAAGAACTTCATGCCTGGTATATGAGTCTCTACCTACCAGCAAAGATGTGATAGATAGGCTGTTGGTGCCAGATGTTACGCAAAGTGAAGATGCATAATTTAGAATGTTGAATGTTTTAGATGTAGAATTTATATGCGCTTAAACACGAGCTCTGAACGGTGAAGGAAAACATCGTGAGGACACCAGTTAGTATTCTTATAGGCGGCGATGGGCTTGCAACCTGTCACGTATAGAATACTATCATCTGCAAGATGTGGGCATGTATCAAATATGTATTTGTACATGCCTCTGACTACCCCCTTAGACATTTTCAAAGGATCTGGAATATAAAGATCTGAGAGAATGTCTACCGCGCCTTGGGGATACAGTCGTGACCCTGTTTACGTTTTACGTTTAAATGTTTTAGAATGTATAAAGCAATTGATTAGGTTTTTGATTTGCTTGCATTTATTAGGTACTGTTTTTTTCTCTAAACATCACGTCAAAATTTGTGCGGGTAACTTTGTGCTTATCCTGATCTGTTTTTGTATGCCACTCTATGTTTTTCTCAATAAATCTTAAATATAATTACTTATTGTTTTTTAAATACTCACTTAATCGTCTTGATAATCTAATAAAATTTGCTAAAATTGGAAAATAATAAGTCAGATTTATTAACTGAAACACCTTTTGAATTTCTAAAAACTAGTTCCATTCTAACTAAATGAAGTTAATATCTTTTAAAAGAATCAGAACGTGGGAAAAAAATCACTATCTCTATTTTACAAATCAATAACCAGAACTTTGGTTTGGTATGCGAGGGGGGAAAAGTAACTAACTTAGTTTTTCATCATTATGTCTAAAAAAACCATTTCAACTTTATTTTCGTGACATAAGCTTAATCTTTTGTACATTTTCTAAGAGATGAGACCATAAAATTAGCAATAGGTTATACCATAAGGGCGTAATGTTTTTTTATCTTTTTTAAAACTTTAAACCTTCGTATCTCAAAAGGCCAAAAAGCTATTTAATTACTTTTCGCTCTACGGCGACTTAAACTAATGGTTGGAATGGAAGGAATCAAACTGCAAGTTTCTTGATGGTCCTTCTTGGATTGATCCAGGAATAAGGCGCTTAGATTCATCTAGCTTTAAATGATTCTAAACCTAAGTTAATAGCATTATGTAAGGCTCAATGCACATTGAATTGGGAAGCGACGCGTCAATTAGTTTTATAGCAAATTTTATAGCATTATAAACCTTATGACCAATAGAACAAGATATAGAATCGCTTGTAGAATCAACGAGATCTGGCGAAGCCATCTAGTGGGCCGCACTGGCCCGAGTGGTTCATTCTACAAGCGTTTCTATATCTTGTACCACTGTTCATAAGGTTTATAATGGCTTGCAATAAAATAATTGACGCGTCGCTTGCCAATTCAATGTGTAAAAAGCAAAGTACGATAAAAAAATGGTTGTCTGTAAAGTCGGTTTACTGACGATAGTTGAACGTTTGTGCTTCTTTGTCGCTCGTTCCACGCTCTCGCTTGCACTTCAAGCCTTACATGGAACGCCTCAGAGCGAGGTAACGACGCATGACGTCATGTTTTTTCGTGCGTGCAGCCGGCTCCATCGAATTATAGTTAGGGAGGCGAGGTAGCTAAATGGCGTAATTCAACGGCGCCGTCGAGACTTATCAAAATCGAAAGATAAAATAATTTCGAAAAAAAAAAGCTCGTATAGTAAAAACCATTTTAGCGGTGGGTTTGGCGTGTACGGTTTTTCAAAAATGTTAAAAAAAAACAGTTACTTGGGCATTCTCGAGCGCGTCAGATATTCATACTACGTATGCCCCAAGTGCCTCTGATAACAACGGTATACTAATCTGCCGGTTTGCGTGGTGGAGGTAGGCATATAAAGTAGTCAAAATTGCAAAAAAGAAAAGTTTACTCGTGCGCGTCAGATTTTCGGAAGGGGTGTTAAGTAGGCCCCAAGGAAGCTACCTTTAAAAAAACTGACGATTTCGGCGTGACGATAAGTTACAATGAATTTTTGAAAATGCAAAAAAAAAAAGTTTTTTTGAAATACTCGAGCGCGTCAGATTTTCATAGGGGAGGTTTATCTCGGTATACTGAAAGCATATTTTCTTAATCTGACAAAAATGTTGGTGGGTTCTCTTAATCTGACCGAAAAAGGTTTTTTGGTTTCTTTTTTTTCCTTTCTTTCTCCTTGATAAAACGCCGCAACGCGTTTTTCCGAAGACGAAATGGCTCCTCCACACTTCCGGTCATGCGGAAACCGGCAGATTTTGTATTTTTAGTAAGTTTTAGATTATATTCTTCAAAAAAAAAATCGTGCTCGAGAATGCTGGATTAACGTTTTTTTTTACAAGTTCGCGACCCTATAACTCGGCGGCGTCAAGGACTTATCGTCAGATTAGTTAAATTTAGTCTTAAAACATTAAAATCAACCCCCAATATCTTAATCTGACGCGCTCCAGTATTTCAGACTATCGATTTTTTTTTACTAATCTGATCGTCTATCCTAGGTGCGCGTCACTACTTAAAGAGCTAAATACTTTACAAGGTTGTTCTATTAGGTCTAACTAAGGTATCTCTGCCACGCTCGAGTATTACCGAAAATTCCCCTATTCGCCTCCTTAAGTAATATAAGACGTTAACACGTCAAGCAGCCGGCTCCATCGAATTATAAGACGTTAACACGTCAAAAACCTTACTACTAGAAAACATTCTATCTTTACTAGCGGAGCGGCCGCGTTCGATCATCTAAGCGTGTCGCCGCACACGGGCCACCGGCCACAGTCACAAACGCGCCGCCAAGAGAAGCTAGAAGCGGCCGCAAAGGTAGCTGAAGCTCGCTACAGCCACGTCTTGTGGCCGGTGGTCGCCACTTGCGGTCGTTGGCTGCTACTTTTTTTAACCCACGCATGCAGTATCATAATGGACTCGGACGAAGAAGGTTTAATTGCGCTACTTTTGATAAAAAGACGTCGTCGTAGAAGACGAAACCGTAGTTATTGGATACATCCAATTTTAACGAATGTACACAAATGCAACGAACATTTCGATAATCTTCTAACTAAACCATCCAAAAAAGTTTTTCAAACATTTTCGTTTAAGTATAGGTACGTTTTGGGAACTACATGCTCTATTATATGCTGGATTAAAGCACCACGACACCAACATGCGGAAAAGCATCGCACCTGCGGAAAGACTAGCTATCACATTATGGTAAGTGGAAATAATCACTAGCGTAAAACTCCACAGAACACTATAATAAAATAATCTATACTTTATTTATAATCACTACATAAAATGTTATTATAACTGCGTATTAAAATCTAGGCCTATTTGTCTGTCTGTCTGTTACACGCCTATACCGCGCGCTGATCCGATTTTAATAAAGGATTTCTGCCCGGCTAGCGTGCGCGACGTGAGATATCTCGTGCACGAGAAACGAGAAATTAGTAGATTGTGAAGAAATGAAGAACCCCGGCCTTGCAAAAATGGATTTTGCGTTTCGTCAAATGTACCTATATGCACTTTAACACGTGCTCTAAACGGTGAAAGAAAACATCGTGAGGAAACCAGTTAGTATTCTTATAGGCGGCGATGGGCTTGCAACCTGTCACGTATGGAATACTAACTTCTGCAAGATGTGGGCATGTATCAAATATGTACTTGGACATACCTCTGACTACCCCTACTACTACAAAAGCGCTGATATTACACCTCGTTTGTCACGGCACGAGTAATTTCTCGTCGTTGCCTTGCGAGGACGAGATAATTGACGACAAACGTGTGAAGACACAGAGTGGAGTTTGATCACAAAAATAGCTGCGGCATCTATCTTGCTTGAATTATGTTCTAACAACCTATCATAGTGTAAGTCTACAAGGACAAACTACTATGTTGTGGTATGCATATTATATAAGCCTATAAAAATACTAACTGGTTTCCTCACGATGTTTTCTTTCACCGTTTAGAGCACGTGTTAAAGTGCATAATATATACATTTGACGAAACGCAAAATCAATTTTTGCACGGCCGGGGTTCTTCATTTCTTCAAAATCTACTAATTTCTCGTTTCTCGTGCACGAGATATCTCACGTCGCGCACGCTAGCCGGGCAGATAGTTCACCCATGGGGCACAATTGCATTGTTTATTCTACTAGAGAATAGCTAGTTAACAAATAAAACACGTAGGTCTTTGTATTTATTTATTGCGTGTTTATTATAATTTGTTATCACTCGTCATCATCACGGAACATGTCTTCGATAACAGAACTGTTGTCCATAGACTGGTCAGAATATATGAATGAGTTGGAGAAGGCTGAATTATAGGTGAAGACGGGATAGATGTAGAAGCGTTTTGTGTAGAGTATGACATGTCAAGCATAGACTTGTCGGAGTGAAGTGGAGAAGGCTGGGCAGATGTGGAAGCTTTATGTGTAGTGTATGTTGGCATTTCCTGAAGAATAACCATAATATTGTGCCGAATAGGTTTCATAATTTTGATTATGTGTCTTTCTAATTAACTGTAGGTAATATTTCTGATTGAAAATCAAATTTACAATTTTCGACAATTTTTTTTACATGTGGAAGCAGCGACATCAGAAATTGCTTATCGGGGTCATTTTGGTCGCTTATTTGATCATGTTTACGTTTTATATTTTCTGAAAGTGTTCTGAGAATTTCATTTTCTGATTTTTCGGCCCTTTTTATATTAATGTTTCTGTTTATGCAGACGATACCACTCTCTTCGCAACTAACATCAACAGCATGGAAGACCTACTCAGCAGGATGGAAGCTACCAGTCTCAAATTCGGCCTGAAGATTAACCGCAGCAAAACTAAAATGATGATTGTGGACCGAGCTAATAACAACTCGCCCGAAGTGACACAAATAGCGAACTGCGAAGTTGTACAATCATACATTTATCTTGGATCACTCATAACAAACACAGGTGGCTGCGTGGACGAGATCAAACGACGTATGTCAATCTCTCGATTAGCAATGGACAGGCTTAAAAAGATATGGAGAGATCGGAACATTACCTACTCGTACAACCAAAGCACGACTGGTCAGAGCACTCATATTTCCAATTTTTCTCTACGCGGCGGAAACGTGGACCCTCCGTGAATGCGAGAAAAAGAAAATAGACGCTCTAGAGATGTGGTGCTGGAGGAGGATGCTTAAGAGTATCATGGACTGAGTTCCGTACCAATCAATCCATACTCGACGAACTCGGCATCAAGCAGCGTCTATCGTCTCTCGTACAGTCTCGCATCCTCACGTTCTTTGGGCACGTGTCGCGGCGTGGAGAACTATCCATAGAACGTCTTGTGGTTCAGGGAAAGATTGAGGGTACAAGGCCACGAGGTAGATCTCCAATGAGATGGACGGACCAAGTGAAGGCAGCGCTGGACAGGCCCTTAAATGAGTGCTCCAGAAAAACCACCATCCGAGACGAATGGCGCAGAATTGTAATGCGAGCCACACAACTCCCGACATGACGACCACGACCACTCTGTCAAGAGTGATATGACTAAGAAGAAGTTTCTGTTTATTTTCGGGCGAGGTGTTTTCGTATCATTAGTTGCACACTCGGAAGTAGGTAACATCGGTAGGCGGTCTCACTTCTTTTAAAGAATTCAAGAAAGATAGACGATTGAAATAAATGTACTGTTTACTGCTTGTTGCTTCCGAACCACTCGCAACGTTCTTGTTTTTTGCATTTTCTCTATTAAAACTGTCACGCAGACTCTTCCACTTCCTCTGTACCTAATTTAGTCACTGTAACAACAAAAAAATATAATATACTTCATTGTTTCAGGTATCTAGGAACTGGATGCTCGTTTGAGGATTTTGAACTCTCTTACCACCGTGGGGCCTCTACAGCAAGGAAAATAGTACAAGAAACATGTCAACTAATTTGGAACTATTTAAAAGCCGTTTGTATTCCAGAACCGACCCAATACATGTGGAATGAAATTGCCAGCGGATTTCTTCAAAATACTAATTTTCCTAATTGTTTAGGCGCCATAGATGGGAAACATATAAGAATTAGGGTCAATAAGCTAGTTAGCGGCCTTTTAGCGCTCTTGTCAGATTCAGGTTCCGAAATAAAATACTTTTAACTATTTTACGCATGTACTTTTGATGTTATCGGATAGCCTATATAATATAGTTTCTGTTTACACAATTAGTTTTATCTTAAAACTCATAGTTTTTTTATAATTTAATTTTAAACCGAAAAATGGCTAATGTGCTAGTTATCGGCCATCAAATTCAGTTTTCGGCCCCATGTAATCTAGTTATCGGCCACCATTAAAAGGGGATTAATGTATTTAAAATGACTTTATAAATTGTTTTTATTTGCATTTCATTAATAGATTGATCAACTTAATTAAAAAAAATACATAAAAACATTATAAAAAGTTTTCAAAATGACAGAATTCTATTACTGTTGATGCCAAACTGAACCCAAAGGTAATACAAAAAAATTAGAAAAGTCGTTCCTATAACATAACATCCCTAAATAGCATGGAATTAGAATTGGCGTAATCATCTTAAAACATCCATTTCGATTTAAACATGTCATGGAAGAACGGAAAGTTAAAGTTCACATAGTATATACGGACTGTATTGGCACTTGTAGGAGTTCCGAAAAAACGTTGACAAAGAATGACAAAAAGGTCTTCTTTCATCATCATGGTAAGAAGAACCTCGCGCGCGTCCACAGCTGGGTCTCCCTTTGTTAGTGTCATTCAACATAGCCTTACTGGGCAACTATTTTGATAACATCATGTGCGCCCATCTCGTTGCTTGGAATCCAACGTGTCTCTTGTTCAGTTCGCACTGTACTCCACTAGTCATCATCTGAATTATCAACTTGCTCTGCCCAACTCCATTTGGAGTTTCATAACACTTCCCAAAGTTATGAACTAGAAAAAAATACCTACTTATATGAACTCCCATACTTGGTATCCCATTTGTATACGTAGATCTACGAGTGGGATACCGAGTATAGGAGCTCTCCAAAGCAGAGCACTTGTAAAGCCCTGTTACGAAAAATAGCCAATTCCAAATCAAAAATTGTAAGCCAAAATCTAGCTCAGTTTAACAACAACAGGTTACCAGGGGTTGTTATAGGGCCTGTACTGTTTATAATTTAAACATCTGAACTTCCCAAAATGCAAAATATAGTCATTAAAATACTTACTATATTTTGATGTGTCATCAAATTCATTCAGTGCCTCAAAATTTCTGAAAATAGTCTAGAGTGTAGCAAAATCTGAGGGAAGCAGCTAGTGTATGTCAGTTTCACACGAGAAAATGATGAATGTCCATCATTGTGTAAGAGGTTGGAAAGTTGAGATACAGACCAAGAGAGAATATAATAAAGTTTCAAAAAATGGCCACCCTTCATTTGTTGAAACTCAATTTTCTGTCTGCATGAAAGCTGGATTTCATTCTGTTAAGAAATGGCAACAGGTCTCAGGAACAACGTGCGATCACAATGCCCCTCAAAATAAAGGGGGAAATTTACAAGATGATCATAAGATCTGTCCTATTGTATGGATCTGAGTGTTTGGCAACCAAAGAGACGGATGAATGAAAGAGCATGTTGCGAATGTTAAGATGGATTTGTGAAGTTACAAGAATGGACAAAATCAGATATGAGTACTAGCGTAAGCTTGCCAGAGTAAAGTTGCGCCAGTGACTGATAAGTTGAGGAGTAATAGGTGATCGTGGTATGAGCATGTTATGTGGAGGGAAGAGGATCATGTGACGAGAAGAATGTTAGGTTTGAATGTGGAGGGATGTAGCAGATAAGGCTGACCAAAGAAAAGATGGATGGATTGTGTGAAGGGTGATATGGATGAGAAAGGAGTGAGTGTTGAGATAACGGCTGATAGAGCGGAGTGGAAGAGAAAAATCTGCTATGCCTACCGACCCCACATTAAAGTGGGATAAGGGCAAGGAAAAGATGATGATGAAAACCACAGACCCTTTGTTACATTCACCGACTTAAAAAAATACAAAACTTAAATGAAAATTATAAAACAATTATATTTAAAATATAGAATTTTTGATAAAATCCATCCAAACCAATCTTCTATATCGCTATAAACCACTCAACTCAACAACAATATCACAAGGGTAAATTAACTGAATTTATTTAGATGGCCGAAAATTAGATGCGTCATCTAACTTTCAGGTATAGTCTTTAGATATCGGCCGCCATTTTCCCATACAATTTTAACTAGGCCGAAAACTGAAGCACAACTTTACACAATGTTCTAGTTATCGGCCACTGTCAAAATTGGAATGTTTTCGTCATCATTACTTACTATTAATACAGTATTTAGGCGGCCGAAAACTAAAACCTAGCTTCTTCATTTAAATAACAATCCTAAAGAGAAAAAATATATGAATTTAACCAGAGCCAAACATATAAAATACATCGAAAAACTTTAGTACATGATGCGCTAGTTTGCGGCCGGGGGGCCGATAACTAAAGTTCTCAAAAAAGTTCTGTGTCAATTCGCGGCCACCTAATTTTATGATGAATTTATTAAAATTACATAAAAAAAATTGTAGTAGAATGATAATAAACTATTTTTTGAGCAGATTATATTAATATCGACAAAGCTTTCCATAGAAAACCACTCAAAAATTTCCTTCGAGCGCAAAGCGCGCCACTATTTTTTGGCTTGAATTTCGCGTGTAGCCTAACCTCTGTTGGCGGTGTAAAACTAAAAATTTCGCTAATAATCGCTCGTGCAGTGAACCCCATCAAATCTTTTCCAGTAAATTAAATCACATTTTTTTTATCGATCTACCACAATTTCAAACGTTAAACATTCTTAAGGTTTCTAATATCTACATTTTACTACAGCGCTTACACCAAAAGGCCGATAACTGAAGCCGGCCGGACAACTGGCGTAATGACCCTACTAGCTGACCCGCGCGACTTCGTCTGCGCATTATTAGGAACAAAATGCAGGAGTCTTGAGTGAATCGAAAAAATATACAAACTATTAAACTCTTTCGCTTGATACAATAATCATTTTAACGTTAAGCTTTATGAATTGTTTTGAATTTCGATCGAATAAATAACTAATTTTGCGTTATGTTTCTCTCCTCTCAAGAATTTCAAGAGGTAATCTTGCAATGCTTAGAACAAAACGATAGTAAGTACCTAAGTTCGTATGAGTCAGTGGCCAACTCTGGTGACGGAGTTTTTAGGCCGCCTTAAGGCTTCCGTCATGACTTAAATAGCCGGGACCGACCATTTAACGTGCCCTCCGAAGCACGGAAGCGCTCAGATGAAAATGCCACTGGCGGTCATCCATCCACTTACAGACCGTTTCGAACGTTGCTTAACTTCGACGATCTATCAAGCACGACCAAGAGCGCTTCAAAACGATAGTGGCAACTGGTGTCAAAGTCAAAGTCAAAGTATTTATTGCTTACATGTGTGTGTACAAGGTCTTAGGCATAGGTGTACTTAATAGCTAACACATGAGTCCTGCAAGGACATCGCAAAATTTTAAATATAAAAATTGTGTTTGTGTAACAAACATTTCTTAAAATTATGAGATCTTCTATAACTTGTCGAAGCGAGCGGCAATTTTTTTGAAGAAATTGACTCGAAACGTATTTTTTTTTAATAGCAGGTATTGTTTGGTTTTGAATTTCGAATTAAAACGGGGATCCTGTCGATTTACATAATGTTAATTGTCCTAATATAAATACACATAACATACTAGTCCTAAAATACTGTAGTCATACTGTTAAATTTCCATAGACTTAAACTGACATACATATATTTTGTCCTAATATATTAAAGACATACCATTATATTTACATATTCGTCTCAACTCCTAATATATGTTATCATAATAGTTATTATTACTATTGTTAAGTTGCATAAACTATTTTGTCCTATTTTTGATCGTCCTAATGTTTATTTATCCTAATAAATACTATTTATAGTTATATAAAGTTATATTATATAGTATATAAAGTTGAGTTATTTTGTTATAATTGTATCATTTAATATAGTTTAATATTGCTATATTGTGCAGTTTATATAATTATTATAAATATAACTGAAATATTACATAAAATTATAATTGCTCTAAATAGGAACTTTCTGTAAATTTATCGTGTTGCCATAACAGGCTAACAGACCTGTAGAATAGGTTGCGAGGAGCGTAGCGACGAGCATGGTTTCAATAGGGACCAAACCATGCACGAGCCGAGCGAAGCGTGCCGCGGTAGCGGCCGGCGAGTGCCAGAACCGACTTGTTTCTCTTAAACCTTATTATATTAAACTTGTTATAGGTAGAAAAAAGTCTAGTATTTTATTTATACAATCGTTTTTTCGGTTATAGCTGCTGAAGTTATAGCAAACGCAATTAGTAAAAGTGGGTTTATTGGAAAACATAGCGAACCCGAAGTTATGTTAGTTAATTTATTAAACCTTACAAAGTTGACATAGTTAGGAATCTATTTGGGTATATATGGTATTTTTTTAGGATTTAATGCTATTATGATTTCAATTGTTATTATGTTTGATTATTAGGAGTAATATTGTTAGGGCTTATAACTTTAGGAGTAAATATTGTTAGGGCTTATAACTTTAGGATTACCGTATGTTAGGAGATGTGATTTTATGACTATTTAATGTTATGTTCACCTAATACTATGACTATTGTTAATTAGGTGTAGTATTGTTATGTCGAGTAATCATTAGGACAATTTAATATTAGTACCAAATACAGTATGGGAATTAAAAATAGGATAAGAGACGTTATGTGAATCATTAGGGACCCATTAAAACGATTAACTAATATTACCTACCTGCAACTTCGTGAGTAAAAAAACATAAGTAGGTACTTGAAATTTGAAAACAAACAAAAAGATCGGAAACTCTAAGCAAAAATCTCTATTTACTTTTCAAAACTCAAAATGATCGTATCTTAATAGAAACGCCACCTAGGAGCAAAGTATAAATCAGTTTACCCTCGGTGATATAGATGGCGTTCTAACTAAAGCCAAGGAAAAAATATTTTAATATCAAAAAAGCATAACTTCGGAGTTCGGATATATTGATGGGTGGGAACACACATGTTACATGTTTATAATTAATTTTAAAATCATTTATTAAGCAAAATAAAAAAAAAACAAAAAAAATTTAGAGTGCATAAAGTGGCTCCGGGCGGTCCCCTTATCCTCTTTATGACCGCGCCCAGGGTCGCTTAACTTTTTTCCCCATACAAACTTGCAACCCTTATTTTGACGCCCCCTTATGGTTATTGACAAAAAAAAGTAGCCTATGTCCATCCCTGGGGTATACTCTTTATCTATGCCAAATTTCAGCTTAATCTGTTCAGCGGTTTGGGCGTGAAAAGGTAACAAACAGACAGACAGACAGACAGAGTTACTTTCACATTTATAATATTAGTATGGATTCATCCATTCGATACCGGCTCCTTGTAATTTAACTATAATTTTTTTTTCAATAGTACTTCTAGCAACATGCGACTCGAATTTACTTTTTAACCGACTTCAAAAAAAGGAGGAGGTGTATGTATGTTTTTTTTTTTATGTATGTTCACCGATATCTCCGTCAGTTGTGAACCGATTTCCAAATTATTTTTTTGTTTGAAAGGGTATGTTACCATAGTGGTCCCATAAAAATTTTACTCCTGAGGGATTGATAGTTTTCCCGTAAAACAAAAAAAATCACCGAACTTTCCGAAAAATGTGGACCGATTTCCAAAATTTTTTTTTTGCTTGAAAGGGTATGCATCTCGCGGTGGTCCTCATACTTTTTTTTTTGAGGGATTGATAGTTTTCCTGTAAAACTCAAAAAACCTCATTCTCACTACACAATCTGAGTCAAACATTGAATAGTTTGACATGTTTATACTCTCGAGGTGGTCCCATATAAATTTTATTCCTGAGGGATTGATAGTTTTCCCGTAAAACTCAAAAAACCTCATTCTCACTCTAACTTCTTTAATCTTGACTATTCCATTAACTAACCTACTATATTATTTACACTTACACTTTATTTACACAGTGTTTATTTACACTAAAAATTGAAAAATAAAATTTTTTGAAAACAAAATTGAACCGACTTCACATAACACATACAGACACTAAGAACCTTCTATGTACCTACACTAAGAAGAGAATAATAAGAATATACACATGCAATTATTATTTACAATATTCAATTAATAAATTATTATGTTATATTATAGGTATTTGAAGTCGGTGCCAACTATTCTACTCCAACTACTCGATACAATTTTGCACCCAAGTTCTATTGTATACTCGTCATTTCTTCTTTGATGCGTAAATGCATAGTTGGCACCGACTTCAAATACCTATAATATAACATAATAATTTATTAATTGAATACTGTAAATAATAATTGCATGTGTATATTCTTATTTTTCTCTTTTTAGTGTAGGTACATAGAAGGTTCTTAGTGTCTGTAGGGGAGAGTATGCTATTACCGCGCGGTTGATAATTTCGCGCCCCTTGGTTTCTCTAAAACTATCAACAATACGCGCCCGCAATGTTAGTAAAATCATAGCTCTACGCCCCCCCCACCCCCCCGAGCACTGTCAGTTTCCACCGAGCAAGCAGAGAGGAAGGCCGCGCTCTTTTATTTTTCCCGCGCAATCACTCTATTTTTTCGGGAGATTTGAATAAGAGGTGAGTCAATGAATATTTCACATTCAGTTATATATTATACGCAATTTTAGGGGGGGAATTCTGTAGATCTTATGTGTAAAATAAATTTAAATTAATCCTTTGAGTTTGTTTTAGTTTTTAAGGTTACAAAATAAAACTACCTTGTTTGATAATTTCGCGCGTAGGGCGCGGTATTATCAAACCACGCGCGAAATTAACGAGTATGAAAATATCTATGGCAAATTTGTTTATTTTCAGGAACGACTTTCTTGACACGGTAGGTCACTGTCGAAGGAAACACAGAACTGAGAAGTATAATGTTGAGACTGAGTTGATTTTATAATAATAAATACATAAGTAAAGTACTTGAGTATATTTTATTTTTTTCCATCCTAAAAGATTTCTTTTCTTGTCTTAAACTTGTTAATAATTTTGGCTAATACTAAACATTTGTGAATGCTGGAGTCTGTATGTATCAGGCTCCAAGCTTCTACTCTTTGAATGACTTATTGCGTAGTGATGATTTCATTGTCATTTGTGCAGGCGCGGTGACAGCGCGAAATTACCAACCTGGGGCACGATATTTTCAGACCAGTTTGATAATACCGCGCTTTCCCAAATTTTAGTTTTTTGCTTGTATTATTTTTGTGTTTTTTTTTATGAATTTGAAGTTTTGTAATTGTAACCAGATAAATTCTCCACTTATTAAACTATTTAGAATTTATTTTAACCTAACCTGAGCTGAGTTATAGAATAATTCCCTTAGGGGCACGGTATTTGCCAACTCTCCCCTATGTGATATGTGAAGTCGGTTCAATTTTTTTTTTCAAATTTTTTTTTACGTTCGTGGATGTTGGGGCATACGGTAAAGCATCCGATTCTACAATATTTAGAGAAAGTGAACTGTGTAATAAAATACACAGAAAGACATTAAATATCCCCTCACCACGACAGGTCGGTAATCGACAACCATTGAACTATACATTTGTTGGTGATGAAGCATTTGGCCTCAGTGAAAATATGATGAGGCCTTATTATGCTGGAAAATATTTGGACATAGACAAAAAAGTTTTCAATTATAGGTTAAGCCGTGCCAGACGTTGCATTGAGTGTACCTTCGGCGTACTAGCAAACAAATGGAGAATATTACATCGCCCATTAAACACTTCTGTTCATTTCTCAGAAGACATTGTGAAAGCCTGTTGCATTTTGCACAACTTTATTCGCAAAAGGGATGGTTTCAATTTTCGTCACACTTTGAAAATAGTGGGACTCGAAAATATACAAAATACAGGCTGGTCAGTAACACGAGCGTCTACTGCAAGAGATACATTTAGACATTTATTTATTTACAACTTAAGCTAACATTACAGATACTTACCTATATCTAAGGCGTTAACCTAGTGAGATCAAAAATAAAAAACAAACAATATAAAAAGCTACATAGAAAAAAATAAATACAGTAGAAAACACGAAATAAGAAGACTAACCTACCATGGCATCAAAGAGCTAGGCTCTTCGCTATAACTCAGACACTCCCTCTCGAGCGCCGGCCACACGGGATACGTTAAAAGATTATTTTATGAATGAAGGAGCAATACCGTGGCAAGAAAATAGAATATAAATATATGGTTTTATATTATTTTATTAAACTTACCTTCAATGTTCTTTTCACACCCGGTTCTCGAAAACCATATAATTTTTCGTCTCACATTCCTAAGAGAAATGAAACCATTACTCCCTCCTAAAAAACAAAATGGCCGGCGGGCGGTAAAGTTGTATGGGATTTCATTTCTCCCTCTGAACCTCATGTGAACAGATAAGTAATGAGATTTGAATTTCGAACTTCAACATTTCTATTAAAATTTTTACTATTGAGTCCTTAGATGATCGAACGCCGCCGCTCCGATTGAGTCCACACCCAATAGAACTTAGACGAAAAAAAAATAAAAAATGGGGCAACTAATCTTTTTCTTCCGAATTGATTTTTGATGTTTCTCTGAAAATGTTTACCATAGAGACCTGCACCAAGTAGAATTTATTCAAATATAAGGAAAAAGTGTGGCTAATGCCTCCAAACTATAGAGCGATCTAATGTTGCATATTAATGCTAAAATATTTTTGAGAACAAACGGACGACCTCAATAAAATATTTTTTGAGAATAAACGGACGACCTCGACTCCTTCGATAGTTGGTGGTGGGAGCTATCGAAGGAGAGAGATGGTTGGAAAGAATTGGGGGAGACCTTTGCCAGTATAGGTTGAATAAAAAAAACGAATAGATTATTATTATTCTACCTATAAAACCTGTTCATTAGACTTGCTTGCTATTTTATGGGTGTAAGTATTCACTATTTTTCTCGCACCTATGTGTGAAAAGCAGAGTATTCACCTCGGGGTTAAAGCTGTCTTAGTCTTGGGCGCTCTTGACTCCCTCGCTGTCTCAGGATTCTAGTCATTAACTCCCTCGTTGCATTCGGGAGTTAACTATAAACACCCTCGCTGTCGCTCGGGAGTTAACTAAAGAATCCTTCGATGCGCTTGGGATTCAATATGGCGCCCGTGACATAATACACTGCTTTATCCCCTTGGTGAATAATCTACTATTTCTTTGGCGGTTTTATTCGAAAAATTTCCTACAAACAAGTCGCAGATTTCTTCCCAGGCCTTCACTTTTTCTCCTCTATTACTATCACTTTTTGAATCCCAAATCGCAGGACGGGATTGTATCTCTGATATAAATAATTCTACATCCATTTTTATCTATCTATATGAACCACAGAGTACGTGCGTGCGTTACCGTCGACTCTGGTCATTGGCCGCGTCCGCTATTATGCTCGGCGCCAAAAAAGGTTACATGCTAAATCCATGCTCGGCGCGTGCCGAGCCTAGCTCCGCTCATCATTTAGCGCGCCACGCGCTGTTTAAACAAATACGCTCGGCGCGGCTCGGCAAAGTTTGCACGATCCATCACTTGTCGGTTTTTTCGACACGTATCAAAGGCGCGCGCACCATCTTCGGCTCGGCTTGTGTTAATACGTGCCGTCTAAACAGATGGTACTGGCGCGCGACGAAGGAAGACCCCCATTTTGATGTGTTCAAGCTCCATCTCCACGGACGGCTCGGCTCGCGTAGGATCGTGCTACCCCGCGTCGTTTAAACGCACCATTATGTTAGAAGTAAACCGCTACCACAGAATAAATATCAGTTAGTAAAAGAACGTAACGTGCGAAATTCAATGAAATAGGTACCTACTACCTAGCCTGGGTGGACTGTACGTTGTGCAGTTGCTCCAGAGGCGATTGAGCGCTCGTGGTCACGTTCGAAACAATCTGCAAGTGGATAGGTGACCGCCAGTGGCATTTTCATCAAAGCGCTTCAGAGGACACGTTAAATTGTCGGTCCCGGCTATTTCAGTCGTTTAGCCATGACGGACGCCATAAGGCGGCCTAAAAACCCCGTGAGCAGAGTTGGCCACTGACTCACACGAACTTACTTAAAGGCGGAACTAGTAAATAAAACGAGACAATACGAATCAGATAATTTTGTACTACATTAAGATCTCAGGAATTTCGACTTCTTCCTGTGAAGCCTAGGCACTAGGCAGTGTGAGTTCTCATGTTTACAGTCAGATTAGACTTTTCAGTAAAACTCTTATCACATACATATGGCCTTTCTCCAGTGTGAGTTCTCATGTGAGTTGTCAAGTGATAACTTTGAGAAAAACTCTTATCACATACATCACAGGTATATGGCCTTTCTCCAGTGTGAGTTCTCATGTGTGTAGTCAAAGTAGACTTTCGAGAAAAACTCTTATCACATACATCGCAGGCATATGGCCTGTCTCCTGTGTGATTTCTCATGTGTCTAGTCAAGTTAGCCTTATTTATAAAACTCTTATCACATACATCACAGGCATATGGCCTGTCTCCTGTGTGATTTCTCATGTGTACAGTCAGATTAGACTTTTGAGAAAAACTCTTATCACATACATCACAGGCATATGGCCTGTCTCCTGTGTGATATCTCATGTGTGTAGTCAAAGTAGACTTTCGAGAAAAACTCTTATCACATACATCGCAGGCATATGGCCTGTCTCCTGTGTGATTTCTCATGTGTGTAGTCAAGTTAGCCTTTATCATAAAACTCTTATCACATACATCGCAGGTATATGGCCTGTCTCCAGTGTGAGTTCTAATGTGTGTAGTCAAAGTAGACTTTTGAGAAAAACTCTTATCACATACATCGCAGGCATATGGCCTGTCTCCTGTGTGATATCTCATGTGTCTAGTCAAGTCAGTCTTTTTTATAAAACTCTTATCACATACATCGCAGATATATGGCCTTTCCCCAGTGTGAGTTCTTGTGTGTGTAGTCAAAGTAGACTTTTCAGAAAAACTCTTATCACATACATCGCAGGCATATGGCCTGTCTCCAGTGTGAGTTCTCATGTGTGTAGTCAAGTTAGCCTTCGTCATAAAACTCTTATCACATACATCGCAGGTATATGGCCTGTCTCCAGTGTGAGTTCTCATGTGTATAGTCAAGTTAAACTTTTTAAAAAAACTCTTATCACATACATTGCAGGCATATAGTCTTTTTCCAGTGCCAGTTCTTATGTGTTTAGTCAAATGAGGCTTTTCCTTTTTGTGAGTATTTAAGTGCCTTTTTAAGAAATATTTACTTGTAAATATTTTATTACATGTATCACAGGAAAATGTGACTTTAATGTGAGTCTGAATGTGGGCTGATAGTTTTTTTTTCAGAGAGAACTTTTTACCACATTGGTTGCACACAAATATTTTTTTATCAATTTTATATGAGGCCAAACTATTTATATTCTCAGGCGTAAAGCGACACCTACCCACCCTTTTGTCTTCATGGTTTGTTGCTTCTGTAATCTTAGACAATGAGGACTCTGTAGGTTGTTGTTGGTCCATGGGTAGGTCGACCACAGCTGGGAAGTCTACTGGTGTTACTTCTGCCTCCTCCTCCTCCCATTCATCTTTTACAACAAATTCTTCCTCACCACTGTCAAAATCTTCTTTTACAACATATTCTTCTTCAGTGGTGACTAATTCTTCTCTGATATTAGAAGAATCAACACTATGTTTGATATCATTTAGAGCCATGATCTGCATACAGGATGCAGACAGGCTACTTCGTATTGTGGGGTTGAGCTTGAGGATATTTTCATGTGATGCCTGAAAATAAACATTATCATGATTGACTTGTAGTGGTAGGTGGGCCGAGCGTCTCCTACAGTCTTGCGGTATGTGAGCCTATATGTGAAATGTAGACAAAGAAAATAAGGTTTAGTCCATGGTATAATGATGGATCTGGTGCAGTGTCTTGCTTCGAGAGGCCACCACATTTAGTCCACAACATTAGTCGTTCATCATACTTTAATAGGTTGGATTTTTGAGATGGGCCCTGGGGGCATGTACCTTAACTATTATAGCTACAAGAAAACACTCATACGAGACCTTCCCTAACTTTTTGAGATATTTTGAGCGTTCAGGATGTTGCTGGGGCTTCTTTGCTTCTGCAGCACATGGACGATATTTGCTGAAGCGCGCGTAGACTGTTTCTACTCAATAATGCACAAGAGGCACGTCGCTGCTGCGGCGGACGCGAGGGAGCCGCAACAGCTTGCTGGCCACGCTTGCAAGGAGGCTTGACAACGCATAATTAGCCGTGGGTAGAAGGATGGATATGTACGGAAAACCTGCAGCTCAATCCAAATCAATATACGTCTTTCAGGTATTGACAGAATACAACAGCTCAAACACTTCCTAACAGCTCGTTTTCCGTCCCAATCCGAGACCAATCAATATTGTATTGTAATTTATTACAATAGCCCTAAAGTCTTTATTTGAAAAGCGAAGATGTGACAAATACATACTTTACATCAAGTCCGTCAGTCTCCATCATGTCGATCGATGCTCCGAACCAAAAAGTCATACAAGCATAGGAAAATTCAAGATTGAGCAATATTATTTTGTGTTCTATTTCGTTGGTGCTAAAGTCTTTATTCGAAAAGCTGACGTAAACAGATCAAATCCGTCAGGAGCTGAATTGATCGATGCTCCGAACCAAAAAGTCATACAAGCATAGGAAAATTCAAGATTGAGCAATATTATTTTGTGTTCTATTTCGTTGGTGCTAAAGTCTTTATTCGAAAAGCTGACGTAAACAGATCAAATCCGTCAGGAGCTGAGTTGATCGATGCTCAGAACCAAAAAGTCATTAAAGTCTAACGAAACTCAAGACTCATGCAATATTATATTGTGTTTTATTTCAATACAGTTAAGGTCATTATTCGAAAAGCAGAGCTAGACTGATTGATCTGATGTACGACGTACTTGTTTGACTGATAGCCTGACTAATATCAACTAGTAATTTGGATTTTAACTACATAGGAATAAGGTCTATTATTGAAAATCAGGTCATGCAAACAGCTCCACCGATTTTGAGTTTACGACCGCTGCCGCGTCCATCTATCGTACTGCGTGGCGCTGTGTGTAGCTTCCGGGACAAACGGCTGATACAACTTCCGTTTTATTTATTTTATAGTAAAGCGTAATGTATGAGCGTTAAATAAAATAACATTAGTTTATTTCTTTTATTAAATGATAGTATTAATATAAATTAATGTAATGTATAAACAGGCCAATGTAATTTAGTGTTTATTAAAATAAGACCAAAGCTTGACTTGACCTGTCTACTCCATAGTCTCGAGATCCTGTCTTTGGGTTTTTTTTTGTCGGATATTTAAGTTTTGGGAATTAACATAATTTTAATAGCAGAATGAAATTAACTAGAAAAATATTTTGGAATAATAATTATCTACAAGCTTTATCTACAAGCTACAATATTTACAGGTATTTTTCTGAAAATTGCGAAAAAGTGCCATCTAGTGACATAAATTGTTAAACCATTAAGCAAACTCCGATACTGTTGATGGAACTTTTCATCCTATACTTAGTACTTACGTAAAATCATAGATGACGTTATAGGTAATAAACACAAAAATGTCTGTAAAAAGAATTTTTATTTTTAACTAAGTATGATTCCGATGAACTTTTTTTTTTTTTGTATGTAGGTATAGTTGAGCTGTTTGAGCTGCGATTTAACTCTACTTCAGGTTTGAAAAATACCTGAAACCTGCAGTTCACGATTTTTATCTGAGTTACCCATGGCTACGCATAATATGTCAATATCTGCTGCAGATTGCATTTGTTAATAACATTTATCTCAATGGTCGCAGGCGGTATAAAAGTACTCTGTGCTAGGCTTGTGTAGTTCCTGAACTAAGTACTAATAGGAATTAATTCCCACAAGTGTACTAGTTGACCCAGTTCACATAACTCGGTCCTAATAGGACTATTAGTACTCTAGTACACTAGTTCATTCGATCGTTTCGTTAAGGAAATTATCATAACTGCGCCTTCCTGCACTGTAATAGGGTTCAAATCGGCATGCGTATCTACCCTTGTACTAGGACGGAATGAAAAGAACTACACGATCCTATTAGGACTCTAGTTCATTCGATCGTTGGGAAAAAGAACTGTTAGAAATGTATTCACATGTCAGTGTCTGATTGGTTTGTCAAGCGCAGACAGAGATAGACTCATTAGGCGAGTAAGCGGTAATAAAAGAGACAGAGATATCACGGTGGCGGGCGTTTCATTCGATCTTTAGTTTAGTACGAACATCGTTCATGTCCTACAAAACACAAAGCTAGTACGTAGTTCAGGACCGACCGACTGACCGAGCGACTCATTATAGAACCGAAGATCTACTGTACTAGATGTACTAATAGTACTAGAAGTCCGATCTAGTTCTTCACAACGATCGTACTAGTACGGAGCGCTCTCTGTACTGACCGAGCAAGCACAAGCCTACTCTGTGCGGATAACGAATGCGAGATGCGAGTGATGCGTAGGCAAGGCATGTCGATATGAAATCGATTAATCGAAAAATCGATTATTTAGAGTAATATAATCGATTTTCAGATCGATTTTGAACCCTACATCGATTCAATGAATCGATTCATAAACCTCCTGAATCGATATAATACAATTCCATTTTAATTGAGATTAAGCACTCGACTTTTAGTGTGTTCACTTCCTAAGCACCCAGAACAAATTTCTCAAGAACCGCGTAGATACCTGCTCACGCATTCTACAACTCTGTTGTAGTTTTATTATAATATGTTAAAATAAGGAACACATTAAAGAAATGCATTATAGATTAAACGTATTTAAATTAGACGTCCTTAGACGTCCTTGCCTTACTCCGTTCCTTGTACAGCTCGAGTCAGGGTGTAGTGAGAGTCGACAAGGAAATCTCTAAACCCTTTAGCTTCGGGAAGGGGGTGCGGCAGGGATGCATTCTGTCTCCTGTTCTGTTTAACGCCTACGGAGAGTGCATCATGAGACCTGTGAAAACTGGGAAGGAGGAGTCACAATTGGCGGTGTCAAAATTACCAACCTGCGCTACGCTGATGATACCACACTTTTTGCAGCAAACGAGTCGGAGATGGTTGCACTTTTGGACAAAATGGTGAGAGTCAGCGAGGAGTTGGGGCTCTCCATAAACAGGTCCAAGACAAAGGTCATGGTAGTGGACCGATCCAAGAAGTTGGAGTTCAATGGAGCACTAAACCTAGAAATAGTAGACAACTTTACTTACCTGGGCTCCAACATAAGTAACAATGGATCGTGTGAAGTGGAAGTGCGCAGAAGGATTGGAATGGCAAAAACTGCCATGTCTCAGCTGCATAAAATATGGAATAATCGGAATATCTCCGTTAAGACTAAGACCAACTTGGTGCGGACTTTAGTTTTTTCGATATTCTCATATGGCGCCGAGACCTGGACCCTGAGAGCAGCTGATCGCAAACGCATTGATGCCTTCGAGATGTGGTGCTGGAGAAAAAATGCTTCGCATTCCATGGACAGCACATCGGACCAACATATCCATACTGCGTGAACTCAAGATCACCAAAAGACTATCATCCGAGTGTCTGCGTAAAATCCTCGAGTATTTCGGTCACATTGCAAGGAAAGATGGGGACAACCTAGAGAAGCTGATAGTGACCGGAAAAATAGAAGGAAAAAGACTTCGTGGGCGAAGTCCGATGCGATGGTCTGACCAAATTCGCACCACTCTCGACACCACGATCCACAATGCTCTTCATACTGCCGGGGACAGAGGAAGATGGAGGAATATAATAAGGGAGAAAGTGATACCTAAAGGAGGTCACGACCCTCAGCACTGAGGAATACGACTCAAGGAGGAGGAGGAGGAAATTAGACGTGTTTTGGTTTTGAAAAAAACTTAATTATTTCACCCGAAATTATTAAAAGTTGAAACTCTATGAGTTTCATTCTAGTGACAACCCTATCAAGGAGTCTCGTAACATCTCCTTCGAGAACCTACATAGAATACTACATAGTATTGTAGTCTCGTGGGGAGTACCTAGGTACTCCCCACGAGACTACTAATAGACTTATTCATTCATTCTTATGGAGGAAAATTCAAATTACTCAAATTTAAATATCATAAATTCATGATGAAATTAATAGTTATGTTCAAATTAAATACTCACAAATGAAAAGAGATGCCGTCTCTTTTGAAATTTGATGTTGCCGACTTGTTTCGACACCAAAAAAAAATTTTAGCAAAATTAACTTTTACTTTACTTTACTTTACTTTACAAAATATAGCACAAATAGGCATTTTATCGCAGCTCTGTTCTCACCGTTCTCACGTAGGTTCCGAAGTTTTGTGTCAAAATGGCGGTTGAAGTTGTTTTTATAAACTGACACGATTCGGAGTCGTGTACATTCGACAGAGGGGAAATACAAGTTAAGGCGCATCCCCACCTATATGATCGAAGTTGAGGCCATACGTTGAGGCCGCAGCTTCCGACAGACAGCTCTCTCAGCTGTCATCAATCAAATCACTGACAGTCATCTGTCAGTTAGTCAGCCAGCTGTCTTGTGCCTGCCCTGCTGCCTGCCTGCCTGCAACTTGCCAAAGAAAAATATACTGCAAAGTGTAACGACTAACGAGCTGCTTGCTCGGCAATTGGAACATTCATATAGTTATTTCAATTCAAAGAATATTTGCAGGCTGTTGTGGACGTAGCGCTGTTTATCGTTGCATTTGTATGATCTTCGCTTTTATAGACATCATTAATATTATCAAAGTTAACCTACGGTGTTTTGGATAAATCATCATGTTAGCCAAAATCATTATTATCCTGATGGCGGTCTCCGGTAAGTAATCTTTATTTATTTGTATAGGTAAAAGTTTATTTTTGAGACAAATCCTACAAACCGATGTTTGGTTTAAAACTCAGGCGCTTGATTTAGCAGAGTACTATTCTATCATGTATACCGCGGTCCCGCGGTTTGCTGTTGAAAGCAGTTGATTAGAACAAAAGGAGTGACCATTGAGGGTAAGATCTGCAAAAAAATAACTAAGTCAAAGACCTGGATAATTTAGGAATAGGATTAGAACTGAAAAAAAATTTAATTAGTGCTTGGTATGAATGTTGATGGATTTACGAGTAGAGGTAGGCCAAAGAAAAGATGGATGGATTGTGTGAAGGATGACATGAGTAAGAAAGGAGTAAGTGTTGAGATGACGGCTGATAGAGGAGAATGGAAGAAGAACACATGTTGTGCCGACCCCATGTAATGTGGGAAAAGGGCAGGAAGATGATGATGATTAGAACTGGACAGGGCAAAGTGGAGGAGTGTTAGACTAACTGTAACTCTGTTCAATTGGCCTCCTCTAACTGTTTCTTTTCTGTTCTGTTCCCTGCCACTCGCAGCCACAGTGGTGCTGCAATCTTTTTAATGTCATCAGACCATCTTTTCAGTTGCCTCCTCTCTTTCATTTAGTATTGTGTCTTGGGGTCCAGCCTGTCATGGTTTTTATCCATTTCTGTGTTGTCTCTTATTATGTGAACTCTGTTCAGTGTAACTCTGTTCAGTTGATAAAAAAGAGACAACCAAGCTTAGTTGGCCACTGTCAAGCACAAAGTTAGTACCTACAAGGTGTAGTATTAATAAGATAGGTACAAAAAAAGCCCAAAGCAGATTCATACTTTACGTAGCTTGTAAGACTATTCTATGTGACTGCAGTGCTCCTACTGAATAAATGATTTTTACTCTGACTTTCTTTGGAATTTGTATGCTTTCTTTGAAGATCTGCTAAATAACCATGCTAGGCCCACACTATGATTCCCTTTGTCCTGAGTATCAGAAATTATGTGTACACAACAATCAAACGCAAAAGATCTGCAGATTATTCAAACATTTTCCCCCTGCAAACAACTCGTTATTATTACACAAGTAGGCTTCAACATCCTCAATTACCTTTGTTATTTTACTAAGATAATGCTCGAAAAGAATAATTTAATTTATTTTTCCATTTCCGGTTTTATGTCGTTTTAAAGCCTGGTATCCATTATGTTCGCGCACCAGCTGTGCTCCGCGCATCTGCAACCGCTCTGATGGAAACGATACGCGCATCTGCATAAGAAGCGTCCTAGAACAGACTGAGCTCCCCTTTGTGTTCGCCCAAAAACCGGCAACGATTGGAGCGCTGAGCGCAGAGCATACACCGTTGCACGCTCCAGGAGCGTAAACATATCCACTATTGGAGCAGATGCAAGAGCGCAAGAGGTGCGCGAACATAATGGATACTCGGCTTTAGGGTTCTGCACCTGAATGGATTTGACAGCTAGTTTGGAATAGGCTTTATATCCCCAACAAGTGAGGTGTTTCTGAGGAACCGTAGGTAACACTGCAGTTACTAGTTTATAAATATTATTATTATTATTATTATGAGCCCGTAATGTCCCACTGCAGGGCAAAGGCCTCCCTTCCTTTCTTCCATTCAACTCTATTGTAAGCTAATGTTGTCCAATGTGAAGAGTAAGAGTCAAGTTCGTCTCTCCACCGTCGCCGTGGTCTGCCGCGTGGTCGTTTCCTGTCTCTGGGGATCCACTCTGTCGTGATTCGAGCCCACAACTCATCCGACATGCGGCAGACGTGGCCTGCCCAATCCCATTTTAGTTTGCCGACTTGTTGCCCAACGTCCGCGATTTTTGTTTTGGAGCGCAGTTCACTGTTTCAGTTTATAAATATACTGATTCAAAATTTTATTTCATTAATTTACCTATTCTAGTACTACCAAGTAGCTTTACAACTACTTTATTTTATGCACAGTTTCAACATGGGCCCAGGAAGATGTGCCAGCTATTTCAGTATCGGACCTTCCCCCGGAACTGGCAGGCAAGGTGGATGAGCAGAGCGTGAGACGCATACAGAACCAATCACTAGCAGCGTTCAGGGAGAAATGTGAAAAGAATGGCGGCCCTAATGCTTTTAGTCTAGCACAGGTGAGAAATAACTGTCTAGAATCTAGACATCTTTGTAATCTAGACTCTATTGTTTAGAGTCTAGATTATAATAATTACGTTTTAAAACTTAAAGAAAAACCGACTTCAATGTTCGACTCTACACGTGAGTTCCTGGCATTAGTAAATCGTCAGTTTGACATAATGCATAAAGAATCTTACGACTTATCTGTCGATTCGATTTACAATGGCTAGAAGGGAAGGTTTTTAGAGTTTTACGGAAAAATTATCAAACCCTAAGGAATAAAATTTATATGGGACCACTGGAGTAGGTATATTCCTTTCAAACAAAAAAATAATTTTGAAAATCGGTCCACAATTGGCGGGGTAATCGCGTAACAAGATACAAAAAAAAATTTAAAACAAAAACATACAGGATAATTGAGAACCTCCTCCTTTTTTTGAAGTCGGTTAAAAAGGCACATTTTATACGAATTCGTCTTATGAAATCATTGTAAGCTCGCGCATTTCACCCGTACCGTATGACATATTTCAGAAAATACGCTGTTTCTAAAATTCTAATAAATATTTGAACAAACGTTTGAACACATGGTGTGGCACGAGAGTTTGTGGTCAAAATGTCGTGCCACACATGTGTTCAAACATTTGTTCAAACATTTGAAGCTAGGTCTGGCGCCAGGGTTATATAACCATAGAATTGCTAATCCACGTTTAAAACCGGTTTTAAATAATGTTATTTGTTGTGTTTCATATTAAAAATCAAGGTCTTCATCTTTTGGGACTTGAAACTAGAATAACTAGAAATGATTTAATACTTGTATATAAAAAGTCTTGTTGACATGTTAACGTGGATTACAGCTCGTGCTATGGAAATTAAGGAATATTATTAGTTTCGTATGGAATACTAACTTCTGCAAGATGTGGGCATGTATCAAATATGTATTTGTACATGCCTCTGACTACCCCCTTAAACATCTTCAGAGGATCTGGAATATAAAAGATCTGAGAGAATGTCTACCGCGCCTCGGGGATACAGTCGTGACCCTGTTTGTTTTTTTGTTCGTATTTTATGCACACTATGCCAGTGCCACAGAATAAATAACGTACCAGTGCGGCGGATTTTAAATCTTAAACTATGAGCTATCTGTATTCTGTGCTATGAGTTAGGTATACTCACTTAGATGATCATGATGATTTTAATAGTTCTGTGCTTAGTCCTTCTTGATAGATCGTCGAAGTTACGTAACGTTTGAAACGGTCTGTAAGTGGATGGGTGACCGCCAGTGGCATTCTCATCTGAGCGCTTCCGTGCTTCGGAGGGCACATGACGACATTAAGCCATGACGGAGGCCTTAAGGCGGCCTAAAAACTCCGTCACCAGAGTTGGCCACTGTCTCATAGGAACTTACTTTATAGATAACTACTTATTTTGTGTAGTATTCGTTGCCGCTTACCGAGGTCATGATGAGTCCAAAGCTCAGATCGACCAAACGTGGCTGCGTCCGCTACAAAAATAATCTTTATTATATGTATTTTGCAAAGCCATTTTCGTTGCACCTAAATCCTTGTATTTTCTCTGGGCTTATAATCTGAATTGGCATGTTTACGCGTTTTATAAAGCAAGCCTATGACCATCTCAGTGGCGCAGTGGTTGCGGGTTCGATCCCCGCCGATAAATGTTTGTATGATCTGTAAATATTTATCTCGGGTCTGGGTGTTTCTATGTATAATATGTATGTATTTACAAACAAAAAGTAATAAGTAGTACATAAGTTATCTGGCTCCCATAGTACAAGCATTGCCTAGTTTGGGGCTAGATGCTGTGTGAAATGTCCAGCATTATTTATTTATTATCTCAACCTAGCTAGATGGAAATCATTCTTCTAAAAATCTGATGAAATATAGCAAGAAATCATTATCATTTTCCCATCATTGTACCTACATTTTATTTTTTCCTACACGATCGTAACCAGTAACCGTAGGAGGCATACTTAGGTTCCTTTACATCTATAGTAGATGATTTATACAGCGTCAGGAAGCAACATAATATGCCTACACTGAACGCCTGGAACATTGTTTGAGATGGAATAGGCTTGCCCAGCACCTAATCTATCCTCTTCGGCCTTGTCCACAGGAAAGACATAGTTAATACGCGTGGAGCTGACTGAGCTGCGGGTTTCCTCACGATGTTTTCCTTCACCGTAAATTGTACTAAAAGAAAAATCCGAATTAAGTTAGAAATATAATAATGTCATGTGTTCTGGTTTTTACATTTATTTAAATTTTTCAAGTACCTACATCAAAAACAAGTTTATGTTCGCTTCCTGAATCTAATAAGAAACATTAACATACTCAGTTCTGACAATTTGGATCCGTTGAAGATATCTGCGGTAGACAGAGGCATGTCTTAAGTCTTTAAATGTTGAACGCCTGAAATATTAGAGAGGATGTCTAACGAGCTTAGGAAAATACAATCAGGGTCCTGGCTGGTTTCGGGGATCACTCTCCAAAAACAAACAAACACAAGCATATATTTATGTATTAGTATTTAGTTTGATAGTAAACATTTATCGTCATTTATTTTGTCTTCATATTTGTTTATCACACGCTGATAAGTTTAGGTGAAATGAGGCATGTTCTAATTATAAGGTTGGCTAAGGTCATTGGTGTCCATTCAGATGTACTGTGATTGAATAACTAAATATGCGTTAAATATGCGTTTTTTAGGGTTCCGTACCCAAAGGGTAAAACGGGACCCTATTACTAAGACTCCGCTGTCTGTCTGTCAGTCTCTCACCAGGCTGTACCTCATGAACCGTGATAGTTACAATGTTAAAACTTTCACAGATGATGTACTATTTCTGTTGCCGCTATTACAACAAATAGTATGCCTAAGTATAAGTATGGTTTTTCTAAAAGTAAGTATTAAAAGTAAATAATAGGTATTTGTCATGTAGGTAATAACATTTGCAATCATTGTACTGTTTGTAAATATTACATAGTTCAATGAATTTCAAAATCACTGCTTCTCTGTTCTATAGAAAAGTCATCATACGAAAGTAGGTTTACAAATGCTACCTGAATTCACATAAGTACTGAACATAAAATGAAAATGAATTGGCAGATTATGTACCCACTTTAGTTTTCGTTTGAAAGTAATTCTTTTTCTCCTTTTTCTAATTGTTACAGGGGAATCCCACTCATATAATAAAGCTGAAAGTTGAGTTTGTTTAGATGTTTGTATGTTTGTGCATCCATCACGCCTAAACCAGTGAACCGATTTGGATGAAACTTGATATAGGCATAGATAGTGACCTGGAATAGCATATAGACTATTCAAAATGTTGGTACCACGCGGGCGAAGCCGCGCGCAGAACCTAGTAAGTAATACAGCTGTGACAAAATCCCAAATAAAATTTCATTTAAAAGATAAAATAAATAAATATCAACTTTAATACCTTAGGTACACTCACAAGTCACATCTGTCTGACCTAAAGTTCCTCCAAATATTTGCATTGTTATTGTACAATGAACCTACCGAATGGCCCACGGTGTCGCTCGATTGACATTTTGTTCGCAACCATTTCACACAATGTACTGTAGGTACTAATTTTATAATCGTCCTCACGCTTTTCAAGTGCAAAGGTTGGGGGACCTTAATATAACTGTAGTCTTTTGTCTCGTTCTATCTCTTGGTAACAACAGAGACAGTTGTGGTATTGCAAAAATGTATATGTCAGAATTAATGTATTAATGCTAATTCGATGCGATTGTGTGTACTTACCCACAATTTTATACTGTTTGTGTTGAACAACGGTAGATTTAGAATGAATAGGTAAAAATAGAATATACTTGAATTCGCGGCTTCTTTTGTAAAAAGCAGACAGGTAGGTACAGCTATTGTATCTACCTATTTAATTACCTATTATAGGTACTATTTTAATTACCTATTATACTATGAATAACTAGTTACCTATTTATGTCATATCAAAATGTAAATAACGCAATAACAACTTTTTGTACTGTATCAATTTAATATCGTAAAATACGCAAACTAATAAAAAATTGTAACCGGTTTGGAATTAACTTGAGATTTGGTGAAGTAAAGCTGGTTTGTAGGAGGTAATCTCCGACACTAGTCATCCGGTTTCAAAAATTTACGTATGAAAAGTTACTACAGTAGCCTAACACAGAAGACCTAAATATCCTGAAGAGAATTGACACATTACTATGATTTATTGATGAATTATTTAAGCAAAATCTAAATCATTGGAATGTATTCTTTGGTACCTATTTTATGATTGTTATTTATTTGCTTAGCCTTCTTTGCCGCCACCACACACACTTCGTTATTCAGTATGCGGCTACGCTGTCATATATATTAGGGGAAGTCTGAAAGTAGCGCCGGCGCCGGTGACTGAAAAGTTGAGGAGCAATAGGTTAGCGTGGTATGGGCACGTAATGCGGAGGGATAAACGTCATGTAACTAAAAGGGTGATGGAAATGAATGTGGATGGATACCATCGACGATATATCCATCTTTTCTATTCGCCCAAATATTTGCTATGTGAGCTAACAACAAATATGCTATCCACACTTCGTGCAGACGACGCGACGTGCCAAATGCATTAATGTTGGTTTGGTTTTTATTAGCGATTATTTGTTATACGTGCGAATAAAGCAAATATAGACGAATGAACCCTCCACACTTCGCCCGAATAACGCGAATAACTACATTTTCATTTGTGTATTTCGCAACACTGTAGCTACCTATCGTATACACTTATTCCCTATCTCCCTAAACCATTCCATGAAACTACAAGATGTACAATGATAAATTGCTGCGAATGTCTGCCATTTCAGAAACTGCCCTTGAAGTGAGGTCTTTCGTGTACATTGAAGGTGCCCTTCACCTTATTGCTTGTCATGTCTTTGTTAGGAAGACACACGCAAGGGATTTACGAGTACATGTACATACTAACCTTGAACTACGCAAATGCTACACATTGTTCGATCAATATTGATTAGTTGTGGATTTTGATTTTGAGACGACCTCTGTGGCGCAGTGGGTGAAAGCCCGCTTGAGACGCAGTGCGGGTACCCCCCGTGGGATAAATGTTTGTATGATCTGCAAATATTTATCTCGGGTCTGGGTGTTTCTATGTATAGTACGTATTTACAAACAAGTATTTAAGTAGTATATCAGTTATCTGGTTCCCATAGTACAAGCTTTGCTTAGTTTGGGGTTAGATGATGCTGTGTGAAAAAAGTCCAGCATTATTCTTTTTATTTTATTCTGTAATGAATTCGTTTACATAAAAGATTATTCACGAAATAATCATATCTTATCTTAATCTAATTTCAATGTAATGTTGCAAATGGTTACGTTTCTAAAACATCTTATCAGAGTTAATCCTTGATTATGGACTTTGGAAAACTTGATATGTTGAAGAAATGATGTAGAAATAAATAAAGATACTGACCATCTACAATATGCCCTGAAAAGACTGTCAACTGATCGTGAAGTCAGTGGTTTTACGTGACGCTTTTCTATTCATACTTAGGTAACTGCGCCTTCATGATTGCCTAGAACCATTTGACCATAGTCAGTTAGTTCGTATGAGTTATTAGCCAATTCTCGCTTTTATAAACTTTCTTCTTACTTCTTGGCCGTAGGGTACCTGAAGGTACACTACACGGCGGATATCCAAGGTCGTAGTGTAGTTTAGTTCTTCACATAAGTTGTCATCCATATGCTTCTACTGATGATGCTATCGGGTGTTGATTCGCTTATATTTGAAATCAAAAACGGCGCGCCGGGATTCGTACATAGTGAAAATAGAGACAGGTTCCTAATCGTAAAACACGTATATGATCAGAGTTTTCTAATAATATATTTACACTTTTCAGAACGCTACGATGAAGCTGGGACAGTGCGTGTCAGGACTTATCAATCCGGAGCAGGTGTCGAAAGAAATTGAGGAGGCAAAACCACAGGGCACTGTTGATGAGGTCTTCAAAAAGTACGTATGATGTATTTTAAATAGTCTATCTATACCCTGGGCAACCATCTTCATCTATTACAAGTTTCATTCAAACTTCCAAGGTTCGATTTCCACCCAAGTTTCATCAAAACTTGATTCGGGGGTTCGATTCCCGCCGCGGGATAAATGTTTGGTCTTCAAATATTTATATCGGTTCTGGGTGTTTTAAAGAATATTAAGTACTTATTTAGAAAAAAATAAGTAGGTTTATAAGTAGTATTTATTACTTCGGTTGCCATAACACAAACTGTTTACTTTTGTGTGATGATGTTTTTGTTGATGCTGTGCTGAGTGAAATGTCCAGCTGGCTTGATTGAAACAAACAAATCACTAGATTTCTTATAAAAATAGTAATAATAACATACATACATACATACATAAAGTCACGCCTCTTTCCCAAAGGGGTAGGCAGAGACCACGGATCTCCAGTCGCTACGATCCTGACACACAACTTTCGCCTCATTCACTCTCATTACATTCTTCATACATGCTCGTCGGTTTAGGGTACTTTTGACCTGGCCCTTCTCCAAAATGTCGCCAATTTGATCCAAGAAGGTTCGCCTAGGCCTTCCCCTTCCAGCTGTCCAATACACACTCGCCTCATACACTTGCTTTGTCAAACGATTGTCATCCATCCTCTCTACATGCCCAAACCATCTTAACATACCTTTCTCGATCCTCAACACTACATCTTCTTTCACTCCACACTGTTCCCTTATCACACTATAACAATTTATTATTTTACCTAGGTACTGTGCAAAGAAGCCCCTCTTCGAAGAATGCATCAAGAACAACACAGAGAATGCCCAGGTTTGCTTCTCTTTGGACGAACAGAAGAAACTGAAGACAATCGTTTTCAACGTCACCGAGCAACTAGCTGAGTTCATTTGCTTCAAGGAAGGGGATAGGATTGCTTGTAAGTGCTGATAAGTAAAAATTTGGAATCAGCTTCCAGCGTCTGGATTTCCGCTGAGCCCGTTGTTTTTAAGAAGAGAGTTTTAAATTTTATAACGGGACTTAATCGCGTAGGTATAACATTTGTTTATTTACCTCGACGTTTCAGTAGCGTGGTCTTCTCGTGACCACGGTAGCTGTAACGCTACTGAAACGTCGAGGTAAATAAACAAATGTTATACCTACGCGATTAAGTCCCGTTATAAAATTTAAAATGTCTTCGAGTCGCGAAAGTTTAAAATGTGTAAGAAGAGAGTTAATAGGCACCTTCTGGGTAGGCTCGCTCCATCGTAGACCTCATTCTTGCCTATGTGAGTTTCGAGGTCAAGAGCCGACCCATTCATCATAAAAAAAGTAAAAAAAATTTTTAAATGCGAGTGTTTGAATAAATTATGGTACAAAGTCAAACGTAAAAAATATAGATTGCTAATCGCTCATTGGTTGTTAACTAGCGGAACTAGCGCCAATGCGATAAAGTAGAACTTACACTAAAGTGGTAATGTAAAACCAAGGAAATTTCAATCTTACTACGTAGTTAATAGGTTTGATTGTTTTGTAGAGGCAGCAACAAACTGAAATTTTGATAAGACTTTTCATTTCATAATGAAATACCAAGTGTGGATCAGCACTATAAAACAATTACAGAAATTATAGATTTAGCTAAAGCGACATCTCTTAGTCATTTGATTCTGAATGTAATTTCAGACAATGAGCATGAGTTCACTAGTGAACGTGTAGATGGCGCTAATCGGTGCTCAACCGAAATATGAGACTTATCGAAGATTTGGACACCGACAAGTAGGATTTCGTGGCCGAGCGGTTAGGCACTCCGGCTTTAGGAGGATCGTCTGATCGATGCGGGTTCGAATCTCGTCGGAATCCAAAATTTTGATAAGACTTTTCATTTCATAGCAACAAACTGCTCCATAAAAGCTTATTAAAATACCAGGTAGCTTAGCATGAGCTCTTAATTCCAGGTAGTTTTTGAACTGCATGGCAATTTTGACATAAAGACGAATCTGAAATGGCGGCGCTTATCATGCTCTCTCGCTTGCACATTAGTGACTGTACTAGTGTGAAAGCGAGAAAACATGATATGTAATGAACCGGGTATTCGAAATTGACATTTAGTTCGAAAACTGCCAGTAAATAAGAATGAATGGACACTTTATTGTACACCAAGAAAACAGTAAAAACAAAGACATTTAAAACAGTAACAAGTTCTTAGTACAATGGGCGGCCTTATCATTGAAAGGGATTTCAAGATTTTTAACCTATCTCGTCCCACTGCTGGGCAAAGATTCCTGTTTAACATAATTTATTTTTCTTTCAGTGTTCATAGCAGAAGGTGGACAGGAGTGTTTCTCTGAGAACCGTGATGGTCTGATGGGCTGTTTCAACAGCACTACTGGTACTGACGCCTCCAACTTGACGGAGAGTTTCGACCCTAGCTCACTTTCCAACTTCAACCTTAGCTTCGATGTGAGTGGCTCGACAATATTTAGACTATCCTAAAAATATTGTATTTTTTTGTGTCAACCGCACACTTGGGGATATCTGGGTATTACCAGACCAATCGTTGATCGTCGATCGATGGTAGAATGGATTACTCGACGTCGTTGTGAATACATTTCGAAAGAAACTATGGAATACAGCCGGGGTTATTCGATCAACGTCGACCGATGCCATCGACCGGCAATCGATCGATTGGTTAGTCGACCTATGTCGATCGATTGGTGTGGTAACACCCTAAAGATTGTAAATGCATCCCAAAAATTTGCATGATGCGAGATTTAAACCCACGTCCTTTCCAATCCGTGGTAAAGATCTAGACCAACATAGCTAATGGGCAACCAACGCAATAATTGAAATTTCCTGGGAGTACATAATATGCAGCATTGCGCTGTAAGCGACATAATTTATGGAGACACGTTACAGTTATCTTCCACGGCATTAGCGTTCATCGCGTCGATTGCCCATTAGCTCAATTGGTAAGAGCGGCGCCACGGAACTATTTTATTTTGCGTGTTTAGATCACGTCGGGGTCACCAATTTGGGGGTAGGTGGTATTCCCCCAATCTATGGCTAAGAGGAAGATCTGATACCTCACCAGGCTGACCCATCTGGTCCACTTTCCTGGGGCCTATTGGCCGACAGTTGATGTCAGATAGTTATATTTAAACTAATTGCCGAGAATAATGTTGCTTGCGCGATTAACCCAGATACAGCGACAGGACTTTTAAAAGGCCCAAATAAATGATATAATCTACCCGCAGTTTTAGGTACTTTTACGTGAAATTATACAAATATTTATACTGCAGTGTGAATCAGTACATTGTAACCCTTTATTTACAATAGTAAAGTTTTTATGATTATAGGTATTTTAGTCTTTTTTTGGTGTTTATCTATAACATGAAAGTTTTTTCGTAAGATGACTGCACAAATATGGGCTAATATCACAAAATATGCTCTAATTATACAAATCTCATTTGTATTTTTGATCGTTGATGTTTATCCTACACAGTCACATAATAATTTAGTTTTATATTTGAAATATTTAGTGCTTTTTAAGCGTTGAAACGTGATGGCCTTTTAAAAGTCCAGTCGTAATATGGACGTCTATGATAGTTGTATAAAATTGTATGATTTTTTGGAAATTGCGAAAAACAAATCGCTCAATCTCAATGAAATACTTAATAAGCTGGCCAAATATGATGAAGAAAACTCTATTGCTAACTGAAATCATTATTTCTCTTCCTGAAAATATAAACGCGATTGCTTCAGAGAGAGACCCCGGCGGTAAAGAGGGGTCTTTTTACAGAATATTTCAGATAATAATAAATAATAATATAATAATAATATATATTTATTTCCAAAAAAGTCTTTACAATCAGGTTTTAAGTGACTTAAACTAAAAAAGTTAAGTAGGTACATATGAGAAGGATTTGTCACCTTAACTTGTAAAGATAAAGTCTAAAAGAATGGTTGCAAGAGAGGCCGAACATAGTGTAGAAGTGAAACTTTCAATTCCTTTACTCCTGTGAGATCAGATTTTCCGGAGCCATTGGTTAAACCCTGGCTTTTCACAGGACAGTTGCTAATTTTTTTAGCTAGAATCTTAGGAAAAGCATGTAAAGAGGGTGTTTTGAATCCCTAGCTCATAGTTATAAGACTACCTTTCACAGGTAGCTTTCCCTGCGAGGTACACGCAAATAATTATGCATTTAATTGCTGTTTCATTTATTTTAATCCCGGGTATTTCTTAGTAGCCCATATTACGACGGGCCTTTTAAAAGGCCATCATTTTCCGAGTTTTCCATAAAGTGTAGATTTTTTCTGAGTGGGTTTTCATATTTTTTGGGCCATTTAAAGATACATATCCAAAATTCAAAATAATCAGAATCGTAAAATAGTTTCAGTAACATCTGGGTTAAGGATTCAAATCGCGTCGGTTGGTAGCGCACCAGTGCCATCTAGCGGTACAGCTCTGAAGTAACTAGGTAGCTATAATTGGTAACTCTATTACGACGCCCTTGTAGTTCAGGCGATCGTAGTTAGAGGTCGCCACATCATCAACATACTTTTAGCACGCAGTTTGTAATAAATGTTTTTTTTTTCTTTTCAGGAGGAGCAATGTAAGAAATTATTTGATCTGCAAGAGTGTGTAGTGTCAGTTTTGGAAACATGCGCCAAACCGACATCGGCCAACATCGTCGAATCTCTCTTCAAGTTCGTTCGGAAGTCCACGCCTTGCAAGAACTTTAAGGTGAATTGAATACTTTTAAAAATTATCATAGCAACTGATGCTGTGTGAAATGTATTATTATTATTTTTATTCACTAAGAAATCACAAAAAAACCTCATTAAATTAAACAAAAGATAGAAAACAAAGTTCATATCACCGACTGCTGGCGGCATTCGGTGTATGGCTATACTTGTCTAAGAAAACTATCTTGAATGTTGTTAAAGACTTAAAACTCTTGAAAACTCATTTAACAATTTATTTATGTATTAGGAAACACCAACAGCATACATAATACACATTTAAAGGAACATTTTAAAACAGTAATTCTATAGATTGTGTACCAATTACAGCCATGCACAACATTTACAGTAAGTAATGATTAACTGGGTTTTTAAACATTATTATTACCCGCGTGGTACCGACATTTTGAATAGCCTTTATGCTATTCCAGGTCACTATCTAGTCATAATATAAGTTTCATCCAAATTAGTTCACTAGTTGAGGCGTGATTGAAACACAAACTTGCAAACATCCAAATATCTAAACAAACTCACAAACTTTCAGCTTTATTATATGAGTGGGATAGTTTGATAGTCTGTGATGTCCCACTGGGACTATGCCCTCCCTCCCTTTCTTCCACTCTTCTATTATTTACTAACATTACTAATCTTTACATAGGTGACCCCTGCGCCCAGATCTGACAAATTTGTAAGTTTACTAACAACTGGTTTATACAGGGTGTAAAAAGACAACTACCGAAAACTGAGGGGTTGCAATCAGACCATGATTCTAAACATGTTAAGCGAAAAAAAAAGCAAAAAAATATTTTGACTTAGCTTAGTCATTTTATGTTATTTTCGGTTATTTATTACTGATACAACATAATAAGACCATACCTACCTAATAATTTCATTTATAAAAGAAAAAAACATTTCAAACTCAATATCCAGCTATCTACGTAAAAAAACGCGACCAAAACATACACAAACAGTACTCTTCAAACGCTGTTTTCTCCGGATATAATGAATATTTCGGAAAATCCTTTTGGATTTGGTTGTGTGTTGGGATGCTGTACCTACCCCTTTCGGCTTCGGTAGACGTCTTTTTACACCCTGTATATGTGTATACTTGTGTTCGTTCTGTGCTTGTGAATGCTAACTAAATGATAATAGAGAAGAATCTTAGTTGAAGTCTGGCTTGTGATTTTCCTTTGCCTTGACGAGCCTCATTGGCCGCCAAATATTGGGAGCACATCGATTCTAAGGCAATATGAAATCTGATCCTATCCTACTGCTTTTTGTTTAGGCTTGTTTCATCATCTTTGAGGTACTGACTCAAGTAAAATTTGCTTGCATGTTGCCATTCTGTATGAGAAGTACATTGCATGCGTTTGTTGTATCTACCCACTGCTGTTGGTAGCTCAAGAATGTTGTCACTTGTTGATTGGTCTAGCCTCCCGCAAGTAATGTTTGATGGCACTGTGATCGAAATCAGTGAGGTAGTCAGGAACCTTGGTGTACTTATCGATAAAAATTTATCTTGGGGACCACAATTATCAGCAATTAGTCGAAAGACATTTGCTGCCTCTGCCTCCCTGAGGCGTTTACGTAATTTCCTTCCAACTGCTACCAAAATTGCGCTAGCACAATCTTCCTATTCTAGATTACGCTGATGCCTGTTATCCAGACCTAACTGAAGACCAGCTCAACAAGCTGGAACGTCTTCAAAATTTCTCAATAAGATATATTTTTAACTTGCGTAAATACGATCATATATCTGAATATCGCAAGAAGCTTGAGTGGTTGCCTATACGCCCCTTTAGGGTGTTACCACACCAATCGATCGATCGTCGATCGATGCCATCAATCGACATCGTTCGACGTTGATCGATTGGTGTGGCTGTAGCTTTAATTGATCGACGGATACTGGTCGACTAACCAATCGATCGATTACCGGTCGATGGCATCGGACGATCGGTGGTTTTTGTATCGCTCTATAAATGGCAAAGTTCTACGTTCTTACGTTAAGTTAGACGTCGAGTAAACCATTCTACCATAGATCGATCGACAATCGATCGATTGGTCTGGTTGAGACAATCGATCGACGTCGACTAATCCATTCTACCATCGATCGATCGACGTCTATAAAAGTATCTGGAATGCTCAGACTTCTTATGGATCTGGTATTGGTATACGTTAAATATCTGTGACATATCTACCGCGCACATTGTCGATGCATGATCATCTTTGTTTTGCTTATGTTTATGTGAAAACAAAAATACTTTTATATTATGTTAGTTTATGTAATATTTCTTTTTCAGAATCCCAAAACCCAGTCGAGAGCTTCAGGATTATTCGTGGCGACGACAACTATCATGATGGCTGGTTTCGCGTTTCTGTTCGTCTAAGATCAGTATCATTTATTTATTAGAGCGTGAAATGTAGTACTGAAGTTAGAACAATATTGCATTACCATCCTTCATTCCATACGTATTACTTACTGTATTACATAAGAGAATTTGATTTATTCAATTCAATTCTAGCGTCAACAATTTTTAATGTAAACCTCCGTTGGTAGCGTTTTACACCTTGAAGCTGCAGCTTGGTGTTACCAATTGGTGACGCTTACTGTACCTTAGTAATTGACTGTTCTGCGTTCATTCAAGAATAGATCTCTGAACACATTTAAAACTCTGCCACAGGATTGAAACAGATTTTTTTTAATCATTTTTTACAAACGAAAAATTTATTGTTGAATAACATCGGTACTACATTGTTTATTAAGGTAGATATTGAGGTAAGATTTCGTTGCTCCATTGATTTGTAGAGTCGTGTAGTTTTTGACACCTCCAGACTGTCAAATGACTTAAAAGTTTTAGCTCGCATTATCATAGGTTCCACGCAAGCAATACGTGTTTTTTTTAAAGTTTTATATGTTTACTATGAGCTTAGTGCTACATAGTCCTTATAAACAAGTTACCTAAGTTATGATTTAATGAGACGAGTCTGGAGGCCAGTAGTACTGTGCAGTACGCACAACCGATATTTAGCTCTCTGAAGTAGCTGCACATAACCCATTGTTGATTTCGCCTTAAACACGAAGACAGCGTTGTATAGCTGCCTCGCTCACTCGCTTAGTTTGTTGCATCGTACTATCTCGCCTACTCTATCAAACCTGCGTAATCGTTTAGTGCACCTAACTTCCGAGAGCTAGATTGGTTGTGCGTACTGTATGTCATAATTTAGTACGTATTCTTTTAATAAGTGAAGGCCAAATCATTTGCCATTAGGTCATAGAATGTAGCTTATGCTTGACTTTGGAACGTCCAAAACCCGTCCGATACATAAATAAAACTAATTGGATGCATAACACAAGTGTACAGAAAGCGTCATCAATTGTTAACCCCTAATTGACAACACTCAAATGTCCGAGCACCGTTCTTCGATGACATTTGCTCGAATGTAGACGTTATCTCACTTGTATAAGTCTTCAATGTCGCTTGTACGCAAAAACAAAAACTCGGCGCATTGCGTAGCGTGCGCCGAGTTTTGGCGCGGACATTTTATTTTTATTTGTCAGATTGTAACTCTATAGTATTCTAGCTCGAATGTTGAACCTGTATGCTTTTCGAAGGGGAGGTTACCAGTTGATGACGCTGTTTGTACATCGAAACGTAACATAAACCTCGACTAATTTCAAATGACTGAACAGATTTTTTATGGTAGCTAAAGACAATCACACCACGAAGGCAACTAGAAAAAAAACGAAATCTAAATAAGAACTTTTGTTAAAAAATTCAAACTATATTTAGTAATACGATGCCAATGCTTTAGTTTTCAAATAGATTCTATTCTAAGTGTTTATGTAAAAAACAATAGATTAGGTATAAATTATAATATACTTTTATAGAAACTTTACATAGAGCATATCGCATAGGAACATAGAATACATATCTTTATTTAAACGCCAAATTCGCGGCCAAATGAAAGCTTTTAAACGATGTTGAAAAAGTATTCTTATATTTTCTAGGGGCAACTTGTGAGCATATAATGCTTATTTAGTTGTAAGCTTACGTAAAGTACAACTGCATTCCTGCAGAATGAGCTTCCAGACACAGTTGCATAATGGTAAGAAATATTGTATTAGGCCAGGTGGGGCTAAATGAACAACAGTGACTTATTTACTCATGGCCGGATTTGACCGGATTGCACTAGTTGGTTTTCATCATCATCATCATGATCTCAGCCATCTAGCGTCCACTGCTGAACATAGGCCTCCCCCATAGATTTCCACAGCGATCGATCTTGTGCAGCCTGCACCCAACGGCTCCCAGCAACCTTTACAAGATCGTCTTTCCATCTAGTAGGGGGCCGTCTTCTGCTGCGGTTTCCGGTGCGTGGCCTCCACTCGAGAACTTTTCTGCCTCAACGGCCGTCAGTTCTACGAGCTATGTGCCCCGCCCACTGCCACTTCAACTTGCTAATCCTGTGGGCTATGTCGGTCTAGTTGGTTTTAGCGCGTCTAAACTATATTACGCACATTGTGTGATTGGTTGAGCTCGGTCTGCCCCGGCTCCTAGCGCTTCCGCTTGAGTACCACTCGGTCAGAGCTTTACACCACCTGCCATCACCAAATCTGACCAAGTGTCCTGCCCAGCGCCACTTAAGTCTCGCAATACGGTCTCCGATATCTGCTACCTTTGTCCTCTTACGAATATCCGTATTGCGGACTTTGTCAAGCAACGATATTCCGAGCATGGCACTGTAACTTACTGGTAGTGGTGTTTACGCTTTACGCACTTGGTTTCCGGTCGCCCAGGCAACTCTACCTATGATTTGGTCGCCGAGGGACCGCGTCGCCGGCGACCAAAGTCAAAGTCAAAAAGCATTTATTCAGTAGGACCGCTGGGATCACTTTGAATCGTCTTAAAGCTAGGTGATTTTACTCCTGTTCCTTCGCGACCAATACGGTGAAGAATCAGTCGACAGTGCGTAATAGGTCCGAACCTTTATCGATTATAGTGTTGCAGGCATTTGTTTCTCTATATGGTCGAAACCTTACAAATGTTAATTTGTATTCATACTCGTAAAAGCCTCTTAGCCAATTTAGCCCCATCAAATACTATTTAAATACATTATAAATAATTTATTTGCAGCTGTTTTTTTATAGATTTAAACGCATTTTGTAAGTTATTATTGATTCCAGATATGATTGTGATAGAAGGCCGCTAAGATTATTTTATATTTTGTGATATTTTATAAGTTTTTTTTTGTTACCAACAGATAACGTGGTAACGTCATTTGATATAAATCCTAGATAAACCTATTTATCGACCGCGTGTGACTGAAGCGAAATGTTGTCATTATGGTTGGCTCACGGGTTAGAAAAGGATAGTAATATTGCAGATGATGTGGAAGAAAGAGAGAGAATGATACTGGCAGAGCGCATCTATGATTTATATCTATGCATTTTGGCACCAAGTGAGTTTCAAATTGTTTAAAGAAACTGCAGCGACAAAAATAATGCATAATAAATGGAAAACAATACAAAATAAAAACTTGCTTGGTACCTTTAAGAGCGTTGTATTGCCATTTTCAATAAAGCCAGGTCTCCTGCGACACTGTTTTTGTGTCACTTATCAAACATCGAATAAATATGGTCGTGGCCTAACTGTTTTTCAAGCATGCAACAAGCAAAAAATTCTTGGATTCGCCTCGAAAAGGTCACGTGCGGGTCACGTGACTGCTCACCGACACCGGGTTATTTGTCAAGTTTAGAACCGTTCACGTTTTCACTTCTGCCGGCACTCTTGGAGTGCCACTGTTTTTTTAGTCGCAGGAGACACGGCTTAAGAAAGACAAGTCTTTAAGACTGAAACGGATAAATAATTTAAATATAAATAAGCTCAATATTTTTTTTGATACTTTTAAACTTCGTGATTTACTTTACTCGTTTTTATTATAAGCCTACATTCCTACTGTAACAAATAACTAAACCCTTGTAATGGAACATAATTTTCCATTTTACTGTAATTTTTTGTTTTAGATTCGAAAAAACAACAAACTTTAAGGCATTATACTCTATGTCTGTCTTTTAAAATTTTATGGGAAAAGTAACTAAATACAGGAATAACTATAAAATCATAACTTATTTATTTGTAACGGAAAAAAATTGATTTAGTGACAGATTGGTGACAGAACTATGAAAAGGCCTATCTTAAATGTTCTTATCATAGTATTAGATGTTAATGGCTGTTTGTGATAAGACTTTTGTTTACGTACGCTTTGTGATACATAATTGTTGTGCTAAATAAACGAATCCACTTGCTTATAACTTGTTTTTCTAAACCTAAAATTAGGTTATTTACACTCAACAGTCACATAAGTCTTGCGCCCATAATAATATCTTTAGGCTCAATGCACATTGGGGGATGCTACACACTCGATACGGATCGTGATATTTGGATCGTGATACAGGATTTTGTTCAGCGATCCGTATCACGATTTGCGCATACGCACGCAGATGCTACACACTCGATATGATCCTGGATCACGATCCATATCGAGTGTGTAGCATCATTGAATTGGCAAGCTCCGCAATAATTAGTTTTATAGCAAGCCATTTAAAACCTTATGAACAATGGTACCTACAAGATATAGATAAGGTTTTTATGATGGCTTGCTATAAAACTTATTGACGCGTCTCTTGCCAATTCAATTTGCATTGAGCCTTAGTCGTAATCTGGACCTAGAGAGTCGTGTTGGCCGTATGGGATTTTGCCTCGACTTTCAATCCCAAGGTCGTGGGTTCGAATCCCAGCCGTGCATCAATTCATTTCGTATTTAGGTGTATGTAATTTAACACGAGCTTTTAACGGTGAAGGAAAACATCGTGCAGCTTAGCCAGCTCCACACGTATTGACGTTGTCTTTCCTGTGGATAAAGCCGATTAAGCTGAGAGGATGGTTTAGCAGCACCTAAACCATAGCAAGCCTATTCTATCTCAAACAATGTCCCAGGCACTACAGCGTCCCGTTCAGTGTAGGAATAGGTTGCCTCCTGACGCTGTATAACAATTCAATGAGCATTGAGCCTGATTCATATTAGATACTTGTAGAATAGGATGTACTGGATTCAAGGGAAATTATAATGCTTGTGTAAGAAAAATAGCAGCTATACTTTATTGTTATTATTACATGGCACTTATGTAAATCCTCTGGTGTTTTTCATGGCTCTTAGTTTTTCTGTGAACAAAAAAAAACAATTTGATTTTTATAATCATTGACAAGTAACATTCAATGAAATCATGAAACAAACAGGATCAAGACTCCTAGGCATGGTAGACATACTCTCAGATCTTTTAACCTAGATTTTATATCCTGTATGGGTGCAACTTTTCAGAAGGATTTTAAAACATGTAGGTATTTACTGACATTTTCTACACTAATATTATAAAGGACCGATTTGAAAAATTCTTTCACCATTAGAATCCTACATTATCCCTGATGAACATAGGCTATATTTTATCCTCGGAAAGTGAAGTTTTCCCGGGATAAAATGATGAGAATGAAAGGGACCACGGGTAACAACGCTATGGACCGCTGGTACCTAGAATCTGTCAAGCTATCTAAAGTTGAGCGATCCTTAATATTGAGCTATCTCTAGACCGTTTTTATTATCCTTTTATTTTAAAACTATTAAAAACTAGTTGACCTTACCGTCGGCACATCTTTGCAGGGAGATCCTTTGCGTACGTATCGGAAGAGTGACTCCGCCATGTTTCCGGGCGTGGGGGTGGTACATTGTTCTAAGGCAGTCACCACACAGGTCGAGA